>CM076187.1:53641800-54891800 GCA_038277355.1 Encarsia formosa | reverse complement strand
TAAAAATTAAATTTTTAAAACAAGAATATTTTATCTTGTTTAAATTGGGAGAAAATCTCTTAAAACATGTATTTAATTATGAAAAATAAAGAAACTTCCACGTAATAAAATATTTCTTATTAAAAAATAAATTGTTTGCTCTGTAATTCTCGGCAGAATTGCATCTTAGATAATTACAATTAGCGAACACAGCAGACTACGCCCGTAAAATTATAATTAAATAACACACAAATTATTATACTTCTTTCAAGAATGAAGTGATTAATTCGGTCATGACCTCCATAACTGCATAAGAACTTAATTTAGAGAAAATTATTCACAAAAAGTTTTGATGCGATTTATTTTTATAGAATCTTTAGATAATATCTATTCGAAAAATTGTTCGGATAAAAGACCGATTTAATTATTATCAAATCGACCAACAAAAATAAATGAGGCACTGGGTCACCGCGAATTATTGGTCCAAGCTTGGTGACCAAGCCTGGTCCAGGCCATCGAGCTTGACGGTCAATCTTATTTTTCTGATCGTGAGGAAGAAAATAAAGTGATTTGGTTCGAGCCAAAAATTTTCTTTTTTATACCCTTTAAATGATACATATATATCTTATATAAATATATGTAATGTGCACTAACCAGACATTTCATATACACGACCGGCACTATCCGGACATTTCAACACTATCCGGACAGTCAGGATAGTGTTTGGTCCCATTTTTTCCGAGACCAAACAAAAATGAGTTCCAGGAATTGGGTGATGGGTTATTTGGGATGGGTTATTTTGATTGAACCGCGCAAACCTAGAAAATTTTTTTATTGATGGGTTATTTAGGAAAAAAAAGAAAAAAAAGATGGGTTATTTTGGTTTTTTTGAATACGTGGGTGGATTGCGCGTGATTAGCGCTTTAAGAGGGTGTATTATTGCTTTAGTAATTTATCATGCGGTATGTACAGTGGTCACTGTCATGATTTATAAAGATTTATTAAAAAATATATGTTTATTCAATAATAAAATATTAATATAAAAACTTAAACAAATGTTTTTAGATGTAATTTTATTTGAAACAGAATAATTAATACAATGACCTGCGCAGTATATTTACGCACCGATGGTAAATTTACAAATATTTTGGAAATTTAAAAATCTCTGATAATTTTACCTTCTGCTATTTAGAAAAAAAAAGCTATTGATAAAAATTAATCAATAAATACTAAAGGGCAAAGATGAAAAACAACAAAATAGCTTAATTAAAAATATTTATATATTTGTTCGTTCAGCAAATGATTTTTTTTTCGTAAATTCACACTGATCCTAACCTCACATATCACAAAGACTTAGAATCTACGTACTAATTTGGCTATTTTTTCAGATAAGTAATTAAATTAAAACTTCAAATCTTATGATGTTAGAATCTTGAAATCTAAATGAGTTTAATCAACGTCAATTTTATTGAAAACTTCGAGGGAAAATTTGTTAAACTGGGCACTTAATTTTCACTTTTGTTATCTTAGACTATCGAGGGTACATCCGATTAATCCCACTGTACTTAAATCCAACAAGTTCTACTCGGTGAAAATAAAAACTCTATGTAATCTTTTACATCGTTTTCTTTAATTTAGATTGCTTAGTAGACATGTCCGGTTATAGCCAGACAGAAGGGGTGGGGCTTAGTGACGTCACGAGGGTGCTGGCGCCAGGGCCACGGGGGGTCCCCCTTTTCGGCGGAGGTGGCGTAAAGGGCCCGGCGGAGCGTTATGCAGATGACATGCAAATCACGCTGGTCTTATGCAAATTTTTTCTGGGTGTAGGGGCCTGGTGACGTCATCGGGAGTAGTCCCCCTACTAGGAAGTCATAGCGCGGCGGAGGTGGCGTGACGTCATAGGGCCCGATGGCTGCGTTGGCCTAGCGCCGTCTTGAGGGTTGTCTGCAGTGGCGCCACCGGGGGGCTCCCCTACCAGGGAATCATAGAGCGGCAGAGGTGGCGTGAAGGGCCCGGCGGGGCGTTATGCAGATGATATTCAAATTACGCTGGTCTTATGCAAATTTTTGGAAATTTATGCAAATTTTTTTTATTTTTTTTTTTTTTTTTTTTTTTACATATTTTGGAGTATATTTAAATTTTATGCACATTTTTTTACATATTTAATTTATTTTATTTTATGCAAATTTTTGGGATTTTTAAATTTTAAGCATCTTTGAAAAAATTTTCATTTCTAAAATTTAATTTTCTACAGATATTTATTTTATTTTTGAAAAGGGTAAATATTGTTTTCTATAAAAGTTGAAAAAATTTAGGTATGCAGGTGTGTGAAATAAAAAAGAGTAAATTTATTTACAGAGTCTTTATTCAAAACGTATTTTACAAATTATTTGAATTTTTTGTAACCATCTTTTTTTGGGTTGGCTGAGTTTTTTTGAAAGCCAGGGTTATCGTTTCCTTTTTTTTTATCTTCTTTTTCTTTGGAAATGAGAGGTTTGGTTTGCTCGGGATCCTGTATCCTGTCGAGCTTGGTGTAGCCGGAGTTAGAACTTTTGCCGATTCCCATTTTTGTTACAGTTGTCTCAACGTTTTTGAACTTGCTGAAGACCTGGCCCATGTTAATAGTAGCGGGACTAGAATAGTACTGAAGGGGTTATTTGAAAAACCTCTATTAAGTAATTGTGAGATTTTTCATTCTGGGTGTAAATTTTGAGAAACATCTCTTGAAATGAAGGGTAAATAGCAGGCCTGTAGTTCAGCTAACACCAAGTCTATAATTTGTGTGTCTTGTCGTTGAGATTCATCGAGATATTCGCGTACATAGTTCTCAATACTTTCTTTTACAAGTACGTAATACTGATTAAAATAATCGGCAATACGTAAACAATTATTTACTTTGGTGAGATCTTCTTTTTTGAAATGTTCAATCAAGAAGTTTACAATACCTTCGTAAATTTTGTTCACTAAATTCTGCTTCTCGCTCAAATTTTTGAATCTACTTAAAATGCACGGAATCATCTCTTTGAAACCCTCGTATGTAGGTTGTTGCAGTACGACGCAATTCGGATTTTCAATTTTTTTCTTTATTTTGGCGGTTTCAAGTAGCGTTTCCAGAGAAGATTTTTGTTTTGCAGCTTCTTCCTGTTCACCAGTTGTCTCGGTCTCCAGATTTTCAAGCACACGTTCGTTTATAATAACTGCTCTTTTTTCAAAGGATTCTCCAAAAACGATATTGTGAGAAGGTAACTGAATCATTTTTGGGAGTAAGCACGCTCTGTAATGGTCTTGCAAGTACGTTTCCATCTCACCTGATAATTGTATGAACTGATCCAATGAATCTTTATCCAAAGTTATGTATTTGCTTGGCGGTCCAGAAGAACAAAACTTTACGACCGGTGCAAAAAAAGTTCCATTAAAATCCAACCCCACACTGATACGCTTCGCATTGGAGCGATTTATAGCATACGTTGTTGATAAAACCATATTGGGTAAACCCATGGTTACTTTATTTTTTTTTCGGAAGACATTTCGTCTCTTGAAACGTTTTTTATCTACTGACAGTGTTGGGAGCGACGACAGGCTTGTAACGCGTAGGGGCGAAGCTTTGTCTCCTGCAGCTACAAAAGAATTTTTAGAAAAACCGATTAAGAGGGGAGACAGAAGCCGTAAATTATGCCGAAGCATGTCCAGACCTGCATCAGCTAAGGAATATTTTTTTTTTGAAAAACCTGTCAAGAGGGGTGCCAGAGAAGTCGTAAATTATGTCTAAACCTGTCCAGACCGGCATCAGCAAAGGAATTTTCTTGGGAAAATGGGTAAGAGAGGAGACAGAGAAGGCGTAAATTATGCCGAAGCCTGTCTGGACCTGCAAATACAAAAGAATTTTTTAGAAAAACCGGTCAAGAGGGGCGACAGAGAAGTCGTAAATTATGTCCAAGCCTGTCCACACCTGCATCAACAAAGGAATTTTCTTCGAAAAACGGGTAAGAGGCGCGACAGAAAACTCATAAATTATGTTTAGTCCTGTCTGGACCTGCAAATACAAAAGAATTTTTTAGAAAAACCGGTCAAGAGGGGAGACAGAGAAGTCGTAAATTATGTCCAAGCATGTCCAGACCTGCATCAGCTAAGGAATATATTTTTTTTTTTTTTTGAAAAACAGTGTGCTAGGGAAGGCGTAATTTATGTTTAGAGCTACAAAAGAATTTTTTAGAAAAACAGGTGGGTCGTGAAATAAAAAGAAAACAAAAATAAGGTTAAAATATATTTATTAGTCTCTCTCTCTCATACAATCTTAAAAATAATACTATATGTATATTTCATGCCTTTTAACGTATAAACAATTTTAATTCACAAATTTTCAGTAAAAAGATCTATTAATGTCAATTCTCGTCGCACTGGTCCTCACTTAACTTAATTATTTAGTTTTTGCACCTTATAATGAGTATAATATATAGTTAATTCTTGATACGCATGATTGATTACTGAAACCTCCTCCAAATGAACTACCTCGTGGTAACACATTGTTTTTATTTTTATTTTTGAAAGAATTAGAACTGTATTTTTTGAAGAATTTTGAAACTTTTTTGTCGTTGTAAGGCGTGTTTGATGTAAACTGATCCAATAACGACTGGAAATTGTTGGTTTCACTCATGTGATGTAAAAAATGTACGCAATACTCGCCGCATACTGAACTATCGAAGCTTTGCAGTTGTTTTTTGTTATAACGCCATGAAGTGCAGTTTTTTTTAATCGCATTGCAGACATGTCTCGATTGTGGTGCTCGTGCGTAGCTGTCGAAAAATGTACCTTTTCCCTTTTTATCGATAAACAAAGCTGTCCAATGACTTCCAGGCTTATAGGACGCATCGGTATTGACGACGATTGCAGCAGGCAAAGTCAAACGTCTTGGGACTTGATCAGCGGCAAAAACTCCGATAGTTTTGATTTTTTTAGGCAGTGTCAGAATTGCCTGCATTATCTCCTGGGTGTTCGTTTTGTTCTCACGATTTAGGTGTATCGTAGTCTCCGTTTATCGATGATCTTGCAACGGGTGTGGCACTCGGACTGATGCTAAGTACAGTAGATGCTGTGGTTATACTTCCGACCTCGTCTTCACCTTCATGTTTTACAGATTTACCAACTCTCATTTTTGTGTCATGTTCCAGGAGAGCACAGTAATATGTTCTGGATGACAAATCGTACGTTTTAAATTCATTAAAAATTTCAGGCTTGAGTATACTACGTAAAAACAATCTGTTTAAAAAACACTTGTTTAATGCACAAAAATCAACGGCAACAGGGGGATCGATTAACCCATGCATGGTGATGTCGACCATTCCATGAGTGACACACATTGAATTTTCTTTTTTAAACAATTTACGGAGATTCCCATATGTGGGTCCAGAGAAATCTTCAAAATTAATTACACGACGGCAAATTAATGACTCGAAGAAGATTTTTTTTTCATGACCTCGGGTATAAACTTCTTTAGCTTTTCTGGTGAGTTCGTAGAGATGGTGTTTCAATTGAGATAAAGTAATGTCACCGTCAAACCATTCCAATCCATGAATATCGCGTGTATAAAAATTGTTTGTAGTTTTCAAGTCAGATGATAAACTTTCAAAATTATTGGGAGATTTTAAGATCCAATGACCAATCATATTATGCTGCACTGAAACAACTGCTACTTCTTTAGGATAAAACTTTTTATTTTCATCTCTTATAGCTTGACAGTCTATTATTAAGTCCATGGTGGAAAGGCGAAGTTGAGAGAACGACGAACGAAAAGAAACTGAGAGTAGCGATGAGGAATGTAGCAACCTCTCTATCCCCTCCCTTTTTTTTCAGGCGCTAAAGTCTACCAACACCTGGCGTTTTGAGTCGATTTCTAATAAATTATCGAACTCGGCATAAACAATACAATTGATTGTTGTTGCTAGAGCCTCTTCAAATTTCACCTCTAACCGAACAGAGCCAGATCGAATCAGTGACCAATGAGACCCGCAATGAGCAGACGAATTAGGTGTGAGATCAAAAGCTGTCAAAAAATTTCCCTTGTCGTAATTTTCTCTGTTGATCTCTATACCCTCGTTCAAAAAATGAATGCCTGTACCAGTAAAAAGTGTTTGAAAGCACTCGATAAATGATTTATTATTGCCTTGAAATCGTGGAGTCAGTGGTTTACTGGGTACTTGCACACCATCAATGTACAAAGAGAGATAGTTTATACTGAAATGTTGAAAATTAAACGGGTTAAGTTGACGGTTACCGTTGAATGCTCTGTTATCTACAAATCCAATGATCAATCTTTTAGGAAGCTGACCCAAAAAAACATTATCTAGAGTCTCGGATAAAAGACCAGGATGCATCGTGAATGATTTTATATCCACGCGTGTAATCGGATGCTTTGCAGAAGCCTTGGATAAACCATTAGCGTGTGCTAGCAAAACGGGAGGACTTATTTTTACACGGCGTACAATGAGCGTTGCTGCTTTGATTTGAACCTTGTACTTTCCATCCTCCGAAGCATCCATCAAACAAAACGAATCCTTGTTTCTTACAAAACGAACACGCAACTCTACACCGTTGATCAGCATTTTATCTTGATTGAAAACATCACTGTGAATATGTCCGATCAAATCAAACGTTTGTCCAGGAGTTGCAAATTTTTGTCTCTTTGTAAGACCAGCGTTTTTATTTCCAGCATTTGGCAGTGCATCAAACTTTGAGGCTTCGTCCTCGTACCACAAGCTTGCGGTTAAATGCGAACTTTTAGCTGCAGGGCCGTAATTCAAGAGAGTTTCAATGTATGCTCTATACGCGTACATATTACTAGTCGGGGTGACAAGTTGATTGTTGAAAAAAACATCGACCTGATTAAAAATCGAGTGAAGAAAGTTATTCACCGGTCCGACTTTGATATTTTCAGGGGCTGAATGATTCGGTATTATAACCACTTGTAAACTAAGCATTGTGTGAGCTAAGTCCATGTAGTATTCACTCGTTGCAGGGACAACAAATTCGATAGGTGCATCCGAATCATCTGTTGGAGAAGAGACAGTTTTGAATTGACAAAAATTACAGCTTTCGATGGATGTCTGAGTTGGTGGTACGGTAAAAAGATCAAGCTCGGAAGCCATACACTCCGAACTATGTGAGTGTAGGAACGCCATTTTTACCGGGGTCCGAATATATCAGTTATTCGCCTTGTCCAGACCAGCGTCAGCGCACTCTGTAGGCTCAAATGCGAAGTCGCGAGTGGTGGGTAAGCAACAGCTGATACATTGAAACTTTCGTTATCTACATTGAATAATTTATATCAACCGATGGAAACGTTTAAAAAAAAAGTGTTTTACGCAGGAAAGAAGTGGTGTTGTGTTCCGCAATGTAGATTTAAACACGGAGATTCACTACATAAATTTCCAAGTGACAAATCTTTACAAAAACAGTGGGTTATAGCGTTGAAAATAGGTAAACAAGTAACTGAAAACATGTTTGTGTGCGCTTCACATTTCAAGAAAAAGGATTTTTTCCATTCTACAGGTAAATAATCAAGCATAGATTAGAAGATGTATTGGTAATAAAAAATATTGACAGAAAAAATAAATTTCAGAGACTAAAAAAATTAGGTTAAAACGCAACATTGTTCCAAGTGTTAATTTGCCCAGAAGACCTTTAGATAGAGTGTTGTCTCCTTTAAAAATTGAAAATATTGCAAAAAGGGAAAATCGTCTCAATAAAAGAAATGCTGTTAAAGAGAATCAATTACTGTAGGTACCAAAAATTTTGTTTATAATGTGTAAAGATGAACCAATAAATTTTAATTAATCTAATACTTATTTTCAGTTTAGCGAATAATGATACAACCGATTCTGAGAATATAAAATTAAACTCGTATGTAAACACTGTTCAAATTAATACTGAAAACGAAGCCGAGACAGAAGAGGTCCCTGAAAATAATGTGGAATTGCCAAATAATGATTGTCATCATGAGAGAAGTCAATTGTTTTCTGATAATTTAAATAACACATTTGATGATTGCAGTGATTATAATATTGAAGAATTATCTGTAGCAAATATTTTGTTAGAGCTTCATGAGCAAGGAATTCAAGATGACACAGACAAGACAGAAAAAAGTATCCAAATTTGTGTGTACAATGAACTAAGTAAAAAACCAACATTTACTTTGATGAACATGCTGAAAACCAATGATTATCTAAAAACCTTTACCGGAATAGATTTTACTTTATTAAGAAATTTAACACATGCAATTGTAAAATGTGAAACTAAGCCAAATCAGTACAAGTGTTCTGTTGAAACTAGAATAGTGATGTGTTTATGTAAATTAAAACTTAATCTTTCTTTTAAGTGCTTATCTGTGCTGTTTGACATGAACCGAGAAAGTTGTAGTAATTTGTTTTTCATAACCTTGCATAGTTTAGCTTTTGTTCTTCGACAAGCTATCTATTGGCCTACAAAAGAAGAAATTTTATCAAGTATGCCAAAGTGCTTTAAAAAATTTAAGGATACGTACATAGTTTTGGATTGTACCGAGATACCTGTCGAGCGAACTAAATGTTTGCATTGCCATATGAGACTCTATTCGCATTACAAAGGTACAGAAACATTTAAATTTCTAGTAGGTGTTGCTCCATCAGGATTAATAATGTATATAAGCAAACCTTTTGGCGGTAGAGCATCAGATAAAGCTATATTTAATAAATCAGACATTCTTGATAAACTTGTTCCTTTGAGAGATGCTGTAATGGTAGATAAGGGGTTTGCCATAGAAGAAGAGTGTTTAATGGCACGCATTAAACTAATTATGCCACCAAAGCTATCAAAACAAGTCAGATTTTCAGGTGCTGATGTGACATCTACAAAAGAAGTGGCTTCAGCCAGAGTTCATGTGGAACGCTCAATACAGAGAGCAAAATTATTCAACATTTTCAAGTTTAAAATAAGTGCTTCAATGGCACCTTATTTTGAAGAAATAAGCCAAATTGTTTGTGGTATTGTTAATTTTACAAATCCAATTTTAGCAGATGATAAATTTTAAATTATGAGGTTTTTACTGTGAGTAATTTATTGTTTTTAAATTTTGTGTTTGTTTGCTGCTAAAGTTGTTTATTTTTGTAGATCAAATAAAAATAACTAAAAACATCTATAAATGTTTATTAAAATATATATTTATTTAACACCTTTCAATTTTAACAATTTCAATACCTTAACTAGATTGAATATAAAAATTTTATAACCTTATTTTTCTAAATAATTTATTTGAAATACATAACATATATATCATTTTGAATTTTAACATCTTATTCTATTAATACATTTTTAATTATTTCTTATTTAACTGACTTTTTCAATAAACTAGAACTAGGTTTTTTATTCTTATTAGAGTAATTGTTTTCTTTTTCTCTTAGGGTAAGTAATTTTAGCATATGTTTGAAATAAATATTTTTTAGAACTGGTAAATAAGATTTTTCGACTAGATTTTTATCATAAGGAATGTTGAGGACATAAATTGATTTATCACAGGAACTATAAATTATAAAATGGCAATTACTATAAGCAGACACATACATACCCAGTTGTACTTGACAAAAATATTTATGTTTTTTTTTTAAAACCATTATTCCATCAATACATTCCATGAAAGGCAACTCTAGAACAGCTTCTTGCGCAGTCTTGGTTTTCCCAATCTTTGGGCTCTTAATTTCTATTATTGCTTGATCAATAACAATACCATCTGGAGTAAAACCTAGCCAAGGTACCGCTGGATTAACCAGTAAGCCCATTTTTGTAACATTATTTTTTGTGATCTCTTCATAAACTCTGACAGCAGACTCTTCACATTCAAGTCCATGTTTTGTGTCTGCATTACCTTGGAAAGAATTATCTAAATGATTTAATATTTTATTATCCCAGTCAGCGTTTTTATTTTTAGCATAGGTAAAGAAAGTGTACGCATTACTAGCTGTAATTCTTTTTTTTCTTTCTTGCACCCATAAGTTATTATTTTGAAAACGGGTTTTGAAACATAGATCAACAGCTTCATCAGAAGTTAAAGCTACAGCTGATATAAAATACTGGAATTCTTCATTTGAAGTATTAATTGTTTCTTCTTTATCATATACTTTGTTACTAACAATTTTTTGAATATCTTGCATTAATTTCTGGTTTTCTTCAACAGTTGTATCAATTTCAACGTAGCTACTTCTATATCCAGCCTTTACTTTGAATAACTCAACCTTTTCCAGATCTGAAGTAAAAGTAAATAAGAAGATATTTATTAGCTGTTAAAACACAATAACCATAATTATTTAAAACACTTTTTTTACCTTTAAGCAATATTTCTCGAAAATCATCATTAAAGTCAGCTTTAATTCTAAAAAATTTGTGGTTTTTTTTTTTCTTATAATGACAAAACTCGCTTATAGGTACTGCTTCGTACATACTTCTCACGTAATTTTTCAACTTTCCCCATAACTGCTTTAAATCTGTGCAAGTTGCCTCTTGAATTGTAGCTGCAGGCACACGATTCAAGTTTATCAAAACTGCCACACTGTGCTTGCAATTGCCCAAAGCACCAGCTACACAAGAGCAGTGAACACTATTTAATTTTTTTTCTACAATTTCTACTGTAAGTTCATGAGGGTATTCATATGGATTAGAAGATTGTAAACAAAGAGCTTTGATTACTGTCTTGTCAGTAGTACTACTGTAAACACCACAATACATAACGTAATTTGACTTAAAAACTCTTTCACCTTCCACATAAGGCCGAGCAGCTAGTCCTACATGAGTAACGATTTCATGAAATCCCACAAAATTGTCGTTTTCTTCTTCAACATTCATTTTAATTTTTCATTATACCGTGGTCAGGTAAAATCACAGTACTAATCCTAATGTATCAGCTGTTGTTTACCCACCACTCGCGACTTCGCATTTGAGCCTACAGGGTGCGCTGACGCTGGTCTGGACAAGGCGAATACTTCTCAAAGTTTTTTTTTTCTTTTTCGTCACACTCTTCTTCTTCTTCTTTTGTCCTTGAACTTTCTTTTTCTTCTTTTTCGTTGAAGAGGTACGAACGCGACGATTCCCTTTTGATGACTGACGTTTACGTTTCGATGCTTTTGTTTTATATCCTTCACCTTTCATTAAATCAACCATTTTAGTTGCAGCCTTTCTTTTCAAAGTATTTCCAGATTCTTGAACCCTTTTTTTGAGCGATTCTTTTATATTGACGTCATTGTTAACTACGTCATCAAAAACATTCACGCCTGCACGAACAGCCTCTTTTCCTACAGCTCTTACACCACGCGTGATGTAGGGTAAAATATGTCGTGCTAGCCCACCGAGGAATGCACCGATACCATGACCTCGTTGGTAAGTCGAGCCGGAAAAAATGTTTTTCACTCTTGAACCACCTCCAATTTGTTGGTCGTAATAATGTAAATACAGCGTCATTTTTAAACTCGATTACGGGTAAATCTTAATGTCACAATCAAAGTACCAAAACTGAATGCAAGCGGTTGGCCAAAAACGTCCCTTATATCGATGGTTATACTTTGGAAAGTGTGTTGGAGTAGGGGTAAGTAATGAGGCGGTGAATATTGCTTGACAATGTTGCTACCAAAAGTATATTTGGAAGTATCGATTGAAACTATACGTAATAAACTAGCTTGAGTATCGCCGACCATACATGGCATGCAAATATCTGTATACACAAACAACTGATCAGGAATAGCGCGTCCAATCACCGCTGGTCTCGAAGCAACTACAACAGAACTCTCGGGCGATGTTTCGAGAGTAAAATTTTTTCTCTGTGACTCATTTTCAAATCCAAAAATACGGCAAACTTTTTCATTAAACATTGTTTTGTGTTTATCTTTAAACTCGCATTTTCTAGTAAGAGTATAATACCCTTTGAGATCCATGGAGGGTTGAAACATTTGATGTTCCTAAATTTCACGGGTTTGATTAATTTCATAAGCTAGTTGCAACACCGATTCGTACCGACCTTGAGGAAAATCGTGTGGTTCGGGTGGATAATCTCTCATGGAAAAATAAAATCTCGACTCATGCTGTTCTATGTGTTTTATTGTACACGGTACATGAATCTCAACTTATCCCACGTACCAATTCCCCGTGAGTTTTATTTCACGAGATAAATGAGTGGTAAAACAAGTAGTTGTATTATCGGGATAATAAATCATACTTGAGTTACTGGGAAGAATCAAGTACAATTCATCAGGGTTATTCATTTTTAAATATCTTCAAGCTCAGAGGCCTTTAACCACGTATCAAACTTGGAATTGTATCCTGCCCAGCGTACGAGAACTTTTTTATTGGAACCACGACCTTTAGTAGCAACAATGTGGTCGATTTTGAATATTTTATCTTCTTTCAAACGATTTTTTCCAACCAACGCTAATTCTTCCGTGTAAAAAAAACCGTCAATTTCCTCGTCGTTCAAGTCACTGATGATATACGTATACAACCCTTGACGACGCGATATGCGGATGATTTTGAATATTTCTTCACTAAAATTTTTCTCGTAACCTTTTTCAAAGGTGTTTTTAGTTCGACTGATCCTTACGTAGTCTCCGACGCTGTATTTAAGTTTCAATCCTGGTGCTCTTTTTGATTTTATACTTTTATTTATACTTTGAGATCGAGCTCTTTTTTCTAAATTTTCACGTGCCTTTTTAGCGTTGTAATGATTGACCTCGACAGGTCTCATTTTTATAGCGCTGTGTATTGTATGATTGTATGCGTGAATAATTTTTTGCACGACATCGATGTAACGCTTGGTATTTTTATAAGTAAAATAACGCCACATGCGTTCTCGTATCGTACGATTCAGACGCTCCACTATTGCACATTTAATATCAGGATTTCTAGCAACTCGAAATTTGATGTCAAGACTTTTCAGGTAATTTTGAAAAACTGAATTTTTAAACTCCGAACCAGAATCAGTCTGAACTAAAAAAGGTTGACGAGGTGCGGCTCGTTTAAGAATTTTTTTAAAAGCAGCCGTCACACTGGGTCCGGATTTATCTTTAATAGCTTCGACGAATGCATATTTTGACAAGGCATCCACTGCGACAAGTAAAAAAGTGAAGTTGTCGTTGTATTCTTTTATACCAGACGTTTGCAAGAGGTCAAGCTCCCACAAGTCATCAACGTTTGACACGTTATAATGTAGCCTTGGAAATTTTCGTTTCACAGGTCGGTGGAGGGTGTAAGCGTCCTGGTGTGATAACCAATTGTAGATTCTTTTTTTTTCAACTTCATCGGTCAACTTTTTACCTTTTGCATTAACACGTAATAAATTTGTGGCCCCGGCAAAGCCAGCCTCGTGAGATAAATCATAATACTGATTTTCGTACTTTAAATTTCCATCTTCAGCCATTTCGTCGTACTTCTTGTTTTTTTCGGTGAAAAATCAGTTTTTACTTTTTTTCGCGAACCATCGGCTTTAATAATTCGTTTTTTTCCACGCGTAATCTCTTGTGTAGTTTCATAAACTTTTTTATCAGCACCACGTTTAGCCTTGGCTCTTGGTCGATCAACGTACAAGTTATTCAAAACTTTCTTTTGTCTGTACGGTAAAATGGATGATTTTATCAGACTTGTGAATTCTTTTTGTCCAGTAAGATTTAAATTTTTCACTGTATCTTTTCCGTAGAGCGTGTTGTGACGAACTGCATCCTTTAAAAGCTCAACGATATCTGAGCCTTCTATTCTGTTTTTGTCAATAGAAATTGTACCAAACGAATCCCATTGAAGTCGCCCTGGGGCAGATTCCTTTAAAAAATTTAACAAATGACGTGCTTTTTTAACTTGATATCCCGGAAAATTTTGTAAAATTACATCGATGCTCATGGGTTTGGAATCGATGTCGTTTATGTCAACGTTTTCGGCTGATAAATCACTTTCATTAACAGATTCGTTAAAATCCATCAAAGGCTTTTTGTAGGAATTGTCTTTTTCTTTGAAAGAAAGATATCGATACAAAACTTGTAAATAATTTTTACATTTGTCAAAATTGTTTTTAAAATTTTTTGAATGTATAATGTCGTACATTTCTTTGTCGAGCCGCGATAAATAATCACCAGGAGTTTGCACAGTAGTTTCAGTATCCTGATCAGATTTATTAATCTGTTCGAGAATACTCTCGGGAACGATAACCATTTTTTGCATTATTTGAGAGATGAGAAAATTTTAGACAATAAAACGTTTACGATCGGAGTAAGTAACACAGGTAAAAATCCAGCACCGTGCTGACAAATTGCTTTTTTTTTCTTCAACCAGTTGTTTTTGTCATTTTTTTTACAGACGATTAATTTACGTAAAACATTTTTGTGTTTCTTTAAACGATTTTTTTCTGCACTGCTTAGATTTAGATTTCCAGAGAGAGCATTCAAAGCAATTTCACAAATTTTTTTAACAAGTGCTTTGTCTGCGACTTTCAACAACGCTTTTCGTTGCTCGTTATTGGAATGACAAAGTGCGTGAAGAATAGCAACTTGTTTTTTAGAGAAAAAAGCACCCAATGCGGCTTCAGCCATAGTTAGCGAGTTACTGAGAATGGGCTGATATATCAAATTGATTTAACGTTTTTTCGGAACGTAGACGTAATTTACTTTATCATCTGGAAAAATACACGCGCAAAATCTAAATTAATCCATTGTGGCTTGAGTAAGATCTACCACGAGATACGAGTGGGGGAGTTTGGTTGCGTCTAAATACGCCTCTTTTACAAATCCTGTGTTTTCTGGAGAAATCTGTTTAGCCAAATGTATAATTTGCGATTCATCCCGGGGATTTTTGAAAATTACAAAGTAATGACTATTTAAGGATAATGTACGCTGAATATGCGACTGGTGAAAGAGGTTTTGCATAATCAGAATTACACTGATATTCCGATGATGCGATCCCTTGGTAAAAAGATCGAGAATTACATCGCAAGATGATGATTCGCGCATTAAATTGTCGAGCACCAGTAGTTTTTTCTTGTGGTTATCGTGAGAGTAATCCGATGGGTCTGGTAAGCCTTCTTTGAATTCGATTCTACCGTTTAATTTCTTGTATGCCTCTTGCCACTCTGCATAGTAAAATAAAATTCGGTCAAAGTTTACGTTACACAAAGTATTTCTGTGTTCTATAAAACGCGAGACAAAGAAACTTTTTCCAGAGCCGGTAGATCCTGCTATGATACAGGTAAAAGGGTGTCGCCAGCGCGTATCCATTTCGAAGACTGAAGGGGAGAGTTTAAAGTTGGTTTATTTATCCTTACCTATAGCATCGTGCCGTAGCCCTGTGGTTTTGGTAGCCGTTCTAAAATTTTTCAAGGTGCGTTACGGTGTAGGTTGCTGGTTCGAATCCTCGTCGGTACAAAACTACGAGTTTTTAAACTTGAACAACCGAGTAGTAGTTTAATAAATTGGTTGAACATTGGGCTTAATAATAATTTTTTTTTTTTTTTTTTTTATACGCGTTTTTTTTTCCACGGCGGCGGCGGCGGGGGCGGGCCACGCGCGCGGATACGCGAATCGTACGCGAGAACCCGCGTATGTTCACATGGATATTTCTTTTAAAGCACCATAAAATGTCACAGAAATATTAGTCACTCTTATTTTTTGTCCTAAAAAACTCTCTTGTGGCGTCTGCTAGTAATAGAAAAGTTGACTCGTTGAAGTTTTTGTTTTAATTAAATTCAATATTCCTTACATTTAAGTTCAAAATTTATGAAAAATATTTGCAAAATAAAAAAAAAACTGTCTAATTTGAGAAGAGTTAAAATAAAACAACTTATAAGGGTTAATTCGACTCATGAACCGAGGAAAAAATTTGACCTTGTTGGTATTGAAAAGATAGTGACATATTTTTTGGCTTACCTGAGAAGAGGTGTTGCTGTAATGATTTACAAACACAGTTGAATTTAAAATTTCTACAAAGTTTTATTCATAAAAATTTTTTGCATAATTACAGTTGAATCTAAAATATTCACAAAGAATGGTGTTTTAATAATATACATTTTTCATTTTTATTTTTTTTACAATAATAGTTAAATCTAAAATATTTACAATGAACACATACGCATCGATTTAAATTACAGTTTGTATAAATTTTTTATTTACAATTTCGAGTTTACTTTTTACATTTTTTGAAACCATAGGGGACGGAAGAAGTATGCGAAAGAAATCGTCTTTTTTTCAAAACCACCGAACATGTTTTACTTTCATCACGGGTAACTACATCGTGGGTTGGCAATCGACGAATAGCTTTAAAGCTAGTAAAGGCATTTGAAATTAATTTTTCAATACTATCAAAGTTTACTTTTTGCCTGTTTTTATAATTTAAAGTTATCCCTTTAACCTTTACGCAATCGCTTACGACACCACTACTTGGCGATTCAACACGATAGCCATAAAATTTAGGTCCGCCACTGACAAATTTACGCACAAAAGACCCAGGACCGTAATCTTCAAGCTCATCCGTCATATCACCAAGCATGAAACCAAGATGAGGGTGATACTCGTCAGGATTATTTTTATTACTTACATATAGACAGGAATCGGTATCGCAATAAAGCACGCGCTTACCAAGCTTTTCGAGATAACTATACAATTTCAGGCGAGCCTGTGCTGTCACGTAAGCAGCAATCACAACATTTGTAAACGGTGTTGTGGTCAAGGTTTCCCCTTTCGATTGCCAATTTACGTACAAAATATCCGAGCTGGCGGGTAAAATGTTCAATACCTCTTTTGTGGGGTCGGTCAATAATTTTACTAATCTCTCGCTAGTTGTAACTATCTCCGTTTTTTTAAGGTCCGATCTCTGTGAAAATTTTCCCCAAAAAGAGTTTAGCGCTAATTTAGCAACAGCACGTAGTCCGGCGTTTTTTGAAATATTTTTCGCATCTAATTCTATACCTTCAGCTTTTTTATACTCTTGTAGGTACTTGAGTCTGTCTGCTTCTACAACGCACCAGCTAGGCCATCCGCTAGACTCTTGTTTGATTTTTAAAAATGTGTTAATGTACTCTACAAATAGACCGCCGGTTCCTTTATCGTGATCGTAAACGGTTGTTTTGAATTCCCAAATTACATAAATTTTCGTAATAACATAACCAAGTTCAAGAGCTTTTCTTAATTCCTGCACGACCCACGTCCCCGAAAATTCCCGCTCTTCAATTTTCTCGTGCTCGCAATCTTTTTGATTCATCTCTTCGCAGCAAGAACGACATAAACCAAAAAGTAGCTTGTTATGCATTTTAACCGGTAGAAGGGGTAAGGGGTAAGTGTAAATTTCGAGGGGGTAAAACTTTACACTTTACCAGTCTCTCAAAATTAGATACATCATTATTTCTGCCGGTTAGTTGCTCGCACTCGGATCCCGTGTATATTTTTGGATGTGAAATCGGAAACACGCCTGTTTTTGATATGAATGGGTACATTGAAATTATATCCACGTATGAGATTTTTTCGTCGTCGGAAGTTTCGTAAAGCGTTACAAAATTTTCTGTACGACCACCGAAAAAAGCTTCTCGTGGATTTAACCTTACAACGTTTACTAGAGGATGGTCTTTCAAAAACTCGTTTATGCTAGGGTCCTCTAGTTTCATTCTATCAAACTCGTGTTCCCATATTTCGCGAACTTCGTAACCGGCAGATTTTAAAGCATCAGTTTTGGTTTTAGTTTTTTCGTAAACGTGGTTGAAGGATTTTTCAAAAACTGAAAGATATCGCGATTTTTCGGGTAACATTCAATGCAGCCGTGAAAAAGGAACCTTGAAACTCGTATACGATGCCTTTATTCGAACTAGTTAAGGGTAAATCTGGGTTTGGTGGTAAGTAACCATCGACTTTATATTTTCCCTCTAACCTAAATTCGCGAGATCTTGCTGCATGGATTATTGACCGCCCTTCTTTTTTTTCACAAAATGATAGCCATTCAATGGCTTTTTCCGACTGTTTATCTGCGCCCGTATAACCACCCGGAGGTAAAAGTGCTATGCTATCGTTTTTTAAAAAATTTTGTCTAAACACTCTTGAACATGCGGAAGCTATTGTGGTTGCCGAAAGAAACGGATCTACGTCGCCTACTTCTAGAAAAATTTTCCTAAACGCTAAGCATGCTTTTCTTAAAATTTCTACATCCATCCTACAATACTCTGTTATCTCCTTTTTAAAATCAAACACGGCGTTATTTGTAATTTGCTCGTTGTACCATTCAAAAAAAGTATTACGATCATTTTCACACATGGAGTCAGGATCGTAATACTTTGATGGTGGTAATTTTTCTACATAATTTTGATTTCCCTCCGTGTTAAAAAGATGTGGAAAGTACCCCTTCTTTTGACTAGGAGGTAAGCCAAATGTTTTAGGGAGCAAGCTAAGTTTCATGTGGAAGTAATTTAAGCTATCCATTAGTTTAAGATTTTTATGTGACATCAGGATAATTTTAGTTCCATTTAAAATTATCGACGGCACGATCGGATTTTCTCGGTCTGTTAACCCCCTCAGAATAAATTGCCCATCGAACCCACTCATGTTGTGCGCTATACAAATGATGTCTTTAAAAATACTATTTTTTCTAAGAAAAATAAAATCTTTAACGGGGTCATCACGAAAAATAAGTTCCCGAAAACCACAGCTCTTACATCCGACTACACTATCATCTAAATTAATACAATCGCGACAACGCTGTTGTAAAACACACAAGTTTGGCACGTGCTTTACAACACCTTTTTCAAACTCGTGTGTCGCAGTGGTTTCGAAATCATAAAACACAAAAAGAAATTTTTTCTCAGTTTGATCTTCTTTTTTTTTCTTTTGCATATAACAAAGTGAATTGATCTCGTGAACCGACTGACAAACCTTACAATAAGTAAAACCGCAGCGCCCGTACGGAAAAAACCCCCAAATTTATCCCCAAAAAAACCCTCAAAATCACTCCCAACTAGTCACTCTCAATTGAGTCTACTTTCGGACATCCCTCAACCTACTTGAGAGTTACTCTCAAATTGAGGGTAAATTTTACACTCTCAAAATTTACTCCCAGTTTACCCTCAAGTAGGTTGAGGGATGTCCGAAAGTAGACTCAACTGAGAGTAAACTCTCGCAACCTCTTAACTGAGAGTAAGAGTAACTCTCAATTGAAAGTTTTTATTTGGGGGTTAAATTTGAGAGCGAATTTTCGTTAGAATTTTATCCTCAAATTGAGAGTTAAATTCTTATTTGATTGCTTTTAAATTTGAAAGCAAACCTGAAATAAATTTAAACAACAAGTTGAATATTTTTATTTTATTTATTTTGAACATGTATACATGAGTTTATTTCAATTAATAGCTGTATAGTTTTACTACATAAACTTAAAACCTGATTTTTTTTCAATACCTTAAAATATTCTATTCAATAATTTATGAAAAATGAAAAAAAATGACAATCTTATGAAGTTAGAAATTTTTTTTAGTTGTAGAAAAAAAACTATTTTTCATTGCACAATAATAAAGACTTTGATGGTGAATCTTTTTAATTGTATCTTCATGATAAAAAATAAAGAATGTAGTACATTGAGAAAAGATAAAGAATTTTTTTATGTATTTGATAACTAAAAAGTAATATTGTAACTAATTAAAAAAACATTTTTGAAAAGTTTTTCATCATCATATTTTTAAAATATTTTAATACTGTGATTTATTAAAAAAAAAAAAAATGTTTTTTATCTCAACTGTATTAAGCCGAATGATTTTAATCACTTAATCAAAAGATACTCATGTTTATAAGTAATTTTAAGTATGATATTATTAGTTTGGTGTAAATACAAAAGTTTAAAAAAAATTATGTTTCAAAGTCATTCAATCTTGTTCAAATATCACTAAATTATCAATACATTCTATGTAAACATAATAAAGAACTTTCTACTTACAAAGTGAAAATACCAATGTTGGCCATAGTAAATAAGAAATTATTATTTGGCTTGTTTGCTGATGAATGTTTTTTATTTAAATAACAGAAACAAACACCTTTTCATATAATTTATAAAATACAGCAGAGTTGTATTTTTTCAGCGCTATCATATATCTTAAACCTTGACCAATATTTTGCTGTTTATTTTCTAAAACTAATTTTTGCACAAAATTAGCTTCCAGTGTAACTCGGTCAATCACTATTTACATTAATGAAAAAAGAGAAATAATCATTTGATAAATTTTCTTTTTTATTTTTAATATAAAAAACACTGTTCACTAGTACTGCAGTATTTCTGCAATTACTTTAGTTTGTTTGATGCGCATTAGAAAACTCTATCATTATGTTTCCTCAATCTGCTGGTATTTTTTGGTAATTTTGTGATATTTCTGCTTGATTAACATTGCATTTTCAAAGACTTTATCCATATCTTCTATCTTGAATTTAGTTAGGGACATCTTGTTTTGAGCTGAATTTAATGCAATCATGAACTTCACCCACTGCATTAAATTTAAGTTTCCACCTTATAAAACATAAATATTTACCAAAGAATCAATTCTTAAAGAAATTGTTTGATATTAATGAAAGATTGACTACTTGTAAATGTAGATAAAAATATACTTATCTAATTCAGAAAAAAATCATAACCCTACTGATTTTTAGGTATTCTTTCTGTTTTTAAATTTTAATTAATACATTAAAGTACAGTGTAAAATTAAATTTGTTTGAATAAAATTAAAATAATGCACTGAATAATAATCAAGGAACTACTTATTAAACAATAACTTTTTAAATGAACTCTTAGAATACTACCGGTCCACCAACACGTGGTATATTAGACTCACTGACTAACCTAACCTATACTAGCGAGTGGGCCAGCCAGAGTCCAGTAGTTATAGCAATAGCAGTGGATCGTCGGGCGGGCGGGTTCTTCAAAAATACAAGATTTAAAAAACAATTTTTTTTTTATTCTCTTCATAAATTAATTAGTTTCAAAATCAGTCGCGTATAATCTATTATTATTATCTATTATTTTGATACAATCAATAAATTATTTTATTACAAATTTATCAATAGCACCATATTAAAAATAATGTAAACGAGATATATTTAAAACCATTATTTGTTCAATCAGAATGTAATAATTTATTAAAATAACATAACTCACCAACTTTAAAAAAAATTCGTGTAGAACAGTAGAAAATTAAAAAAAACTTTTCCGTACATGAATTAAAAATAAAACTTTTTATAAAAGATTCATGAGTTTATGTAAGCATATTAGATAGCACTGACATTTTAAGTATATAGGAATATATTTTTTATTAGGAATATATTTTTTATAGGAATATATTTAATATAAATTTTTTATTTTCAAAAGCTTGTGAGATAAAATAATTTTTAATAAAGTCAAAATATTAAAAGGATTGATAGCTTAAATATAGCTTTGATATCATACATACGAAATAATTAAACTAATAAACAGCATGTTAAAGTATAGTATTAATTAAATTAAAAAGCTCGATTACAAGTTAAATTTTTGACAAAAAAGAAAATAAATTAAATAGATTTATTTTTGGTTAAGGTAATTCAAAATAAAAAACTAATAGTGAATTCGAGTGTTCTGACAAAGTACTTGGTGTAAAATTTGAATATTACCTTGATTCTTTCAGAATTATTTTCTTTCAGAAAAAAATAAAAATTGATAGTAAATCATCAAATACTTTGGAGTAACTTTAATATAATGTTTAAGTCCCATCCTTCAAATGTTGGAAGTTAAGTTGGAATATTAAGAGAGTACTCTCAAGAAGTTAGAGTAAAGACTCAATCATAAGAACTTACTTTGAAATTTTGAAAATCAGCCTCATAAGATGAGAGTGAAAAAGAAAAGACTTAACGATTAGAATTTACCCTCAAATTTTGAGAGTCACCCTCAAAAGTTGATAGTACATTCTAAAATTTGAGAGTGTGCTCTGAAATTTTGAGAGTCACCCTCAAAAGATGAGAGTACAGTCTCAAATTTGAGGGTGTGCTCTGAAATTTTGATAGTCACCCTCAAAAGATGAGAGTACAGTCTCAAACTTGAGAGTGAACTCTCAATAGTTGATAGTAAAGACTTCACTTTGAGAGTAAACTCTCGAAATTCTAGAGTTTACTCTCAAATTTGGTACTTTACTCTGAATATTGAGTCTTTACTCCCAAAATTGGGAGTTTACGCCCAAATTTTCAGGGTTTTTTTCGTACGGGCGATGCTTGTCACTTGACTTTTTTTTTTTACAAAATTTACACAATCTTAAATTCTTGCAAATGGAATTTGATTTGATTGTTTTTTTTTTCAAATGATTGGCGTAGCATCCTAGCCCTCGAAAACTTCTGTTACAATCTTCACAGAATTTTTTAACCGTTTCTTTATCACATGGTGGGTCGGAAAAACAGCAGGGACATTTAAAAACGCATTTATGACTTTCCAAATGATTGTACCGTTTGTTGCAATCGATGCAAAAATATTTCGCTCCAACACAACCCGGTAAAATTGTTATAGTGTCGAAATGACTTCCTTTTACATCAAATAAAATATTAATAATACCCTTAGCTTTATTCACAACTTTTCGCCCGTCAAAAAAAAGTGGTTTTCCGGTACCTATAGTTTCTTTTTCATATACGACTATCGTGATATTTTTTGATTTATAAAATTCTTGAAATAATTCAATCTCGTACAAGCTGCAACCGTTTTTTGGAATTTTAACTTTGGCATCTGCCACGAGCTTATTAGCAAGCTTAAGTTGGGTATTATTAACATTTTTACGAACATCCGTGTAAGCTTTTAAATTTTCACGCGATTTGTAAATTTTATATTTCGTATTTAATTCTCCGACTACTAAGGCTCGCGGTAAGCATGTATTATCAGAATTTACTATTTGAACCAACGATTTTTGGTTCACTACATCGATAGTTATCGCTCGTCCCTTACCTCGCGGTACCGTTACGTACGTGGCGTGTACTTCAAAACTTTCATCTAAAAAAAAATTGTTATTCGATTGAATAACGCTATTTATTATGTTCCACAAATCGTCGAAATTAAATTCCTCTATGGGCCTAAGAGATAAATAAGCTGTCCCATGTGAAAAACGTTCGCTTCGGATGCTTACCCCAACCATATCGTTTTCGCTTTGGCTTTGGTTTTTAATTAATTCTAAAATTTCTTTGAAAGCCGTTTCTAAATAATTTATTACATCAATATCCGCGGGAGGTTCATTAAATTTAATTCGAAAAACAGTAGCCTTCATTTTAAACTGCTTATTATAGGTCGAATCGTGACTAAAGTTAAATTTTTCGAAACCTCTACCTACTTGGTTCGGTAAAACGACTGGCTGTAAATCTTCCACTTGTTGGGGCTCAAGCTCTTGCTCGGGAACTTCCTGCTGGTGATCTACGTGCTGCTGGTGCTCTCGACAATCTTCTTCTTGTTCCCCACCGTTGCGAGGACTCTCGTGAGACGCTATAGATTCGATTTTAAAAAATTTTATAACTTATTTTATGAAAAAAAAAATTTCTGATTAAAGCGAGAGACTTTATTTTTATAAAAACTACTTTAATATAATATTTAAAAAAAAAAAAAATTTCATCTTTTTGATTTAAATTAAAAGTTAACTTTAAAAAAAAAAAAAAATAGAGGGTATTGGTAAAAAAAAAAATATAGAGTTTGTTGTTAAAATTTATATATTCAAAATAAAATATAAAAGTTATTTATTACATTTTGTGTTTTGGGTGTGACTGGGTTCCTGATGTTCCCTCACTGCTTGCTCTCGGAATTCTCTTGGAGGTTGATGCACCTCTGCCACCGTAGTTATCACCGTTACAGTTTCTGTTTGCAGCTGCAAATCTGTGTCTACAGACACTAAGAAAAAAAAATTTATTAGTATAATTTAAAATTACAAAAAAAAAAAAATTGGTTGAAATTACAAAAAATCAATTTAATTACCATTGACTAACTCCGACGTGGGCGGTTGTTGAATATTTTGCGCCAGCATCTGTGGGGTGTCCATGGTACCACTCTGAGTTACTGCCTGCTTTCGGAATTCTCTCGGAGGTTCATGCACCTCTGCCACCGCAGTTATCTCCGCTACTGTTTCTGTTTGCAGCTGCAAATCTGTGTCTACAGACACTAAGAAAAAAAAAATTTATTAGTATAATTTAAAATTACAAAAAAAAAAAAATTGGTTGAAATTACAAAAAATCAATGTAATTACCATTGTCTAACTCCGATGTGGACGGTTGTTGTTTATTTTGCGCCAGCGCCTGCGGGGTGTCCATGGTATCCCTCTGAGTTGCTGCCTTCTCTCGTGATGATGATGGCACGCCCTCAGCTACCTGCGACTGCACCAATAATCCCTCCCGTTGTGACTGCACTATAGAGGTTGCAGGAGTCGTTAATTCAGGTAGACCTACCTGCCGCGGGGGTTGTAAACGCGACGCAACAGGGTCTACATGACCGATGTCGAACTCATCTGAAAATTGAAAAAATTAACATGAAATATTCATACGTGTAATAACTAAATTATAATTAAAAAAAAAAAAAGAAATCAACAATAGTTACCTTCAAAATCTGAATCGTTTATTTGTACGATATCCGTTGTCCTCCTGTAATTTTGACGAACCAAGTCCATAATACTCGGAGCATTGGTGACAACGGTGTACTCTATGAAAAAAAAAAAAAATTTCAATTCATAAAAATTTTTCATTAATTTTTCATTTTTTTTTTTAAATAACATACCTTCTTGTATCGTTTGTTCGATTTTTGGCCTTTTCGGCACTGGTTCAGGAAGTGCTGGATATTTCCTCTTCCTAAAGTTTTCAAACTTCTCCTGGTAAGTTTGAATTTTTTTCTTCAGCATCCTTTCCCGATCTTTGGTTTCGAGAATCCGATCCCTGAAAGCACTTCGTTTTCTCGACTCTTTCTCGGCTTGGAGTCGTACGAAGTGGACTATAAAAAAAAAAATTAAAAATTAATGAAAAATTAAAAAAAAAAAATAATAATAATAAATAAAAAAATAAAAAGTACTTACTCCTCATCTCGTGCCACAGCTCCATTATTTGAGGGAGTCCATCTTGTAACCCCCTCTTCATTATATTATCCCCCATAAATAACAGCATCCGAAAAATGTTTTTGGATTCTTTAACAAATTTCTTGTAAATTATCAAAATTTCACACGCGGAACACCTTTCCAACAACTCCACAAACACTTTTTCCGTCTGGAGGGATGGGTCTTCATACACTCTATCCAATAGAGATGTATAGAACTCATCTCCCACACTTCCGATGTGAAGAAAATCGCGCAAATAAAACATGAGCTCTATCACCGTTATGAACAATAATTTATCTGAAACAGGCTCCGACACCTTGAAAATTTCGCTATTAGAGTAATCCATCGTATCGAAAAAACTCACAAAGAAAATTACGAAACCCGATTCGAACAACTCTTGACTCAAGACTGAGAAGAGGACTGCTAACCTACCCTGAGTTAGCACCCACTTTCCTCGGATGGAGGGGGAAAATTTCACCAAAAAAAATCCTCGATTAGAAAAGTTACAACTTTTTTACAAGCTGAAACTTGTCGTAGGGCGATAGAAAATTGACGCCACTCGAGACAACCTTCGAACTCCATTTCAGCCAGGTATTACGCTGTCTTAAAGATCTCTATCACCTCCCTTGGAAGTATTGTAAACCCTAATAGAAGAAGCCAAGAGGGCTCGGGTACGGCGCTGACTTTGAGATCTCTATCACCTATGCGCGCAGTGTTATAAACCCTAACTGTTATTAGCGCTAGTAAAAGAAATTCTTGACCTCGTCGTATTTCTTACCTGAAAGACCACCCCTGCACAGGAGCGAGTCCATACCTGCTGCAAGCGAAAAAATTCCCGTAATTCTTATCTCCGACTGTTTTGTCGCCGGCTATTGTAAAAAAGAGACGTAGCTCACACCGCAGAAGTACGCGCGTATACACAACTGTAGGAGAAGGCCAGGAGACAAGAATTTTTTTGACTTACAGTTCGTCAGCCTTCGAAAAATTCAGGTAGCTTTTCTTGTACCAGGCTTAGTAAATTCGGAGAAAATTAAATTCTACAAACGAAAGTTTTCTCTTTTCGAAAAATAAAAAATACTCGGGACCATCGAGTTTTGTAGAAATTTTCCGACGGTTTGAAAATCACTTAAAATCTAAAACCCTAGGCCATCAAAAATTCTATTGAATATGTAAAAAAAATTTGCATATCATTCGCACAACGCACCCCACGAACCGTAGGGCCCTACAATGACGTCACACCACCTCCACCGCTCTATGATACTCGGGCAGAGGGACACACCGCTGGCTTTGGTACCTCTGATGACGTCAACAGGTCAAGGCACCCCCGACTCCCCGAGTCCTACACTCGATGACGTCACGCCACCTCTGCCGCTCTATGATTCCCTGGTAGGGGAGCCCCCCGGTGGCGCCACTGCAGACAACCCTCAAGACGGCGCTAGGCCAACGCAGCCGTCGGGCCCTATGACGTCACGCCACCTCCGCCGCGCTATGACTCCCTAGTAGGGGGACTACTCCCGATGACGTCACCAGGCCACGCACCCCGCACCACCGGACCCCTACACCCAGAAAAAATTTGCATAAATTTGCATAAGACCAGCGTGATTTGCATGTCATCTGCATAACGCCCCGTCGGGCCCTTCACGCCACCTCCGCCGAAAAGGGGGACCCCCCGTGGCCCTGGCGCCAGCACCCTCGTGATGTCACTAGGCCCCGCCCCTTCTGTCTGGCTATAACCGGACATGTCTACTTTTCTTGAATAAAAAGACATGATAAAATATTACATTGCTACGTATCGAACCGGTGATGCCTGCGAGTCGACTGATATCAACCACAACATAACCTCACTCTCGACTACCAAAACATATTTCCGAAACCTGGCGTAAAAATACGAAGCTGAGCGATGTAGATTTACCAAAAATTTGTAACTTTACGTTCGAGCTGTAGATTTACAAATCTTGGTAAAATTACTCCGCTGGACCACGCTCCCACTTTTTACATCGCTGAGCAGTGTATATTTACAAATATTTGTAAAATTACATAGCTCAATGGTGTAAATTTACGAACGCAGAGTAAATTTACATCGCTGAGCGAGGTAAATTTACCCTGATTTTTTTTTACAATGCACTGCACTTATTACATGAAAAATTCCTAAAGTAATAATAAACCCTCTTTAAGCGCAAATTACGCGCAATCCACCCACGTATTTAAAAAAATCATAATAACCCATCTTTTTTTTTTTTTTTTTTTTTTCAAAATAACCCATCAATAAAAAATTCCCTATTATTTGGTACTTCTAAAAAATTGATAAAGTTTGGTTCAAATTCTTGAAAATTTCCAATATTTACAAATATTTGTAAAATTACATAGCTCAATGGTGTAAATTTACGAACGTAGAGTAAATTTACATCGCTGAGCGAGGTAAATTTACCCTGATTTTTTTTTACAATGCACTGTACTTATAACATGAAAAATTCCTAAAGTAATAATAAACCCTATTTAAGCGCAAATTACGCGCAATCCACCCACGAAATCATAATAACCCATCTTTTTTTTATTTTTTTTTTCAAAATAACCCATCAATAAAAAATCCCCTATTATTTGGTACTTCTAAAAAATTGATAAGGTTTGGTTCAAATTCTTGAAAATTTCCAAGATCAGTTAAAACTGAATATTCTTTCAAATTGAACTGTATAAAATAAAATAATTTTACCTTTGAGATACACTTTGTTCCTTTAAATGGAATTCGAGGTAAAATAGAATACAAATTAATTAAAAACCTGGAGTTTTCAAAGGTTAATTTCATAAAAATGATAGTCTCGTTGAATTAGAGATTATCTGAGTAAAAGATATCAATTAAATTATATTAAATTTCAATTTCAATATAAAAAAATAATAATAATTATATGAATCATTAAAATTTTAAAAATTTTCACAAATTAGGTAAACCAAAAATTTTGAAAATGAATGTTGATAAATTAAAATATCAAAATTTATCTAAATTACATACCATCAAAACATTCACAAAAAAAATTTACAAAAAAAGGTGGTATTTTAACGTATATAAATAAAATTAGTTAAAAAATTTGAATTGTAAACAAAGATTTAAATATATGTATGTGTATAAAAAATGAAGGGTTGTTGTTTATTTAAAAAAATGTAAAGTTGAAACTATTTAAATAATTTTTAACATTTAAATATTTTTTAAAAAGTTAATATTTCAATTAAATAATGTCTAAACAAAAAAATTTTAAATATAGAAAATATAAAAATTACAAATAGGTTAAAATTCATGAACATTAATAAAAATATAGATTTTCCTGAAAAATTCGTGGGGAGCAAGGTAAAAAATTAGCAAAATTGTAGCAAAATGATGTAATTTTGAATCTAATGATATGAGGAGCATATAAAAAGAAAATTTTTTAAATGAGGAGCAAGACCAAAATAACGTAAATATAAGATAAAATCTAATAATTTGACTGCTCCTCAGTGAGGAGCAATACTAATTTAAGTGAACACTAAAAAAACACAAACAGAGGAGCACGCGAGGAGGACTTCGTATCTCGAAAACTAAAAGGAATTTCTTTATAATTCGGCTTCTAATAGGAAGTGAGGAGCAGTTTGCGGAGCAAAAAAACGCAATTTTTCAGTAAAAATTGACTGCGCCTCAGGATATAACTATATAATATAGGGAGATATATATGAGCCACCAGTTTCTGGCGCCTGCGGCGCGTCCCAGAAACTGGCAGCTTATCTAAAAACGCATGTATATAAATTTTAAAAATCCAAAATAACCCTTTCTAATACCAAATAACCCTTCTTTAATCCAAAATAACCTATTTATTATTAAAAATAACCCTTTTAATTCTTAACCGAAATAACTCTTCTACACCTTTCTAGAACAATAATCATCCCTCTTTTTTCCCCCAATTATAAACCAGAATAACCCTTCAAAACATCCCTTATAACAGGGAAAAACAAAATAAAATAAAAAACCCATTTTACACCCCCTTAAAGCGAAAATAACCATTCTAAAATCCAAAATATCCCTTTTTAATCCACATAACCCTTAAATATTCCAAAATAACCCAATTTTTAAAAAAGTCCCAGAAATAGTCATTCTTTGTAAAAATTTTCTGGGACGTCCCAGAAACAGACTTTTGTCCCAGAAAAAATATATATACATATAAAGTGTCCCAGAAAATAAAAGGCCACAAAAATATATAAGATATATATTTTTGTAGAAAATTTTTACAAAGCTTGACTATTTCTGGGACTTTTTTAAAAATGGGTTATTTTGGAATATTTAAGGGTTATGTGGATTAAAAAGGGTTATTTTGGATTTTAGAAGGGTTATTTTGGATAAAAATGGGTTATTTTGGATTTTAGAAGGGTTATCTTGGCTTTAAGGGGGTGTAAAATATGTATTTTTTTTCCCCTAATATCAGGGATGTTTAGAAGGGTTATTTTGGTTTATGATTTGGGGACAAAAGAGGGATGATTATTACTCTAGGAGGGTGTAGAAGGGTTATTTTGGTTAAGAATAAAAAGGGTTATTTGGTATTAGAAAGGGTTATTTTGGGTTATTTTGGATTATATATATATATATATATATCCTATATAGTTATCCCACTGTACCAACCACGTGGAAAATTCCTAGATTAATAATACACCCTCCTTATGCGCAAATTACGCGCAATCCACCCACATATTTAAAAAAACCAAAATAACCCATCTTTTTTTTCCAAAATAACCCAACAATAAAAAAATTGTATAGTTTTTCGCGGTCCAACCAAAATAACCCATCAACAATTCCTGGACCTTGGTTTTACCTGGAACTCGAGTTTTTTGATTTTGAAATGTCATGGCACTATCTTGACCCGTCATGATGATACCGAAATGTCCGAATAGTGCCAGGTGTATATATGAAATGTTAGGATAATGCCCACCGTAAATAAATAAATATATATATATATATATATATATATTTCTTTAAAAAATAAACATTTTCTCTTCTATATTCAAGAATGTTCAAATTTTCTAAGGGACAAAAATTTTGAATGAAATAAAGTTTTAATAATAAATGATATTTTATAATATATAAATAAAAATCATTTACCTACTTCATTTTTCAATCTAAATAATTGTTAGTAATTTGCTCAATTCAATTCATTCTAAATTTGTAATTTGGTAATAGAGCGTAACAGCAAACTTGTATATAAATTTCTTTTATTACATATCAACGTTTTTTAATAAAAATATCGATACCCTGAAGAGGACACCATTTGTAGTGTCGAAGCGTCAATATGTAATAAAAGAAATGTTCACTAGAGCTCAGGTCTGCCAAACCTATTGAAGCGAGCGAACTCACCTCAAGTCCATGGAGAGAAGTAACCTCTAGAAGTATCGGTTTTGATAACCCTTCAGTTCGTCAAATATCCTGACGTGGGTGAAGCACAGCATCCAACAACCGGATGAAGTCTTTGACTTCTGCGGTTTTCGCCTCCACCACACCTGAGGTCCTTTCCTCAATCTTGAACCGGGACGGAAAACTATTTCCCGCCCCCGTTGAGGTTTTCCGGATTGCACTGCGGACACGTCCTATGCGCGTAATGCGGGAGCTTACAATCCCAACAATCAGCCTATCTGTCTTTCCTTTGCTCACGCTGAGAATCTTCTCTCCATCGGATTCAGAAGTTGGCTTCTTATCCCCTTGACTTCGTTGTGGCTTTGGGGACTGTGGTTTGTCTTGCTGGTTTTTCTTCGGTGGTATTTTCGGCTTTTCGGCGGGACCGGCTGGTTTCTGGTCCAACTCCCTCTTAGCGCGAGCTTTTCGTAGTTCCATAGCGCTCGCTCATCGCCTGGGCCACCAGTTTTATATCGATTTTGGCCGTGGCTGGTTCTTGCACGGCTGCAATCGTCGTCAAGTTTGTGGTTTGTTTTTTGTTTTGTGTTTGTTTTTTCCGCGCGTCTAATATGCAGTCAGGCAAGGAGAAGCAGAGGAGAGTCTTGCACGTTGATCGTGCTTGCACACGTCGGCGCCCCTCTCCGCTGCAGCTATTTATGTCACCACTCCTGCAGCGGCTAGTCACATCACTCTTACAATCACACTCGTTTAATTCAAGAAACCTACTATGATTATAGACTGTCGTCAAATCGAGTAACTCGAGATCAGTGTATTTTATTTAAAGCGCGTGCCAATAATTCACTCGGAACAAAACAACCCGAAAAAAAAACCTCAGTAGTTTTCTTGCACGATACACTTGTTCCGTGCAATACACCGTGCTTCGTTCTTCCGTCTGAGTTAGAGAGAGAGAGACAAAATCGAGGTAACGCCGTTCGCGCCCTCTTTTCCACAAGTTCAACTGAGGAACTAAAATTTAAAAATTCCCGATTTTTCGTCTCACTCGCACCTTGAAGGTCACACTCACCGCTGTCAAGTTTCAAAAAATCGTGCCGAATCAAAACAATAACAAACCCGCGTATTGAACTCTGCCTACGTGCCGTCTTCGACCTTGGCACGCACTATCAAGGAATTTGCTCTCACGCACATTTAACGTTACGCACTTTTTTCTCACACACACTAAATCACTCGGCACACAGAAAACTCAAATCCTCTAAAATTCTCCAAGATCACAAGGGATGCCAATTGTAAGGTTATGCCTTACGTCCAAAGCCAGACAGGCTTTGCCAAATAAAAGGTTTGGACTTGGAGGATCTTTGGGAATTTAATTAGAACAAAAAGAGTTACATTTGTAACTTACACAATTCATTCCTTCTTTTATAAATCATGCGCACCGTACAAGCCAGCACAGGCAAAGCCCAATAAACGAGAGGGAGAGATACTCACACACTGTAACTGCAGCTCCAAGAGTAATAAGCGCGCGCTAGCACAATTAACATTCACAATTAACGAATTTACAAAACGTGAGGCTTTCCTCGTTACGGCAGGAGCCGGTAGCAGCTTAGCTTTCCGATTAATAAAATTGAGACCAAGCGGGGTCACTCGAAAGATCCACGCGGCCGCTTGGCTGCCACTCGACTAAGGCCCACCTCGTGTGTCGCCGACCAGCCAGCAGCACACGTGGTACTCTCTCCGTCTCTCTTACTCTCTCAAGTTCAAAAAAACCAACCTCCATAAATTAATCATTAATATTGTTAAAAAATATATCTTAACAAATGATTTCACATTCTTAACAAATTCTAAATAATTTAATACTAGCTAAGATATATTCACTTATTCTGATGTAAATAGAACCACGCCATAAATCAGAACACATAAAAGTCTTAGGTAAATCAATTTCATAACTAATAAAGCATCAACCATAACTAATTGAAATAAGAGTATCTTTGCAAGTTCAACCTGACAAACGTTCATAACTTTTCAATGCGGGCTTTGTTCGGGATAATTTTTTTTTTTTAATTACTCAGGGATCATCAGCTACACGCGGGATGTATAATATAACTAAAATAATCATCCTAAAATAGTTTTTCTTTGAAACGTCCTAACCTAAAACCGAAAATCAAAGTATATAAAGCCTTGTAGGCTTTCACGGCTGTCGGTTTGAAAAAAAAAAAAACCAAATCCCCGTTAAGGGGAAGTCAGGCGAGTTTTTTTGATGAATAGATTTTAATTAAGAAAATATTTTTAAAAAAGGGCTCTGTAGCAGGGTAGAGAAATTAAAAAGCTGTAATTTAAAAAAAAAATCATGAAAATTGATAAAAAATTCACTGAGTAAAACGCAGAACGGCAGTTAAAGATTTTTTTTCGTCAATCGCGGCAGCCATGTCGTCGTCTGCCGCTGTTGCTGTGCGTGGCTATGCGCGTCTAACCTATAAGTTTGTAAAACTTTATGACTGCCTTACGGCTTACTCCTCAGCTACCTCTCTTCAATAAATCAAATTCGTAGTAAAAATTATCTTGCAAAATCAAATATATATGTGATGAAAAATCAAAATAATGAAATAAGCTGAAACTCAAAATTACTTATTCATTACACTCAATACAAGGCTGAAAATGTGTCAATTGAAAAAAAGAATCATACATTATTTCTTAAGTAAAATTAGCAAAATCACTAGTTTTATGAAAAAATTTTCTTCTTAAATAAAACTCTTCAGTTGCATTATAAACAATTCATGTTTCTTCAATTATTTCTTCAATATTTACTCTTGATTTGCTTCAGATCGTAAAAATTTCAATAATTTTCTTCATGTAAAGTAGGTCTCTTGATTCATAAAAATTTCAAATACAAGTAATATTTCAATAAAATAGTTGTTTTAACAATATCTGTACATAAAAAAAAAAAAACATCAACAAGACACAGTCATAAAATTAAACAAATCTTGAAAGAGTTGTAATCAGGTGTATTTTTATAAGCTTCACTCACACAAAGTTTATTATTGCTACAAATTCTTTAAGATTGACTTGGCTGACAATAAAGCTGAACTATTATTGTTTTTGTGTAAAGTCAACCATGCCTGTGAACATTGACATTTGCTCTTGCTGGGAGACCACTTGCTTTAGCCTACTTAATAACTAAAAATTGGAACAGTAGCTGCAATCACTCATGCGATCAGAACTTTCTTGAACTAATGAGATCTTATCAAATGAATTGACTTGACGCTTTGGAACAGTTCAAATGTAAAGTAAGTTGTAGGTCTCCCAGCAAGAGCAAATGTCAATGCTCAAAGGCATGGTTGCCTTGCACAAAAAAAATCATAGTACACCTTTATTGTCAGCCAAGAAAATCTTAAGATTTTATGACAATAATAAACTTTGCATGTAGCTCATAAAAATGAACCAGATTAAATTTTTTCAAGATCTGTTTAATTTTGTCTCTATAAGTCATATACAAGAATCAAGAGTTTAGAATCTTCAAAGCGAGTAAGACAAGTTTTCAATAGTTATAAGTATTGAAGTAATATAAGTATTCAATAGTTATAAAATTTTAAAACTAAAAAAGAATTCTTGATAAATAAATCAATTGAAAAAGTAGAAAAAAAATATTTTTAAACTATTTATAAAATTTAGAATTTCTAAAATGACTAAAAATTGTTTAAAACTTGTTACTTGCTTTGAAGTTTCTAAGATCTTGACTCTAATATACCCTCAGAGACTGTATCAATAAAAAACTTTATCAGTGTTTATCACCTCAAGTATGTAATTGGCTGGCTTAGTTCATACATTTTAAACCTGACTAAGGATTATAGAAATCTTGTCCTACCAGCTTTGAAGATTCTAAGCTCTTGGCTCTCACTTTGCAACTGTTTGAAATTACTTATAAAAACATAAATACAACAAAAACGTGGGTTACAACAAATTTGTCACTTTTTGATTGCATGATTAGAAATTTGTTGGTTAGGATTACGTACGCGCGGTCTCACGCACAGCAACGCACTGTAGCAGCAGTGGCGTCTGCTGTCACGGCTGATGCGGCCGACGAAAAAAAATACCAAATTACCGTTCTGCGTTTTTCTCGGCCAATTTTCAACGAATTTTGATGCAGTTTTTTTTAAAATGTAGCTTTTCAATGTCGCTACCCTGCTACAGAGCTCTTTTTTGAATTGATCCCCTCAATTTTTTTTTTTTTAATTTTAACTAACTACCATTGGACCCTCGCCTGACTTCCCCTTAAAGCCCGATTGGGCTTTAGGATAAGTTTATTTAGATAAATAAAAAAACAGCATTTCTAATAACATCAAAATTATAAATGGCTTATAGAGCGCTCCAGTCTAAGTCATTGTCTTTTAACTTGACTTGATGGAATGAAAAAACAATTTTCTTCGAGACTGCTTTAGTCATAAAACTGGAAATTAAAATAACTTTGGATGTCAAAATAAATAATTTAAATAAACCTGCTTTTTTCCCTCAAAGACTTTTTCAAATATCCTCTATTTTTTCCCCTCTAATGCACCAATCTTGAATAATGAATGTATTCATTTATTGTTTTTAAATAAGTCAATATAAAATTGAGTATTTTAAAAATGTAAAACTATGTATAGTGCACTGACACCATTATAAACATAAATTAAAGTAATCACCCTTGAAGAAAATATCTTTGTGAATTTTTGCGAAACTTTGTGAAATTTCGTGAATCATCGTGAATTTTTATGAATCTTTGTGAATTACTGCACGAATTTAGAGATTTTTGTTCAAGATTTACAAAGATTCACGAATGTTCACGAACATTCACGATGGCTCAGAAAAATTCACAAAGATTTACAAAGATTTACGAAAATTCACATAGATTCACAAAGACTCTCATTAAATATTAATGTAACGATTTAGCTTATACTTTATTTATAAATTTGATTTACATTGTAATTATACCGGTTGTTAAAGTTTTTTTGACGTCACTGACATAAAAACCTTTACACGTCTGCATTTTTTGAGCAGGGTAAGAATTACATCCTTTGATAATACGTATACGTGGAAATGGGTAGTAAAAGGTAACGGAAAAAGAAATCGTGATCGGGATGATAAAGGAAAATTTCGAAGCAAAAAAGTTTTTTTTTTTTTTTAATATTTAAATTTGAGGGTAGTTAGAGAGAGATTGAAAAATATATGTGTATCTTTTTTTATATAAAGAAGGGTAGAACGTTACAGATGAGTGGCTCTTGCGTGCAAAACGGAGACCGATGTTGAGTCGTACTCGCAAAACCCGCGATGCGTGGTGGCCGCGATCTCGGACGAAGAGAGACTGATGTCGGCGGATATGGGCAGTTGGGACCGAGCGTGGCGTCTGTTGCTCAGCTGACTAAAGTGTTTGCTTAAAAAGGCGCGAAATCTCTAACATTGTAGTTAATACAAAAAAAAAGAATTTTCGTAACTATTCTTTAATTTTGGAAAGCACAAAATATTTCACTGTCAATGTTTTCAGTTTTTTAACAAGTTAGCAACTTTTATTTATTTAACTAAAATTTTTCCTTTTTTTACTTGTTAATTAGTGAGTCTTGCATTTACTCACATTTTTTATCATTGTTATCATTCATTTGAAATTAGAATTTATGAATTTACTAATTACACCCAGAAGGTATTAAAGGATGTAGTGGCATCTTAAATATATTTCGACTATTTTTAATTATATTAAATCTTTCTTCTGTATCGTATCGTGTTTTCACTAATATAATATTATACAAGACTTTTGATGCTTATGTATAATCCTTACTTATTAGAGCTGATCTTCTATGTAACTTCTAAAAACCATTGGGAAGTACTTAGCAGCTTTCCAGGTTTAGGAAAAATATCAAAGAAGACATACTTAAAAATAAATAAATTGCTTCATTCAACTGCTTGATACTCAAAAATTATTTAATTTAACCAATCACGTTTTTTAGCAATATCAAGGAGCAGCAAATACCAATGAAACTTGCAATGAAAACGTTTCGCGAAGCCATCAAAACAGCAATGTCAATACAGATGATCATGAAATGCAACAACGAAGCGGAAACAATAAATCAACAGGAATTTCATCACGGGCTACTCAAAATCAAGTTACTTCTACAGAAGGTCGTGATAGTCATGCCAAGTTTAGACATGGTTTATTACAGTTAATGATTCATACCATCGATCCACTTCACGACGGTCAGTTACCTGCTGGTATATCTTTATTTTCTACTTATGATCTAATTTTTATTATTTTTATTCAAGTTTAATTAAAATAAAATTGAAAGTTTCCCCTTTGAATGTCCAATGATTTGGATGTACAATTCGTATGGTAGTACATACTATACGAAAAACTTTGATGCAGAAGTAGCAACTGCATTCAATAACGTGTGTATGTTACGGCTAAAGTCCCATTTCGGCTAAAGTTAGCTTTATCCAACCGTTAGCTTTAGCCAACAGGCCTTAGATCAACTAAGATCATCTTTAGCCGGCTAAAGTCCGATTTTTTACTGTTAATACAACTTTTGCCAAAAAGCAGAGGTTAAAGTAGACTTTAGCCGGCTAGGGGGCTTCAGCCGTAACATATACAGGGTGTCGCAAATTAATGTATCAGTGCCATTATCTCGAAATTTAAGCCTCAAAAGTTTGTGCAAAAGTTTGTGCAAAGAAGTTTTTCATATAAAAGTTGTTTGGTTTGGAGGGGGAAGTAAAATGGTGACCTTGAATTTGGACCCGGGGCCTTATGTTGGGCCCTACGGACCTCAAGTCCGTTTTTTAAAATGAGAACCTATATTTTTCTTATTGGATTTGGAAAGAGCGGAAAATTTTACGATTTTTAGGTATTTTTTGAAATTTTTTTGGGTCCCTATAAGGCCCAATGAGCCCCGATAAAGCCTGTTTAATTTTAACAGCATGATTCCTGGAAAAAAGCATTTTTCGTATAGCACATGTATTGAGAAAGTTTCTTGATTTAAAATTTTCAACAAAATGGGCCCAAAAAAACTTAGCCCTGGGCCTTATCTTGGCCTCTATTGATCCTTAGACCGCTTTCAATAGTCAGACTTTGGATTCATGGGGCCCAATCTAAGACATCTACGGAGTTAAGCCTTGACAATCCGATAACCAGGGAGCTGAAGTCAAGGAGTGCATAAATAAATAAGTAAAAATTTTTTTGAGCCCATTTTGTTGAAAATTTTAAACCAAGAAACTTTCTCAATGCATGTCCTATACGAAAAATTCTTTTTTCCAGGAATCATGCTGTTAAAATTAAACAGGCTTTATCGGGGCTTACTGGTTTTGACAGGGGCCCAAAAAAATTTCAAAAAATACCTAAAAATCGTAAAATTTTCCGCTCTTTCAGAATCCGATAAGAAGAATAAGGGTTTCTATTTTAAGAAATAGACTTGAGGTTCGTAGGGCCCAACTTAAGGCCAAGGTAGTAATGTTTCAATGAAAAATCCAAACCTGGTTATCTTGCTTTACTAGATAAAAAATAACGAGTAATATTTCTAGACATTTATATTATAATTAAAAAATTTTTGTCAAATCATTTTATTGGTTCTATTTTATCAACTTTTGGCAGAGTTTTGTAGAATTTTGCAGAAAAATCATACTACAATAAATTGCAAATCTCTTTTTGCTTGATCTGATTTTATATCAATAAATTGAAGATTTTTTTATAAAATCTTAAATGATATCACTCTTCTTTGTTAATTGAGTATGGCAAAAACTCTTTCAAGCTTGTTTACCTTGGCAAGGTTTTTTTTGGGGATATCACTCATTTTTGTTTGAAAATTTTGATTTTAACAAGTTTCAAATCTTTCAACATTATTGCATCAAGTGTCCATCCTGAACTCTCTGGAATCCCGAATAACTTACGATTAGTTACGATTCTTTTTTGAATTTAAAAAAATTTAATTTCAGCAAAGTAAGTTTTTTCAAAATTTAATCTGTCATTCAGCACTTTTCTGAACAAATTCTTATTTAGGATGTTTCTGCTTCCGTGTTATATTTTACCTGCGAGCCGGACAACTTACTTTGGTGAACGATGCCGATTTGAAGATAATGTCTCCCAGCAGTTTTGACTCCAAGAGAAAGTGAGCAGCCAGTATGGGCCCAGGCTCTAGCCCACATAGCCATTCCCTGTCGGGAGGGATGCAGGTTATCCATTGTCGAATCTTGATGCGAAATCTTTACTCAAGATCAAATCAACCTTACAGAAAAGGAGAAAATGCCTATAAACAGGAAAAAGGAAATTCGGAAAGCAACAATAGAAATATAATACTTTCCCTGAAGTTCCTTGTTCTTCCTCACCTAGAATTTATTTTATCTAATCTCTGCCAAGTTATAGGATTAGATTCGCAAAGATTTGCTCATCCTCCAATTACACATTTACATTTTGATTTACAACATCACAACACGTGAACAATATTTCTGGTTGCAACCGTTATTCCGCCTATACCGAGTTCGAATTTACAAATATTTTCCGACGAATAAATATGGTGCTCAGCCTCATGCACAATATAAATACTCAAGACAATACTTAGACTTTATCACTTTACTCTCATTTAAGGCGATCACACTATTACACCTGTAAGATTAAAACTCTTGCGCACACTTCAGTTTTCCCTCTCCACGGCTCAGCCAACGTCATGATTAGCTGCGTTAAAGGCACGGAAGAGGCTATTAAAACGATGCCGAGTGCCACGCAAGTACCCCAGTTGGAGCCAACTGCTCTTTAATACAATGACTTGACTCCTCTTAAGCAGTCAGCTAGGGTAAGTAGACAATAAACGTTCTAATACTTCTATTACATTAAAGTATGTTAATTCCAAATAGTTAGGAAGGCGGCTACACCCATGAGTGTGACACCGCATGATCGGCAATGGCAAGGAGGCTAGCGTTCCTCTCACAGGTCAGGCCAAGCAGAAGGAATACTTTAGAGAGCGTCGGTGACTTGCGAGGAAAGAACAGAGAACGTAAGCAAACGAGAAGAAGAAGTTAGAAGCACAGTGTCCTTTTGATTTGAATTTCCCCAACCATTTCCACCAAGACGATCCGGACGCATCTTTGAGTTATTCTACTAATCCTGAGGTTACGCGCCAGTTGAAGAGCATTATCCACGTAGTTCTACCAAGGAAACCAAACTTCAGGCCGGTATCAGGCTAGGGTGATTTCTATTCGGCCGGCGGAGCGAGAAGACTGCAAACAATGTATCTGCGGCAGGTGGGATCTACCACTTATGAGTCATAACCCTACGAGGAACTTCCATAAGGCCTTGATCCAGCAGGCTCTTCTGGATAAATTTCCTCGTGACGACGTCCTGAAACTAGATGCATCGGACATGGAGAACTTTCCGGGAAAATGTCCAAAAACAACGCCCTCCCTGGCGACTCAACAGGGGGCCTTCCAACGCTTCAGACCTAAGAGCGCTCCTTGGCAGCCTTGCGGGGTCAAGCCGAATAACTCCGCTCGGCCAGATACTGTGCCATGAAGCCGAGCGCGGTGTCTCTCTTCAGAGGCTCAGACCTCAGTTGAAGATTGTGACACAAGTCCTACGTTCATGCCAGAGGCTTTAGGACCTATCCTTCGAATCACTGGCGAACTCGTGCATCTCAGAGGTTACATAGAGATATCGTAGAGCCTTCTGAAATAACATGACACAACCCTGAGCCCTTTTCAGGACTAAATTCTAGTGCAATACATGACAACACAAATTTTGCGTCGATGAACTTTCGTAGCGATGCAGCAGTTTGTATACCTGTATATACGTTATCACTAGGATACGTTATCACTCTCCAGAAACCGATTTTTTGATCCGTCTGATGCAGTACATTTTTATTTTCATCATTTTCTCACTAATTTGAAAAATTTATTAAATTCAACTAAAATATAGTTTTTTTTATGTATGTTTTAATCAAAGTAAATTGTAATATTTATTATATTAGACTAGAATATAGGTTACTGCTTTGTAATTTTCTTTTGCAAAAGTAAAATTTTTATTTAATCACTTTTATTTTATTTATAATGATAGGCTACGAAGGAGTGAAACCTCTAGTAAATTTTCCCTACGCATTTGTTGCTCCGGAGCAACAATAGTTAAACCTATGAGGAAACCCACCTAATAGTGTCAGGTCACCTGGAGGACAACAAACAATTCAATTGATGTTTTTTGATATTCCCAGGTAACGACATACCTGCGAGGAACAATGTTTTTTCTTCATGCGAGCAACCAATTCCCACTCAAGTGTTCACAGCCTCTGCTGCCGTTGCTGCTGCTACTTTTACTCGATGCCGACGGCACGCAAATCACACACTGAAGATCATCCGAGATATTCCCTCCCCATCATAATTGCACCCGTACCTCAAATACACTACCTGAGTCATAGTTTTGCGGTCCGGGAGGCTCCAGGGATGGAGGAGCTATGGAACACATGTTGGTAGACGACTCTTGATACAAGCAGGTGGAGTCTACAGGTGTGCGCGTGCAAACAGTCACAAAGACTATAATAACTTATTAATAAAAAACAAAACAAACGTTTAGTTTTTGTGAACTACACAAACTTTATTCATATGACAGCTGTTTCGACGTCTTAGCGTCTTCATCAGATTAAATACAAACTGTAACTTAAATGTAGGTTTACAAACGTTTATATAGTATAATTTTGTGGGTGTGGTAAGATCATTCTTCCAATAATACTTCTAACAATGTAAACATAAGAACTTGTAATCAAAACAGATTAAGCAAAGGTGAGTTATTTAGATCTAGCTGATTATTTAATAAACATCCTGAGTTTTTTAATCTATTAATTTCAAGAGACTCTAAAGCATTAAGTAAGCTTCCTTTCTGGCAAATATGCAATACTTCATATTCACCATCAAAAACATGGCTTTCCTCATTAAGGTGTTTCGCGTAATTCGAATTGTCTCCCCTAATATTAAATTCATACAAATGTTCTCTAATTCTCTTTTCAAATTTACGCCCCGTTTGTCCTACGTAAACTTTATTACAACTACCACAATTTAATTTATAAACACCAGATTTTGAATCAAATTTATTTATTCTATTAAGGTTTTTATTGTTTTTAACAAATGAACTCAGTTTTTTATCTGTTCTAAAAGACAAAAAGATATTCGGATTTAATTTTTTAATAATATCATAAATTACAGATGAGTATTGACCCATAAAAGTAAATGAAAAATAAAATCTTTTTTCTTGATCAGAATAAGGATAAATAATTTTAATCGCCATCCTTTCATTCTTATTTTTTAATAATCTATCAATTAATTCTAATGAGTAACCGTTATTGATTGCTAATTGTTTAATTATATTCAGTTCTTTCGTATAATTCTCACAGGGCATTGGGATTGATAATAATCTATGTATATAACAATTAAAAGATGCCATTTTTTGTGTATGAGGATGACAAGAATTATAATGTATAACTGTATCAGTCTGAGTAGGTTTATGAAATATTCCTAATATCAGGTCACTCTCAAAAGAATTAATTTTTCTTTTTGTTATACTAAGATCAAGAAAATTTAAAGAGTTTTCAATCTCTTTTTCTAATGTAAATTTTATGTTTTTATGGATCTTGTTAATATTATTAAAAAATACATCTAGTTGCCTTTTAGAACCTGTAAAACAAGCAAAAATGTCATCTACGTATCTAAACCAGAATTTAAATTAATCAAAAAATTCAATGTTACTTATTTTAGATTCTAGGTCATCCATAAATATTTCAGATAAAATAGGGCTTAAGGGGCTCCCCATTATCAAACCGTCTTTACTAACAAACAACTTTTGATCAAATTCAAAATAATTCTGACTTAAAACTGTATCTAGTAATTGCATGATATCTTTAATAATTAATGGGTTAATTCTTTTTCCAAATAATAATCTTTCTATCAATTCTTTAACTTCAAGAGGATCAATATTAGGAAACAAATTAACTATATCAAAAGAGAGTAAAATGGAGTTATTAGGGATTTTAATAGTTGATATCTTTTTTGATAATTCTATCGAGTTTTTAATACTAAATTTAGATTTGAAATTTAAATATTTATTCAAAATTGAGATAATCATTTTAGATAATTTATATGATGGTGAGTTTATAAAAGAAACTATTGGTCTTATTGGATTATTCTGTTTATGCAGCTTAATAAGTGAATAAACACATTGAAATATTTACAAAGACTTTGTTCAACTAATTTAATTGTTGGTATGCGTGGACTAACAGAGTGATCATACAAACTTTGCGTTAACTAACTTACGCAATGACGCGATACAGCAGCACTTTGTAAACCTGTATTTGAGGTAACCTATACACAGACCAGCACATATATACAGGTATACAAACTGCTGCATCGCTACGAAAGTTCGTCGACGCAAAATTTGTGTTGTCATGTGTTGCACTAGAATGTAGTCCCGAAAAGAGCTCAGGGTTATTTCAAAAGGCTCTACGATATCTCTATATAACCTCTGAGATGCACGAGTTCACCAGTGATTCGAAGGATAGGTCCTAAAGCCTCTGGCATGAACGTAGGACTTGTGTCACAATCTTCAACTGAGGTCTGAGCCTCTGAAGAGAGGCACCGTGCTCGGCTTCATGGCACAGTATCTGGCTGAGCGGAGTTATTCGGCTTGACCCAGCAAGGCTGCCAAGGAGCGCTCTTAGGTCTGAAGCGTTGGAAGGCCCCCTGTTGAGTCGCCAGGGAGGGCGTTGTTTTTGGACATTTTCCCGGAAAGTTCTCCATGTCCGATGCATCTAGTTTCAGGACGTCGTCACTAGGTAATTTATCCAGAAGAGCCTGCTGGATCGAGGCCTTATGGAAGTTCCTCGTAGGGTTATGACTCATAAGTGGTAGATCCCACCTGCCGCAGATAAATTGTTTGCAGTCTTCTCGCTCCACCGTCCGAATAAAAGTCATCCTAGCCTGATACAGGCCTGAAGTTTAGTTTCCTCACGAGTTTTTTTGGAATGGGTTTTTGGATTTATGGTAAAAACAAGTGTCTGTGTAAGCCTAAAATGTTTATTAAGAATGAGTGATTGAATTTAAGGTTAAGACTAGTGTCCACGCAAGTCTAGAAGGGTTATTTCGAATGGGTTATTAGATTCATGGTAAAAACAAGTGTCTGTGTAAGCCTAGAAGGGTTGTTTGTAAGGGGGTTATTGGATTTAAGGTTAAAACTAGTTTCCACTAGAGATGGGTTTTTATTGCCAATAACCTATCCTAAATAACCTTGCTACAGTTGAATGGTTAGTTTTTTCAAGCTGTCGGGAGGCGACTACGTAAGAAGGTAAAGGTTTATTTTCGAGTTTACTTTTTATCTGACACAACGTCTCTTGATAAACGTAGTTTTTGCGCAAAGTAGATTCGTCAGGTATATTCTGATGCACACAATATTTTTGAAGAAAGCGCTGCAAATGAGAAACTTAATTTTTTAATTGGTACATTGCAAGCAAGGTAAGTTTCACACGAATCTTCAAAAAATTCATTCTTTACGGATGGCTTTTCAATCACATGAGGAAATTGCTTTTGACGCGGCCCCTTCTTCTTTTCGTTACGCTGGTGAGTGATTGTACCAACATGCTGTCACAGTTTTAAATTTTAGTACCGTTCATTATTTATCTCAAAAAGCTTACCTGGTCAACAAGGAATTTTCTTTCGGACTTAACCACTTTTTCATAAACGTTGCAATATAAGGATCTTCCATCGTACGTAAACACACCAGGATACGGTTCAATCCAAGTCGTTACGAGTTTTCTGTATGCTGGCATGGCATGGGCAATCCGTGAAAACTAGCTTTTTTGCGGAACGGAAATGGTTTCAATTGATTAAACCTGGGCAAATTATATATTTTCGGAAAGATATTGAAACTAGCGCGCCCCCCGCCCCTTTCGCTTCGCTCAAGAGGCCGGGCGGCTTGCCTGCTCCGGTGTTTTTGCCCAAATATTTTTTAAAGTATCGGACTTTGCGCAGCAAAGCTGCGCAGTCCGATACTTTAAAAAATATTTGGGCAAAAACACCTCCGCCCTTGCATCGCTACGCTCCGCTACCGCTCCGCGCGATGCAAGGTATGCATCGCCATGCTCCGCTACCGCTCCGCGCGATGCATGAAAGGCACGACCGGCCGACACTCGCGCTTCGCGCTCGACGGTGTAGTTTTAGTATTTATTAGTTTCATTTTTACCCTCAAATTCGTTTCGTGTTTGCTGATATTTAAAAATAATTAATTATAATTCTATACTGCAAAAGATTATTATAGTCCAACATAACATAAATTTTATTAAATTTTTTTTATACATAGTCGTAAGTTTATAGCTGCGCAATATATTAAAAAAAAATAAATTTATTTAAGCAATCAATAAATTAGTGTAGAATAACTTCACTTTATCAATTATGTTGAAAAAACAATTAGAGTGAGAAAAAATTTGAATAAGAGTTCTATTTTTGCTGCGTAGAGGGCGTGTCAGTTGTAGACTCTCGACGTTCATCATCGAGATATCGATCTTTAAATCGAACAATGTTGTTGTTGTTGTTGACATAGAATTATTTTAGAATTAATTGTAGTTTCTGTAAAGTTTTTAATTTTAATTCATAGTGTGAAACATTTTGCAAAAGTTTTAATGCATAACTTCTACTTAACCATACAGCCTTGGCGAGTTATAGACGAGATGACTTAAACAAAGCTATAGTTAGTGGCAATACAGCAGCTTGCAGCCAAAAGAAAAAACTCAGATTTTTTGAAGTTATTGCTGGATGCTGGTGTGAAGTTTGAAGATAAAAAATGAAGATAGAAGACTGAAGATAAAAATCAAGATTGAAGATGAATCAAGAATTGAAGAGTGTAGATCAAGAAAACAAATTGGAAATCTAAAATTAAAAGTAAAAATTAAAGAGAAAAGCTGAGTTTTTTTGTGAATATCAATCAAGGTATACCTTTGAAGTGTGATGAAGTGAGGTATAGTTTTGAAGTGATCAATCAAGATTTTAATTAAAGTGTGTACCTAGTTAAGATGCACAGATTTTTGTGTTATCGGTTCACTGTTTATCTATATGTGTTAAAAGAGGAAAAGATTTTAAAGTTACAATTAATATGTAGATCCACACAATACAATCTACTTACTTGTTTTGAATTAAAAAAAAATTGTTTTTTTTTTAATTACTTGTTAGTTATTGACAAAGATTGAAGAGCAAGTATCAAAATCAAGAATGAAGATTGAAGAAAAATAATCAAGAATGAAGACTGAAGAGTGAAGATCAAGAAATAGCTGCATACGCCTTTTCCATCTGCTTCAGTGAGAAGTTTTCACTGTAATGCATAGGGTATACGCTTTTACCCCTGCATTGTACTAAAGCTAATAGTTTATTAATGGAAAGTAACTTGAGATGAGTCTAAGAAGAATTGAAAATTATCGGTTCTTGGTTCACTGTTTATCAACATGTGTTAAAAAAGGAAAAGATTTTAAAGTTAAAATTAACATGAAGATCCACACAACACAATCTACTTACTGACTTGTTTTGAATTAAAAAAATTTTTTTTTTTTAATTACTTATTTGTCATGGACATAAAGGTTGAAGAGCAAGTATCAAAATCAAGAATGAAGATTGAAGATAAATAATCAAGAATGAAGACAGAAGAGTAAAGATCAAGAAATAGCTGCATACGCCTTTTCCATCAGCTCCAGTGAGAAGTATATTCACAATAATGCATAGAGTATGCGCTTTTACCCCTGCATTATACTAGAGCTAATAGTTTATTATTAGAAAATAACTTGAGATGAGTCTAAGAAGAATAGATTAGAATTAAAAGTCTGTTTGGAGCAATATGATTAATTTTATTGGACACCTCTTTTTTTGAGAAAATTTATTCTAAATAATTTGTGGAAAAATTAATTAAAAAAAAAAGTTTTCAAGAAACTTCAACTCTGGAACTCATTAGTGACCATGGAACAATTTTTTTATGTCATCATTCGGACTGCTCGATACCTTTAGCTTATACCTCAAATAATCAATTTAGTATGGCTTAATTAGAAGAAGAAGTTCATCATCTTTTCAGAAAAAATCTCCAGTCCCTTGAGGCTAATTGTTACTGTAAGTGTTTATTAATTTATATATAGATTAGATTTATGTGAAATTTTTAATATATAATAAATTTTAGTTAATATCTAAAAGTTTTATATAAATAAAAATTGTTGATGTTGTAGCAACTCAAATCATTTAATAAATAAAAAACAAATTATTATGATACTTTTACAGGATTTGTATGGATTCAAAGATTATTTTGGATGAGGACAGTTGTGGAGATCATGAGCTTTCAAAACTACTACTTTGGCTGATTGGAAAAAATCTTCGAAGAAAATAGTATGAAGTCATTCATCGAGTACAGGAGGAATCATGAAAATCTGCAAGATTTTTTTTTCTTTCATAATTAATACTAAGATTTTAATTATTTTAAGCTGAAAATCATTTTTTTAAATATTTTTTTTTAACCTTCAATCTTTACAGTGTAATTTCAAAAATTAATTAATAAAAATAATTGTTACAGTGTTTTTACAGGATTTATACCAACTCATGTCAATATTATTATTATGGTTGAAGACAGTTCTGGAGATCATAATCATTCAAAACTACTACATTGGCTGATTAGAAAATATCTTCGAAGATAATGGTATGAAGTCATTCATCGAGTTCATAGAGGCATCATGAAGATTTTTTAGCTTTATTATTGTTATTATTTATTTTTTTTCCTAATTAACATTGAGGTTTTAATTATTGTAAACTGAAAATCATTTTTGAAATATTCTTTAATTCTTAAATTAAACGAATAAATTTCAAAAATAATTTGTGTAATACAAATTGAAATTAAACAACTGCTCTTGGTGCAAATCAAGAATGATTTTCATAATCATAATTCAAAAATAAGTATTTAAATTTTTAAACTGGCTAAATTTCAACAAAGTTTATAAAATCGTTACATTTAAACTGTACACTTTTCATTGAGAATGATTTTCAATAATTTTTATTTGTTTGACAAATTGCGTTTAAAATTAGTGTTAAATGAACATTGTAAATCGTTTTTGTATGCGTTATTCCTTCCAGTGTGATCCGATCATGCTGGAATTGGGACCATCCTTATAAGAAGCGAAAACGAACCTTTTCCCGTTCACCCGGTGAAAATGGGTTCGACCAATTTCGAAAAAACCTTTGTACAATTTTGTAGTTGCGTTAAAATTAGCGTTAAATGAACATTGTAAATCGTTTTTGTATGCGTTATTAGTTCCAGTGTGATCCGATCATGCTGGAATTGGGACCATCAATATGGGACGCGAAAACGAACCTTTTCCCATTTGCCCGGTGAAAATCGGTTCTACCAATTTCGAAAAAACCTTTGTACAATTTTGTAGTTGCGTTAAAATTAACGTTAAATGAACATTGTAAATCGTTTTTGTATGCGTTATTAGTTCCAGTGTGATCTGATCATGCTGGAATTGAGACCAGAGTTATGAGACGCGAAAACAAACCCTTTCCCGTTTACCCGGTGAAAATCGGTTCGACCAATTTCGAGAAAACCTTTGTACAACTTTGAGGTTGCGTTAAAATGAACATTGTAAATCGTTTTTGTATGCGTTTTTCGCTCCAGTGTGATCCGATCATGCTGGAATTGGGACCAGAGTTATGGGACGCGAAAACGAACCTTTTCCCGTTTACCCGGTAAAAATCGGTTCGACCAATTTCGAGAAAACCTTTGTACAATTTTGTAGTTGCGTTAAAATTAGCGTTAAATGAACAATGTAAATCGTTTTTGTATGCGTTATTCGTTCCAGTGTGATCCGATCATGCTGGAATTGGGACCATCATTATGGGACGCGAAAACGAACCTTTTGCCTTTCACTCGGTGAAAATCGGTTCGACCAATTTTTAGGAAATCTTTGTACAATTTTGAAGTTGCGTTAAAATTAGCGTTAAATCATTATTGTAAATCGTTTTTGTATGCGTTATTCGTTCCAGTGTGATCCGATCATGCTGGAATTGGGACCATCATTATAAGACGCAAAAACAAACCTTTTCCCGTCCACTCGGTGAAAATCGGTTCGACCAATTTTTAGAAAATCTTTGTACAATTTTGTAGTTGCGTTAAAATTAGCGTTTTTCGTACATTGTAAATCGTTTTTGTATGCGTTATTCGTTCCAGCGTGATCCGATCATGCTGTAATTGGGACCATCATTATGGGACGCGAAAACGAACCTTTTGCCGTCCACCCGGTGAAAATCGGTTCGACCAATTTCGAGAAAACCTTTGTACAATTTTGTAGTTGCGTTAAAATTAGCGTTAAATGAATATTGTAAATCGTTTTTGTATGCGTTTTTCGTTCGAGTGTGATCCGATCATGCTGGAATTGGGACCATCATTATGGGACGCGAAAACGAACCTTTTGCCGTTCACCCGGTGAAAATCGGTTCGACCAATTTTTAGAAAACCTTTGTACAATTTTGTGGTTGCGTTAAAATTAGCGTTAAATGAACATTGTAAATCGTTTTTGTATGCGTTTTTCGTTCGAGTGTGATCCGATCATGCTGGAATTGGGACCATCATTATGGGACGCGAAAACGAACCTTTTGCCGTTCACCCGGTGAAAATCGGTTCGACCAATTTTTAGAAAACCTTTGTACAATTTTGTAGTTGCGTTAAAATTAGCGTTAAATGAACATTGTAAATCATTTTTGTATGCGTTTTTCGTTCCAGTGTGATCCGATCATGCTGGAATTGGGACCATCATTATATGACGCGAAAACGAACCTTTTGCCGTTCACCCGGTGAAAATCGGTTCGACCAATTTTTAGAAAACCTTTGTACAATTTTGTGGTTGCGTTAAAATTAGCGTTAAATGAACATTGTAAATCGTTTTTGTATGCGTTTTTCGTTCCAGTGTGATCCGATCATGCTGGAATTGAGACCATCATTATGGGACGCGAAAACGAACCTTTTGCCGTTCACCCGGTGAAAATCGGTTCGACCAATTTCGAGAAAACCTTTGTACAATTTTGTAGTTGCGTTAAAATTAGCGTTAAATGAACATTGTAAATCGTTTTTGTATGCGTTATTTGTCCCAGTGTGATCCGATCATGCTGGAATTGGGACCATCATTATGGGACGCGAAAACGAACCTTTTGCCTTTCACTCGGTGAAAATCGGTTCGACCAATTTTTAGAAAACCTTTGTACAATTTTGTACTTTTTCGTAAATGCGTAAAATACCGAAAGTGGGACATTCGAAATAACACCCAAAACGGCCTCAAAACACATTAAAAACCATTTTTTCGTAATCTAGGTTCGATTTTAAGAAGGTAACACTTTTTGCTCTCCCGAACTTATAAGGCGCTCCCGACCCCTTCGGGGCCGGTCGTGCCTAAAAAGAAAGTTTTCTGCGTGAACCGCACATTGATAACTTGAAAATTACCTTCACGTGGTTCAAAAAATAGCTTTTTTGTGGAATGGAGATGGTTTCAATTGATTGAACCTACACAAATCATTTGCCTAAGTTTTCTGAAAGGTATTTAAAAAAGAAAGGATTCTGCATGAACTGAGCCTCGATAACTTCAAAATGGCCTTTACGCGATTAAAAAAAAACAAAAAACAAAAAACAAAAAAATCAGTTTCCAATCCATGAAAACTAGCTTTTATGCGGAACGGAGAAAGGACGAATTCTGCGTGAACCGCACCTCGATAACTACGAAATAGCCTTCACGCGATTCAAAAACTAACTAAAAAGTCAGTTTTCATTTCGTAAAAAATCGCTTCTTCAAGGAACGGAGATGTTTTGAATTGATTAAACCTTGAAAAATCATATCTTTTCGGAAATATATTAAAAAAAGGAAGTTTTCTGCGTGAACCGCACGGCTGTATCCTTGAAATTGCCAGCCGCTAATTAATCACTTTTCAGTAGTTGAGAAATCACGCGCTTAGCTCGGCTTTCTTATTTCAATACCTTCTTAACTATATTTGATCTTCTAGGTTCAGTAAATTCAAACATCTACAGGTAGCATAGAAGGCCATTTCTTATGGATTGAAAACTGAATTTTCAGCTGGTTTTTTGAATCACGCAAGGGCAATTTCAAAAATACCGCGATGTGGTTCTCGCAGAATTCTTCCTTATTTTAATACCTTGCAGAAAAAATACGATTTGTCCAGGTATATTTAATTGAAACCATCTCCGTTCCACAAAAAAGCTAATTTTCACGGCTTGGAAATTAATTTTTTAGTTGGTTTTGAATCGCGTGAAGGCAGTTTTCAAGTTATCCAGTTGCGGTTCACGCGGAAAACTGCCCTTTTTCAATATTTCTCCGAAAACATACGATTTGTCCAAGTATAATCAATTGAAACCATCTCCGTTCCACAAGAAAGCTACTTTTCACCGATTGAAACCGGTTTTTTTAGTTGGTTTTTTGAATCGCGTAAAGACAGTTACGAAGTTATCGAGGCACGGTTCACGAAGAAAACTTCCTTTTTCCAATATCTTTTCAAAAATATATAATTTGTCCGGGTTTAATCAATTGAAACCATCTCCGTTCCGCAAAAAAGCTAATTTTCACGGATTGAAAACTGATTTATTAGTTGGTTTTTTTGAATCGCGTATAGGCAGTTTTAAAGTTATCAAGGTGTGGTTCTCGCAGAAAACTTCTTTTTTTCAAATTCTTTCTGAAAATATATGATTTGTCAAGGTTTAATCAATTGAAACCATCTCCGTTCCACAGAAAAGCTAATTTTCACGGCTTGGAAATTAATTTTTTAGTTGGTTTTGAATCGCGTGAAGGCAGTTCTTAAGTAATTGAGTTGCAATTCATGCAAAAAACTGCCCTTTTTTAATATTTCTCTGAAAACATATGATTTGTCCAAGTATAATCAATTGAAACCATCTCCGTTCCGCAAAAAAGCTATCTTTCACCGATTGAAAACCGATTTTTTAGTTTGTTTTTTGAATCGCGCAAAAACAATTTTGAAGTTATCGAGGTTCGGTTCACGCAGAAAACTTCCTTTCATAAAAATCTTTCCAAAATTACATGATTTGCCAAGGTTCAATCAAGTAAAACCATCTCCGTTCCGCAAAAAAGCTAATACACATTCCTGGATTGAAAACCGATTTTTTAGTTGCTTTTTTGAATCGCGTAAGAGTAATTTTGAAGTTATCGAGGTGCGGTTCACGCAGAAAACTTTTCTTTTTCAATATCTTTCTCAAAACATATGATTTTTCCAAGTATAATCAATTGAAATCATCTCCGTTCAACAAAAAAGCTAATTGTCATGGCTTGGAAATTAATTTTTTAGTTGGTTTTGAATCGCGTAAAGGGAGTTTTTAAGTTATCGAGTTGCGGTTCAAGCAGAAAACTTCCCTTTTTCAATATCTTTCTGAAAATATATGATTTGTCCAAGATAATCAATTGAAACCATCTTCGTTCCACAAAAAAGCTATTTTTCACCGATTGAAACCAGTTTTCTTAGTTGGATTTTTGAATCGCGTAAAAGCAATTTTGAAGTTATCGAGGTGCGGTTCCAGCAAAAAACTTCCTTCTTTCAATATCTTTCTGAAAATATATGATTTGTCAAGGTTGAATCAATTGAAACCATCTCCGTTCCGCAAAAACGCTAATTTTCACGGATTGGAAACTAATTTTTTATGGTTTTGAATTGCGTAAAGACAGTTGCGAAGTTATCGAGGCACGGTTCACGAATAAAACTTCCTTTTTTCAATATCATTTCGAAAATATATGATTGGTCCAGGTTTAATCGTTTGAAAACATCTCCGTTTCACATAAAAGCTAATTTTCACGGATTGGAAACTGCTTTTTTAGTCGGTTTTTTGAATCGCATAAAGGCAATTTCCAAGTGATCGAGTTGCAGTTCACAGATTTCTTTCTTATTTCAAAACCTTTCAAAAAAACATATAATTTGTCCAAGTATAATCAGTTGAAACCATCTCCGTTCCGCAAAAAAAGCTAATTTTCGCGGATTGGAAACTGATTTTATAGTCGGTTCTTCGAACCGTGCGAAGGCTATTTTGAAGTTATGGAGCTGTGGTTCACGCAGAATCCTTCTTCATTTCATTACTTTTCTAACGATCCCTGATTCGTATAGTTTTAACAAATAAAAAAATTTTAAGTTAGCTAAAAAGATCGATGTTCATTTCATTGGTTTTTCTAACTGTGCGAGAGCATTTTTGTAGATACAGGGTTTCGGTGGTTGCAAAAAAATTCCTCTTTCAAATATCTTCAGAAATATGTATGATTTGTATCGGTTTTATAAATTCAAAACGTTCCAAGGTACGAAATGAGCGTAAATAGCGGTTTTTTACTGATTACAAAATATATAATTTTTTTTGGTTTTGAATTCGTAATTTTCATGGCTTTGGAAATGCAAAAATTGTTGTATGAAATCAACAAAACATTGGAGCTAAAAAAAAAATTTTTTTATATTCTGTTTTTTTTAATCGATATACGATTTTTTTGCGGAGCATTAGTTGGTTAAAAAAATCATGGTTTAGTGATTGTTAGGCATGTATAATGTATATACATAATGGTACATCGACCATCTCCGACTGAGAAAACAATCCCGAGCGGGGAGTGCTTAATAGCCGAGTCGGTGAATTGCTGCGGAGCGAGCGTTTGCCAAACATTCTGCCATGCAGTCGGAACTCACACCGTAACATCTGTCGCTAAGCCCCGGGGCCCCAGCAACTCACAAAAAATATGTACGCCCTTGAATTTTTGCATCGTCGCCATGTATGGTCAGGCGGCGAACTAGATATTCGCTCTGTTTTATCCCAAAAGACTAAAATCATAACAACCAGCTGGCTGAAATAGTTCCTGACAATCTGTGGCCGCTAGAATCCACCAATTGTTACGAAAAAAATACCAAAAAATTCGTTATTTCAGCCTACAAGTGCCTTACTTTCTGGATTTTTCATCGAATGAAGGAATAATTCGCAGTAATTAATTCTTTGTCATCGGCATTAACATGCGCAGTAGACGCCGATTTTATCGAGATTTTCAATCATTGGTTTTAAGCATTTAGAAAAACTTTTTGAAAAAACCAGATAGTGAGGCAAGTGTAGATTAATTTTAACTATTTTTTGAGATTTTTTTGGTAATGATTGAATCATTATTGAAAGCGTATTTCGTCAGGAACTTTTTCCACGCGCCCGTAATACATCGTTAGGCGGCGCTCTCCGCGCGGTCGGCCGCACTCTTAAGCAACAATGTGTGCGGTTGGTACTTGGAAAAAAATCTAAAACTTTGATTCCATGCATTTTTTCTCAAAACCTCAAAATTTCGAAGAAAATCAGAAAAAACCATTTTTTTGGTTTTTGATTTTTCTCTTCCACAAAAATCGGTGAATCTTAACGAAATTAAAGCAAAATGTAGTTTATAAAGTCTAAAATAAGGCTGAATTTTTCGGCATAATAATATTTAGTGGTTTCTGAAATATTTGCATTTTTTTATTTTGAAGGTGTTTTGCTAAATCATTAATATAAGAAGTTGTTTAAAAATTTTTGATATTCAAAAAAATCCAGTGGTCTTTTTATTCGTTGGAATATCTACTTTTTGATAGAAAAAAAATGGTTACTGTGCAAAAATATATCGAAAAGTTAGAAAAACTGGAAATAGCGTTATAAATTTCAAGGTTTTTGTTAAATTCTTTGCTCTTATCAAAGTTTTTTAAATCCTGTCTTTCATTTTTTGGTAGAAACCAAAAAAAAATATTGAACTTAAAAAAAATGTATTTGATAATAGACCTATGAAATACCCGGTACAGTAATTTTGTAAAAAACATTGTTTAAATTATTATTAAAATTTAAAAAATAAAGTTTTTTGAGATAACTAGATGTTTTATAACTACTACAATAAATAATTAAAAAATTTTACTCCTTTTTTACATGCTTTTCTTTCACTCACTTCGTTTCGTCGTCGTCGTCGTCGTCGTCGTCGTCGTACGTTCAAAACTTCAAAGCTCTATAACTTTGAGCCTATAAGACCTAGAGGTCTGAAATTTAGCAGAGGGTCTAGGTTCGGATGACGATGCATGAATCCGTAGTCATTTCTTGACCTGGACCTCCATCACCGATGACGGGGGTAACTGAGGGTCATCTTCGAGAATTTGGATCGAATTTTTCGAAAATGACTTTCGGGGTTGTCTTAGAGTGTACGAGGAGGAACTTTGGACCTGGACAGCCAGGTGGACGATTATGGAGGTACCCGGGGCTCCTGGGGGTCATCTCCAAGAGTTCGGGGTGAATGTTCGGGGTAAGACTTTGGATAGAGTTCGTATATGAGAAAGAAGTTTTGACCTGGACAGCTAGGTCACCGATGACGGGTGTACCTGGGGAACCTGGATGTCATCTTCGACAGTTTGGGCCAAATTCTGTGGAGATGACTTGGAGAGGTGTTACAGAATATTTATAGAGTCAATTTGAACCTAGCTACCCAGGTCACCGATAACGGGTGTACCTGGGGAACCTGGAGGTCATCTTCGAGAGTTTTGGGCCGAATTCTACTGGGATGACTTGGTGGGGTGTTCTAGAATATTTATCGAAACAATTTAAGCCTATATAGCAAGGTCGCCGATGACGGGTGTACCTAGAAACCTAGATGTCAGAGTTTTGGGCCAAAATCTGGGGGGATTACTTCAGAGTTCAGCAGGGGTTCTAATTTTGTAGTTTTCAATATATTTGAATAAAAAAAAATATTTCAATTATTATAATTGTAAAAAGAATAATGTAAATCATATTTTTTTTTCAATAATAACCAAATTTTATACAATACTAAGATTTAAAATTTTATGCTAAAAATACTCTTTTCATTTTTCTGTTAATTCAGATAAATTACATAAATTGACTAAGACTAAAAAGTAGAAAAAAAAAAAAAAAAAAGTTTTCAAAAAACATGCTTTTCTTTAAAAAGTTTTGAGAAATTATAAAAAAAACGTACTAAAAAGTAGAAAATAAAATTTTAATACTGCTAAATTCTTTCAATGTACTTCAAAAGATTTAATATTAATTGAACAAACAAAATTTCGTGAGGACTCTAAATAAAAGCATGGGGCACTATAGATGATTTAAATCCAAGAGGTATGTCTGTGTTTCACCAAGGTTCCCCAGGTACACCCGTTATCGGTGACTTGGGTAGCTAGGTTCAAATTGACTCTATAAATATTCTGTAACACCTCTCAAAGTCATCTCCACAGAATTTGGCCCAAACTGTCGAAGATGACCTCCAGGTTCCCCAGGTACACCCGTCATCGGTGACCTAGCTGTCCAGGTCAAAACTTCTTTCTCATATACGAACTCTATCCAAAGTCTTACCCCGAACATTCACCCCGAACTCTCGGAGATGACCCCCAGGAGCCCCGGGTACCTCCATAATCGTCCACCTGGCTGTCCAGGTCCAAAGTTCCTCCTCGTACACTCTAAGACAACCCCGAAAGTCATTTTCGAAAAATTCGATCCAAATTCTCGAAAATGACCCTCAGGTACCCCCGTCATCGGTGACCTGGAGGTCCAGGTCAAGAAATGACTACGGATTCATGTATCGTCATCCGAACCTAGACCCTCTGCTAAATTTCAGACCTCTAGGTCTTATAGGCTCAAAGTTATAGAGCTTTGAAGTTTTGAACGTACGACGACGACGACGACGACGACGACGACGAAACGAAGTGAGTTAAAGAAAAGCATGTAAAAAAGGAGTAAAATTTTTTAATTATTTATTGTAGTAGTTATAAAACATCTAGTTATCTCAAAAAACTTTATTTTTTAAATTTTAATAATAATTTAAACAATGTTTTTTACAAAATTACTGTACCGGGTATTTCATAGGTCTATTATCAAATAAATTTTTTTTAAGTTCAATATTTTTTTTTGGTTTCTACCAAAAAATGAAAGACAGGATTTAAAAAACTTTGATAAGAGCAAAGAATTTAACAAAAACCTTGAAATTTATAACGCTATTTCCAGTTTTTCTAACTTTTCGATATATTTTTGCACAGTAACCATTTTTTTTCTATCAAAAAGTAGATATTCCAACGAATAAAAAGACCACTGGATTTTTTTGAATATCAAAAATTTTTAAACAACTTTTTATGATTTAGCAAAACACCTTCAAAATAAAAAAATGCAAATATTTCAGATATTTGTTATGATTTAAACTAAAGTTGAAGCTAGTTCAAATACTGCTGAAAGTTTATCCGATTTTTTGCATTTGAAATCGGGATCTAGCCTGTACTATAGGTAGAGTTGATGTCCCGTCCGTAACAAAAAAGTAGCAAGATCCGTATATTTTTTTTATGCAAGTCAGAAATAATTTAAAATTTATGAAAGTAACATTATATTTACATGTAATCAACTGTATCTATTAGTTCAATGAAAACATTTATTGCAAGTTATTTAAAATCTGTTAAATTTTGTCCCGTCCATAACGTTATGGATGAGACATTTCTGTTCTTTTTACTCTATGACTGAACAATCAAGCATTAATGCTTATTTTTGATCTAAAAGAACTTTACGAACAATAAACTAAGCAAAATTCATTATCAATTTAAAAAAAAAGTTTTTAAGACCATGTCAAAAACAAATAAAGAAGAAAAAGCGACCAAATTTAGGCTAAAGCCATCAAAGGACAAAGATGAAAAAAATATATATTTTTCTTAGTTTTTCCAGCGTTTTAGCGCTTGGTCGAAGAAGCACACGAGCTCACATTGCACGGTGGCGTGCAACTTATGCTGTGTCACCTCTACCGTTCGTGTTGGATCACAAGAGGCCCAGCCGTGGCAACCGGAGTTTATCAGCGGTGCGTTCGTTGCACTCGGTTTGGTGACAAGAATCTTAATCAACAGATGGGACCACTGCCGGCAGAGCGCACCATTCCTTCAAGGGCTTTTGCTATCTCCGGACTGGACTATGCTAGACCTGTACCTGTGCTATTTGGATCTAACTACGCTGGCGGCGAAAATCAAGGCCTGTCTCAACTCGAGGCCACTATTCCCTCTTGGATCGAATGCAAGTGACGGTGCAGCTCTAACTCCAGCCCACTTCCTGGTTGGTTCGTCCCTGCTATGCCCACCGGAACCGTACGTCGAGACAGAACCCGAGCTATACTCATTTTTTCGGGACAATTTTGAAAATGGACCAGTAACGGGCGAAAACAACAATAATTGAAGAGGATTGAGCTGTTAGAAAGGAAGAAGAAAAAAGAAAATGTTTTTTTTGGGAATTAAGTAGTTTCCGTGAGTAGGCTAGATAAACTACTTAATCAATTTTTTTTAAGTATATTAATTTAAATTTTTTGAGTTTAGTATTTATAATTATTTTGTTGTTTTTCTTTTCTTTTGAATTTTATTGAATTTTGTGAAAAAAAAAATTTTTTGTAACGCTACTAAAAGCGCAAGTAGCCTAGGTATTGTTCTTTATGCAAAATTAGGCTTTCCTATCTTGTATTAAATCAATCATTTATTTTTTTTTATGACGCTTGTTGCGTCAAGGCGGGCGATATGTTTATTTTGAAGTTAAACGAAGTTGTGCGAATCGGTGCTGTTCGGCATAATGTAATTGGCACGACTTGTTCCTGTGTCTGGCCAAAGGCTAGAGTATTGGTTTATTGTGATTTAGTCACTTTCGTTTCGAACCTTGAAGGAGCCGGACGCTCCGCTGAGTAACACCGGACTCTTCGTTGTATTTCGAATTTTTGCGCAGTAGCCGCACCTGCTCGCACAGCTACTATCCCGCTGGATTAGTAAGCCTGAAATTTTAGTTTTTTTTTGTTTAACTTTATTGTTACTTTTCTCTTTAATTTTATTTTCTTGTTGATTGATTTTTCTCGCGACTTTTCCCAAAATTGTGATTGTAATTAAATTAAGTAATAAATTCAAGTTTATATTTTGTAACTGAGTGCATTGTGATGTTTTATTTATTTGAGAGTTTATTTGACACGCTTCCACACTTTACAAAAAGATACACCGGGTAATTTCGATTCGTGACTTGCTGCTAGAGTCACGAGAAAACGCCAGGTACAAACACAATATTTTATGCTGTCTCGGAGTCTGTGACCGTGACACTGATATTTTTTACCATTTCAGGAACGTGCCACAATCCAGCGGTAACGTTTTGGGAGACCCCCTCTGGCTGTCCTGACGCGGGCCTGAATCTTCTCAATCTGTCTAAGTGCAGTTTGATTCTGGGTGCAAATTTTCTAAGTGGAATTTCGAAATCGTTCGCTTTGTGTGGAGAACGGTTGTATACATGTGTGGCTGCTTCTGCTGCCAGTACCCACATTGATGAAGGTATCCCAGAGTCTTCCAACATGGAACGAATTCTGTACTCTAGAGTTCTGTTTAGTCTTTCAGCTGTTCCATTTGGCTGAGGCGTGTATGTAGGGGAGAAATCTCCATCTATCTTTTCTTCCTCCATGACCAGGTTGAATTTTCCTCCTAAGTTCTTTTTGGCGTTGTCTGCTCGGATGTAACACACCTTTGCATTTTCACCAATGAGGTTTCTCGCTTGACGTAAGAAGACCTCCAAACAGTCTCCAGCTTGACTTTTCTGTTTGATAGAGTATACCTTGCCATATCTCGAGAAATCGTCGGTGAACGTTATTAAATATCTGTTTGAACCTGGAAATGACACTGGTTGGATTAGTCCCATTATGTCGCTGTGTAGTCGTTCCATCGGACGTGCTGCCTTGAATCTACTTTCATCATGTGGTTTTTTGACCATCTTGGTTATTTTACAGACTCTACAGTCTAGTATTTCTTCACAAAATTTAACATCTTTCAGTTCTTCCACCTGCTGTTTGATTTTTCGAAGGTATCCGATACTTAGGTGTCCTAACCGAAGGTGCCACTTCATGCCCTCGGACATTTTGCCATGATTTCTGTCCTTGTGACCACTGTTTTCGATGGCTTTTGATTCCGGTTGATTTGAGTTTAACTGATTGTTATATTCATGTATTTTTCTGTTTAGGTTGATTTCATTCAAAACGGAGTCTGTGAAGAAATCTACCTCTTTTTCTGTTTGGGAAGTTTCATCTGAATTCTCCCTCCCAAGTCCAGACGGATGTTCGTGTGAGCTTCTTTTGATCGTTTCTCCCTCCAACGTTGAGAAGTCATGCCCATCTGTTTGGGATTGATTTATGAAATCTTCCACCAAAATCATGTGAGCTGTGCATTCATATGGTTGACATTTTGTTAAGTTTTCGGATTCCAGGATGTCGAACTAGATTTGCCAATGTGGTTTTACATAATTACCAACTATGTAATCCACGTTTGTCTGTTTGTCGAAAATTTTTATGATCTTGTTGTCCAGATGTACACTGAAACCAATGTCTACGAATTTTCGTAGTGATAGCAGGTTTCCGGCAATTTTTCCGGCCACCAGAACATTTTTAATTTCTATCGTTTTTCCGGATTTGTCTTTGACCACTAGGTTTCCTTCTCCGTCGATTCTCATGTCTGCTTTTCCATTCTTGTTTGCAGTTCTGATTATTCCTGTTTTTATCTTCTTGAAATCATTTAAAATGAAACCGTTTCCTATTATGTGCTCAGAGGTACCAGTATCTGCAATAAAATTCATATTATTATAATTTTCATGCATATTTGTTACCTTATTGTCTCTTGAAGAATCCGAGGAGTATGGCTTTCTGTTTCTTCTCCTTGATCTGTTTGAGTGTCTTGAAGACATTTTACCGTCACCTCTACCATCATTTTTATAGTTTTCATGCGATCTGTTTTCAATATTATATAAATATACTTGCCCCGGGTTTGGACAATTCCTCGCTATGTGTGGTTCCATTTTGCTGCATGCTTCACAGAACCAAAGGCCTAATTTAATTAGTGGGCACTTAGTGGGTGCGTGTCCGGATTTGCGACAGCGACTGCACCTCCGATTTTCGTATCCTTGCTCTTTTGGCCATCTGATATCTTTTGTCAGGGGGTTTGCCAACCAAGCAGCTTCTCCGTGCTGTTTTTGCTGTCTTGGTTTACCTGGATCTGTTCTGTTTGTATGTTGTGTTTTGCTGTTTCTTGGTTGGTCGTGACCTTCCTTCGCTTCCTTGTCGTCTGCTTCATTCTCTGTTTATTCGCTGTTCTACCGTGTAGTCCTCACCCATTCCCTGAGTAGTGTCAATGACGTCGCTCAAACCACATGAAGTCAGGTCTATCATCAGTTTGTCGAACCATAGTCGGTACTCTGTAGTTCTTGTTAGTTTGCAGCCTTGATGTTTAACGTGGCCGCCCTGGCGATCTAATGTATTCTTTAGCTGTTTGAGAGTTTGATCTAGCCGGCTTTCTGTCTGACTGTTATGTATTGATGACAGACTGTTTGTATGTACTCTTGTCCTTTGGCTGCACATGGATGAATTTCTTGACTCTGAACCCGAAACTTCACTTCTTAAAGCAGTTGGTGATGTTGTCAAGGGAGTTCTCGAACTTTTTGCTTGCGATAATTTATTTTCTGTTTGAATGATGGTAGAGTGATTATTTTTATTTACCTGTTTGATGTATTCCACCTGTTTGTTTATGCGACATCGTTGGTCCTCCTGCTGCTTTTCAGCCAATTTTTTATAATTGCTGAGGGCGTTTTTCCATTTTTCGGCTTCTTAATGTCGTTACATTGCCAATTTATACCACTTCTCTGCCTCAGGGGATCGATCTTGTCGTTTGTCCCTAGTTCGACTATCAGTCTTTTCGGGTTCTGTTTGTTGAAGAGGACATTGTTGGGTCATTGGCCGAAGTGGAGGTGGTAGTCCAATTGATGGTTCCGTTGAGGGTTGCTTGTCCTGGGGTTACCACTTTCAAGCAATGTTTGTTCCTCTTTGGACCCTATTGACCTGTCTAGGTCGTCGGCTGCATTGCACTCGTCGATCACCTGCCAGTCGCATCCACCCATTCTGTAAATAATATTCATTAAAAAAAATTTTTGTACTGTCTGAGTTGATATTGGTAATGGATTTAGGTGAGTGTTTGGTTTTTCTTGTTTAAAAATTTCTCAAAATTTGATATTTGTTATTTTACTGATTGACTGTTTGTTCTAAATCTTACCATTTCTCATCTCCTTTAGTACTTCAATCAGCTGTTTGTACCCGTAGGCATCCACTAAGTGTAAATTATCAACCGATGCCGATCTTGTCAACATGGTGAAACCTTCCTCCTCGCCCGCGGCGCCTGATTGTGACTGAAAAATAATTCATTAAATTCAGTTTACCAATACACTCAAATTTCGGGCGAGATTTTGGATACCTCGTTACTCGTTCGTCGAGCGAACTAAGTAACGTGATATCCGAGTGACCGACGCAACTCGCTCTTCCTCCGGCAACCGCGCCCTCAAAAATTTTGAGGTGGCCATGCGCGTCTATTACCGAAAGTTTCAGAGTGAGTACCGGACACCCACCTATCTAAAAGTACCGTAACACAGTTACTTTTACAGCATTATGGTTCAGTGAAGTCTCTGTGTCGTTTAAATTCTCAAAAAAATTTATGAGAAAGAAAACACGGCACGCAGCTACTCATCTGGCTCGTCGCCGTCGGTCGACACAGAGTTCACGCGCCGTCGCACTAACATGTCGCAATCATGTGTGCTTTTTAATTTGCTGCCCGAGTTTTGACACTCGGCCGAGAGAAAAAAATAAAAAAATAAATTCTTCTTGTCCTGCATGCTATCGGTCAGGCTACTAGTCCCCGTTCCTTACTCAACCCCATAAAGAAGAAAGAAAGTAAAAAAAAGAGGGTAAATAAAAGAGAGAGAGAGAGATTGATTGATTGTATAAGGTTTTTTATTTCGACCAAGGGTAGAACCCTATGTGGCCGCGTTTGAGGTACAAAATCGTAGCAAATATAATATAAATAATAACAGAAAATATAAAGTATAACAGCAAAAGTATAAGTATAACATAAGTATAAGTATAAGTAGAGCGTAAGTATAAGTATAACAAATGTAATATAACAGCATATATAAAAATAAAAGATAAAAATTTCTTCTTAATAGTAAGGTGAGATCAGCTGGTGCAGCGCGTGAAGATCAATATAGATTTGTATTTGCGAGCGAATCCGGGCTCGCGTGGTCGTCTCGCTATCGTTGCGTCAAGTGTCACATCAGGGGGGCAAGTGAACCAAGTGAGGTGGTCTCAGAGGCGGGCCAGGGGTGGAGGGTATAACCTCAGCGAGTCCATGAGCTGAGGAGGCACAGGCGTTAGGCCTTCACGTTGAGCCCGCGTGATCCAGTCGTGCTTGTCAAGGAGAAGCAGCTGGTCCCAGAGCTGAGTGCGGAAGGCGTCAAAGGTGAGCAAGCTGAGGTCCCTGATGCCCATGGAGTTAATGATGCGAATGGCATTATGGGTGAAGGATTTTGCCAGGGCTACACCTCGCGCCTGGGGGAGCAGGAAGTACCCGCTGAAAGCGCGGGCAGATCGCTGGATGTCGGGGCGTGTGTGGGCAGGGATAAGTCTCTCGGAGAGAAAGGGTGGGGTCCCATCGGTCGATACCTTGAAGGCAGTGTTGCCCACGAAGAAGTCGCGACGTCGAGCGACCGACAACCATCCAAGGGCAAGACGGTAGGGAGTGACATGTGCCATCCAGGGTATATTCCCGTAGACATAACGCACGCACGCGTTAAGCAGGCGGTGAAGTCTGAGGTCCTGCTTCACAGTCAGGTTACCATAGACTGTGCAGGCGTAATCAAAGTGGGGCAAAATAAGGGCCTCGACCAGGTGTTTCCTGAGTGTACGTGAGAGGGCATGTCGATAGTAACGGAGACTGTGAAGTGAGGAGAACACGCGCGAGCATATGCCATTAATGTGGCACTCGAAGTTGAGGGACGGGGTGAGGGTGACGCCGAGGATCTTGAGAGAGGGTGAGAACGCAACAACTGCGTCTCCGATGTGGATCGGGGGTGGGGAGGCAAGCTCAGGTTTGGCGAGGTACTGCGCGCTACCGAATAGTAGGGCCGTCGTCTTGCCTGAGTTTAATCTCAGGCCGTTCTCAGTCGCCCACTCAAGTATGGCGGCGGCATCAAGTGAGAGTTCACGCGAGAGGGTGGCGAGGCCGGCCTCGGTAGGCGGGGCCGAGCGGTAGATCTGCAGGTCGTCGGCGTAGAGCATGTGATAGGAGAAGGCAAGTACCCGGGGCAGGTCTCACACAAAAATCAGAAAAAGCAGGGGACCGAGACCACTACCCTGGGGAACACCGGTTGAAAGGCCGAGCCAGCTAGAGGTGGTGCCGTCTCCGGACCTGACGGCCTGGGACCTGCCGCTGAGGTAGTTAGCAAACCATCGTATGGCGGCATCGGAGCAACCAACTAGGCGCAGCTTCGCCAGGAGTCGCGAGTGGGGCAGGGTGTCGAACGCTTCGGAGAAGTCGAAGGCGAGGAGCCCCGTGAGTTTCTTGCGGTCCATGTTCTCGCGAACGTCCTCAAGGATGCCGAGGAGAGCGGTCTGGGTGGAGTAGCCGGGGCGAAATCCGGACTGGCGCGGATCGAGAAGGTCATGGGATGTAAGGTGGTCCATCAGTTGATCGTGGACAATACGTTCCAGAAGCTTGGATGGAGTACTAAGTAGGGCAATGGGTCGGGTGTCAGACAAAGATTTCGGGCTAGGGGCTTTGAGTAAGGGCACTATCAGGGCCTTCTTCCAGTCAGAAGGGAAGACACCTGTCTCGAGTGAGGTATTGATCAGGGCAGTCAGGTGAGGCAAAACTGCTGGAGAGGACAGTTGGAGCATTTCAGCGGAAATGCCATCGACACCTACACTGGAAGAAGTGCAAGCGAAGAGGGCCTTACTGACAGTCATGAAGGAGACTTGTGCGAGCTCAAAGGGTGGTATGCCTGGAGGGAGGGGGGTGTTCAAGACGGCCGCAATGTCGTTGTTGAGCAGGGGGGGTGAGGCGTCACACACAGAGGCATAGTGCGCATTGAGGGAGTCCGCAGTGAAGTACTTGAGGGGGGTATTTGTAGCCTGTGTGCCAAGGCCGAGTTTGCGCAGCTCACGCCACTTATCGGAGACGGAGGATACGCGAGAGATGAAGGCAGGAATAAAACTGTTCTTAGCAGTGGCGATTCGGTTGCAAACCTCGTTACGTATGTTCCGATAAGCAGCGTTGTTTTTGGTGGAGGGTGAGCGGCGGGCTATGCGATAATTGCGGGTACGCTGGGCAATGAGTTGTCTTATGTCAGCCGTAACCCACGGCTTTTTGCGTGGCGAGGTGGTGAACGTCCGGGTAGGGGCAAGGGCGTCGAAGGTCAACTTCACCGCATTCAAGACCGCGGTAGCGTAGAAGTCAAGGGGGGGGGAGGGGAGATTCGAGCGAAGACTAGCATGTGTTGGGGGTGCATCAGAAAGGTTGAGGGTGGGTGGCAGTGCACTGAGGGCGGGGGTGAGTTTAGTAATGACTATATCGCGGGTGAGGTGGCTAAGGTTGCGAGAAGAAATGTACTGGGGGGGTGGAGGGGGGGTGGAGAGTGAGTAGTCTAATTCAATGAAGTCATGGCCCACGGTGAAAGGGGTGGCAGATTTCCGGTACTCGACCAGTCTCTCAGGGTCCTTGAGCAGGAAGAGATCAAGCCAGGTGTGGTGCGAGGACCCGTCCTTCCAAAGGCAATGGTGAGTGGGGGGAGAATCAACCAGATGAAGAGAACTATTGGTAAAGTGACGGCGAAAAAGGGTAGAGTTAGTGGTTTCTGCAAGCATGTTGATATTAAAATCACCGGTGACTATGACGTGGGGGTATAGGGGAATGTAGTGGGCAAGTTTCTCGAGAAATTCAATGGGTAGGGCAGTTTCAGGTGGGCGGTAAACTATGGCAAAAATTATGGAGAAGAGAGAAGAGCGGATGTTGAATATGATGTATTGGGGGGCGTTATGAAGGCAGGGGTCGGACTTGCAAAGCTCGGTGACAGTGAAGTCAGAGCGGGCGTAAAGGCAGATGCCACCACCGGCCTTGTTCTCGCGGTCGTGTCGAAACATGTCCATTCCAGGAAGCCGAAAGGGGTCGCCGGGAATGGAACCATCCAAAAATGTCTCCGTGATGGCCAGCAAGTCGTATGCAGTGGTACTGCAATGGGCTTCAAGTTCGTGAAAATGAGTCGGGAGACGATTAATATTTACGTGGCCGATGCGTAAAGTCGACAGGTGAGCACGAGGGGGGGCTGATGCACGAGGGGGTCCTCAGATAGATTCCATACCAGAGGAGGGGGGAGGGTTGGGGGTAAGATTCTGGAGGTCCGACTGGAGCGTGATGGGAATCAGAGGGCCATCAGCCGTGCGACGCATGAAGACGCCTGTGGGGCGCACAATGGGGGGAGGGTAGTTGAGGGCACGCGCCTGAGCGCGAGAAGCCACGCTCAGCTTATGCGTGGGCGGGGGAAGGATGGGGTTGACATAAATGCCAGTGTCGCCGCCAAGGCCGAACAGTGACATGGCAGTACAGTCCTTCAGCTTACGACCGGAGGAGAGCACGTCGTCGCGAGCAGCAGTCGATGAGAACTGGACGGCCACCATCCCGGTGGACGGCTGAATAGTGGCAGACGACCGGGCCTCAAAGACGCGTGTGCCATACACATGGTCAATTGCACGTTCGCAACCCATGGCAGTCAGGATCTTATTAATCGCCTCGTTCATGGCCCGAGAGGAGGTCAGCAATTGACGCGGTATGCCGGAGATACGGACCTCACATGTGTCCCTGTATGCCTGGACGGCTTGCATGGCAGAGATCTTGTCGTTGAGGATTTGCTGGTTAGTCTCGATGGTGGAGACTCGTTCAACGAGGCCATCGATCTTTTGCCCTAGCGTGTCGAAGCGGTCGTTCACCTGTTGGGACAACGCAATTGCCCAGTCAGGGGCCGACGATGGAAGACTGCTGGATGACATGGTAGAGCGCAGGGCTGGGGGGGAGTGCCTTGGCAAAAGATCTTGTCGCGTGGCGATATGTCAGGCGGTGACGTTTGGAAACGCTTCCCGGTCGACGCAAGTCGGGCAACAGACGCCTGAAGGGCGGCAGGCCCGCCAGCAGTGGTGTCAACCACGCGAGTCGTCGAGAGAGAGAGAGAGTACCAACAGTCTTTCGATTCTCCGAATCTAAATTCTCCGGCGCTGCAGCCTGGCCGAGACAATCGCGTTTAAAAATTTGCTGTCTGAACAGCTGAAACAAACTCCTACGGCAGGACAAAAAAAATTTCAATCTATCTTTCTCTTCTTATGCATCTGCCACTGTTTTTCACAACATTTCTAGCTGGATTAAAAAAAAACATCATGCTGTACGTAGATTTTATTTTGTATGTACAACACATAAATTTTCTTTTGTTTCATACCTGATTGTGTTCTGCCATTTTGCAGCAACTGTTTGATTTTCTTTCTTTCACTTTGCCTTTCAGTGTTGAATCCTTCAAGTTTTCTTACTTCACCGGCAATTCAAAACACAAAGAAAACTTCATCGGCTGCTGCCCATAACCTGTTGGATGTGAATTTGCCGGGAAGGAAATAGTAAAGAAATAACACGAGTACACTTTCTTTGCCGAGTAACACTGTTTAACTGTTTAATTTTATTTCTATCTATACTTACAAAAAGGGTTGAGAGCAGTCGCAAATCTAGAATTCTTTCTATCTTTTAGACAAACTACCAAAAAGGAAATTCTACCCACGAGGCACCGTAGATGAGACGCGCGCGCGAAGTGAAGTCGCACACGGCGTAAAAAGGCGCCGTGGCAGGCTCCCCCCACTTACGGTGACGCGAGTAGCGACTTTGCCACTCTCGCACGAGTATCATTCAGGCTTCGCTCAAAACTGCTCCAACAATAAGAAAATGAAGAAGAAAAAAGTTTAAAAATTGGAAAACAATTTTAACAGCTTGGTTTGAATTAAATAAAATTGATCTGTTAGAAATATTAAATACGCTAATATACCAAATTACTAAAGATTTCTTGATAATAAAACTTTTGTTAGATAAAAAAAAAAAAAAATTTCAAACTATAAGTAGAATAAACGTTGTTTCTTCTAAAGATTCAGAGAGTTTTCACTTAAAACTAATATTAGTTTAAGTAAAAGGTGATACTTCTCACGAATACTTGAGAAAATTATTTATAAATATATAGAGAAGGAGCTATTTAAATGGGTTTAATAGAAAATGATAAAAATGTAATGCCATTTTTGAAGAAGCTATAAACTATTTAACTCTGAAAAAATTACAAGAATTTTTTGGATTTTTTTGATTGTCTGAAAAAATTCCTGGTAATTTAATTTGGAATAAATATAAATTATATTTTATAAAAGATTTCAAAGATAATGCAGAAGATGGAGGTTTAAATGAAATAAACAAATTTCTATCTAGCGAAGATTCTAATTTAAGTTATAAATATTTTGGTTTACCTTTTGGTTAAGCTTAGAAAATATTTCTAATATTTCTGAAAATTATGGCTGCAAAATAAACTGAAAAGAAGAGTTGTTGGAAAAATTTAATAATTATCAAAAAAATATATTTAATACAATAACAAAAAGCAAAAATAATATGTACTTTATAGATGGACCAGGTTGTACAGGTAAAACATTTTTTCCTTTTTGTCGTGTCGGCACCAGCTCCCCTTTTTAATATTAAAATAGTTTTCAGATAATTCTTAAATTATTTACAAATTATTCAATTATTAGTTAAACCCCTATTTTTGACCCCGGATTTGGAAAGAGCAGAAAATTTTACGATTTTTAAGTATTTTTCGAAAAATTTTTTGGGCCCCCTGAGGCCCGGGGTCAAAAATAGGGGTTCCCATTTAAAAAAACGGACTTTGGGTCCGTAGGGCCCAAAATAAGGCCCCGGGCCCAATTTTTTCTGGCCCATTTTGTTAGAAATTTCCAACCAAAAAACTTTTCCTATGCATGTGCTATACAAAAAATGCGTTATTTCAGAGTTAATTCGAGTTAAAAAGAAATGGGCCTTATAAAAGCTTTACAAGCCCCTGCAGGGCCTCAGGGGGCCCAAAAAAATTTTCGAAAAATACTTATAAATCGTAAAATTTTCTGCTCTCCGAATCCGGGGTCAAAAATAGGGGTTCCCATTTAAAAAAACGGACTTTGGGTCCGTAGGGACCAAAGTAAGGCCCCGGGCCCAATTTTTTTTGGCCCATTTTGTTAGAACTTTTAAACCAAAAAACTTTTCCAATGCATGTGCTATACAAAAAATGCGTTATTTCAGAGTTGATTCGAGTTAAAAAGAAATGGACCTTATAAAAGCTTTACAAGCCCCTGCAGGGCCTCAGGGGGCCCAAAAAAAATTTCAAAAAATACTTAAAAATCGTCAAATTTTCTGCTCTTTCCGAATCCGGGGTCAAAAATAGGGGTTCCCATTTAAAAAAACGGACTTTGGGTCCGTAGGGCCCAAAGTAAGGCCCCGGGCCCAATTTTTTTGGCCCATTTTGTTAGAAATTTCAAACCAAAAAACTTTTCCAATGCATGTGCTATACAAAAAATGCGTTATTTCAGAGTTGATTCGAGTTAAAAAGCAATGGACCTTATAAAAGCTTTACAAGCCCCTGCAGGGCCTCAGAGGGCCCAAAAAAATTTTCAAAAAATACTTAAAAATCGTAAAATTTTCTGCTCTTTCTGAATCGGGGGTCAAAAATAGGGGTTCCCATTTAAAAAAACAGACTTTGGGTCCCTAGGGCCCAAAATAAGGCCTCGGGCCCAAATCCAAGGTAACCATTTTCTTCCCCCCTCCAAATCATAAAACTTTTATACGAAAAATTTTTTGGTCCGGGGCTTCAGTTTCAAGATTTTGGAGCCTTTAGATTAAAATGAATCACCCTGTATATAGTGTGTATCTCCCTATATTATAATCCGATTTTTTCTTAAAATTCTCAAAGTTAAGTCCTCAAAATTGAAAATTCGTAAAAACACGGTCAAAACACAAGTAAAAACTTTACTTATGAGTCCTCAAAGTTGAGTCCTCATTTGAGTCTCAAAACGTTGTTTTTCCTCAATACAATTTTTATAAAACATAAAAAACGTTAACTGAAAATTCATTTATAAAAAAATGTTTATAAAATACTTAACATCAACGTTTTTTTCAAACAACAATTTTTTATAAATTCATGGAATATTATTGAAAATAATCGAATGAATTGGTTTAGATTAAGTCAAAAGTCTCTTAGAATTGAATGTTATCAAAGTTTGTTAGATCATGTAAGGAATAGCGCATCGAATGATTCAAATAAACTATTAATTCAAATACAAAATTAAAATTATATTAATGAATCTCAAAATTCTGAAAAAGAAAGATTAGGAAATATTTGTTTTACCATCTACTTATGTTGGAAGTCCAAGATATATGCAACAGCATTATCAAGATGCTATGGCAGTTGTTCGAAATGTAGGTAGACCAGATTTATTTTTAACGTTTACTTGTAATCCAAGATGGAAAGAATTAAAATTACTTTAGAAAATTTCCCAAAAAATAATACAGTAAATCATGTACCAAATATAACATGTAGATTATTTCATATTAAATTAAATTCATTAATAAATAATTAAAAAATATAATATTTTTATTTTATTTTGTAAGTTTCTTAATAAATTTGTTAAAATGACATAAAATATGCATTTCCATGTGATTTTTACCTAATATTTTGAAGAAATAAACTCATTTTACAACAGAATAACTAAAAAAAAACAAAAATAGCTAAATTTGTTGTACATAAAAATTCTCATTATTTGCCTGTGGTTTGAACAATTTTTGATTTAAGATCTTAAAAATTTTTCTCGTTATACTTAATTATGCGTATAATACGGAAAAATAAAAACTGTATAGTTAAATTTTCATAATAATTTTTCCGAACACATGTAAACTATGAAGAAGACTAAAATTTGCTTTTTTTCGAAAAACAACTTTTTAAATTAAATTGAAGTAAAAAGCGAGAAGAAAACAATTTTAAGGCGAAGTAAATATTGTTTCTCGAAGTATTGGGGTAATATTAGTAAAAAAAACCTTTGAACAAATAAAATTTAATGGTTTCGACGTGCACGGTCTTGTCAAAGTTAAAATTTTTAATTAAAAAGAAACAGAATCAGGGGGTGTCGTATAATTTTGACCACTACTGTACTTACATAAAGGTTGTCATAGAGCATTTTTTAAAATAAAATTATTATTAGAAAATGAAGAAAAAAACTCTGAAATAAAAGACGATTTATTCAAAAACATAACTGTATATAATGAAATTGATAACTATATAGATGGTAGATATTTAGGTCCAATGGAAGCAGTTTGGCGTATAAAAAGATTTAAATTGTGTAAATGTAGTCATTCAGTACAACGTTTAGCAATTCATATAGAAAATCAACAAAATATAATACATGAAGAAAATGAAGAAGAAAAATCATTAAAAAATTGGAAAACAACTTTAACAGCTTGGTTTGAATTAAATAAAATTGATGAATTCACTAGAAACATTAAATATGCCAATATATCAAACTATTATAGATTTCTAGAGAATAAATCTTTTGATAGATATAAAAATTAAAAAAAATTTAAAACTAAAGGTAGAATAAACATTGTTTCGCCTAAAGATTCAGAACGTTTTCATTTTAAAATTAATATTAGATAAAATAAAAGGTGCTACTTCTCACGAATATCTGAAAACATAAAAACATTATTTATGAAACATATAGAGAAGCAGCTATTCAAATGGGTCGCTAATAGAAAATGATAAAAATATATATGAAATTTTTGAAGAAGCTATAAACTATTTAACTCTAAAAAAATTGCGAGAATTTTTTGGATTATTTTTATTATCTGAAAAAATTCCTAATAATCTAATTTGGAACAAATATAAATTACATTTTATAAAAGATTTCAAAGATAATGCAGAAGATAGAGGTTTAAGGAGCTCTCTAAGCGAAGCGCACGCGCAATTGTATTATATTATCTAAAACAAAATTTGTCGAAGCTTCATCTAAATCAATCTACAATAAGTTATATATACCCTTAACCTTTGCGCTACGTTCAGAGTTCATATACATTTAAACTTTTGTGGTTATAGATTCATTGGTTTTGTTTCAGTTTGTATACTAATAATTATTATTTTCATAATTTTAATCGGATAATTTCGGACACTTGATTACATAATTATTTTCTTATCAAATCTATTCTCTAGATGTTTTAATTGAATTGTAATATAAAAATTAAAAATAAAAATTCAAATTTTAAATTTTGTTCTTCAACCAATCACATCACGAATAAAATGCTGACATTCTTTTTGGGTTCTCTCTTTATCTTAGGATATATATATCATCCGCTATCTTATATCCAATCTATTCTATTTACATTACAATTATAAACATTCGCTTTTACATCATTTTTATTACGCATTACTTGCGCCAAAAACGAGCCTGGAAACTCTCGTTCATTGTTGTAGTTGTAGCTCTCGTCGTTTTGCTGCTGCCCCGCTCCGCGGCCTGCTCCATCTGCTCTGTTACTATCTCGCTGTAAGCTGCCTCTGCCACGGCCGCGGCTGTGTCCACCGCGTGTCGTCTGCTGCTGCTATCGGCCTTGCAGACCTCGTGCACCTCCTTTGTTGTATGCACCAGCTCCTCTTTGACCATCTCGACCTGGTCCTTTCAACCAAGGATTTTTGCAGTCCATTTTCTTGTGGCCCGGCTCGTCACAATCATAACAAATTAAATTTTTCCGTTCAACTTTAAAAACACTTGCTTTCTTTTTACTTGAGTCACTATTATACTTAGTTTCCCACATCACTATTTTTCTTTTTATAAAGTCACAGTTTCTGTCTTCTTCTTTAAGCACATCAATTAAATCACCAGAATAACTCAAGGAGTCAGGTAGAGTCTTGAGCATATAATTTAATTTTTCTGGGTCACTCACATTTCCACCAGCACTTTTTAATTCGTTCACTGTTTTTTCAAAATTTAAATAGAATGTACTCGAGTCTTCGTAATCTTTCAATCTTATTTTATCTAGTTTATTTTGTATGAAAATCTGTAGTGCTGTCGATTCTTTTAAATACATTTATCAAACACTTTCATTATTCTAAAAGCTGAATCTTCTTCTCCAATGAATTGGAATTGATCGCCTGAAATAATATTATAGATGTATCTCATGGCTTTGTCATTTTTTTCTTGCCACTCTTCTAGTTCATCAGTAACGGCTCTATCTCTTTTTGCTGGTTCATCACATTTTTTAATTTTCAATGCCAGCAAGAGTTGTTTTTTCCAAATGTTGTAGTCGCGACCGTCAAAAATTTGCACTTTCAACTCTTCGGTTTTAGACATTTTCGTTATTTTTATTTTCTGTACAAATTTAGGTTTATTTACCACTCAGTCGAGAACCAAAACTCTTTTTAAACCTTTCAAAAAAATTTTCCGTACATAATTTCTATCTTCTAATTTTAACTCAGTAGTAGAGCTAAGAGAGTTCTGGCTCATGAGCCAGTGACTTTTTGAGCCACAACTCTCATACCTTTTTCGGCGCAGAACTCTCGTACTTTTTTGGTCCCGCTCTCTCGTACTTTTTTGGGCCCGCTCTCTCGTACTTTTTTGGTCCCCGCTCTCTCGTACCTTTTTCGGCTCAGAACTCTCGTACTTTTTGAGGGTGAGGGCTGGGGTCGTGCTAGGGGCTAGCCGCTGCTGGCTAGCCGGTAGCTCTACTCATTTTAATAATATTTTAATTTTAATATTATTTTCATATTGAAAAATAAAGTAAGGATTAGGTACTGGGATCTACAATAGTTATTTAACCAACAAAGTTATAATTAATTGAAAACAATTTATTGGGTGCTCGGGGCACATGGTAAGCGGGTGTAGCACGCAGCGACCAGAGGTGAACTGACTGTGCTCTTAGCAGACGGCGACGCAGCGCCACAGTCAGTCACTTAGCGCGCGAAGAATTTGAAATTAATTGAATTCGGAAAATCTGATTAACGTTAATGGCTTAATTTAATTTATGTAAAAAATCTATAAAAATAAAAAGATCAAACAATTAAATATTTAAATGTCGTTTTCTGACATACCGCCCACTTTAATACGTCGCAGCGTATTAAGACGGTTGAAGCTTAGCAAGTCAAAAATAAATTAGATTTCAAAACTTAAATAATGACTAAATCTATGCACTGAGATCATGCCCATTAAGGGACTTTTAATTAGGAACAAAAAATGACTCGATATAAAGCTAGATCTCTAAAATTAGTCAACAAATTAGGTTATAAGTTTAAATTTAAGAAAAAAATTGAGAAAGTCTATAAACACTACAGTACCTAAGTACTCTCACTGATACTTTAAAGTTCGTCACTGTTGAGTTCGTTGACTGGTAAAAGTAAAACCAATTTTACCACTGGCCGAGTATAGCTAGAGTCAGCAGTTTTAACATCGGCGACTCGAACTTGACCATCTGCACCTTGATGAACTGCTTCTACCTTACCAAGTGACCATTGTGTTGGGGCCAGAAGATCGTCCTTAATAAGGACCAAATCACCTGTCTGAAGGTTTCGTGAGGGCTGAAACCACTTTTGCCTTTCTTGAAGAGTCTTCAGGTAGGTTTTGGACCATTTACTCCAGAACTCCTGGCTCATTTGGCTGATCCAATTCCATCTTTTGCCTAGGGGGACCTTCCCTGCCGGATTGAACGGCTCAGGAACAATGAATGAAGGCCTCTGGATCAAGAAGTGAGCCGGAGTGATGACCCAGTCATCGGCGTCGTCAGAGGCTCGACCCAAGGGCCTCGAGTTAAGGCAGGCCTCGATTCTACAGAGTAGTGTGTTAAACTCAGCGAAGTTGAGAACGTGCTCACCTATCATCCTACGAAGGTGAGACTTTGTGAACTTTACCATGGTCTCCCATACACCACCGAAGTGTGGAGCTCGAGGTGGATTGAAGACCCACTGTGTGCCTAGAGTAGCCAGTGCGGGTATGATGACTAGCATCTGCTCCGAAGCCTCTTCGAACATCCTGCGCAGTTCCTTGTCAGCACCAACAAAGTTTGTACCTCTGTCGCTTCTCATCAACGAGCAATGGCCACGTCGGCAAGTAAATCGGGTGAAAGCAGCCACAAATGCCTCCGTCGTGTAGTCCTCTACCAATTCCAGATGAGTCGCTCTGGTGGCCAAACAGGTGAAGATGCACATGTAGGCCTTCATTGTGCCCTTGCCACGGGACTTAGTGAGTCTCAATTTGAAAGGCCCAGCGAAGTCCACGCCTGAGTGCTCAAACGGGAAGGCTGGACGCACTCTGTCGCTCGGTAAAGAGGCCATAAAGGGGTTGATGACCTTTACAGAATGACGACGACAGACCAAACAGGAACCAATAATGCTTTTGACCCTCTGCCTACCCTTCAGGATCCAGTAGCGACAGCGAAGCGTAGCCAGGGTCAACTGTGTACCACCATGCAGCGAGCGTTGGTGGGCATCCAGTACCAAGAGTTTGGTGAAGTGACTATGGTCAGGCAGTATAAGAGGGTGCTTCTCTTCGTAGTCCAAGACCGAGTACTTGAGCCTGCCACCAATCCGGAGTAAGCCATCCACCAAGAAAGGGTTGATCTTGAGTAAAGTGCTCTGCTTGAGCGGTTTATGACCAGCCAGTAGTTCCATCTCGCGAGCAAAGTGCTGTTTTTGCACAATTGAGATCCACAGCAGCTCAACGTTGTGGAGTTCCGCTGGAGTCAGCTCAAAAGATTTTGCATCTATGGTGGCCAACCGAAGAGACGAGGTAAGTTTTTGTTTGAGCCGGAGGCTGACCTTAATGTACCTGATGAAGCGCAGGCACCAACAGGTGACTCTGAGGAGTCGGTTGAGTGACGAGAACCGGATCAGCAGGTCATTGGAGCAAACTCCAACAGTGAGGACAACTGGTTTCGCAGGCCTTTCTTCTTTAGGCGACGTCTGGACCAATTCAGCTAGCTCTGGCCATTCGTTGTTTGAGGCAAGTAAAAACTGAGGACCTGCCCACCAAAGTTGTAGGTCCTTGAGTTCCGTTGGGCTGACACCCCTGGAGATAAGATCAGCAGGGTTTTCCGACCCTCTGACGTGGTGCCAGTAGGCCTGAGGTAGCAAGGTCTGTATTTCGTTGCACCGGTTGGCCACGAATGTCTGCCATCTAGAAGGGTGGTCCTGGATCCAGTATAGTACATCTTTGGAGTCTGACCACAGGTGTACCTTGGGCTGACCTAGGGAGGAGACAGACAAAAAATGGTGAGTCAGTTTTGTAAGTAAAAGAGCAGCGCACAGTTCCAAACGAGGAACACTTATGTTTGGCGATATTTTGGTTTTTGCACACAGAAGGGAAGTGGTGACCATTGAACCGTGCAACACTCTCACGTAAAGCACAGCGCCATAAGCTCTCAGAGAGGCATCGGCGAATCCGTGCAATTCTATCAACCTGCCTTCAGGCATAAAACCTATCCAACGGGGTATTTTGATTTTGGAAAGAACTGGTAACTGAGAGAAGAACTCGTCCCAGCGACGACAATAGTCCGGAGGGAGAGGACTATCCCAACTACATTTAAGAAGCCAAAGTGATTTGATAAAAGCCTTTGAGTTGACAGTCACTGGGGATAGAAAACCTAGCGGGTCGAAGAGCTTAGCTATCATGGAAAGCGCTGAGCGCTTGGTGAGTTTATCGTAAGGTTCCAGCGAGATGTTGAAGTGGAAATAGTCACCCTCAGGGGACCAAGCGAGTCCAAGGACTGAAGTTGACTGAAACTCATCGAACACGGAGACCTCAGTAGTCCTTTCGCCAGGCGCAACCCAATCGATCAAAGCTGGGTTATTAGCTGCCCATTTCCCCAATTCGAAACCTCCCAATTTTAACAGAGAGACTAATTCTTGCATCTTACGTAAGCATCCTGCAATGGAGAAGCCCCCTGACAATACATCGTCAACATAGCTCTCGTATAAGATGAGTATCACGGCTAAAGCAAAATGAGCACCTTCATCTAGAGCTAGCTGACGCAGGATTCTAATGGCTAGAAAAGGGGAACATCTAAGGCCGTAGGTCACTGTATTAAGGGCATAAGTCAGAATTTCACCCCCATAGAGCTGCCATAGGATGAGCAGGTAGTGTCGATCGTCAGGGTGGACAATGATTTGTCTGAACATCTTGACCACGTCCGTAATGAACACGAACGGGTATCGTCTCCACTTTGAGACTATAACACGCAAGTCGGGTATCAAATTTGGTCCCGGAAGTAAATAATCATTCAGGGACAAACCATCCCCCACCCTGGCCGATCCGTTGAAAACAGTACGCAATTTTCCCTTCGAGTTCAAGACGCCGTGATGCGGCAAGTAAAAGGCATAGTCTCTCTGTACTGCGTTCAACGGAGAGACCAATTACATGTGACCTAGTTGCTCGTATTCGGCGACGAAGTCGCAATATTTGGAACAAAATACTGGGTCCTTGAACTTTTTTCTAAGTGACAATAAAACTGCTAGGGCTCTGTTGAAAGAGCCACGTAGGTTGAATCCCTTGTCTCGTATTACCTTTTCATTAAAGGGTAACCTGACAATGTATCTGCAATTCGAGAGTGAGTATTGATAAAGTGGTCCTCGCAGGCCTTTTCATCCTCAGTATACAAGGGTTGAGGAGTTGTGATTTCCTCGTGAGTCCAAAATTTCTCAACTGCCCTGAGTAGGCTTGTGTTGTCGATGAGATGACACGACTTAGTATTGAGAGCCGAGGAAGAACCTGCGGGACCTGAAACCACCCACCCTAGACGAGTGTTAGTAGCTACTGGGTCTCCTGGGGACCCTTTTTGAACCTCGTTCAAGACGATGTTAGCGTGCACTTCGGCACCTAACAAAAGGTCAATAGTTTGGAGGTTATAAAATTCTGGGTCAGCTAAAGATAGTGCCGAAAGGTGGGGGAGTGTAACCACTTCGGAAGAGATCAGAGGTCGATAATTACTAATTCTATCCAGGATCATTGCATCAACATCAAAAACAAAGTCCGTATCCACAAGGGATCTGACTTTCAAAGTGACTCGACCTCGAGTCTTTTCCGAAAACAATGATGACACTCCCTCTACTGAAGTATCAGAGTGGTGCCTAGGGAGGCCAAGTCGTTGAGCGCAATTTTCAGTGATCAAGGAGACCTGAGAGGCCTGATCTATGAGGGCCCTGAACATGTAGGTTTTACCATTATATTCAGCTTTTACCCAAGCCGTAGGTAGCAAAACAAACGAATTCCGAGCAACAGTATTCATCGAGTGATGAAAAGCCAGAGGTGTCTGCTGACTAGGGTTAAACGCGTTGGCACTAGTGTTTAGGCCAGGAAGTTGAGGATGAGGCCCAGAAGTTGAATTATGAGTTGAAGGTTCATCAGCCTTAACCAGTCGATTGGCAGCTATACCATCATGCAGTAAGGTATGGTGTCTCCTTCTACACAGAGTACAAACTACTTTGAGTTTGCATTTGCCAAAGGAGTGATTACCTAGACAAAGGAAGCACAGTCCCTTGGATCTAGCCAAAGTTAACCTATCACTGCCTGCCAAGCTTTTGTATTTGACGCATTTAACGAGTTGATGATTTTCACCACAGTTCACACAAGGTTTCGGCTTTGGAGTGCTGTTTTGTTCCGAAGTAGTGGAAACATGAGCTTTCGGGTTAATCGGTTTAGGCTGAGAATAAGTGCCCCGGCTACTCGCCTCAACCGACTCCAAAAGTGCCAATTGGTCGCGGAAAAACTTCTTAAGTTCCTCCAGGGATGAAGCCTGTGTGGAGTCCCCCAACGATTTTTCCCACTCGCGACGCGTGACTGGGTCGAATTTAGACACAGTGAGGAATACTAATAAATCTTCCCCGGTTGTCTCAACAGACCGCCCCAGAGAGGACAAAAAACCCAGGGTGTCAAAAGTAGAGGTAAATAGCGCACTTAGCTCAGCATAAGAATCCGATTTCATAGACTTAGTTGAGTAAAGCTGACCAACTGAGTGGTTAATCAACCTTCGCTTGTTTTCATAAAACTCAGTTAGGCCAGTCCAAGCTATTTGATAATTCCCAGTGGTCATTTCTAGATTTTTAATTTTATCGGAGGCAGTGCCCTCAAGTAGTGTGGACAAGTGATAAAATTTAATCACAGGAGTCAAGTCAGTACGGTTATGCACAAGTGAGACAAAAAGGTCTCGAAAACGAGCCCACTCAGTGAGCTTACCGCTAAATTTCGGAATCTCTATCTTTGGTAAAGAGTTGTTTAAAAGGTTAGCCCCTACATCAGATCTAGACTGATTGGCAGGAGCCATAGATTCATCTAAAGTGGCAGGAGCATTGCAGGAGAGCAAGTACTCTTTGAAGTTGCCTACGCATTGAAAGTAAATCTCTTGGCCGTTGTCAAAAACTTCCGCCGTAGAGTATTCATGATTTAGGAAGTCAGGCAGCTGGGTAATGTTAGTATGATTTTCCAAGAATGCAGCAAAATCACGCTCCAACTGTGACAGCCTAGTCTGACAAGCAGTTACTGTCATCTTAACTTTTCCCAATTTCTGAAAATTTTTATAAGAGTTACCCATCCTCCTAATCAGCTCCAGTTGTCCTGGATATAATGCCTCCATTTTACAAGCACTATATTAAAGTTAAAAACAAGAGAGCAATTCAAAAGAAAATGTATAGCTAAAGTGTGTTGTCACTGAGTCAAAGCGATGACAGAGAATAGTCACCATGTATAATGACAACAAAAGGCTTAGCTATTCTGATGGCAACAAAAATTATCAGACAAATTTAAATTGGGAATTTTGCAACTTAAAATTAAATGAAAAAATTGAAACGTTATAATCTAATTTAAATAAAATTAATATAGGGTGTATAATTATTAAGCGATGGTCGATAACAATCAAAGGCCTTGTCGAACTGCTTCTTCGACAAGACATCCCCTCCAAATTGTTTGTCTGGGGAGATTTTAAGAATCATCAATAATTATAACTTTCAGTTTATCCTAATTGAACAATCCTAAAGCTAAGTAAATATACACTGTGCAAGAAAATTAATCAAAATGAAAAACATTGCTCAGATAGTCCAAGCGCACTAGACTCAAATAAATTCACTGAGATTGGTGATTCAATTATTTATAAACCAAAGTTCTAAAAGTAATTTATGCACAGAGAAAGAGAAAGAATAATGCCTTCAAGCTTTAAAATTAAAAATAAACTAATCTCTAAGGTGTATTCGAACATACACTTTAACCTAAATTTGACTAAAACTAAAGTTCTCAAAACAAATAAAATATATACAAGTTGTGGCTCGCTTAATCCAAGCGAGTAAATCACAGACTTAAAACAAGCAAAGGAGGTAGTTGCTTTAAGTCATTATAATTCCCTTCAACAATGAGGGAATTGAATTCAACAATCAAAACAAAATTCTAATGTGAAGGTAATAAAGGTATACATTACCCAAAATTTCATCAAACAATTACCAAACAAATTGAAATTTGAGCAAAAGCACTGCAGCCATAGGAAATCTCCAGTAAGTGTTCAAGTATGAAAGTGCTACCTTAAAACCCAACCAACCAAAGTGTATTGTTTATAATCTGAGTAGGTGATTGATGTTTACAATTTGTGTGTGAGTGTGAGAATGTTGATTACATTAAGAGTGTTGCTAATTATAAGCCTACCAAACCCAACTGTGTGCTGCTGCTGTCTACATAACCCCACTGCTGCCTTTTCCTCACCTAAAGCAAAATAGTTTATTAGTTTTCTCTTTAAAAGTGAGCTACCTCTGCTTTTTAGAGCAAAAACAACACAAGAGAAAAAAACTTGGTGTGAGTGCCAGTGTCAAGCACACAGATAATTAGTAACAATGAAAATTAAAATAAGGTTAAGTTGCCGTTCACCTCTGTTTCACTTAAACACTTTTTCAGAACTGAACAAAGAATTTTTCAGTAAACACTAGTGAATCGCGAAAAGCCACACGCGGCACACCGAGCTAAAACACCAAGAAGCAAATGGCGCCCAACCATGTGCTCCTGCGGCACCCCGAAATCTCTTCTCGTAATCCTTTACTGGCTCGTCCATCTGGACTTAAAAACTCGAGCTCGAAGGACCATAAAAGAAATAAAGTAAGGATTAGGTACTGGGATCTACAATAGTTATTTAACCAACAAAGTTATAATTAATTGAAAACAATTTATTGGGTGCTCGGGGCACATGGTAAGCGGGTGTAGCACGTAGCGACCAGAGGTGAACTGACTGTGCTCTTAGCAGACGGCGACGCAGCGCCACAGTCAGTCACTTAGCGCGCGAAGAATTTGAAATTAATTGAATTCGGAAAATCTGATTAACGTTAATGGCTTAATTTAATTTATGTAAAAAATCTATAAAAATAAAAAGATCAAACAATTAAATATTTAAATTTCGTTTTCCGACACATATTACTTTAAATAATTTAATATTATTTTCATATTACTTTAAATAATTTAATATTATTTTGTTTATTTAATTATTTAATGATATTTTTATTCTTAATTAGTATCATATATTAATAATATTATTTTTCAAACTAAATTATCAAAGAAAAAAATTTTTATTGAAGTGGGATTCGAACCCACGATCCCAGGCACGACAGGCAGACACTCTACCACCTGAGCCATTGAGCTAGCATGCACCATGACTTAAATTAAACTACTTTTCCAACTGTTTTATATTATTTTCATATTACTTTAAATAATTTAATATTATTTTGTTTATTTAATTATTTATTGATATTTTTATTCTTAATAAGTATCATATATTAATAATATTATTTTTAAATTAAATTATCAAAGAAAAAAATTTTATTGAAGTGGGATTCGAACCCACGACCCCAGGCATGCCAGGCAGACACTCTACCACCTGAGCCACTGATACTAATGTGGACTAATAGAGTTATATGCTCTGTTGTAGTCAGGAAAAGTAAATTATTTAGTAATTTTAGTATGAGTACAGAATTTATTTTAAGATTATATGAAATTAAAAAACAATATTAATTTAAAATAAATATATATTATCATAATTATGACGAACATTAAATATAATGGAGTAATTTTAATAAATTAGAAAGTTCTTGTATTTTGAGATCCATTGCTAACTTCACGATACATCGCGTCCACTTCGTCTCGTCCTTCTCTCGCTTCAATCAACCAGGCTCGACGTTTCACCAACCAGGTCTTCAAGGCGTAACCATTCGCCACAGCACAGACTGCACCAGGTCGAAGAGGGTGGTAGTCGCAGAAGAATGTGCAGGTCTTCTCCAGGGTTTTCAAAGATGGACACCAGATTTCGTCCATATCAACCACCAACCTATAACAGAAAAGATGGTGAAGGTAAAGATGAGCTTGGGTAGGTAAGATTATGTAAGTTAGGATAGGTAAGTTTAAGTTAGGTCAGGTAAGTTAGGTAGGTAAGTTTAACTTAGGTCAGATAAGTTAGGTGGGTAAGTTTAACTTAGGTCAGGTAAGTCTAACTTAGGTCAGATAAGTTAGGTGGGTAAGTTTCAGTTAGGTCAGGTAAGTTAGGTAGGTAAGTTTAAGTTAGGTCAGGTAAGATAGATATTAAAAAGAACTTACATTCCGGGAAGGAAGGATTCAAGGATCTTCTTCTTCTCGGAACCCTTGGTGTAGACCCGGGTAGCATCTCGGAGGGCACCCTGAATCACCCTGGTGCAGGCTGTGTACGGGACGAAGCCGGAACTCCAAGGGATGCCATGGTAATGCCTCTCCAACCAACGGTTTGTCCTCTGCTCCTCCTCCAGAAGTTTCCCCAAAGTACACGATGGTTGGAACAGACAGATGGTCGGGAGCCTCAGGTCGACCACGGGGATGATGGCCAATTCCTTCACCTCGAGCAGGTTGGATGATCTCCTGGAGCACTGGATGTCCACTACGTATTCAGCCATGGTTGATGGTCCAAGTTGGAATGATGACGAGAGTGAAGAGGGTCGCAGTTTATATACCTTACCCCTGCTATAAGAGGGGTTACAGCTGCTCTGTATTTCCACGAAATTTGTCTTCAATTCTCATCACTGTAGGTTCCAAAAATTTTAGAGTAGATTCGTGTACTTGGCTCTCCCCTCTCTTATCACAGAGGGTATAAAACAGAGCACTCTCCAATCTCTTTCAATAGTTCACTTCGGTGCTTCGAGTCGACCAGTACTCTATTAAAACAGTGTTTTGTGCTTTAAGTCAATTAGTGTTCCTGCTTGTCATCATGCGGACAACGTCGAGCTGCAGCAATGGTTAGATAAGTCTGTGGAAATGAAAGGTATTCTCCAGAATTTGCTTGTTTCTGGGGATTTAACCGTTCATCAGAAGCGAAAGTGTGCAGCCTACGTCTTTCAACTTGCCAACATTAAAAAAAGACTTGAAAATTTGTTGTTGGTAACTGGAGGAGAGCTAGTGGTTCCTGGTGAAGTGGAACCTGTTGCCGAAGGAGAGATTGTGGTTCCTGACAAAGTTCAATCTGTTGCTGAAGGAGAGCCAGGGGTTCCTGATGAAGTACAACCGGCTGAGTTACCTAAGGACACGGTGAAGTGGGAAGAAATGCCAAGTGTTTTCCAGAATCATATTAAATCTGGAATCATAATAAACTTAGTGCATAAAGATGTGAAATCTTTCCTCGAGAACTCTAGAGCTTTGTTCGAAGAAAAAATTGGCGAATCTCTGCGAGAACATAGTGCGTTAATGGTTAGTGTTGAACTCTCATCGGAGTATGTGATTTTGAAAAGCGACATTGAGACCAATGAAGTGAAACATTTCAACACTGCCAGTCAACCTATATTTGAGACGACCGATTTGCGTGAGTGGTACGATCAAAACGTTATCGATCCTGTACTGCACCAAATTGAAGAGTTTGAAGGCTGTGGATCAGGTTGGACCTTGTGGCAGATTCTAAGCATGGTGGTCAGCATGAAGCACTACCAACCGATGCATGCAGGCTCTCACATTCCGTTACCAGCTCCCATACAAAAGAAAAAAGCATGTGTTAATGTTGATAACGAAGGCAATGAGTGTTTCCGTTGGGCAATACTGTCAGCACTACACCCAGTTCAAGAGCATACTTATCGTGTAAGCAACTATATACCATACTCAAATGAACTCAATTTTTCTGGCATATCATTTCCTGTGAAAATGAAGCAAGTTTGAGAGACAGAACAATGTCTCTATAAACATTTTTGTTTTGAAGAAACGTGGTAATCAGTTCGAAGTGTGCACTGCTCATGTTACTGACTGTTACAAACCTAACCACGTTAATTTACTTTATGTGCAAGACCACTATGCCGATGAGAATGAAGAGCTCAATGAACTCGTGAACAACATCCCGAAGAGTCATTATGTCTGGATCAAAGATTTGAGTCGATTGGTTAGTAAGCAGTTGACTGACCACAACGGTAAGAAGCACTTTTGTGACCGCTGCTTGCACTATTATGACACGGTACAAAAACTGGTTGATCACAGAGCCATTTGTCAGCAGTTCAACTCTTGTAAAATTGAACTTCCGAGTGAAAAAGAAAATAAACTCAAGTTTCAAAATTTTAAAAATATGGACAAAGTGAGTCATGTGATCTACGCTGATTTTGAAAGTCTGCTTAAGCCCACAGGTGATCCTCGCAGCCCACAACAACATCAAGCCTTCAGCGTCGGCTATTATTTGAAAAATAGCTACGACGATAGCCAATCATACTACAGAAGTTACCGCCAAGCTGAAGATGGACAACAGTCACCTGCAGAATGGTTTGTGAAGGAGTTGAAAAGGATTGCGTCAGAGATCGAGTTGTTGCATAAACATCCCAAAGAAATTGTTCTCACTGAACGGGATTGGAATAATTTCAATCAAGCCACAACTTGTTATTTATGCAACAAAGGGTTTTACAACAAGTCAGACACGAAAGTGAAGGACCACTGCCATTTTACAGGCAAATACAGAGGCGCGGCTCACAGGTAAGTTTAAAATAATTTTGGGTCGGTAAAACAGTATTCAAATTTAATAAAATTTTTCTTTCAGGTCGTGTAATTTGAAGCTCAAGGCAGCTAAATTTGTTCCTGTGATTTTCCACAACCTTTCGGGATATGGCGCTCACTTTTTGATCAAGGAAATTGCATCAAAGAAAATCCTTGATGGTGATATGACTGTAATTGCTCAAAATAAAGACCGTTACATTTCATTCACGAAATACATCAAGGATTGTGTGATCAACTTCCGATTCTTGGACTCGTTCCGGTTTATGGCATCATCCTTGGACCAGCTCGTCAAGAACCTCCCCGACAAAGACATTGCCGTTGGAAATCTTCATCAAGCTGGCTTGGAAGATGATCAAATTGAGTTACTTACGGTGAAAGGTCATTACCCTTACGAGTACACTGAATCTTTTGAAAAACTCAATGAGACGGAGCTTCCCGAACGAGAAAAATTCTACAGCAGTTTGACTGACACCACTATTGGAGAAGATGAGTACACCCACGCCAAGGATGTATGGTCTAAACTCAACGTGCAAGCTCTTGGAGAGTACTCGGACATCTACCTCAGGTCAGATGTCTTGTTACTCTGCAACGTTTTCGAAAACTTCCGTTCGACGTGTTTGGGAGCTTACAGCCTGGATCCTGCCTGCTATTACACCACAGCTGGCCTATCGTGGGATGCTATGCTTAAACAAACAGAGGTGGAGTTGGAACTGATAACGGACATCGATATGCTTCTTTTCATTGAGAAGGGAATCAGAGGAGGTATCAGCCAGTGCTCCAACCGATACTCGGAAGCAAACAACCCCTACATGAAAGAAGGTTATGACCCCGAAAAGGATGAGAAATACCTCGTTTATTTAGACGCCAACAACTTATACGGGTAAATATGCTGTTATTATCAATTAATTATTCATTTTTCAATTTCTAATGTTTTATTTACAGTTGGGCTATGTGTCAGTATCTTCCTCATGGTGGGCTTAAGTGGGTGGATGATTTGAGCGATCCAAACTTCTACTTCGTTCCAGAGGACAATGACATCGGCTACTTTCTGGAAGTGGATATTGAGTACCCAGAAGATCTTCACCTGGAGCAACAGGATCTCCCCTTCTGTCCGGAACATATGGCACCACCTAACTTGAAGCACAAGAAGTTACTCACGACCATGTTACACAAGGAGAAGTACATTATCCATTACAGGGCTTTGATTCAAGCACAAAAACACGGTCTCAAGGTCAAGAAAATTCACCGAGCAGTTTAATTTAACCAGTCTCAGTGGTTGAAAAAATACATTGATTTCAACACTGAGAAAAGAAGACTTGCGAGAAACAAGTTTGAACGTGACTTCTTCAAATTTCTTAACAACATAATATACGGCAAGACGATGAAGTCACAGCGAGATCACGTGGACGCAAGAGTGGTTACCGTCTGGCCCAGTCGGTATGGGGCTGAGGCTTGCATCGCTTGTCCAAATTTCCACAGCCTCGTGGAACTTGCTGATGACGCTGTGCTAGTCCAGATAAAAAAGTGTAAAATTAAGATTGATAAGCCGCTCAACATAGGTTTAAGCGTGCTTGATATCTCCAAGACCCTGATGTATGACTTCCACTACAACAAAATGAAGAAGTGGGTCGGTTCCAAGTGCAAATTGTTGTACACAGACACAGACAGTTTTGTCTATGAAATTGAAGGAACCGACGTATACAAGGTCATGAAAGAGCATCCCGAGTACTTCGACACTTCAGCTTACCCTCCAGACAATCGTTTCGGGATAAAACCTGACAACGAGAAGAAGGTGGGCCTCATGAAAGACGAGTGCAATGGCAAAATCATGACTCACTTCATCGGATTACGCAGTAAATTATACAGCTTTCTGATAGAAAATGAGGCACCTGTGATGAAAGCCAAAGGGGTCAAGTCAACCGCACTCAAAAGACTAACTTTTGAGGATTACAGGGAGTGCCTTTTCGAGAAATCCATTGTCAAATGCCAGCAACACTTGATCCGTTCCAAGAAACATCAGGTCACTACGGAGTATCAAGAGAAAGTGGCTTTGAGGCCTTACGATGACAAGCGGTACTTGATTCCTGGAAGTACCGATACTTTACCATGGAACCACAAGGACATTGAGAAGTACCAGGAATTGGAAGAAGAATTCCAAGTGGCAGAGCCAATGGAGGTGGTAGAAGGAGTGGGGACAGCCGTACTTATAGAGACACCCCAGGCTCCCGAAGTCATTCCAGTTGTGAACGAGCCAAACAGCAGACTTCCAGCAGCAGCCAGCAGATCTCCAGCTGCAGCACTTCCAAAAGACGAGCATCCGAGCAAACCTCCAGCAGCAGAGTATCCAGACAACGACAACTTACTGGACATCCCGTTGGACTTGGACTTCTACACGAACCTCGAAGATTCACCACCAGTCAAGAGAGCCCGTCTATCCTAGGTAAGTTTTGTTTTCTCTTTTTCATGAAACTTTAACGAGATTTTCAAAAATTAACTATAATTAAAATCCATTATTTCTTCTTTTCTATGAAATTTCTTCAAAGAGATTAACTGTAAATCTTATTTATTTTCCAGGAAAATGGATTTAAACAGCCTCAACAACCTTGCCTCCAACTCCTACCTCCCCAGGAAGTCTTGGAATGAGTAGGCACTCAACGAAAACTACATGGTCACCGAGATCAAAAAGGTCACCACACGCTACGGACAAAAGATGGTCTTCGTCATCACCGAAGGTTCCAGTCAATTCCAAATTTTTGTTCCTACCCGCATCTCTGATGCCCTCTACGAGAACGACGACATGTATAATAATTTAGCAGCTGAAGCGAATAAATTAGAATTATTCATTTTGAATTTGGGTGATAGTAAATTCAAATTCATGTAAATATTAGTTAATAAACCAACAAATTCATTTTAATTAATTGTGTTTTTATTTATTCAAATATAATACAAATTTATTTATTCAAATATAATACAAATTATAAATCATTCTTGTGTATCCAGCTGTTTTGACTTTTGTCAAAATCTAACCATTTAACATATAATTTATCATCTTGTTTTTTAATTACTTTTTCAACTAAAAAAACTTCCGGATGTTTAACCCTTAAAAGTTCTTGTTCCTAAAAGCAGCCAGAAATTGGTTCGCCTTTGTGATCCTTCAAATGATAGGTAACTGGTTTAGTTTTAAGTACTCTGGTAACCGTGAAAATTTCCGTTGTCCAATTAAGTGTATAACCTTTTTCAAACAAGTGTTTTATTTTGCTAACCCTAACTTTATCATTAACTTTAAATTTTATCTTATTTGAAAGCTTTCTATTGCCCATAAAACGCTTGAGAACTTCAGCTTCGTTGGCAGCACCAACGTCCTTGGCTTTCATGCCAATTGTCCGATGTTTGGTATTGTTGTATTTTTCAATCAACTCAGGTAATAGATCGAGCCACTGATAATTCCCTTGTAAACTGAATTGCTTCCACATCTTGTTTTTTAAAGTTCGATTAAATCGCTCAACAATGGATGCTTTGAGATTACTGTAAGTTGAATACATGTTGATTTTATGATTTTTCATTAGACCTTGAAAGTCTTTGTTGTAAGATTCCTTTCCACGATCAACATGAAGGTTCTTTGGAATTCGCTTCTCATTAAAAATAGAATTCATGTCTTCGGTAACGTTCTTACCAGATTTTGTTTTTACAGGCACACCCCAGGCGTACTTTGAAAAAACATCTATCGCGGTTAGCAAGTATCTGAATCCTTTGTTCTCCCTTGAGTAGGGTTGCATCTCTACGAAATCAGCTTGCCAGGTTTCATCAATACCCCGAACCTCGAATTTTCTTCGAGGATAATTACGACGAGCAGGCTTGTGAAGTTCTTCGACCACCGCCTCTTTTTTATTCATCTTTTTTAACAATTTTAGCGTTTATTTGCAGGATACTCTTGTCAATGTCGTCTCTGTGACCTTCAATTAATTCAAATAGTTCATCAACTTTCTTCTGAACGTTGTCGTTTATCTTAGTTTTGTGATTGCTTAGAATAGCACTAAATAATTCACGTTACTTCTCAATTTTTTCGTAATCTCGTACAGACTTTGAAGTTCAAATCCAATCAGGTTTTTGATAGTTTCTAAATTAACGGCGTCGTTAGATTCCACAGATGCAGCTAGGTTGCAAAGTCGTTTGCCTTCTACATCAAACTGACCGGTTTCGGTTAATTTATAACCTATACCCGGAGCACCTCGAACGCCCTCTGTATTCTTTTTTAAAGCACGTCCGAACACGTCAACACTCATTTTGATAATGATGAAGAATTATCGAAATCAGATCAATATATATGGCCAGCTTCTCGGAGTTCTTCGATGATTGAGTGAATTTCGTTCTCATGATTATAATTACCAGCTGATTTTTCGGCAACCAAAAGTTGAAGACGTTCCACGAGCTCATTAGGATGATCCCAGTAAACAAGGTCCATACGGGTATTACGCTTGGCAACTTTGTATCGAGGTAAGAGTCCACTCCTGGTTGATTCGAACATGCGTTTCATTATATTATTGTATTTCCAACTGGAAACATGTTTTTTTAATTGACCGTTGGTATTTTTATGAGCATTTGATTCCTCAAGAATTTTTTGATAGTTTGATTCATCCTTCATTGAAAAATTTTTAGGATTCTTTTTTACAATAAGATCTTGCAACCCTTGTGTTCTTGGAAATGACTTATTGTTTACGAAAATCATATCTTTTGAAAATCATAACATTGCATTCCCAAGCTCATACCCTTGGTTTGTTTTTTTCTTAATACCATATAGTTTATCTTGCTCTGCTGCAACGAGTTCGATTTCTTCTCCAAAAGACTCTTTTTCAATAGATTGATTTAAACTTGTTTTGTTTGGAATTCTCACAGAGTCATCAATTAAGTCTTCATCACTCCGAAAATTATTCTCAAATTTAATCAAATCACTCTTAAAATCCTCTAATTTTTCTTCTTTTTTCGTAGAATCTGATTTTTTATGATTCACGAGTTCTTGAAGGGGAGTAATGATGGGTTTGAACGTTTCATTCAAGATTTTTTCTGTACCATCTCTTTGAGATTTAACCAAATTGTATTTCTGCTTTACAGCTTGGCGTGCTTTGACAAGCTGCTCCAGCTTTTTTTTTCTCTTTCTATATGAGACATGTTGACCTCTTTAAATATAACTGTAGACTGATGACACAGTCATTTAGTTGGTTATATTTATAGCAAAATTATCAAAGCATTTGCGATATCGACCAGAGTTTATTGGTCTGTCCTTATCTATGACAACAAATGTATGATTATCTTTCCAACATTCCGAACAGAAATTCCTGAAACTCGTGTAAGGCATGTCACTGTTGACGTGATCGTCGTACACATGTTTCAAATTTACATCATCTTGTCTGAAAAGTACGAGTAGATTCACGTTATCTCGTACAAGATGTTTTGGCATTTGAGCATATGACTGACAAAGATAGAAAGAATCCACTTTAGCATGTCTACCCATGCAGAAGAATGCTTTCACGTTATCTTGTTTTTTGCAAGCAACGTCATCAAAAATCACTATTGAATTTGGTAGTGCATTTTTTGGTGATATTACATCTTCATGCTTACTAAATGGAAAATATTTTACACCATCTAAGGGTTCTAAAAGATCTTTCAGAAATTTACATTTCGGTTGGTTGAGGGATTTCGAATAAACATACACATTCTCGAATCTGAGACCATTTTCTTGCGTAATGAGAGCCAATAAACTATTGGTCTTTCCACAGTTGGAAGGTCCGCAGAATACTGCTCTTATCGTATCCGGAAGAAAAACACCATGTCTCTTGATCTTTTTTTCCTCTTTGACTATTGTGTCGAAATTCATCACGGGAAGTTTCTTGGAACTCGGTAAGAAATCCATGTTGATCATTTAAATCCTGAACAAAGACTGGTCCGAGGAGGTATAAATACAGGGCTTCTATAGTTTTCAACTCAATCATTCATGAACTTCTGAACAGCAATGATCATTCACGAGAAGAAAGGTCGTGGTCTGGTAAACAAGCTAATCAATAAACTCCCAATTGAACTCCATATCCCAGGATATCAGTATTGTGGACCTGGAACAAACTTGGCTAAGCGTTTGGCCCGTGGTGATCCAGGAATAAATCTATTAGACTCAGCTTGCAAGGATCACGACATAGCTTATTCTCAGAATCGAGAAAATTTACAAGCTAGACACGCAGCAGATAGAGACCTCGCGAATAAAGCGTGGAATAGAGTACTTTCAAAAGACGCAAGCATCGGTGAAAGAGCTGCAGCATACGCTGTTACTAACGCTATGAATTTAAAAACCAAACTCGGACAGAGTCTGTCCAAAAGAAAAACAAAAAAGGCAACTTTGAAACAAATAATCAAGGCTGCAAAACCAACTGCTACAGGAAAATGCGCCAAAAAAGCTATAAGCTCAGCAATTAAGAATGCAAGAGAAGCAATCAAAAAAGCTGGTGGTAAGAATAATGTTATAATTCCAAGAATTCTTCCAGTTTCCAAGAAAATCGGTGGGGTTTTGCCGTATCTGATTCCTCTTTTTGCTGGATTAAGTGCAACAGGTGCCCTTGCTGGTGGAGCAGCTGGAGTAGTCAAGGCAATCAATCAAGCAAAGTCATCGAAAGAACAATTGGAAGAAAATCGTAGACATAATCAAACCATGGAAGCTATAGCTCTCGGGAAAGGGTTATACTTGAAACCATGTAAACGGGTTATGGTCTGTACCTCAAACCTTATATGGGTGGGAGCTTAAAAAAAAAAGCTCGAAATAAGTTTACCTAAAAGAGCGTTGTCTAACTTTGATTTGATTAAATGTGCTAAAAAATTAAAAATACCTGATTTTCGTGGTATATTCATGAGAAATTTTTTGCCATCAAATGGTCCTCTTTATCGTGAATCAGCGATAGTAAATCTTGATGACGATAAAGGTCCTGGAACTCATTGGGTGGCTTAAGGGGTCATTCACAAAGTACGTCACCACAGTGGAGGGGGGGAGGGGTTTTTGAGATGTTACTATTGGTGACTTGGGGAGGGGGAGGGGTTAATATGATTGTAACGTCACAAAAAAAAAAAATTTTTTTAACAAACAAAAGTTTTTTTTAGAAATGATTTATGTTGAAAAAAATAAATATTTTTTGCTAAAAAGTTAAATAAAAAAATCATACTTATATGAATATCGTTGATGAAAATTTAAAACTAAGTAAAATTGCTCATGCATACAATTTTTTTCTTTTCTTTTTCTTTCTCAAGATTTAATCGCACCAAAATGAATTGCACGTCTTCTAAAAAACATATTAAAGAAACGTACAAAAAAACATCAGCTCGTACTACCAAAATTCGACCCGTTAGAATTGCAGCTTAACGAGCACGCGAATTAATGATTATAATAAAAGATCAAGAAACAGGAGCAGAAGATACTGAATGGATCGAAGAATCTGATGTTGAGTATGATTCTTCAAATATAGATAAAACTGATCCATCAAATAATATTCCTGTAATAGAATCTATTGAAAATTGCATGGAAAATCCTTGGCAAGATGTAAAAGAAAGATAAAATAGTATATTACACACCGGGCGCTGGAAAGTATTAGCAAGCTGGAAAGTATTTGCTAATACTTTTCCAGTGTCATGTGTAATGTTTTTTTCATAACGACGGGAGGAAAACCCAAAGTCTCGCTCCGGGGATTTGGTGTTTTCGGCCCGGAGATATGAAAATTGGTTTTGTATGTTACCGTCAAAATTTTTCAGTATTACTAAAAAGCAGGCGCGCAACAACGGGGGGCGGGGGGCGGAGGTGTCCTGACACCCTCTAAGCTAGTAGAGGACACCCTTTACAATTACTTAGGGGTGTCCAAGACTCTGGGCGCCCGAGGTCAACGAAAAAACTGGTCAGCTATCCCCCAAGCTTTAAACCCCCAAATACCCTGGGCGCCCGAGTTCAACAAAAAAACTGGTCGGCTATTCCCCAAGCTCTAAGCCCCCAACTACCCTGGGCGCCCGAGGTCAATGAAAAAACTGATCAGCTATCCCCCAAGCTTTAAACCCCCAAATACTCTGGGCGCCCAAGTTCAACAAAAAGACTGGTGGGCTATCCTCCAAGCTCTAAACCCCCAAATACCCTGGGCGCCCGAGTTCCCCCTTGGAGGATAGTTGACCAGTTTTTTTTGTTGAACTCGAGGGTCTTGCTGGTTTAGAGCTTGAGGCATAGCTGATCAGTTTTTATGTTGAACTCGGGCGCCTAGGGTATTTGGAGGGTTTAGAGCTTGGGGGATAGCTGATCAGTTTATTTATTGAACTCGACGCCCAGGGTTTTAGGGGTTTAGAGATTGGGGGATGATTAACCAGTCTATTTATTAAACTCACATTTTTTTTTTTTTTTTTTTTTTTTAGATGTCAGTTTCAGGGGGGGGGGGGTGGACCTCAGGACACCCCCTAGCTGGAAAGAGTTGTTGCACCCCTGCTAAAAAGTATTATAGTTTTAATTTACTTTAAGGATGTTTGGTACTTACAAAAAAATGCAACCATTTTGTCAATTTTAATTGAATCTTCTAATAATTTATATTAAAATAAACGTTGAATTTTTCTCCGTGTTGGTTTTTCAAAAATTAAAATAGTTGTTTAAATAATTGCACACGTAATCTTATGAAAAATTTTATTAAATAAAAAAATTTTTTAATTTAATATTTTAAAAATATTAAAATTTTCTTTGAAGTGTCACCGAAACTACCTCATAGTTTTTTCAGCGATCACTGCGTTTTTGAGAGAGTTACAAGTGATAAAGAAAAAAAAATGCTTGATTTTTTTTGACCACCTCTTCAATTGTTTAAACAAATAATTCGATTTTTCTAAAAACTAAGATGGACAAAAATATGGAAAAACTCCAACGATTATTTTGATATAAATTATTAGAAGATTCGATTAAAATTGACAAAACGGTTGCATTTTTTTGTAAGTACCAAACATCCTTAATTAACTATTGATTTAATTCTAATGCACCAAGTATTAAAATAAAAATGAAAGTAATAATAAAATAAGTAACATTATAACTATAAATAAAACTAAGCATACCATCTAAAAGTTTTTGTTTTCATTTATTATTACTGTTAATTTTTTTCACGCTAGTAGCCCGAAAGTACAATTTTCGGGCTCGTACCGGAAACGAATATTATACTTTCTGACTACTAGCGTGAAAAATAGTATACAGCCCTTGGGAGTGCAAAAATGAGCTAACCTTTAGCAAACCTTTGATGACCTCGCCTTCGGCTCGGACATCAATTTGGGTTTGCTAAAGCCTAACTCATTTTTGACTCCCTCGGGACTGTAATATACTATTAAACACTTATGAAAAGTTATAATAGTTCATTTCCCAGAAAAAGGGGGGGTTAATGATAAAATGGTGACGTACTTTTAGGGGGAGGGGTTTGCGAAGATGTGACTATCTGTTACAGGGGGGGGGGGCGTCAGAAGTGTCTAAAAAATTGGTGACGTACTTTGTGAATGACCCCTTATCGTAAAATAGGAAAAGAAGTGATCTACTTTAATAGTTTTGGTGACCTTAGACCACCTCTTGATTTAATTTTATATTTAGGTGTGGACAAAGTCAAATATAATCCTCAAAGATTCCAAGACTTTGGAACTTACAATTGTGGTCACCTATGTCTACAATTTTTATCCAACAAACTCAAAGGTATATAAAGAGAAAGTTTAAGCTTAAGACCTCAGTCTACTTTGAGCTATTATGGAGTCAATAACCTTAACTTTATCAGGTAATACTTCTGCACTCGAAGCATATTATTTTCCTCTTGTGGAACTTTCAACAAACAAAAGCTACGTTCTTGGTTTGGTAGAATTCTTGTCATTTCATTCAATACCTAATATTGATGAAAAAAATGAATAAAATAAAAGTTGGTAATAAAGTGATAAAAATACCTACAGGCAGCTACGAAATGGAAGATATTGAAAAATATATAAAAAATCACCTTACTGATGACATAACATTTAGTTTGAAACCTAACAATAACACTTTAACAAGCGTGATCAAGTGTAGTGAAGAGGTCATTTTGAAATCTAAGGATTCTGTAGGTCGATTACTAGGTTTTACTCAAAGAAAACTTCCTGCTAACATCGAAAACACCTCTGATTTACCAATTAAAATTCTTAAAGTTAACTCTTTGAGAATGGAGTGTAATATAACGACTGATGCTTACATAAATAATCAAAGCGTTCACACAATTCATCAATTTTTTCCTGCAGTTCCTCCCGGATATAAAATTATCGGATCTCCTCTCAAGTAATTTATTTACCAGTTTCAAACAAGTGCATAGATTACATTCAACTGCGTATAGTTGATCAGGACGGTGACTTGGTTAATTTTCGTGGAGAAACGATTACTGTTAGATTACACATCAAATCAGTCACGTGATGGGGATCGTTTTTTACGGGTGAGGATATAAAAGCCCTGCACCATGTCGCTCGACCATCAGTCGTCAACGAACTCTGAAAGCGTTAACACGACAAAACATAAAAATTCTGAAAAGTCTCGGTTTCCGAGTAAAACCTGGTGGAAAATAACTTGCATATTCTTCTGCTGCTACAAGAAAAATGGAAGAAATTCTAAGTATAGAGACACCTGTAGTGTTTGATGACAGTATTTCACATTACGAAGTACACGCTCATCAGCTATACACAGGTGCTCATTTCAACAACAGTGATGAAATCCGTATATCGATTCAACATCAAGACTTGTGTTTGTTACCATCTAAAAGTTCGCTGCATATTTGTGGAAAATTAGTAAAAGAAGACAATAGTGTATTAGCTCATACTGATTTTGTAAACAATGGAATTTGTCACTTGTTTGATGAAATTAGATACGAGATCAATGCAATCGAGATCGATCGTTGCAAAAACGTTGGACTTACATCACTCATAAAAGGTTGGTTATCTTTCAATCCCAGACAAACCTTGGAAAATGCTGGATGGGTCGATGTAGAAGAAAAAATCAAGATCACTGATAATGGTTATTTCGATATATTTATCCTTCTCAGCATGCTTCTGGGTTTTGCAGAGGATTATCGAAAGATTGTGGTCAATACAAAACATGAATTGATTCTTCGAAGATCTAATACAGATGTCAATGCGATCAAATCATCATCTTATAAAGAGGGAGCAGAAGATAAATGGGAAAATTGGAAAATTCAATTATCAAAAATCGAATGGCTCATGCCGTACGTGTTTCTCTCCAACGAAAATAAAATTAGCATGTTGAATCATCTACAAAGGGGTAAACCAGTGGTCATGAGTTTTCGATTTTGGGAATTATTTGAGTATCCTATGCTTCCTAGTACTTCGAAACACGTATGGACAGTGAAAACATCCAATCAATTGGAAAAACCCCGCTTTGTTATTCTAGCATTTCAGACCAATCGCAAAAATCAAAAAGACAAAAACTTGAGTCAATTTGATCATTGCAATATCAGAAATGCCAAACTGTTTCTCAATTCTCAGTATTATCCTTACAGTAATCTGAATTTGGATATTGGTCAGAACCAGTATGCTATGCTTTACGACATCTACGTCAATTTTCAGAATTCGTACTATGGTAAAGAGTCAGAACCGTTGTTGAGCAAGGAAAATTTTATCAAGAAAATTCCACTGATTGTTCTGGACTGCTCCAAACAGAACGAATCTCTGAAAAATGCTCCAGTAGATGTTCGTTTGGAATTTGAATCAAGTGACAACTTTCCAGGAATCACATCTGCTTACTGCTTGATCATACATGATCGAATAGTCGAGTACAATCCCGTCAGCGGAGACGTCAGAAAGATCGCTTAGTATACTTCAAGATGCCGAAGAGTCAAGTAGTCTCCAAGTGCTGCAGAGAAACCAGTTGCAATATTCCTAGTTGCGAATATTATCCAGAATACAAAAAAACTTTGGAAGGTTTAACTTGGCATAAAATACTTCAAACGTTAGTACAATTGAAGCTACAAATTCAAACAGCTGCAGTTCAGCGAGAAATCAAAGAAGTTCTAGAAATCGTTAATTTATACAAAGATAATAATAGTTTAAAATTTTATGTTGCAATATACGGACGTTTCACAGAACGTGAATGTTTGTATCCACCTGGTGGCTACCTTCGAAGTAGTTGGAAAAATTGTCATGATTTAAAATGTTCAAGTCCTCATCATGAATATGGTGACTTTTATGATGAAAAAGTTTTTGAGCATATAACAGTGTCAGAACTCGTAGAGATAATCATCAAACATAAGGTTTTTAACATTAGATTTTGTATATCTAATAAACATTTGAGGGATTACAGTTTCTCTAAATACACTCGCTGTCCAAAACATTACAGTGTACAAATATTGAGTCGTAATAAAATATACACGGAAAAAGGCTTAGGCAAGTTTACGCACGCTTCAACTTGTATGTACAAGCAATTAAATATATGATGGAGTACGCCGTAGACATGCAAGGATTTCTGCAACCAGGAAATGACTTTGTTGTCAAAGAACTTGCAATAATTTCATTGCATGATGATTCTGACGCAAAGGTATTCATGTTCCAAGAACCTTTTCCTTGGCAGAGATTATCGAATAAGTACAGAAACATCAATCGTTTACTAGAAACCACCAAGCATGGTTTGTCGTGGAGTTCCGGAAAAGTGCCCTACACACTGGTGGTCAACGTGCTCAAGGAATACTTATCGGATGCCAAAAAAATTTATGTAAGAGGTGAAATGAAAAAGAACTGGTTAGAAAGATTCAACTTACCTGTTTGTGGAGTGACGTCCATTGATTATTCCGAGAAACCAACTAAAGTTGCCACGGTGTGCTTGAATCATAAATTTCTCAGAAAAACTACATGCGCACTACAAAATGCCTGAATTATGAAAAAAGTTATTTTGGAAAATTTGGAGTGGCAGGATATGGAGTGGGAAGAGATTCAGTCTTAATCTATCCTTCGAGCAAGATGGGTCAACAACAGAGTTCCTCTGGCTATGAAAAAATAAAAGATGAAAAATCCTCGGGTTTTTAAAGTTATTCGGAGGAAAAAAAGCGTCAAGATGAGCAATATAAAAGCTTTCAAAAGCTTCAAGAAGAACAAAAAACTTACGAAAAGAAAAATGAAAAAAAGATTAAATATGAAAAAATTAAAGAAAAAGAAAAAAATTTAATTGAATTCTAATAATTAAAACAGTTGGAAAAGTAGTTTAATTAAAGTCATGGTGCATGCTAGCTCAATGGCTCAGGTGGTAGAGTGTCTGCCTGTCGGGCCTGGGGTCGTGGGTTCGAATCCCACTTCAATAAAATTTTTTTTCTTTGACAATTTAATTTAAAAAATAATATTATTAATATATGATACTAATTAAGAATAAAAATATCATTAAATAATTAAATAAACATAATAATATTAAATGATTTAAAGTAATATAAAAATTATATTAAAATAAAAATATTATTAAAATGAGTAGAGCTAGCGGCTAAGCCAGCAGCGGCTAGCCCCTAGCACGACCCCAGCCCTCACCCTCAAAAAGTACGAGAGTTCTGCGCCGAAAAAGGTACGAGAGAGCGGGACCAAAAAAGTACGAGAGAGCGGGCCCAAAAAAGTACGAGAGGGCGGGACCAAAAAAGTGCGAGAGTCCTGCGCCGAAAAAGGTACGAGAGTTCTAGGCCATGGCCTAGAACTCTCTTTGCTATACTACTTAACTCAAAATTTGAATTATTCACAATTTCGTTTAGTTCGTGTTCGTTAAATTTTTACCATGCGCTTGCAAGATTTTAACTCTACGTGCATCCGATAATCGCACGGAGTGCGATCAATTCTTCTATTGGCTCTTTTCTTTACTCGTCGACTGAGGCGATACTGTGAGTTGCACTAAGCTCAATAATAAAATTGGTGGAGAGATACTTAGTGAAAGAATACGTGGTCTTTTGTTTCTAGGCTTGATCGGTAAACACGTTTTAATTAAACCGTGCAAAAGTATTTATTTTCCTGTGCGACTCACATCCCGTGCAAATGATTTTATTTCCCGTGCATTTTAATACTTCCCATTAGAAAATTATAGGAAAAATTAAAAAACATAGAAATAAGCATATTTCGGTTCCCTTTTACGGTTAGTTAAGCACTTTTTGAGGGGGCGTGGGGAGAGAGTAGGAGAAGAGTAGGGGGGGTACCCCCCTGCTCGCTCCGCTCGCCAACCCCCCTTCCCAGATTTTTATGCTAGTGCTTACCATTGTGTCTACAATTATGGCTACCCTTGTAGTTACTATTGTTTTGTGATTTTCTAGTTATCCTTGTATTTACTCTTGTGCAAATCTTTGTTTTTATGTTTGTTAAGCTTGTGTATATAACCTCGTAACTCTATGATCACCACTGTACCTACTCACGTGCATACAATTACTCCATATCCTTGTACTTAGCCTAGTAGTACAAAACCTTTTTCGGCAGATTTTCAGCAATTTTTTGCGAATTTCGTCAAGAGGTTAGCGTTAAGACTAATGCACCGATTTTTATAAAACGTTGAATGTGAGAATGAGAGAACAGAGATGTATAAATTCTGGTACTCTAACTATTGTTCTTATACTTGTGCCTACCTTATACTTGTTCATACTGTTGAACCTTCTATAGATGCACTGGTTTCTTTCCTTATAACTTCCCTTTTTTCTACTTAATTTTCTACTGATTCATTTTTTATTGTTCTTATATTTTTTGTACTACTGTGCTTACTCTGTTCTTAACTTTTTTTCTACTTAAAGTTCTAATCCTGAACAGTGTTGGTATCGATATTATTTACTGGGGGCAAAGCGTCTACTTCAGAGTATACAATTCGACCAAGAGTCAAGTTCAGGTTGCCCGAGCGTTGTCGATCGGACCAAAAAACAAACGGCAACGAGCGTTTTATAGGCTATGTGAACTTGAACGTTACCGACACTGCAGATTCATGAAAATTAAAAAAAAAAATTATTTATTTTTATTTTTATAAATTAAATAATTTTTTGAAATTAGAAAAAAAAATTAAAAAATAATCTCCAAAAACTGACGAATGTTAATAAAATAATTATCCCCCAAGCATTTAAACTAAAATACCCTCAGAGTCGATTTGAATGAAAAAACAAATTGTTTATCCTCCAAATCTTTAAAACTGAATACCCTGGGCGTCGAGTTAAATAAAAAAAAATAGATTGTTTATCCCAAATCTTTTAAAGTAAATAATCTGAGTGATGAGATAAGAAAAAAATAGATTGTTTATCCCCAAAGACTTTAAAACTTAAAAACCTTGGGCGTCGAGTTGAACAAGAAAAAATATTGTTTTCCCTCGAAATCTTTAAAACTAATTAGCCTGGACGATGAGTTCAGTAAAAAAAAATAGATTGTTTATCCCTCAAATCTTTAAAACTAAATAACTTAGGCAATGAGATAAGAAAAAAGATATTGTTTATCCCCAAAGTCTTAAAAACTAAAAAACCTTGGGCGTCGAATTGAATGAAAAAAAAAGATTGTTTTCCTCCCAAGTCTTTAATATTAAATACCCTCAGCATCGAATTAAATAAAAAAATTAATTGTCCCATAAAACTAAATATCCTGGGCATCGGATTGAATAAAAAAAAAAGATTGTTAACCCCCCAAATCTTTGAAACCAAATACCCTGGGCGTCGAATCAAATAAATAATTAGTATTAATCTCTAAACTAAAAAACCTGGTCATCGAGTATAATCAAAAAATAAATTGTTCATCCCCAAGACCATAAAATTAAATATCCTGGGCATTGAGTTGAATAGAAAAATAGATTCTTTATTTCACAAATCTTTGAAACTAAATACCTTGAGCGTGGAATTGTTAAAAAAAATAGCTTGTTTATGCCCAAAGTCTTTAAACGTGAATACCCTGGGCGACGAGATAAGAGAAAAAGATTGTTAATGCCCAAAGTCTTCAAACGTAAATACCCTAGGTGTCGAGTTTAATAAAAAAAGCTTATTGTTTATCTCACCAAGTCTTTAAACTAAAAACCTTGCTAAAAACCCTGGACGTGGAGTTGAATAAAAAAATAGCTTGTTAATGCCCAAAATCTTTAAACTAAAAAACTCTGGGCATAGAGTAGAATGATTGATTAGATTGTTTATCCTCAACCCTAAGCCTTTAAAACTAAATACCCTGGGCGTTGAGTTTAATAATATAATAGATTGTTCACACCCAACGTCTTTAAAAGACTTCAAAACTCTGGGCGTCGACTGGATAAAAAAATATATTGTTTGTCCCCCAAATCATTACAACTAAAGGCCAATGTGCCTAATATGGACATGCTAAGTAAAAATAAATGCTGTGGATTATCAAATTAGTATTTTTAACTTTTAAAGTCTTATTGCAAAGCTTGATCCAAGAGTTTTCAAATGAGACCTCAATTGTTTTATTTCAATCAGTTGGGCCAAAGTACCATAAAATTTACTAAAACGTAGTTTTTTGAGATGCCAAAACGGAGTATTCGTAATATGGCCACCTCTTCAGATATCACTTTTTTTATCTATTGGTTTATTTCAGGCCCTGGAATAATTTTTACTCAAAATTAATGAAAAAAGACAATAATTCAGTAACTTCATATTTTCTAATAACTTGTGCCCACTAACTAAAATTTTTTTCATTTTATATTCATAAAATAAATTAAAAAAACGTTATAAAATTAACTTTATGAATAAATTTTGCAGAACATGGCCTAAAATGTGCTTTATTTCTCGTTAATTAAGAGTACTCGAGCTATTTCGATCATCCAGTACCAACATACCGAGTATACAGTTAAAACTAAAGGCCATGTTAGGTACACTAGGATTGATGTAAAGGAAAATTTTTTATAATAGTGTCAAATTTAATAGAAATTGCTTGGGATAAAAAATAAAAATGGATTTGAAAGCTAAAAGCATGAGGAATCAAGCCTATAAATTATTATTTCGATCGGAGGCATCCTGTTTTATTGGTAAAGCATTAAATGTACTGATGGCCGGTAAAAATAAGAACAGAGGTGTTAAAAACCACTTTTTGCTGAAGGGTGAATGCAAAGGTTATTTTTTAATTTTCAAAACCACTCAAAACTTCATAATGAATTATTTTTGACACATCCTACCCTGTAAAAAGGCCACAGAACGCACACATTCAAAATATCAGGGGTGACATACTAGGCACAGTTACCTTCGATTGTTTACACCCAAACTCTTCAAAACTAAATACCCTGGGGGACGAGTAAAATTAAATAACAAATTGTTCATCCCCTAAATCTTGAAAACTAAATAACCTTGGGTGTGTGGAGGAGAAAAAAAAAACTTGTTTATGCCCAAAGTCTTTAAACGTAATTACCCTGGGCGTCGAGTTTAATAAAAAAATAGATTTTTTATGCACAAAGTGTTTAAAGCTAAATACCCTGAGTGATGAATTTAATAAAAAAACTAATTTTTTCAGTCTGTGGGACTTAGAAATTTATTTTGTATATAGACTTTGAAATTTTTCAAACTGCATAAAAAAAAATTAAGATCTTAAAAAGATCTGTTGAAGACATATCTTAACTATGGCTGTTTTTGAGACATTTAAAGACGAAAAAAATGTTTTATTTTTTATATGTATCACTTCAAAAATGTCTGAAAAAGTTCTTTTACAGATAAAAATTACTGATTTTTTCGATAATTTTTATATGATTCCAAGATGATTTTTAGATCTTTGATCATTTTGAGATAAATTTTAGATATTTTTAATTACGTAACCTTTTCTCTTAAAGATATTAATAATAGTTCTTAGAAATGATAATCAGGCAAGTGATAATAATTGCAAGATTAATTTTGTGTATTTAAGATTTTTTTAAAGATCATTTTGTGATGTAACAGCTAGCGCGTTGATTAAATTCGAATTCGGCGCTAACTGTTATGGAACGCAGATGCGGATCGGTAAGTCAGGTGATGACGAGATCTACCGATCAGCATTACTCTAATTTCAGCGCTTGGCGCGATCACACGTGTGTCAGAGAGCGAATATACTTATTTACTTTTTTTGTGTTGTTAGATAACTTTATTGAGGTTGTGTTAGATAAAGTTATCAGTGAGAAGTTGTGTAGATTTTCCTGTGATCCAGTTGTCATTGGATCGGAGCGGGGAAGGCAAACATCTCACGGAAAGTCAGCGTGCGGCCTTGGAAGGCATTGTCGTCTTGTGTGAAGCCATTCGGGCTAATAGTAATTATCATTATTATTGTTTAATCAAGCGAAGGTGCAACTGCTAGAAAAGTAAGTCCGCGTAGCGGTTAATCATTGAGTATTTGTTCGTGTGATAGTTAGAGTCGGAGTGTGTGTGCGAAGTACAGGAAGTACTTAGATTTTTGTATCGGAGTTAGTCCAAGCCTTTGTTCTTTTGGCGCGCTGCAGCAAGCAGACGAGCGCGAGAGTGTGTGTGTGCGTCGGTGTGTTGATAGCGACCACAACACAGACGACGAACTTTATTTTTGTAGAATCAATTTTCGTCGACTTAAGATTTCGAGTCATTCGGGTTGGATTGTTTGTAAACAATCAGATAGAATTAATTTGGAATATTATGTAAATTTTTGATTCATTTATTTTTATTGTTAATTAAAATTATTGAAATTTACATTTTATCATTAATTTAATTAACCGTGTTCCTGCGATCGGTCCACGTAAACTCACGCCACTACCGACGAAGGAGAGCAGCCACGCCGCGTAATGAAAACATTAGTTCGCGTACGCGTCTTCCCCCCTCTTTTCAGGTATTGAAGAAAAAACGACGGATTGTCGTGTGCACAGAAAGTGCATTTTGTCATCAGGCCGGAGGAGTGCGGACGACGATCGCCGCGGGTTCTCGTGTTCAATCACGATCCTCCGAGGAATTAAATTCCTTAATTCGAGCCCTGTGACAGTGATGAACTTTCAATATTATTGAAGCGAAGCTTTTTTTTATCAGGAGTGAATCTGTAAAAAACGACACAAAAATCCGACCCAAAAAAGCGACCCAAAAATCCGACCCATAAAAGCGACCCAAAATTCCCAATCAAAAAAGCGACACGAAGATATATAGATATGTATACATAATATACAAATATGTGTACGGGCCTTCGCCCGGACAGTGACCACTGTACATACCGCATGATAAATTACTAAAGCAATAATACACCCTCTTAAAGCGCAAATCACGCGCAATCCACCCACGTATTCAAAAAAACCAAAATAACCCATCTTTTTTTTATTTTTTTTTCCAAAATAACCCATCAATAAAAAAATTTTCTAGTTTTGCGCGGTTCAACCAAAATAACCCATCCCAAATAACCCATCACCCAATTCCTGGAACTCATTTTTATTTGGTCTCGGAAAAAATGGGACCAAACACTATCCTGACTGTCCGGATAGTGTTGAAATGTCCGGATATTGCCGGTCGTATATATGAAATGTCCGGTTAGTGCACATTACATATATTTATATGTATATAGTATCTAATGTGGCCTCTATTAGATATATACATATCAAGAGTAGAAGGGTTGCTAGGCCATATCTAATATATACAATCTATAGTAAAAGAGTTGCTATATTCTAAGCCATATAAGGTATGTATATATACTATATAAATATGTGTATAAAGTATCTAATGTATATCCCAGTACCGAAGTATAGGTAAAAGTGATAACATATATCAAAAATGGGGGGCGTGGGTAAAAAAAAGGGCGCGGGGGGGGGGGCGTAATTGGAAAATTATAGGATAATTCAAAACACATTGAAATAAGCATATTTCGATACACTTTTACGGTTAGTTCAGCACTTTTTGGGGGGCGTGGGGGGGGGCGTGGAAAAAGAAAAACAACTATATAATATAGTAAGATATTTCAGGATGAAATTTATTTTGCTAAATTTTTAATTACTGATGGAGATGATTCGATAAATGATCAACTAGACAATATAAATCTTTCTGAAGATTGTGTGCTTCCCCATAATACAAACTTAGGAAAATTTATAATTGAGAAAGAAAAATTTGATGTAATTAGTAAACATGTTATTTTTATCAGCTCGAAACATTGATGTGGAAGAGCTTAATGAACAAGTCAAATGTTATCAATCATTTACAATTATACGTAGCATTTAGTCCAGTCGTACTACGTCAAAAATAGGATAATTTTGAAAAAAATTCCTGACAGCGATTTTATGATTGAAATGGGAAGAAAACATCACAAAAAAAAAAGGAAAAATCAAGCGAACACTTTTCGAGTCCCTGGGGTGGAACAGGGTGGATTTTTAGGGGTTGAAAGCAGTTTCTCGCGATTTCCGGTAAAAGTACAAGTTTTATCGAAAAAAATTGAGTGCAAAAGTTGTAGATAATTGAAAGATCTACAACTTTTGTTTCATACATTTTTTCACATAACCTCAAAACTGACGAGATAAACGCAAAAAACAAGTTTTTTTGTTTTTTATTTTTCCTGGCCACAAAAATAAATGCATCTTAATGAAACTTGGCCAAAATAAAGTTTTTTTTTATGTTAAATAAGCCATAATTCTTTTTTTGTATAAGAATATTCTACCGCTTAAGGGGGGGGGGGGGTAGGGTCTGAGCGGTCAAAAAATGATGATTTTTCGATGATTTATAGTGAAGCTCCTGTTTATTATAATTTAATAAGAATTTATATACATATCATACAACATTCAAAGAACATTCTGTCAAAATTTCAGATCAAAATATTAAAAATTGAGGCAATGGGAGCCAACCAAACAAGGCGCTTCGAAAAAAAGATGAGTTGCGGTGAAGGCTGTAACTCGCGAACGGTTCATCTGAAATCAAAAAATAAAGTAGATTTAGTTAATATATTAGTTTTTCTCGCCCCCTAGTAGGATCAATTTCATTTTTTTTCAATTTTTAAGTTTTGGCGACGTTTTGAAGCCAAAACACTGTTTTTTGGTCACCAAAACCGGCCATTTTATGGCTAAAACTCGGCCAAAAAAAAAAAAAAAAAAAAGTAACTCACTAGGGGGCGGGTTTTTTATGCATCAAAGACGTATGTTTAATTCTAGAAAGATCGGTGCAGTAGTTTTCAAATGAGAACTTTCACCGACTTTGAAAAATAGTGTTTCGAGAAAAACGCGTTTGAAGTTTTCGGTACGAAAAAAGTGAAGAAAAACTGTTTGATTTACAACTTACACTGAATCATCTATTCCAGCTCCATAAAGTAAGTCACCAGCAGCTTCAGCAATGTCCAGGGCATCTTTTTGTCCTTGTCTTCGCCGAATTCTACCTTCTTTGGTTTGAGCGGCGCTTTCGGAGTCGATAATTTTAGAAGCCATAATTTTATCCGTAACTGATTGGACTGCGGAGCATATGCTGTTAATGCAATTATTATAAGTAGTTTTGCACAAAAAACTGCTTGATAAGTCCATTAAACCGCAGAACTTATTGCATCCTGCAAGTCCTAAACCCAGAATCCTCATCACGAGGGCAAACCGAGAATTTATTTCAAATCTGCTTCCGTTTTTTTTTGCTTGACGGAATATATCGATTTTCGCAGCATTCACACTTGACTTGAAGATCGAAAGCTAAACCTACTGGCTTACACGAATTGAACTCAACATTACCGTTGCACACTTTGCAATTTACCAACGTTGAAAGTGTTGTAAACACTTGCAGAAAGTCAACTATACGATAATGTATTTCGGTATCCACTGGCACAGACGGTTGAGAACTTAGCCGAATTTTTTTAGCTGACGCACTTTTTGTCTGCACGTCATTATTTTTAAACGGATTGGGTCTTTTTTTTGGTTTTCCAAGTATTTTTCCTTCAGTTTTACGCGTTTCTCTCGACACTTTACTTGTTCTAACCATTTTAAAACCAAAAAAACCGAATCGGAAATATAAGAAGAAAAATAATTGGACCGCTCTGGTGAACGAACACCGTCAAACTGACACGTCTTTTTTCCACACAGACCTTTAGAACCGCCTTATACTCTACCTGGGTTCACTGCCCCTCCCTTTTTACAAAAGGGTCTTAGGGGATTACAAAGACCGACTTAGCAGGGGCCTTCAGCGTAGAGCATGCGGGGAGGGGCAGCTGCCTCGACCTGCTCCGCTCGAAGGCCCCAGACTTAAAACTCTGTAACTTTGTGAGTTTTGCTCCAAACCCTTAGAAATTTTAACACAGCATTCGATTTTTCAAAAATTGCCAGACCCTACCCCCCCCCCCCCCTAAAAATACGAGTGGCTAAAGTGAAAAAAGGTGTCTACTTCACGAGAAAAGTTTCTTAGTTTAAAACGCTCTACGATGTTCGTTCGGGTCTCTTTCTTTTTGTTTTAACATGTGGTTAAAAAAAAATGGTATGTTTTTATAGGACAATTTTTTTTCGTTTATTTTTGTATACAAAGTTATAAATTTCAAATTGTTTATTAAAATTTTTTGTAAAATTGTCTCAAAACCATAACTACATTATTCCACAATAATATTCGATATTTTTAACTAACTTTTAGGCCTTTATAATTTCGGCAGAGAAAAAACTGCAACCAAAAATTGTGCACAAAATTTCTCGTGACCTAATGCATGACATTGAACGGGGTGAACGGGAAAATGTTCGTTTTGGTGTCCCATAGTTCCAGTTTCATTTTGAGTATGATCGGATCACATGGGTACAAATGGCGCATACCAACACTTTATGCAAACTGATTTAACTCGATTCTATAGCTATTAAAAAAAAAAAAAAAATGTGCACAGGATTTCTCGCGACCTAATGGACAAAATTGAAAGTGGTAAACAGGAAAACGTTTTTAATGGTATTCTCCGAGAAAAAAAAAAAAACGAGATTGTTGAGCGCGAGTGTCGGTCGGTCGTGCCTTTTATGTATTGCGCGGAGCAATAGGGGAGCATGGCAATGCATACCTTCATCGCGCGCAGCAGTAGCGGAGCGTGGTGATGCAAGGACGGAGGTGTTTTTGCCCAAATTTTTTTTAAAGTCTCAGGTCTTGTGCAGCAAGCCGTAGCCAGGCAAGTCATCTGGCCTCTTGAGCGTAGCGAAAGGGCCAGAGGGCGCGCTAGTTTATGATGATAAAATCAAGTAATAATTAAAATTGATTGAATTATAAATTATAACTTAGAAACAGTATGAAAATATACGTATAATTGGAGTATCTCTTATTTTATTGGTATCATATTTATTTTACAATCAACATAGTTATGTTCGTCATTGTTTCATTAATATTTTTTAATACTTCAATAATTATTTTATGTAAATAATTTTTATAGTTAATACTTAGATATTTTACATTTTATTTTATATTACTACTGTGTCATTTAAAATCTCTGATATATCATTATTACTCGAAAATACTTTAGCAGGAATTAAAAAATAATTCTATATTTAATTACATTATCGAAATTTAGAATATTACTCATGTACTTGTAAATCTAGAATAGTCGAATTTTCAAAGTTGGTTTGAAAGTATAGGCACCGGTATAGGCCTCCTTGCCTCCATCGCTTGAGGGGGGGGGGGGGAATTATGAGAAAAGGTTAGATTATTAGATGGTTTTGAGACAATTTTACAAAAAATTTTAATAAACAATTTGAAATTTACAACTTTGTATACAAAAATAAAGGAAAAAAAATTGAAAAAATCAGTTTTTTTGAATTTTTTATAATTTTTCCTATAAAAACATACCATTTTTTTTTTTAACTACATGTTACAACAAAAAGAATGAGACCCGAACGAACATCGTAGAGCGTTTTAAACTAAGAAACTTTTCTCGTGAAGTAGACACCTTTTTTCACTTTAGCCACTCGTATTTTTTAAGCGGTAGAATATTCTTATACAAAAAAATTAATGCTTATTTAACATAAAAAAAACTTTATTTTGGCCAAGTTTCATTAAGATACATTTATTTTTGTGGTCAGGAGAAATAAAAAACAAAAAAACTTGTTTTTTGCGTTTATCTCGTCAGTTTTGAGGTTATGTGAAAAAATGTATGAAACAAAAGTTGTAGATCTTTCAATTATCTACAACTTTTGTATTCAACTTTTTTCGATAAAACTTGTACTTTTCCTGGAAATCGCGAAAAACTGCTTTCAACCCCTAAAAATCCACCCTGTTCCACCCCAGGGACTCGAAAAGTGTTCCCTTGATTTTTCCTTTTTTTTTGTGATGTTTTCTTCCCATTTCAATCATAAAATCGCTAGCAGGAATTTTTTGGTTTCTAAAATTTAGTACGACTGGACTAATTGTCTAGAGTTCAATCTTAGGATTTAATTAAAATGTTTTTTGGTAGTCAAAGAATTAATTATACCACTAATATCATTTATTCAGAATTATTTTTGTAAATTTTTTAAAAATTAACTAAATTAAATTCAGTAATTTGACAGGCTTCAAAGAATTACTTATTATTTTATATAGATAAATAAAAATAGCTTTTCCAATAAAATCAAAATTTCAAGTTGCTTATTGACCGCTCCAGTCTAAGTAGTTTTCTTCTAATAACTATTTTTTAATTAGTATAAGGTTTATACAATTTGTTTTCATCCACTATTGGTCATCACTGCTTATGATGAATAATAGTTATATCAAATTATTCGGGTAATATTATTATACGCTTGCACGCTCAGAGAGACTAGTTGTAACTTAATAATCAAGAAAACTTTTGTACTCACTATAACTTTACTTTTTTAGGGAAAGTTGATGAAAAGGCAACACAACTTCATGCAATAGCTTCATTAAAAGTACTTTTAGATGCTACCAAAGTTCACCAAGGAGCGGCAGCCTGCTCATTAGCTACTCATGAATCCAGTAATGTATCCCGAGAGATAAATGAAATTACGACCTTGGCAACAGATGCAAATGCTTCGAATCAAAACATATTCAATGGAAGAATGACTGCTGCTCATGAGACGGAACAAGAATCGGTAATATAAATTAAAATAAACTTTTACAAAAAATCTAAAATATCGTATTAAAGGATCACGTAAGAGTAAAATAAAGTCTTAGCTTTTGAATCAAAGTAACTAGAAAACTAGACAATTAAAAGCGCTTATTACTGTGTTTCCTCATTATATCTACATAAATTCAGAATATTTTTCATTAGCTTGAAGGACTTTTTCTTAAAATTTCTTCACTCAAAAATTTAATAATAATGTTTTATTGTACTTTTTATTTTTTGGACTCCTCAGTACTGAGCTTATTGAGCCATTGTGAAGTCGCACTCTCTTAAATAAACTTCTCTTTTAACAAATTTTGAAAACAAAATAAACTATAGACAAGTAAGCATCGAAAAGTAAGCACGTGAAAATTCACTGATGAGTCCATAAATGGAGCACAAATACGGGAACTATTAAGAAAAAAATAAAATTAAAAAAAAAAAATATCAGCGGACTACTCCTTAGGTACACCAGCCGGGCACCATATCGTTCCGAGGTTTGAATTAGGCGCTCGAAATTTGACCGTCAACCCAAAGTTTTTGCTAAAGTGCCAACCTTTCGGACGGGTAAAAAATTATTTTTCATAAACTAGGGTTAGAGAGTCGATGTCAATGATCAACATTGATTTATTTCAGACTTGTCAAGCTTTTTATTGAAAAAGTTAATGATTGATCGCTGCGGTCAACTTGTTTTGAATGTGTGCCGTATTTAAAAAATCTAATATAAATTATTTTTAAAATTTTATCCATTTACAAAAACCTTTTTTTTAAAGTAAATCTCAAATGTATCAATAAAAAAGAAGCAATAAAAAGTCTTAAAAACATTTTTTGTTGAATAATTATCGATACATAATTACATAATTATTTTTAATATTTTACTTTCATTTTGAGAGAAGGTTTTTTTAAATGGATAAAATTTTTAAAATAGTTTATATTCGATTTTTTAAATACGGCACACATTCAAAACTAGTGGACCCAGGGATCAATCATTAATTTTTTCAATAAAAAAGCTTGACAAGTCTGAAATAAATCAATGTTGATCATTGACATCGACTCTCTAACCCTACTTTATGAAAAATAATTTTTTACCCGTCCCAAAGGTTGGCACTTTTGCAAAAACTTTGGGATGATGGTCATATTTCGAGCGCCTAATTCAAACCTCGGAACGATATGGTGTCCGGCTGGTGTACCTACGAAAGTGAACAAGACGAGCAGCCAGAAGTAGCCAAGAAGCAGTTAAAATCAATATATTAGTACAGTACCGATACAGCTAATAAATTAAAAAATGAAGATAATTGTTTCTTCCTAACTGACTATGAGAAACGACAGTTTATGTGATCCCATTTGATCGAAAAATAATTTCAAGTATTTAAATTCAGAAATGACAGTTGGGGTGAGTTTTGGTTTTTTGCGTTTTTTGAAAAAACCATGAGTTTTATCGAAACATTGAATGCGTAAAAGTTGTAGATAATGAAAAAATCTAAAATTTTGTCCTGACACTTTTTTTGCATAACCTCAAAAATTCTGAGAAAAATGCAAAAAACCACTTTTTTTATTTTGATTTTTCCTGATCACAAAAGTTTGGCATTTTGTATGTAAAATTAGTGGGTTTTTTTTGGTTAAAAAATATTGAATCGTTTTCAAGTTATTAACAAAATAAGCAAAAAATTTTTTTTTTACAGATATGAGGCTTTATCTTGTCGAAATATTGATAGAAAATTCTGGTTGGGCTCTTTTTTTTCGTCAAATCTAGCACTTTTTGAAAAAATAAAATATATATATCACTACTAGAGGAAAATATTGAGAAAATCACGAAAAATCGAAAAATTGATGTGTGAAAATATAGACAATTGGTTTAAATTGTCTGTGATTGTTATAAATTTTTTATTATTTATCAATATTTTCAACAAATGTGGTAGTAGTAGGACAAGATGTGGATTCTTGATACTTTTGTGTCAATTAGTTACAGATGATTTAAACGTTTTTTTCAATAAAGTTGGGACTGCATCAGTGAAAGAATCCTTTTTTGGGTCTGATAGGTTTACACAATCGTGACATTGTAGCTTTTTGCATGCCTTTACGGGGTGTGATTCAACTTCAGGATTTTCTAGCAAAGGAAAATTAACTACAGTCTAATCATTACTCTCAATTCCAAAATTAACAAGCTTAGTTGAAGTTTTTACAAGTCTGCTGAAAATGAAAATGAAAATCATCATTGAAAAAAATGGATGCGAGCTGATTGCCTGGATATACTCTGCGAAAAAAAAAAAAAAAATGTATTATTTTCATGAATCTACCGACAGTTACATATTAAAATCAGAATAAATGAATTTAACGGGTATCACTGTCCAATTATAATTTTATCTCTTTCTTTCCCACATTGAACCAGATAAGAGGCTACATGAAAGCGAGAAGAGAGATTTTTTTGAAAAATAAGTAAATTAAGTAAATTAAATAATTCTTTAACCCCCCAAGAATTAAAAAATGAGAAAGAAAAAAATTCGGATCACCCAGCCAGGAATTAAACCTGGATCTCCTACGTTCGCGGTCGGTGCGTTAACCATTACGCTACCGGGGATCGCCGATTCATCACCGACTGGGATCCTATTTATTTCTTTTCTAAAATTTTAAATTTTTTTCAAAGACGCATTGTTCCCAACGTCAATAAATATTATTTTCATGACTCTACCGACAGTTACATATTAAAATCAGAATAAACGAATTTAACGGGTATCACTGTCCAACTATAATTTTATCTCTTTCTTTCCCACATTGAACCAGATAAGAGGCTACATGAAAGCGAGAAGAGAGATTTTTTTGAAAAATAAGTAAATTAAGTAAATTAAATAATTCCCTAACCCCCCAAAAATTAAAAAATGAGAAAGAAAAAAATTCGGATCACTGTTAACTGTCGGTAGGGTCATGAAAATAATATTTATTGACGTTGGGAACAATACGTCTTTGAAAAAAATTTAAAATTTTAGAAAAGAAATAAATAGGATCCCAGTCGGTGATGAATCGGCGATCCCCGGTAGCGTAATGGTTAACGCACCGACCGCGAAAGTAGGAGATCAAGGTTAAATTCCTGGCTGGGTGATCCGAATTTTTTTCTTTCTCATTTTTTAATTCTTGGGGGGTTAGGGAATCATTTAATTTACTTAATTTACTTATTTTTCAAAAAAATCTCTCTTCTCGCTTTCATGTAGCCTCTTATCTGGTTCAATGTGGGAAAGAAAGAGATAAAATTATAGTTGGACAGTGATACCCGTTAAATTCATTTATTCTGATTCTAAAACAAAATTTACCACTCAATGAAGTCAGATATTTAAACTATACGACCAAAACATTAAAATCTGGATTCGAACTTACAAACTACCACCAACTGAAGCAGCTTCAAAAGTGGTTAGGAGTTCAAAAATCTGCAACAGAATGGGGCTGGAAATACGACGCTGATAATGATTCGACTCCAAAATTCAGTGCCGAAAAATTAATACCAGACAATTTACTAAGAAAATTTCCGGTAGTTGTGAAACTGGTTGTGACAAACAAAGATGTGGATGTCGAAAGCATGGACTCAAATGTACAAATTTATGTATAAAACGTGATTCTGAGTCCTGTAAAAATTTTGAAGAAGAAGCAGATATGGCACCAGATTTGAATGATTATTTCGATATTCACGATCCATACGATATGATAAGTTTCGTTTATGTATAAGAAGAAGAAGACCCAGAGGAAGAAAGAGATCAAGAAGAAGAAAGTGAGGAAGAAGCCACTAGACCGACTCCGCGTAAGAGAAGAAGAGAAGAAGAAAACTTTAATGTATAAAACGTGTCTTTGGGTCATTCCAACATCTTTCAGCAAAACCGTGAGCACGAGGTCAACCGATTTCCCTAATTTTTTAGTATGTTAAAATATAACTATATTAAGGAGCTTTGACAAAATTTAAGCTTAAAATATGCCGTAGAACCCGAATGACAGCCAGTTGAAATAAAAAATAAGCCTTTTTAAGGGTTATTTTAAGCCTATTTTCATCCCAACTTCAAATACTTGCCAAAAATAGAGTTATTATCCGATTTTTATGGTTGACCTCGCAAAATTTTCGATTTTCTATAAGCTTTTAAAAAAAAAATTCGTTCTTTTTAGAATAATTATTTTGATGCAAGTGCGGCTACAAGAGCTGAAATTGATAATATCTTCGATTTTGACGATTTTTAGAGATATTCAAACAGCTGCCATTTAGTGAGGTTTGAATTTTTTTTTTTCTGGTTGGTGGCAATCAATTTGTATGTTCAAGACCATCAATTCTTTTTGGGAAGTGATTAAAAATCTTAAAAATTGTCAGTCGTAATACCCCTAGTGCTTCAAAATTGTCGATAATTTTCCGACTGTGTTTTGTTGCACAGCAGCGAGGCGGGCAAGTTTGGCAGCTTAAAAATCACGAGCGTGAAGCGCGAGTGATTTTTTGTCAAACTTGCCCCGCGAGTTGCTGTGCAAAAAAACTGGAGGAAAATTATCTAAAATTTTGTAGCACGAGGGGTATTCGGCTGGATTATTTTCCCCAGCTGAATTTTAACCCATAGAAATGCTGTATTTTACATTTTGGCGGTTATAGTTCTATAACTCTTTGTTTACTATGAATATACCTATGAATACTCATATATAGGTATACACCGCAGTGACTCGGGTCTAACCCAAAAGTTGAATTGAACAAGTTTAACAAATCGAGTTGCCATGCGACTCGAAACGTTCGAATTGGAAATAACCGAAAAATCATCGAAATCATTTTACCCACACTCCTCCGCCAAATGTCAAATGCGGCGTTCCTATTGGTTGAAATTCAGCTCGGGAAAATAATCAGTTACAGGTATGTAAAGTTTTTTAAAAAATTCAAAAAACGCAAGAAACGCGTTTTGACTAATATTTAAATTGATGTAACTTTTTTCTCTGAATGTTTTTTTTTTCTCAAATTTTCAGAAAAAATTCTTCATAGCTTTAAAAACAATGTCTCATAATTCTGTTAAACTTTTTCGGTCATTTTAATACTGTTTATCATTAATACTGTTTCATGCACATCATTTTTGTCATTTTTATCGTTTTTTAAAGATTATTTTCCCAAGCTGAGTTTCAACCAATAGAAACGCTGCATTTGACATTTGGCGGAGGGGTGTGAGTTAAATTATTTCGATAATTTTTCGATTATTTCCAATCAGTCGCATGGCAACTCGAATTGTTAGACTTGTTTAATTCAACTTTTGGGTTAGACCCAAGTCACTGCGGTGTATACCTATATATGGGTATTCATAGGTATATTCATAGTAAACAAGTAGTAATAGAACTTAAGGGAAATAGGACTTAAAAAGAGGGGAAAAATATCTTTTAACGCTACTCGCTTGTTCAAGAGCGCTTTTTAAAAATTTTTAGAAATGTTTATTTCTACCTGTTCCGATACTTTTTGACTTAAAGTACTTATTTTTTAATAAATGCTGAAAAAATCAAAAATGTCTTCAAATATCATTACATATGATCTGCTTTCCCAGCTGAAAAAATCCATATGGAAATCCGTAAGGAAACCCGTACGGGGACCCATAAGGTAAACTGTAAAGGATCCCATACGGGTTTCCGATACTGATATTTGGTCAGGGTTTCCGTACGGGTTTCCATACGGGTTTTTTTTTTTTTTTTTTTTTTTTCTTTTAATTTTATTTTTACACTATTTATTTATTTATTTAATATTATTATTAGATATTGATATATTATTCTTTATAAGATTTAATTATTCATAATAAAATTATTTTGAATAAAATTATCGAAGAAAAAAATTTTGTTCGACTGAGATTCGAACCCATGACCCCAGGCATCACAGGCAGACACTCTACCACCTGAGCCATTGAGCTAGCATGCATCAAGACCTCAATTAAACTCCTTTAATATACAACTTATTGTCGGTTAAGCCCTTTAATTCAGATGAAGCTTCGACAAAATTTGTTTTAGATTTAGATAATGCAATACAATTGCTTGTGTTTGCGCGCTGAGAGAGACTAGTTAAAAATCAAATATAAAACAGTTGTTAAAGTAGTTTAATTAAAGTCTTCGAGCAAGCTAGCTCAATGGCTCAGTTGGTAGAGTGTCTGCCTGCCATGCCTGGGGTCGTGGGTTCGTATCTCAGTCGAACAAAATTTTTTTCTTCGATAATTTTATTATTAATAATTAAATCTTATAAAGAATAATATATCAATATCTAATAATAATATTAAATTAAATTAATAAAAAAATAGTGTGAAAATAAAATTAAATGAAAAAAAAAAACCCGTATGGAAACCCGTACGGAAACCCTGACCAAATATCAGTATCGGAAACCCGTATGGGGTCCTTTACGGGAACCCTTACGGGTCCCCGTACGGGTTTCCTTACGGATTTCCATATGGATTTTTTCAGCTGGGTTTAAACAGTTTTTTTTTTAACTAAAAGACAGTCTCAAACATTTTATTTAAATATTAACTATTTTTTAAAATAAAGTTAATTAAAGGTAAAACTTGAGTCATTAATTCTTTTAATAAATAAATCAACACTTATTATTCAATACTTCTTATTTAAGGCAATAAAAATTTTTGTCTAATTAAAAGTGCAGTGCACTCCAGAACAAAAATTGAATTGTTTTACATAACTTGCAATAACTGCACTAACATGTATATATAAGCATCGACGGTTTAAATAATTCTTTGAACAAGAATAAAACAAATAATAATCAAAGTACACACTACTTACATGAAATACATATTTTAAACTTGTATATTGTTCCATCTACGTTATGATTGCAAGTATGTAAAATATTTCTGTCAAAAAAAAGGTTGAAAGAAGTATTAAATTAAAAAAAAATACATTAAAAAAAATAAATTTTTCTAAATCATTTTAACATTTTTAAATTTAAGGTCTTGTGAATATAATTTAAAACGCATTGTTGTGGTGTCGACCGGCTCAATACAATGGTATTTTTTAGTATCTGTAACTGCCTTTACTTGTTCAAATCTTTTTTCTAAAGTTTGCTTATTAAGTTTTACTTTTTGCTTGGAAACATAAAGAAACCTGAAAGTTTAATTAATAAATCAGTTGTTATTATTTGAAAACTGTAAGCTTAAAGTATGAATTCAACTCATAAATTTATAAATACCTGATTTCTTGTACATCCATGGTAAGATATTCACACATTTGTTTGGCATTTAAAATTTGCACTTGTTGAATAGAAGCTTTTCTTGCTGATCATTTCATCACAGCGCCTATGCCGTCGCAGGAACTCTTACCATGCGATGTTCCGAAAAAATTATAAGATTTCAGTTGCAGACCGAAATTATTCCTATGAAATAAAAGATTGATAAATGGTTTCTGTAAAAAAAAATTTTAAGCTATCACTTTTGTACTTTTACTAAAACTTATAACTAGGTTATTTTACATAATATTAGTAGGGTAACTAGGGCTGTTCTGGACAAACTTGTGTTGGTGAGCTCTGACGTCACACACACACACATACACACACACGCGCGCGCGCGCACGCGCACGCGGCTTTTGGTGCGTGCGTCTCGGATGGGGGCCTGAGGGGGGCCTGGGGGGGAGAGGTTGCGCTGGACCACCACGACGGCCTTGACGCGGTGCGTGCGCTAGACCATGCGATCAAACAAAATTTCGACGCAACGTTACACCTACAATAATCATAGAGCCCATGAAAAACCCATTAGTCAGTATTGGAAAACGTATGTTTTTTGCGTCTCCAAAAAAAGTCGTGACTCAGCGGAAATTTCAAAACATACAATTATTTCCAATTACACTGCTCCAATAATGCGTCCAACTGTAGGTTTTTGGGCGGAGATTACAATTGCTGGCACGATGAATTCTCACAAAAAAGTTTTTCCGAGCATCAAAAAGTCTAGTCCTTTAGTAGTATACATATTTGTTCTTCCACCAATGAAGTCAATACCATTCTCGCTCGATATAAAAATTTTTTCTTTAATATGTTTAATTTATTTGCATTCGCGTGCGGAAAAAAAAAAAAAAAATTATTTAAAACATGTCAATACAATGCGGCTATGGTGAAAAAATAAATGGTGTATATGTGAAAGTGTGTAACGATGAAGCTGCTTATAGGGAGATACCAGGAAGTAATTATTGTGATAAACATTCAAAATTATATTTTGTTGAACGCGATCACTATCATTATTATGATAGAATTGAAGAAAAAAAAATAGACTTCATACCACCGATAGTGGATATATTTAAAAACTGAATAAAATTTTGTGCGCGCAAGTTGAGTGTGAAGTAAGAAAGAAGTTCACGGTGCATTATTTCCAGTACATGGATCCCGGTCATTTTAAATTTGAAAATAATGTATTCGAAGAAATTCTTGAAAAATATTATGATTTGGAAAAAAAGTGCTAAAAAATTCTTTTATAGAATATCTTGAATATCAGTTGCATACTTATTCTAATTATAAAGAAAGTAATGGCTACCCTTCGCCCCAGGATGACTGTCATTTTGACATAGTCACAAAAAATCCTCAACAAGAAGTGCATTCACTTTTTTATACTATTCAAAAATATTTGAAAGAGTGTGACGAAGAGTTCATGGACAAAATTGATGGTGTTGGTGATGTGTTGTGTTTTAAAGAAAATTTTTTACAAATAATTCATTACTACGCCAAAAGATTTCATGAAGCGTGTCGAAAAAGAGATGAAGAAAAATCACCACCTTCTTACATCAACGCGGTACCGTTTTTCGAACCTCTAGAGTGGGATCAAGAGTGGGATTAAAAAAAATTGAAAAAACATCTTATGTTTGTTGTTTAGAATGGCTGACAAAATTCAGAAATTAGTGAACCGGTGTAATTCAAATTCGAGAAAATTAGAAAAAAGAGTGGTTTTGTTAGAAACCATTTTATTCTCTGTACAGTATTAGAAAATAAAAAACAACGATTATGTTAACCATAGATTCAATTCATCATCATACAATTATATAAGATGGATCTCCACTAAAAACTTTTCGGTGTTGTGTAATATATTTAAATGGATCTTGCAAAAAAGTACGGACAGTCAAATAAAAAAAATGTACCAAAAACACTACAAATACAATGCAGACGTAATGTTGTGTATAAGTGACTATTTAAATCAAAATAAGTTTGAAAATAATAAAAAAGTTGAAAGAATAAAAAAACACTACAAAAAGTTTTGTGATAAATCATTAAAAAAGAGTGCGTGCGTCTCGGGCGGGCTAGAGGATCGCGCGTAGTGGCGGTAGAAGGCCGCTGGACTACCACGATGGCTTTGACCTTCTGCAGCGCGCTGAACCATACGATCAAACAAAATTACGACGCAACGTTACACCTACAATAATCATAGAGCCAATGAAAAACTCATTAGTCAGTATTGACTTTTTTCATCAGTGATGATTGTTTTGAAAAGAATATAGTATCCATCCTTATTTTTCGTCATTCAAGTTTGAGCATTCGTCCGAGTAACATAGAAGACGTCCTGGTGAGTATTGTTTCAAAGATTTTATTTAAACCTTAAAGGCCACACGGGGTCCAAAAGACCCCACATAACTGTCAGTATGGCAGTTCTGGATTTGGGTGTGGCCTTTAAGGGTTAAATTAAAAAACGCAATTTTAACTCTTTGTAACCATATTCACAGATAAAAAAATGGCTTCAACATCTAAAACAACCGGTGAGTGCAGTGGTCAAGATAAAAAACAAGAACAATATAAGTCTTTACATTTTAAAATGCAAAAAGTTTGTAAATTAAATTTGTAAATTGTTATTTACAGCCATGAAATCTAAAAAAGTGAAGAAAGGAAACGACGACGAGACATCATCATCTGAGGAGTCATCATTGTCATCATCACCATCATCGCCTTCATCTCTCTCGTCAACTTCCAATGATGAATGGAAAAATGAGCTGAAGGTATTTTTCACATATTAAATAAAAAAAGAACGTAAAATAAAAAATTTAAATAACAAATACGATTACTTCTTACCAAAGAAAATAGCAACAACAATACATAAAAATAAAAAGTCTTCTGCAATTTTAAATAAGGCTTCAAAAAAGGAATATTATCCTTGTTTAAAAACAAGGATAATGAAATTGTAATTGCTACAAATGTAGAAAAATAATAAGGAGAATGTATTCAATAAAAAGGTACACCAAAATCACAAAGTTACTTTTTTTATTTTTCAACTTACAATAGATAAATTACATTTATTTAATATTCAAATCATACTAACAATGTATTATTTTATTTTTATTTTCAAATCACACTTACAACGAATTATTTTTTAATTTATCAACTTTCGAAACATAGTAGGACTCGAGGGATTTTTATTTTACTTTTCCACCAGCCTCTTTGACGGCAGACTTGGAAGTTTTAAATGCCGAATTAATTATACCGATAGGACCTTCGCGCGGATCAATTGACCTTCTTGTTTTTTGAATAATACCATTTAAAGTTGTGATTTTTTTTTTTTTTTTAGCTTTCCTCTTAGTAGTTTTTTTTTTAGAATCTATTTTCAATCCCATTCCTAATTTTGTTTTTAGTTTCATGGCATTTGTAACAGCATAGGCTGCAGATTTTTCCTTGAGCTTAGCATCTTTAGACACTACCCTTTGCCAAGCTTTATCGGCTAGAGTTTTGTCGGCGGTGTGTCTTGCACTCATGTTGTCTCCATTTTGCGAATAAGCAATATCGTGTTCTTTGCAAGCGGCATCAAGTTGGTTGATTGGCAAATCATCTCGAGCCAATCGAGCTTTCAGTTTTGTGCCTGGTCCGCAATAATTGTATCCGGGTAAGTGTAATTTGACGGGAAGTTTGTCAATTATTTTGTAGAGCAAACCTCTTCCTCGCTTACTTTTCTTTCTTTTATTGTATGTAATCATCTATGTTCAACGTTTCATCCAAGACTGACCTTACAGTATAAAAGGTGTAGTATTTATACCTTTAGCAAGTAGTTTTGACGCCTATTTTTAAGCATCAACATGGATTTTAGTGAAAATTCTTTGAGACTTTCCGTGCTCAACTTTGACATTATTGCTGAGCGAGAAAAAAAAGCAAAGCGTCACGGTGATTTACTACCTAGTAGTATTCGCGCAGTCATCTCGGGACCCTCTAATTGTGGAAAAACTAATAGTTTATTAGCTCTTATAACACATCCAAACGGCGTGAGATTCGAAAATATTTATATTTATTCGAAATCGCTTGATCAATCAAAGTATAAATTTTTGGAAAAACTTTTGAAATCCATAGACGAAATGCAATACCTACCTTTCAGTGAGCACGACGAAGTAGTAGCACCAGATAAGGCCCTACCAAACTCAATAATAATATTTGACGATATAGCATGTGAAAAAAAAGATAACGTCAAAGCTTTTTATTGTATGGGTCGACACAAAAATGTTGACTGCTTCTACCTATGCCAATCCTATGCTGCAGTGCCGAAACACTTAGTCAGAGACAACGTTAATTTATTAATTTTGTTTCGTCAAGATGAAGTTAATCTAAAGCATATTTATGACGATCACGTGAATACCGACATGTCATTCAATCAATTTAAAAACTTGTGTTCAAAGTGTTGGATCGAAGGCAAGCACAGTTTTATTGCTGTCGACAAAGATAGGGATATCAACGAAGGCAGATATCGAAAAGGTTTTGATTGTTTTATCATAAATATATCGTAGACTATTGAAAATCATTAGTCTGTTATGTGTCTCTGATGCGCTAACATGGCCCAAATTTCTCGAAAAAAGAGTGTTCTTGCGGAACTTGTGAAAGCTCGCGAAGCCGTGAAAAAAAAGTTTAATCTCATCAAGTTGCAAAAAGATAATACCAAACGTGTTTGAAACGAAACGTTTAAACCAATAACCGATCCTCTGCAACAACTTTCTCAAAAAAACGAAAATTTTCACACAAAAAGAAAAAATGAAAGCTTCATGCAAGATGATGATGATGATGATGCATTTAAACAAAGATTACTCAATCTTTCTTTGATAAACGAAGAAGATGATGAACACGAAAAAAAAGACAAAAACGTGAATTTCGAATCACATGACACTGCAGAAACAGATGACGAAGAATCGTTTCACGAAATTGAAAAATTAAAACAACACGATGAAAATGTTTTAGATCTGTCAAAGTTTGAGCCAGATGGAATTTATGGAGTGAAAAAATCCGATGACGGATACACGCTTGGAAGTGTTCCTATAAAATTTGAAAGAGATGAAATTATCGTTGATGATAAATCTTTCCCCATGACTCCTGGCTTACTCGAACTCATTGTGCATAGAAATCCACAAAATAACGAAATTAAATATTTAACTTTGTACAAACAAATTCTTGAAATTTCGAATGCGCACAGAAAGAGTAACAAACCAAACGCGCAATTAAAAAAACATACCACAAGTAATAAATATAATTTTATTATTGCGCCTTTATTTAAAATAGAGCCTATAGATACAACTCCTAAAGCTAAATCTCCAGCAAATGCCTTGAAAAAAACTGCACTTGATAAAAAAAGTTTCAAGCACACGCCTACAAAGTCGGGTAGAGGTTTGATTCCTCATTTGAAAATTGCAAAACGAAACTCGTCTCTAGATTATGTCTACTGGGACGATCCAAATGAGCTGGTCGATCGTCTTCGGTTGTTAATGGCCGAACAAGCTGCAGGCAATCTCAGCCACACAAACGAAATTCATTCGGTTCTGGAGGAATTGCGAGAAGCCAAGTACATATATTAAAGAAATGGATGGTGTATCACCCTAGTATCAATATGGGTGTTGATGTGTTTGGACGTCGAAGCAGTACAGCAAAAGACAAACGCGGACCGCTGGGCAACGGATTCAAATTTACACGTGAGGGTAACTTTGACATTGAAAACATGAGGTTAACCAATATCGCGTCGCCCGTGCAACCAAACAACGCGGTTGATCTTGAAACCTTAAAATCTTCGCTGCTAAAACAAAAATCCGACATTATCGACGAATTTAATAAAGCACAATCAGATAATACTGCTAAATTCAAATATCTATGTTGCAGAAACAAAGAGCAGATCTCGGCATGTATGTGGCGGGTAAAGAAAAGGGTCTGCAAGAGTTTTTTAAATCTAATACACGCAATATCGAGGAAGAAATATCCAAGTTGAAAAAGAATGGATCAAAAGCGCGTGTTGGTTAATGAGTTGCACAAGCCAGCTCGACGCAAATATGCTCGAAAAAAAGCTGAAATGAGAGGCATAAACGACACACAGCAATGCGACTTGGTAGAGATGATTCCGTATGCTGATGAAAATGACGATTACATACTTACCGCAATAAATATATTCTCAAAGTACGCTTGGGCAATTCCGCTAAAAACAAAGTCTGGAAAAGAAGTTACAAACGCAATGAAATCCATCTTGAAAACAATCACACCTCCGCGTAATATCCACGTAGATGAGGGAAAAGAATTTGACAACGAAGATTTTATAAAGTTGATACAAAAGTACAAGATCAACATGTACTCTACGCACAGCGGACTCAAGGCTTCGATATGCGAACGATTTAATCGAACTCTGAAGGAGAAGATGTGGAAACAGTTCAGCCTGCAAGGTAGCTACGAGTGGCTTGATATCTTACCCAAACTCGTTAAAGAGTACAACAATCAAAAACATCGAAGTATAGGTATGAAGCCAAAGGACGTCAACGAAGATAACGCTCACGAGGTCCTGCAAAGATTGAGAAAATGTAAAAGAAAATCAAGAAAGCCTCTGAAATTTAAAGTTGGGTATAAAGTGCGCGTGAGTAAAACAAAACATATATTTGAGAAAGGTTACACGCCAAACTGGACGGTTGAAGTTTTCACAGTTACTCGTGTCAGACGAAGTAATCCACCCATGTTCTACCTACAAGATTACAAAGACCATCCGCTGAAAGGAGGCTTCTACGCCGAAGAGTTGCAAAAAACCACGTGTCCAAATGTTTATTTACAAGGAGAGGTCACACCCTCCGGGTCACCGATCTTGACGAAACTTTGGGGATCGTTTTCTTATACCAAAAGATGAAGAAATCTACCAATTATCCCGTCTAATGGGCCTTTTATACCTAGTTCCTACATAGCTTATATCGTATTTTTAGCTCTTTTTGGGTTTTTTTGCGAATTTTCAAAAAATTCCTGTTCGAAGCCTATTACACTTACAAAATTCTGCAACACCGCATTCTCTTTATTTTTTCATCTTCTTTTGAGAAAAAATATTTTTAAATCTAATTTTGAAGAAATAGTCCATGTAAAATTAAGGTAATCAAAAGCATTTGTTTACTGTTTTTTTGGTTTCATGAACTTAAACTGTACGTCATCAGCCTTATCAAAATTATGTCTAAAAATATTTTTTCTAAAAAATTCATAAAAAAACAAAGAAAATGCGGGGTTGCGGAATTCTGTCAGTGCAATAGGCTTTGAGCAGGAATTTTTTGAAAATCAGCTTGTTTTGACACTTTTAACACTTTTGTGCGAATTTTGTGGTTATTTGTGCCAATTTTCAAAAAATTCCTGCTCAAAGCCTATTGCACTGACAGAATTCCGCAACCCCGCATTTTCTTTGTTTTTTTATGAGTTTTTGAGAAAAAATATTTTTAGACATAATTTTGATAAGGCTGATGACGTACAGTTTAAGTTCATGAAACCAAAAAAACAGTAAACAAATGCTTTTGATTACCTTAATTTTACATGGACTATTTCTTTGAAATTAGATTTAAAAATATTTTTTCTCAAAAGAAGATGAAAAAATAAAGAGAATGCGGGGTTGCAGAATTTTGTAACTGTAATAGGCTTCGAACAGGAATTTTTTGAAAATTCGCAAAAAAACCCAAAAAGAGCTAAAAATACGATATAAGCTATGTAGGAACTAGGTATAAAAAGGCCCATTAGACGGGATGATTGGTAGATTTCTTCATCTTTTGGTATAAGAAAACGATCCCCAAAGTTTCGTCAAGATCGGTGACCCGGAGAGTGTGACCTCTCCTTGTTAGTTGAAAAGGTGATTGAACAACGCGGTAATCGTCTGCTGGTCAAATGGCTAGGATTCGATGACAGTCACAATAGGTACATTCATAAAAAAGATTTTTAATATTTTTTTTGTTCAATCCAAAACTTACCTCATAATTTTTTTTTTTATTAATTATTAATTTTTATTAATTTTATTAATTATATGCAACACTGTGTTAAAGGAATAAAAATAAAAAGACAAACAAAGTATGTTTTATTATTACATTTAATTCACAAAAACCAATCCTACAGATAAAAATTTAACATAGACGTTTAATCAATACAGGACTTAATACATATTCCATATATTTTATTCTTTTTTTAAAAATTATTGGATTGAGTATGAGCGCGGTCCTTTGACATCGTAGTTTAAAACGCTCTCGGTCTCGGGCTATCTGTTCCCACGGACCGATTCTTGCCTGCATACTCGCATATGAATAAACACACATAACACGCGTTGAAACTTTGTCACTAAATCTAACTTTTTTCATCATCATTACACATTGAGTTTATAACACTTTTGCAAATCTACAATATTTATCCTTTGTAACCATGAGGTAGCGTGTCGTGTGAATTTTTCAGCATACACCTCTTATCGTCAAAGGCATTAAGTGCAATTTTTTTTTGGTTAATAGAAAAGAGACGGTTACAACTTGAGGCAATCAAACCTTGTGTAATGAATATTTGTTTCTCTTGATTATTTAAACAATCATCGAAATCTTCGAATTTTATTTCATTTGCAACAACAGACTGTAATATTCCTTTTATTTTTTTTACAACATCATTTTTTTCTCTAGCATCGCTTTTTTCAATTACAAGAGAATAAACTTTTGCGCGCAATCCTCTGTACATTAAAACTATCCTCCTGGCACACGCATCTTTCATCAAACCTAAAACTTTTTTATTTTCCAGAGGAATACCAAAAACATTATCTTTAGGATAGTTACTTGTGTCGAATTCCGATTCCAACTTTTTTTCAATAACATTCTTTTTTACAACTTCATAAATATCCTTATTTTTTAATTCATAAAGGAGTGAGTCTGTATCTGTGCATAAAATTTTACAGTTATCAACGTCATATTCTTTCAACATAAAATTATAATGAAAATTGTAAAGACTAACTTTTGATAGTTCTAATATTGCCATACCTACGTAGACGGGTTTATCGAGTACGGTAAATTTTTTTCTCATTTCAACACCAACCAAAGACTTGTTGAATATTTTAAATCGCTTTAAATAAGGATTTGATATGCGAGCTTCCCCACCATATCGACCCTTCCATTTTTTAATCAATTTTATATTCACACGCTTGCGAACATTCTCAATCATTTTACCATAAACCGCATTATTCATTAATTTGTACAGATTTTCTTCAAATTTGTTTGATGAATTTGCGCTCAAGTTATTATTTAAGTCGATGTATGGTTTCAACCACGCTTTTTGTCGAAATCGCAGAATTCTATGTATTTTAGTTATAATCAAACCTGCTTCGACACATTGTTTCAAGTTTTTATCATGAATTACATAATTTTTTTTATCATACAACGTAGCCATTAATTTTCCATTTCTATGCTCGGGACAAAATGGTAAATCTTTATGTGTAGGATGCAACTTTTCTGGATATTTTAAATCAACTTCTAAAATATATCCTGTTTTGGCTGTATCAGAAAATTTTCGAATGTTGTAATATTTATGAAATTTCCATTCAGGTATCCACTTGAAATTTTTGCACGGTAAGAGCTGTAACATTCCCCAACCGTACAAATTATTTTTGTCGTAATATTTGATATAAACATCTTCTAAATTAGGATCGTACCCCTCTTTCATATATTTATTATTTGCGTTTGAATGTTGGTTTGAACATTGACTCAGTCCACCCCTAATTCCCTTTTCTATAAATAAAATTTGATGTATATCTCTTAAAAGCTCTAATTCTACCTCAGTTAATTTTAGCATAGAGTCAAAAGCGAACCCTGGAAGAGAAAAATAATGAAGGGGATCGAGGTTATAAGTATTTTTACTTTTTTTTCGAAAATTTTCAAATACGCTTGCCAGTAACAACACATCAGTTTTTAAATACAAATCGCTGTAATCGCCTAGAGTCTCTATGGCAAATATATATTCCACACTTTTTTTGCATGACGATACTCATCCAAACTAATTTTTGATTTGCTCAAGTTTGAATAAAAATTATCGTGCAAAGGTAGCGAACGCTCGTTCAATACATCAAAATTTTTTACATATTCGTACGGAAAGACACCCTTCCTTTTTATCAATTCAAGTTTTTCTATAGTGTCGGCTTCGTGAAATTTATTTTTAAGAATATCAAAATCTTTAGCATCTAAATAAGAAGCCAATTTACTAAGACTTGAATTTAAAAATCTATAAGAATCGATAAATTGAAGGGTTACTTCCATGCTAGTTGGAATGACATTTATTCTTCCCTCAATTCCTAAATTTGCAATCTCTTGAATAATAAAGTGTCCATCGTAACCAGACATATTGTGGAACAAAATGGGCAAATTAAAAAAACTCATTTTATAGTTTAAATTACACCGATTATGTACAAAGCCACGCATTGCATCTGTCAAATGACAATGATCCAAGATACGATCTTCATCGGTACTCTCAAAGTCTTTTTCACAAATATGACATTGCTTCGTTTCTGCGAGTAATTTTTGTCTTTCTGCCTCAGTGAGGGCTGGAGTGATTTCTTGAACATTTTTTAAAATCTAAAAATAAATAAATAGTTTGAGATAATTTTTTTTTTTTTTAATCCAAAAAATTTCTTACCTGATCTACGTCAAAAGCTATTTGTAAAAGTTCGAGCATCAGCCATTTTTCTGCATCTGTAGGATGTTGATAAGATGCAAATCGCGACAGAGAATTGTCATAGGTACAGTGTAAGTAATATGCCGCGCTATGAACCTTATGTTCTTGAAAGGTGTTTTTAGGTATACAATTTTCATCATAATTATAGTCGTCGTCGTCGTCGTTGTCGTCGTCGTAAACATTAATTTCGTCAGTGTTTTTACGATCGATCAACATACACTCAAAGTCGGCGTATACAACAAAAGGCACGTCCAATTTCTTGTGAAAATTTTTAAACTTAAGAGTTGCATCATTTTTAGATGGTAAAAAAATTGCACCTTCTTCCTTGTAAATTTTCAGACACATTTTTTCGTGTTTCTTGAGTCTATATTTTGAATAAAATCCGTGAACACATCTATTGCAAAAAACATTTTACCACTCTTACGATTCATTTGCCAGTGTGCCAGTCTTGAAAAATTTTTTTTAAATTTTCACAACATCCGAGGTCGAATAAAACACGTCTTTTTTATCTGCACGCACAAACTCCGCAACCAATATTAGGTTTATTTTCAAACTCAATAATTCTTTTACATTTTCCTTAATTTTTGACAGTAATAAGGAAGAAACATCTGTTAAAAAATTGATGGGATCAATGTGTCGAATATTTTTAATTTTAAATTCTCTGATGTTGTTGTCTAAAGCTGAGCGAACTTGTTTCCAACGATAATTGGGTTGTTCTTCATGCATACTTTGTGCATTTTCTAAACCAGCGCCTTCATGCTGTTGTTGCAGATTGTTGTATTCGCACAAAAGTCCTTCTAATCATTCAATTTTACCAGTCAAAACTTTGTCGCATGGTCCAGTGAGACGCATACGTTTTATACACTCTTCACAACGAGCGCGCCAATCGTCATCTTGACGTTGCCGTTTGAGGCTGAAAAATTCACATCTAATTCTTTTTTCTTCAGAATTGAACGAGATTTCCTCCTCCTCCTCCTCCTCCGCCTTATTAACATCATTTGACGTTGACGGTTTTGATAACTGATCCATGACTGCTTTTTAAAACTCAAAATCAGGCACAATGTAGAAGGATCGCACTTTATTGATTTTCTTTTTTCCAAAATATAACTAGATGACACGTCACGCAAGTGACCTCTCTTGCGACTATTTTTCTACGGTCGAAAATTTCCAACTCTTCAAATATTTTATCGTATTTTAGCAAAAGTAAGAAAGCTTAAATGTATCACTGTAACTTAATTTTGTTCCACTGGTTCAACCCACGCTGCCGGTATTAGATACGTCAAGGACTTATTGCAATTATTACAATATTTAAAATTTAAGACGTTGTACGCATTAAATTCTATTTCATTATATATCGAAAACACATACTGCGGAAAAGACTCAGATGAAAAGTCCAATTCGCACTTACAAACAAAACATATTTAATCAATTTGATAATTTATCGTACACGTATTTTTCATAGCTACCCACGTTGTAAATGAATAAAACTGTGTATGCATGTTGAAGTCGCATACAGACGGATATTGAATGTGTGACATTTTGTAAAACTGCAAAAACTTTTTAGCAAAAAAAAAAAAGGATTTATTCCCGCGATTGTTTATTCTCGAAACGCCCGAAGACTAATGCCGTTAAATTGCTGGATCTACAAAGGCTCGACTTTTTTTTGAGACGCAAGTTGGACGCATTATTGGAGCAGTGTAATTGGAAATAATTGTATATTTTGAAATTTCCGCCGAGTCACGACTTTTTTTGGAGACGCAAAAAACATACGTTGGTCAATACTGACTAATGGGTTTTTCATGGGCTCTATGATTATTGTAGGTGTAACGTTGCGTCGAAATTTTGTTTGATCGCATGGTCTAGCGCACGCACTGTGTCAAGGCCGTCGTGGTGGTCCAGCGGCCGCCGCTGCGCGCCACCTTCCCCCCCCCCCAGGCCCCCCTCAGGCCTCCGCCCGAGACGCACGCACCAAAAGCCGCGCGCGCGCGTGTGTGTGTGTGTGTGACGTCAGACCTCACCAACACAAGTTTGTCCAGAACAGCCCTAGTTACCCTACTAATATTTTTTAAGCATAATTATAAAAAAAATAATTTGATTGGTTCAAGAAATCGTATGAGATCATTAATAAAAAAACTTTCAATAACGATAAAAGATAAAATACTTCACTTCCTAAAAAAAGAGATTTAAAAAAAGGTTACAAGTTTTTTATAAACCATAAACAATAAATATAAATTTTTTTATAAACAATAAACCAAAAACATAAATGATAAGAACTTTTTATCCTTTAGTTATGAATTTTTTATTTTTTTAACTGAAAAATTAATAATTTTATTTTTACTCACTTATTTTTAAATTGTTGTGGAGCACCATCGGAAAAATACATCAAATTTTTTATAAATACGGATACTCCTGTTTAAGAGTGCTGCCTACCTCGGAGAGAGTTCTGAATTGACCGTGGCGCCGTCAACTAAACAAACGGCCGAAAAAAAAATAACCGATCTACTATACCGGCACGCAGGGCCGGCGCTCGCTGAAAGCATCGGCTGGGGGCTTGGGCCTTGGGGCTCCAAGAAATTTTTAATTCAAGTGAAAAATTATTTTCGAAGTAGTACATAAAAATAGTTAGGGCTTCAATAATAATTATTTAATTTTAATTTTTTTTTTTACACTTCTTTGTCGTGTGGATGTGATTATAAATTAGTACGTACTGATAAAATAATACTCTATACAAAAAAACTGAAGGCTTATAGCTATTTTGATGTTTCAATTCAGTAACAATTTAGAAACAATCATGATGAATTATTCTAATTTGGCTAAAACACAATCGGCAATTTACCGGTTATATTCCGTATTGGCTTTCGGCGTTGGGCCGAACGACGCGCAGCTATTTTTAGACTCGAGATCGGATGGCTTCGGCTATCTCCGTGTTCTTGTCACGAACTGGGCCTTGGTGCCGCGCCAGCTGCTCCGATCACGACAAACCAAACGTGCTCCGATTTCTTTTACTTATAGCAAGATTTTTTTTTTTATTCTACATTTACTCGATACTTTTATTTTTTTAGCTCCAATCTATTAGACATTTGTGAAAGCTTTTCATACAATAATTTTTTTGTCAGAAGCAATAAAATTTATGAACTATATTCTGGTGACCGAAGATATTTTTAATAAAATGAACATGCACAAATCATATATCATTAAAAAACTATTTAAAAAAGGAAGTTTTCTGCGTGAACCCCGCGTCGATAACTTTCAAATTTCGGTCGCGTGGTTCAAAAAACCAACTAAAAAATCAGTTTCCAATCCATGAGAAATCGCATTTTTGCGGAACGGAGATGGTTTCAATTGATTAAACCTTGACAAATCATATATTTTCGGAAAGACATTGAAAATAGAAAGTTTTCTCTGAACCTCAATAACTTCAAAATTGCCTTTACACGATTAAAAAAAAAAAAAAACAAAAAAATCAGTTTCCAATCCCTGAAAACTAGCTTTTTTGCGGGACGGAGATGATTTTAATTGATTTAACCTACCGAAATCACATGTTTTCCGAAAGGTGTCGAAAAAAGGAAGAATTCTGCGTGAACCACACCTCGATAACTACAAAAAAGCCTTCATGCGATTCGAAAACCAACTAAAAAGTCAGTTTCCATTTCGTGAAAAATCGCTTCTTCAAGGAACGGAGATGTTTTGAATTGATTAAACCTTGACAAATCATAAGGTAAAGATGCCAATTATGATGACAAAAATCGCTACTTTTCAGAATTTTGAATTTTATTGAAAAAACAAAGCATATTAGACTAAATCTTTTTTTACATACTTAAATTTTAGGTTCTTAGGAACTTAAATAAATTTTTTTTATATGATGATTGTATTTATTTATTGAATAATTAATGTTTAACGTCAAGACCTTTTATGCCTCCGTTTAAAGTCAAGGCCCCAGTTTATTAGACGACTTCAGCTTTGGCCCCAGTTTATGGAACACTTTTACACGTGAAATCCCGTCTGTGATTTAAGTGCCCCAGTTGATGGAACGGAATCGTCAAAATTCGAGGGTTTCATCACTCCCAAACACGAACAAATTCAAAATCTAACATGAAAATTAGATAAACCGTACCATCAACTGGGGTATGTAAGTCACAGACGGAATTTTACGTGTAAAAGTGTTTCATAAACTAGAGCCAAAGCTGAAGTTGTCTAATAAACTAGGGTCAAAAGGTCTTGTCTTTAAACATTAATTATTCAATAAATAAATACAATTTTCATATAAAAAAATTTATTTAAGTTCCTAAGACCCTAAAATTTAAGTATGTAAAAAAAAATTTACTCTAACATGCTTTGTTTTTTCAATAAAATTCAAAATGCTGAAAAGTAGCGATTTTTGTGATCATAATTGGCATACTTACCTCACATCGTCGAAAAGATATTGAAAAAAGGAATTTTCTGCGTGAACCACACCTCGATAACTTCAAAATTGTCTTAACGCGATTAAAAAAACCGACTAAAAAATCAGATTCCAATCCGTGAAAATTAGCTTTTTTTTGGAACGGAGATGGTAAACCATTGATTAAACCTGGACAAATCATATATTTTCCGAAAGGTATCGAAAAAAGGAAGTTTTCTGCGTGAACCGCACCACGATAATTTTAAAATTGTCTTTTCGCGACTCAAAAAACCAGCTAAAAAATCAGTTTCCAATCCAGGAGTATGTACTAGCTTTTTTGTGGAACGGAGATGGTTTCAATTGATTATACTTGAACAAATCATATGTTTTCCGAAAGGTATCGAAAAAAGGAAGTTTTTTGCGTGAACTACACCTCGATAACTTCAAAATTGCCTTTACCCCTGCTAGAAGTTTCAACAGAACGTCTGGGGTGCTCCCCAGATAGTGGGCAGAAAATTCTGCCAAGCTTATTATTTTATGTGTATATATATATGCATATGTACCTGGATGCGTTGATGAGAGGTTAGTTTAGAAATCGGAGCAGCAGCATGCAGCTCCGATGTTACAAAATTGATAAAAAATAATCAAATGATTTTATAGAAATATAATTTTAATCGATGAATCATGCTTGCTGTTTGAAAATCCTAACCTCTCCCTGCTGTATAGCCACACGTACAATGGACTTGAACAAATTTTTTTTCTTTTGCTAAATATTTTAACACCTATGCCGTCAGGGCAGTGACCTAGCGCATAGGATAGCGATTACAACCTGGAGATGATTTCCCCAGGAAGTTTTGACTCCAGAGAGGCCAGGGCGGATACCTGGTGCACCTGGTGATACTTACGCCTTGGAGATGATTTCCCCAGGATGTTTTGACTCCAGAGGGGTCAGGCTGAACACCTGGTGCACCTGGTGATATTTACGCCTTGGAGATGATTTTCCCAGGAAGTTTCGACTCCGGAGAGGTCAGGGCGGACACCTGGTGAACCTGGTGATACTTACGCCTTGGAGATGATTTCCCTTAGAACTTTTGACTCCAGAGGGGCCAGGGCGGATACCTGGTGCACCTGGTAATACTAACGCCTTGGAGATAATTTCCCCAGGAAGTTTTGACTCCAGAGGGGCCAGGGCGGATGCTTGGTGCACCTGGTTATACTGAGGCCTGGGAGATGATTTCCCTAAAAAGTTTTTACTCCGGAGGGGCCAGGGTGGACACCTGGTGCACCTGGTGATACTTACGCCTTGGAGATGATTTTATCATGAAATTTTGACCCTGGATGGGCCAGGGAAAATACTTGGTGTACCCGGTAATAACCACACTCTGAAGATGCTATCTCAATAGTAAACTTGATGATGTGAACCCACTGGGATCAAAATTTTCTGAGAAAATCATCTCCAAGGCGTAGTATCACCAGGTGCACCAGGTGTCCGCCCTGACCCCCCCGGAGTCCTTACTTCCTGGGGAAATCATCTCCAAGGCGTAATTAATACCAGGTGCACCGGGTGTACGCCCTAACCCCTGCAGAGTTTCCAATGCGTAAATATTAGCTTTTTTGCGGAACAGAGATAGTTTCAATCGAATAAACCTGGACAAATTATATGTTTTCCGAAAGGTATCAAAAAAAGAAAGTTTTCTGCGTGAACCGCACCTCGATAACTTAAAAATTGCCTTTACGCGATTCAAAAAACCAACTAAAAAATCAGTTTCCAATCCAGGAGTATGTACTAGCTTTTTTGTGGAACGGAGATGGTTTCAATTGATTATACTTGAACAAATCATATGTTTTCCGAAAGGTATCGAAAAAAGGAAGTTTTTTGCGTGAACTACACCTCGATAACTTCAAAATTGCCTTTACCCCTGCTAGAAGTTTCAACAGAACGTCTGGGGTGCTCCCCAGATAGTGGGCAGAAAATTCTGCCAAGCTTATTATTTTATGTGTATATATATATGCATATGTACCTGGATGCGTTGATGAGAGGTTAGTTTAGAAATCGGAGCAGCAGCATGCAGCTCCGATGTTACAAAATTGATAAAAAATAATCAAATGATTTTATAGAAATATAATTTTAATCGATGAATCATGCTTGCTGTTTGAAAATCCTAACCTCTCCCTGCTGTATAGCCACACGTACAATGGACTTGAACAAATTTTTTTTCTTTTGCTAAATATTTTAACACCTATGCCGTCAGGGCAGTGACCTAGCGCATAGGATAGCGATTACAACCTGGAGATGATTTCCCCAGGAAGTTTTGACTCCAGAGAGGCCAGGGCGGATACCTGGTGCACCTGGTGATACTTACGCCTTGGAGATGATTTCCCCAGGATGTTTTGACTCCAGAGGGGTCAGGCTGAACACCTGGTGCACCTGGTGATATTTACGCCTTGGAGATGATTTTCCCAGGAAGTTTCGACTCCGGAGAGGTCAGGGCGGACACCTGGTGAACCTGGTGATACTTACGCCTTGGAGATGATTTCCCTTAGAACTTTTGACTCCAGAGGGGCCAGGGCGGATACCTGGTGCACCTGGTAATACTAACGCCTTGGAGATAATTTCCCCAGGAAGTTTTGACTCCAGAGGGGCCAGGGCGGATGCTTGGTGCACCTGGTTATACTGAGGCCTGGGAGATGATTTCCCTAAAAAGTTTTTACTCCGGAGGGGCCAGGGTGGACACCTGGTGCACCTGGTGATACTTACGCCTTGGAGATGATTTTATCATGAAATTTTGACCCTGGATGGGCCAGGGAAAATACTTGGTGTACCCGGTAATAACCACACTCTGAAGATGCTATCTCAATAGTAAACTTGATGATGTGAACCCACTGGGATCAAAATTTTCTGAGAAAATCATCTCCAAGGCGTAGTATCACCAGGTGCACCAGGTGTCCGCCCTGACCCCCCCGGAGTCCTTACTTCCTGGGGAAATCATCTCCAAGGCGTAATTAATACCAGGTGCACCGGGTGTACGCCCTAACCCCTGCAGAGTTTCCAATGCGTAAATATTAGCTTTTTTGCGGAACAGAGATAGTTTCAATCGAATAAACCTGGACAAATTATATGTTTTCCGAAAGGTATCAAAAAAAGAAAGTTTTCTGCGTGAACCGCACCTCGATAACTTAAAAATTGCCTTTACGCGATTCAAAAAACCAACTAAAAAATCAGTTTTCAATCCGTGAAAAATTGCTTTTTTGCGGAACGGAGATGGTTTTAATCGATTAAACCTGGACAAATTATATGTTTTCTGAAAAATATTGAAAAAAGGAAGTTTTCTGCTGCACCTCGATAACTGCAAGACTGCCTTTACGCGATTCAAAACCAACTAAAAAATTAATTTCCAATCCGTGAAAATTAGCTTCTTAGCGGAATAGAGATGGTTTCAATAGATTAAACCTGGACAAATCATATGTTTTCTGAAAGGTATAGAAATAAGAAAGAATTATGCGTGAACCGCACCACAGTATTTCCGCAATTGCCCTCGCGTGGTTCAAAAAACCAGCTGAAAATTCAGTTTTTAATCCATAACAAATTGCCTTCTATGCCACTTGAAGATGTATGAATTAACTAAACCAAGAAGATCATATATAATTAAAAAGGTACTGAAATAAGGAAGCGGAGCTAAGCGCGTGATTTCTCAACTACTGAAAAGTGATTAATTAGCGGCTGGTTTTTCGAACCGCTTGAAGGCAATTTCAAGGATACAGCCGTCCGGTTCACGCAGAAAACTTTTTTTTTTCAATATCTTTCCGAAAATATATGATTTGTCCAGGTTTAATCAATTAAAACCATTTCCGTTCCAGAAAAAAGCTAATTTTCACGGATTGGAAACTGATTTTTTAGTAGACTTTTTGAATCGCGTAAAGGCAATTTTTAAGTTATCGAGGTGCGGTTCAAGCAAAAAACTTATTTTTTTCAATATCTTTCAGAAAATATATGATTTGTTCAGGTTTAATCAATTAAAAACATCTCCGTTCCTTGAAGAAGCGATTTTTCACGAAATGGAAACAGACTTTTTAGATGGTTTTTGAATCGCATGAAGGCTTTTTTAAAGTTATCGAGGTGCGGTTCACGCAGAAAACCTCCTTTTTTTGATAACTTTCGGAAAACATATGATTTGTCCAAGTATAATCAATTGAAACCATCTCCGTTCCACAAAAAAGCTAATACATACTCCTGGATTGGAATCTGATTTTTTAGTTGGTGTTTTGAATCGCGTAAAGGCAATTTTTAAGCTATCGAGGTGCGCTACAAGCAAAAAACTTCTTTTTTTCAATATCTTCCAGAAAATATATGATTTGTCCAGGTTTAATCAATTAAAACCATCTCCGTTCCACAAAAAAGCTAATTTTCACGGATTGGAATCTGATTTTTTAGTCGGTTTTTTGAATCGCGTTAAGACAATTTTGAAGTTATCGAGGTGTAGTTCACGTAGAATTCTTTCTTATTTTAATACCTCTTAGAAGACATATAATTTATCCAGGTTTAATCGATTAAAACCATCTTCGTTCCGCAAAAAAGCTATTTTTCACGGATTGGAATCTGATTTTTTAGTCGGTTTTTTGAATCGCGTAAAGGCAATTTTGAAGTTAACGAGGTGTGGTTCACGCAGAAAACTTTTTTTTTCAATATCTTTCCGAAAATGTATGATTTGTCTAGGATTAATCAATTAAAACCATTTCCGTTCCAGAAAAAAGCTAATTTTCACGGATTGGAAACTGATTTTTCAGTTGATTTTTTGAATCGCGTAAAGGCAATTTTTAAGTTATCGAGGTGCGGTTCAAGCAAAAAACTTTTTTTTTCAATATCTTTCAGAAAAAATATGATTTGTTCAGGTTTAATTAATTAAAAACATCTCCGTTCCTTGAAGAAGCGATTTTTCATGAAATGGAAACAGACTTTTTAGTTGGTTTTTGAATCGCATGAAGGCTTTTTTGAAGTTATCGAGGTGTGGTTCACGCAGAAAACCTCCTTTTTTCGATAACTTTCGGAAAACATATGATTTGTCCAAGTATAATCAATTGAAACTATCTCCGTTCCACAAAAAAGCTAATACATACTCCTGGATTGGAATCTGCTTTTTTAGTTGGTTTTTTGAATCGCGTAAAGGCAATTTTTAAGCTATCGAGGTGTGGTACAAGCAAAAAACTTCTTTTTTTCTATATCTTTCAGAAAATATATGATTTGCCTAGGTTTAATCAATTAAAACAATCTCCGTTCTACAAAAAAGCTAATTTTCATGGATTAGAAACTGATTTTTTAGATGGTTTTTTGAATCGCGTGAAGGCAATTTTTTAATTATCGAGGTGCGGTTCACGCAGAAAACTTCCTTTTTTTGATACCTTTCGGAAAACATATGATTCGTCCAAGTATAATCAATTGAAACTATGTCCGTTTCACAAAAAAGCTAATTTTCACGGATTGGAAACTGATTTTTAGTTGGTTTTTTGAATCGCGTAAAGGCAATTTTGAAGTTATCGAGGTGTGGTTCACGCAGAAAAATCCTTTTTTCAATATCTTTCCGACAATATATGATTTGTCTAGGTTTAATCAATTGAAACCATCTCCGTTCCGCAAAATGCGATTTCTCACGGATTGGAAACTGATTTTTTAGTTGGTTTTTTGAACCACGCGACCGAAATTTGAAAGTTATCGACGCGGGATTCACGCAGAAAACTTCCTTTTTTCAATACCTTTTTAATGATGTATGATTTGTGCATGTTTATTTTATTAAAAATATCTTCGGTCACCAAAATATAGTTCATAAATTTTATTGCTTCTGACATAAAAAAATTATCATATGAAAAGCTTTCACAAATGTATAATAGATTGGAGCTAAAAAAATAAAAGTATCGAGTAATTGTAGAAAAGAAAAAAAAAATCTTGCTATAAGTAAAAGAAATTGGAGCACGTTTGGTTTGTCGTGATCGGAGCAGCTGGCGCTGCACCAAGGCCCAGTTCGTGACAAGAACACGGAGATAGCTGAAGCCCTCCGATCTCGGGCATATTCAAAAATTCATACCATAATGACAGTTTTAAACAATGTAATTTCATAAATGATGTTTTAAAATAAAATCTTGCAGAACATTTCGTCGGCTTAGAGTAAAAAAGTCCCATCTCAGAAATTTTTCCTAACAAAAGGTTATACCTCTCGGCCCTACGACGGTTTCATAAATGTTGAATTTTTTTCTTGAGCACATTTCAAATTTGTAGTTACAAGGTGGATTAAACTCAACACGTGAGAAAGCTTTGGAAAAGAAATAAACTAAAAATTTAAAATGTGCTTGAGAAAAAAATTCAACATTATTAATTTATAAAACCATCGTAGGGCCGTTAGATTTGACCTTTTGTCCGCAGTTTCTGAGGTGGAACCTTCTTACTCTAAGCTAATAAAATTTAACAAAAAAATTTACCGCAAATTAATCACTCTTAAATATAAAAAAATATAAAAAATCTCTTTTCGGCACTCTCTCGATTTGAGAGATGGATAAGAGTCACGTCAAATCAAGGCGTGTAAGAATAAGTATCTTTTTTATTCTTAATTTCAGGACTTCTACTGCCCCCTACAATTTAAAATCATAAAAAAACACACACAAAAATTTTTTTTTACAAATAAATGCATTCATTTAATAATAAACTATCTCATAATCTCATATCACACGGAATTGCTTAAGTATAAATGAATATTATGTAAGTGAAGTGTTTCAATTTATAAAAGTTTATTGATGTAAAAAAATAGTTTATTTAATTTTAATCGAGTGTGAAAATTATTTTGAAACTGGTAATTGTTAATTAAAAAAAAAATATTAACAAATTAATTATTTTCAGTAAAAATGTTTAATGTCATTATAAACTTAATAAAATTTTATGCCTATAAAAAAAAACACTAACAGACTCTTTTCTTTTCTTTGTGATATAAAATTTCATTTTTTAAGTTTAGAGCTAAAAGATTCAGAATACATATGTACAAAAAAAAAAAAAAAAAAATTATTTACGAAAATAGCAACAAAAATTAATCTTAAGGTATTTATCTGACTAACTCTACGCGATCCTCTCAATTATTAACGAGGGTAATTGATCTTCTGGGTTCTCTGGTCAAGCCGAAGAATAGGTTCGAAGGAGTAAAACACAAGGAACACAACACGCGAATATCAGTTAACTTATGTTTATTCTCCTTTAAAAGAGAAAGATTTTTGAGTATGTTGTTTTAACGTCGCGAATCACCGGGAGGAAAAGGCGAGGCCCACGATGCATTTGCTTTATTATTATTTCATGCTGGTGGGGTCAATCCCGCGATTTACGTCGAACTCATTCACACGCTGACAGCAGCGTGCTTACCTGCCGCCTTGCACGGTGATTAAACCGAGGCCCCTGATTAAACCTGAGTCGGAGGGATAGTGGGGACGTGACAGTATTCTTTTTTCAAAATTTCAAATTTGATTTTAGAACTATAGTTTTCAAGTTAAAATTGTTGTGATTTAGAACTTGATTAATTAAAATTTTGGGCTTATTATGTAGAGAAAAGTTTTATGTGCCCAGGGCACTTGAATTGTCGGCATTGCCAAGGGTATTGTAGTAATTTTACATTCTAACCACAGAATTCACTGAAAAAGATTCAATTCAACTGTTTGTACTATTCGTTCCAATATATTTTTTCTCAGCCAGGTTTTTTCATCTTTCATTCCTTCGTAGCCGGAGGAGCTCTGCTTTTGACCCATGTTGAATGTGGAGTGAATGAAGTTGAGAAAACCAAATGTATTTATACCCACTCCATGGGTTTTTCCGAATCTTGTGATTCTTTTTCTACAATAAATTTTTTTTAAAGTCTCACGTTGTTTAGCGCGCAACACGTTTTGAACTTTCCATTATGATTTTCACAAATTGTCACTAATTTAATTTCATTCAACGGAGGATACGAGTACGCAGCCACATCCTTTACGTTATACCTGAAGCGCTCCAACCATTTTTTCTTCATTGAACCTGCAACGTAAATCTCAGTGGCGTCTTTGAACGAATCGTGAATAAGTTTTCCTATCGATATGTATGGAAGAGAACCAGTGTTCCTATCTAACCCGTGATAGTTACGCTGCAAGTCAGAATTAATTTTTTTATAATTTTTTATTAGATGATTCCACGAGTAGGGTGCATTGAAAAAAAGTACTACGGGGTCTGCATCTTCATCGAGTGGTACGAATGAAAACTCTTTGATGATGTACTCGTGTTCTCTCCGAATATAACGTCCTTCTTTTATGGTACTTCCAGGCTACACGAAGCAAGCCATGTCTACCACGTAGCGCATCTTGAAGATTAATGCGTGATGAAAAAACTTGTGCCTTTCTTTTATACTAATTTTCTTACATCCCCGCAAACCGAATTGTATTGTACGATTCGATCGTGTCAAATTAGACAGTAAGCAGCAGTCTGTGCAGGAAAATTTTCTCTCGAGTCGAGTTCTATTCGTACGTCGACCGGTGCGCTTTTCAAAGATTCGTTTTGTTTGGAGCAATCGATTACAATGGGAGGAATTTTTTCGATGAAGTCTGTTTTAGTTAATGTTGGTTCAGCATCTTTTCCATACGACGAGATTTGAAAGTTGGCGTACATATCGTAAAGTATCGCGTACTCATTCTGATTGATGTTGAGATTTAAATTATTGTAAGGATAGTATTGAGAGTTTAAAAAAAGTTTTACGTTACTTAAATAACATTGATCGAAAAGACTATAGTTTTCACTATTTACTGATTTTTTGTTGGTCTGTAAACCAACGATGACAAAACGAGGTTTTCCTAATTGATTTGAAGTTTTTACAGTCCATACGTATTTGGTTGTTGTGGGTAGCAATGGATACTCGAAAAATTCTTTAGATCTAAAACTTATGGTAATTGCACGATCTTTTCCAAGAAATTTAAGCAAACTTATTCTGTGTGAATCTGATATTAAAACGTAAGACATTAGCCATTCAATCTTTGAGATATTTATATCGACGTCTTCAAATGCTTCGTTACCTGCTTTTGTTTGTATTATAGCATTCAAGTCATTTCTCGATCGAGTGATGATTAACTCGAGCTTCACGTTAACTACAATCTTACGATAATCTTCTGCAAAACCTAATATATAACTGAGAGGAATGAACACGTCAAAGTATCCATCCTCGTTGAGTATCTTTTTTTTCTTATCTTCCGAAAGACCATACCATCCTGAATTTTCAGGAATCAAACTTTAATTAGGATTAAAAGATAACCAATTTTTCATCAACGTAGTTAAACCCACGTTTTTACACCGATCTATTTCAATTCCATTTAACTCTAACCGAACATCGTCGAATAAATGACAAATACCGTTATTAACAAAAAATGTATTTTTCGGTGCTTTTTTCGTAGTGGTATCGGTGAGTTGACCGCAAATATGAAGAATGCTCCGCGATGGTAAAAGACACAGATCTTGATGTTGTATAGCGATACGAATCTCATCACTGTTGCCATAATTTGCTGCTGTATACGGTTGGTGAGCGTGTATCTCGTAATGAGAGATACTTTCATCAAACGCTACAGGATTTTGAATGCTTAGAATGTCTTCCATTTTTTTTCAAACAGCAAAAGAATATGCAAGTTAATTTCCACCAGGAACTACTTTGAAGCCTAGACTTTTGAGAAACTGGATATTCGCTCGTGTTAACACTTTGAGAGATCGTTGGCGACTGATCAAAGAAGTGCATTTTGTGTTATTTTTATATGTTTTGGTTTGGAATCCTCAACCGTGAAAGATAATACCCATTATGAAGCTTTTATATGAAGTCGAATCGTTATATTTTCTTCGAGAAAATTAACTAACTCACCGTCTTGATCGACCACGCGCAACTGAATGTAATCAATACAGGGTACTGTTATAGGTAAGTAAGTAGAATATGTACCGCTTTGGCGAAAGAAAACAAACATGATTCATTTACTTCGCCAGGCGCAGTGCTCGGCGGCGGCTGCCTCGTGTGTCGCGAGCGGTGTGGTCGGGGAGCGCGTGACTGCTTCTCGCAGCCGATGCTGAATCTGCATGAGAGAGAGCATCATCATATTAGCTTTTTCGAGGCGGCGGCTCGCGGATGCTGCGGGAGGGGGTGCTCGGGGCCGCTCTGGAAGGAGGAGGAGGGCTTCCTGGTGCGGTGACGCAGTCGAGGCGGCGGCTCGCGGGCGCTGCGGGAGGTGGTGCTTGGGGTCGCTGAGGCGGCTGCGCTCGGACGTCGCGACTGCTGCTGACTCTGCAGGAGCTGCTGCTGCTGCGGCATCTGTATCTTGTTCTATTCTTCAAGAGATTATTTAATTCTGGATCGGTCATTTTTAAATTAATAAAATAGTTTAAGAAATCAAAAAAAATTAGAAATTAATAATATTAATTTTTAAACCTTAAAAAAGTTTTTAAAAATTTTTTATGAAGTATTAAGTTTTACCAAACCATCAAAGATGAATAATGTTTGACAATACGTTTCATTTTACTACCCGTAGACTTCCCAAAAAAACAAAAAAAAATCAATACAAATTGTTTTTTAGGATTTAAAAATGAAAAATTTGCATCTTGTTCTTATTGATTGTTTTTAGGATTTAACAATGAAAAATTTGCATATATTTTAAGAAAGAATTTTAACTCTGCTCATGTATTTACTCTTATCGCGCAGCGTCAGCTTTCATGGTTTGCCTTCTTTCACCGTGTTTGAAACGAAGCAAAAAGCACGGCAAGCATATTTTGTTACACTGCAATAATAAAATTTTTATTGAAAAATAAAACTTCACAAACAATGTACTTTATTGTGTGAAAAAATGCTTATCTAGATCCTTCACTTCTCTTTCTATTCCAACGATCAGTCGAATGAAAGCCGTATGAGCTTTCGAATCACACGCGTTACTCAGAGCATTCAAGCATATTTGAATATAACATTTTTTTCATCATGTCGAAAGTTACATTGAAAAAGGTAGTGAATGTTATAAAGTGCGTTTTGAGGGTTGCTTATCAGAGAGACCCTTACATCAAAACAATGTGTGGTGAAGTATGGTCAAAAAATTTAACAAGTTTAACCATGGAAGTTTTGGAAAAAAAGCTGCATTTTTTGATTTTGCACTGCAGCGAAGGTACAATCAAGTACCTATATAATCGAGGAATTTTCCACGACCAAAAAATTATTTTGATTTTGAAAAACGTTTTAAAACTTAAAAATTTATTGGATAAACGTACATTCAAGCTTCTCAACACCTGTAAAGGTAGCTAAATTGTTTGTGTTATTATTATTATTTAACTTCTAATTTTGAAACTTTTTTTTAACTTATAATTTTAGAATACTATGAAATGATGACTGATCAAGAAGGAGATGAGTTTATCAACCGTTGCGTATATGATCTGGGTGAGCCATCGACATCAGCCGAAAATAACAATCCGCAGCCTTTGTCATCTGAAAGTAGCTCTGATTCAAACGATTCAGATACCGATACAGCTGCTGCTGATGATGATGATGATGATGATGACAACGAGCTCCAAAATGTTAATAGTAAGAATTAATTGTTTATCGAGTTGAAAAATAAATTCAGACTCTTATAGTTTTTTATTTTAGATGTATTTTTACAGGCTGGTACTGGAAGACAACAAAATCAACGAATAGTCATAGATAGCGATAGAAGTAGATATTATCAAAAATTTGGAATCGAAGGTCGTGAAATAAATGTAAGAATAGTGCCACCGCATGTTGAAACCAATGTTTTTCAATGGTTAGAGGAAGCTTTACGCGATTTGCACGCTGAACTTGTTAAAAAAGCGACTCCTTCTGATTTTATCGGACTTACAATAAATTCAGAAAGACTCACTCATGGTCCAGTGTGGCTTTCATTTAGGCCAGTGCGTGATTTCAACGCAGAAGAGTTATGGCAACTGCTTTTTAGCATATCTCAGAGTTCAAATGAGTACAACATCAAGGACTCTTTGAATATAAATTGCAGTATAGTTAAAAATATAACAGGTTGCGGACGCGTGAGGTTGACCGAAGACGCTGTAAAAAAAAAATCAATACTTACTATTCGAAATGACGATAATCTATGTTTGCCGCGTTCTCTCGTTGCTGCTTGCGCTTACAGCATCAGAGGTAAAGTACGATCAGGTGTTTTACATGATTATTGGAACAGCATACGACAGATCAATGGGACAGCTCAAAAAATAGCAGCTCTTGATTTAATAAAATTAGCTCGAGTTGACATTCCTGAAGAAGGTTGTAGTTTAATAGAAATTGAAAAATTTCAGCAGTATCTTGCGACAAAAGGAATCGCTATAGTTGTCTACTCTTTTAAAAATTTTGCACGGGGTGAAAAACCTGTTTACGATGGAACGAATTTAGTTAATTACAAGCACAAAAGCGTCGATTATATTATTCGTATAATGTATTATGAAGCTTTACATCATTTTGAACCTATACTTAATCTCGTTGGGGCATCAGGAAGTCATGGCTACTGCATACCCTGCAATAAAAGCTATTCAAGATTCATTAATCACAGATGTACAAACAGGTGTTCAAAGTGTTTGCACTACCCTGCGTGCGACGAGAGACAAACATTAATCAAATGTCACTTGTGTTTTAGATTTTTTTTAGGCCAAGAGTGTTTTCAAAATCATTTAAAAACGAATTTATCTGAAAAATCTAGTGTATGTTCGAGTATTAGGATTTGTCAAATATGTTTCAAACTCGTTTCTAATCCTAAACACGAGTGTGGAAAAAGTTTTTGTAAGACTTGCTGCATGTACATGCCAGACCATCAATGTTTCATGCAACCGATCAAAGCATCTGAAAAGTCAAACAGAGTCATATTTCTTTTTTATGATTTTGAGACGCAACAAACTGTGCCTGTGCTTGGAGATGATGAGAAAAAAATTCATAAACCGAACTTGTGTGTTGTGCATCAAGTTTGCAATTTTTGCTTACAAGAGAGCGATATTTTGGTCTCATGCGACAAGTGTGGAGAACGTGAATATGTTTTCAAGACCAACCCTGTGAAGCAATTCATGGATCTAGCTCTGAAGCCCCGTAAAAATTTTAAGCGAGTCGTGTGTATAGCTCATAATGCTCAAGGTTATGACGCACAGTTTATTTTCAAGTATTTGGCCGAAAAAAGTGAACGTGAAAAACCGTTTGTGATTCTGAACGTTACGAAGATTATAGTGATGCAGTACAAGGGTGTAAAATTTATTGATAGTTTGAATTATTTCCATATGCCCCTCAGTAATCTACCAAAGGCATATGGTTTAAAGAACATAGAAAAAGGTACATTCCCACATTTTTTTAATAAGCCTGAAAATGCAAATTACGTAGGGGTTTTACCACCAATGAAATTTTACTCCCCTGATACCATGGGTGAAAAAGAAAGAGAAAGCTTTATTACATGGCACAGAGAACAAACAAGCAAAAACTTTATTTTTGACTTTGAAGTGGAACTAATTAAATACTGCAAACAAGATGTAAAAATCTTAAGACTGGCATGCTTGAATTTTCGAGAAACTTTTATGAAATTTGGGGTGGACCCATTTCTGGAGTGTACGACGATTGCTTCTACTTGCATGAGAGTGTTCAAGAAAAAATTTTTGAAAAAGAATCAAATAGGTATAATTCCACCAGGAGGTTATAGATTTTGTAATCAGCAATCTTTGAAAGCAATTCAATGGCTATTTTGGATGGAAAAATCATTGAATCGAACCATCGAGCACGCAGGTCGCTGCAGAGAAAAAAGATTATTGGAAGGAATTTTGGTCGATGGTTACAGTGCTCCAAAACATCAAGAAAAACATAGAGGATTGGTTTTTCAGTTCCAAGGGTAAGTTGAAAATTTTTTTTTCATTCAATTTCTCATAATCAATTATATCAACTAAATTTTTTCTTACTTTTAGATGTTATTGGCACGGCTGTCCAAGCTGTTACCGATTTAATAGAGATGAAAAGCTGTCAGTCGGTCAAACAATGGATAAGAAGTTTGAAAGTACTCACGCTCAATCAGAGCGAATAAAGAGTTTGCAGTACAAATTAATTGAGATCTGGGAGCACGAATTTGATGACTTTAAAAACACAAACGAAGGTTTAAAACAGTTTTTAAGTGAAAAAATAGAAATGATTTATCAAAGTCCGTTGAATCCTCGCGATGCTTTGTTTGGAGGTCGCACGGGTAATACTGTTAAAAAGTACTTTTGTAAGCAGGATGAAAAAATCAGGTACGTTGACGTGAATAGTCTGTATCCTATGGTGTGTAAAAAAGCCAAGCATGTCGTGGGCCATCCAAAATTGTACGTAGGCGAAGAGGAATGTCTGCGCCTTGTGCAAAATAAAAACGACTTCAAACGTGAACGGTTTGGTAATATGTAAAGTGTTACCGCCTAGAAATTTGTTTCATCCTATATTACCTGTAAAAATGCACGATAAGTTGCTCTTTCCACTTTATCGTATGTGTGCCGAGCAAATGACGCAAAGAGAATGCAGGCATGAAAACCCAGCGGATAGACAGTTTATTGGTACGTGGGTATCCGAAGAATTGAAAAGAGCAATAGAATTAGGCTACGTGATTGTCTCAATTTTGGAAATTTGGCAGTATGATGTAACGCAGTACGACCCTGTAATGAAAAAAGGTGGAATATTTGCCGAATACATAGATACTTTTTTCACCCAAAAAACTTAAGCTTCTGGTTACCCTCCCGAGTGCACAACTGAAGAAGAAAAAGAAAAGTTTATTTCAGAGTTTGAAAAAGTCGAAGGTATCAAATTAGATAAAAAATCTATAAGTTTTAATCCAGGTTTGCGTCTAGCTACAAAACTTGCAATAAATTCTATTTGGGGAAAATTCGCGCAAGCTCAAAATAAGCAGCAAACCGAACTGCTTACCTCATCAAGCAGATTGTTTGAGTTATTACACAGTAAAGATATAGATGTTAATAGTATCCTACCTGCAAGTGACGAGTTGTTGTACATTGGTTGGTCTTACAAGTCTGAAGCGCTTACTCCCTCACGATCTACGAATATTGTTGTCGCGGCATTCACTACCGCGCAAGCCCGATTAAAACTCTTCGAATATTTGCATTTTTTGGGTCCCAGAGCTCTCTATTATGACACAGATTCCGTGCTTTACATTAGCAAACCTGATATGCCCGATTTACCTATCGGAACTATGCTGGGAGAGTTGACGGACGAGTTAACCGATAAAGGTGTCGGTACTTATATTACCAAATTTTTATCTGGAGGTCCTAAATTCTACGCTTTTGAGTACGTGAAACCAGACGGTAGCAAGGATTACGTGTGTAAAGTAAAAGGAATTAGACTTAACTTTATAAATAGACAGCAAATTAATTTTGAATCTATGCACGATATGATAGTAGGAAAAATTGAAAATATAGTTATTTATTCTTCAAACATACGCCGAACAGCTTTTCATGAAGTAATCACGCAAAACGAATCCAAGATTTGTAAACCCGTGTACGGTAAGAGGTATTTTAAAAGCTTAGAAAAAAGTTATCCTTATGGTTTTAAATCCCCAACGCTTGAATAGTCTCTCTGTGTTTAAAAAACTTGAAAAGAAAAAAATAGTCAGCATATCAGCTTTATTTCGACGATGACCTTAACGAAGAGCTCGTCAGCGTTTTTTACTAGGCTTCGTACGATCTTGTAGGTGTGATACGCGGGCATCACAGTGCTCGCGGTCGTAGACCCCTTCGCAGCTGGTGGTGGTGGTCGCGTTTCTCCTACGCTGATAAGTATGCAACGCTACTTTTCTGCTGCTGCTGCTGCTGTTGCCAACGAGTGAGATAAGACTTTGAAAAAAAGGTTTCGCGTGCACAGTGCGTCAAAAAGTGTAAAATGGTTAAAAGTGAAATATATTTCTCGAAAATTTTAAGTATTGTAAATAAAAATTGGTCCAAAAAAAAAAAAAAATGTGTAAATGAATTAAAAAGCAAAATAAATCTATTGTTGGCAAAAACTCTTTTTTTCCCTCTCCTGTTTTCTTTATTTACTGAAGAAGTTCAAAATTTTTAACTTTCATGTTTTAATAATTAAAAAAAAAAAAGCAGCAATTTTAAGTCTCAACAGTCTTCACTTTCTTTTTAAAAATATTATTGATATAAACAAAAACAAACGCAGAAGCTCAAGCAAATGCTCAAGCTCAAGCAAATGCTCAAGCAAATGCTCAAGCTCTAGCTCAAGCAAAAAGAGCATCAGGCGCTTGCGCTCTGTCGGAGACCAGACGTCTCCCTCTCCGGCGGGGCGGCAAAATTTAGACAATCGAGTAAATCGCGTCAGTTGTAACGATGACCTTACAGTGGGAGCACCCGTTTACGTCAATTTTGAGTGGTCCCACAGGGTGTGGAAAAACTGTGCTTGTGAAAAAATTTTTAAAATTCATCGATCGTATGTGCGACACTCGCTTTCAACGAATAATATTGCATTACGCCGAGTGGCAAAACGGCTATCGCAAACTCGGTGAAAAGATTGAATTTCACGAGGGACTGCCTCAAAGCGGGGAATACGCAAGCGACCCTAGACCAAAACTCGTAATTGTTCACAACTTGATGCGCGAATCGAGTACAGGCGGCGCAGTTGTCGATTTATTTACAAAAGGGAGTCACCACAATAACTTGTCGGTAATATTCATTACTCAGAATATTTTTCATCAAGCCCGAGGTCAACGCGACATATCGCTGAACGCGCAGTACATCGTTGTTTTTAGAAATCTCCGCGATCGCGCTCAGATTACGCATCTCTCGCGTCAGCTGTGTCCCGAAGATCCGCGTTTTTTGCAGGAAGCATACTGGGACGCTACTTCTGAGTCCTACGGCTATCTGCTACCGGATTTGAAACAAAATACTCCGGAAAACTGCAGATTTCGGACATCTATTTTCCCCGACGACGAGTGGCAGTACGTTTACGTGCCGCGTAAAAATATAAAAGGTGGTGACAAAGCAAATCTCGTACCAGTCGCGTCACTGTGATGGCTCGTAAACGTAGAGCGCCGTTTTCCGAAAAAGAAAGCTGATTCTTCATTGATTAAACGTATTTGCGAGTGCGCCTTGAATATCTTAGTGGGGAACGTACCACTGGGTAAAAACCACAAGACGCGTCTTCGGCACCACGCCTCTACTTTACGAACGCTATCCAAGCCCAAGGTTAGTTTGGCTCGAAAAAAAAAACTGATCGTTCAGCGGGGAGGCGGATTTTTACCTGCGCTGTTGGCACCTCTTCTCGGTACCGTTTTATCAACTCTCATAGCTAAATAATGGACCACGCCCGAAAATTAGTTTTACTACCGTACGACAGTCTTCAGCGAATACAACAGCTGGTAGGCAAAGATGGCCTCCTCAAAACAGTCTAGACTCCTGGCACACCAAGTGAAAGGCTCGACGCGCATATGAACGATATTTTAAACTCACGCGAAAGAGGAAAAGACGATCGAGAAAAGTGGCTCGATTACAGTCGTGCGTTGCAGAGATTTCTTCTTTTTAACGATAAGACGGAAAAAAAAATTGTCTCGGCCCCTGATAATTTAACTCAAGATCGCTCGACCAATGAAAGTGAAGAGAAAAAAAGAAAAACTTTTTTGGAAGACAGCTTCATCATCGCAGGAGTACCCAAGACTTTTAAAAGCGCTGCTACTAACCTTGTGCGTCATTTGAAACGGGCTGGTAACGTCACATGGTCCCCGAGTGGCGCTGTAACTATAAACGGAAATCCGGTGGCGGGGGCTAATATCGTCGACTTGGTTGGCGATGCTCTGAGACACAGAAAACGCGCTCCACCTACAGGTCGTAAACAGTTTTCTGCTGCTCTTCGAGAGGCGAACACACCGCGCGAGTTTATCGGAAATAATCAACTGTGGGAGCAAATCGTTTCCAGTGCTCATAGTCAGTCATCCAGTGCTACTTCTTCTCCTTCCTCGAATATTTTGGCTCATGGCTACAACTCAGGAGGGGAACGACCTCATTTGATTTCACCAGCTGATATTACCGAAGACCGAAGTAGTGCTTTCGAAAAAAGTGACAATTTTGAAAAAAGTTTGTCGAGACGGCAAAAGAGAAACGCTAAAAAGGCATTGGAAAAAAATTCAATCGCTACCGGAATTTTGAAAAAACAAAAATTTAATAACCTGGGAAGATGGAAGTTTCTGTAGAAAACGCTACTCTCATCGAGAGCGAAGAGGAAGAAAAAAGTGCTTTGGATGCTATCGTAGACCCGATGCCTTTTGAAATGCATGTACCAGGTTATAAGTTTTGCGGTCCAGGTACAAAATTGTCCAAGCGTTTGAATCGTGGTGACGTAGGCATCAATCCTCTAGACGAAGCGTGTCGTGAACACGATATAGCGTACGCCGATAAAAAGGCCAACCACCGTCAAGCTGATCGCGTGCTTGCCGAAAAAGCGTTTTCTCGCTTGTTAGCCTGTGAGACTCCTCCCGATGAAAGAACAGTTGCAATGATGACGGCCTGCTGCATGGTCAGCAAGATTACATTTGAAAAATTTTTCAATCGAATAAAAAAAGCCATCAAGAGGAAGGACAAGAAGAAAACAAAGTCAGTAAACTGCCAACCTTTGCAGAAGAAGAAGAAGAAGAAAAATAATAAAAAGAGCGATAAAAAAAATGCATAGACGACTGCAAAGCTTGTATTACGGCCTACCTCGAGACACGGCATACGCAGGGGCAAACAATCTTTTACACTCTACTCGAAAGCAATATAATAAACCGAAGGTTTTAAGTTGGCTAGAAGGTCAAGATACCTATAACTTACATAAGCAGGTGAGAAGACGGTTTCCTCGACGCCATTACAACGTTCGTAGCATGGATGATGTATGGGAAATTGATTTGATGGACATGAGATCCCTAAAATCTTACAACAATAATTACGCTTATCTTCTTACCGTTATAGACGTTGTGAGTAAATATTCATGGGTTGAGCCGATAAAAGACAAATCTGCAAAAAGCGTAATTCTTGCTTTCGATAATATATTTAAAAAGGCTAACAACAGAGTTCCCGTTTCCATGCAATTCGACAAAGGTAAAGAGTTTGTAAATCGCGAGTTTCAACTTTACCTGAAAAACAAAAATATATTGTACCGCGTTGTCCGTAGTCCCGATGTTAAAGCCGCGATCGTAGAGAGATTTATAAGATCGATAAAAGAGCGAATTTACAGATATTTAAGGCATAAAAACACGCATAGATATTTAGATGTTTTGCCTAACATTGTAGAAGCTTATAATCATACTAAACACACAGCTACAAAAATGACACCGGCGTCCGTTACCCTTGATAACGCTGCCGAAGCTCATCGAAACATCAAGCATCGTTACGAACGCCCCATCGTCAGAGTTCCTAAATATAACGTGAACGACCTGGTGCGCGTCAGTCGAGCTCGAAACGTTTTTGCGAAAGGTTACGAGAGTGGTTGGACCTTGGAGTTATTCAAGATTTCTCGGATATCCTTGACTAGTTATCCTCCTGTTTATCACCTAAAAGATTTAGCCGATGAAGAAATCGGTGGATTTTTCTACGAGGAAGAGCTTAGTCGCGTAAAAAAAGATTTAAAAAGGTTTTTTCTGACGTCGAAAAAATTTTAAAAACTAGAACCAGTGGTCACTCGAAAGAATATTTTGTTCGGTGGCGCGGTTATCCAGAAAAATTTTGCTCTTGGATCAAAGCAAGTCAATTGAAAAATCTAAAATGAAGGACCAATTTTATATTGTTCTTCCCAGTAACAGTAGCATGCATTATTACCCTGACAATACTACAACTCGCTTCGTCACGCAGCTACCTCAGCAAATACGCTTACACGGCACCTGGGCAGTCGCTTTAACTGAGATAAGGATTCCATTGACCTTTCAGCACATTCCACTTGAGCGTGAAGAGAGATTAATTTCTGTAATACGATACCGAAAGAAACCGACGATAGATTACTTGTTACTCGACGCAGAAAAAAAAACACAGGCTTTGACTGCTGCTTATGAAACTAATTTAACCTCTGACACAGGTGAAGATCAAGAAACTACGGCTTCGACTTCAACTGTATCGCCGGGGGTTTATAAAGATATAAAAACTTTTATTCACGAACTCAATAATTTGGCTTGTACAAAAAATCATCCAGAGTTTGGCATTGAACGCGGTGATTATGTATCTGTTAAACGTCTCTGCACTGAAGCAGAGTGTGCAGGTTTCAACCATAAAGTCAATCTCTCTGCGCGAATAAAAACTATTCTTGGCTTGGACGTCAACAGTGTCAATATATTTGAATCAAACGAGGCGATTGTTGGAATTCGTCCTGCTAATCTTTCAAATTGTCTACCATCGATGTTGATGGTTTACACAGACATTTGTGAGCCGTATTTTACAGGTGACGTGCAAACTCGACTGCTACGCGTTGTCTCGCTGGGTACCGATGAATACACTTACGGGGGTCTTCGAATCAAAAGTTTCTCCCCACCCATGTATTTAGATCTACTATTTAATTCTTTTGAGACTATCGAAATCGATATAAGAGACGAACACGGTGAACCAATACCATTTGATTTTGGTACGTTGGCAGTGACACTGCATTTCAAGTGTACTGATTAAACTATTGAAAAAAAAAAGAAAAAAAAAATGGATATGGAGCGTTATGACGAATTTTTTATTCTTCAAAATGGCGGAGGTGTTGGAAAAGGTGTTGGTCATATTTTTATCGGATCTCCCTATCAAAGAGGTCATGGAGGCATAGGATCTTTTCTTGCGGGCATCTTTCGGCGAGTTCTACCTTTACTATCGAGTGGTGCTCGAGCCGTTGGCAAAGAAGCTTTTCGTGCTGGTATGAACGTTGTGACCGACGTGACTCAAAATACTCCGGTAAAAGAGTCACTGCGCAATCGCATACGTGAGTCTGGAATGAACTTGAAGCGTAAAGCCAAAGATAAATTGGATGCAATGATGATGGAAGGATCAGGTTATAAAAGGCCTCGCGGCATGAGCACTTTGCAGTTGTTAACCGACTCTGAGACTGTTTGCAAGCGCAAGAGAAAATCAAAAATAAAAAAAAGCACTTAAGAGAAGTACAAAAAAAAATACTAATAAAGTAAAGAAAACAAAGAAAAAAATTATGAAAAGAAGTGCAAGAGATATTTTTGATTAATCAGCAAAATGGCGTTTCTACATACTCAATCGTGCGAGTGTTTAAAATCAGAGCTCTTGTTATTCGATATTCCTCCAACCTTAGCAGCTATAGAAAGTTCAAAGTACGTTCAATATAAGCCAATATTGAATAAATATTGGCCAATATTCGTCTTTATTAGTGCGCCGTGTAAAAATAAGTCCTAGTGTTTTGTTAGCTCATGCTAGAGCGCTTTCAAAGTCAACTAGTAAGTATCCTCTTACGCGCGTAGAAACAAAATCTATTACGATGCACAGCGGTATTCACGGTGAAACCTCAGATAACGTCATTTTAGAGCAACTTCCAAAAAGAATAATTTTAGCTTTTGTTAATAATAAAGCTTTCAACGGTGATCGTTGCCTTAATCCCTTAAACTTTAAAAATTTTAACACTAATTTTCTATGTTTGTATGTTGACGGTGTACCGGTACCGTCGAAACCTTTGCAGCCTGATTTCAAAAAAAACGGTGCGTATATAGATTGTTATCACTCTCTATTTTCGGGTACCGGTGTTCATTTTCTTAACGAAGGTAATAACATACCTCGCGAGTCTTACCCTGATGGCTACTGCCTTTTTGCTTTCGATTTAACGCCTGACTTATCTGCAAATGAGTGTACTCATTGGAATTTAATTAAACACGGTAGAATAGATGTTAGATTTGACGATCCTCTGACCGAAACAGTAAATTGTATAGTTTATTCGGAATATGAAAATATTTTAGAAATTGACGCGTCGAGGCAGGTGCTTGTAGACTTTAGCGGATGAATCACTAGATGTCGCTTTTTAAGTATATAAAGTTAGTCTCGTTAAAAAATGAGTTAGTTAACGAAATAGAGTCCTACAATGGAGCGCATTGCAGATGTTGAATTTTTCAAAGATAAAAATAACAAGTTGGTACCTAAAGAAATAGCTTTGTTATCTTTGAAAATGAATTTGTCGCACATTGGATTGTTAGCGCTGTGCATCGAGTAGATTCGCTACCTTGTGAAGTTCATAAAGAGAATAATTGGTTGACAAGGAATCAATACGGCATAGATTATTTAGAAGGGAGTGTGACTTTGAAAACGCTCAATCGTACGCTCAGCGATATTTTTAAAAGTGTCGATAAAACTTATGTTAGGGGTAAAGAAAAGTGGTTAATGTTTCATAAAATGACTACTAGAGAAGTTATTAATTTAGAGTATGATACGAACTGTCCGTCATTTAATAACCTACCGTGGAGCGACAAGTACTGTATAAATCACGCTGTAAAAAATAATTATTTAAAATTTGCTTGTGCTTTAAATAACGTCTACCGAATTAAAGCATACTTGCTATCTAAATCTCAAAGCTTAAATAACGATTTCCCTTTAAGTTCACCTGTAATATTTTACAATGAACAGCCTGCAGATTCTAAACATGTTATCGCTGATGCCCTCACATACTATCGGTGTGTTCCCTGAGGATCGGATTCCATGGGTATGGATGAAACCGACGGCCTTTGTATTTAACACTGATAATCACACTCAGCCTGGTATGCATTGGGTTGCTATACATGTAGATTCACACGGTTTTGGGCATTATCTAGATAGCTACGGTATACCCCCGTTTATACCCAATCATATTAAAACTTTGCGCAAAAATTGTAATTATTTAAGATGGAATGTTAAACAACTTCAGAGTGAGACATCCGACGTATGTGGTCAATATTGTTTAATGTTTTTACATTATATGACTAATGGATTGGGTTTCGAAGCTTTTCTAAATAATTTTTCTGATGACTTGAAAAAAAATGATTGTATTGCAAGATCTTTTATTAAACACAAATCACGTGATAATTATCAATTTACGGGTAACGGCGGCTGTGTCATACATTGTTTACAAAGTAGTAGTGCGAAAATGTCTTTATTGTAAAATCACGTTGTCAGGACTTTGTAAAACGCCAATGCTGCATTTGCGGGGCTTGCAATATTTATTTTAAATAATTTATACCTATAAATTGCACGACGAAAGTCAGTCTTTCCATCAGTCACAAAGTGTACAGCCCTCGACTTAACTGACCACCTACTCTTTACCAGCCGAACAAAAGCCAATAAACAAGCTCTTGGATTTTTGAAAGTCATCTTCCTGAAAATACTTGTAAGTAGATTTGGCGACCTCTATTATTTTTACACTTTATTTATTAATTTTCTTACATTAATCAAAAAAAATTTGTTCCAGGCTTAAAAATATGGCTGCAGAAGAAGTAGGCATCGACTGGCTTAACAGTATATCTCAAGCACCTGATTTACCCCGTAAAAACTTAAAGCAGCTGGACATAAATCACAAATACAAAGTGACATCTGTAAACAAGACGACAACAAAATATGGACGCAAAGTTTTGGCTACCTTTGATAACGAATTTGCTATTTATCTGCCTCAAAAAATTTCGGATGCTCTGACCAAGCACAATTTCTTTTGGGAAAAAGTGCAAGATAATGTAGAAAAGGAAAAATTTTATGCCACCTACATGGGCAATTTTCAGTTCGATTTTACTTTCAATGACTAAGTGTGAAAAAGTAAAAGTTTTGTAATGAAATGTAAATGTAATGAAATAATGTAAACATTCAATAAATGAAAAAAAAAGTTAAAAAATATATACTTCACTTGTTTTTAAATATCCTTCTCCGGAGTTGAATCATTTTTATCAGTATTAAAAGTTATTATAAAAGTAAGATTGATTAGTATTAAAGTAAAATCAAAGTATTTTTCAAAGGAATACAAATTATTAAAAAGTAAAATTAATTAGTATCAAAGTATATTCAAAGTATTTTTTTCAATGGTTTAAAAATTATTATTATTAATTTCTAATTTTTTTTGATTTCTTAAACTATTTTATTAATTTAAAAATGATTGATCCAGAATTAAATAATCTCTTGAAGAATAGAACAAGATACAGATGCCGCAGCAGCAGCAGCTCCTGCAGAGTCAGCAGCAGTCGCGACGTCCGAGCGCAGCCGCCTCAGCGACCCCGAGCACCACCTCCCGCAGCACCCGCGAGCCGCCGCCTCGACCGCGTCACCGTACCAGGAAGCCCTCCTCCTCCTTCCAGAGCGGCCCCGAGCACCCTCTCCCGCAGCAACCGCGAGCCGCCGCCTCGAAAAAGCTAATATGATGATGCTCTCTCTCATGCAGAGTCAGCATTGGCTGCGAGAAGCAGTCACGCGCTCCCCGACCACACCGCTCGCGACACACGAGGCAGCCGCCGCCGAGCACTGCGCCTAGCGAAGTAAATGAATCATGTTTGTTTTCTTTCGCCAAAGCGGTACATATACTACTTAAGTAAATTACTTGCGAAGGAATTTCGATTATTTTGAAACCAGGATCGGCCTCTGGATAAAATTCGTGAATTGTGTGAACTTTTTTGTTATTAACGTACGCACCGCTCGTGATGTTGCACTCAACTCTTATTGAATTTATTGTAATTATATTTACGTGTGTGTCGGAAATGTGATGATTATTTGCGGAAAGCAGACGATGACTGAATCCTAATATTCTAGCGATTGAATCTTGTGGTCGGAAATCAATTTCTGCAGTACACTTGATTTCACAGTGTAACGTGGTTTCGTTAGGTTTTAAAGAGAGTCCAGAATTTATTTTTCTCTGTATAAGAGTTTCTTGAATACGTTTTTCTATGTTATTAATTTCGTAACAACCGATTGGAAATTCAACCACTTGATCGCCGATATAAAATTTGTTGCACCCAAGGTCAATGTTTGGAGTAGAATTGAAAGTTAAAAATTCAACTAATCCCAAAGAGTAATTTTTTTGTGGTGATAATTCAATCGGAGGGTAATACTGAGCTTCTAAAACTGAAGAAGATGCTGACAAAGTAAGCGTAAAAGAGTCCATGATAGTTTGACAGCGGATAAGCTAAAGCAGCTCTTTATATACCTTTTATCTGGCCGCTTAAAAATTTCAAACATAAATGTCCACAATTATACGTATTAAAATCTTGATATTTTTCAGGATTATATTTTATATTGTCTACATTTAAATAGTTCATTAATTCAATCGGTGGGCTTAAATCACCAAAGCTATTGAAGTAAACGACATCTTTTCCTCGCTTACGGTATGCACATCAATGTGTACCAGGTCCACTATCGTTATCAAGGTTTTTAATACCAGATTCGCGATAACGAGGAGTTGATAAAGGTCATTTATTTTTCATAAACACGCCTCGAAAATGAGGAATTTTTAATTTATTAGCGTACTTGATTAAATCAAAATTTGTCAGCGGACGATCGGGTAATTTTATTTCCGACTTTTTTTTTTTAACCCCTTGCCACTATATCGTTTCAAATACAAACCAAGACTGGTCTTGTATCGTTTCAGGTATAAACCTTTTCCCAAGGCTATTGCTTCCATGGTTTTATTATGTCTTTTACTTTTATCCAAATTTTGACGAGCTGTTTTTGCTTCGTTAATCGCTTTGTAAACCCCTGCAGCTCCTCCTGCGAGAGCCTCGGTTGCACTAAGTCCGGCGAATGAAGGTATAAGAGGTAAAAAACCTCCTATTTTAGACGACACCGGGAGAATACGTGGAAATTTTATTTTGTTTTTACCTCCCGATTTTTTTATGGCGGTTCTAGAAGCTTTGAATGCTGCAGTGATTACACTTTTCGGTGACTTACCTGCAACTCCTGACGTAGAAGCTGTTTTTATTATACTATTAAACGACGTCATTTTTTTACATCTTTTTTTACACTTCTTTTTAGATTTCTTTCTGGATTTTTTCAAACCCATACCCAATTTTGACTTTGCTTTCATGATATTGGTAACCGCGTACACTGACGCTTTTTCTCCTAATGATGCGTCGTTGGAAATGACTCTTCCCCAAGCTTTATTAGCTAAAACTCCGTCCGCTGCGTTTCTGGCAGCGATACTTTCTTTATTTTTCGAGTAAGCGATGTCGTGCTCTTTACACGCAGAATCGAGTTGGTTAATCGGTTGATCACCGCGAGCTAGTCTAGTGGCTAATTTTGTGCCGAGTCCGCAGTAATTATATCCAGATAAGTGAAGCTTGAAGGGAAGTTTGTTAATAATTTTATTTATCAACCCGTAACCTCGCTTCTATTTCTTTTTACCGTATAAGATCATTTCTTTACGAAAGTCGATTTACGACTAAACTATAATCTATAAAAACAAAGTATTTATACCAATCACGTCATTCTTATTTACAATCTCGTACGATCAACATGAAATTTATTCAAAATAACGTTAAATTACCAGTGGGAAATTTTGACGTCCTCGCTGAACGGGAAAAAAAAGAAAATCGTCACGGTGATTTGCTTCCGAGCAGCATTAGAGCAGGTACATTACGCTAGGTGAGCAACTTTAAAGCCGAAAATCCATACCTAATGGGTATTTTTTAGCTTCTTTGTAGCTAATTCGTGACGCCAAAATTAATTTTGTAGCCACCCTCAATTCCGAGAAATCGTGGCTAACCCAGCGTAATATTGCGTCAGGTGAGCATTCGAGATATCTCGGGCTAGGAAGGGAGTTAAGGGACCAGGTAGGTCGCAAAATTTTTAGCTATTTTGTAACCGAAAGATGACGCTGTTCCCGAGTACGCGGCGCACGCCCTCCCACCCCTACCTACTACCCCTGGGGTGGGGGGGATGAAATCTTCGAGTTTAGGTCCCAACGATCGGGGTGAGATACCTTATTTTTAAGCTATTTTATAGCTGTAATTTGCCACCGTCTACGCTTTTGTGGCCGCCTCCGATTCCGAGAAATCGTGGCTAACCCAGCGTAATATTGCCTCAGGTGAGCATTCGGGATATCTCGGGCTAGGAAGGGAGTTGAAGGACTGGGTGGGTCGCAGAATTTTGAGCTATTTTGTGTCTGAAAGATGGCGCTGTTTCCGAGGGCGCGGCGCACCCCCTCCCACCCCTACCTGCTACCCCTGGGGTGGAGTGGGGGGAAGCTGAAAGCTTTGAGTTTCTATGTCAATGACAGGTCGCAAACCGAAGAACAGTTGCCAACGAACTAAAAAACCTTTAAGGTGGTCCTAAACCCTCTCATGATAAAGTTCAAATGAAAGTTTGAGCCTTCAAACAGGTTTTTTTAAGTAAATAAAACTCTCCTGGATTCATTGGTAAAATAAAAAATGTGGGTACCCGAGCCACTTTTTGAGAAAAATTAACTTGAAATTTTCGATTTTTTCATAGGGCTCTGAGCTTCAAGTTAAATCTTCTCGAAATGAGGTCGCTAGGTTTACATTTAAGTTACGTTGAATTTTCTGCGAGATTTTAGGTGTAAGACTGTAGGAAACTAAAAATAAATCATGTTAAATCAGGTTTTAAAAATTTATTATTTTATTATTGTATTTTTTTTAGTAAAAAAGTTTCATTGCGCCGTTTTTTGCATTTTTCGCGAAATTTTTGAGCTGATGCAAAAAAGTGTCAGGACAAAATTTTAGATTTTTTCATTATCTACAACTTTTACGCATACACTGTTTCAATAAAACTCATGGTTTTTTCAAAAAACGCAAAAAACAAAAACTCACCCCAACTGTCATTTCTGAATTTAAATATAAGAAATTATTTTTCGATCAAATGGGATCACATAAACTGTCGTTTCTCATAGTCAGTTAGTAAGAAACAATTATCTTCATTTTTTTATTTTTTAGCTGTATCGGTACTGTAGTAATTGATTTTAACTGCTTCTTGGCTACTTCTGGCTGCTCATCTTGTTCACTTTCGTAGATACCTAAGGAGTAGTCCGTTGATGTTTTTTTTTTTTTTTTTTTTTTTTTTTAATTTTATTTTTTTTCTTATAGTTCCCATATTTGTGCTCCATTTAAGGGCTCATCAGTGAATTTTCACGTTCAAAGTTAAGCCCTTTACTACTTTGCATTCACCCATGTACCAAATGCTTTATGGGGGGAGGGGGGGGGTGCCGACAAGACGCTAGATTTATAAATGCCAGAGTTTTTTCCCTACAAGAAAACATATTTTATAAAAATACTCTAAGAAAATTGAATATACAATTCAAGAATAACCTTCAAATTTATACGAATTTTTACGCTAGGCAGAGCAAAACCATGTAATGAGTGGAAACTTCTGATCTCAATATCGCAAAAATTAATGTTGTTGTTGATCAAATTCTCGATTTTCCTCTCTGATTGTTACAAAATATTGATGCATTGTTGTAATCACAACTTGATTCGTGCAGAGGTAAAGAAAAAAATAAAGATGCAAATTTGCAAATTTTTTTTAATATTTTCAAAATTTATTTGTGACGTTTCGTCCACCTGGTTTGTGGACCTCTTCAGGCTATAAATATATTTTAATGTAATACAATAGAAATTTAATAAAAATTTGCAAATTTGCATCTTTTTTTTTTTATTTACCTCTCCATGGATCAAGTTGTGATTACAACAATGCATCAATATCGCAAAAATTAGCCCACGCTCAGGGGTATATGTATGTAAAATACCAACATGTAGGGGAGTCAAAAAACTAACTCTTTGCCTAGTTAGAAAACTTTTCTAAAAACGCCATATACCGAATTCGGTGCACGGTGCACGGTACAGTGGTACACGGTACCAAATAAGAGTTACTTTAGGCACTCTGTGAATTTAAGTCGGTTTTTAAGGATGGATTTAAAGTAAAAACTAGTAGTTTTTTAAACTTAAGTGGGTTGTTTGGGATAAATTATAAGGTCTAAAGTAAAAAGCTACCGTGTACGGTACACGGCGATGGTACCTAGAAACAACCTTTTTAAAATATTCGAAAAGTGTATTTGAGGTTACTATTTTTGTTTTTTTCCTATGCACGCTTGCAGCGCGCTTAGAGAGGCTATGTAAAGTAAAATAATTTAAAAACTGATGAAGTTAGAATTTTTTATTTTATTAAACAAAAATTTCTTTTGCAAAAGCAATAAATAAGGGTCTGTGCGCGGCAATGCAAGGGTGGAGCTGTTTTTGCCCAATCAAAATGCACGTTTCCAGCTGTCTGGAAAGATACCAATTTCAAGTGAATTATTAAAGAGGCTTGTGAGATGGGGTAGTAGTGCAGGTGCTGACAGTCTGAGCGTTTCAGCTGAATTGCCGTCAATGCCTATGCTAGAAGACGTGCAAGCAGCTAGAGCCCGGCTGACATCGTTGGTGATAATGGTAGTGAAGTCGAATTGAGGGTGAGGTTGATCATAATCAGGCATTAAGCATGTCTCGAGGATGTCGGTCTCGCTCAAAGGTGGTGAGGCATTGCACACCGTAGCAAAGTGGTTGTTGAGGGTTGTTGTAGAAAAGTGCTTCAGGGGTGAGGTTGCTTTTTGTGAGTTGAGAGAGCATGTGTGATGAGAGGGGTAACGTCGCTTGGTCGAACATGTTTGAGGTTACGCGTGGTGATGCTCGGTGGTACGGGCGATGGGTTGGTGAGTGAGTAGTCGATTTATATAAAGTCGTGGGCGTACGTAAATGGTTCATTCGACTTGCGATAGGTGGCCACTTGAATATCTAAATAAATCTAACCAGGTACTATGGTATGAGCCATCGCACCAAAGCGTGTGATGAGTGGGTGGTGAATTAATTAGATGGAGGGATACATTAGTAAAGTGATATCGGAAGTACCTCGAATTGTCATTAATCTTAAGCATATCGATGTTAAAGTCACCGGTGACAATAACATGAGAATATAGAGGGATAAATTTTTCCAAGTTTTCAAAAAATGCAACGGGAAGGTGGATTTCGGGTGCGCGGTAGACTATTGCGAAAAGGGCTGATAAGATGGATGTATTGACGCGAAAGATAATGTATGAGGGGCTTGTGTGATCGGCGGGGTTGGATTTATTTAGCTCATTAATGGTAGAGTCAGATCTCGCGTATAGACAGATACCTCCTCGTGACTTATCTACGCAATCATGCCTATGGAGTATCATATTGGGTAGGGGGAAAAGTTCAAACGAGATCGTACTGTCGATTCGCGATTCTGTTATCACAAGCAGGTCGTACGTATGGTTTTCCCAGTGAGACTCCAGCGTTCTGAAATGGGTGCGGAGACCATTGATATTCACATGGCCAACACGAAGGATGGGGGTATGATCGGGGTGGAGGGCTGATGCACCGGTGTGCTCTGAGAGAGAGAGAGAGAGAGAGAGAGAGAGAGAGAGAGAGAAGAGAGAGACCTGACAGAGCCCAAACGAGGTAGATGGTGTGTGCGCCGAAAGCAAAGTCTGTGTATTACAGATAGACTACGCACACATACAAAAACACTGAATTAGTAGTACTCCGAAAATCTATAAATATATTCTTTCAGCAAAATTTTTTCTTAAAGCGCACACGCCATCTACCTCAAGTTTGGGCTCAGTCAGGCCTCAATGCTTAGGCAGCTGTGCCTTTCCGGCTGGCTCGGAGCTCTTTAGCGCTAAAAAGAGAGGGGGGACCACGATTTGGAAGAAAATTTAAGGAGTTGAGGGGAGGGAAGCCAGGCTTTTTGGATTCACTCTCTACCGATCAAAACTCGCTACCGACAGAATAAAGTTTCATTTAAAAAATTAGCTCCTGGACGTTTTCAGTTGTTGCGAGTTCTTCCAAAGTTTGAAACTGATCAAAAAATTTGCGTGGTATCATCAATTAATAAATAGATTAAATTTACAAGTAGTTTTAGAGGTAATATTGATTATTTATTCATATCCATTAAAATACCACACAAGGAAATTTGTGCTGAGAGAGTTTTACAATCAGCCGATCGTTTCGGATAACTATAGTTTTGGTACGTCCCATTCAAGCAAAAAAAACGTTCATCTACTTCCATGCGTGACAGCCTATTACGAAACTGGTCGCCATATTGCACTCCGAGGGTTAACAAGGACGTGTAGTCCGCTGTATTCGCATCAGTCGATAATGCAAGGAATATACATTTTGTTATTTTGGCTTTCATCGGAGGGACTCAAGTTATAACTTGCGTTTAGATAGGTTAAAAAATGTATACTTTGAGCACTTTAAAGATACTGTGCCTTCAAAATAAAAAATCATTTAATTTTCAAACCCATAAAAGAAAAGTATGAGAAAATCACTCTTTTGTGCATAACTTCAATTGTTGGGTATTGAATAATGAACCGTAAAGAGACGTTGAAATAACAAATAAAGTTGAATGACGCGTGTTTCGATAATACACAATCTAAGTAAACAAGAACCTATAGTTTCTGAAAATTAACTCGATAGCTCAATAAAAATTGGCATTAACCTTCTCCTTGTCAATTGTAAGTAACAAAACAATCTTTGATTTTTTTCAGGGAGAAGAAGAAGAAGCACAAGATGCATTAGATATGACATGGCCAAGCTCTTCAAAAAAAAAAATTTCATACATTCTTGTTGCTCCAATTTTATTTCCTCTGTGGCTAACACTTCCTGACACGAGGACCTCCAAAGGTAACTTATATTTTATTAGAAGGGGGTTTCCCACAGCTCACTCCGCTTGACAACCCTTTAAATTTAATTCATGGTTAGATAACGATTTTTAGTAAATATTTTTATAGAAAACTTTATTATTATCAATAATCATGACTGAATTACCCGTATAGAAACAAAAAACAAATCTGTCAAAAAAAAAATTAAAAAAGGCAACCAATTTCTAGGTTCTGTTTTTAAATTCAAACCTGTTTCGTAACAGCGATCCTTGCTACGATCATTTAATAAGTGACTGAAAAACAGAGAACGCGTATTTCTAATTTAATGGCAAGATGTATCTAATTAAGGATGGACTAATTATGTCCAGCCTACTAAGTTCACTCCTAGCAGAAATTTTCATAGATTATCTTGAAGATTTGATAAAGAGTCACCCGTTAAGTAAATATTTATTGATCTGGCACCGTTACGTTGATGATGTATTTTCCTGTTGGAGTGGTACAGAGAGACAACAAGACGTTTTTTAAAAATACATTAACACTTTACATGAAAACATACAATTTAAAGTAGAACGAGAAAATAATAACACTTTGAACTTTCTAGACTTGTGGTGGTTCGATCATCACCTGCAGTCGCGCGTTCGATCTGAAGAATGTTCCTGCTTAGCAACGTGTTATTTATTGTTTATCAATTAATCCAGTTTCCAACCTTACTTTATAGAGCACACGCTCAATGTTTTGTACTACTACATTATCTTTGTAATTGTTAATAAATTGTTATTTTTTTATACACCTCAGCGTTCAATCTCATATTTGGTGACCCTGGAATAAAAAATTTGAGAAGTAGACGTGCGAAGTGCACGACAACTTTCAATTTTCGAGCAATTTTTGGCCGATGAGCCACAGGCCTCAAGACGTCTCGCTCCGAGACAGTATAAGGCGATCAAGACGTATTCAGGGTTTTTCTGTGCCTTCTGTCGAAGAATCGTCAGCAGAGCTTGATAAGGCGTTACGCTCAAAACATCGCCAAGCCCAGTCTTCCATAACCCCTCTGCAGCCAAATGTGCAATACCTCAAATTTGGCCTTCAAGACCTGAGCTTTGGTTCTTACGCGTTGAATGCATTCTGTAATCTCATAACATTACTGAGGATAAGGATAAATTCAACCTTGTGGCTGGTGCCCTTGATTTGGCTACAATAGATGAAATCGCCCATATCATCTCCAACCCCCCTGAGACAGATAAGTACAAAGCTTTGAAAGAAGCTATCATTCAACGTACCTCTGTTTCAGCTGAAAAGAATCTTCAAGAGGTTATGTCTGGCATGAGCCTCGGTGGTGGCAAACCTTCACAGCTGTGGCGCAAACTTAAACAAAGAGCTGACGGAAAAATCAAAGATGAAGCCATCAGAGTCAAATGGTTTAATCTCCTGCCAAACGTCATGTCTATGATCCTCCAAACAACGGTTTCAACAATTCCGGAGATCGGCATGGAAAAGCTCACCGTCGCCGCTGACAATCTACAAGAGCTTGGAGGTTCTGTTATGGCGGTCAGTCCAACTAAGACCTACTATCCTGTATCTTCTTCGAAGCTGGTAGATTCTGCCCTGGCCCAGGAGGTAGTGCAACTCAAATCCGCTGTAGCTCAACTTACATTGGCAGTAATGGAAAAAAAATCGCACAATAATCAGCATCGTAGTCGTCAACGATCCAATTCACGTAACCCGCGAGATCGCTCAGCTTCCCCTGGAGCTCAAGCTTGGTGCTAGTACCATTGAAAACATGGCGCTAACGCCATTCGCTGCACACCCCTTGCCAATTTCGCACTAGTTCGAATGAGCAAAAGCGGAACCCAAACCCTTAAAGCAACCTCTGACTCAGGCGGCAGAGGTTAGCTTCGACTTAGATACTCGACCGCACTTGTCGGATTTTCGTTCAAACATTCGTTTCCTTGTAGACACTGGATCCGTATTTTCGTTATTTGCCAAGTCTTCAGTTCAAGAGAACTTGCAACAACAGTTGCTCACGCTTTACGCAACCAACCACACACAAATTCCTACCTTTGGTAACAAGGAAATGGTACTTTACCTTTGTTTGCGCCGTGACTTCGTTTGCAACTTCATTGTCGCTGATGTACCTCATGCAATCTTGGGAGCTGATTTCTTGGCAAAATATCGTTTACTGGTTGACATAGCGGGTAAAAAAGTAATCGATAGTTTTACTGGTCTGTCTACGTCAGGCACCTTGGACAAAGCCACGCTGCATTCAATCTCAACTATCGAGCCACTGGATTACCCTGACAGTCAAACTGCTAAAAAATATGCTGACCTTTTGGAGGAATTCGCCGACATTTTCAAGCCATCTACCAGCCCTGTCCAGCAGCCAGGCTTACCAGTCAAGCACTCGATTATCACCACTGGCCCACCTGTATTTGAACGACCACTCAGACTGTCTGGTGATCGTCTTGAAGCAGTCAAAAAGGTTTTTGCTGACCTGTTGGATAAGGAGATCATCAGATCTTTCAACAGCCAATGGGCTAGCCCTTTGCATTTGGTACCGAAGAAGGATACTTACCACGTAACCGGTGATTACCGGCGTTTAAACGCTTGTACGAAACCAGACCGCTACCCTTTGCCGATCATCGAAGACCTGATCCAAGAGTCCCAAGGCAACATTTTCTCCACTGTGGATCTTCAAAAGGCTTTCTACCAGATTCCCATCACTGAAGAAGACATTGAAAAGACAGCCGTCGGCCTTTTTGAATTTCTAGGAACATCACTTGGTCTTAGAAACGCAGCTCAAACCATGCAACGCACGATAGACTACGTCCTTCGTAAGTTACGTTTTGTTAAAAAGTACATTGATGACCTTTTCATAGCTTCGAAGAACCACGCTGAACATCTGGAACACTTGCGCCAGCTTTTCCTGACTCTTCAAGAAGCTAACCTCAAAATTAATGCGGAGAAGTGCGTTTTTGGAAAGCCTCAAGTAATCTAGCTCGGATACTTAGTGAACAAGGATGGTTTCCAGCCTCCGCCCGCAATAACTGAAGCTATCATGAACTTTCCACTTCCGCAAACAACGACTGAATTGCGTCGTTTCATAGGCATCTTAAATCACTACTGCTCCCACGCTCTACTGAACAACCTCCTTCAAGGATGGTCTAAGAAAGCAAAAATCTCGTTCAGTCAGGATGATAAAAATGCCTTCAAAACGTGTAAAAAAAGTATAGCAGACGCAGTTCAAAGGTCATTCCTCGAGCCTAAAGCACCTTTGGCCCTTTGGACAGACGCATCTGATACAGCCATTGGTGCAGCACTTGAACAGCAACATTTCGACGGTTCTTGGCGCCCACTTGGTTTTTTTCCAAGGAAAACAGTTCGAATCACAGTTATACAAAGAACTGGCAAAAATTTACGGGACTAAAGTCTCTCGAACCTCAACATACCACCCTCAGTCAAATGGTCGAGAGACTTCATCGCACTCTCAAAGCCGCTTTAATTTGCTGTGGTCAAGCTTGGGTAGATGCACTTCCATCCGTTCTTTTGGGCCTTCGTAACTGCTACAAAGATAACCTTGAAGCTTCAGCTGCTGAAATGCTCTATGGTACAACACTGCGAGTGCCCGGAGAGTTTTTCGAGACCAATTCAACTCAAACAGCTGACGCCACCGTTTTCGTCCGTAGTCTCCGTGATCTTTTTGAAGTATCAAGCCCGTTCCAGCATCAAACAACTCAAAAAGAAAACCGTTCTTTTTCAAAGACCTCAGGACATGCTTGCACGTTTTTAAAAGAGTTGATAGCATTAAAAAGCCTTTGGAAGCTTCCTACACTGGTCCGCACAAGGTTATCCAGCGCATCGATGACCGCACCTATCGCATCGATATAAATGGTCAAGAAAAGGTCGTGAAAACAGGCCAGCTGATTCTAGCGTACTTGGAAGCAGCCAATCTTATTCCTGCGTCAAGTAAAATTATTCCAAAAAAAAAACTGTAAATTTCGTCTCGGAGCCCAGAAAAGTCGTTCAGTCACTTTTGTCATCCAGGCATGTTACGTTTCCAGCGCTATCCACGCTGGACACTGGAGGGGGAGTAGATGTGGTGGTTCAATCACCACCTGCAGTCGCGTGTTTGATCTAAAGAATGTTCCTGCTTAGCAACGTGTAATTTATTGTTTATCAATTATTCCAGTTTCCAACCTTACTTTGTAGAGTACACGCTCAATGTTTTGTACTACTACATTATCTTTGTAATTGTTAATAAATTATTATTTTTTTATACACCTGAACGTTCCCCCTCAGACTTAACAATTACGAAACAAGATAACCAATCGACATTTAGTATTTTTCATAAACCGACTCATACAGATGCAGTAATTGATAATTATTCTTTACGCACACATGCACATAAAATGAATTCATTTCATAGTTTTAGTTACAGGTTGCTTTTAGTCCCAATGTCACTTGAAAACTATAACAGGGAACTCAATTGGATAAAACAGGTGGCGTATAATAACAATTATGACCCGGATATTATTGATGTTTTGGTGAATAAAGTTAGATACAAATTGGCTATAAACTCAATTTATCCTTCACCTGCTAAAAACAATGATAAAAAAGTTTTTCATACAATTACTTATATGGGAAGAATAACCGAGAAAATTGTACAATTTTTGAAGAAATATGATTTCAATTTTGCATTTAAATCAAACGGAATCTTTTGATCTATGATTAAAAATAATAAATCAAGAACATCAAATAATAATAAATCAGGAGTGTATAGCAAAAAATGTGGACCCGGAAATTATAATTGTATTTATATAGGTCAGAGAGGACGAAATTTTGGAACAAGAAATACTGAAATCGAGAAAGCATATTCGAATAACTACCCTGAAAAATAAAATTTAGCAAGCCATTTAATACAATTTAATTGTAAGTTTGACAAGAGATTTAAAGTTTTACACACGTGTGACAAAGGCAAGAAATTGGATTTCCTAGAAACACTGGAAATTAATAGAATAAAAAATTTCAGTTTACTCCTTAATTCACAGCTGGACTTGAATAATTCTCCTTAACTGAATTTATTTTGAATATTGTAAATGTATACGTTTATATTTGAACCATCACAACAATACCGATTGTGATTTTGCTACAATTAGGAACACTAGTTGTATACACGTTCGAAAACTTGAGCTTAGTTTTGAAACGACCACCGTTTGATGAAGCTACTGTGTAGCAAATCATATGTAACGATTAACTTGTTTTATAAATTTTGGCTAAAAATAGAATATCAGTGGAAATTTGACTACTCTATAAACAGAATTTTTATTTAAACATGTTAGAGGTTAAATAGAAGGTGTGGGTTGAAAAGATTTGACACAGTAATTTAGATATTAAATTTAAGTTTATTTTAATAGAACTGGCATGGTTACTCTCTAGGCGGTCAGACACGTACTGGCTAAAGCTAAAAGGGCCTCACGGTACTGCTCCCTCTGCTGAATACTAGATTAACCCAGTACTCTAGAATATCTCCAACACTCCCTCCTTTTCGAGAGTAATTTTAAATCATAATTAGCTTCATAAGTATACATACAAAAATACAAAAGTATAAAATACACTATATCATTCTTAAATCTCTCCAGACCTGGTTACTCGCTCAACGAGTAAATACAATGTTAACTTACAGACTAGAAACTCGACTAACGAGCGTGAACAATAACCACAAGTTGAAATCGAGTTAGCATTGTCACAAAAACTTGCTTCTGTTACAGCCTCTAGAGAATCTCCCTAGCCTCTAAAAGTTATACCTAGATCTGAGGTTCCCCTCAGGTATCTGAAAACTCTTTCTAGATCTTCCCAGTCTTGCATTGTTGCAATCAGTTGTTTTCTAGCAAAGTAGTTACATCCGGTCTAGAAACATTTGATGAATACAATAAACTCCCGATTGCCTCGCGATACGGAATTTTTGAATTAATTGGGGTCTCTTCGAACTCTTTCTTTTTCATGGCTCGATTTCTAACCTCTTTCGTAACCATAGGTGTTTTAAGTGGGTGACTAACTTCTGGATCAAATCTTTCTAGAATTTTTTCAATATATTCTTCCTGAGTTATAGTCAAGATCTGTTTACTTTAAATATCTCGTCTTCTAGAGTCCCATTGAGGAAAGCAGTTTTAACGTCCATCTGACACGCCTCTAGATCATGTTTATTTATTATCGCCAGTGCAGTTCTAACTACTGATAATCTAGATACTGGAGCGTACGTCTCTCGAAGCTCGTAAATATTTTGGTCTTAAAACCTCTAGTTACTAATCTAGCTTTAAATTGGGTCTTGCCATTTTCATCTAGTTTTCTTTTGAACACCCATTTAGAATCTATCACTTTACACTTACTTCTAGGTGGTCTGTCTACTAGTTCCCATACGTCATTTTCTTTCATAGACATTAGTTCCTTGACAATCGCGCCTTCTCAATCGTATTTTTCTCTAGAGTTCATTGCCTCTTTATAACTCGCAGGGTCTTTGTTTAAGTTTACAAACGTCGTGAATTTTAACTCGTCTTCATCTAGACCTTTTTCCTCCATTCTATTTTCTCCGAAAAAATCAAATTTGATAGTTTCAATTTTCAGTACACTAGATTTAAAATGTTCAAAACTAAAATCTTCTAACTCTAATTGTTGTCTAGTATTTCTAGCATGGATTTTAAAGTCTCGATTTTCTTCCATTTTTTGCATAGGCATTTTTCTAACTTCGGTCTCTATCGTAAATTTTAAATTAATTTCTGAACTTTAAATTAATTTTCTTAACTTTAAATCTATCTCTGAACTCACTTCTCCTCCCTTGCATAAGGTTTTTCTTTCTCTAGCTGTCTTTTGCTTTCTGGACTCGAATTATTTATATCAAAATTCTTAAGCCAGTTTTCGTCAACTAGTCTATTTTGATTCTCACACCCTTCTAGTTCTCTAATTTGTTCTACCAACCCCTTTCTGTACACATCTTTATAAACAATCTTCTCGTTAAACTTAACATATCTAGAGTTCATGAACTTCCCAGACGGTGGATGCCATAGAACATAACCAGTTGGAGAATACCTAACTAGCACAGTTCTTGCAGCCCTATCGGAAAACTTACTCTCAGCAGTAGGAATTTTCACATACGCAAGACATCCAAACCTTCTGATCTTATCAAAATACAAGTTCTTCAAACCCGAGAACTTTCTCAACGGTATTTCAAATCCTATCCACTTATGGGGAGCTCTGTTATACATATAGGTGGCTGTCTCTGCTGCCAACATTTACATGGTTTTGGGTAATCCAGAGTCTATCATGAGTGTTCTTATCTTTTCTTGCAAACTTTCGTTAAAGCATTCTGCCAATCCATTTTTCTCCATGCTCAGGAGTAAAAGGAGAACCTAGGTTCGATTCTATTCCTTCCTCCTGCATAATTTATAGAAATCTACCTCCTGTAAACTCTGTCCCCTTATCTGATCTAATATAACATAGCTTCTCATTTTTTCCGAGCAAGTTTCTAGTTGTTACTAGATATTTTTCTAGACTCGTGTTTACGCTTAACGCAGTACATTTTCGCGAATCTACTATAGTCGTCAATGAACGTGATTATAAACCTATTTCCTCCAGGGAACGAAGCGGGTTTGATCGCTCCCATGGTGCCAGTGTGCACTGTTTGCAACGGTCTATCAGCTCTAATTGAATTTTTCATTGACATCACCACATCTCCGATTTTCACTGCCGTGAAAATCGTCTTCTACCGTCGTCCCATCATTTACTTCACTAGCCTGAGCAAGGCTGACATCATTAGGCGCTAATGGAATGTCCAGAATCGAACCATTGAGTGTCGCGAGACCAATCATGAAAACCTTGGTCGTATTCTCCATCGACTCCCAGTTAACTGGATCCTCACCTGTAGAGTAATCTAGTTTAGATGTTTGAATTTTTTAGGACTTGTTTTAAGAGATCTGTATATTAGTAATATATAATTTACTCACAGGCAGGTTCTTATCAAGTTATTATAAAGTCATAGAGATAAATGAGAGAGAGGAGAGAAGAGGAAAAATGACCTTCCAGAGCAGGATCTGTATCCTTGTAAGGTGCGCCAGACGCGGTGTATTTATCTTTCTCTAGATTTAATCAAACATCTGTTAATTTTAATTTAAGGCTGTCGCAAATCTCCGAGCTTATTTCAAAAATCACCGACCCGACTAGCAATCATTACTATGATTAAAGAGTCAGGCTCGGCAAGCTCAGAGATTTCTCACCCGCCTAGCGGGTGCCTTCACAGTGCTTGCGAATTCCATGAAGTTGGAAAAATACACCGCAATCGACCAATCTCCGTAGAATTTGGCCAACGCGCACACCATGTCAGAAAACACACTGATCAGGTTACAAACCGATCCTTGAAACTTGACTGTACTCAGCCTCGTTCCAAGGCGTCGTTTTTCTCTCCTTCTTCCTTTTCATTACTCGAGATATTTACATTCTAGAAAATACTAATCGAAAGACTAATCTCCAGAATGACGCTGCTAAAATTCACTAAAAGCTTTTTTTGTTCTTTTTCAAGAAAAAAATTACCCAGTGATCTCTTGACTAGATAATATTGACTTCATAAATCTGAATTGCATAAAAAAAAAAAAAAAAAAAAAAAAATCAAAGTTCAAAAAAGACAAAAAAATTCAGTGTTACAAAGAACAACATCACCACTTCTGAGAATCAGCGGCTTATCATAGCACGAGGTGCACAGCACAGAGGTGCCTCACCCTCATGCTCGCCTGGCAAACTGGCAGGCTAAAACTCGCACCTACTTTGTTGAAATTGGCAGCACTTTTTACTGTTTTCCGAACAAAATTTCACTTCTAGATATAGTCTAGTCCTTACTTTTTTTTTCTTTTCTCAATTTTCATAACGCGACCCTTTGTTCGATATCTAGATTATCGTTTTTCAACCTTCTTCAAAGAGAAAGAAGAAAAGAAAAAAAAAAATTCTAACTCTAGACAAAGAAGGAAAATGAAAATTTTCTCACTAATTTTCACAGATATCTTGTTCCTAGTTTTCTAGCTTGATAACGTTCTTATCTAGTTTTGTTTCTTTTCACACTAGTTTAATTCACTATACTTACTTGATTTGTCGATTTAAGTTGCTGGATATTAATCTTTTGTCGTACATGCACCGCCACTGAGAAAAAAAATTTTGAAAAAATGAAAACGAATAAAAAATGATAAAAAACTTCTATTAAACAAAAAAGCTGAAGCCCATAACCTGTTAGAGTTTAAATAAAAGGTGTTTGGGGGTTTTCCGTCTCGCTTTCCAGTAGGGCGAGGTCAGCCAGCTCCCGTTGTGACTGTATGAATGTTTGTGTGGATGGCAGAAGAGAGCGGGAGTGAAATAAGACTTGAAGAGGAAATGCTTGGCGATAATAAACTTAACTTTTTATTCACTCTATTTACAAGGTGCCTAAGCACGGCAGAACGGGTATAATATTTATGCGCTCTTGTGGACAAGGAGCACATCTGACGCAAACAAATGACGTGAGGTAAGTACAGTGGCTCACATCATACTGACTTCGCTTTCGAACTTCGGACGCCGTGGCGCAACGCCCTCGCGGTGTGCTCGCTCTCTCTCTCTTTCGCTCATAGCGGAGAGGAGAAATGACACCTCGGCGTCGCTCTGTAAACCACCTGAACTAGGCTGATGCAGGAATCTCGCGTACAGAAGGAGTGGGTTGAAAAGATTTGACTTAGTAATTAAGATATTAAATTTAAGTTTATTTTATTAGAACTGGCGTGGTTACTCTCAAGCCGGTCAGACACGTACTGGCACAGCAGTGTGCTGCTGCGCTACGCTAAAGCAAGAAAGGCCTCACGGTACTGGGCCCTCCGCTGAGTACTAGGTTAACCCAGTACTCTCCGAATATCTCTAAAAAAACAACTATTGTGTTTATCAATTTCCATCAAGTAGAGGCAAAATCAATTGATATGTAAACGGTCGCTATCTAAAATTAAAGGTTGAAATCTTTAACATGTATTTGGCAAAAATTTAATTGTGCCTCTCACATGTAATAAACCGCGCTCATCAATGAAAAGATTAAAATAAATAATGCAACTATCATTCGGCAATTATAATAATTTTTCAAATAATTTTAGCTCTCTCTCAAAACAAAAGGATTAAATTTCTTTAAACCACAATTTTTCAGAATGTAATTGCCTATCTAAGTTAGAACAAGATTCTTCTATTTTCAGCAATATGTCAGCAGCATTCAATACTTGAGAAGTTACCCTTGTAAAACGAGACCAAGTAGAAAAATCGAGAATAATTTGGTAAAAAGTTTGAAATCAAGTTAAATTCACGATAAGTATAAATTTCACGTTCTTTTGGTCTAAGTCCATTATCATGGATTTGGTATATTTTCCCGGGTTTTTCTTCGTAATAACCAACGCAGTGACGAGACGAATGAAACTTCAGACTGCTCAAGTCAACGAGCAAATTCTCGTGGTAGATACAAACAATGAAATAACACAAAATTGATTACCAAACGTAGCGCCGTCCTTACCGCAGCGCGGTAATAAAATAGAAATTGAATCAAATCAAAAATATAATTAAAACAAATGTACATTTTTTCACAAAAAAAATAACAAAAAATGTACGAAAAACAATATTTAGTTCGGCTTACTTGAGTTGTGTACGTGATTCATACAGAAAAAAAAAGTCATAATTAATCAAATTAACGACGAGATAGAAAGTCTTTCACGTTAGAATTTTGTAACCGAAAGTAATGATTGAGTAATAATTTTCTTTCTTCATCACGAAAAAATAAACACGAACTACAATAATTAAGATGAAGTGAATTTTATAAACAAGTTTCATCTTCTTGAGGTTTTTAATTTTTTCTTCCAACCTGGCCATGAGTTTTTCTACATTTTTATCCGTGGACAGTTCAATTAACTTAACAATTAATTTAATACTTCACAACAAGATTCACTTATCTCACCAAGGCATCTTCGTTATTTCGGTTTACTTCAAGTACTCTTGCCAAAGGCCACTTTGTGGGTGGGAACAGTTCATTTTTATTACAACCATGTCACCGATTTGTCAATTTGGAGTTGGAGAGAGCCAATTGTTGCGTTGCTGTAGTTAATGAAGGACTTATTTTGCCATCTTGTCCAAAATGTATCTTTCATTTCTTTATTCAGTCTCTAGCTGGACACTCTTGACATATTCAAATCAAACAAAGCATTTGCATCATAATGCTCAGGCGTTAAGATAATTGGTGAACCATTTTAATAATGACTGGAAGTAAGAGCAACCAAACTCTGAGGATCGTTACTAATTGGACAAAGTGGGCGTGAATTAAGCATCACCCCAATCTGACTCGAAAGGGTGGACAATTCCTCAAAAGTGAGAGTTGACTCTCGTACCACTGAAATTAAACTTTTCATTGAAGCTTCCCAAATACCGCCATGATGTGGAGCTCGCGATGGAATAAAGGACCAATCAACGCTGACCTTAACAATTGCTAAAGCAACTTCTTCTGAAACCTTTGATGCTTTCTTGAACATCCTTTCCAACTCCGAAGCTGCACCTTCGAAATTTTTCCCATTATCACTGTACAAGATTCTGCAGTTTCCACGCCGGAATTTAAATCTAGAGAAAAAGGTTTGTGTAGTTAAATCGGTAGCTATCTCAACATGGATTGCTCTGGAAACAAGACAAATGAAAATTGCAAAATATCCTGTCACAGATTTGGCTCCTCGACCTTTAGAGAATAAAATTGAAACTGGACCAGCATAATCGACACTTGTGGCAGTAAAAGAAAGATTCGGACAGATTTACTCGAACAGCTAGCAAGGGGTCTTTTGCTGATGTAAAGTTCGTCCTGCAACTTTTGTGCATTCGATGCAAGTTTTGTAAATTTTCTGAAACAAACAAAAACCTTTTGGAATCCAAAAGAAACCTTTGCGATACTCTGCATCAGTTGAATATCACCATGTAGAGTCGAAATATGTATCTCTCTCAACATCCCAATTATCAACGGAGTGTGGTGAAGTTAAATAATTGGATGTATCTCATCATAGGGTAAATTCGAATTTTGAAGATGACCACCAATTCTCAACAAACCTTGCTGACACAAAAATGGTGAAAGTCTAGAAAAACTACTCTTACGGTGAACCAACTTATTTTTACGGACACAACTGAACTCTGGCTTGTGAAATTCAAATTGAATAACTCGAAACACCGCGAGCTGATCATTGAATTCCTTTGAAATCAACTAAAGTAGAGTCTTCTGCGAGGACGACAAGTTTTTAATCTGGTGCCATCTCAGGCAAAAAGCGATAACCCTAACAGCTGATAAGAAACTCGAATGATCTTCGAGTATGTGTCTTGAAGTGGTAATCTGACTTCTGGACTTTTTGACTTCAACTAGGGTTGCTACAGTTGAAGATGGCTTGTTTAACTCAGAATTTAAGAAGCAGAAATCGGATTCTTAATCATCCATTCAGATACATGTTACCATAATGCAGATTCAATAATCTGTGAAATAGAAAAACCACGCGTTGAACAATCTGCCGGGTTGTCTTGAGATTGGACAAGGACGTGTTTCCATCTTAACTCAGAGAATACCGTGATAATTTCACTAACTCTATTCAGCAACAAAAGTTGGCCATCGAGAGGAATGACTATCCAACCAACAGGTAACTATTCTTGAGTCTTACCATCCAAAAATATCTCTGGGAGTATTGGGTAAAAATTTCAGCACATGCTTCATTAATCGAACCGGTGGTGTAACAGCACGTAATTCTATACGAGGTAAACTTTGAGTTTTTATTGGAGCTACTCTGGATTTGGAGATCATTAAAGTAGAGCTATACTCAGGAACAACCAAATAAGTAACGGCGAAACTAAATGAATAAGCTTAATTGACGCATCGGCAAAGCAGTGTAAACGCCAAACTGAGTCGACATTATACCAGTGAGGTATTCTAATTTTCAACAAATCGGGAATTTGAGCTGGAAATCTCAACCATCAATCCAACAATTCACACGTAAATCAACCTTGGAAATCCAAAGATCTTGCATCAGAATTTTAGCTTGGATTGAAAATGAAGTGAGCCATCCTAACGGATCGAACAAACGAAATGTTTCAGACAGAATCGACCTTTTTGAAATTTTTGATTTATCAGAGCGGTGCAAGGTAAAAGTAAAAATTCGAATCTACAGACTTTTCCTCCAAACCAAATTGAACAAAAGTTCTTTATTATTAACTGCTCACTTATCTAATTCAATGCTAGCTGTCCTAAAGAGTTCAATCAACTGATTTTGAATTAGAAGAGCTTGTTGATTATTTTTAATTTTGAAACTCAACTAGTGTGCAATTTTATTTAGTAAAAAAAACACACTTCTTGTTTTTAATATCTTTTATTAATAAATTTCTTGTAAGAGATTCAATATAATTTATGTTGTGCAAGATCGTCTCACAGTTCATAAATCATAATCGTAAAAGGCGCCTGTGACAAAAACAAAAATAACATATTCTTAGAAACAATGTTACAGACGTAAATTTTCAAGTAACATGATCAATATGCAGTTTGGTATTCAATCAATCGGATTCTTTACCTTTCAGTCACTCCAAACTTTACTATCTTTCAACGATTATCTCACTGAATAACATTTCTAGTTGTTTAAAATCAATAAAACAATTTTCATTCTCAGACAAAAAAATGTTCAGTCGAAGAACGTAATAGTTTTTATTATTACGACATGAACTCATCTACGAGTAAACGACGCGAGAACGATCGATTCAAAATCGAATATGGCCGATGGTGCGAATATTTAAAATAAAATAATTAAACTCAACAGAGCTTTCTGAAGATCGTTTGTACTGGCGTAGACATCATCTAGGTAAGTTTGTTCAAATAAAACTTCAGAAGCCAATTGGAAATCTTTCAGACCTTCCTTGGCTAATTTTTGAATACAACTTAACGCCAAAAAAGGAGCACAATCAGTGCCGTAGGTAATGGTTTTTGATCTCAGATCTTATTTTTATTGTGAAGGATTTTCCCTCCAAACTATCCTTTGATAATCAAAGCATCCTTATGAACACGAAATTGCGTAAACATTTTCGCAATATCTGATGTAAATTTGAAAAAACGTCAAGCATTTACTATCAAAACAATATCTTTCTGCTACTTGGGGCCAGGAAAAAGACAATCATTTAAAGAAGATTCAACCTATGTAATATTAATTTCGTTCAAGCTCATCAAAAGAAACAACCTCTATGTGACCTATCTCCAAGTATTTCTTTATAAATTTTTGGTAAGAGTGATCGAAATTGGAATTTTTTGCTCTGTGTTTTTCAGAACTGAGAAGACGACTAACAGAAATGTCACAAGAGTCGATGAAATGAATTTTACCAAAATCCTTCCTAAACGGTAAGTGTACAAAAATCTACCTTACTCTTTCCGAGTGGTTGTTTCCTCATAATAATCCAAGTAAAATTTATTCTCGTCTAAAATATTTTTTCCCCCATTGAATTTCTCAATGTTTCAAAATTTCACAACTGATGAGTCAAAGATTCTGAAAATTCTATCGAAATGTTAAAAAACTAGCCTTTACAGTGGGTTTAGCTATGGATGGATGACTTACTGTATTCGAATTATCAGCGGATTAGTCTTTCAAAAAAGTAAGGATCGACCCGAAAACTGTAGATTAAGCTAACGAAGTATTAATCAGACACTAGACAACTCCTTTCAACATAATCATTGCGTACACTTCTGCACTTAAAATGAGATCCACCTTAGATGGAGTAAAAAAATAAGGATCAGTAGCTGTCAGTCTTCTAATGTGAGGCCAATCACGTTGAACAATTACAGACTACACTATATCTCTGGTAAGTTGTTGCAAAATCAAAGCTGAAAAAGTCGGTTTAAATTCCAAATCAATAGGAGACTTGAGAATTAAAGTAGTTTCTATTTAAGGTATTTATCAAACAAGAACCTACACCAAAAACGTTAACTGAAACAGATTTGCTGGTCACGCTTAATAAATGAGCAACTCTTCCTGATATAAATGAACATTGTGAACCTGGATCAATAAGAGCTTTAACAGTAATCGACTTTCCTTCAGGTGATTGCAGAATAACTTGAGCCGTGGCTAACAAACGAGACACACCTATCGAAGTACAACAAGCAGATGAATTTTTTTCAACAATGTTTTCAATTGATAATTCACTGCTATCTTGACTTTGATACAAACTAGTCGCTCTAGATGACTGAATGCTACCTTGATTATTTAAACAATGATTACTATCTTCATTATTTACCATCTTTATTAAACTTATAAAAATTTGATTGTTTATAATCACTTAGTCTTTTTTTATTCACGTGCCTCTTATCGATTGGTTTAACTCAACTTAAAGACATACTTTGAATTCGATCAGTCCACATTTTTTTTTTATATTTAGAAAAATTTCATGCGATGGGCCACATAATTAGGAAGAGAGATTATAATTATAATTATTATAAGAAAATATTTTGTTCAACTCCTAACTAAATTAAATAGATATGATTTTTTGAACTTTTCTCTCTTTGGCAGAGTAATATATTTACATGACGAGAATGGCACGAATTTGGCGTTGCGTTGCCTCGAGCCTCACGAAACCGAAAAAGTACCTTGAGTCGGCGAAAAACACACAAATTAAAATAATCGATCCGAAATCAAAAGACTGAATTCTTCTCCAAAACTTTCACGAAAAAAAAACCGACTGCGAGAGCTCTGCTGCCAAATTTTCAGGACAATGCAATTTAAGGTACTTTTACTCGCGGTTTGGAGCCTGGAATATTGTAATTTAATTAAAATTTTAATTTTTTAAACCTTTTCCTTCAATCTATAAAGAATAAACTTATTCTTAATCACTTGCAACAAATTTTCAAAACACTCCCTGTATATCACAGTATAACCATGCTTTTTGCATTTCAATATTTTCATTTTAACCCATTAAGTCCGAGGATTTTTTGAATTTTTGGTTGTGTTTGAGCTGGGAAATCTTAGGGAAAACTGTGAAAAATGTATACCTGAATACCCTACCCCCCTATTTTCAAGTATGCCCTGCACGATGGTGTAGTTTAAAAAAGTCAAAAATTCGATTTTCATTTGTTTATAAACAAATTAAAAAAAAAAAACAAGATTTTTTTTGCACTTTTTTTTTCTAATCGAAAAATTGAGTGGTTAAAAAATTTTTTACACACTTTAGAATATCATCACGGGTGATCACGCATTTCAAAGTTTCCAAATCTTCTTGAAAATTGTAGCTGCGATTTTTCTAAACAAAGTGGCGGCCAAAAAACTACGACGTAAAAATTCGTAAAGCAGCCGAAGGCGGAACCAACATCGAAAAACTTATTTTGCTCAAAAATATTTATTGAAAAAGCATAAAAAGTCTTTGAAATGTTAATTGTTAATATTTTTATCATTTCAATTGCATATATGCGAGTATTGGGCCCAATAGGGAGGGACCCAAAAATAAACATTGAGAAATCGAAAAATAAAAAATACTAACTTATTCTACGTAAAATTATAAGAACAAAATATACTTGGTTTTTTTTTTTATTGGGGCCACTATTTTTTCATAAAAATTCGTTGAAGTTGGGACTATCAACCAATTGAGTCCAAGGATTTTTTGAATTTTTGGTTGTGTTTGAGCTGGGAAATCTTGGGGAAATCTTGGGGAAAATGTATACCTGAATACCCTACCCCCCTATTTTCAAGTATGCCCTGCACGATGGTGTAGTTTAAAAAAGTCAAAAATTCGATTTTCATTTGTTTATAAACAAATTAAAAAAAAAAACAAGATTTTTTTTGCACTTTTTTTTTCTAATCGAAAAATTGAGTGGTTAAAAAATTTTTTACACACTTTAGAATATCATCACGGGTGATCACGCATTTCAAAGTTTCCAAATCTTCTTGAAAATTGTAGCTGCGATTTTTCTAAACAAAGTGGCGGCCAAAAAACTACGACGTAAAAATTCGTAAAGCAGCCGAAGGCGGAACCAACATCGAAAAACTTATTTCGCTCAAAAACGAGGCCTTCAGATGTATTTATTTATTTATTTATTTATTTATGTTATTTATTTATTAGATTATTTGATTTTTCTGTTAAAAAAATAAATTAATAAATAAATACTTGAATTTTTATTTATTTCCTTTTTTTGTTATGCAGTGTCAAACTGAATACGAAATATATGTTCAATAAAAATAGCCTGCGTATTTTATAATTATTAGAAATACAATTTTGTTATGCAGAAGAAGAGAAAGTAAGAAAGAACAACGGATTCATTGATGCTGTTAAAGCTTTTGCCAGGTGTATACGAGTATAGCTGAAAGGCATAGAGTCTGCTTCATAATCCCCACTTCATGGGTTCGAACCTTGCTTACGAAAATTAAAAACTCAAAATTATTGCCATAAATAAAAAAAAAATACAAGAAATGTAACGTACAATATATTTTATTTTTTTACATTTTATTACATTATGTTTTTGTAAAAATTAATAAAATTTTGAATGTAGTCATTCTAGTTGGGCAAAAACTAATTGAAGAGAAAACTAAATGAACAGAATATTTTTAATGTTTGCAGATATTTCCAATAATTTATATATTTATAAAAAATAATAATTTATTTCGAAAAAAAAAATAAAAATGAAAAAACATTTTTTATAAATGACAATGGTGAAAATTCTTATCATCTGCTAGGGTAAACATGCTTCATAACGAAAAGAGTCCGCTAGGTGGCGTCACGTTTAAACAACATACTAATAAATTAGGTGAAAAAAGAATATAAACAATGGTTGGTTTGATGACATTTTTACCCTGGCAGATGATAAGTTCCACCAGGGGAGCTGCTCAAAGACTGTGGCTGATAATTTTAGCGAATTTCAAGCTAGTCCAGACTACAAATAAATAAATAAATTGAAAAAATTTTGAAATCTGTTCAATTTTTAGTGATTGAATAATTTCAAACTTTTCAATATGCGACCAAAGCGACCTAGAGCAGCTAAACCTCCTGATACTGATTCTGAATCAGAATATTTCAGTTCTGATGAAGATGACGAACGATATTGCATACCTGATCCAAATTATTCTGGAGATGAAAGCGAAGGCTCAGGAGCTGAAGAAAGCGACGACTGTACAAACGATTCTCAAAATGATAAAACTTCACAAAAAACTTATTCTCAAGCATCAAAAAATTATGTTAGCAATAACAGTCGTTTGGAGGATAAATACGTTTATGAGTGGGTCGAGGGAGAACAAATTTATCCACAAAACGTTGAAAATAGTTGCCAAATGTCTGATGCTAACAAAAAAAAAATAAAAAGTATGAATTGTGTTGAACTATTTGAAACTTTTTTTTCAGATAGTATAAAAAATCACATAATTATGTGTACTCGAGCAAACGGGTATGAACTAACGATGGGTGAACTTAACGTTTTTATAGGTATTTTAATTGCATCAGCCTACAATTCGCGAAAATCTTACAAACACTACTGGTCAAATGATCCTTTTTTGTCATTTGAGCCAGTAAAAGCGGCTATGGCTCGCGATAAATTTCAGCAAATAAAATCAAACATCAAATATTCTAAACCTGCAGATGAAAATGAAAATGATTTTGGATGGCGTGTACGTACAATTATTGATTTATTCAGGGAAAACATCCAGCAATTTGGATATTTTCAAGCTGCAATGGCCGTTGACGAGATGATGGCCAAGTTTTATGGTAGAACTATTCTGAAACAATTCATAAAAGGGAAGCCCATTAGATTTGGCTTGAAATTTTGGGGTCTTTGCACTCCTGATGGCTATTTACTTGAGTTTGATTTGTACTGTGGTAAAAACTCTGCAATAGCTGACAATAAACTTGAAAAATGTTCTTTAGGTACTCGTGTTGTTATGAGTTTGCTTCAGCACTTTTTTTCAAACGTAACTTTTAGGAAACTGCCTCTTTATCATTTATACATGGACAATTTATTTACTAGTTTTGATCTTGTTTTACATTTAAAAAACTTAGGGGTTCGTTCGACTGGTACTATCCGAGAAAATCGTGTAAAGGAAAAAAATGTTATTCCTAAAAAGTCACCGAAAGGTACAGTTGCAGTGAAATACGAAAAAAGTAGTGGTATAAATTACATTACATTGCAGGACTCTAAACCAGTGTCGATGGTTTCTACTGCTGCTGGTGTCACACCCACATACACAGCGAAAAGGAGGAGCAAAGAAAAAAAAGTAAAAGAAGAAATTGCTTTCCCTAATGCATTCCAACTTTATAATAAAAATATGGGTGGCGTTGACGTTCATGATGGACGTTGTAACTACGCTATGCCTTGCATAAGGTCTAAAAAGTGGACGTGGATCGTTTTTATTCGTCTTATTCAAGCGTCAATAGCTAATGCAGTTGTTCTTTCGAACTATGTTCACGGCAAGGAAACTAAAAAATCAAGTTCGCTTGACTTTATGATGGCAATTTCCAAGCATTATCTTTCAAAGGAAAAGTCTACTAGAGGCAATCACCAAATTTTGACTAAAGAAAAACTAAGAAAATGTTGCTTCTGTCCCATTAGGACACGTTTGTACTGTGAAAAGTGCAGCTTATCTATTTGTCAAAATTGCGTTCCTAAAAATAATCATTAAATTTATTGTAGTCTAAAAGTTTTCATAATTTCTAAGAAAGTTTCATTGTTGAACTAAAAAATTATTTTTATAAAAAAATTGATAAAAAAAAAAAAAAAAAAAAAATTAGAAAAACACAAAAAAAGTATAAAAGTAATAAAAAAAAAAAAAAAAAAAAAAGACACTTTGTTTCATCAACCTCCGCGTGGTAGGTGTTGGGCAACGTTATGTTTTGTATTTTATAAGTGTAACGGCTAAGAGATGAAATTTACAATTTGACGAGTTATTGTTACTTTTTAAAAATTTTCTATACATTTTTATAATTTTTGATTGAGAGAGATTGGTAAAGACTATTATTGCTACAGAAAATTCATAATTTATTATTTTTACATATAAATGAAGTCTAAATCTGTAAATCTGTACACGGCCGTTGGCTAAAGCAGCAAAGAGCCAGTTTAGCAATGCTTAGATCGTTGTTCGAATCCCGCTCACGGCGAGTATTCAGAAAAAGCGCAGATACAGTTGTAAACTGTAAAAGTCGTAATAAAAATTTCTCAGAGGCGTTGACTTCGTGGTGATTGAAAAAAAAAATTTCATCCTTAGGCTATAAAAAAATTTTTTTTTTTTTCAACTCTCAATCTGCCAATTTTTCTTTATATCTGATGAAATATTTCTTTATAAAAGATTTGATTTATGGATATAATTGAACAAAATTTTCTTGTAATTTTTTCTAGCCTGCATCTATGATAATTTTAGTCTGATCGCTTTTTACTAAAAGTTAATTTTTCTTATAGTTTTTTATTCAGTTCAGACCAATATTTGGTGAAGTATATCCTTTCAAAAAGGTGTATTTGAAAGTAGAAAAAAAAAAAAAGATTTAAAGTCATTGGAAGACGAATTTTTTTTTTTTTTTTGGATTTACAATTTTTTTCTGTATTTGAGATACTTTTTGCTCTAAGCGGGATTTGAACCCATGGACTTGTGATTACGAAGCAGACTCTATGCCTTTCAGCTATAGTCGTATACACCTGGCAAAAGCTTTAACAGCATCAATGAATCCGTTGTTCTTTCTTACTTTCTCTTCTTCTGCATAACAAAATTGTATTTCTAATAATTATAAAATACGCAGGCTATTTTTATTGAACATATATTTCGTATTCAGTTTGACACTGCATAACAAAAAAAGGAAATAAATAAAAATTCAAGTATTTATTTATTAATTTATTTTTTTAACAGAAAAATCAAATAATCTAATAAATAAATAACATAAATAAATAAATAAATAAATAAATACATCTGAAGGCCTCGTTTTTGAGCGAAATAAGTTTTTCGATGTTGGTTCCGCCTTCGGCTGCTTTACGAATTTTTACGTCGTAGTTTTTTGGCCGCCACTTTGTTTAGAAAAATCGCAGCTACAATTTTCAAGAAGATTTGGAAACTTTGAAATGCGTGATCACCCGTGATGATATTCTAAAGTGTGTAAAAAATTTTTTAACCACTCAATTTTTCGATTAGAAAAAAAAAGTGCAAAAAAAATCTTGTTTTTTTTTTTTAATTTGTTTATAAACAAATGAAAATCGAATTTTTGACTTTTTTAAACTACACCATCGTGCAGGGCATACTTGAAAATAGGGGGGTAGGGTATTCAGGTATACATTTTCCCCAAGATTTCCCCAAGATTTCCCAGCTCAAACACAACCAAAAATTCAAAAAATCCTTGGACTCAATTGGTTGATAGTCCCAACTTCAACGAATTTTTATGAAAAAATAGTGGCCCCAATAAAAAAAAAAACCAAGTATATTTTGTTCTTATAATTTTACGTAGAATAAGTTAGTATTTTTTATTTTTCGATTTCTCAATGTTTATTTTTGGGTCCCTCCCTATTGGGCCCAATACTCGCATATATGCAATTGAAATGATAAAAATATTAACAATTAACATTTCAAAGACTTTTTATGCTTTTTCAATAAATATTTTTAAGCAAAATAAGTTTTTCGATGTTGGTTCCGCCTTCGGCTGCTTTACGAATTTTTACGTCGTAGTTTTTTGGCCGCCACTTTGTTTAGAAAAATCGCAGCTACAATTTTCAAGAAGATTTGGAAACTTTGAAATGCGTGATCACCCGTGATGATATTCTAAAGTGTGTAAAAAATTTTTTAACCACTCAATTTTTCGATTAGAAAAAAAAAGTGCAAAAAAAATCTTGTTTTTTTTTTTAATTTGTTTATAAACAAATGAAAATCGAATTTTTGACTTTTTTAAACTACACCATCGTGCAGGGCATACTTGAAAATAGGGGGGTAGGGTATTCAGGTATACATTTTCCCCAAGATTTCCCCAAGATTTCCCAGCTCAAACACAACCAAAAATTCAAAAAATCCTTGGACTCAATTGGTTGATAGTCCCAACTTCAACGAATTTTTATGAAAAAATAGTGGCCTCAATAAAAAAAAAAAACCAAGTATATTTTGTTCTTATAATTTTACGTAGAATAAGTTAGTATTTTTTATTTTTCGATTTCTCAATGTTTATTTTTGGGTCCCTCCCTATTGGGCCCAATACTCGCATATATGCAATTGAAATGATAAAAATATTAACAATTAACATTTCAAAGACTTTTTATGCTTTTTCAATAAATATTTTTGAGCAAAATAAGTTTTTCGATGTTGGTTCCGCCTTCGGCTGCTTTACGAATTTTTTCTTCGCAGTGTTTTGGCCGCCATTTTGTTTACAAAAATCGCAGCTACAATTTTCAAGAAGATTTGGAAACTTTGAAATGCGTGATCACCCGTGATGATATTCTAAAGTGTGTAAAAAATTTTTTAACCACTCAATTTTTCGATTAAAAAAAAAAAAGTGCAAAAAAAATCTTGTTTTTTTTTTTAATTTGTTTATAAACAAATGAAAATCGAATTTTTGACTTTTTTGAACTATACCATCGTGTAGGGCATACTTAAAAAAAATAGGGGGATAGGGTATTCAGGTATACATTTTTCACAGTTTTCCCTAAGATTTCCCAGCTCAAACACAACCAAAAATTCAAAAAATCCTCGGACTTAATGGGTTAAGTAAATAAGAAGTTTTACTGTCGCTGAACTAATTTTAACAAATTCTATAATGTTTCATGTTTTCAATACTATTTTTTTATTTTGGTAAAATTATCTGGAATCTATAAGAGTTTATAAAAAAAAATAAAAAAAAAAAACAAAAAAAACAACAACCCATCCGTCTTCATGCTAAAGCAATGGCTAACGGCGGTTTGTTGTTGATAAATTGGACTGCTAGGTATCTTCTGCTATTAAAAAGCTTTATTGAGTAAAGGACCCCGGTTAACTCTTTATGGAAACTGGCTCTAAGTCGAAATTTTTCAAACTTCGAGAAATAATAGTTCTCGGAAGGTTGAACAAAAGTCTCCACGGCGGCTAACCTTAAAAGTTCTTATTTTTCGAGTTATTTTGTCCCTTACCAGAGGAGTTTAACTTTAAGAGAAACGCTTAAAGATATCTTAAATCTTGTAAAATTTTACAAAAAAAAAATTTATTAACCCGTTAACCCCCACCTCTCAAAAATCACGTAAACCCCACCCATGGGTCCAGCGGACCCGAGCCCGAAAAATGTTCATAAATTATTTATTTATGCATATAATGACTTCAAAATTTTTTTGCATACAGTTCGAACATTGTTTAAGAGGGTAACATGATTGTTATTATCAATTTATTTTTTTTAATATACGAAAAAAATCGCTGAAAAAAAAAACGAGAACAAACCGATTTTTTTTCAAAAAAATATAACTTTTTTAATTTTTAATATTTTGACTTTAAATTTTCACTGAAAACGTATTTACTATCATAGTTTACGAAAAAAATAGTCTCGTAAGGGTTGCCCAAAAAAAGTATATTTATTTCGAAGATTGAAGTGAAGAAAATTAGGTAAAAATGAAAACTTCATTAGTCACAGTAAGCGTCATTTATTTATTAATAAAATATTATAAAAATTAGAAAAAAATACATTTAAGAATTATTTATGGTAGAAAAATGTAATGAAACAAAATTTTTCCAAGAAAATTTATTTTTACCCTTCTAAATATTCGCCAACACATTCAGCGCATCTCATAACGCGGTGCTGGTTGTTGTTTTCAATATTTTTCAAGTTAAATAAAATTCGAGAATTAACAGCTGCAATGTCTAACATCCCTAAAAAAAAACTCGCATCGGCCACCGCCTGGTTTTTTTGCTACTGTCCGAGAGTGGCAGAGCCAATCAAAACAATCAGTACCACCTTTGGTTTTATTGTAATGCTTAACAATAACAGGCTTACTTTCTTCTATTGCAGTTGTGTGTTTATCAGTCGTGATAACCAGTACAATTTTATTTTTTTTTGGAGAATAAGAGACAAGCGTCAAGTCTTTCGTGTGACAAAACTTGGAAACAGAAGGTTTTTTTGCAGCAACACGCATCTCAGCTAAGACTACTTTTTTATTTTTTCGTAGAGTTCCTGTCATTTTTAAAAAAATATGGTTCGTCTTTCATTCGCAGTAACAAAGGAACAGATGTAAACCAGTTATCGCATGTTACTGCTCGTTTTGAACCTTGAATCGGTTCAATACTTTTACGAAAGTAATATTCTGACAAGCTTTCTCCTTCGAGCAAATCACTAATAACAATTTTACCCAAATAAGGAACCGCATGGATTAAATATGACGTTTGAGGGTCATTTAGGGAGAAAAATTTAAGGCCGTACTTGTCAGGCTTTGACTTGATGTACATGCGAAATTTACATCGACCGCGGAAGCTCAACAGAATTTCGTCTACTGTGCAGTCTCGTCCTGGTGTATAACACGCTGCACAATTTTTTATCAAAATTTCCCAAATTTCACGTACAGGAGCAAATCTATCATCAACGTTTCGCGTACCTTTATAATCAAAACGCAAACAACAGCTTATAAATTCAAAACGATTCAAAACGATGACATTGCATATCTATAAAACCCAATTCTGTTGCTCCACAAATCCTTACATGATACTTCAGAAGATTTCCACTCGGCTGCGAAGTACAAGATAGCTATATATGTACGAAGTTCTTCGAGAGTTATCTAGGTGTGGTAAGTTTGAAGTTCCTGATCGTTTTCTGATAATTCGGAGCAATAAATGAGTATTTGGTTATTGGTTTTTTCAACAATTATTTTTAAAATGTCGTCTGAAAAAAGGGCCTCCCACAATTGTTCCATGGACTCCAGATTTACGGCTGATCCAGCTGGACCAGGCTGGAAAGTTGGTTCAACATCACTGAGGCGATCTAAAAAAAAAGAAGAAAAAGGGGGGGATTATGGCTAAGTTTCGTTATATTTATAAGCTTCTTATTTTTATTTATTTTTTGCTCATTACTTTCAGCAGGCAAAAGTCTAATACGTTAGCCCCACCAACACAATGCACATTTAATTTTTAATTTTTTTATTTCTTTTTGTTTATTTTTTTATTTATTATTTATTCATAATCTTTGAATTATTAACCTGATCGACGATCACACATTTTCGTAGTCCACTCGAAACCGTTTTTCCCTCGGAGTTTATTTGAGGGGCGACCACGTGCACGAGAGTTGAGAAGCCGCTGATTCAATGATGCATCCTCCATTTCGTTCGTCATCTCGACGTCAGAATCACTCCCAGTTTCTGAATCAACTTGATAATCGGACTCCTCGCCTTCACTTGATAGATTATCTTCCGATTCAGAGTCATCACATTAATATTTTCTTCATTTTCCACTTCTTGCGCAGCACGTAGTGCTTCAGCAAGCGAGCGCGTACGAAGGTTGTATGGCATCTGCATGTTTCGGTAATATTTTTATTAGAATAAATGAAAAAAAAAAAATTCTAAAGTACGCAATACTTACACTCAAAATATGCTCAAAACACAAAACACAGTAGAAAAAAAAATTTTTTTTTCACCAAAATATACGTTAACCCCACACTGGGTCTAGCAGACCCGAAAAAAAAGATGTCGTACAGATGAACACCTGGCTGCTACTAAACGATTTGGCGGGCTCCGGAAACTATGGGGATCTACTCTAGTACCCTTAAACTATAACAGATGGCGCCGATATTAGGGTTTGAACGCGATCCCTGGTCGCTACATCACTTCATAGTTGCTCGGGTCTCCTGGACCCAGGAGAGGGTTAACGGGTTATCCCACTACTTGTTACTTGGGTTTTTAGGGTTGCTTTTTACGAATTCAACAAATATTGGATCCAAAAAGTTTATTATTTTTGGATCCAAAAAGGGTAAACTTTTTGGATCCAAACTTAAGCAGGGTAAACGTAATTTTCTGACCAAGCTGTCAACTATAAATGAGGGCTACGAACCGTTATCTATGAGCGCACGAGATATTAATCTCTGATTATTGGGACCTTGGACTACGATACGAGCTGTATCTAGTAAGACATCGATTTAGTTGGCATGATTGCCATTGTTCAGTGAAGCACCGTTGAAAGCTAGGTTGACACTGCCTAGCATTTGTAAATGTGATTGACTTCGTGTCCCATTGAATGGGCCAAGGGTTTGTGTTTGATTTTGTAATTGGGGTCCATGATGATTCTGCGTCGGAGTAAGAATATTTTGATAAATTGATGATACCTGCTGCTGGATTAAGTTATGCAATAACGTGTAATGCTTTGATTTGCACAGCAAGTAAGTGTAGACCTACAATCTTTTATGTTGAGTGGAACAAAAGAGAAAAACATAAATCTTGTGTTTGCGCATGAAAAAGTGCTTTTTTGCCAGTGATTTTTGCTTGAAAAATTGACATTTGCCTAAATAATGCTTTTCTGTGCATATGGGGCAACTTCTACACGGAGAAAAATAAATGGGAGTTTCTTCCATTTAAGATAGGAGGCGCTCTGAGCCGTATCCGATGGTAGAATCTTCCATCAAAAATAGGAGTTTCTCCTATTTTTCATAGTACTCTTTGTCTGCAGTTACCTTGTTAGTAAAGTTTATGAACTCACCCATACTTTTCTCACAGGTACTTAGAAATAAATCCTGGTGCACCCACTCGACTTCTCTTAGAACTTTTTCTCGTAGCTAGTGCTTGGAACCAAGATTACCCAGTGCTCCAGGTTGACTCCTGATGCACCCGGTCAACTTCTCCTGGAACTTTTCCTCGTGATCGGTGCTCGAGATTTAGAACAAGGTACCGGGTGCCTCGGGTCGAATTCTGGAAATGTCTCAGGAAAAGCCAACCGGGTGCCCTGGGTCGACTGCTGGTGCACCCGGTCAGCTTTTCCTGAGATATTTCCTTGATTCAACCCAGAATACCAAATACCTTATTCTAGGTCCCGAGCACTGGTTACGAGGAAAAGTTCCAGGAGAAGTCGACCAGGTGCACCAGGAGTCGACCCGGGGCACTCTGTACCTTGTTCTAGATCCCGCGTACCGATTACGAGGAAAAATTCCAGGAGAAGTCGATTGGGTGCACCAGGAGTCGACCCGGGGTACCCGATATTCTTGAACCTGAGCACCGGTTACGAGAATAAATCCCAGGTGAAGCTGACCGGGTGCGTCAGGAGATATTTCTAAGTACCTATAAGATAATTTAAATTGTGTAATACTTTACATATGCGTCTATATCTAATTTTAAAAAAACCTCGAGGATGATCTCCAGGTATACTTGTCATTGACAACCTGCGCGTCCGGATACGATACGCCGTCCAAAGTATCTGAAAATTCATGTCTCCATCGAGGAAATTAAAAAAAAATGCTCAAAAATGATCTCCGGGTATACCCATCATCGATACCCTGGTTGTCCGGGCTTACCTCATCTGCTGACCTTATATCTAACCCGGGTCTGCAGCGGTGTATAATATGTCATAGTCTTTATATGATTCGCACATCTCACGAGGATCATCTCTAAGATTTTCAACCTATATATATATATATTGATAAGTACAATTTCGAAACGGAGATTTAAGAAAAAAAAAGGAGAAACTCTTATTTTTCGGAATTGGAGAATCTCCATTTTTTTTTGTCAAATCTCATCAACTTTTAGTGAAATCTACTATTTATTTTTCTCCGTGTAGTGTTCTCTTTACTTTTATTTTTTTTCATTGGTGCATTAGTGACCGAAGTTTGTAAAGAGGTCTTTGGCAAAATTTGCTTGAGTTCTGATGACGACTCTGATTTAGCGGGTTTGACTGCGAAGAGTTCAGCTAAGTACAAATTAATTCCCACTCTGAATATTTCCCTGAAAAATTAAGAATTTCGATCTTTGGAAGGGATTGTGAAAAATTGAGACTTTTATGAATGATAACACGCTCAACAATAAGTTAAATTAGTGAAATTATCAGCGTTAGCCTGAGTGGCGATCAGAGCGGTGGTAGCTCTATCTTCATCTAACTGATAGAAAAAATCTTTGTGATCACCTTTCATATCATAGTAGGAATCTGTGATTAAATCGAATAATCTTAATGAAAAAAAGTCATGATTTGATGAAAGTTTCATAGCTAAAATTTTTGAGTGAATTGATGAAGCTTAAGCGTACATCGTTTCCAACTCCTCTAATTACGCTTGACCACTAACACGAGTCATTTTATCTAGACCTTTCTTTCTGAAGTTTTTAAAAGAATTTTCAATTCTCCTGTGAACAGTTTTCTGAGCAGTGACAAAGTCTTCCATTGAAATAAATATTATAATTCAATGAAATGAAATAGTTGTCGAACGGGGTGACTAATTATGATTTTTAAGATAGTAGGGTTAAATATTGATGTACTCAGTAGCGTGGAGAAGCAAGGGGGCACTAACAATCTTGAAAGACTGTGAGACTTACTAATATTTTACCTGACCACTAACCTAAGATTAAAAATGTGAATTAAACGCGAAACTATATACTCTTGTCAAAATCCCAGCACCAAAAAAAAATTTTGAATTGCGTTTACTTAGATTCTTTTCGCCCAGAAGAGTTCTCTCAAGCCAAAAAGTGATGAAATAAACTCATTTAAATAAGGTATTTTCAACGATTGAAAAAATGCTAAGTATCAATAGAAAGATAACTTTTTCACCAAATCTGAAACAGGAAATTCGAGAAAATTCGACCCTTGTCTCTGCGGCGTTGGATTCTGTGAGAGCATTTGAATTTTGCAGTTGATGAAAAGCGGAAAACGACGCTACACTGAAAAGGCCAGAGTGAAATAAGTTCCTCGGCAGGCACTAATACCACTCTACTGAGAAAAGACTGATTCTTCTCCTAGAGATGAATGATTGCACACTGCACGGGACTGAGTCCCGTCTGCCAAACGTTTGCGCGGGAAAACTATTCTACTTCATCGACAGAGTACATTTCGATAGAAGTACTACTCTCTTGCACGGGACTCAGTTTCCTCTGGAGAGGAATGATTTCGCTTTTTGGGAAAAGACTCATTGTCTTGAAGAAACGACACTTATTTTAGACCAAAAGCAACTGAGTTAACTCTGTCCTTTTCAGTGTACCAGCCGAAATCGAAACCCCTTAGGCTGGCTAACGATGAAGATCCAAAACAAATCAAAGTTAACCTAGTAAAAAAACTTCCCAAAGAAGAACTTAGCACAAAGCTATGATAATATCTTCGAACGACTATAAATATTGAAAACTTTGAAATCAAATTGAAAACAACTCACGCATACCTCTAACGATTTTTTCTTAATCTTAGTAAATAAACGAGATTATTTAGATTAGAAAAAGAAAAAAAATTAGAAAAAACAACTTAAAAAATGTAAAAAATAATACCAAAAAATCAAGTGACCAGAGTTTTGTTGACTTTAAACCTCTTTTCCGCTTCAAGGAACGATGATTCGAACGACTGATCTCTCGATGAGCGCAGAGTAGATACCTCGTCAAACCACCAAAAAATAATTTTTCAATTAATCTAGACGACACACTAGTAGATCCGATGAAAATGGACCAAAATGTACGATAGCGAATGGACTGTATGCTGATAATGCGTGTTTGCAATAAAAAAGAAGAATCGAGATTAATTTTGGGAAAATTCAACCAAACGTATTTATTCAATCAAAATTAACAAAATTAGAGTTTTTAACAAGAAAAGTCAAACTTTTTAAGTTTTGGTCAATTTTTGGTTATTTCGGTTTGGCAGCTGTGAAGAGAGTAAAGTCGTCTCAACTAACGTCTGATGTTGGCAACGAAGAACTAAACAGCAGAATCTCGTAGTCGAATTTCGAACATGATGATTAAGCCATAATAATCTGTGCCTATTATAACATCTATATTGCGTGGTTGGCCAAATTGAGCGTCTGCCAAGTTGAGTTTGCTGAGATGAGGCCAAGTTGATTCATCGCACGGGTGAGATGGTAACGTAGAGGTGAGCTGTTTTAATACATAAGCGTAGAGTTTGAGCTGGACGTTGCGATGAATAGACTTGAGAGTCACGACGACCTTTCCTTGAGTGTGAGCTGACTTAGATCCACCAATTCCAATGATAGGAACCGACGAGTGAGTCCGAGGAATTTTGAGCATCGTTACTATGTCAGATAAAATAAATGACAATTCTGAGCCTGGGTTGAGGAGAAGTCTTACTGAATGAGATGCTGACAGTGTGATGAGCAATGCTACCGCAGTAGTCAGGGGTGAGCTTTCCAAAGGTTGAGAAGTACCAATTGTGACTGCGCCTGCTTTCTATTGAGTGGATGTATTGACCTTGGTTTAAGTAGGAGCACCAGGACTGGCTCCTGACTCTGGATGTATCATCGTGTGGTAAGTTTGTACACATGTCTTCCATCGGATCTTCGAGTTGCAATTCCTGGATGAGTGTTTGCTCAGACAATTAAAGTAGAGCACTTGCTCGACAACAAAGCGCCTGCGAGCTGTTGGTGAGAGCTCCATAAAGCCAGGGAAAAACACGATGTAATGAGAGCCTTCACAATAAGAGCAAGGGTACTGAATTGTCCTTGCAGGTTGAGCTCAGCAGCGATGTAGAATCCCGGAGCACCAACATGAGCCTTGGAAGGTTTAACGGTGGATTGAGTAAGCCCCTGAGCTTTTCCATTTTCAGTTGACCCTTCCATTTGCTCAAGAGTTCGAACCCTCCCTATGAGGAACTGTTCGAGATTCTTAAAGCTGGAAAATTCTGAAGAGTTGGCCAGCGATGTTTCCCATTTTTCCATGGAAAGACGGTCCAATAGACTGATGCCTTTAGCGGGTCAGGCTATTCGGCTTCCTTCTTCGACGAAAAAACTTTTTCCTCGACGATGATCGTGTTACTTTCACATTAAAAACACCAGAAAATTTTCGTCGACGAAAAACTCAAATGAAAACTGCTCGGTTTTCTAATTTTTCATCGACGAAAAACAGTTTTCTTTTTGGAAAATTTCGCCAACGAAAAGTTTGAATTTTTCGTCGACGAAAACCTCAAATAAAACTGATGGTTTTTTTTTAGTTTTTCGCCGACGAAAAACATTTTTCCTTTACAAACTTTTGTCGACGAAAAAATAGATTTTTTTCGGTGACAAAAACCTTTCTGGAAAAAGTACGGAAATGATGAAACGAATTTTCGTCTACGAAAAATTAATTTTTTTTATCCAACAATTTTTTTTTTTTGAAGTAAAATAATGTTAATTATAATATTTTTAAATTAAAAAAAAAGAATTTTAAATAAGTAGTAAGTTTTTTAAAGATTCTTAATAGTTTGTATCACTTTCAAAAATAATCGTGAGTTTAGTTTAAGAAGGTTACGACTCGGCGCTTTTGATTACAAAGGCGTCAACTCAACGATTTAATTTAAAAAGGTTACACCTGTTGCAGATTTACTGCTTTATTAATTTTATTTTGTTGCCGGATTAAAAGCTGGTAGGGGAGGGTTGTCGAATAAATGTTGAGACAGACTTAATTTAATACCAACAGTGTTAATTTATTTATTTTAACACAGCACTCTATTTACAACAATATTCAAATAATTCAAAATTACAATAAGTGAGTTTATACAGGTTAATAAAAATTATTTTAATGCAAAAAAACTGAGAGGTGAGAATATTATAGTTTGAGTGGAGAATTTCCACTCTTAATTTTCATGTAAAGAAAATTAATTAATTAATTTGAGAAACACCTAGTCAAAACTCTTTATGGACTTGATTATATTAATTAAAGCCATAAACACAAGTTTTGTTTGAGTATAGTTGAGATAAACAAGGCAACAGAAATGGCCTTGAAAAGAGAGAGAGAGAGATGCCCAAGAGAAATTAAAGCAGCAGCAGAGAATGACCTTGAACAGAATAGAAAAGAAAATGGCTGCTTGTAAGACAGCACAAAGAAAGGAGAGAGAGAGCAAGAGAATGCACAGTAAATTTTATTGATTTTCTGGCTGCGAAATGACAATGAGAAGCACCGGTAAATTATTGTTACCGGTGCTGTGCAAAAATACCTGAGGATGCCTAGGATGATCTCCTTGCTGAGCTGCTAACCCAAGAATTGAAGTGAATCAAGCCGATCGAATTCAAGATGAGATGTCTCCAGAGTTGACTACCACCAGGTGAATTATTTGTTGAGATGACTGTGCAGATGAGACCACTGCGTTGATGACGAGAAAGAGTCGAGAAAAATGCCAAGTGAAAAAGAACCCAAGAGATAACACAAAATGGCGAAAGAAACGTCTATTCACGAGCGTTGCCGAGAAGAGAACTGGAGAGACGCCGCAGGCCCAGCAGCGTCAGCGACAGCAGCAACAGAGAGTAGCTTGAAGGCACGTGAGAGAGAGAGACAGAGCGAAAAATCAATACTCTGCGCAGGTGAGTCAGCGGTTTTGAACCGCTAACGATTAGCAGCGCTAATTTTCGAGAGACGCCGCGGCGACGACATCAACTGCGGACATGGGCGCGAATATTTAAATTTGATAAATTCCGCAACAACACCTCAGCATTACAATTTAAAAAAGTGACAACTCAACATTTAATTTTTATAAAAGTTTACAACTCAGAGCTAAATTTTGAATGAAGAGGTTAGAGAAGACACCTGGTATAGCAGGCACCACCCCGACTTTGACATGACTACAAAGTACTATTCCCCAAGCTTTTATACCACGAAACCCTGGCCACCAGAGCTTAATTTTTTTATTCACAAATAAATAATCTAACAATCCCCCAAACCCTAAAAACACAAAACCCTAGGCACCCAAGTTTAATTTTTTTATCAATGAATAAATGAATACCCATCCCACCAGCTCTTCAACCACAAAACCCTGGGCATCTGAATTTGATTTTTTTATCAACAAATAAATAAACGAACAATCCACCAAGCTCCAGCTTGAGGGATCATTTGAATTTAAAAAAATTTAACTTGGATGCCCAGGGTATGATAAATTTGGAGCTTGGTGGATTGTTCGTTTATTCATTTGTGGGTAAAAAAATAAAGTTCAGATGCCCAGTGATACAAACTATTAAGAATCTTTAAGAAACTTATTAATTACTTAAAATTCTTTTTTTTAATTCAAAAATATTATTATTAACATTATTTAACTTTAAAACAAAAATTGTCAGATTAACAAAATAAATTTTCGTAGACGAAATTTCGTTCCATCATTTCCATACTTTTTCCAGAAAGGTTTTTGTCACCGAAAAAAATCTATTTTTTCGTCGATGAACGTTTGTACAAAAAAAATGTTCTTCGTCGGCGAAAAACTAAAAAAACCCATCAGTTTTATTTGAGGTTTTCGTCGACAAAAAATTCAAACTTTTCGTTGGCGAAATTTTCCAAAAAGAAAACTGTTTTTCGTTAAAACGAGTTGTAACCTTCTTTAACTAAACCGACGTTATTCTTGTTTCAGTATAGTATTAACCTTTTCAGGGGCTATGGAACGTAGACGTGCCACTATATTAATTTGTTATTTTTTTTTTTTTTTTTTTGTAATAATCGTATGTACTGGTTTAATTTGATAGAATGGATTGTTTTCTATCAAAATCAGAGATCTGATTTTCAAAATTCCCTCTATTAGGCCCTTTAACGTAGGATCGAAATATATAAAAATAAAGTTTCAAAAAATAAAAAATACTATCAAATTTGAAATTTAAATACTTTTTTAAACTTGAAAATTTTTCGAATTGATGCTTCGTTTTTGTAAAAACTCATCAAAAGTTTAAATCTCAACCCCGAGGTAGATCTCGAGGTAGATATTTGGGAAATGTACTTAATTGAGCTTTCCCAAGCTCAGAAATTGAATAAAATTCAAAGAATATTATTTACAATAATAAATTAACGTTTATTCAATTTTTTAACAATAAGTTAAACTAATGATTTTTATTATAAGTTTAATTGTAATGACGATGACCGGCGCGTGCAGAGGTTGGAAGGCGAATCATCGCTTCTCATTGTTTTTGTCATTGTCAGACGTTGTCATGCGCGACGTTGTCGTCGAGCTCATAAAGACGAACGAAGGAATTTGGACGGTAGGATCGACGGATGTTCGAACCGACACAGGTACTCCCCCTCCAGTGTTGGTCGAAGTTTTCGAGGAAAACGATACTCGCTTCTTGCCGGTTTATTTGACTAGAGTTGAGTTTTTTGTTAGAACCGTACAATCTTTCTCTCGGGAGGAAGCAGCAGTAGTAGTTGTTGGTAAGTCCGCAGCTTCCATGTAGGCAGGTTTGAGGACATCGGTAGAGTAGGTGCAAGCTTTGCCCTCAACATCGATGACGTCGTTGCGCTTGCTGATTTGACGAGTCATCCGGTGTGGACTAGAATAGTGTGGGTCAAAAGGCTTCCGAATAGAGTCGATACGCTTGAAAACATGTGTACAGGTAGGCAGATCATTAAAAACAAAAGACTTGTCTGGCCGGATGTGTCATGATGCAGCCACAGGCTTGATGGCCTGTGTGAGCCGGCGGAGACCTTCAGCGAACGATGGAGGGTCGATGTAAATATTTTTGTTTGTAAAAAAGAAATCACCAGGAACTCTGATAGGCGTACCAAAGAACATCTCGGTTGGTCAAACTTGGAGATCTTCCTTGTAAACCGTGCGTAGGCCTAACAAAACCATCGGAATCATGTCAGGCCAACGAATTTCCGGATTTCACCTAAGACCAGCCTCGAGCGTGCGGTGAAATCGTTCCACCATCCCATCCGATTGAGGATGATAAGTTAATGTACGGACTCGATCAGATCCGATGTTAGGCCGTACAACTCCCGTTGAAGAATCACAATGAACGCTTTGACCATCACGGTTTGACTAAAGGCTTAATAGATAACCGTGGATTGCCGACTAGGTTTGGCAGCTCAGTGTCTGTGGCTTGAGCTTGGGTCACAGTTTTAGAACTCACGATCGAAGGCATAGCAACGGCGCATGCACGAGAAAGAGCTTCAGCTACAACGTTGTCCTTGCCTTTGACGTGCTCGAACGTGATCTGAAACTGAAAAATGTAATCCAGTTGTCTGGCTTGCCTTTCTGAAGCTTTCGATGAACTCTTCTCGGCAGCATTTACCAAAGGCTTGTGGTCTGTGTGTACAGTGCAAACGTGTCTTTCCAGGATTCTTTGAAAGTATTTTACAGCGGCGTAGACGGACAAAAGTTCTCTATCGTAGACACTGTAACGTTTTTCCGTGTCGGAAAGTTTCCTTGAGAAAAAACCTAATGATTTCAAGATGCCTGGTGAAAATTTTTGATCCAAGTGGCCTCCGATAGCTTTGTCGGAAGCGTCTGTTGTTAAAATCAAAGGTGCACCAGAACGTAGGAAAGTTATAGTCGTGGCTTCCACCAATGCAGTTTTGCTGTTGTTGATAGCGTTGTCTTCTTCTGGGTTCTAGTCCAGCTTGAAGTACTTCTGCTTTAGACGAAGGCCTTTCAGCATGTCGTTCATGGGAGCCAAAATTTCCGCTGCTTTTGAAATGGACCGATAAAAGTAGTTAATCAGGCCCAAAAACTACGTAACTCGTGGGCTGTTGAAGGCTTCGGGTACTCAACAATGGCATTGACGGTTTTTGGTGGAGGTGTGATACCATTTTCTGAAACGATGTAACCAAGCTATTTCACCTTATCCTTACCGAAAACGCATTTTGATGGATTGGTGCGATTTGGCTTTCCGAAGAACCTCGAAAAGTTGCTATGGATGGTCAAAGTGTTGCTCGTGGTTCTCCGAAACAACGAATACGTTATCGAGGTAGCATTTGGCAAACGACAACTTACTAAGCAGGTGATCCATGAACCTCTGCAATGATTATGTGGCGTTGCAAAGACCCATGGACGATCGTAGGAACTCATAAAGGCAAAACGGTGTTGTTACTGCCGCTGTCGCAATGTCCAACTCTGCGATTGGAATTTGATAAAATGTTTTACGTCAATCAATTACCGCAAATATTCTGCCTTTAACTTTCAAAAAGAGATCATCCACGATCGGAATCGGATAATGGTCTGGCTCGGTAAAAGCGTTCTGTGACTGAATACTGGAAGACTGATACTCTATTTATTACTGGGCATGACTTACTGACTGCTTCTCTTGACATTCAAATGCCGCAAATGATGACTAATGATTTTCTCTACCGTGACTTTAAATCTGTGAATACTGAGTCTTTGAATGATTATTTACTTAAATGTGATTGGTCGGTGGTCATAGATAGGATGAGCTCTCTTAGTGCGAGGTTGGATTGTTTGTATGCTAATCTTTATGCTGCTCTTGACGAATTTGCTCTACTGAAAACTCTGAAACACAGGAAGAATCACCATCCGTGGTTCACCACATATCATCGCTCATTAATATCTAAAAGAGATAGACTCTACAGATGCTACAGACGCTTGAGACTTGATATTGAATTATTTCTATATAGACACACACGTGATTTTGCACATGAGCAGATTGAGTCTGCAAGACTCAACTTTTACTACCACAGACTCAAGGACCTCTCTGACCTTCAACAGCTCTGGAGGGAACTTAGACACCTTGGCATCTGCCCTAGCCCTGCTTCCAACTTGGGTCGTTTCTGTGTGGAGGATCTCAATGCTCACTTTGCCTCTGTTTCTTTTGACTCCGCAGCATCGGATCGCTCTCATTTTCTAATTAACTTGGAAAATGAGAGAAATGATGGCATCTTTGATTTTTCTAATGTGACAGTGAACGAAATCGCTACTGCTATAGGCTAGTCGGCATCTCAAATGGTGGGTGTTGACTCTCTCCCACAGAGCTTCATTCAATCAGCATTCTCATCCACAGGCCCTACTATCCACAGTATCTTCTGTTGAAATGAGAGCAAATTTATGCGTGTACGGAATGTGTCGAAATGCTGACATGTGATGAACTAAATAATTGAGTATGCCAATGCAGAATTGTACTTTCACAGTACAGATGAATAAGCGTTGTCTGGTGCAATCCGAACGCCACTCGTAAGACGAAAGTCAAGTCGTCACTATGTCGGGAGTTTTCTTAATGTATTGAAATGTATTTTATTTAATCTTCCTATATTATATTTCCGTTTTTTTTTTATCCTCATAATTCGATCCTCACATTCTGTAATTATTATAAAAAACACCGTGAAAACACCGTACTGATAACTAAATATGATGATCCTCAAAATTCGATCCTCACCTTTTAAATTCGATCCTCACTATGAAGTCCTCAATTCAGTCCTCAAAACTCGATTCTCAAAGTTCAATCCTAAAAATTCTTTTGTATATTAAATTAAATTTTTTTTTTAGTATATGTCAAGTGTAGTTTAGTGTAGTAAAACATAGAGAAGCAGCAGTAGTAATGGAATTGATAGAACATGATAAAAATATTTTTGAAATTTTCGATATAAGTTATCTAACTCCCAAAAAATTAAGAGAATATATTTGTTTGTTTTTAATGTCAGAAAAAATTCCTGGTAGTTCATTTTGGAATAAGTATAAAAAAATTTTACAGAAGATTTAAGGAAAATAAGGAAAATAGCGGTTTGAATGAAATAAATGAATTTTTGAGAAATGACGATTCTTCATTAAATTGCAATTTTTTTGGTTGACCAAAGCCATGTTTAGATAATTTAAAAAAAAATTTCTAAAATTATGGTACTGTAAATGAGATTCATGAAAAATATACTGAATTATTTACTAAATTGAAAGATGATCAAAAATCGATTTTTAATGTAACAACCAAAAATTCCAATAGTATGTACTTCATAGATGGTCCAGGAGGCACTGCAAAAACTTTCCTTTATAAAACTTTAATTTATTATTTTATGTCGAAAAATAAAAATTTTTTATATATGGCATGGGCCGGTATAGCTTCAATTCTATTACCAACAGGTATGACCAGTCATAAAACTTTTAAATAACCATTAATTTTAGATAATGTTGAAACTTCATTTCTAAAAAATGAATCAGACAAAAAAAAATCACGCAAATGTGACATCATCGTCTGGGATGAAGTATCTATGATTCCAAAAAAGGCATTGAAAATCGTAGATAGGACTTTAGAAGACACTACAAATAAATTACCTTTCAGAGGTAAATTAATAATTTAAGGGCGTGATTTTAGACAAATTCTTCCAGTACTGAAAGTGGTAATGAAAAAATTGTCGTGGTAGATACTATTAAATTTAGTAAATTAAAGAAAAGCTCCAAAAATAAAATTAACTTATTATTAAAGATTGGCGAAAGTTCTATAGAAAATTTTCAAATTCCAAAAGAATGAAAAACTAAAGATGTGTGTCAATTTGTGGAGATATAAATGAAAATCATGAATTGAATAAAGTTTTTTTAGCTCTAAAAAAATGAAAACGACAAATGTTAAATAATGAAATTTTAATTATATTAAATGGTCAATGTAAAATTAAAAATCACGAATTGATACGAACATAACAGAGAAGCAAAAATTATTACTGTCGATAAAAGTGGGAAAATTGTGTTCATTCCGAAAATCACTTTGAGTCCAAACGAAAATTCAAGTTGTCCGTTTATTTTAAATAGAAAACAATTTCCCTTAGTTTTAGCCTTTGCAATGACAGTTAATAAGTCTCAAGTGCAAAGTTTTGATAGAGTTGGCATATAGATAAAAACTAAACTTTTTTCGCACGAACACTTATATGTATCGTTAGATTTTTTGGATATTAGGAGACAATGAGCGATGGTGTCAAAGGCCTATGAAAAATAAAGGAGATGAAGATTGTGATTTTTTTGAGATAGATTCCTCGATGGGCGTCTTTAAGGATGCCGAGTATAGTTGACTGTGAGGAGTGATTTAGCCTGTAGGTGTATTGATGTGGATTTATTAGGTTGTGATGGGTATTGAAGTTAGTTAGTTGAGCGGAGACAATTCTTTCGAGAAGTTTAGAAAGTTCAGGAAGGAGGTCAATGGGACGTTGAGGTTTTCTTCTACTCAGAGAAGAAGTAGCCAGTCGTGAGTGATGCATTTATGAGTTAGGTGATGTAGGGGAGAATTGAGGGAAGGGCGAGTTTTATCATGGAGGATAAGGAAACGTTCACAAACCATGTGGCCCAAATAGGGGGGGAGGGGGGGGCGATTAAAAGGCTACGAAAGATTACGTGGGGGGTAGGGCTGTTGATTCAGAAAGGCACGTGGTTTTTAAAGTGCATGAATCGATGTTTCGATTCATAATATTTTACTGTCGAACGTTAAAGTCGGCTATCCTCCAAGCTCTAAGCCCCCAAGACCCTGGGCGCCCGAATTCAACAAAAAAACTGGTCGGATATCTCCCAAGCTCTAAACCCCCAAGACCCTGGGCACCCGAGTTAAATTATTCCAAAAATATGAGTGCATTTTAATTAACCAAATAAATAATTTTGTAACGATACCTAACTACGCTGAACTGGTGCAATTATATCATGAAGTTGTAAGTCTGAAATTTTCAATTCCAAAATGGCGTGGTTGATTAGGGAAACGCTATAAATTTTTACTTATTGGTGAACTCTTCGTTTGCAACATTATCAACTAATTTTTTTTTTAACTATAAATTAAATGATTCTAAGAAGCAGACACATTTCGAGAAAAGTGTAAAAATTTTTGTTTGTTTATTCGTTATTTATTTATTTTTATTAATTTTATTTTTTTATTATTTTGTAATATTTCTAAGTGATGTATATTAAAGTACACCACAACCTTTTTGTGGAACAAAAAAAACACTTTTTTTATGGACTTGATATTCAAATATAAAGTACGCTTAAATTATAAAATTATTTCACTCAGTAACCAGACTTTTGTGAGGTTTAGAGCTTAGGAGATGGCTGATCAGTTTTTTTATTGAACTTGGGTTTCCAGCGAGGGGCTAAGCACTCCAGAATCATCTATGATTCTTTTGATTCTTTTGTGATTCTTTCTTGATTCTTTTGGAAAATTTAAAATATTTTAAGCCTTGGATCCAATTTCAATTGATATTTTGTTAAAAATAATATTTTTCTAAGATTTTTACATGAAATGACATTGATATTTTATTGATTAAATATTGATTTTCATGTGTGATTCTTTTTGTGATTCTGAAGTGCATAGCCCCTCGGTTTCCAGGGTTTTGGGGGATTCAGAGGTTAAGAGATAACTGATCAGTTTTTTCTTTAAACTTGAGTTCAAAAAATAAACTGATCAGCTATCCCCCACGTCTTGAACCCCCCAAACCCTGGGCGCCCGAGGTCAAAGAAAAGACTGATCAGTCATCCCCCAAACTCTAAACCTCCCAAGACTCTGGTTACCAACTGATCAGTCTTTTCGTTGACCTCGGGCCTCCAGGGTTTTGGGGGTTCAAGACTTGGGGGATAACTGATAAGTTTTTTTGTTGAACTCGGGTACCCAGGGTTTTGGGGGTTCAAGGCTTGGGGGATAGCTGATCAGATTATTCATTAAACTCTACGCCCAGTGTTTTGGGGGTTTAGAGCTTGGGGGATAATTAACCAGTCTATTTATTGAACTCATCGTTTTTTTTTTTTTTTCTCGACGTCAGTTTTATTGAAGGGGGGGGGGGGGAGTAGACCTCAGGACAACCCCTAGCTGAAAGGAGTTGTTGCGCCCCTGGTATTAAATCATTAAATTATAGCTTAAAAAATAATGTTTCTAAAAAACTAATAGTATTCATATTTACAATTTGAAATCGTTAAAAAAAACCACGTGACTTTGGGGGGGGGGTTGAAAAATTGATAAAAATACTACGCTGATCTTCATGGGAGGGAGGACCCTTCAAAATCTTCGAAAAAATGACCGACCTAAGAGACAGTCAGAACCCATTTCTCTGGAACGGGTTTTATTGAAAGTATTTAAAATAATGGTCTCATTCACAGGTGAAAATTCAAAAAGTGGTAAAGGAAGGAGATTGGTTAAGATGAGAATGCTTTAGTTGGGGCAATGCCGCCAGCTTTTCTAATTTTTTCTAAAATTGCACGTTATTTGGTAGCGTGATCAGGGGTGTTCTCAATGATGTTCCTAACACATGTGTTTTCAAGCCGATCAAGTTCATTGGTAACCTAATTTCGAAGGGTGCGGTATTGGGCATATATACGGTAGGCTGGCAGATATTATATAGTTTGTAATATCGATATAACATAAATTTATCTAATCTGCCCACCAGAAATGAAAGGAGCCCTAGAAAATATTTTTATGTGTGTAAGATCTCATGAATTGGTTTGAAATTCCAGTTGATTAACTTAAATATTTTTTATGAGCAACCAAAAATGTATGTATGTACCTAACATTGAAAATCTAACTATTTTGAAATTGTTTTATGTCTTCGTTAGTCAATATTAGATCTATTTAAGCCTTTAAAAAATTTTTACTGAAAATTATGAATAAAAGAAATAAGATTCTATATTAAAGACTACCTCATGAGTTTGCCTAACTGATGAAAATTTTTTTTTAGCAAATTTATATATTACTATTTTGATCTTGTGCTTCAAATGTTTACTAAAGATTATTTTTTTTATCATTAAATAATATTGTAGTCAATTAAAATTAGGGGGTTGGCGAGCGGAGCGAGCAGGGGGGAACCCCCCTAGTAAATTTATATTTTAAAACCAGAATATTCAACACGGTAGCAAGAGCGCGTAGTTTTTGAAAACGGAAAAGTGACTATTTTAAAGTGTTCTAAAGTGAAACTGAGATACTACGTTACTTTGAACGTGAAGAGGCTTGGAAAGAATTTTAAATGAGCCTATTAGAAAAAGAAAATCAGTGCATGAACGAACTAAGCTTGGCAGGTATAAAGTTAGTTCCAAAGGTAGATTTAATAAAAACTTTATGTAAATAGCCACCCAGAGAAATCTAGGAATGTTTTATTACAGATGAACTAAAAAGACTTTGTAAAGGCACAAAGGAAGAAAATACTGTAGCGACAAAGTCAAGAGGTGAAATAATAGATGATCTGCTACAATTTCAAAAAGAAGCAGTGTATGCTGACGTACATGAAAGTGATTTAAGAAAAGTGGGAAAAATTTTAATTGAAGAAATTCAAAACTGTCATAGTGCTATTTTGGAACATAAAGATAATCAAATTAAAGAGCTAACTATGTCGCAAAACAAAGACGCAAGATTCCATATCTTTGATGGAAGGAATTATGGCATTTGTAAAATAAGGATACTCCAATACTTGAAAACAAAAAAGTGTGCAGAACAAGCAGTTCAAGAGGCTTTGACATCAGATTCACAAGAGAATTGGGCCGACATGAACGAGAAAGCAATAAACTACATTTATTGCAGTATAAGCAACGATCAATTAAAATTTTTGAGCGAAGAAGAGAGAAAATCCACTCGGAAAATAATGCAAAAGTTTGACAAAATGTATCTAAGAGAATCTACAGCCATGCAAATCTGTGTGAGAAACAAAATCGACCAGATGAAATTAAAAAATTATGACAATTCAAGTTCATTTTTCTGTGATTTTGAAAAGACCATAAATGACTTAAAAAATGCTGGAAGAAAAGTCAACGAGGCAGAAAAATTAAATTACATGCTGAGAACTTTGTCAAAATCCTTAAACTACATTGGAGATCTGGTAGATGCTCTATCAACAGAGGATAGAAATTGTGAGTTCTTGAAAAATAAAATAAGCATGTGGGAATCCTGAAATTTGAGTGAATCAAACAAGAAAAAGTGTAGTGCATTTCAAGCAGAAAGTTCAAATAAATTCAGCTGCTATGGCTGTGGTAAACCCGGAAACTTGAAAAAAAACTGTAGAAACAAGTAGACCAAAAACAATAATACATTTTGGCAAGGAGGTTCATAAGAAGCATCACAGCAGAAACAGCAACAACGGCCCCAGTCTCAGCAGTTTCAAGGTCGCGGCGGCAGAGGCGGTTGACAACACTCAAATCGCGGAGGCAGGAACTGGCAGCCCCGCAACGATGGAGCGACTCAGCACAACACGAGGTATAGTAACACTGAAAACGACAGCACGGATGATCAGGTGAAAAACTCTTTTTTTGCGCATTTAACAGACGGTGATAAATTTGATAATCATGTTGTTGATGTATATAATTGTGATACAATTAAAATAGATTGGATATTAGACAGTGGTTACTCAGACCACATTATAAATGATGAATCCTATTTTTATGAATCTATAGTTTTGAAAAAGCCAAATTATGTCAAGGTTGGTGACGGTAGAATTTTGAAAGGCACGAAAATTGGTAAAATTTTAACTTATTTTGAAGTGAATGGAATTAAGCATAAAACAAAAGTTTTCAATGTATTTAATGTAGCTGAGATGGATAAAAATTTGTTGAGTTTTGCGAAAATTACGAATGAAAATAAAATAATGTCTGTCGGAAATACGTCGAAAATATATAATAGTAATAATACTTTAATTGCAGCAACTTGCAAAGAACATGGGTTGTATAAAATAAGTAGTTATTTTGATGTGAAAGTGTGTTATTCGTCGGAGAAAATAAACAAGAACATGACACAGAAAGAAAGGGTTCATAGAATTTTCGGTCACGTAAATTTTAAATATTTGGAGGAAATGTGTAAGAATAAATTGGTCGATGGGTTACCAGAAAAATTAGAGTCAGTAAATTTAAAGTTTGGAACGTGCATACAGAATAAAATGCATGATTTATCTTTTGAAAATAATAGAAGTAGAGCCACCGAGATTTTAGAGTTGGTACACACAGATTTAAATGGGCCACATAATACAACAGGTTATGATAATTCAAAATATTTTTTAATCTTCATTGATGATTATAGTAAATGTGCATTGATTCACATAATTATATTAAAGTCAGATGTTTTTGATTCATTCGTGGATTATGTTAATAAAGTCAAAAATCTATCCGGGAGAAAGATTAAAAAATAAAGTTGTGATAACGGGAGAGAGTATATAAATCGGGATATTTTCACATAAGTGAGGGAGAAGGGAATTCTGATAGAACCTTGTCCTCCAAACGTGCATGAATTAAATGGGACCACAGAAATATATTATCGGTCAATTATGGCATGTGCCAGGTGTTTGCTTTTTGAGGCGAATGTAAATCGTAGATACTGGCTGGAGGTAGTTAAAGCCGCAGCTTACTTAAAAAAAAAGAACAATTGCAAACATGATTGAAAATAAAACCCCTTGTGAGATTTTATTTAGAAAGAAGCCAAGTTTAAAAAATTACGTTTATATGGGAGTAAAGTTTTTGTAAGGGTGCCTGAAATTAAGAGAGATACTAAGTGGGATAGAAAGGCTGATTTAGGAACTTTACTTGGTTATGACCACGTTTAATACAGAATTTTGTTAAATGGTAAAAAAGCTAGAGCCAGACATGTGGACATCATTGAAAATGATGAAAATTTGATTGATTTAAGAGCTATGACAATGATGATAGCGATGATGAAAATTTGCAAAATGAAAATCAAAACTCTGAATCAAACGAGGGTAGGGAGAAAATAGAGTCGGGTGAAAATATAGACAACTAAGATAGCATTGAGGTGATGGAAAATATTTCACAAAGGCCGCAGAGAGTAAGACGGCACCCAGATTAGTATGGGGTGAATGTAAACTCAAATTATATCTACGTAAATGTTGTAAGCGCTGATGTCCCTCAAATTATGAGGCAGTGATGTGTGGTAGTGAGAACGATTTGTGGTTACAGGCTATGAATAAAGAAATAAATTGTTTCAGTAAAAATAGAACTGGGGAACTAGTAGAAATGCCGAAAAATAAAAAATTGTTAGATTTAAAATAGGTTTTTACAAATAAATCTGACAATAGAAAAAAAACACGACTTATTGTTAGAGGTTTTCAGCAAGCTGAAGTGCTTAAGGATTTGTATTTTCCTGTTGTTAGAATACAGACTTTAAAATTTTTGTTAGCTTATTGTTGCCAAAATGGCTTAATAATAAATCAGGAGGACGTAGAGACAGCTTTTTTAAATGGTCCGGTGAAGTCGGGAGTATTTGTAAAACAACCAATGGGTTATCAAGACGGTTCAAATGGAGCTTACAAATTAATTAAAGCATTATACGGGTTGAGAGAGAGCCCGAGAGCTTGGTATGAGTGTTTTGATGAAATACTTATTTTTGACGAAAGATCTTGTATTGACGTACGAAAGAAATTTGACCGCTGACGTGTTATATTGCTTTGTTGATGCTGACTGGGCTGTCGATAAAGTTGATCGAAAATCAACTACAGGTTATGTAGTGAGAGTTTTTGGAAATGTTATTGGAAATTGCGTAAGCAAGGCAGTGTGACAAAATCGTCAACAGCTGCTGAATATAATAGTTCAGTGTGACTTTGTATTGACGATCCAGGCATATTTCGCGCAAACATTCCCACTTTAGAAGCATAGCCTCCCAAGCGTGAGAAAATTTCTAAAAAATAATAAATTTAATTAACAATGAATTTAAATAGATACCTACCCCCCCCCCCCCCCCGATAATTAAATTGAGAAAGATAAAAAAATTTTGGTTTACCCAGCCAGGAATCGAACCTGGATCACCTACTTTCGCGGTTGGTGCGTTAACCATCACGCTACCGGGCTCACTGATTCGCCTCTGACTATGGGACTACTATTTATTTATCTTTCTCAATGCGACCAATCTCTCTCATTCAGGGTCAAAGAAAAAGTTTATTAAACAACTTTGTATTGCCTAGTGGATAACAATAATAGTTCAGTGTGACTTTGTATTGACGATCCAGGCATATTTCGCGCAAACATCCCCACTTTAAACTAAGCATCAATCTTCACACTAAAAAATGATAAATTCAATTAAAAATGAATTTAAATAGATACCCCCCCCCCCCACTAATTAAATTGAGAAAGATAAAAAAGGGGGGCTTAAAATTTGCAAGGCTATGCTTCTAAAGTGGGAATGTTTGCGCAAAATATGCCTGGATCGTCAATACAAAGTCACACTGAACTATTATTGTTATCACTTAGGCAATACAAAGTTGTTTAATAAACTTATTCTTTGACGCTGCTGAATATGTTGCATTATCCGATGCAGTTAGAGAAGTGAAAGTGATTTTGAATTTACTAAGTGATTTTACGTTGAAGATTGACAAACCTGTCAAAATTCATGAGGATAATTTTGGTGCGATTGAGATAGCAAAATTTGGTAGTTTAACGAAAAACTCTAAATACATCGAAGCGCATTATCATTTTGTGAACGAATACTACATGCAAGGTATTGTAAACATTCTTAAAGTTGAGTCTGAGAAGAATCTTGCGAACATTTTGATAAAAGCGCTTAGTCGAAATAAGTTTGAAAAATTTAGGTATGCATTAAAAATTATTTGAAAATATGAAGGTCAGTAAACCATTAATTTGAGGAGGTGTGTTGAAATGAGAGCAAATTTATGCATGTACGGAATGTGTCGAAATGCTGACATGCGATGAACTAAATAATTAAGTATGCCAGTGCAGAATTGTACTTTTACAGCACAGATAAAGAAGCATTGACAGGTGTAATCCGAACGCCACTCGTAAGACGAAAGTCAAGTCGTCACTATGTCGGGAGTTTTCTTAATGTATTGAAATTTACTTTATTTAATAAATTTATATTCTAAAACCAGAATATTCAACATCTTCAATACTTCCTTATCCACATCAACATTGCCTGAGTGGTGGAAAGAATCAATTGTTATTGCTCTCAATAAAGTTCCCTCTCCCTCTTGCCTGAATGATTTCCATCCGATCTCCCTGCTTTGTTTTTTGTCGAAAGTACTTGAGAGACTGGTCCATGACCAGATTGCTTTTTTTGTTGAATCGCAGGGACTGATGGATGGGCACCAAGCAGGTTTTAGAATAGGGCACAGTACACAGACTGCACTACTGAAACTTACAGACGACATCCGAGAGGGCATGGACAGGAGGCAGGTGACTGCACTGTTGCTCTTTGATTTCAGCAAAGCCTTCGACTCGGTCTCTCACATATTGCTACTCAAGAAACTACAATCCCTTGGCTTTTCGCGCAGGGTTTTGCAATGGATTGCTTCCTATCTATCAGGCCACTCGCAGGTGGTGAAAGCTGAGTACCGGAGTTTCACCTCTTTTCGTCCCCTTAATAAGCGTGTGTCCCAGGGCTCGGTATTGGGTCCCTTGCTTTTTACTCTGACATTGCCCTGGGTCTCAGCCCTGGTGTTTGTCATATAATTTACTCGAACGATCTTCAGATATACGTGCGCGGCTGAGTCGAGGACATACGTACCATTCTGGACAGACTGAGCCAAGGTGCTGAGCATGTCGCGGACTGGGCTGCCGCGAATGGGCTGATTTTGAATGCAACAAGACTAAGGCTATGATTTTGCGTACCACGTCTTATGTCAATGACTTTGAGAGATTTGGTATTCGCACCCTGCAGTTTGGTGCACTGTCCCGTTTCATCTACACATAGTCTGGGGGTGCTGCTGGATTCCAAGCTGACCAGGAAGGATCATGTTCGATATGTCTGTGGCAGAGTTCATTTTCTCATGTACCGTCTTAACTACTTTAGACGCAGCACCACCTTCGAACTGCGGAAGCACCTTAAATACATACTAGGGTGGGCCGAAAATGGAAAATTTTGGAATTTAGAAACACCTGAGGTCTCAAAAGTTGTCTTTTAACATGAAAATAAGAAAAAAAATTTTGTACACGCAAAAAAAAAAAATTTTAGGTTTGCCCGAAGCCCTTGAAATTTTAGTAAAATTTGTTTAAAATTAGCTAATTTAAAAAAACATGTTTTTTTTTTCAATACTCGATAACTTTGCGAAAAAAAATCGTAGAGACGCGAATTAAAAAAGAAAATGAAGCACTTTAGTTGTCGTTTAAGCTTCTATAAATTAGAACATCATAAAAAAATTTTGGAAACTGTTTCGCAAGTACAAACTTCATACTTTTTTTTCTTTGTTTGTAGTGGTTGTAACCCGAAAATCGCTGAAATGCGATTTTTTTTTTTAATATTAATAGCTTTGAAAAAACCAGCGTAGAGATACGAATAAAAAAAGAAAAGAAAGCTCTTAAGTGGTACTTTAAGCCTATGTAAACTAAAATACCATAAAAAAATTTTGGTAGCTGTTTCATGAATAGGAGTATTCTATTTTTTTGTAAATTTTTTTTTTAATTGGTAAAACTCGTCTATTTTCTTTAAACTTCAATATCTCTGATAGGAAAAATCATGGAAACACGAATAAAAAAAAAGAATTGAAGCTGTTTAATTGAATTTTAAGCTTACGTAATACGAAATTGCATAAAAATCGTAAAACTAGTTAATAAAAGGTTTTCGTCAATATTTCTAGTTTTTTTTGCCAAATTTCAACATATTTGTATGTAAAACTTTAAAATTATTCTACTTAAATGATCGTTTTGAACATTTGACTATTGACATTTTCACTAGTATTTAAATAATTAAATAGTACTTTTTCATGAAAAAACTCCATACTTATGACAAATGGTTTATTACTTTATTTATAGATTTTTAAAAAACTTCGCCACATTGGAAAAAAATATTTGACTAATGTTTAGTTATGACTAATAGTTTATTACTTTTTTGTATAAATAAAAGCGCCATCTAATGAAAAATTGTTCAACTAATGTGTATAAAAAAATAAGAAATGTACGGATTTTTAACAATTACATGAAAATTTTCGAGTAAAAACAAATAAACTGAAAAAATATATGAAAAAACTTTTTTCGAAGATTTTATAGAAAAATTTTAAAGTTTTACATACAAATATGTTGAAATTTGGCAAAAAAAACTAGAAATATTGACGAAAACCTTTTATTAACTAGTTTTACGATTTTTTATGCAATTTTGTATTACGTAAGCTTAAATTCAATTAAACAGCTTCAATTCTTTTTTTTCATGATTTGTTCTAGCAGAGATATTGAAGTTTAAAGAAAATAGACGAGTTTTACCAATTAAAAAAAAAATTTACAAAAAAATAGAATACTCCTATTCATGAAACAGCTACCAAAATTTTTTTATGGTATTTTAGTTTACATAGGCTTAAAGTACCACTTAAGAGCTTTCTTTTCTTTTTTTATTCGTATCTCTACGCTGGTTTTTTCAAAGTTATTAATATTTAAAAAAAAAATCGCATTTCAGCGATTTTCGGGTTACAACCACTACAAACAAAGAAAAAAAAGTATGAAGTTTGTACTTACGAAACAGTTTCCAAAATTTTTTTATGATTTTCTAATTTATAGAGGTTTAAACTACAACTAAAGAGCTTTCTTTTCTTTTTTTATTCGCGTCTCTACGATTTTTTTTCGCAAAGTAATCGAGTTTTGAAAAAAAAAACATGTTTTTCAAATTACCTCATTTTAAACAAATTTTACTAAAACTTCAAGGGCTTTGGGCAAACTTAAAATTTTTTTTTTTTTTGCATGTACAAAAATTTTTCTGTTATTTTTTTGTTAAAAGACAACTTTTGAGACCTCAGGCGTGTCAAAATTCCAAAATTTTTCATTTTCGGCCCACCCTAATACATACCCTCCTTTTTCCTATCGTTGACTATTGCTGTCTTGTTTATCGGAATATCTCAGATGAACAGGACCTAATGGTGCAGCGTGCGCTCAATCGTGGGATCAGATACATATTTGGGATTAGCAAGAGTGATCACGTTAATCCTTTCAGACGTGAGCTTGGCTGGCTTCGATTATCGGGTTGCAGAGACTACTTTGCGGCCTGTTTACTGTATAGAATCCTGAATTCAGGAGTTCCGTATTGTTTGGCCAATTTTTTTATTAAAAAGCACAGCTCGCGTCCAGGGAGGGTGGCAAATCCGCGAGCTTTGGATACATTGATTATTCCGCCCTTCCGCACAGAGTCCTTGAAACTCTCCTTTTATGTATCAACTTCTTATATTTGGAATAGTTACCCCCCCCCCCCTTATTCGCCAGGCATCATCATTTGCAAGTTTTAAAAAACTCATTGAATCACGTATCTTTACTACCGAGGGAGAAGGTTAAGTACTCTGAGCCGCAGAACATTTTGTGCTCTTGTGTGTGAGAATTTGTAGTTCTACTAGTGACTGATTTTCAATGACTTTTTTAGGACACAGATTAAATTAAACTGAATTAAATTAAATTAGATTAGCAAAGATTTTTATATCTTGATGTATACTTTTATTCTCATTAATTTATTATTATCTTTATTTTTATTATTTTTTATTGCTAATTTTAAATGAATTACTTGTTGATCAACTTATTCATTTTCTACAACATAATTTACAATCAATAAACTTATCAAAATCAAAATCAAAATCAAAACCCTGCGTTGAAAAAGTGCACGAAGCCTTTTGGGCTTGGTCGAAGTACATTTGATTGGTACCAGCACCAATCAAGTTTACGACTTGGAGTAGCTGATCGCGACTTCTTATCACTGGACGCAGCTGTACGAGAGCAAGAGCGTGATCTTGAATGGTTGATTTGATTTGGCATGCCTTGGTTTTGATTTTGTGGAGTCAGTTAGACGAGTTGAGCAAACGAAATTCTCATAGCAGCCAACTCTCGAGCAAGAGGATCTTCTACAGTAGCAACTGAAGGTTGGCGTGATGTACACGCCGAATTTGGTGTGACCGCGCTGACAGCTGCTATCACGGGATCATTGACTACAAGTTCGTCAGCAAGGGTAGCTTGCTCGTCCAGACCAGTTGCTTTGAAGACTTTGATTAGCTTACTAACCTGGGCTGGAAGAAGATCTAGCCACTTTACTCTTAGCGCCTCATCTGTTATTGCGTTCCGAGCTAGATAACGCAAGGTGATGTAACAGCTGAGACGGTTTTTTATCACCAAGCTGCAATTCGTTGAGAAGCTTGTGCAGTTGTCGATCCACTGAATCAGTTAGTCGTTCGGGGATCGCAGCTTTGAGGCTCTCGTACTTGTTATTTTGAGGAGGGTTCAACAGGACTTCCGATATTTCTTGGGTGATGTCCGTGTCCAAGGTGTTCACGACGAGGTTGTACTTGCTGATAACTGATCGAATCCAGTACGTCCCAAAAGCCGACTCAACATTGACGATCCACGACTGGGGGTTGAATTTCCAGAACCTCGGTAGATGGCAAGATGATGCGAACTCCACGTTGGCCAGCTGTACTGCATTAGCCTGTTGAAGTTGTTCTCTATTAAGCTCGCCAGGACCATTTTGTTGAGCCGCTTGGACGTCATTTTGATTTTCAACTTGCTGAATGTTATTTTGGCCATTTTGTTGACTGTTGAAAGTGCCAGGACCAGTGGGAGCACCTCCATCCACTGGATTGACCATTATATTATTCTGCACGCGTCGGTCGCGTACAAAAGAACTTGGCGGTGAATGAAAAATGATGAAAAAAAAATAGAAGGTTATGAAAAAAAGAAAAAACTACGAGATCACCAATTTGGGAAATGTGTTTGATTGAGCTTTCCCGAGATCAGAAATTGAATAAAATTAAAAGAATATTATTTACAATAATAAATTAACGTTTTTTAAACTAATAAGTTCAATTAATGATTTTTATAACAAGTTTGATTGTAATGATGATGACCGGCGCTTGCAGAGGTTGGAAGGTGAATTAATGCTTCTCGTTGTTTTTGTCGTTGTCAGGCGTTGTCATGCGCGACGTTGTCGTCGAGTGCATAAAGACGAGCGAAGGTGCGGAATTCGAAAGGCAGGATCGACGGATGTTCGAACTGCCACAGACACTTGTATAAAATTCACTTTTTTAGCGAAATAAAAAGAAATAAAAAATAGGTACCTACAACTTTGACCCAGCAAGCATTAGTTTAGGACTATTAGAAGCTGAAACCATTGATTCAAGATGCATACGAACTACAAGGACCGTATGGTCCATTTATATATAAAAAAAAAAACAGCGAATTTTGTCGAACCTTTTCGCCAGTTCAACCAAAAGTTTTTTACTTTCTCTTATGATTTTCTTGAAATTTGTGTGATTAGGGAAAGATTGGAGCTGCTACTTGTGTGCGGCGAGGGTAAAAGGGTAGAACTTTGTATTTTTACCCAGATAAAGGCACCTGAGGATCCTTGGAAAACCTTTCCGAAGGTTCAACCAAAATTTTTTCTCTTTCTCTTATGATTTTCTTGAAATCTGTGTGATTAGGGAAAAAACGGAGCTGGTACTTACGTGCGGCGAAAGTAAAAAGACAGAATTTCGTATTTTTACCCAAATAAATACCAACTCCGATCTTTCCCTAATCACACAAATTTCAAGAAAATCATAAGAGAAAGAAAAAAACTTTCGGTTGAGCCTGCGAAAAGGTTCGACAAAATTCGCTGTTTTTGGAGCAAAGTTACTTATCGGAGGCTATGACGCGCAGGGGCCACAACAAAAAAACGTAACGTCACGAAAAGTTGCGAGACTACGTAGTTATATACCTATATATGCATCCCCTACAAGCTACACCATACACGCCTTATAGAGAGATAGATAGATAGATAAGTTTTATTAAATGTACACCAGCCGGACACCATATCGTTCCGAGGTTTGAATTAGGCGCTCGAAATTTGACCGTCAACCCAAAGTTTTTGCTAAAGTGCCAACCTTTGGGACGGGTAAAAAATTATTTTTCATAAAGTAGGGTTAGAGAGTCGATGTCAATGATCAACATTGATTTATTTCAGACTTGTCAAGCTTTTTATTGAAAAAATTAATGATTGATCGCTGCGGTCTACTGTTTTGAATGTGTGCCGTAATTAAAAAATCTAATATAAATTATTTTTAAAATTTTATCCATTTACAAAAACCTTCTCTCAAAATGAAAATAAAATATTAAAAACAATTATGTAATTACGTAATAATAGTTATTTAACAAAAAAAGTACGGTTAGGTAGTTGATGTCAATGATCAACATTGATTTATTTCTGACGTTGATCATTGACATCGACTCTCTAACCCTACTTTATGAAAAATTATTTTTTACCCGTTCCACGGTGGACGGGCAAAAGGTTGGCACTTTTGAAAAAACTTTGGGATGACGGTCATATTTCGAGCGCCTAATTTAAACCTCGGAACGATATGGTGTCCGGCTGGTGTACATTATGTTATACAAACTATAATAAAGAGGGAGAAAGAGAAAGAGAGCTACAATTATATAAAATAATATAAAATAATCAAGTATGATAACAGTGTAGATAAGGGTATAGCCGGGTAAGATAGTCGAATCAGCCCCCAGGGCGAACCCCTACAATATATATATCATTTGAAAGGGCAAAAAAAAAAAAATTTTTGACGCCAACCAGAACTTTTTATACCCACTACTGCGCATGCGCAGTCCAAAATAGTGATTTTTCAACTTTGATTTTTATCTCGAAATCTAAGAGGGCTACCAAAACGCGGTTTGCGGCAAAATTTTGTTTACAAAAAATGTAGTTCAATCACATTTTTTAAAATCATTTTTGGCGCCAAATTCAAATTGTTTAGGCTGTTTTTCGAATTTTTTTCCCAAAAAATGCGATTAAAAAAAACAGTGATACATACCTCTCTGGAAAAAAAATATGTCATGTATTTTAGGAAAAAATAGCTTTACAAATTTTTTTTTAATTTTTTGAAGTGGTGGAAGACACTTTTTAGGCCAAATTATTGAAATTTTTTATCTAAATCGCCACCTAGCGGCTGCATACTGCGTTAAAATATAACAACAGTTATATCGCTGAATTAAATTTTTTGTAAACAAAATTTTGCTGCAAACCGCGTTTTTCTTAGATTTTGAGATAAAAATTATAGTTGAAAAATCACTATATCACCCCGCGAATGCGCAGTTCAGGGAATAAAAAATTGCGGTTTGCGCCAAAAGCTTCCTTTTTTCAAGACCTTTCAAATGATGTATATATTGTAGGGGTTTCTGCAAAAAAAATTTTTAATACCTCTAACGAGATCAGTTCTACTATGTTCATCACTAAAAAATTGTATAAATTAGTTATTTTAAATCTAGGTCAGGTAGGCCAAACTTTTTTATGCAGAAACCCCTACAATATATATATCATTTGAAAGGTCTTGAAAAAAGGAAGCTTTTGGCGCAAACTGCAATTTTTTATTCCCTGTACTGCGCATGCGCGGGACGAAATAGTGATTTTTCGAACTATAAAGGGCCAATTTCATGATGGCGAATATTCGCTAGCGAATAAACTCTGAAGGCGACAAGACCTTAAAAAACCATAAAAAATAATTCGCAGCAAATATATTCACCCCCTATGTTTTCATGGCAGTGAGTACTTGCTGCAGTGTGTGCGAATGAATTTCAATGCATTCAACCGATAGATTAACCTTAAAATTTTTTTAAGTAAAAAAAACTGTCGGAATTATAATAAAAAATAAATCTTTATGATTGTATAATTGACAGTATCTCTTCAAAGTTTGATTATTTACATTTAGAAGTTATTAGGTGGAGTAGCAATATAAACGAAAAAGTAATAATCAAATGGTTGAGAAAAATAACTATCGACAGAGTATTGGTTAAATGTTGTTTACTTTAATAATAATCAATATAGTAAATTTGATTGATTTTAAATTTACATAGTGCCAATATTTATTCAGTATTTATAACTCAAAAAAATAAAATTCCAAGGCGAAAAACTTAGGTGAAATATGTGTTCTTTTAAATCTAAAAAAAAATAATAATAAAACGGAAAATAAATAATGAATTTTTCATAAACAGTCGAATTAATAAATTTTCCATGTTACATTTAAGATTATAACAATATACTATTTAGGCTTGATTTTGTAAAAACCAATTCTGAAATAAAAAAATCAATTGGTCAATATACAACAAAATTATTTTTTATTCAAATTGAATCTTTTTTATTTCACTAAAAGAGATAAACAATAACCTTCTTTTGTCAATGCATTTAAGTGCATTTTGTAAATAATTATAAAATAAAAACATAACTCTTGGTAAAATATACTATATCAGATGTAATCTTATTTTATAAATCAATACTATAAAATAGTAGAGATTATAAGATATTATAATAATATACAATCGTATATTAGTAATTATTGACGGTGAACTAAATAATTATTAACAATTTAAATTTCGTAACATTTCTTAAAATAAAAATAGTTCTTTTTCTGAAAATTCCATTTTAATATAATTAATGGGTTAATAACCTCAATTTTTGCTACTCGCGTTCTCTACTTGCTATTAGTTAAAAAAATCCAACTATTGAAGCGAATGAAAATCACTCGCTGCTCTGGCCATTTCAGCGACTTTTTGTTAGTCACGTTACCTCAGATTTTCATTCGCTAGCAAATACTCGCCATCATGAAATCGGCCCTTAATTTTTATCTCGAAATCTAAGAGGGCTAGAAAAACGCGGTTTGTGGCAAAATTTTGTTTACAAAAAATGTAGTTCAGCGATATAAATGTCGTTATATTTTAACGCAGTATGCAGCCGCTAGGTGGCGATTTAGATAAAAAATTTCAATAATTTGGCCTAAAAAGTGTCTTCCACCACTTCAAAAAATTTAAAAAAAATTTGAAAAGCTATTTTTTCCTAAAATACATGACATATTTTTTTTTCCAGAGAGGTATGTATCACCGTTTTTTTTTAATCGCATTTTTTTGGGAGAAAAATTCGAAAAACTGCCTAAACAATTTGAATTTGGCGCCAAAAATGATTTTAAAAAATGTGATTGAACTACATTTTTTGTAAACAAAATATTGCCGCAAACCGCGTTTTGGTAGCCCTCTTAGATTTTGAGATAAATATCAAAGTTGAAATATCATTATTTTGGACCGCGCATGCGCAGTAGTGGGTATAAAAAATTCTGGTTGGCGCCAAAAATTTTTTTTTTTGCTCTTTCAAATGATATATATGTTGTAGGGGTTCGCCCTGGGGGCTGATTCGACTATCTTACCCGGCTATACCCTTTATAAATAGTTTTTACAAGTAACACTTTGCGCTGATGAAGAATATCGCAGGGAGTCCTCAGAGGTGACGCAATGATTGCAGGAGTAAGAGGTGAGGGTTTGGGGTTAGAGGTGAGCAGGGGGAGGTTTTTATAATGGTGATAATTTTGGGTAAAGTGATTGGGAAATGAGGGTAAGGTTTTCTTTGTGGGAGCGTTCGATCCAGTCTGCACAGTCCATTTCAAAAAGGATAGATTTGCGGGAGTTTTTGGATTCAGTTATGGAGGTACTGTTGTGGAAAATTGAGGGGTGATTATTTATAGTGCGAGTGGTTTGTAAAGTGAATGAATATTTCAAGGTGTTTGTGCGTGAGATAGGGTGGATAAGGGGGGACGAAAGCGACGATTTGAACGCCAAACGGTTTCCTCGCCAGGGTCAATTTTAAAGTTGGTGTAAAGGCGTGGGGGTTAATCTGATTCTAACATAGCATATGCCATGGAGGTGTTCAGGTATTCACGGCGGGAGGTGGCTGAGAGCCAGTTTAGGGAGAGGCGGTAGGGGGTAACATGAGCGGTGCGGCGAATGGATCAAAGGTGAAACGAGTGCAGGCGTTGTGTAAGATGTGAAGTTTATGTTATTGTTGCTTTGTGATATCAGTTAGGGATGGAGCTGCATTATCAAAAAGGGCAAAAATAAGTGAGTTTACGAGAAGGGTACGTGTTTGACGGGAGAGGGATTTTCGCAAGTGTCGGAGGGAATAAAAGGAGCAGTGTATACGTTTGGCAGTTTCACTGATTTGTCTGTTGAAATTTAAGGAGAAGGAGATGAGAGTGCCGAGGGATTTAATAGAGTTAGAGTAGGGAATGGTTTGAGCATTGATGATTAAGGGGGGAAGGGAATCAAAGTCGATCATTGAGAGGTAGGATTCGCTTACTATAATGGTGATCATGGTCTTGCTGGGGTTTAGATTCAGGTGATTAGCTGAGGCCCAGGCCATAACTGAATCAGCATCATGAAAAATGAGGGAGAGAAAGTAGAGGAGTTCAGCGAAGGGGACATGGATGTAGAGGTTTGAGTCATCGGCGAAGATGGCCCATAGTGAATAGAGGATGAAGAGCCTGAGGTCGTTGATGGAAAGGATAAAAAGAAGGGGACCAAGGACGCTTCCTTGAGGTACGCTAGTGGTTGTTGGGAGCCAGGACTCATGCTGTCCGTCATCCAATCGGACAGCCTGGCTTCTGCCAGTGAGATAAGAATAAAACCAGCGGATGACTGTCCGAAGAACCTAACTGGCGTAGCTTCGACAGATGGAGACGGTGAGGGATGGTATCGAAGGCTTTTGAGAAGTCAAAGGAGATGAGAATGGTGACTTCTCTATACTCGAATGCACGATGGGCATCTTCAAGGATGCCGAGAATAGCCGATTGTGCTGAGTGATTTTGTCGATAGGCGTATTGGTGGGTACCGATGAGATTATGTTGAGTAGTAAATTTGGTGAGTTGGACAGAGACTATTCTTTCTATAAGTTTTACATTTCATACTAACATCTTGTATTCAGTGAGTCTGAAATAATAAAAAAAGAAATTTTTTAAGTTCGTATTAAGAATCGAAAATTTTATTATGATTCCATTTGATTTGAATGTATTTGCATGTCCAAGCCCCGTCAGAAAGCTCTCTAAAAGTTGTACCAAAATACTATCTCGTGCACGAGTGTGAGAGAGAGACAGTTACTGTAAGTTATGCCAATTTCTCGTATAATTTGTATATCTGCAGCTATTGCTTGGACGTCCGGATAGAGACAAGCTCTATCATACTCGTATTTGATTGACACAGTTTAAAACATTATTAAGTATAATGTATATATTACATGATATCGTTCTTAACAATATTTATATAAAATATATCCATTTTTAACAATAGTTATTGCTGTACATATTCCAGTTTTTTTCCATTTCACAATATTTTTTTTTTAATCACTGGCAACCTCGCTTGTAGGTGAACACCCATTACGAGGGGAGTATTAACCACATACGTGTGAAGGACCCACGCAACCTACTCCAAGTTGTTTTATACAGTTTTCTCTGCTAGCTCTCTTATGCTTTTTAACGTGGTTTCTACCCAATTCTTGTTTTTTTGTGTCCCTACTCTATTATAACCCTCCTTGAAAAAATCCAAACTGAGCGAATTTCTTGAGCGATGCTTGCATTTTGGTTTTTGGGGACTCACTCGACCCTCGTACCCGCAAGCGCATCGGGATACTCAAACTTAACCCAGATAACTAGTCAGCCTTACACACTTTTTCAGTCTGGTATTAATCGACTTCATTCCTCTGGATTGGATCTACTGCCAAAACTCACAGTATCAGAGAGAATTTAGCCGGCCTTTAGGATGTCCAAGTTGGTATAAAGAAATATAGGGCATCACACCTCACTTAAGCCACAGTGGATTCAATCTTGACAATTTTAACGCGTGAAAAACCACTCGAAAAAATCGCCGAGACCTGGGATTCAACCCATGACCCCAGAATTGGGATACGCACGCTCTATGCCCTAAGCCACTGTGGCTCTTCCCTTTTAGTTTTTTCAATTTTTAATCATTTTTGCAATATATTCAGACTTGATTTTCATGAGAGGCATATTGTGTTTGTATGTTTCAGTTATGTAGCGTCTTATTCTGCAAAGTTGAAATTTATTCATTTAAAGATAAAGATTTTTAAACGATAAAGGATAAAATAAACACTTTATTATGTGATGTAATTTTCACTTTTTTTTTTGTCAAACTATATAAAATTTTGGTCGTTACAATGGTTTCGGTGCATAGCACCTTCTTCAGACGACTTAGATCGACTAAATTACAATTACAAAACATGAGGATATATACACAAAAAGGGGATATTTATAAATGTTAACGCCTACATTTATAAAGACCCCCTTTTTGTGTATAAATCCTCATGTATTGTAATAGTAATTTAGTCGATCTATGTCGTCTGAAGAAGGTGCTGTGCACCAAAACAATTGTAACGACCAAAATTTTATATAATTTGACAAAAATAAAAAGTAAAAATTACAATACATAATAAAGTGTTTATTTTATCCTTTATCGTTTAAAATGAATTTTCATCAAGTAGATACCAGTTCAATTAATTTTAAAAAAATTTTTTCGATCGAAAATTATATTATTTGAACAAATTGAATAAAAAGGTTGTCCACTTTTTTCAGATTGGAACAAAGAGTAACAAAACAACTTGAAAAGCTTCAATTTTTTTTTTAAATCATTAAATTGTTACCACGATTTTTTATGTCAATGTTATTGATATTTTCAAAAAAACGAGGTATACCTGATTTCAGCATAAAATAATAAAAATAATTTTACCAAGCTATCATAGTTTATAAGACGTAAACTATGATAAAGATCTTAAATTTATTTTTTGAACCGTGTTCATTCGATTTTTTCACGGAGTATTTGACTTTTAAAAAAAAACATGCTTTAGTGATTTTTAGATATGCACAGAGGTTCACTCCGCCGACGTTCTCTTACTGAGAAATCAAGTGCAAGTGCCGGGAAGTGCCGAATAGATGAGTTGGTGAACCATCAAGGAGCTAACCATGCTTAGAGCGAGCTAGCGTTTGTCAACTACTGGCCATATCGTGGTTTTATTAAGTTATTTTAATAAAACCTCTGCATACAAACAAACGTACTCTACCAAATGAAGAAAGTTATAACACTTACTAATATTTTGTAATAGTTTTAAAGCTTTTTTTATAATTTTGATGATCAATTAAATTAACTCTAAAGTCATTATCCAGCTGAAAAATCTGCAACAACAAAGATATATATAGCGTTGACGTCATCAAAAAATATAAAGGTATACTTGTAATAGACTTTTTCTACCAAATCAGACGATTTTGGTCTGTTGTCATAAGGCCAGTATGATAATGCCACTCAAATTCGGCTGTCAGTAGTCCAAACTAACAACAGAACGCAGCAGCTTTCGCTAAAACCCGGGGCCTTAGAGACTCTTGAAAACTCAGTACGCCCTTGCATTCTCGCATCATTTTCATATAGCGTCGAGCGGAGAACTAGATTTCCGCTTTGTTTTTATCTTAAAGTACTAAAACCACAACAACCAGCTGAGTACAATAGTTACTGACAAACGGCGTCCGTGAGAAACCACCAATCATAATGAAAAAAAGTTCTGAAAAATTACTCATGTCAGCACACACTCACCTTAATATCTCAATTTTTCATCAAATAAGGCAATACTTTACACGAAATCATTTTTTAACATTCATTAACGTGTGCAGCAGACACCAATCTTATCATAATTTCTTTTAATCGTTTTGAAAAACTTTTCAAAAAATCAGATAGTAAGACGAGAGTAGATTAATTTTAACTATTATTTAAGATTTTTTTTCGAAACGATTAAATAATTATTGAGTTTAGAGATTCTATTCTTAAAGATTTCATAACCTTCAATACTGTACTCACTTTAGTTCTTACTTATAATTTCTCTAAAATTAATTTACTAATCTATTTCTTTAGACATAATTTATTAATTTTATTAAAAAATGTTCTTTATAGGAAAAAAGTTTTTTGCTGTGACATTTATTGGATCTATTTTGTGGATAGCTGCATATTCATATTTAATGGTTTGGTGGGCAAATATTATTGGAGATACAGTTGAAATACCTCCAGAAGTAATGGGGCTAACATTTTTAGCAGCTGGAACTAGTATACCTGATCTCATAACAAGTGTTATAGTTGCAAGAAAAGGTTTTGGTGACATGGCTATCTCTAGCTCAGTTGGAAGTAATATATTCGATGTTACAGTTGGGTAAGAATAATCATTATTGAGAATTAAACAATATTCATGATAATTTTTAAACTTAAATCACGTATTCAGTTATTAAGAGTTTCGTTAAAAAATTTAAAACTGTGAGACTAGCTTGTACTTTGCACAAAAGATAACAACAATGTGACTTAGAGATCTTAGCAAAATTTTTTTCAGAATCGGCGATTAAATTACCCAAGTCTCAAAATTGAATAATCTTGAGATTTATAGTTCAAGTTTAACTAAAACATTCTATACGACCTCGTCCAGTACTTGTAGACCAACTTCTTTGATCACCTTAAAACTATTTTTTTCGTAATCTACAATTAACTTAATATGAAAAACCCTTTTCTGGAAGTTATTTTATTGTCATTTTTAGGTTGGTGAAACCATTGACAATTTTTTATCAAGTTACCTGAAAAACTCGTTTCGAAAAACAAATAATAGAATTTGATTGACAGTCAATATTTTATTATTGGTTTTTTTATGCTTGAATGTAAACGCTTCACGCTCTGGCTCTGCTCGTCAGCTTGGCTGATGTAATTTTTGGTTCCATAGTTTTTAATCATTGCATGTTCCAATAATTGAATTTCTCAAATTAAGGATATAATGAGCAAGCGGCCTGAGGTTTTATTGTAAAAAAATTCAAGCAATATAATAATTTTAATTTTTATAAATTATTAAAAACTTTATTTAACATGATAAGTTAAAATTCCAGTAAAGTGTTACAAAATTCGGTAAAAAGACTACAATATATATATACTAGGGGGGGGGGATACCCCCTGCTCGCTCCGCTCGCCAACCCCCTAATTATAATTTATGATTATAAAAATTAATCGAAACAATACGTAAGCTCTATGTTTGGTAAAATAATCAAAAGACTAAAGTGCTCAAAATCAATAAAAATTAGACACGAGAGTTCAGTTTGAACTTTACTTACTCATCATAACTTGATTCATAAAATCAGACTTATAGAGAAAAGTTTTTAATTATTTAGGCAAAATCATGAGGTATAGAATTTTATTTCTTTTTAAAATAATTTTTAGTCAAAATCTATCCAATGCTGAAATAGATCTAAAATTGACAAATGATGATATAAATCAATTTTAAAATAGTTGGAGTGTTCATGTAAAGTACATGCATACATTTTTGATGACTCATAAGGAATATTTCAGTAAGCCCACTGGTATTTTGAACCATTTCATTAGATCTTACACACAAAAAATATTTTTTAGAGCTCCTTTTGCTTATGTTGGGTATATTAAATAAATTCATTTCATACCGATATTACAAACTTTATTATATTTGCCGGCCCACAATTGTCACTCACCTAATAACATTAACTACCTAACCTACTTCACTATCTCACCCATTTGGAGAACTCTACTAACCTTACTTAATCTTTCATCTTCAACCACCTGACCTATTTTGATCTTAGCCGCATTACTGACCTTACTAATTTCAATTACTTCAAATACCGTAAATAATTCCCAACTCATTTCTCACTCACTCTACCAACAAACCCTACTCACCTTATTCATTCTCGATCTGACTCATCTTAGATCTCTAGCTTATACTCCCCATCCTGAAAACTACTCTAGTAATTTGACGAATAATAAAAAAAATCACGATTTTTTTCAAATTTCGCAAACTTGTACAAGCAAACCTTGATTTTCTTCAAAATTTTTTCACAGATTCTTCATGAGATGAACGTATTTCCTATATAGTAAGAGCTTGCGAAGTTGCGTTTAAACCGATTAATTGATAACCGGCTTTGTTCAGCACCCTCTCATGAGAGTCATGACAGCAAAAAGTATTTTCTGCACTCCGGCCGGGAAGTAGCAAAGACTGGCGCGCTCAGCGGCCAGAAAATGCGTCGAGCGGAAAAATAGTAGTACCTATACTACACGTGGCCACGAAAATAGGAAATGTCTCAGATCACATGTAATTTTCGGCCGAGGCGCAGCCGATTGTAGTAATCTACTAATTAATAAAAATTTGAATGACATAATTAGAAAGCTGAGCTCAAGACCTTTTTAATGATATATAATTTTATATACATTAGAGCCAAAGTTATAATTTTAATGTGTCTATACCAGCCCACAACCACACAACCATCACTCACCCTATCTAAGCCGCTTTACTATTCTCACCCGTATTGAGGCGAAGCCATAAGGGTCATTTTAACCAGAAATTGAAGATTCAGTAAAATTAAAAATGAAAATGAGAAAAGGGCTCTGTAATGCACAAGCTACTACCTTAAAAGATATATTGTCTTTTAAGCCCAACCCCATCAAAATCGGATCAAAATTTACGTCTGAATATGGGAAACAGTTTTGTAAATTTTTGTATAATAATAGCATTTGCTATATATCTATATTTATTGAATCTTTAGAAAGTTTTTTTATTTTCGTTTTAGTTTCATTTTAAATTATTTTTTTCGCAAATTCTGCAACTCCCCTTATGACTTCGCCTTAAGAACCCTACTAACTATATTTACTTTTTTATCTTCAACTATGTGACCTAGTTTAATCTTAGTCACATTACTGACCTCACTAATTTAATTTACTTCAAATACCGTATTTTATCTCTACCCCTAAAATCCAGCTGGCTATTTAGTTGGATTTCGGTTCCTATATGATGGCTGGATTTCCAGCTGGATTTAAAAAAAGAAATTTTTTGGTTAAAATCAATATTAAGGGGTAGGGATCTCCCAAACTTATTTCACCCAATCTACCAACGAATCCTACTCACCGTATTCATCAACTCAGTCACTAACTTTAAAGTTTTGTTGAAGTACTTTAAATTTTCAAAAAGCTCTATTAATATTTTTAAGTAAAATAACAAACCTTTCCTCACCTCATCTCCCCTTCCACCCTCCTCCCGCATAACCTCCGCCTACCAACCGCACCTACCTTACTAACCTGAATCGACTTAAATTATTAGCTCTTACTAAACTAACGTATCTCGCTTATCTAACCAGCTGGCTTGGGATTGCGCAAATCTGCCCACGTAAATGTCCCTTGATTACCCGTAAAAATTTCTCGTACCGCACAAATTTTTATTCCTAAGTAAATGTTTTTTATCAAAAAGAAAACATTGGTATGAGCCGCGGTGGCTCGACGGGTTGGATACCGGACTCTTACGCCGAGGGCCCAGGATCCGATTCCCGCTGCCGGCACCTCTGAAAAATTTTTCATGTGCCTATTACTGCGGTTCTGAATGGCGGACTACGGCTCGGTCGGAGACCTATAAACGCTCTCTCGATTGAAGCGTGATCCCCACAGAGGCCGGAAGATGGGAGTTCGATGTAAAGTAACGTACCACAGGGACAGGCGACTGATACCAACGGGAGTTCATGCATCGAAACTCTGTACTTACGGCCTCGGTCATCCAGGTATAGGTTTTTTCCCTACGATGTGGGTTTTTACTATACCCATAGCACGCTTAGCATTGCACCTACCGGCTTCCGTGCTATGTAAAGGAGACTGGGATTATTATAGGGGGGAAGAGGTCTCTTCTGGAGCAAAAATTAAAATGCTCTAGAAGAACGGACACTTAACCGGGGGGGATAGGGATACAATGGCGAAAGCTCAGTGTCCCTGAGCCGAAAGGCACCCCGGTCAACTTTCACTACCAATAACCAATAACCAATAAACATTGGTATAAAGTTAGGTATAGGTCTAAAAAAGTTTGTTTCAAATTGAAATTTGAAAAAAAAATTTTTAAATGAATTTCATTATTAAAATATAAATTAAAATCCAATAATTATTTATATATATTTATATACCGATTTAAGATCAACCAACAATTGGATTTTAATTTATATTTCCATAATCACGAGAAACCAACACAACGAAGAAGATATTTGTAGGGACACTGTAGGTGCGGCCTTATGCCGCAGAGCGAGCGAACGAGCGAGTCTCTGTATCGTGCTGCCGCAGAGCGAGCAGTCAGTCGAGTCTGAGCTATGGTGTAGGCCAGACGAATAAAGTACGAGTCTCCGTAAATCGACTAATATAATTTCACTCCCTGATCCTATCCATCCTCACGTAGTCCCATTTAACACGCAGGGCATTATCGGGCCCTTGTGGTATAAGTAAATATACCACCAAGCCGATATTGGTGACCCCGAACTATTTTTTTTTCTCTCTTCCGCGCCGCGTGGCTTACACATCCAGAGACGCCATTTTGGAAATACTCTACATTTTCTCTTCGCCCGCGGCAATACCCATTACGAAGAACTCAAGAAGCAAAACTCATTTGAGTTTATTTAATTTTTTCGACTCGTGCGTGATTCGGGAGTGCTGTTTGTCGATTTTAGTGAGCTCGTCGTTTCGGTGCAGTTTTTCTTTGTCTTCAAGAGACAAAAAAGTTTTACACAGGTAAGCGGGTCGTCAACGTCAACCGAAGCAAGGTCGGGAGTTTTCAGACTCCAAGAGAGATTTTTCTTCTTTCTTCGCCTTCCTATACCCCGAGTTGAGCGATTTTTCTTTGTTCGAACGTCCGCACCAGCGGCACGCGTTTTTCTCTCTTACAGCCGTGGGGTCGGCCATTTTGTGAACGGCCTTGCTCGGTCGTTCCCCGCGCTACCCACAATTTTTTTCTCTAACATTTTCGTAAACTTCTGCCGCAATTCGACTTAGCACAAGTTACTTTTAATAAAATTTTCGAGATTATTATTTTTTTCTTTTTTCCGATTAGGTAACAAATATACACATAAAAACTGCACCTGAAAAACAAAAATTTTTTTTTTGAGACCTGCTGGCTGATAAGTCGTGATATTTCGCAAGAAAAATCACGTAGTGAGCAGAAAATCTCACATCGAAATTCTCTCGAAAGAAAATTTCTTGCAAAAACAAGACGTCGTCGCCATATTTTTCGGCGCCAGCGGCTACAGCAACAACGACGCCGCACAGTGGTACGTGACGTCACTTCCCTAGGGCGTGGTCGCCCAGCCAGTTTAGCAACGAGGCAGATGAGCAGCGCGCAGCGCTTACCACCACTTCGTCACACTCCTAGCTGGCCCAGCTGAGTACGTCACACCCACGGACGCTTGGCACGTTCACCTGTAGAGCAGCAGCGCAGCAACTCAGCGCGCCAGTCGGACGCATTGGCAATTCTACTCGTCGCCGACTGGTCCTTCGCCGTGTTGCACACTTTGGCTTGACACCATTCACTTGTTCAACACCTTTTTCTTCGAGATTTTCAACGATTTCTTCTGCTACGTCAACCAGCATCAACTCATCGGCTTCAACTCGACAACAAAACATGGTCGTAACTTTTTAAATTCTTTTATTTACTCAAAGACTTTTATGAAATATTGATGATTATTGTGAACGTTTATGTTATTGAATAATGAAAAATTTTTTTTTCAGCTTTGAGTAGATAAAATTTTTATTGAAATTTTAAAAAATTTAATCGGGATATTTTTAACTTTGTTTACTGTTGTGATTTGTAAGAATAATTTGTGAAGTTTAATTGTTTTCTAAATTCCAAATTTCTAGATTCTCCAGTAAAAAATATATATAGAATTAAGTAAGATAGATAGTCAATATAATTTTTAGTTGCAAGTTTTATTTAGAATTTTCGCTTTTCAAAGATTTCACAATAGCTTAGTGATTGAGTGATTTTTCCATCTTGCATTTAGCCAGCTCACTCAATCACGCAATTAAATTTATTTCGGATCTGATTTGTACTGAATTTATAGATTTATGCCTGCGACCTGACAACTTTTGGTGATCCTGATTTTGGTTTTGGATTTTTATCTCGATCTTCTTGACAAGCATAGTAATCGTTGTGGATCATCGGTGTTTCTCATGAGCGGCTGGAACCATAACACCGGATTCGTCACTCGGAAGGAGCTAACGAGGACGCCACCTTTGACTCGCAGTCGCCTCGCTGATTCAGCACAGAGGCTGAGATCTCCTTTGACTCCAAGGAGATTGAAGGTAAAACCACGTAAGATGATCACCGCTCCTCCAAAAACCACGTCAACTCGCGTTCCAAATACAACCCCTTCGACTATCGGTATTTTTACAAGTAATGGCACGGTACCAAGGACAACGGGTCCTACTTCCGTTCAGAATTCTCAGCCTGACTCAATACCGTTACAACCCAACACTGTCGCGGAAAACGTGAACGGCGTCGAGAATAATTTAACACGGTCTTTACCATCCGCCGGTATTTCCAATTATTTCTCACCTGAGACTGAAAATAGTATGAATCTTCTACTCCGTTTGTTACCGTAGACCAATTGAATGATATTTTAGATACTAGGGAAACTTCCTTATTACAAAAGCTTCGAAAAATAATTGCTAATCCTTCTCGGACTACTGCACAAATCACTCCGAGCTCTTCAGTACCTCCACAGCTTCAGCAAGCTGCTGGTTGTGTTACTTTTGTTACTCCCTCAGTTACTGATTGTCTTCTTACTACTCAAGTTTCAACTTCTTCTGACTCCGTCGCTACAGCGCAGTTAAATCCTGCTCTTGATTCTTTTTCGGTAAATAGTAAAGTCCAACTTAGTTCCGCCACACAGCCTAACCTTGCGTCTTCCGTCCCAAATCCACAATTTGCGCCAGGTAACTATCAATGGTTACCTTATCAGCCTGCATCCGGCTTAGCACAACCACTCACTGTACCTCAGAATGGGCCTAACCCTTATCCACAGACTCGTAATTTCGAGTTCTATAGTTTTTTCAAGGATGACCCAGTGCAGTGGTTTGCTCAGCTGGAAGATCAATTTGCTTGGCACAGGGTTGTGGACGACGAGCCCAAGTTTAATGCTGTGATGCGAAATTTAGGCATAGACATTGTTAGACAAATAGCGGCAGATCTTAGAGTCGTAACTGCTGGACAGAAATATACCACTTTGAAAGACGTTTTAATCCGTAAATTTTCTGATACCCCTCAGGCAAGATTAAATAAATTTTTTGCTGATTCAATGGGCAGTTCTAAACCATCGGTATTTCTTTCACGATTACTTTTTTATGGCGATAGACAGTTACCTAGAACCTCGGTTTTGGCATCATGGCAACAACGCCTGCCTTCGGAGTATCAACTCCATCTTCTTGATCCGGTCGATGAACTGAACGAGCACGTGATGGTGCAGAAAGCGGATTTGTTGTTCGAAAGATTGAAACTTCGAGATAGCACGTTAATTAATGGCATTGTAGCCCCACCAAAGGATGATACTTTGGAGAATTTTCTGGGAGATATTAGTGCTATTTCGCGCGTCCTTTCGAACAACAAGTCCTACAGGGAGAATGACGATCGTTCTAGATCAAAGAGTCGACATTATTCGCGCGATCGTGGAAGTTCTCGCTCGAGATCTAAATCTCCGAGAAGACGTCGTGAACAAACGCCGGGTCCTGGTAAGCGTAAATCGGAACTTTGTTACTATCATCGAAATTATAATATTAATGCTCGGAAGTGTCAATCTCCTTGTTCTTGGGTTGAGAAAAAACCCTCGCGTGCTAAATCTCCGCCTCCCCCCAAGAACAAGTCTAGTAAGAGTGGCGATTCGGGTAAAGAGGGAAACCAGTAACCCCTGTCGTGGAGGAGACACTCGGCAGGGTTACCGGTGACGTCTGTCTCCACTTGAAGGACAAGAACACAAAAGACGTCTACCTTATTGACACAGGTGCTGGTGTTTCAGTTTACCCTCGTTGTCACTCGGAAAATTCCCAAGCCTTACCCTTTGCTTTGTCAGCTGCTAATGGCACTCGTATAAATATATATGGCATGGTTCGCAAGAAAATTGATTTCGGTTTTCGCGACCCCCTCGAGTGGGACTTTATTCTTGCGGATGTTCAATACCCCGTCCTAGGAGGCGATGCCCTTAAACATTTTCATCTTTTGCCAGATCTAGCTGCTAAACGACTTTATGATCGAAATTCGGACGATAAGTCAGATTTGGGTGTAGTCGAACCTGCTTCCGTTCATCGTGTCGACGTTTTAAAACCCGACACTCCTTTCGCCGACCTTTTGTTGAAATTTCCTCGAGTAATCGGGCTTGAACCTCAACCTCGTGTGTGTGAACGTGATGTCTTCCATTATATTCAAACAAATGGCCCACCTGTAGCGCAGCGCGCTCGTCCTCTCGCCCCGTTCAAAGCGAAGATAGCCCTTGCCGAATTCCAGAAATGGGAGAAATTGGGTATCTGTCAGAAGTCTAGTAGTCCTTGGGCGAGTCCCATCCACATGGTTAGGAAGTCGAATGGTGAATGGAGAATATGTGGGGACTACAGACGCCTCAATGCTGTCACCATACCTGACAGATTCCCAATCCCTCGCGTTACAGACTTCGCAAATAATCTTCACGGTAAAAAAGTTTTCTCGAAACTCGATCTCGAGCGTGCCTTTCATCAGATACCGGTTGCCCCTGAGGACAAACCTAAGACGGCTTTGATTACTCCTTTTGGGTTGTATACCTTCAATGTTATGACGTTCGGTTTTAAGAACGCACCGTCATCTTTTCAGAGGTATGTCTTCAGAGCACTCGGGGATCTTGACTTTGTTTTTGCTTATCTGGACGATATTTTTATAGCATCTGAGACCGAGGAAGAGCACACTGAACACCTGAAGACTGTTCTCGAAAGGCTGGACAAATTTCATTTGAAACTTAACCTCGAGAAATGCGAAATTGCCGTGCCAGAATTGACATTTTTGGGATATTACATTTGCGCGTCCGGTTACAAGCCTTGCCCCGATAAGGTCGAAACGATTAAAAAATTCCCTAAACCTCAGACAGTTTTTGAGTTACGAAGATTCCTCGGTCTACTTAATTGTTATCATAAAACCGTTCCTCACCTTGCAGAAACCGAGGCTCCTTTGAACGCCTACCTTAATAAATCGAAAAAGCGAGATACAACTCCTATAATTTGGAACCCTGAGTCTGAGAAAGCCTTCGAGAAGTGCAAAGTCGATCTCTCTCAAGTCGCTTTACTTTCTTATCCGGTTGATAATGCACCAATCCGCCTGGTTACGGATGCCTCAGATATAGGCATGGGTGCAGCTCTTGAGCAGGAGGTGGATGGTATTTGGAAACCGTTGGCATTTTTCAGTAGGAAATTTAATAAAGTTCAAGCTAGGTATTGTACTTATGATAGAGAGTTGGCAGCTATTTACTATTCTATTCGTGAATTCGGTTATCTGATAGAAGGTAGGGATTTCAAGGTTTTGACAGACCACCGAGCCTTGACGTACGCAATGGCTCAACCTTTGGAAAAAATGCTTGACAGGCGTCTTCGGCAGTTGAATTATATTTCACAGTTTACAACTAGAATTCATTATATTAAAGGTGAAGAAAATACTGTCGCAGATTGCCTGTCTCGTATCAACTCTTTCACAACTCCTGAAACTTTTGATTGGGGACTAACCAATGTAGAAACACAACCATCCTTGAAACCTGTCCTTGCTGATATTAGTGCTTTTAAGATTCCAACAGTTTTCACTGTTAAGGATCTAGCCTCTGAACAGCAGAAAGATGAACAACTGAAAAACATTTTGACGGACGTTGACAATCCTCTTAAACTTGTTAAAATTAAGACTGGACCTAAAAACCCAGACTTTTATTGTGACGTTACGGGACAAGTTTTAAGACCTTACATTCCAGAACCATTCCGTCATATGGTTTTCGAGTTGTTTCATAATCAGACGCATTCCGGTGCTAAAGTTACAGATAGATTGATTAGACGACAGTATGTTTGGCCTAATATGAGCAGGGACATAGCGAGGTGGTGTAAGCACTGCATCCCCTGTCAACAATCAAAAGTTTCACGCTATAATAAATTTTTACCGAATCATTTTGTTGCACCTGACGCCCGTTTTCAACATATTCACATAGACCTGGTTGGTCCAATGACCCCTAGTGAAGGCTTTACCACAGTTTTGACAATCATCGATCGTTATTCCCGTTGGCCTGAAGTTGTCCCTATCCCCGACATTAAGGCTTCTACCGTTGCTCGAGCACTGTTTGATACTTGGATTTCTCGATTCGGCTGCCCTGAGGTTATTTCAACTGACCAAGGCACTCAGTTTGAAGCCGAACTTTTCGATGAACTTAACAAATTTGTAGGCTGTGGACGAGTCCGCACTACAACATACCACCCAGCATCAAATGGTATGATTGAAAGATTCCATAGGGATCTCAAAAGTGCTCTTCGTTGTGTTTTGGCTAAAAGCAATTGGTGTCGACTCCTTTCCTCCTTGATGTTAGGACTTCGTACTCGAGTCAGACTCGAAACCGATGCAAGCCCGGCCGAAATGCTTTACGGTACCACCCTTCGTGTCCCGGGACAATTTTTTATTTCCGACGGGGAAGAACTCGATCAGAGAGCCTTCTTATCGCAATTCAGGGAATATATGAATACCGTCAAACCAGTGCCAGTTTTACATAAAAATGTTAACCGCGCTTTTGTTTTTAAAGAAATGTCCGAATGCTCCCACGTTTTTCTTTTACGCCCGGTAAAAAAATCTAGTCTCGACCCTCCGTATTCCGGACCCCATAAGGTTATTCGCAGACTTAACGATAGAGTTTTTATTGTTGACATTAATGGTAACGAGAGAGCGGTGTCTGTCGAGCGGTTGAAACCAGCTCATTTGGCGGCTGACGACGTAGATGTTCCGGAAATCGTCCACAGGACAGACGACCCGGACATCTGTAATCAAACTCCTCAACTGCCTCCTCCCGAGTTACGAACTCCGGATGGTTTGGATATCCAGCCGACAGATCAGACTATTTCAGAAATCCCGGTAACTACTGCTGAGCAGGAAGATCGAGACGTCGATTTTCCACTGGATGACACAAACTTACTCGTTCAAAAAGGAACGACACAACCAGAAACTCAGGATGAGCCTCGAAGTTGTCGGGCCCAGCAACTTCGGCAGTCATCTAATCAAAAGGCTAGGAGGAAGAAATTCATTCCTAGGATCCTGCGGAAACGCAGACGCGTTACTTTTAATCTGCGAGATGTGATTTACTATGTCTAAGGAAAACTTGCAAATAATTGTTTATATTGTAAATATGTTTTAGAGAATATACTTGTAAAATTGTTTTGTCTAAAAAGTTTATACCAATGTAGATCGAGAACAATGTTACACAAATTTCAACTTAATATTAACTACTAACAATAGTGTTAATTATTTTTATCAAAAACGGTTATGATATCAAAAATATTATTTATATAAAAAAGAAAGGAAACTCAATAATCCAAGAAGAAAAATTTGATAAATGTAAAATGAAAAATTTTTTATTTGTGATTCGCTCTTCGCTAATTGAATTAGATTACTAACATTCATCATTTTTTTTTCCTTTAATGTTGCCATGGCTATCTTATTGTTGCTTTATTTAATAAAAAGGCCTGACAACATTGGGGGGGAAATATGTAGGGACACTGTAGGTGCGGCCTTATGCCGCAGAGCGAGCGAACGAGCGAGTCTCTGTATCGTGCTGCCGCAGAGCGAGCAGTCAGTCGAGTCTGAGCTATGGTGTAGGCCAGACGAATAAAGTACGAGTCTCCGTAAATCGACTAATATAATTTCACTCCCTGATCCTATCCATCCTCACGTAGTCCCATTTAACACGCAGGGCATTATCGGGCCCTTGTGGTATAAGTAAATATACCACCAAGCCGATAATATTCATTATTATTTATAAATTACTAAAATTAATTATTTCTTTTTTTGACAATACAAGATACAATATTTCAGTAAAAAATTTTGAAAAAAGGGGATCCAATTTAGGGGATCCAATACTTTCGACGAAGATCCAATTTAGGGGATCCAATTTGGGGGATCAGAAAAGTGCGATATTTAACTGTGTTTTTACCGTGTTTTTAGGAATTTCAGATTTTCGAAGATCCAATTTAGGGGATCAGAATAAAAAACGGAAATATAATATAGGGAGATTAAGGGGAGTACCCCCTGCTCGCTGCGCTCGCTAAACCCCTAATTATAATTGATGACTATAAAAATTAATTTAAACAATACGTAAGATCTACGTTTGTTAAAATAGTCAAAAGACTCAAGTGCTCAAAATCAATAAAAAATTAGACACGAGAGTTCAGTTTGAAGTTTATTACTCTTCATAATTTGATTCATAAAATTAATCCCGTAGAAAAAAATTTCTAATTATTTTGGCAAACTTATGAAATTGTCTTTAATATAGAATTTTATTTCTTTTTTTAATAAGTTTCAATAAAAATCTTTCCGGGGCTAAAATAGATCTAAAATTGACAAACCAAGATATAAATCAATTTTAAAATAGTCAGAGTGTTAATGTTAGGTACACCAGCCGGACACCATATCGTTCCGAGGTTTGAATTAGGCGCTCGAAATTTGACCGTCAACCCAAAGTTTTTGCTAAAGTGTCCAGCTGGTGTACATACATATTAGGGTGAGTCGTTTTAGGGTAACTCTCGAAAATCGACTTGTAATAGTGAAAATCCTTTGAGTTTACGTCTAAAATGAAAGTACGCGAAGTCTGGACGTGGTAGGGTGATTTTTTTTTTTTAATCTAATGGATTTTTATAAAAATTCGATTTTTTCAGGTTCTTAACTAATTCTTTCAACAATTATAAGTGTCATGAACACTTTTCTACCATTAAATAGACTAATAATCGCGTTATAAATTTTGTTCACACTTAAAATGTCATTTTTTTTGCTTATTTTTGTCGTTTTTTGACGATTTTCACTGAATTTTTAAAAATCGAAGAAACGGTCTTTCGAAGTCTACTAAGCGGTATTTTCTTTCTCAAACATGCTACTTTTGAAAAAAAAAATTTTTGATGGTTCATTCTAACCTAGAAAAATTTGGCGGCTCCGTCTTTGAAGACCTTTTTACGATTTTACCTTGGATTTTACTTTTTCTTCTAAAAGAAGTAATCGACACTTTCTGACGCCCTCACTTGGTCGCAAAAAATTGTATGTACTTTATAAATTTAGTTTTTGAAAAGTTGAAGTCGAGACCTTTTCAGCGGTATATAATTATACATGGAAATTCCGATTTTAATCGTAACGACAACTATTTAAAGATTAAAAATAATTGACCTCTGCAAACTAGAGCAGTTCCAGAGCAGTTATCAAAGTTTTTACAGCTATGTTGTTACGTTTTCACACAAGAACATAAGGATGTTTGGTACTTACGAAAAAATGCAGCCGTTTTGTCAATTTTGATCGGATTGATTTATGATTAATATCAAAGTAATCATTGAATTTTTTGCCTTTTTTTGTTCGATTTAGTTTTTAAAAAACTCAAAGTATTTTTTAAATAATTTAACCCGGACTCTTATGGAAATCAAACAATTTTTTTCTTTAATCGTGTGTCACTCATCCAAAAAAGCAAGGACCATTAAAAGAATTATTGGAATTTGTAGATTTTAGGTTGAAGAAGATTTTAAGATTTTTTTTATAGTACCTTTCCGACCATTTGGAAAAGATAACAAAGAAAAACAAGCGGTGAAATTCCATGCGCGTCTGAACAAGAAATGCTCTAACTTTTTTTCTTCTGTATGCTTTGATCTAAAAATTTATACACAATATCTTGAGGTCTTAATTTTTAATGTGAGATCAAAAAAGTTAATGTTTTTAAACTTTTGTTGCAGAGTTTTGTAAATTGAAAATTAGGTTATGTTTTCGTGATTTTCCTAATTTTTCAAAATATTTTTAAAACATAAAACTAATACTAAATTAAACTATAGACTTTCAACTATGCCGTGTAAAATTTTCAAAATGATTCATTCATTAGGGTCAGAGAACTGATGAGTTGAAAATAAAATCGTCTCGTCGGGCGCTGCGGCGGCCGCCCCCTCCCCTCTTTTCGCCTCACGAAAGTACCAAACATCCTTAAATTATATTAAAATATATGAATAAAATTTACTTTTCTCAAATCTGATCATGGAAACGGCACGTTTCCACACTCAAAACACGGGTGGAAACGGGCCTTTTCCACCACAGTTTTTGTTCCCATGGAAAAAACATAAACGATGCTGTTAACAGATTTTCTAATCAACAACCTCAAAAATTTAATGATTAAAAATTAAATGATTTTGGTAAAAACGTTTGTAAATAATTTCAATAAAAATATCCTTTAAATTATTGTATAAAACAATCGAAACAAAAATTTTTTTTGTAAAATTCAATAATTTTTCAGATTAAAAAATTACTTTTTTCAGTTTGGAGGTTGGATTTTAAAACATGAAATAATGTGATTATTCACAAAAAACTTAGTGCACTACTCGAGTGGGAATCAGAATAACAACTAAAATTTTAAAAATAATTCATACATACAGAAAAAACGCGCATGTGGGTAAAAAAATAACCTATAGCATAATAACATTAAGCATAACACACTGTGTGCTACGCGCACGCAGTAAAAGAGTGATGAAAAACAAATTTGAACAACTGTTATTTATTAAAAACTAATGAAACTCTCATGTTAAAAATTTACTGGTAGAAATGACAAGTTGAGGTATACATACATAGGTGCCTATCAAAGAGGCTTTTTCAACAGAACTCAAAAATAAATTAGCAAATGTTTTATAAAATGTAATTAAAAACGAACTATTTAATACATAAAAAAATTCTGTTTGGAGCAAAAGTAATAATTAAAGCAAGACACTCAGATTCAATCAACTAACCAACACATTAAGCTAAGCAGACCAAATCATTCGAACTTATAACCAACAAAATTGAGAAACAAAAAACACAGCACCACAATCGAATGTGAAAATATTTTAAATGCTTAAATAATGATAATCCATCAAATTTGAGAAAGCACAGTCCTGTACAAGTAAGAGAAACTTGTCGTTCCCACTCGAGTTGAATTTATTCGGCACTCGACTTCGTCTCGTGCTGAAACATCCAAGTCTCGAGGAAACGACGCGTTTCCCTTACTTGTTCAGGAGTATACTATTTTTACATATATTTTTAAAGTCGTCTTAGTGCTTCTGAGAAAAAAAAAAAAACAGATTTTCATAGTTGTCTTTTATTTTGAATAAAAACTAACTTGTCAAGTATTGGTATTGGTTATTGGTAATGAAAGTTGACCGGGGTGCCTTTCGGCTCAGGGACACTGAGCTTTCGCCATTGTATCCCTATCCCCCCGGTTAAGTGGCCATGTTTCTAGAGCCTTTTAATTTTTGCTCCAGAAGGGACCTCTTCCCCCCTATAATCCCAGTCTCCTTTACATAGCACGGAAGCCGGTAGGTGCAATGCTAAGCGTGCTATGGGTATAGTAAAAACCCACATCGTAGGGAAAAAACCTATACCTGGATGACCGAGGCCGTAAGTACAGAGTTTCGATGCATGAACCCCCGTTGGTATCAGTCGCCTGTCCCTGTGGTACGTTACTTTACATCGAACTCCCATCTTCCGGCCTCTGTGGGGATCACACTTCAATCGAGAGAGCGTTTATAGGTCTCCGACCGAGCCGTGGTCCCCCATTCAGAACCGCGGTAATAGGCACATGAAAAATTTTTTCAGAGGTGCCGGCAGCGGGAATCGATTCCGGGCCCTCGGCGTGAGAGTCCGGTATCGAACCCGTCGAGCCACCGCGGCTCAACTTGTAAAGTAAAAAAAAATAAAATTAAGTAAAAATAAAAAAAAATAAAATGGTTTTGTTGTCGTATCTGTTTCAAGGAGGGCATTTTATCAATCAAAATAAGAAAATGACAAGCATTTCTATTTTATCGATTTTTGTCATCAGTTTTATTTTAAAAATTTAACATGGCTCTTTCAATACATCCGATTTTTAAAAAATTACGTATACGTATGTTTTCAAGGTTGCTGATTACAAATATCACTTTGAATTTTTAATTTGTCTTAAATAAAGTGGACTTAAGTAAGGTGAAATTATAATTCGCTCCTAATATATTGGATTTGTACGAAAATTTGTTTTCGATGTCTTTTGAGGGTAAAGATTACGAATCTGATTTTCAATTTTTATTTGATGACTCTAATGAGGTCTATACTCAAATAAAGTTAATTTAAAATTTTTGCCCCATACATCTGACTCATAATAAGTTTTGTGTATTGGGATCTCTAATGCTCCTCATTTTGAATATGACCGTAGATTTTTATTTTACCCTGGATGAAGTTTTCTTATATAAGGTAAAATTTTCCTTTGGTCTCAACCTATATTAGAACAATCAGAAATTTCGTATACACCTGTTTTCAAGGGTGCTGATTACAAGTATTACTTTGAACTTTTAATTTGCCTCGATATTTAAGGGGCCATTCTGGAAGATTTTTTTCCAAAAATCGATTTTTCAAAAATATTTTTTTTGAGTAGTATTTGGTCATAGAAATGTGGGAAAAATGTTTTGGGAGGCTTCCAACACCATGGGGACCCAAAATAAAATCTGACGCATGTACACTGCCCGAGCGCTCGAGCGGAGTAGGTGAGCCGATGCCCCGTCTTACTTCTAAGGCTCTTATTGTTCTCTCCTCCTCTTTCTACCCAGTGACCCAGATAGTGAAACAATAGAAATGCTAAAACCAATCTATGAAAATTTAACTTCTGAAGATCTACTGACGAGGTGTCTTGGAGCCAACACTCAGAACAATAACGAGAGTTTCAACTCAACGGTTTGGAACATCGTGCCAAAATACATGTTTGTAGGTAAACAAACCATTGAGATTGCAACATTCTCTGCTGCTTGTATCTTCAATGAAGGTTACATTACAATTTTGAAAATTATGGAGACAATGGGCGTCCAAATCGGTCCAGTCGCGCAGGAACATGCCCGCTCAGTCAATGAGCGAAGAACTTTATGTGCCGGCCGTTGATCTCTTGCAGCATCTAAAGAGAACCGGGCTGCACTTAGAACTGCAAGACCAATTGAAGAGGATCACTTTGAATCAGTACAAAGACTTTTGTATGGAGCTGGGATCGCTGAATGAAGGTAAGACCCTTTTTTTTAGTAGTTTTTGGTTAAAAAAACTTTAAACGCGTTTTTCTCGATACTTTTTGATGTGGTGGAAGTTCTAAAAAGAAAAATAATGAACAAATCCTCTCAAAATTTTAACTGCATGCTCCTGATATATACCGCTATCGTATGAACTGCAATTATTAATTTTTATAAACATTTACGAAAGTTATAAACAATTGAAGTGGCAAAAAACCGGTCAAAAAATTAAAAAGCCATTTTGTTTGTTTTTTTTTCAAAAATCTTCAATTTTTTTTTAATAATGGCAGTTCATACGATAGCCAAATCTATACAGATTAAGAAAATTTTTTACTTTTTGATTTCAGATGAACCGTTGGCGAGTGAGAAGTTCCACCATCGAAAAAGAGGACAATTTTCGAAGCTAAGTTTGACTAAGAAAAAAAAAAAAAAAAAAAAAAAAAAAAAATTTCTTGTAATTTCAGTATTCTACTATAATATGTCAAAATTTCAAACTGATTTTAACATTTTTACAATAAAATAAAAATCTTGAAAAAAAAAAAAAAAAATCTTCCAGAATGGCCCCTTAAGTACACTTAAATAAGGTGAAAGTATAATTCGCGCCTAATACATTGTATTTGTTCGAAAATTTCTATTCTTTGGGTTTTGAGGGTCCAGATTATGAATCTGAACTTCAATTTGAATCTAATGACTCTTATAAGGTCTATACTCAAATAAAGTTAATTTGAAATTTTTGCTCCATAAATCGAACCGTAATAAGTTTTTTGTACTGGGATGTCTAAGGTTGCTCATTTTAGGTATGTATGTATCTATATTCGAATAATTAGCCCAGACATTTGGAAGACTTTTTTTGTTTTTTTCATCAGTAATATGGTTGTAGATTTTTGTTTTGAAATTTTTTTGATTAAAGTTATACTCTAAATAAAATTTCAATATATAATCAATTTATGATTTTTTAGGGATAGGGTTAAATTTAAAATGATGATCGGCTTTGTTCAGCACTCTCTTATGACAACAAAAAGTATTTAATAAAAATTTGAATGACGTAATTAGAAAGCTGAGCTCAAGATCTTTTTAATGATATATAATTTTATATGAAAATTCTAATTAGAGCCAAAGTTATAATTTTAACCCTTAAAGTACACACGGGGTGTAAAATACCCCACATAACTGTCAGTGTGGCAGTTCTGGATTTGGGTGTGTACTTTAAGGGTTAATATCTCTACCATTCTCACCCATATTAAGAACTCTACTAACCAGACTTACTTCTTTATCTTCAACTACCTGACCTAGTTTAATCTTAGCCACATTAATTACCTCACTTATTTGATTTACTTCAAATACCGTATGTTATCTCCCAAACTTATCTCACCCAATCTACTAACAAATCCTACTCACCTTATTCATCAACTCAGTCACTTACTTTAAAGTTTTGTTGAAGTACTTTAAATTTTAAAAAAGCTCCATCAATATTTTTAAGTGAAATAACAAACTCTTCCTTACCTCATTTTTCCAACGTCATCTACTACCAACCAACTTAAATGATTAGCTCTCACTAAACTAACATATTTCACTCATCTAAGCAGCTAGCTTGGGATTGCACAAATAAGTGTCCCTTGATTAACCTTAAAAATTTCTCGTACTGCACAAATTTTAATTCCTGATTAAATTTTGTTCTGGACTACTTTTTCATTTTTGAAATCATAGGTATCTTGTTTCTTTATCGTGACTGTGGCTGAATCTAGTATTGATCCAATGCATGGATGCGTTGTATTCTCGAATGTCATTGGGTCTACTATTGCTTTAACACATTTATGTTTTGTTTCTTCGACGTAAGTATGGTTGGATATAGTATTGATCTAATATATCGATGCGTTGTATTCTCAACGTGAATGTGAAAGGATCTTGTATTTATTTAACACATCAGCGAGATGTTTCTTTATAAATGTTGAGTAAAATACATTTTAAATCTTGCACTACTAACTACTGTCGTATTTGCTTTGATGTCACCTAGAGTTTACGTCTGATCATTATGACTAGTTTCAAAGACATCTGGTTAACTGACTTACGCTTAATACAATTAACATCTTGGTCCCTAGGTTTTGTTTTTTTTTTTGCAGTTATGAACTTCTGTATTTGTAGCCGTTTACAGCTACCAGTGGTCGTTACAGACTTGGCACAATACACATATTCGTCGAAGAGCTCAACTTTTCCTAGTGCCAAAACGACCAGCGTTGATTTGCGATATCCGAATTTTGTCATCCTACAACCTTACTAATAATGAAATGGTCCGGTACAATGACGTTATCGAACCGGATCAAGGTTGTATGCATTAGGAGTATAAATATATATGTATATAAATTAAAATTAAAAAAAATTTAAGCACTTTCAGTTCCTTTGTTTTTGTTCTTTCCAAAAAAGAAAAAACACGTGTTGACTTTTTTTAGATGCTCTAACCAGTGTTGGGAAGGAACTCGTTACAAGTAACGAAGTTACTTAAAAAGTCACTTTACTTGTAACTTTTTGAGTAACTTCGTTACTTTTAAAAAAAAGTAACTGTAAAGTTACTTCGTTACATTTTTTAGACTTACGTGGTAACTTATCTTTAGTTTATCTTTAGTTACTTTACAAATTTTTAATGTCGAAAATAATTTTGTAAACAACCTATCATTATCGTTTGAAATTTGCTGTTTGTTTTGATTAATTTTTGATCAACAATTTTCAAGTTTCACTGTAATTTTATTACCAAAAAAAAATCATAAAATAAATTTGTTCTGTTATTTAAAAAAAACATGATATAAAACTTTGATATTAGGGTCCTTGACTATAATTATATTCTATCGTTGTAAGTTTTTATTTAATAAGTGCTTCACTTGCTTTTGTATTATGTTGTACAAAATCTCTTTTATTCAACTATGACAAATGAATATTTAATATACCTTAAAACCTTATTTAATCTTTTTAATACCAAAAAATAAGTTAAAAATTATTTAGGTTGATTTATATCATTTTTAATATTAATGATGAAATATAAAATAATTAGGTTACTTATCGGCATAAAATTGGTTACAAAAATTAGAGTAACTTTATGGTAACTTTTCGTTACTTTATAAATAAAGTAAAGTAATGAAGTCACATTTTTTTTTTTAAGTGTAGTAACGTAACGAAGTTACTTTTTTTCCAAAGTAAAGTAAAGCAACGAAGTTACTTTTTTTTTTAGTAACGTTCCCAACACTGGCTCTAACCAACTAAGCAATAAAATAGTACAAAATTGAAAAAGTTACCAACCCTATTTTGGGGTCTAAAGGAGATCCAATTTAGGGGACCAAATACTTTCCACGAAGATCCAATTTGGAAATCAAAAAAGTACAACATTTAACTGTGTTTTGATCGTGTTTTTAAGAATTTCAGATTTTCAAAGATCCAATTTAGGAAATCCAATTTAGGGGATCAAAATAAAAAATGGAAATTGTTGGGATTATTGTAGAGGTAGATCAAATTAGTGAAACACTTTGTGGTTAATTAATAGTATTTAATTATTATTTGTTAGTAAGGTTACAAATTATCCGCATGCGAGCATCGTGCTCCGCACCGGTCAGCTGCTAGTACAGTACTCGACTGGTCGCGTCGCGTGACGTAGTTACGTGATGTGCTCTCGCTCACACATACACATATTCTATTCGTGTTCACCGTCGGGCATCGAGACAACAGATGGTGACACGATTCTAATATTATAATATTTAGCTTCATTTCAACACGCTTCCTTAAATTTATAATATTTGTTTTCTTTCTACATTTATTTCATTATTTCATAATAGTTTCGATTTAATCAGTTTCAAAAATTTACAATAATTTCAGGGCTTTGCGATTTTTAATAAATTTATTTTTATCAAGACTTTTAGTCAGGATATCAGCAATATTATTCTGTGTCTCTACTTTCAAAACATCTATAACTTTCTTTTCATAATTTTCGTTAACAAAATGGTATTGAACCTCTATGTGTTTGGAGTTCTTTGTAAAATTTCCTAATTCCGCGATTAACAAAGCACCCGAATTATCTTCAAACATTTTTATCGGTTTAATAAATTTAATATCAAATGATTCACTTAAAAGATTTCTTATAAATAAAATTTCAGTCACTGCCTCGGACATAGCAGAATACTCCGTAAAGGTTGAACATTTCGTTACGCAGTTTTGTTTTCTCGATTTCCAAAATACAACATTGTCAAACAAACGTATTGCAAATCTGGTAGTCGATCTTCTATCTATGCTATCACCTGCATAGTCTGAATCTACCATACAATCTAAGTTTGCTTTTTTTTCTTTATTGGTGTAAGTTAATTTTAAATCTTTAGTTTTAATAAGATATTTCAAAACTCTCATAGCGTATTTAAAATGTGTTTCATTGTAGCAGTTCTGGAATCGACTAAGATAATTCACGGCAAAAGAAATATCAGGTCTTGTACCTGAGCTAATATACAATAATTCACCAATCAAATTTCTATATTTTATTCTTTCGTCGATTTCAGAAGCTTGCCCTAGCTTAAGATTATTCTCCATAGGAGTGTCGTATAATTTTGCATTTTCTAACCTGTATTTTACAGATAAAGATTCTATATATTTTGTTTGACTTAATGTCATTAAATTCCTCTCACCATTATAACTCACATCAATCCTTATATAATTACTGATTTTACCCATGTCTTTCATAATAAATTTATTCATTAGTTTCAATTTAATATCCTCAATTTTAGATTTATCTTTACAACATATTAACAAATCATCCACAAAAACTAATGTGTATATCTTACTATATTATATAGTTGTTTTTTCTCTTTCACGCCCCCCCCCCACGCCCCCAACCCGCCCTCCACAGGCCTCTCAAAAAAGTGCTTAACTAACCGTAAAAGTGTACCGAAATATGCTTATTTCTATGAGTTTTGATTTATCCTATGATTTTCCAATCACGCCCCCTGCCCGCCCTTCCCCCGCCCCCCCCCGCCCTTTTTTTTCCCCACCCCCCATTTTTAATGTTTTGTTACAAGTTTTGTATATTTTCTTAATTTATTAATTCTTTTTTAATGGTATAATTAAACTATATAAAATTTTAAAATTTGAATTCATTAATTTTAAAAAATTTCATTATAAGATTAATTAGAAAAATCCAAGTTTTTAATTTAAAAAAAATGAAAAAAAGATTTTATTTTCAGAAAAATTAAATTTATAATGGAGTAATTTTTTCTTTTTAGTAAATTGTAAAATTTTATTGAAAAAATTCTTGTTAAACTTTAAATCCTTATTTATTTTTTTTTTATTTTTTTTATTCTGTAATTATCATCCAAATATATTCATGTATGTATTCATGTATGTACGCGTACGCGTACGCGGAGGAGTCTCCACATAGGCACAAACTTACCCTTTCAAACAAAAATTTGCGCCTACGCGCAACTTAGGTGTTCCGCGTACGCGCAAACTAAATTATCCCACGTGCGCGCAAACTTGGGTACTCCGCGTGTGCGCAAAAAATTTAGATCTCCGCGTGCGCGCAAAACTAATGATGTTCCGCGTGCACGCAAAAACTTCCGATCCCCACGTGCGCGCAAAAACTTTGATTACGTTGCGATAAATGCATCAATTATTGTCCTTCTAAACATTAAAATTGTGATTAAAAAAACTTCCTAACTCTATAAAATTTATTTTTCACACACGGTGCAGAAAGTTCAAACTTTCTGATTTTTCCCAAACAGGAAGTTTGAACTACTTGCTTTGAGTTGAAAAAAACATTACACTCGACGCTGGAAAAGTATGAGCTATCCTTTACCAAACCCTTGACACTCTCGCCTTTGGCTCAGGTTTTGAACACAAATTGTTTGAAAATTAGCTAAAAACCCAAAGAAGTGACTCAAATGTCTAGTCCTAGCGGGTCCTCTTCTCAGGGTTGGATAAGTTTTTTTGGATCATCGATTGCAGAAACTTTGGAAATCGCTTTCTAGTACCAAAATCATCAATAATTTTTCTAAATGGTCCTTTTTTCGATTATCCACATAAAATGTTTGAATTATTTTGGTTTTTAAAATAATTTTCAAACAATTTGTGTTTAAAGCCCATTGCACTTCTAGACATGTGTATCCTCGCATGTTTTTGTCTCTTTATGAACTTTAAGAGAAAAATATTTTCTAATCTTAACTCAAAAAGTATAAATCTGAACCATTTATATTTCAAACCTCGGAAAATGCTAAAAAGTACTTCTAGTAACAAATTATTCCTGTTCAAATTTTTCGAGTTAAGACTTGATTTTAAATTGGTTGAGATATTCTTTATATTGAATATTGAATCAATTGGGATGTGTCTTGACCGAACAAATTATAGTATAGATTTGTAAAAGTATCTTTGATGGATTTTTGGAAAAACCTCGGCCAGGATTATTTTGGTCAATGTCCTCATTACAGGCATCACGATTACTGTTACTGCTTCAATAAGGTATGTTCAACAACGAATATTAATGCACAACGATTTCCATATTTTTCTCATTGATCTAAATGTAATGCACAGTAAATTTTGTTTAAAATTTTTATCTTATTTTTTTCAACAATCCACTTTGTTATAAGGTACGGTCCCTGTACCTAATATGGGCTCCCCTGTTATTTTGAATATACTCAAGGTAAATTCACAATAAAATACCTCAAGTGATTTTGAATTTAGTCGTTTCGTAGACACTATTATGTTAGCTTGAAAGTTAACAAAATTAACTTTTGAGCGTTTTTTAAATAAATTTTCTCAAAATACATATTATAAAATTAGCCAAAAATTACCTTTACAGTACGTTAAACCTCATATTTTTTTAATTTTTCGTAAGTTTTAGCTACAATAAACTTCAAATTTCATGAATTTTAAATGAATATAAATGCCGATGAAAAGCATAATAAAGGTGGGGGTCTACATTGTATGGTCAAATGAGAAAAAAAATTGTGCTTTTTAAGGAAATTGTTAAATTTTAAATATTTGCGTGAATCAAGCGATTAAAAAACAAAAATTTACGCACACTAATAATAAAAACCGATCACCGACCGACGCAGATAATTATGAAGTACTTTTCAATTTTTATAAATTTAAAAATGGCGTAAAACTCAAGTTTGTATTTAAATTTAATTTTTTAATCTAATATTGATAATTTTAATTCACTGTTTGGGAAAGCTTCATGAATGATGTACTGAAATTCAGTACACCATGTTAAAAGTAATTATTTTGGACGGTCTTTTTTGTCTGCTGAATAAAGCATTATAAAAAAAAAAATAGTTTGACTCAGTAATTCCGTACGTTCTTTTAACTTTTAGCAAATCAGTTTCGTTAGTATATACGAAAAATAAGCAAGGTAGATGTACCTAATATGGCTCCCTAAGCGAGAATCGACGTTGTGGCGAATCAAATCAATATTTTTTGACGTGTAAGGTTAATTCTAGGTCTTTAAAATGAGACCTTACGCGTTTGATTTTGATCAATGAGCTTGAAATGCCAGAGGATTTACCAAAACACGTTTTTTTAAGACACCAAAAATTTGTGTACCTAATATGGCCCCTTTGAAGTAATGTATTAATTGCGAATAAATTGTGTATACTTTAACAGCTTCTTTTAAAATTTTACACACTAAATTAAAACGATATTCCAAATACTACTTTATAAAATTTTTATACCACGCAAAATGAAAGCAAATCTATGAAATATCGGTATTTCTACTTATTCGTGGGGGGCCATATTAGGTACACTGCAGAATAAAAAGTTATTTAAGAATAAAAGCCGTTAGAAAACGAGTTGAACAAAAACTAAAATCACGTTTTAAAGCTGAAACCATAACGAATCAAAGCTACTTATGAAAATTTTGGTCAGGTGAGTCTAAATCTTTTGGCAGACCATTTAATTACAACGTAAAATAATAACGAAGGTATGCGAAACTAGTTTTAGCTATAAGGCGTGCGCAAAAATAATTTTCAAATGTTCAAAACAACTCAAAACTTCATAAATCAGTGTTTTTGACTTCTTCCTACCTAATTGTAGAAATGCCGTGTATCGAGCATATTCAAAATAACAGGGGGGCGGGCAATATTAGGTACAGGGACCCTACCTACTAATAAAGTGGATTGTTGAAGAAAAATAAGATAAAAATTTCAACGAAATTTACTGTGTACTACATTTAGATCAATGAGATAAATATTGACTACTTTGTGCATTAATATTCGTTGTTGAACATGCCTTATTGAAGCAGTAAGTAGTAACAGTATCGTGATGCCTGTAAAAAGAACATTGACCAAAATAATCGTGGCCGAGATTTTTCCAAAAATACTTTTAAAAATCTATAATATAATTTGTTCGGTCGAAAATATCTTTCTCAGTCGACAGGTTAGATCAATGAGGTACATCCGTATATTATTGCACAGCATGGACGAGATTTATCTTATTGATCTAACCTGTCGACTTATCGTTTCTTCAAAAGTTCTTTGTTAAAATAAAAAAAAAAAATAAAACTCAAGACACATCCCAATTGATTCAATATTCAATATAAAGAAGATCTCAACCAACTTAAATTCAAATCCAAACTCAAAAAATTGAACAGGAATAATTTGTTACAAGAAGTACTTTTTAGCATTTTCTGAGGTTTGAAATATAAATTGTTCAGATTTATACTTTTTGAGTTAAGATTAGAAAATATTTTTCTCTTAAAGTTCATAAAGAGACAAAAACATGCGAGGATACACATGTCTAGGAGTGCAATGGGCTTTGAACACACCAATTGAAACCAAAATAATTCAAACATTTTATGTGGATAATCGAAAAAAAGGACCATTTAGAAAAATTATTGATGATTTTGCTCATCATTCGGTACCAGAAAGCGATTTCCAAAGTTTCTGCAATCGATGATCCAAAAAAACTTATCCAACCCTGACTGACTGACTGTATAAGGTTTTTATTTCGGCCTTGGGGTATAACCCTATTTGGTCGCTTGACAAGTACATCGAGTGATACAAATATATGGTAACACGTTCGCATAAATAGATAATTAAATGCAATTCAATTGAGATTACAACGAAGTAAATAACAAAGATATAATATATAATAGCACGTTCTCGTAGGTAGAATAATAAATGCACTTAAAATAGTATATTATAGTACAGATGCAGCATCGTCATCGGGGCGGTTTTAAGGACCCAAGTATGTAGCGAAGCACAGCACGAGGTTCTTAATAAGCCCTGTTGGTACTATATACTATTTTATAGTACGAGTCACCGAAAACACTCATCAAAGATTTGATTTTGTGGTTAGAGTGACCAGGGGTACTATAAATTAACTTACAACAAAGTGACTTATAGGGCAGGAAACAAAATTTATTAACTGAGTAAGTGTGGCAGGTGCAATAGTAAATCGAATCGAATCGTGAGATAATCCATTCACTAGAAAATATATGACGTTTTCCCGTGCGAGATCAATTCTATTGCCGTTTAATACATTTTTTTCCCGCGCAACGTTAATTCTACTCCCATTCAATATATTTTTTTCCCGTTTAATACATTTAACTTCCGCTCAAGTATTTTTTTCCGGTGCATTTATTTTCTTTCCCGTTTAATCACTTATTTTTCCGTGCAAATGTCTTTTTTCCCGTGAATTTGACCTAAAATTTCCCGTGCGTTTGCTTTTTTTTCCCGTGCTAATAAATTAGACCCCTTTCTAATCACCCCCCCCCCCAAGCCCTTTTTTTTACTTACGCCCCCCATTTTTGATATATGTTATCAATTTCTACCCACATCGCCAATTTTTGATACAAATTATCAGCTATGTATCTATAGAAGAAATTTAAAAAGTAACTACGAAGCATTAAAAAAATTAACTAATATCCAAAGATAAAAGAGAGAACCCAAAAAGAATGTCAGCATTTTATTCGTGATGTGATTGGTTGAAGAACAAAATGTAAAATTTGAATTTAAATTTTTAATTTTTATATTACAATTCAATTAAAACATCAAGAGAATAGATTTGATGAAAAAATAATTATGTAATCAAGTGTTTGAAATTCCGATTATAATCATGAAAATGATAATTATTAGTAACAAACTGAAACAAAACCAATGAATCTATAATCACAAAAGTTTAAATGAATATGAACTCTGAACGTAGCGCAAAGGTAAAGGGTATATATAACTTATTGTCGATTAATTTAGATGAAGCTTCGACAAAACTTGTTTTAGATAATATAATACAATTGTGCGTGCGCTTCGCTTAGAGAGCTTCAAGGTTTGGCAAGAGGGTAGGTACATCGGAAGATTCAAAAGTGGGTAAGTGTTTACCTACAAAGGTTTGTACAGGATCGAAAACAATAGTATAAAAGATGTTAGTTTCAGGGTTAGATGTTGAGAAAAAAAAAAAAAAAAAAAAAGTACAACATACGTTCAAAGTTACAAATTAAATGAAGTATGAAAAAAATAACAAAGTGAAAGAGGCTACACATGGCTGGAAACTGGTGTCGTAAGATAAACTTCGATATTAATCAAGATAGGTTGATTGGGACAGACCTATGTAGAAAAAGCGTTCATAAAAAATGTAAAAGGATGTAGGAAATATTTGTCAAAAAAGTTAAAGAGCTGTGTGGGCAAAATTGTATGAAGATGATCAGTTTTACGATTGCAATTACAAAAAAATTTGAGAAGAACAGTAGAAAAGATAGTTTTTACAAAGATGAGAACAAAGATTCAAAGTTAGAGACCAAAGCATGAAAAAAAGAAAAAACAACAGCAAACAAAATTTAAGCAAGTAGATTCATGTGAAAGAGATAGAAACAATATTAAGCAAAAATGTACATATAAGCGTAGGTTCAAAGTTACAAACGTAATGACAAGTCCAGGTACGCTAGTAGGTACAATGAAGTTACCACAGTAGTTATCAAGTTTGAAACAATGTTATGGACAAGGTTTGTTATAGGGTTATTTAGAATAGTAAGTACAAGAGGATAAAAAAGATTATGCACAAGGCTAGATTCAGTGTAGAAAAAAAAAAAAATAATAAATAAATAAATAACTAGAGTTAGCATGGGAGTAGAAACAAATGTAAAAACAAATGCATGTGTAGAAGGTTCGGCGTTAGAAGCTTGAGTAAAAAATAGGTAGTAAGCACAAGATTATTAATATATGTAGGAAGTAAAAAAAATCAACAGACGTAGAAAAGAGAGTCAGAAAAAAATACTCAACAGACGTGGATACTAGCAAGGTTATAAGGCAGGGAAGGTTAATAAATAAAAAGACAAAAGTAAGTGGGTAAAAGCATAGAAACAGATGTTTAACAAAGGATTGAAATGAAAGTATGATCAAAGATTAGAACAAAGTAGTCTTAGAATTAGAAATAAAAGCATGAAAAAAATTCAAACTACAGTTATCACCATGATAGAAATATATATATAAACATGAGCATATTCCTGGGTAAGAGCTTAGTTATAAAAAGCAGTAAGTGCAACGGTAAGAACAAGGGTAGTTACAAGGGTTTGGAGTAAGATGAAAGGTGAGAACAAAGGTAGGCACGAATTAAGGTGCAGGTGTAGTCACAAGCTATAAAAGTAGAAACAATGGTATGTATCAGAGTAGGTACAGAGGTAGACACAAGAGTATGTGTATAAGCGTAGGTACAAGTGTAGATTTGTGGGGATCGCTCCCCAGAACGTTCCGCGCGGACACAGGCGCAAGCGGCAACTTCAGCCACGACTGTGGACCGACGTCGTAAACAATCGAGCCACGCATAGCCAGGCAACGCCTTCAGTCTCTTGTCAACCTCTACACGAGCGACAGCTAACCTTTAACACACACAAGCTTAATCTCGGCCCTAGAGCCGTTGTAACTTTGAAAATTTAATTAAAAATATTATTAATAATTGGACTGTCTTTCATTATTTATACCCGCACCCTACTCAGTCCATAGATTCAAGCATAAAATTCTGGGGGGGTTGGCGAGCGAAGCGAGCAGGGGGGTACCCCCCTAGTATATATATATATATATATATATATATATATATATATATATATACATATATATATATGGGTCATTCCAACATCTTTCAGCAAAACCGTGAGCACGGGGTCAACCAATTTTCCTAATTTCTTGGAATGTTAAAATATAACTACACTTAGGAACTTGCCAAAATTTAAGCTTAAAATATGCCGTAGAACCCGAATGACAGCTATTTAAAATAAAAAATAAGCCTTTTATAGGGTTATTTTAAGCCTATTTTTATCCCAACTTCAAAAACTCGCCAAAAATAGAGTTATTATCCGATTTTTATGGTTGACCTCGCAAAATTTTTGTTTTTCAATAAGCTTCTTAAAAAAATTTTTGTTCTTTTTAGAATAATTATTTTGATGCAAGTGCGGCGACAAACGCTGAAATTGATAAAATCCTCGATTTTGACGATTTTTAGAGATATTCAAACAGCTGCCATTTAGTGAGGTTCAAATATTTTTTTTCTGGTTGGTTGCAGTCAATTTGTATGTTTAAGACCATCAATTCTTTTTTGGAAGTGTTTAAAAATCTTAAAAATTGTCAAAGTTAAGGCTATGTAAAGTTTTTAAAAAAATTCAAAAAACGCAAAAAACGCGTTTTGGCTAATATTTAAATTGATGTAACTTTTTTCTCTGAATGTTTTTCTTTCTTAAATTTTCAGGAAGAACTCTTCATAGCTTTAAAAACAATGTCTCATAATTCTGTTAAACTTTTTCGGTCATTTTAATACTGTTTCATGCACATAATTTTTGTCATTTTTATCGTTTTTTAAAGATTATTTTCCCAAGCCAATAGAAACGCCGCATTTGACATTTGGCGGTGGGGTGTAGGTAAAATTATTTCGATAATTTTTCGATTATTTCCAATTAGTCGCATGGCAACTCGAATTGTTAGACTTGTTCAATTCAACTTTTGGGTTAGACCCGACTTACTGCGGTGTATACCTCTGTAATGGGTATACCCCGTAATGGGTATTCATAGGTATATTTATAGTAAACAAGTAGTAATAGAACTATAACCGCAAAAAAGTAAAATACAGCATTTCTATGGGTTGAAATTCAGCTGGGGAAAATAATCCAGCCGAATACCCCACGTGCTTCAAAATTTTAGATTTTTTTCCTCCAGTTTTTTTGCACAGCAACAAAATAAAGTCGGAAAATTATCGACAATTTTGAAGCACTAGGGGTATTACGACTGTAAATTCAGACTTAAGAAGAGGGGAAAAAATATCTTTTAACGCTACTCGCTTGTCCAAGAGTGCTTTTTAAAAATTTTTAGAAATTTTTATTGCTATCTATTGCGATACCTTTTCACTTAAAGTACTTATTTTTTAATAAATGCTAAAAAAATCGTACCGTACTAAATTTAATATTTAGTACGAGCAAAAATTTAAAATTTCTACAGACGTGTAAAATTTGGGCATCTGATAGCACATTCAAAATTGTTCCTGTAATTTTTCAACAATTATACACGAAACACGGAATGTGTGGTCGTAAAAATTTACCTCTTGTTTATATTTATACGCCGAATCATAGAAAAAAAAAGTTACGAAGCTATTTTGAACGTATTGAAGACCCCAACTAATGACTGCATACCTAATGAAATACCACTTGATTATGAGATTGGTTTTATTAACACATTTAAAAATCTATATTCTAATGTTCGCCTAAAAGGATGTTTTTTTCATTTCAAACAAAATATTTTTAAGCATATTCAGAGCTGTGGAATACAAATGGAATATGCTGATGATGTGATTGTTATGACATCAGTAAATATGATTGCTGGTTTAGCTTTTGTTCTAGTATGTGATGTGATATATGCTTATGATTTACTAGTTTCTTCTGAATATTTTATTACAAATGAAGATTTGTTTACTGATTTTTGGATTATATTGAACGCACGTGGATTGAAAAAAAAAGACTCAATACTCGAGGACAATCATTATTTGAAATTGATGTATGGAATTGTTACCACGATGTCATCAATGATTTACCCAGAACAAACAATGGTTTGGAAGGTTGGCATAATGGATTTGCTAACATTGTTTACAAAAATCATGCTGGTGTTAACCTAATGTTTACATCGATGAAAAACGAGCAAAACATGACTGAAGTCTTGATTACGCAGCATAAAACCGGCAGAGACATTGCTGTTCCCATGAAAAAAAAGCAAAAAAGCTACGGCGATCGCTTGAGAAACGTTGTTTTGTCTTATAATAGAAATAATGTTATTGAGTATTTAGAAAATGTTGCGGCTCTTATATTTTTGTATTTAATGTATTAAGTAATTAATTTGGTATAAATCATGTTTACAATGTACACCAAGCGGACAACTTAACATTTCGCTGTTTGAATTTGCCACTCAAAGAAGATGGCCAACGACCCCCAAATTTTTATGAGGTGCCAACGGTGCTAGAGGAAAAAAAAATACAAAGAAAACTTGACGATTTTCTTGATGTTTTTGATTTACCAGCTTTTAAAAGACAAAAACTTAACGAAGGAAGTGCTATAAAAAAAGGTGTAGAAATCATACGACATGTTATTAATAAGACTTCAAAAACCTTTGAAGCTTCTCTTCAAGTAGAGTTGCCTAAATTTGATGATCTGCAGAAACTTAATAATGAAAGTTCTTGGTTTCTTGGTGAAAAAATTGAACTTTTAACTTTTGTTCCTGATGATTTGAATTTAAACACAATCAATTTATATTTTAAATGCACGAGGTATCAATTTGAAGAGATAAAGAAGTTGAAGAAATCTGGTAAGTTCAAATGAATTTAATTGAAAATACAGATTGTATAATAAATATGACTTAACGTTTATTTCATAAACTTTACCCTGTTAATTTAGTAAATAAAATAATTTTTTTAAAATAAACTAATAGATTTCATTTTAAATAAACTTTACTTTAATAAAAATAAAGGTTTTATTTCATTTTTAGTGCAAATTCTTTTTTTGCTTCAGTGAAAACTGTTTAAATTCATAATTTTTGTTTTGCACTTAGCACAGATCTTTTTGTTAATTAAAAATATATTTTAAAATATTATAAATCTTTTCTCAGGCTCTTTTCATCGCGCGAAGAAAATTTTTTTTCGCATTTCTCTAGAAACAAGGGGAAGTATAAAAAGTTATTATGTAGACGACTCTCATAGTGCTATGTGCAGTGGAGTGAAAGAAAAAATAAGTGTGGGATAAAAGGTGAAAGAATTTTATTACAAAAGAGATATTTACTGTACGATATAAAACTTTTTCACAAAAACTGGATTGTTGAAAATAGCCCGGAAAAAGTTCCGTATTTGGCTTTTTTCGAACAAAAACTTGAGCAATGTGTTTCGGCTGGAAGTTCTGGCTCACATATTGTTTGTATTTGTTCTATACATCAAAATGTTAAGCTTAAATTAGCATCAGTGAAACCTAGAATGAATTATCACGAAGTACTTGATATTTTTGTTTGTTCAGTTGAAAAAGAAGAGTGGATGTTACATAAATGTCAAAAATGTCCTAGTAAAGAAACTATCTATGAATTTTTAGCTCTAGATATTGATAATCCAAAAAAATTTGTTAAGTATACAAAATGGGGCACTGAAAAAATCATAGATGAAGATGGCAAAGAAATAACTAGAACAACGTTGTTAACCTTGGAAAAACTGTAGCAGAAATTATTGTAGAAGTATCTACCGACTTGTGGAACTTTACAGAACACCATTTTATTTCAAATGAGTAAAAACTTTTTTATGCAAAGTCAAAGAAAATTTGGATGAGGAAACTGGGCTTATAACCATGGAGTTCGCAGAAAATTACCCATTCATACGTCAAAATTCAGCTCAGGCTTTTTACTTCAAAAATACACATGCTTCATTGTTTACTCTTACGTTGCACTTTAAAGATCAAAAAGATAATCTTATCAAAGTTGCTCATTATTGCGTAATATGTTATGGTAAAGATCTTTCAGCCGGAGCTGTACATATTTTTTTAAAAACAGTACTCTACTCTATTAAACAGGAGTATCCGTTTATAAAAAATTTGATGTATTTTTCCGAAGGTGCTCCACACCAATTTAAAAACAAGTGAGTAAAAATAAAATTATTAATTTTTCAGTTAAAAAAATAAAAAATTCATAACTAAAGGATAAAAAGTTCTTATCATTTATGTTTTTGGTTTATTGTTTATAAAATATGTATACTTATTGTTTATGGTTTATAAAAAACTTTTAACCTTTTTCTAAATCTCTTTTTTTAGGAAGTGAATTATTTAATCTTTTATCGTTATTGAACGTTTTTTATTAATGATCTCATACAATTTCTTGAACCAATCAAATTATTTTTTTTATAATTATGTTTAACAAATATAATATAAAATAAGCTAGTTATAAGTTCTAGTAACAGTACAAAAGTGATAGCTTAAAATTTTTTTTTACAGAAACCATTTATCAATCTTTTATTTCATAGGAATGGTTTCGGTCTGGAACTGAAATCTTATAATTTATCGGAACATCGCATGGTAACAAATCCTGCAACGGCATAGGCGCTGTTACGAAACGATCAGCAAGAAAAGCTTCTATTCAACAAGTACAAATTTTAAATGCCAAACAAATGTGTGAATATCTTACCATGAAAGTACCAAGGAATCGTATGTTTATCGAAACCGAGAAATACTTAAATGTAGTAATTATCTAATTTTACTGTTGAAAAAAGAAACTGCTTTGAAAGAAAATTGGAACCAAGGATTTTGCTTTCCCGTTCTTGACTACATATGTACCGAGTACCAACTCGTGCAGCGCTACTTGAAAGAACAGGATTGTTCCAGCATCATTGATAAGTTTGGCTGCTGCAACGAGCTTGAGAAAATTAAAAATTTAACAGATTTAACAGAACTTGAAAATTTCACATGAACTTGAAAACTTAATAAGCAAACTTTAGAAAAAAGATTTGAACAAGTAAAGACAGTTACAGATACTAAAAAATACCATTGTATTAAGCTGGTCAACACCACAACAATGCGTTTTAAATTATAATCACAAGACCTTAAGTTTAAAAATGTTAAAATGATTTAGAAAAATTTATTTTTTTTATGTAAAACATATAAGTTATGTAAAACAATTCAATTTTTGTTCTGGAGTGCACTGCACTTTTAATTAGACAAATTAAAAAATTGTTATTGCCTTAAATAAGAAGTATTGAATAATAAGTGTTGATTTATTCATTAAAAGAATCAATGACTCAAGTTTTACCTTTAATTAACTTTATTTAAAAAAATAGTCGATATTTAAATAAAATTTTTGAGACTGTCTTTTAGTTAAAAAAAAAACTGTTTAAAAGCAGATCATATGTAATGATATTTAAAGATATTTTTTATTTTTTCAGCATTTATTAAAAAATAAGTCCTTTAAGTCAAAAAGTATCGGAACAGGTAGCAATAAAAATTTCTTAAAATTTTTAAAAAGCGCTCTTGGACAAACGAGTAGCGTTAAAAGATATTTTTTCCCCTCTTCTTAAGTCTGAATTTTCTTTAAAAAACGATAAAAATGACAAAAATTATGTGCATGAAACAATATTAAAATGACCGAAAAAGTTTAACAGAATTATGAGACATTGTTTTTAAAGCTATGAAGAATTCTTCCTGAAAATTTGAGAAAAAAAAAATATTCAGAGAAAAAAGTTACATCAATTTAAATATTAGCCAAAACGCGTTTTTTGCGTTTTTTGAATTTTTTTAAAAACTTTACATAGCCTTAACTTTGACAATTTTTAAGATTTTTAAACACTTCCAAAAAAGAATTGATGGTCTTAAACATACAAATTGACTGCAACCAACCAGAAAAAAAATATTTGAACCTCACTAAATGGCAGCTGTTTGAATATCTCTAAAAATCGTCAACGTCGAAGATTTAATTAATTTCAGCGTTTGTCGCCGCAATTGCATCAAAATAATTATTCTAAAAAGAACAAAAATTTTTTTAAGAAGCTTATTGAAAAACAAAAATTTTGCGAGGTCAACCATAAAAATCGGATAATAACTCTATTTTTGGCGAGTTTTTGAAGTTGGGATAAAAATAGGCTTAAAATAACCCTATAAAAGGCTTATTTTTTATTTTAAATAGCTGTCATTCGGGTTCTACGGCATATTTTAAGCTTAAATTTTGGCAAAGCTCCTAAATATAGTTATATTTTAACATACTAAGAAATTAGGAAAATTTGTTGACCTCGTGCTCACGGTTTTGCTGAAAGATGTTGGAATGACCCATATATAGGATCTTTCCCTGTTTTGTTTACATATAAGCATTGATCATAATTATTTCTAGTAAAATTCAGTCTTTCAACATAATCATTAAAACAATCGTACCAAACTCTAGAACTTTCTCTAAGACCATAAAGTGCCTTTTTCAGTTTGCATGCTCTATCTTTCCCCGTCTCAAAACCTTGTGGTTCGCGAATATAAACTTCTGACTTTACATTGCCATTTAGAAAGGCTGTTTCTACATCCATCTGATTAATAAATAAATTATTAGCGCAAGAATAACTTAACAAAATTTTCAAGGTTTGCATTTTGCCTAATGGCGAATAAACATTCTCAATATAATCCTTTTGTTGAAATCCTCTAGCAACTAAACGCGCTTTATATATATTATTATTTTTCTTCGTGAAAATCCATTTCACATCAAAAATTTTCTTATCTTTCGGCTTTTTTACAACAGTCCAAGTTTCATTTTTATTCAAACTTTTTATTTTATTTTCCATAGCTTTTTGCCATTCTAAAGATTCTATGGATTTCAACGCCTCCTCAACTGTACTAGGTACATTTGCATCTACTTAATTTACATAAATAAAATTAGTTACAGAATTTCCATATCTTTCAATAGGATTCTTTTTACGATTTGATTTCCTAACTGGCATTAAATTTTCATTCTGTTCATTTTTAATTTCATTCGGACTTTGCTTAACTTCGTTCTGACTTATTTCACTGTTTTCATCAATTTCAATTCTATTCTCATTATTAATTTTATTCCCGTTACCATTTTCAATTTCAATCTCACTATCATTACTTTCATTATCATTATTTTCTCTCTCTCAATCAAAATTTATAAAATTTCCTCTAGAATTTAAATTTTCATCAACATTATCATCCTTCCTCTCTAAACAAATTAATTTTGTCCTATCTTCAATAACTTGTACATGTCTGGCATTTATAATTCTGCCTTTAATCAAAACTCTATGACAATTATCATTATACCCCACTAAAACTCCTAATTGGCTTTTATCTTGCCACTTATTTTTTCTTAAAACTTCTGGTGTTCTCACAAATACTCTACTCCCATAAATTTTCAAATGTTTAACATTAGGCTTTTTCCCAAAAAATATTCGTGGACGTAGGGTGGACAAGTTATTAATTTAATCCCTTTATATTTAATAAAATTAAAAATTTCTTTATTTAAATATTCTTTGCCATTATCACATTTAAATTTTTTAATTTTTTTATTCAGCTGATTTTCAACAAGATTGACATATTCTATAAAGCAATGAATACTTTCTGACTGACTCTTTATGCAAAAAATTTTGGTACATTTACTGTAATCGTTAACAAATCTTAAAAAATATTTCTCCCCATTATAACCTAAAGTTATATGGGATCCAATCAAATCTGTATGGATTAATTCAAGAATTTCATAGGAACTTGTTGCATCATTTTCGAAAGGAACATTTGCCATTTTACTTTTTATGCAATTAACACATTTCATATCAATTTTTTCTAAATTTACTGGTAACCCGTCTAATAATTTAAAATTAACTAATTCATTTAAATAATTGAAATTTACATGCCCTAAGGCTCTATGCCATTTTTCCTTTTGAGTTAATTTTACTGCATTAGTGTAAATGCCTTCATTAATAAATTCATTCTTTATAAAACTCTCTAAATAGTAAAGATCATTAATAGCATATGCGACTGTAATTAATTGTTGTTTTTTAGTATAAATTTCAATATTATCATCACTAGAATAAAGAATCGAATTTTTAGCAATTTGATGATAACTTAACAAATTTTTTTTAATACCTTCCACTTAAAATACATTTTTTAATTCAATTAATTTTTTACCATAACAGCTTTCAAAATGAACTTTCATAATACCTTTCTTTGTTGCTTTAATACAATCACCATTTGGCAAGTTTACTTGGATCGGGTTATCTAAATTTACAGAATGACTAAAATATTTATCAGAATTTACAACATGATGTGTACAACCACTATCTAACAACCAATTTAATTTATTATAATTATCATTAAGATTATCACAATTGTTTACCTTTACCTCATTTACCTTGTTTATATTGAATTCTGTAAACCATGCTGCAAAAGAGTTGTCGTCACTCTGGTTATCCGTTGACTCAGCTCTATGTTGATTGTTGCCTCTGCCTCTGCTTTGGCCTCTGAAGTTGTAGCCTCTGTAGTTACCTCTGTAGTTGTCTCGTTGAGAACCACTTTGTCCTCTGTAGTGCTGTTGCTGATAAGCACCTCTGCCTCGTTCACTGCCGTGTTGACCAAATTGTCCATATTTATTTTGTTTGCAATGTTTTAGCAAATGTCCAGGTTTGTTGCAGATGTAGCAAACTCCTTTTACCTTTGTATTAAAGGTACTCACATTTGTTTTATTTTCACTTTGTTCACTCGATTTTAAACTTTTTTCTTTTATTTTTGATTTTACATAGTCCACAGTTCTTTGTTGTTCTGGCAATAAATCCAGATAATCACCAATATAGCTATAATTGCTTGGTAAAGCATTTAGCATGTGTCTTAATTTTTCTGACTCTGATAATGTTCCACCAGCGGCTGTATAATGATTCACGCTGATTCAAATTTTACAAAAAATTCTTCCACTGTATTGCACTGTTTTAATTTTATGGATTCGATTTTATTTTTATTTATTATCTGTATTGCAGTAGATTTTGTTTCATACATTGATTTTAATTTATTTATTATCTCGAGACTTGATTTGCACTCTTTTATATATTCTAATTGTTTATTAGAAATTTTACTTATTATAAATGCTCTTGCTAACTTTTCTTTTTTATTCCAAGCATTTTCATCATCATTTAAAGTTCTTTCTCGTTCTACTTGTTCTAAACAATCTTTGCAATCTAGCATCATTAAAACTATAAATTTCCAATTCTCGAACTCTTGACCATCAAACATGTCAATTCCATCATTAAAATCATTAGATTTGTTTCTAGCCATTTTTATTTTTAAATGTGTTTTATTCTCTATTTTATCCACCATATTTTTTAAAATCAAAACTTCCTTCAAATTTCTCAAAAATATTCTTCTTAAATAATTTCTTTGATCTTCGCTCAATCTAAAATTTGGACCATTTATTTCTTTCAGAAGATTATTTATTTCTTCTTCTTTTTTTTGTTTTTTTTTTTTTTTAAATTAAACCAATTTAACATTTAGTTAACCTTATTTTTTATTATTTTTCACAAAGTTTATCATTAGTCATGTCCTTCACTTTTCAAAATACTCTTAAAATAAATAAAGCATTTAACTGTTCACTTTTCATTTAATTAAAAACCTCAATTTTCAAAAAATCTCAACGTGTGCTTAACCTTACTTATCGCCATGCGCTCGCTTAACCTCGCGACGTGCCATGCGGTTTCACAAAATTAAATCCTTGTGCATCAACCTTTTGCACGGATTTTTTCTACAGGCTTTTCACGCCTCTTACTTACTTAGCTTCTAATCTATAATCAATCACAGCTGTATTTTCAATTAATTATATTCCTCTATTGTAGAAGAAGTATAACAAAAATCTTTTTAGGAGCACATGTTTTCACTTTAACAACCACGCTTTCTTTTTACACTAAACTACGCTCTGCTACTATGTTGGGATTATTGTGGAGGTAGATCAAATTAGTGAAACACTTTGTGGTTAATTAATAGTATTTAATTATTATTTAATAGTAAGGTTACAAATAATCCGCATGCGAGCATCGTACTCCGCACCGGTCAGCTGCTAGTACAGTACTCGACTGGTCGCGTCGCGTGGAGTAGTTACGTGATGTGCTCTCGCTCACACATACACATTTTCTATTCGTGTTCACCGTCGGGCGTCGAGACAATAGATGTTGACACGATTCTAATATTATATTATTTAGCTATATTTCAACAGAAATATAATAAAGGAGGATATAACAATCGATCTACTAACCTTAGCCAAGAGTCATTTAGAAACTTTATGGTTTTCTCCAAAAGCCAAAAGTCCCTTAGCCACTTTGTGGTTTTCTCCAAAAGCCAAGAGCCAGGCCAAGGTGACTCCGATGGTACCTCTCAAAGCAACACCATGGCTCAGATTGAGAGCTCAGAGTAATGATTCATAACTTCTTTCGATCCCTCGAGCGTTTCTGCGTTTTGAAAAAATAGATTTTTTCACCATGAAAAATATAACTTTTTACCTATTGGAATAGCTCAACTTCTCCCGTCATAGCACGGATCAAGTTCATAAGTTCATTGAATTTCACGTGCTCGAGTTCATCGAGCACCCGAAATTCAGATTTAAATGTATTCTTAGAATCTACATTAACACAACAGTAAAGCAAAATATTATTATTACGTTGATTATAAAATTCAAAGATTACATAGTCTCGTTTTTAATTTTCTTAGTTCCTTAATTTTGTAAATAAAATCACTCTCCGGATGACTACGTCGTCACGTAAATCACACACTCGCACACTTACAAAATTTTTACGATCTCGCACATATCAGACCTATCAGTAACAAAAAATTTCAATTATTTTCTGTTATTGTAGGCTTCTACCATCATTTTTTACCTAAAACTATTGCTAAACCAAAGTAACATTTCTTTTTTATAATCTTCGTATCCTACTCAGTTTGATTATAACTTACCCCACTCATTATTCTCATTCCAATCATCTTAAACGTCTCACCAATCTCGATTATCTCATGTCTCATCTGATCAAGCTGAATTATACCTGATCCTTTTTACCATCCTGAGGTTCAGCTGAGTGTTTGCTAAGTGAACGCTAATTAATTACTCGTAAGTGAAGTTTGACCTTAATAATACGCTTGTAGTACCGCTACTTATGGCTTGGTGACGCCATGGTCATGTACTTTGGTCACCTGGGTGTATGTATAGTAAAACTTGTCTATAGCAGAAACTCATGGGACCAATTAAATTTTCCGCTATACACAGGTTTCCGTTATACCTAGATTTTAAGGAACTAAAAAGTTACAGTAAAAAAATCGTAGTATTCATAATATGCTTTAGTGTTTATTATACATGTAATAAAATTAATATAAAATACTACACAAATATTTTATTTCTGCCAAAAGTTATAAAAGTATGCGTATTTGGGATAATAATTCAAACATTTCTGGCTCATTTTTTTGAGTAGTAAAATAAAGTAAACTCAAACACGGAGGGAACAAATACAGATATTCACTGAGGAGTCGACACGAGAAACTTCTATTCCCCATAAACACGTTAATTTTATGCGGGCACCACGAAAAAATTATGTGTTAGCCTTACGCAGAAAAAATCCTAAGTGCTACTATAGCCGAACCAATCAGGTGTGACCAGAGTGATTTTGATTGACTCTCGTACAATGGCGCTTAGGATTTTTTCGGCGTACGGTTAACACACAATTTTTTCATGTATCTTGATTTAGAATTCTTTCATGTTAGCTTACCACAGAAAATTTCTGCATTTTTTCACTCCGTGAAGTAGTTGCTAAAGCATCTTCATATGTTAAAATTTTTTCTTCTAAAGTTTCTTCCTCTTCAATTCATCTTCTTCTACGTTGTTATTTGAATCTAAAAATTGGAATACAGCCTCTTCAGCACTTGAAATATCTGATTGAAACTGTGCGCCATTATCAAAAGAGACATAATCTGCAGCTACGGCCCGTTGAATTAAGCAAAGCTTGCAGATCGCAGAGAGGTTCTACAAAATCAGAGATATTTTCTGGTACGGTTAAACTAAAACCAGCTTTTTCAAAGCACTTTGTTACCGTCACTGATTTGACACATTCAAAAACCTGCGACAACAAGCTATTGCATCCAATACTGTCACAGACTGAGTTAACTCTGAGTTAAAACATTTTTAGTTCGCGAAATGGAACAAATGAAGAAACAAGTAGAAACTGTCTATAAAAAACTTTGATGTTCCTTCTTAATTGCTTTCTTAAATTTTCTTGACTTTCATAATTTTCCGTTATGCTCAGGTTTTTTTCTATTCATTTTTAGTTGACGGTACCAAAAATTTTTTCTGTTTCCGATATAGACAGGTTCCGCTATATAAAGGTTTTTAATACATTGTTTAGATAGATTTTTTGCCGGGACCGTAAAAATTTTCCGCATTAGCCAGGTTTCCGCTATAGACAGGTTTTACTGTAGTTGCCTTTACCAAGATTTAGTTTGGACCCATGGTTGAAAACTCACTCGTTTCGTAGCATGACTGTGTTCAGATAGGATTGCAATGTTCAAGAGGGAGGAGCTGAACTGTAAATCAATAAATAACTATCCCTGAAGCACTTCAGCCTGTATGTATACTATAGAGCAACAGGGCAAGCCAAGTCATTTAAAGGATTTATTTCATGATATTAGTTTCAAGGAGGGCCCATATTTTTTATGTAGTGTATTAGCCTCCGTACGCACTGTTCATTGTGGACACCAACTTTGTGCGTGATCTTCGTAAGACTATACGGGATTACTCCCTAAAAGTCTCATCATGTCTGCCCTTTTTTTCCATAGAGCTCTTCATTTAATAAATTTTAAATAAGTTTACACTAGCTTTACGAAACTAATTTGTTCTGTTGCAATCTGGCGATTCTAAGTTCAATTTTGCTTGATTTTGAAGTAAATTAAGCTTGACGATCAGTTCTATCAATATGCTTGGAGTCGACACACATGACGTACTTCACAGCTTTTTAATATAGGACAGTAACCTGATCAAAGATACAATTTACAGGGAATGCTGCAATTTTAATTATAATTTTTCATAAAACATGTGTTTTGGAGCAAAAAACCAAACCATATGTAGAGTTTGAACGTTAAATTTTGTTTTGCCGTGGTTGTCATCAGCACGGTTGTCGAAGATCATCCAATATTAAGTCCTCGTAAATGAGCCTCAAAATTTCTTGGGATTCTCGATCGACTGCAGAAAAATAGGCAGAATAAATAGGAATACAAAGGAATTTCCCTTGCTCCAAAAAGCACCAGGGACCTTCGATTGCTCGGATCACACATCTCTCGGAAACTCTCTGTATCTTTGAAACTAGTCAATATCTTGCTGAGATGTTTTAATGTAGTTCCCAAAAAAATTGAGTTTCTTAAAAAATCTCTAGAATTTTGCACAGAGGTAGATTTTTGAGTCCTGTACACGCTGGTATTTTTCTTAAACCCCCAAGCCATACTTAATTTTGAGATATTGGGCTCAAAAGTTTCAATTTTTTACATGGGATTCCTATGCTGAGCGCGTGAATTCATATTTATTTTGAAGGTTATTCTCTCATTGCAAACTCAATTTTCTTAAAATATTTTTTTAAAACAGGTTTTCTTGTAGGGCAAGATCTTAGAAATCGTATCGTACAAAGATAAACATAGCAAGCGATATTAACTTATGAGATAAACAATCAAAAAGAATGAAAAATGCATGATTTTAGCATGATTTCGAGCAGCGGTGGCGACGGCGGCGCGTGGCGTCAGAGTGGGGGCAACGAGCGTCTACACCTATATTTTAGGTTAGCTATATATACGCTTCGGAACTACCTTAAAGAAGTATTTTCGAGGTGTAGTAGTATAGATTTAAGAAAAAACACAAAAATCGAAAAAAAACTTTTTTACTACACTTTATCAAATTATTCGTAAAATTACAATATTACTTAATTATTACTTAATGCCATTAGTGACAAATCATGATTAAACTTTGTTACATTTGAAAATAAATGTTTCTCTTAGAGTGTGACTATTAGAAAAAGAGCAATAAATCGTGGATTAAAATTGACCTTGCTAAGAGATTTGTGACCTCTGCATTATGATCCTAGGTTGAAGTATTTAAAGTACCGTAAATTGAACTGAATTTGACATTTGGAATAATTTTGAGCAGAAATAACATTTTTCTAAAAATCTGCCCAAAAAATCATTTGAGCTGCTCAGTTTTTAACACAATAATTTATATTTCATATATTTTTATTTCGAATACTTAAGTAAGAGATTTTTTCAATTATAACAAAAAAGAAGTTTTTTTCACGTTTTCAAATTAGTAGCATGAAAATATTGGAAATATTTGTTTTTAAACTTTTAACTAAAAAAAAACGAGAACAACTTTTTTTTATTCTCCAAACTTTTTTTTGTTAGTGTCATCTTTTACAATACCTACTTATACTTCAACTAGAAAAATTTTTTTTTGCTTTACTAATTTTTAAATAATTTTTTTGGTTATGGGAAGCCTTGGGGTGACTGAGACCAGTACTAAACCAGGCTAACAGACAGATTATTTTATGATAGCCGATCGCTCAAAAATCTTCCTTTTGATTTTGATTAGTATACACTGCTGCAGCGTAAGGATGGCCTACACCGAAGATAACCAAAGTCTCGAAGATGGACTTCCATCAAAACCCAGAGATAAAAATTACTTAAGTACAATGGGGCTCGAACTAGAAAACTTCTGAGTGGAGCACTCTTCACCCTATTTCAAAATATCATAACCCTCTTGGATTTTCTTGGATATACTTACTTACCAACAACACACTTAACATTTCACTATGATTCATCTAGACGAGACAGCTACAGTCCTAGCTACTGTACCAGCCTCTGATCATTACACAATACTCAAACCGAAGGAAGCCCTCTGCGAGCAACATTTTATTCAAACTCACTGCAGGACTCAAGACGGCAGATATGAGGTTAGTCTGCAATTCAAGGACCCATGTTTAGCTGTTCACTGAGGAGAGCTCAAGCATGCTGGCAGAGATTGCTAAAAGAACTAATTTCTCATGCTGAACGCAATCATATGGAGTCACTGCTGAAGAACTCGACAAAGAACTTGTGTTTTACCCGCCTCGCCACGAAGCCCGTCGGCTGGATGGTCTCACTGCAAAGCTCAGATTGGTTTTCAACGAGTTAGTGGTCATAATTTCTGGATACTCACTCAGCGATATGATGCACCCAGGATACAACTTATTGCTCAGCATCATGGGTGTACTCATTTGGATTCGATAACACCAGTACGTGTTGTCAATGGACATCACAAAAAAGGCATTGGCAAGTTCTTGGTCGTCGGGAAGATCGAGAAATGAAACGAATCATTTGGGTAGGTGAAAATCTTCAAGAGGCTCACGACAGGCTCAACATGGTCGGTCATGGGTCACATGACCCATGGAGCCATGGACCCATGGATCCAAAAGCTCTAAGGATCTAGGATCCCGGTACCTATCCTGGAAGGCGATACCTTATCAGGTTTGAGCATACGCAGAGGACCTGACACGGAATCTCCTCCTCTGAGCCACACCATCCACACAAGTTACTAAGCCCCTGAGTCTTGTGTGTAAAGCAACGAAGGTGACTGTGTCCAGTCATTAAGCCCATGACAACTCGAGCCCTTCGTTTGTCGAATCTGGTGATCAGCTTGGCCCAACTGGTAATATACTCACCCAGTAGTTTCTTCATTCACCTGCAGCTCTGGGTTTCTTGCCAGAATTCCCATCTTTCCTTCCTTATGAAGTGTTCCAAGACATTGCAGCCTTTAGAAAACGGTGATCCTACCTGGTACTCTGGCTGTAAGTCTGATGAGGCTCCTTTCCTTGGTAGCTTGTCTGCCTTTTCGTTGCCCTTGAAGCCGGAATGAAGTGTATTCTTAGCCTCCATAACTAAACATGAGTTAGTGGTGGGGTTTTCCAGGGACTCCAAAAAGGCCTGGCAGTCAGTACAGATGCGGATGCATCTGCTACGGACATTCCCCGCACGAGGTTACTAGTGTACGATTGGAAAGCAGCAATTTCGGCTTGAAAAACCTTGTTGCACTTCCTAAGTCTGTAGGATTGGTCATCCCTACGCTTAGGTCCATAAATTCTATGACCTGTACCCTCATTGGTCTTAGATCCATCCGTGCACCAGATGTCTCCGTGACCAAGCACCTGGTTATTGTTCCACTCCTCTCTGCTTGGAATCTTCGTTTGGTAACGTTGCCCTAACATTAGAGTTTTATTGATTTTGTCTTGAGGTGAGTTGAAGACCTCACCCCTCAACATTTGCCTTTAGATGGTCGTATGCCCACCATTGTTTTCTGTCCATTCTCCAAAACATATCAGTTTGTATGCTGTTCTGGCCGCAAGTCTAGTCTGTGGACATCAAGGTGGCTGCGGGCACCCGTAGATGCCCCTCAAAACCACAGCCTGAACATGGTCTAGTATCCGTGTTGAGGTCTTTTTTTCAATCACCTTTCACCATACTATCGCAGCGTACGTCAGTTTCAGTTTCAGTATCACCTCATGTAGCCATAGGGCGATTTGGGGTTCAAGCGCCCAGGATGTCCCGATTGCTGACTCGCACTGCATAAATATGTTCAGGACCTTGCTACATTGGTTTTGCAGGTGCTGTCCCCATTCCAGTTTCTTATTCAGGTAAACGCCAAGATACTTCACACCCTCCGCTTACGGTATTTGCTTCTCGTTGACGGAGACTTTTTTACTTACCATGACCTTGTACTTCCTCGTGAACAAGACAATCTTCGTCTTGCCAGCATTGACTGCCAGAGATTTAGTCTCACGCCATCTACAGATCATCTCCAACTTGCCTTTGAATATTTTTAGACATAATTTTGATAAGGCTGACGAGGTACAGTTTAAGTTCATGAAACCAAAAAAACAGTAAAAAAAATGCCTTTGATTACCTTGATTTTACATGGACTATTTCTTCAAAATTAGATTTAAAAATATTTTTTCTCAAAAGAAGATGAAAAAAAAAAAAAATGCGGGGTTGCAGAATTTTGTGAGTGCAATAGGCTTCGAGCAGGAATTTTTTGAATATTCGCAAAAAAACCCAAAAAGAGCTAAAAATACGACATAAGCTATGTAGGAACTAGGTATAAAAGGCCCATTAGACGGGATGATCGATAGATTTCTTCATCTTTTGGTATAAGAAAACGATCCCCAAAGTTTCAAGATCGGTGACCCGGAGGGTGTGACCTCTCCTTGTCAGTATGTCATGCCTGATGTAGCAGTCCAGTAGACTTTCCAAGGTCTTTATCAAGAAAGAGATCAGACTGATAGGCCTGAAGTCTTTCACCGAGGTGTAGCCTCTCCTGCCGGGTTTCCGTATAAATGAAACCCGTGTCTCCTTCCAGCAAGCTGGTGCGTGTCCCGTGGCAATACATCCCCTAAAAATACCCAGAAGTAGTCTCAGGGTTTTATCGCCTCCTTCTTGTAGCATTCTGAGAAAGATCCCCTCAGGGCCCGCAGCTTTGTACGGTTCAAAGGAGTCGATCGCCTATTTAAGTTTCTCCATGATCACGACAGCAGCCACCGTGTGATCGGCGAGGTATCTTCGTTTCTGACAAAGTTGGGGAAGTTCGTTCTCATCAGGAGTTCCATCGTGTCCTCTTCTGACTCTTCTGTGTAAGTACCCGATCTGTCTTTAAGACATTGGAGTTGGGTGCCATTGTCTCTGGACAGGATGCGAGGCCCACTGTGTCCGCCATGCCCGAACAGAATTCCTGCTATTTCTCTTGTTTTGCTTTCGCAACTTCCCTCTTGAATTCTTTCAGCGTATCCTTGTACGCTTTCCATCCTTCAGGAGTTCATTTCTTCTTTGCCCTGTTGAAGGCCCGTCTGACACCCACTCTGAGCTTCTCTAGTGTCTTGTTCCACCAGGGTGTGCTGTTGAGTGGTCCGCCAGGTTTCAACAGGCAATTGTATTCATAGGCCCTGATCATGGCCTTGCAGGCTTGGCAAAGGGCCCAATCCAGCTCATGAGCAGTTCCATATCTTCCCTTGATCGAGGTCAGAGCTTCCTCCAGCTTCTCGCTGTAAGCATCCCAGCTTGTGTCGTCGCGTTGCCTTCTAGGTTCAGTCCATGGTCTCGTTATTTCGACCCCAAAGGATATTGTCCTATAATCCGACATGGATGGTTCACTGTCGACTCCCCAGCCACGTATCCAGTTCTCGATGTTCATAGACGCCAGCGTGAGGTCAAGTACCTCCCTTCTACTGGCAGTGATGAAGGTCGGTTCGTTCCCTCTATTGACGATGTCCATCTGAGCACATATGAGGAATTCGAACAACTCAGACCCTTTATCGTTGATATCGGTACTTCCCCATGCCACATTACGGGCATTGGCGTCGCATCCGATATGGTGTTGTAATGGTGTAATGGTGATAAGTATACCCACCCTGCTGTATAGCCACACGTAAAGTTTAGATAATAATTTTTTTTAGAAACGTCCAAAGGGTAAAAAAGGTCTAGGGTGCACTAGGTCTGCTACCAGGTACTCAGATCGGCTTCTCCAGGAAGTTTTTCCAGTAACTGACGTCTAATAGGCAAATAAGGTCTAAGGTGCACTAGGTCAGCTACCAGGTACTCGGATCGACATTTCCAGGAAATTTTCTCAATAACCGACCAAAAGGTAAGCATACCAAAAAAAACACTGTTCATAGCATTAAGAAATCGGTTATAAAAAAAAAAAAAAATTGTTTTTTACATCATAAAATATATATTTTTAGTGTGTATCATTTGTAATAAATGAAATAAAATAATGTTGCAAATGTAAATATTTGATTTTTTTATTGTTTATTTTGATTACCAAACGAAGAAAATGAATATCACAACTATAACTGCAATAATCAATTCTATGTACTCTCTTATACTTGGATTTACGCAAATACCAGTATTTTTTTAAGCCTACTAGATAAAAATTTAATAAATTTCTCAGTAAAACAATTTTTTTTACAATCTGTAGGAATTTATTTATTTTTACTAAGTCAAATGATTAGAATAGTTAAAATTCAATTCTCTTCAGAAATTAAAGATATTTGATATTTCTAAGTTACCCCGCCCAAATTGTTGTTTAAAAAACATTAATTTTCTACACCCCAAATTTATATTAACTTTATTACAATTGCACTATTCTATAATGGTTTTTTTACCATGCTCATTAAAAAAACCACAGTTCAGTTGAATAGAGAAAACAAATGAATTTTTTATCCTACTTATTATTCAGAAAAACCACAATTAAATATAGAATAGAAAAAACCCAGAAAAATGTTTTGCAGCAGTGACTGAATTTTATAAATTTCTTAGCACTATTGTGTTAACATATTTTAAAACCAACTATAAAAGTCTTGTACCCTGCTCAATGAAAAATAATAAACACTGCTAAGGGGTATAGAAAAAAAAACTGATGTTAAAAATATTCAATATTTTTTTAAATCTTACACTAACATAAAAAAAAAAAATTTGGCAAGTATACAAGAGGACAATTTTGTTTAATTTATATGCTTATTCATAACAGTCACAATTAACAGCAAAGCGTGCTCTCTACTCACAATCCTCTTATGCTCCTGGTTCGTCATCGGGCCTTTGCTCTGAGTTCGCAATCCGATTGCGAACTCAGCGCGTGGCCCGACCACGAACACCTAACCCATACAGGTTATGTCCTGTTTTCGAAATCAGATCTCGAATCCTTCTTTTAGTGTACTTACGTTCCATTCTGACACACTTAACCGCTACTTCTCAGCTGTAACCCAGGCAACGTCACCCCTGAGTTATGTTGACATAACTAAAGTCACGAGCGTGCTCTTGGATCAGGCCGTGCAATCTTTCGATTTCGCGCAAATTAATGAGTCCTCTCTGAACAGCCTTTTCAACGCCAACTCAAGGAGCATGGGATATGATAAAATTTCGTCCACGATGTTAAAACCATCCCTCCATGTTTCATTATCACTGCTGACAGGCATCACTAACTAGTCAATGGAACAAGGTATTTTTTCATCACCTTGGAAATACTCATCTATAACACCTATCGAAATTTTTAATTCAAGTGAAAAATTATTTTCTAAGTAGTACATAAAAATAGTTAGGGCTTCAATAATAATTATTTAATTTTGATTTTTTTTTTTACACTTTTTTGTCGTGTGGATGTGATTATAAATTAGTAAGTACTAATAAAATAATACTCTATACAAAAAAACTGAAGGCTTATAGCTATTTTGATGTTTCAATTCAGTTAAAATTCAGAAACAATCATGATAAATTATTCTAATTTGGTTAAAACACAATCGGCAATTCACCGGTTATATTCCGTATTGGCTTTCGGCGTTGGGCCGAACGATGCACAGCTATTTTTAGACTCGAGAACGGACGACTTCGGCTGTCTCCGTGTTCTTGCCATGAACTGGGCCTTGGTGCCACGCCAGCTGCTCCAATTACGACAAACCAAACGAGCTCCGACTTCTTTTACTCATAGCAAGATTTTTTTTTATATTCTACATTTACTCGATACTTTTATTTTTTTAGCTCCAATCTATGATACATTTGTGAAAGCTTTTCATACAATAATTTTTTTATGTCAGAAGCAATAAAATTTATGAATTATATTTTGGTGACGAAAAATATTTTTAACAAGTTGAACATGCACAAATCATATATCATTAAAAAAGTATTGAAAAAAGGAAGTTTTCTGCGTGAACCGCGCCTCGATAACTTTTAAATTTCCGTCGGATGGTTCAAAAAACCAACTAAAAAATCAGTTTCCAATCCGTGAAAATTAGTTTTTTTGTGGAACGGAGATGGTATCAATTGATTAAACCTGGAAAAATCATATATTTTCGGAAAGATATTGAAAAAAGGAAGTTTTCTGCGTGAACCGAACTGTTGTATCTTTGAAATTGCCTTCAACGGTTCAAAAAACCAGCCGCTAATTAATCACTTTTCAGTAGTTGAGAAATCACGTGCTTAGCTCGGCTTCCTTATTTCAATATCTTTTTAACTATATATGATTTTCTAGGTTCAGTAAATTCAAACATCTACAGGTAGCATAGAAGGCGATTTCTTATGGATTGAAAACTGAATGTTCAGCTGGTTTTTTGAACCACGCAAGGGCAATTTTGAAAATACCGCGGTGCGGTTCACGCAGAATTCTTCCTTATTTCAATACCTTTCAGAAAACATATGATTTGTTCAAGTTTAATCAGTTGAAACCATCTCCGTTCCACAAAAAAGCTATTTTTCACGGATTGACAACTGATTTTTTAGTTGGTTTTTTGAATCACGTAAAGGCAATTTTGAAGTTATCGAGGTGCGGTTCACGCAAAAAACTTTTTTTTTTCAATATCTTTCCGAAAATATATGATTTGTCAAGGTTGAATCAATTAAAACCGGGTTCCGCAAAAAAGCTAATTTTCACGGATTGGAAACTGATTTTTTAGTTGGTTTTTTGAATCGCGTAAAGGCAATTTTTAAGTTATCGAGGTGCGGTTCACGCAAAAAACTTTTTTTTTTCAATATCTTTCCGAAAATATATGATTTGTCAAGGTTTAATCAAGTGAAACCATCTCCGCTCTACAAAAAAGCTAATATTCACGGATTGAAACTAATTTTTTAGTTGGTTTTTTTAATCGCGTAAAGGTTTTTTTGAAGTTATCGAGATGCGGTTCACGCAAAAAACTTCCTTTTTTCAATATCTTTCCGAAAATACATAATTTGTCCAGTTTTAATCAATTAAAACCATCTCCGTTCCGCAAAAAAGCTTATTTTAACGGATTGGAAACTGATTTTTTAGTTTGTTTTTTGAATCGCGTAAAGGCAATTTTGAAGTTATTGAGGTGCGGTTCAAGCAGAATCCTTCCTTATTTCATTATCTTTCTAACGATCTATAATTCGTATAGTATTAACGAATAAAAAAATTTTAAGTTAGCTAAAAAGAGCGATGTTCATTTCATTGGTTCTTCTAACTGTGCGAGAGCATTATTGTAGACACAGGGTTTCGGTAGTTACAAAAAAATTCCTCTTTCCAATACCTTTAGAAAGATGCATGATTTGTATCGGTTTTATAAATCCAAAACATTCCAAGGTACTAAATGAGCGTAAAGAGTTTCTTACTGATTACAAAATATATATATATTTTTTTTTTTTTTGAATTCGTAATTTTCATGGCTTGGACATACAAAAATTGTTGTATGAAATCAACAAAAGATTGGAGCTTAAAAAAAAAAAAAATTACTGTATGTACTGTTTTTTTTAATCGATATACGATTTTTTGCGGAGCATTAGTTGAATAAAAAAATCATGGTTTAGTAATATTTAGGCATGTATTATGTACATACATAAAGGTACATCGACGATCTCCGACTGAGAAAACAAGCCCGAGTGGGGAGTGCCTAACAGCTGAGTCGGTGAATCGCTGTGGAGCAAGCGTTTGCCAAACATTTTGCCATGCAGTCGTAACTCACACCGTAACAGATGTCGCTAAGCCCCGGGGCCGCAGCAACTCACAAAAAATATGTGTGCCCTTGAATTTTTGCATCGACGCCATCTACGGTTGGGCGGCGAACTTGATATCCGCTCTGTTTTATCCCGAAAGACTAAAATAACAACAACCAGCTGACTGAAATAGTTCCTGACAAACTGTGCAGAGGAAAAAGCTCCTTCGGCAGAAGGCCCTCGAGGAGGGCAGACCTCGCCCGGTATTTGGATTGGCAAAGAGACAGAGGCGGTTGAAAGAAAAACGGACTAGAACCGCATCCAACAGCTCTGGCTCTGAGCAAACCACCAATGCGGGAAAGAGGGCGGCTTCCTTGAGCCTGGAACTCCCCGAGAAACAGGGCTTGCTGAAGCGTCCTAAGACGGATCGCAGATATGCTGCGGTTGCCTCAAACTCTCCAAGGGCAGTCCTCACTTGGAGACTACCCCAGGGGGGGGGGGAGGGTGCCCGCCGCTGTCTGCGATAAGTTGAAGAAGGCCGTAGCCAGCACCATACTGTCTATCGAAGAGGATGGGGCTTTTGTACCCAGGTTCAGCGAATCATTCCCTAGAAAGGGCATGGTGGTCTTTGTCTGCGAGGACGAAGCCAGCAGGACCTGGCTGGAGAATGAGGTCATGAAACTTGACTTAGGGCAATCAAACCTAAAGACAAGAGTGGTCTCTTCGGAGAAAACCAAGGTCATTAAGGTGATCACGTGGCTTCCAGAGGGAGTGAAGACTGCCGAGGACTTCATAAAGCTGGTCCAAAGGCAGAACGGTATGGTAGACACGACCAAGTGGGCGATCCTGAATCAGGCTCCTGACGGATGCCTCATTCTGGGACTTGGTAAGCCGTCGGTCAAGATACTGAAACGCCAGACCTTCCAGCTCTTGGCAAGGGGTCTTTTGTAAGGCAACTTTCAAGCTGCTGAACCACACTACCAAAAAGACTGGAGGTAATGGCACAGCTGAAAAGACAACAAAGGACTAGCCCAATGGCTATATCCATGTTGCGCTTTTCCCAAATTAACTTGCATCATTGCAAAAGCGCCTCTACAGTTTTAATAAGATTTAGTGCATACACACATAGTCCTTACACAAGGGCAAAATTAGGGACTTAAACTTGAGCAGGGTTCTGTTGTTGGGTACCAGCAATGGGGATGCACGCGCTTGCAGCTCAATGAAAGGTATTAATGATTTTTTGTTGCAGGAGCTGAATTCCCGTGGCTGTACGACTGTTAAGGTGGAGATCTAGGATGAGGAGGGCCAGACGAGAACGGCAGTCATTTCGTCCATTTACCTTCCCCAAGACAAGAAAGCCCCTACAAGGAGCATGACTAAGATCATCGAATACTACAATCGGAAGAGCCTCGATCTGATTATCGGATGCGACGCCAATGCCCATCATGTGGCATGGTGAAGTACCGATATCAACGATAGAGGGTCTGAGTTGTTCGAAGAGTCAGAAGAAAACACAATGGAGCTCCTGATGAGAACTTCCCCAACTTTGTCAGAGACGGCGATACCTTGCCGATCACACGGTGGCTGCTGTCGTGATCAAGGAAAAACTTAAATGGGCGATCAACTCCTTTAAACCATACAAAGCTGCGGGCCCTGAGGGGATCTTCCTCAGAATGCTACAAGAAGGAGGCGATAAAACCCTGAGACTACTTCTGGGTATTTTTAGGGGATGTATTGCCACGGGACACGTACCAGCTTGCTGGAAGGAGACATGGGTTTCATTTATACGGAAACCCGGCAGGAGAGGATACACCTCGGTGAAGGACTTCAGGCCTATCAATCTGATCTCTTTCCTGATAAAGACCTTGGAAAGTCTACTGGACTGCTACATCAGGCATGACATACTGAGTAACAGTCTCGTCTGCAACGAGGGCGAACATGCATATAACTGTGGTAAATCTACAGCCTTTGTAGATATAGAAGGGGCTTTTAACAGCACCACTAAAGCACCAATTGATGCAGTCCTGTCAAGGCATGGAGTACCCTATACCATCAGAAGATTCATTAGGGACATGCTTAGAAACAGGAACATCTTTAGTGAGTGGAACGGTAAGTCGGTCAGAGGATCTGTCAGCGAAGAATATCCACGGGGGGAGGGGAGTTCTCTCACCACTCCTGTGGGTTCTGGTAGCAGACGAACTACTGCACTTGCTGAAAGAATACGGAATCTTCTTCATCGCCTATGCTGATAACTTCGCCTTGCTCGTTAGAGCAAGTTGGAGATGATCTGTAGATGGCGTGAGACTAAATCTCTGGGAGTCAATGCTGACAAGACGGAGATTGTCTTGTTCACGAGGAAGTACAAGGACATGGTAAGTAAAAAAGTCTCCGTCAACGAGAAGCAAATACCGTAAGCGGAGGGTGTGAAGTATCTGGGCGTTTACCTGAATAAGAAACTGGAATGGGGACAGCACCTGCAAAACCAATGTAGCAAGGTCCTGAACATATTTATGCAGTGCGGATCAGCAATCGGGACATCCTGGGCGCTTGAACCCCAGGTCGCCCTATGGCTACATGAGGTAATACTGAAACTGAAACTGACGTACGCTGCGATAGTATGGTGAAAGGTGATTGAAAAAAAGACCTCAACACGGATACTAGACCATGTTCAGGCTGTGGTTTTGAGGAGCATCTACGGGTGTCCGCAGCCACCTTGATGTCCACAGTCTAGACTTTGACATCAAGGAGGCTGTGGCCAGAACAGCATAGAAACTGATATGTTATGGAGAATGGATATACAACAACGGTAGGCATACGACCATCTAGTTCTTGGTTGTGAGATACTTCTCCTTCCGATTGCTTAACCATGTAAGCCCAAAGGTTTTCCACAGCGTTGAGGTCAGGGGAACGGGGGGGGGGGATGATCGAGACGAATAATTTTGTGACTATGTGTATGATACCACTGGCACACGAAGTTACTAGTGTGTACTTGAGAGTTATCTTCGATCACGTACACAACTTGATCTCCGGATTACGTTGTTTGTATCCATGGCCAAAGAAATCACTCCAGAATATTGGCATATCTTACACCGTTAAGACAACGACCAATTTTTATCAATTTGCCTAGTCCGTAGAACGAAAACCAAGCATAATAGACTCAAATTTCTACCCTCCGTAAAATTGGATTTAAAAAAAATGCATGAAAAAAAGTGATTTTTTTTTTAAATTTGTTAATAAACAATAGAAAAACAATTTTTTTGTATTTTTAACTACGGGATCTTGTAGAGCATTCTTGTAAATAGTCAGTAGGGGGGTCTTCCAATCAATTTTCCAAGTTTATCCTAAACATTTTTAACCCCAAAGTTTACAAAATTTTTGACTTTCGGACGTTAACGGGTTAAATATAAAAATTTATAAATGACACGTGTCATTTTTCTCAGTTGAAAATACTTTTTCGTTCATGGAAATGACTCTTTACCACCTGTCATTTGGCCATTCAATAAGGTTTTGAGCATATGCTCGCCTCTTTACGGTATCTGGCTGAGTCAGCTGTGCTTTATTCGCTGCACATCTATAGCGTAAACTTATCTTCTTTTTTATATTTCTAAAATTATACATATAACATTAGTAAATTTACTAATTCATTAAAAAGCTTTCACATACTTATAGAGGGCACGATATCCGATCGGTCGTCCAAGTGTATCTTGAAGTCCTTTGACAGGAACAAGGGGATGATTTTTTTTGTAATTCACCACATCAATTATTTGTGCATTTGAAATTTTCCACTTTCCACCATTTGATTTCCTTTGATCACCAGCAATTGCTCCACCCTCATTTTCTGCATTGAATTTTCTTTTCCAATTTTTGACAGTGTTTTTGGAACACCCCATTTGATGCTGAATATCTTCATTGGACCATCCTAACTCTACTAGCTGCCTTAAGCGAGTGATATTATCAGCCGTAGGCCGAAAAGGCATTTTTAGATTAAAATTGGAATAATTATTTCAAATTTATTTTATAGAATTGATAGCCTTTAAAGAGATCTTATTGAATGGACAATGAAGTACGCGACAAATAGAACACAATTCTTGAAGATAAAAAAAAAAAAAAAAAAAAATACTAGTTTATCTTGCTAGCAATGTTGAACAGAAAATCTTTTTCAAATACTTTTTTTTATATTGTAAACAATCGTATTATGATATAATATAAGATCTTGTGTAAAAATGAATTATTTATTTATTTTTATTTTATTTTTTTATTAATTGTTGTATGATTGGTTGCATGTATAGTAAAGCTTTTGAATGTTTTCCAAAAATCGAATCGAAGTTTGTAACTCAATTTTAAATGTTTTTATCATTGACACTTTTATCATTGACGGTTGAAAAGGTTACGAGATTACGAAAAGTCAATTTATAGCTGACAAAAAGTAGAATGTTACCTGTCTACATAAAGACAATTATCGACTTTATAATCGCAAGAAGATATCAAAGAAAAATTAATGAGAATTGGAATCGGGAGGAAGATTTTTTGTGGGACGTTAGTGACGAAATAAACGAAACCCTGGAGAGAAAACGACAAAATCCTGCAGAGCCTATTTATGAAATGGAGCAAAATATCGATGGTAAAAGTTTGTTTCAAAAAGATTAATTTATCAATAAATATTTATTTTTCATACCACAAAATTTTTTAAATTAGACTTCATTAAAAGCTTACTATTCTAAAAAAATTTCAAAAAACACTTTGCACTTGCATAACTTAACAGTTACCTCTGTATTTTAATCATTGATTAAAATCCTAAAAAAATATAAAATGCATTCGTAAGAAATAAGTAATGATTTGTTTTTTTTTTTTTAATTATTCCCTTTTTTTAAATGCAGTGAACTTTGTTCGGACCAATGTTAGGTGCTTAATCGAATTTTTACGCAAGACTGTCATAAACTACGACAAGGAGTTCAACTCTGCGAATTGACACCGTTTCAACGCGAGACTTATTCAAATTTGCTTTTTCGGTACCGACGATATTCTACCCGCTTCCCAGCTGAGCCAACGCCTGATTAAGAAATTGATAATCTTCCAGATGTTCAGATTTAGTTCTTAAAAAAAAATTTAATGCTGATGAAAAGAAAAGAAATTAAGAAAAAAAATGTTATAAAATGTTTTCAAAAGTTATACAAAGTAATTTAAATAAATTATACTATCACTTCTAACACTTATCTAACAAAAATTATTTCAACATATATTATAGTAGGGGGGATACCCCCTGCTCGCTCCGCTCGCCAACCCCCTAATTATAATTGATGAATATAAAAATTAATCAAAACAATACGTAAGCTCTATGTTTGGTAAAATAATCAAAAGACTAAAGCGCTCAAAATCAATAAAAATTAGACACGAGAGCTCAGTTTAAACTTTACTTACTCATCATAACTTGATTCATAAAATCAGACTTATAAAGAAAAGTTTTTAATTATTTAGGCAAAATCATGAGGTATAGAATTTTATTTCTTTTTTTAATAATTTTTAGTCAAAATCTATCCAGGGCTAAAATAGATCTAAAATTGACAAATGAAGATATAAATCAATTTTAAATAGTTAGAGTGCTCATGTAAGGTACATACATAAATTTTTGATGACTCATAAGGAATATTTTAGTAAGCCCACTGGTATTTTGAACCATTTCATTAGATCCTACACACACACAAATATTTTTTAGAGCTTCTTTTGCTTATGGCGGGCATATTAAATAGATTCATTTCAGATCGATATTACAAACTTTATTATATTTGCCGGCCCCAGGCGCGCAACAACGGGGGGGGGGCAGAGGTGTCAGGACACCCCCTGGGCTAGTAGACGACACCCTCTACAGTTTCTTGGGGGTGTCCACGGAATTTGAAATCTCAAGCCTTAAACCTACAAAACCCTGGGCGCCCGAGTTAAACAAAAAAACTAATCAGCTATCCCTCAAGCTCTGAATCCCCAGATACCCTGGGCGCCCGAGTTCAACAAAAAAAAAAATCAGCTATCCCTTAGGCTCTAAACTCTCAAATACCCTGGGCGTCAGAGTTCAACAAAAAAACTAATCAGCTATCCCCTAAGCTCTAAACCCCCAAATACCCTGGGCGACCGAGTTCAACAAAAAACTGATCGGCTATCCCCCAAGCTCTGAATCCCCAAATACCCTGGACGCCGGAGTTCAACAAAAAAACTAATCAGCTATCCCCCAAGCTCTAAATCCTCAAAACCCTGGACGCCCGAGTTCAACAAAAAAACTAATCAGCTATCCCCCAAGCTCTAAATCCTCAAAACCCTGGGCACCCGAGTTCAACAAAAAAACTGATCAGCTATCCCTCAAGCTTTAAACCCCCAAAATCCTGGGCACCCGAGGTCAACGAAAAAACTGATCGGCTATCCCCCAAGCTGTCAACCTCCTAAAACTCTGGTTATCGAGTGGAATAATTTTAGAAGTTAAGCTCGAAGTTAACCGTACTTTATATAATTGAATATCAAGTCCATAAAATAGTGTTTTTTTTTTTTTTTTGTTCCACAATAAGGTTGTGGATTTTATTTTCTAGTTAGAAAAAAAAATTTGTTGATAATTTTTTTTGTTGCAATAAAAAAAATTTCGTTCAATTGAACTCGGGTGCCCAGGGATTCTGGGGGGTTTGGAGCTTGGGGTATAGCTGATCAGTTTTTTTTATTGAACACGGGCGCCCAGGGTTTTGGGGGTTTAGAGCTTGGGGGATAGCTGATCATTGTTTTGTTGAACTTGGTCGCCCAGGGTATTTGGGAATTCAGAGCTTGGGAGATAACTGATTAGTTTTTTTTGTTGAACTCAGGCCCGTACGGGCTGCCCTGCTGCCCGTACGGGGCATGGCCGGGCTGAACCCCTAAAAAGAAACGCGGCGGTGGCCGGGCCCAGTACGGGCTCCCCGGTTGCCACTATATATAGATATACAACTCTATGCGTAGGACTTGTATGTGCTTATTTACGTCATTCGTTATTGTAATCGGCTTGTGTTGACACTTGAATTAAATATTTTCAACAAAGTTAAGTATTAATAATAAATCGTTAATTACACATTTCAAAGGTCATTAATCGTATTTATATGAAAAAATGTTCTAAAAAAATTAATGTTTGAGGTTAGAAAGTTTATTTATTTATTTATTTATTTTTATTTTTTTTTTTTTACTTTAGATGGATTCTGATGCTAAACAAATTGTTATAATTAAACATCAATTCTTTAATAAAATTTTTTAAATGAAGAAATAAGGTTAGAAATGAAACAAGTTACAAAAGGATCTTACTCTTACTGATTTATACATATCAGTAGCACTGATTAGCAAATATTGATTAGTATTTTTTTTTACTTAAATTAATTTTTTGTAAATTAACCAAACAAACATTAAATATTTTAAAAGACAATCATAATATCTACATGATCAGTAGGTAATGACAGGGATAGCGTGACCGCGCGCGCATGTGCAGTGCCGCATTTTTGGTGAAGATGTAACCTACTAGCCTCATGCTCGACGGCAGTTATTATTCCGCATTAAAAAAAAAACAAAAACAATAATCGAAAAAAGGACTTTGTAGCGCTCTTGTTGCTACTTTTTACAAGGGTGCTTCAAAGCCCTTTTTTCGATTTTTGTTTTTGTTTTTTTGAAGAACGCAGAATAGTGCTCCAAGCACGATAAGGGTTGCCAGGCTCTAGCCGCGTTACACCCCGTACGGGCTGTGAAGTGGCTGCCCGTAGGGGGCCAGGCACATTGGCTGGGCTGCCAGGCTAGAATTCCCTGTCGGGTTACTGACCTTACTAATTTTACTTACTTCAAATACCGTAAATAATTCCCAACTCATCTCTCACTCACTCTACCAACAAACCCTACTCACCTTATTCATTCTTGATCTGACTCATCTTAGATCTCTAGCTTATACTCCCCATCCTGAAAACTACTCTAGTAATTTGCCGAATGATAAAAAAAATCAAGATTTTTTTCAAATTTCGCAAACTCGTACAAACGAACCTTGATTTTCTTCAAAATTATTTTACAGATTCTTCATGAGATGAACGTATTTCCTTTATAGTAAGAGCTTGCTAAGTTGCGTTTGAACAGACTAATTGATAAACGGCTTTGTTCAGCACCCTCTCATGAGAGTCATGACAACAAAAAGTATTTTCTGCACTCTGGCCGGGAAGTAGCAAAGACTGGCGCGCTCAGAGGCCAGAAAATGCGTCGAGCAGAAAAATAGTAGTACCTATACCACACGTGGCCACGAAAATAAGAAATGTCTCAGATCACATGTAATTTTCGGCCGAGGCGCAGCCGATTGTAGTAATCTACTAATTAATAAAAATTTGAATGACATAATTAGAAAGCTGAGCTCAAGACCTTTTTTATCATACATAATTTTATATAAAAATTTTCATCGGAGCCAAAGTTATAATTTTAATATGTCTATACCAGCCCACAACCACACAACCATCACTCACCCCATCTAAGTCTCTTTACTATTCTCACCCGTATTAAGGCGAAGTCATAAGGGTCATTTTAACAAAAAATTGAAGATTCAGTAAAATTAAAAATGAAAATGAAAAAAGGGCTCTGTAGCGCTGGAGCTACTATCTTAATATATCTTTTAAGCCCAACCCCATCAAAATCGGATCAAAATTAACGTCAGAATATGGGAAACAGTTTTGTAAATTTTTGTATCTTAATAGCATTTGCTATATTTATTGAATCTTTAGGAAGTTTTTTTATTTTCGTTTTCATTTAATTTTAAATGATTTTTTTCGCAAATTCTGCAACTCCCCTTCAGACTTCGAATTTTTTTATCTTCAACTACATGACCTAGTTTAATCTTAGCCACATTACTGACCTCACTAATTTAATTTACTTCGAATGCCGTATTTTATCCCTACCCCTAAAATCCAGCTGGATTTCCAGCAGGATTTCCAGCTGGATTTCGGTTTCAATATGACGACTGGATTTCCTGCTGGATTTCAAAAAAGAAATTTTTTGGTGAAAATCAATATTCCTGGAAATCAAGTTATTATTCATTTTTCAATGATTTTAAAAAAATTTATCTTAGTTTTTTTTTTTTAATTTTCCAGACGGATCTGTCCAGCTAGAAATCCAGCTGGACAAATTGAAAAATGAACAATAACTTGATTTTAAGCGATATTAACCAAAAAAATTTTTTTTGTCCAGCTTGATTTAAGGGGTAGGGATCTCCCAAACTTATTTCACCCAATCTACCAACGAATCCTACTCACCGTATTCATCAACTCAGTCACTAACTTTAAAGTTTTGTTGAAGTACTTTAAACTTTGAAAAAGCTCTATTAATATTTTTAAGTAAAATAACAAACCCTTCCTCACCTCATCTTCTCTTCCACCCTCCTCCCGCATAACCTCCGCCTAACCAACCTTATCTACCTTTCTAACCTGAATCGACTTAAATTATTAGCTCTCACTAAACTAACGTATCTCGCTTATCTAACCAGCTGGCTTGGGATGGCGTAAATCTGCCCACTTAAGTGTCCCTTGATTACCCGTAAAAATTTCTAGTACCGCACAAATTTTTATTCCTAAGTAAATGTTTTTTATCAAAAAGTGAACATTGGTATTAAGTTAGGTATGGGTTATATAAATTAATATAAATAATATAAATTAGTAATTAATATATATAATATAAATTAAAATCCAATCGTTCGTTGATCTTAAATCGGTATATAAATATATATAAATAATTATTGGATTTTAAATTATATTATAATTTCAACGAAGAATTAAAAGGGATCTTTGAAAAGGGGATTTTTGAAAAAAAGGGGATCCAACTGAGGGGATCCAATACTTTCGACGAAGATCCAATTTAGGGGATCCAATTTAGGGGTTCAGAAAAGTGCGATATTTAACTGTGTTTTGACCGTGTTTTTAAGAATTTCAGATTTTCGAAGATCCAATTTAGGGGATCAGAATCAAAAACGGAAATATAATATAGGGAGATATGGGTTATATAAATTAATATAAATAATATAAATTAGTAATTAATATATATAATATAAATTAAAATCCAATCGTTCGTTGATCTTAAATCGGTATATAAATATATATAAATAATTATTGGATTTTAAATTATATTATAATTTCAACGAAGAATTAAAAGGGATCTTTGAAAAGGGGATTTTTGAAAAAAAGGGGATCCAACTGAGAGGATCCAATACTTTCGACGAAGATCCAATTTAGGGGATCAGAAAAGTGCGATATTTAACTGTGTTTTGACCGTGTTTTTAAGAACTTCAGATTTTCGAAGATCCAATTTAGGGGATCCAATTTAGGGGATCAGAATCAAAAACGGAAATATAATATAGGGAGATTTACATGATATTGCTCATTTTATTGAAGTAATAGTGAGAAAAAACAAATAAAATTGTAAATATATTATACGATGCATTACAGCAACCGTAACTACCGAGATTCTTCGTGTTTGAATTTCTTGGACTTCATCGAGATATATTTTTCAGCATTGAACGATAGACACCTTCTTCGTGAACCTTGAAACATTACTTGAAGAGTCTTGGCGATTTTAATCATAATTAAAATCTTAATCTTAACGATTCCGGAGTGCGTTAATCGTCGCGAGACTTTTCTGTCGGCCCGAAAGCTCGTCGTGACTCTTGAATCACGCCATGCAGGTATCGCGCAGCGTGGAGAGCCTGAAAACTTTAAGATTTAGATTAAAACGGAGTTTTTTCAAAACGCAGGTTCATTTTGATCCAAACGAGACTACATAATTGGTAAAAAAAAGTGCGAAAAATCAATAAACTAATGAAGAAAATAATTACTTGAAAGAGTGTCCGCGATTCCGGAGTACGTCAGTCGTTACGAGACCTTTCAGTCGGCACGAAAGCTCACCGCGACTCTTGAATTGTCTTCGTCTAAAGGAGGAAAAACCATGAGAAAAAGTCTGAGAAGACTTATTCAATTTTTTTTTTTAAATCTCATGTAATCTATAATATTTTGCATAATCATTTACACTAGCACTATTATTTAAAAAATTTTAAAACAACCCCCCCTTTTTTGTAATAAATATTTTTAATTTATTTTTTATTTAACTCGATTAACATAACCTTCTGACCAATGTAAATACTGCACCCTTTTTTGCGTGAAAATTTAGGATGGTACTACCAAAAAATTAACTTGTTTAGACGTTTTTAGAGTTTTTTTGTAGTATTTTAGCTAATTTTCCAAAAATTCCTGATCAAAGCCTATTGCACGTACAGAATTCTGCATCCTCGCGTTCTTTTTGTTTTTTCATGATTTTTTGAGAAAAAATATTTTGATACATCATTTTGATAAATTTGTTCGCGTACAATTAAATTTTAAAAAAACAAAAAAAAACCCTAAAAAATGCTTTTAGAATTCCTCTTAGTCCAGGGTCAAACTCATCAAAAGTGAACTTTAGAATATTTTTCCTTGAAAGTAAATGAAAAAACAAAGAGAATGCGAAGTTGCAGAATTTTGTAAGTGCAATAGGCTTTGAACAGGAGTTTTTGATAAATTAGCTAAAAAACCGAAAATGTGCTAAAAATGCTATATGAGCTATATGGCAAATCGATATCAAGACCCCATTGGACGGAATTATTGATAAATTTCTTCTTTTTTTGATATTAGAAAACAATCCCCAAAGTTTCGTTAGGATCGATGACCCGCAGGGTGCAGCCACTCCTTGTAAGTACAATTTTTCGTTTTTGTTTTTAATTCAATAGAATCAAATGGAATAGGGGAGACTGGGGTAAATTGGTACTTTTTGTATAACTTGAATTTTAATCAAGTCAGGTTAATTTTTACTAAATTAGTTAATTCTTTTACAAAAATTTTGCACTTTTGGTATACAAAAGTATCGTTAAACCCTTAATTTAAAATTTAGAGTTAATTTAACAAAAACTCTTTAACTCTGAATAAATCTGAATAAATAAATTTAATTCAATTTAACTAATTGAATTTGAATATTGGCGCAGAACGCCATCCGATCCATCCGAAACGCGCCAAAACTACGGAATATTGGGCTGGGTAAAAATGAACTACATCGGTATCCAGCAGACACGCGTGGGTTGAACGTTTTACTCCTCAGACTTGTATTTCAAAACCTGCTTACTTTATTCGCTCCATGCGAGTTCGTCCGCGACAACACTTACAGGAAAATCCGCGCTATTCGAGGTGGCGTAGCGCAGGCGACAACACTTACAAAAAAATCCGGCTGTAAATTCGAGGTAGCGCCACTAACCCGCACGGAGCGAATAGAGCTAAATTAAATTCGCATTGATAGTTATGGTGTAAGCGTGATGTGAATTTGTGTGATTGTCATCGCGCATTAACCGCAAAACAACTCTATAACTATGGTACGACGATACGAAGCCGATTGTTGGCTGAAAGGCATAGTAGCCAGGAGAGTTTTTTCATTATCCTGACGGTTTTGTTAAAAGGTGCATCTTCAGCGGTTGAGTCGTCTGTAAGTTAATTGCTGTTACATGAGTGAGTGTAAATGCATGTGAGTGTATCTTATACACTGTTCTAATTTAAATTTTTTTATTTTTCCTGAGCACGCACTTGCTATTGCAAGTAGTTTGTATGCGTGTGCGCGCGCAACACTGTTGCAGAAAAATCAATACTCGACGCGCCAGCTTTGCGATTTCTGAGTCGAATTGATTTTTTGTATTCTAAATGACGTTTTATCGAGAATTTGATTTTTATTAAATTGTTTAAATAAGTTTATTGAATCTTTTTACTAACAAGGAGAGGACCAGACATTTGGGTCATGGATTTGGCTGAACCTTGGTACATGGGCTTGTGAATCATTCAATCACCGTTGACGCGACTAACCCATCCTCTCCTAGTTCTCAAGGACATCCGAACCTTAAGGGGAAGTCAGGCGAGGGTCCAATGGTAGTTAGTTAAAATTAAAAAAAAAAAAATTGAGGGGATCAATTCAAAAAAGGGCTCTGTAGCAGGGTAGCGACATTGAAAAGCTACATTTAAAAAAAAACTGCATCAAAATTCGTTGAAAATTGGCCGAGAAAAACGCAGAACGGTAATTTGGTATTTTTTTTCGTCGGCCGCATCAGCCGTGACAGCAGACGCCACTGCTGCTACAGTGCGTTATTGTGCGTGAGACCGCGCGTACGTAATTCTAACCAAAAAATTTCTAATCATGCAATCAAAAAGTAACAAATTTGTTGTAACCCACGTTTTTGTTGTATTTATGTTTTTATAAGTAATTTCAAACAGTTGCAAAGTGATCAGAGCCAAGAGCTTAGAATCTTCAAAGCTGGTAGGACAAGATTTCAATAATCCTTAGTCAGGTTTGAAATGTATGAACTAAGCCAGCCAATTACATACTTGAGGTGATAAACACTGATAAAGTTTTTTATTGACACAGTCTCTGAGGGTATATTAGAGTCAAGATCTTAGAAACTTCAAAGCAAGTAACAAGTTTTAAACAATTTTTAGTCATTTTAGAAATTCTAAATTTTATAAATAGTTTAAAAATATTTTTTTTTCTACTTTTTCAATTGATTTATTTATCAAGAATTCTTTTTTAGTTTTAAAATTTTATAACTATTGAATACTTATATTACTTCAATACTTATAACTATTGAAAACTTGTCTTACTCGCTTTGAAGATTCTAAACTTTTGATTCTTGTATATGACTTATAGAGACAAAATTAAACAGATCTTGAAAAAATTTAATCTGGTTCATTTTTATGAGCTACATGCAAAGTTTATTATTGTCATAAAATCTTAAGATTTTCTTGGCTGACAATAAAGGTTTACTATAATTTTTTTTTTGCAAGGCAACCATGCCTTTGAGCATTGACATTTGCTCTTGCTGGGAGACCTACAACTTACTTTACATTTGAACTGTTCCAAAGCGTCAAGTCAATTCATTTGATAAGATCTCATTAGTTCAAGAAAGTTCTGATTGCATGAGTGATTGCAGCTACTGTTCCAATTTTTAGTTATCAAGTAGGCTAAAGTAAGTGGTCTCCCAGCAAGAGCAATGTTCACAGGCATGGTTGACTTCACACAAAAACAATAATAGTTCAGCTTTATTGTCAGCCAAGTAAATCTTTAAGAATTTGTAGCAATAATAAACTTTGTGTGAGTGAAGCTTATAAAAATAAACCTGATTACAACTCTTTCAAGATTTGTTTAATTTTATGACTATGTCTTGTTGTTGTTGTTGTTGTTTTTTTTTTTTTTTTTTTTTTTTTTTTTTTTTTTTTTTTTTTTTTTTTTTTTATGTACAGATATTGTTAAAACAACTATTTGATTGAAATATTACTTGTATTTGAAATTTTTATGAATCAAGAGACCTACTTTACATAAAGAAAATTATTGAAATTTTTACGATCTGAAGCAAATCAAGAGTAAATATTGAAGAAATAATTGAAGAAACATGAATTGTTTATAATGCAACTGAAGAGTTTTATTTAAGAAGAAAATTTTTTCATAAAACTAGTGATTTTGCTAATTTTACTTAAGAAATAATATATGATTCTTTTTTTCAATTGACACATTTTCAGCCTTGTATTGAGTGTAATGAATAAGTAATTTTGAGTTTCAGCTTATTTCATTATTTTGATTTTTCATCACATATATATTTGATTTTGCAAGATAATTTTTACTACGAATTTGATTTATTCAGGAGAGGTAGCTGAGGAGTAAGCCGTAAGGCAGTCATAAAGTTTTACAAACTTATAGGTTAGACGCGCATAGCCACGCACAGCAACAGCGGCAGACGAGGACATGGCTGCCGCGATTGACGAAAAAAAATCTTCAACTGCCGTTCTGCATTTTACTCAGTGAATTTTTAATCAATTTTCATGATTTTTTTTTTTAAATTACAGCTTTTTAATTTCTCTACCCTGCTACAGAGCCCTTTTTTAAAAATATTTTCTTGATTAAAATCTATTCATCAAAAAAACTCGCCTGACTTCCCCTTAAGTCATCACCAGGAGTTCTGGCCTTCACAGAGTATACGACAACAGCAGTAGCCACGCTCGCGTGCGAGCCAGCGTGCAGCAGGTGCATCGGCACAGCATGGAGCAAGGTGCTCCCACATCGTCGTCCGTCCGAGTAGAATACACCAGCATTGGTTGGGAATCGTGATAGCGGGTCGGTTGTCCGAGTAGTCGCGAGGAACGTTCATAACAGTGGTGGCAGCGGTGTTCGCGTAGTGATTGTGATTTGAATTCGATAAAAAAAAGACACTAATTAATTCAGTGAAAAAAAAAATAGAAATTTTTTTTGAAAGTTGCAAAATACTAAAAAAGCACTTTCAAAAAAAAAAAAAACACGAGTTTATGGTTGGCACCACATACTCTCGAGTCACCGTGGGTATCGCAACAATCGCGCACCGAGGGAAAATAAACCTGTTCCAGTAATTGCCGTAGGAAGGAAACGTCGAGCAAGGGCAGAACATCGGAGTCGGCGGAGGAGAAGCAGCCACGGCGGTAGGCGGTAACGCAACTGGTGATTGTAGCAGAAGTGTTGAGTAGAAAAAAATAGAATTTAAGAAATTCTATTAATTGTTAAATAAGGTAATTGGAAAGTCATTTTTTATACTTTCATAGAATTTTTTTTTTCTTTTTTCTATTTTATTATTTCTGAACAAAAGATTATTAAATTTATAAACTGATTAAAAATTTAAGAATTGTATTTTATCTATGTGTATGAATTAAATTATTTTCCAATTGCTCTACTAGTTGGTCGGAAATTATAAGTAAGGTAAGATATAACAAGCGATTGAATAAAATCTTTTAGGAACGAAGATTTTAAGTAACTAAAAGTAGAGGTGTGTGTTTTTTCGGTTTTGCATTGGACTCTGCAAACGGGAGGTCTTAGGTGAAATTCTGGAGGGGAAACATACGAATTTTTTTTTATTTCTCTTTCATTTCTCCTTTAGCAAAAAAAAATTTCGTTTTGAAAAATAAAAAAGGTAAGGGTATATAAATAGTTTTTCTCTTACCTGTTTTAGGTTTAATAATTAATTACTATAGATGGGCAGAAGAACAAAGGGCCAGAAAATCTTAATAATTTTGAGAGAGTATTTATATCTTATAGAAAAAATATCAGGAAAATTCGAATCGTGGGAGTACGAAATTAAATCGGTAATTAAGGAAAAAACTTGTCAGAAAAAAGTAGTCAGCGTAGTTAACAAACTTAGAAATACTAATAAGGCTACGTTCGCGACTAGAGTATATAAGAAATTTTTAAATCGTGAACTAATCACAAAGTGGAAAATCGAAAAGTTAGAATTTTGTCTCGCCAACGACTTGAACGTAGTGCAAAAATTATTGATCAAACTAAATAATCTTTTTATTGTTAATTATAAGAAGGGAGTTTGTGCAGGCTATATAAGTATAGTTAATTTATTAATTGACTCCCTCTTGAAAGATTTCCCTAACGCAAAAAGGTTTTTTTTAAAAAGTAAATAAGTTTTTTTTTCCCTCTAATTTCCGATAAAAAAAGTTATAAAGATGCCGAGACCACGCGTAAGTAAAAGTAGGACCAATAGCGCAAGCACTACCACAACCCGCGAAATGAATAATCAGCATCATATGGCTAGATTTTTGGATATAAACGCGCAAGACATTAGTAGTGATATTCAATCTTCGACCGATTCAAGAATAAATAATGCGGCGGTAGGCGGGAATATACCACAATCCACGAGCAGATCTTTGTCAATGTCCGAGATGATAAAATTATTACCGGAAAATGACGAGTCAAACATCGGTCTAAATGATTTCGCACATGAGTGCAGATCGCTTTTTGAACTGGTAAATCCAGCGGAAAGAATGATAATGGTAAAATTCGTGCAGTCAAAAATAAAAGGGGTAGCTAGACGAGTAGTAGAGGAAAAGAAGTACGAAAATTTCGAAGAAATAATTGCAGATTTAGAAAGGGCTTTTGACAGTAAGAATGACTACTATTCAGTCTGTCTAGAAATGGGATCTATTGCACAAAGAGACGCTGAAAGCACGGTTGTCTGGGGGCTTCGAGTTAAGGGCTACTTAAATAAAATAAATTCAGGGGCGAGGAAATCGTTCGGGGAAAATAACTCAATGTCTGGGATAATAAAGAGACAATTGGTTGAATGTTTTATTAGGGTGTTAAAGTCCGAAATCAACGGGAAATTGATGACGAAAAAAATCGAAAATTTAGAGGAGGCAATTGATAGAGCACAATACATTGAAACACGCGTTGCGGAAAATAATGCTATATTCAAACACAGCGATGAAAAGCCAGCGCTTCGAGAACTATTCAAGGTAGAGGGAGAAGCTAACGAAAGAAAACCGAGAAGCGACATAAAATGCTACAACTGTGGTCGTATGGATCACATCGCGCGACGCTGCAACGAGCAGGGAAAAATGCAAGTTAAGGTCGAACAGAAAACAAATATTATTAAATGTTATAATTACGGGGAACAGGGACATATTGCGCGCATGTGTAATAATCAAAAGGAAGCGAAGGAAGAAATAAAGGTTAAATGCGAAAAATGCGGTAGCTCGGGGCATGACTAGAGCTGCCGCGAGACTCGAGAAGTCTCGGCCCGGAAGACCGAGACGAGACCGAGACGAGACCAAGTGATGCCGAGACGAGACCGAGACGAGAGTAGGTCAGAATCTCGACGAGACTTATAAAAACATTTTTTTGATGATAAACACAATTAAGTGATGGTAAATAAGTAAGGAATTAATTTTAAAAATTTATTGGAAGTAGTTAAATGTTACGTTACATATTTCGTCTTTTAAATCAGACTTACATTTCCCAACTTTATTATCTTTTTCGTTATAGTAAATTAAATAAGCTTTATCGTAAATGGGTGATACCACTAATTTTTTCTTTTTTGAGGAGAATCTATTACAAGTTAGTCTCGTCGAGACTCGAGACGAGACCGAGACGAGACCGGTGATTTTGGTTTTTCACGAGACTCGAGACGAGACTATCAAAAGTCTTGCCTCGTCTCGTCTCGTGGCAGCCCTAGGCATGACGACAAGAATTGTAGATCAAAAATTTGTGATTTCTGCCAATTTAAAAATCATGTTATCGCCGAGTGCAAACTATTCGCGTTAAAATGCGATAAATGTAAAATAATGAGCATACGGCACCGTATTGCATGAAAGAGAAAATACAGCAAGATATTCGCAATAAATCCATGAAAATACAGGTCCAAAAAAACGAGTGATATGCCCCGTACAAGCACGCAACGGGGTACATGACAAAGTTAGTTGGCCGGAAATAAAAAAGCGGGTAGTTTTGATGATCGATAGGGCATGCGACTGCCCGACTATAACTATTCATAATAATAGAAAAATAAAAGGGGGTTCGTTTGTTGCACTATTGGATACCGGATCGGAAATTAATCTTATTAAAGAAAATAAAGTAAAAAAAGGGGTTTTGATTGTTAGAAACTATATAATTAACCTGGCGGGCATTAATGAGAATTTAGTAAAAACAAAAGGGTTCTTTTCGATCAAATTAAACGACATTAACTGCATAATACACGTGGTCGGAGAAAAATTCCCACTTCGGGCGGATTCTATCTTGGGAGCACCTTTATTTCAGAAACATGGGGGAAAGCTAGATTTTATAGGAAGAAATTTTGAACTGAGAAAAAATAAATTTAAATTCAGTAATTATCTGGCAACGAGAAAAATATTTTTAGCGGCAGAGTCAGGCTCTTGGGTGACACTCAATACAACGATTGATAATCTCGAAAATGGATATATTGAAAAAATTAATGCCAGATCAGATATCGAGTTAGGGGATTCATTTACAATGGTTAGAAATAGAAAGTGTTTAGTTAACGCGATAAACAACGGAGATAAAGATATAGAGTTGACGGTGCCAGCGATTGAAGTTTCTGATAACATACTGAAAGAGCAAGAGAGTAATTCAAGATTAGTGAGGTTGCTAAAAATAATAAATCTCGAAGGAATAAAAAACGATAAATATAAAATTGAGATAACAAATTTAATCAATAAATATTCAATGCAATTTTTTCTACCAGGAGACATATTAGGCTGCATTAAGGGGATAGAGCATGAAATAATCACTACTACAGAAACTCCAATATATGTAAAACAATTCCAGAAACCTTACGCACTTAGAGAAGTTGTTAAAAAGAAAATAAAAATTATGCTAGAAAATGAAATTATTCGGGAGAGTGATAGCGCGTATAATGCACCGATTTTCTGCGTACCGAAAAAGAGGAAGGAAAACGGGTTTTTCGACCATCGCTTGGTTTTAGATTACAAGCAGTTAAATTCTATAACAGTACTACAAATTCAGCCTACTCCTAGTATAAATAGCCTATTAGATAGTTTCCATCACACGCGCACCGAAAGTTCGTTCCTAGTTCCTCGGAGCAGGGGTGAAACCTCGGGACGAAGGAACTATCTTTCGGTGCATGTTTATGGATGAAAAATACAGTACACACCTTGGGGCGCGTGCGCACTACCGCCACCGTGCACTCCGCCGCTGCCCTCGGCTACGCCTCGAGCTGCAACCACGCGCAGGTGGCATTAGTGCACCTTCGCCCCTAAATGTGTAATATACGATTGCATGGTAGTCAGGTATACAGTGTTTTCGACTTAGCGCAAGGATTCTTTCAAATTAAACTCGCGGATAGTACGGCGGGAAAAACGGGGTTCAGCTCGGAAGACAACCACTACGAGTTATGTAGACTGGGCATGAGACTGAAAAACGCGCCGGGTTGTTTTATGAAAGCGCTGAGGAAATTACTAAAAGGCTTAAAAGGAATTCTAAGTTATACGGACGATGTAATCGCGTTTGCAGAAACACTGGAAGAATTGATAAAAATATTGAAAGCTCTATTTGAAAGATTGAAAGAAAATAACGTAACGCTTGAGCTAGAAAAATAATTTTGACGGTATTTTTGAAAGAAGTTAAATTTTTGGGGGATAAAATTTCAAAGCATGGGTTACAGATAGATGATAAAAAATACATAGCAATCACAGCACTTAAGCCACCCACAAATCAGAAAGCGATAAAATCATTTTTAGGAATAGTATCTTATTACAGAAGATTTATCTTTTAATTCGGTAAAATAGCAAAACCACTGACCGAATTGTTGAGAAAAAATGCGAAATTTGATTGGCGGGAGGAACATAATTTAGCGTTCGAGACGTTAAAAAATAAACTTATAGAAAGCCCTGTTTTACGTTTTCCAGATCTGAAATGGGGATTTATTTTATCGACGGACGCTAGCGCGTACGCGATCGGGGGGGTTTTAGCGCAAATTTTCGAAGATGACAAAGAACACCCGGTAACCTACGCGTCAAAAGTATTAAGTATAGTCGAACAGAGATACAGCACTAGCGAGATCGAGCTGTAAGCAATTTTATATTCAATGCTATACTTCAAAACGTATTTATACCACGCAGAATTTGACATTTACACAGATCATAAGCCTATAATATACATGAACAATTTTAAAGACCCAATATCTTAATTATTAAGATGGAAATTAAAACTATCGGATTTCGAATTTAAACTTTATTATCGCAAAGGGAAGGAGAACGGGATAGCGGACGGTTTGAGCAGATACCCGGTGGGAACGGACGATGGGGAAAGTTTGATAAACAATGGGATAGGAGACGCGAATAATTGGAAGAAATTGATTGGTAAATCTACAAAATTAATTACTTTAGACACGCAGTTTTTTGAATTTAGTAAGAGTGAGTCAAACATGTCCGAATTACCCGAAGATGACGAAAATTTAGTCGAGATAGTAAATGATATTTTTGAGGAGGGTTTAAATTCGGATGAGATTAAAGGACAGGAAGAAATTTTTATTGATAGCTATGAAATTTTTTTGTGTAAATTAGAGAGAGAATATGAAGAAAATAACGGTAACAGCCTAGCGTGGGAGTTACATCTGTATGTAGATGATTTAGTTAATGTTGACGGGCTCTCGAACGTATTCGAGACACATAAGTCATGTTTCTCGGAACCTAGTGAGTATCGGGCGAGGCGAGAAAACTCAGATAACCTATGGCAGGGGGGAACGAGTGATTTAACAGCGTGCAACGCGAGTTCAGTGGGCGCCGGTGGGGAAGTCGAGCATTCAGTGGGGGAAGTTTTCCATGAAGTCGTAAACGTCGCGAAGGAAGCTAATTGGGGCAACGAGAGCCAAAACATTAAGAGCCAACGCTATGAAGCCTATTCATGGAGAAATAATCTCCTGAGCGAAGGCGATAAGTATGGAAATCTGATCCCGAATGTAGAAAAAAACCTCTGGCCAGGGGAAACTTTTGTTGCTGATGAGAAAATAATATATTGTGGGTTTGGTAATTCTGTGAATGATCAGATTGAAAGAATTCGAGTATTGAAGTCATTAATGATGGAAGTAGAATTGAGTACTGAGAGAGAGAGAAAATGGATGGCCGGGATCGAGATTTCCAAAGTAATAGCGGGAACAGTAAAATGCTGTCAGGCGACCGAAGCAATTTGGTGATTGCGCGGAAAAACTCCTCATGCTTAGGCCTACGATGTAATATTTGGGATCCAAAGAAAGAAAGGAAAATATTTTCGAGTAAATTTTCAGTTGATGATGAGTTTTCGTGGAGAAATATTTTATCACTTAGGGATAGTATTTTATTAATCAACCCGTTAATCAATTTAAATTCATTGTCACAGACATATAAATTCAAGGCAAAAAATTTCGAAGATAATCAAAAGATAGTCAGGTAATAATCTGAGAGATCGATGCAAATACAAAAATGATTAATGTTGACAAACTTTTACCATACGATATTAATGATCTATTTTCTAATGATGATTTTAGACCTAGGAAAATTTGTTTAGTAAAAATAGACGGAGTTCTTTTCAGCCGGAACCCACTTTTTATACAGAAAGGTAATATTTTGCATATTTGTGCATGTGACTTTTGTGGATAAAATGTCGTGACCGCGGACCTAATCAAATACGGATTGGTTGATAGAGAACAAATCTTAAAGAATAATCCTAAAGTCGGAGATAATAGTTACAAAATTTAAGAATAGATATATTTTTAACTTGTTTGCGAGAAAGTATTATTACGAACAAATAAATAAAGAAAGTTTTTATGAATCGTTATTTTGAATTGCATGTTAAGAAGAAGAAAAATAAAAAGCATAAGTCTTAACAAAAGTAGTAAGTTAGGAAAGTTCGAAATGATACTTACTGGTCTAAAAACGTATATCGACACGAAAAAGATTAATTTAGCGGTCTGTTCGGCAAATATTAAGATACCGGCCAAGGAGGCGCGGGACGGGATAATTTGGGAAATGCATAAGTCGCTTGAATCAGGACATCCAGGGGTAGCGCGTACTTACAATAGGGTGCGACAAAATTATTGGTGGTCGGGGATGAAAGATCAGATAGCAAATTTGTTGAAAACGTGTGACAAATGTCAAAGAATCAAATGTGTTAGAAGAAAGACTAAACAACCGATGTATTTATTTCTGGTGCCAGAAAGCGTGTTAAGTCATATACAAATTGATATAGTAGGTCCACTGCGGGAATCGCGATTTGGTAATAAATACATTTTATCATGGATTTGCACGTTATCAAAATATTGCGAGTATATTAGTCTAAAAGAGACTACGGCCCCGATGATTGCGAATGCTTTGGCGGAAAAATATATATGTTTATATGGTACGATGGACGTTTTGCATAGTGACCAAGAGAAAAACTTTTTGTCAAAAATAATGGCGGAATTTGCAAGACTTTTTAATATTAAAAAAATAAAATCTTCGGCATATCACGCGTCAAGTCTCGGAATTTGCGATAGAAATCACTTTGTAGTCATAGAAATGCTACGTTATATTATAACGGACGATAATTGGTGCAAAATGCAAAAGCAGCATTCACGATGAATACCTCGATACATTCCTCAACGGGATTTGCTCCATTCACTCTGATTTACGGGCGGGAAGCCAGACTACCAACCGACTTTTACGAAGGACGCGAAATTAAATCCTACGATAAAATCCTGAATGAAATAATGGAAAGGATGAGTGAAATGGTATCTGTAATGTATGCGTTTTAGGTAAGTGAATGAACTAGAAAGAATGTTAAAATTGCTAAAGCGTAGTTAGCAGAAAGTATGGCAAGCAGGTTATTGACACGCTGATCAAGCATTAGGCGTTGTCCAAGCGAGCATTATTTATACAGCGAGCAACACTCTTACGGGAGCTCAGTCACAATGTAACGTCAGTGAAATAAACTTATATATTTAACCTTACACTAAAAGCTTATTCAAAATACTCCTCCCTCAAACTATCACAGTATCAAAAGCGCGAGACAGAATCAAAATAGCGAAAGCAAGACCTAAGAAATTTTACGATCGGAAATTGAACTTTAAAACTTTCGAACCAAACCAAATGGTTTACCTATTGGTAGAACCACGTGAGTCTAAATTTTCGGATTTCTGGAAGAGACCATTTTTGATTAAGAAAGTTTTTGAAAATTATACCGCACTTCTTGATATCGGAGACGGGAAAGAAAAGGTAGTTCACCAGGACAAACTTAAGATAGCATTCAGTCAAATAACTCCGTTGATAGATTAAATGACTATTATTTTTTTTTTCTTCTCTCTGCTGATAAAAAGAAAAAAAATACAAAGAAAGGAATTCAGTAATGCGTTAGTTAGTAAAGTGAGAATATAATTATTGGTGACTATGTTGTGTTGGAAAAGGGCACGTATGACGGATAATGATTAACTGATTAGTTGAGATAAAATTTCTTCTGTTTTCTTGGTGGGTAGGATAACAAGAATATTTAGTTTCAAGATAACTGTTCTTATTCCCGAATAAGTAATAAAGAGTAGGGGTAAAAATTGGTAAGGCTTGAATTTAAAAAAAGGAGAGAAGTCGAAGTAGAGAGCTCAGTGAGTGATTAGAGTTCGGGCTGAACACATAAAAAAAAAGCCAGACTAAAGGGAAGGAAAAGTGGAGTTGTGAATAGTGAAATCGTGAAAATTTTGTTTTTGAATGCAGTAAACTATTTGAGGAATAATATAAAAAAATTATTATAGGACTTATCTTCTTATTTATAATAAAATTAGTGTGTGAATAAATTAAGATAGTTATTTTACCTTTACAAAAAAAAAAAAAAAAAAAAAAAACTAGAGACTATTTTGGAGAGAATACTAATTAATTAATGTTGGAATCAAATAACATAGAATACATTTATTTTAGTTAGAATTGACATTCTCATCTTTGAGTAAATTTTTTTTAAGTTTGAGAAAGGAAAGAGGAAGGGAAAGAAAATGTCGAAAATAGAATTGCATAGTATAGATTATTTTTTACATAAGATAGATCGATTATTAGAGAAAGAGTTAGATAAGGAAAAGAGTAAGGAATTAAAGATATTTAAGAGAGAGGTAGAATATTTTTTAAGACATAATATTTACATAGATATTTTAAGATTGCCTGAAACTCCGGAACAGGATGATATAATATTGTAAATATTTTATAGCTTAGTAGATTTCGATAGTGAATTTTGGAGACCAATTCGGAATTTGAAACACACCTCTACATAATATTATTCGAAAGGAATCGAGATTTTATGTGCAAAATGTATAGGAAAATTTAAGTTATGGCAAGACAAGTCAATCATGATCCAGCATCACCATACACTGTCGTCATACCAAGATTTGCCGTCAGTGATTTGTTCTAGGTGCGGGGATATGTTTTTCGACTTAAATAAGTCCGCGGCGCGCTGTAAAGATTGCCTCATGGCTTATGCATCGGAAAAAGATTTGATTAAATATGGTCCGATATCAATTTTAAAATTTAAAAACTTAAGGGGGTTCATATTAACCATGTGATATGTTAATTGGGAAGATTTTGTTGGATAACAAAAAAAAAAATTTATTTTAGGTAGTGTTTAAGCGTAGATTTTAAGAAAAATAGGAAGTAACTAAGTTTAAGAATTATTTCTAGATGTATCAATTTAATATTTATAGGTTGAAAATCTTATTAGAAAGAAAGGCAAACTAAATTTTTTTAATTATTAGATGATATATTAAGTTTAAGTTTAATTATAATTAAGAAAAAATTAAGTATGCAAGAAATTAAAATTAAGATATTATCTGTAATATAGTATAAAAATAAATTTTGTATGTATACTATAGGTAAAAGATCGTGTCTTTGCATACCTTAGTCCTACCTTATACCTACATTTATTACAGAAAACCTAAATCAACAAATGAAGGGAGATAAGAAATTGTTCACTCAATAATGATTTCGTTATTTCGGCCTCTTCCTCTTCCTCCTCCTTGCGCTCTTAAGGAAGTCACTATAAACTTTTTTTTCTTTCCGCTTATAAGAACTGACTATAATGATAATTTGAGATATTCAATACTTCTTATTGAAAAACAATCTAATTTTTTTGGTTATGCCATTTGATATTACTCAACAAATTCTAAATTTAAATTGTAATAAATTGAAATATTAAATAATTTTTTTTTGCTGTTGATTTTTTTTTTTGTAATTAAAAAAAATAATAATAATTTTAAAATAAAGCTCAAATTTTCAATAATGATAAATAAATTTATAGGTTTGAGTAGAATAAATTAAAAAATGTTACAGATGAATGGCATATTGGTTCTAAATAAATGAAAAAACATTTCAAGTTTGGTACTAGATAAAATTCAGACTTTAATTATTAGAAGAGCAGGTACAAGATTGAACTGACATCTAACTTAAGGTAGTTCTCCCCTGAATAACGTTTATTCGAGAAAATTCTGGAATTTTGGAAATGATTAGTTTGTACGTTCATACATACACTCACGAAAAATTGAACCGATTTACAATACCGTTTTTTTTCTAGGCTCTTTCAAAAGTAATTGATTTGGCAAAATTTTAAGAAAAAGTAACCTTTCAAGCACAAAATAAAACAAAACGTCAAAACTACATTCGAGATATGTCTAAAAAAACATAATATCATAGTTCAAGTATTCATTTATGTAAATACGCAAATTTAAAAAAGTTTACAATATAGTTACAGAGAAATTGCGATTAGAAATTAATAATTTTTGTAATTTTTTTAAAAACATGAGTCAAGTTGTAATAATGCTCGAATATATATATAACAAGAATAATTGTAATATAACCTGTTCAATATGATGGATGATTTGGAACAAAGTGATTGTGTTCATCATAATTTTTTTATTTTTATTTTTACATATCGCCAAAGAAAACTTCATTTTATATAATAACATAAAAATAAACAGTCATATTTAACAAATTCTCTAATTATCTCGTAAATTAAAATTATTTAAAAATAACTATAATTCGAGCTATAATTAAAAACTGATCATATTTTAGAAGAGATTCAAAAAACTAATTTTATTTTAAAAAATTATTTATTGGAATTATGAAAATACATTTTTATGTTGTTAAAAAATTACAATCATCTATTACGCTGAGCATTTGATAAAGAGAATGCAATGTCTCGTTTTTCATTCAAAAGTTTATCCCTAAATTCTTAGCGTTTTTTTTCAAGAGCCACTTTGCATTTTAATCTTTTATTTAAAACCGTTTTTTAATAAAACGACCATTATGTGTCGATTTTGAATACTTAATTATACAATAGTTAATTAACACAAAAACTACTCCGACATAACCTTTGAAAATATTTAAGAACAATTTTTAAACGAAATATGAACGAACATCAACGTTGCCAAATTTTTAAGAACAAAAACCGATTAAAAAATACTCGGTGTGTCAAAGCAGAGTCAGGGGAGAACTACCTTAAACTAAATTTTAACATCAAAAAGAAAAAAAAATTTATCTCTCTGAGGTTGAGCCACTTTAAGAAAAAAATTATTATTACTCCTTATAAAATATTTACGAGATCTTTTTTTTAGAAAAAAAATATAAGCAAGAAGGTGAAAAAGGAGAGAGGAAAGAAAAGAAATTAAGAAAAGGAATATCAGTTAACTTAATCTAATCTTATAAAATATAATCCTGGAAAAAAAATAAAATAAATATAGACAGAGAGAAAAGAATATAAACTTATTTTTTTTAAGACAACTTAATTCAAACTTATAAAATATAATCTTAAAAAAAAATATACATCAAACTTATAAAATATAATCCTAATTTTAACAAATGTAAGCAAGAGAGTGAAAAATACAAGCTTATTAGCGATAGGATTTTTTTTAATAATTAATTTAGGAAAGATAGGAAAAAAGGAGAAAAAAAAAATTTTTTTTTAAGAGAGAGAATAGGATTCATAAGAAAGAAAAAAGAGAGAAGATGCCTTGAGTAAAGATAATAGATAGACTGATAGAAAGAAAAGGAAGGGAATTTTTTTTTAAATAAAAAAACAAGAGATGAGGAAGTTGAAGGGTACAAATTAGTATCGTCTGCAGAACAGACAATTATCAGGGGTAATAGGTAAAATAACTCTACTAAATCCGCACATGAAACATGGCCGGATTAGTCGATTTTCGCATTTGTTGTAATGTTGGTGGATGGATTTGGTGGGCAGATCTAAATTGCATCTCACGCAGTAAGTACGACCACCCAATTGTCTCTCCAAGAAGCAATAATGGTAGATAGCCGGCCGCTGCCTTATGGACCAGCATGCAAATTTATTAACGATGCTTGGCTTGACAGCGTTGCTTGAGGGTTTGGAAGTGGAGGCAAACTGGTGATAAGCCCTTTTTGTTTTCTTCACCGGAGAGTGCGGAACTTCTTTTACACTAATTTTCCGCCAGCACGGCTCTAACTTGATCTTGACTTCAAGGAGGCGGGCGGCTGTTGAGCCTGTTCGGCACTCTTCTCCGGGGACGATGGCTCCTCCTTGACCCGTGCGTACTGCTCCAAGGAGGCAAGCTATCGGGTCTGGTCCAGTTTGATTCTCTCTGAAAGAGGTTTGAGCTTTTCCAAGGAAAGATAATCTCATGACCGGCCACTAAGTTGTAATTGGGGCTGACTCGAAGTGGCTGGGGGTCAATGACACTGTCAAAATATCTGCGGGGACGGGAGGCTGGCAGAAAAAAAAAACACACATGTTAAGTATGGCACTTCGGTATGAGTAGAGTAAGGCAGGGAATTAGAAATTTTTTTACTTACATGCAGCAATGCCAGTGCGTGGTCGGGAAGACGATATCTAGGCGGTAAGCTCGCTGAACAATTGGCGAGCGCGACATGCATTGTCTTCGATGTTCTTTAAAATTTTATCTTGATTACTGTCTGCCATGACGAAGAAAGGATTTATAATAAATTCACACACACTTATAAACTGTTAGGTCAGCAAAAAAAAAAGAAAAAAAAAAGAGGAAAAAAGATAGATCCGACCAGTTCGAGGAGTAGGGCCTTACTGCAGGCTGAGGCAAGATTTAGGAAGGGCAGCGCGCGCATTGTTACCAAAATTTAAACAATTCGGGTGGCAAGAATGACTAACATCATGGACCGATTACGAAGAATTTAAAAAAAAAACTGAATGGGAAACCTTGTTTTAAGTTAGGAAGGGAAAATGACTAACTAAGGGTAATAAAACATTATCGGCGTCTCTTTTTACGTTCGTATTCACAACAAACGCAAGCACGTGCGCGCTAGAGAAGGATGGAAGATGCGAGGGAGGTTTACGGCTCAAGCGGCGACAGCTTAGAGCACCGGTGTACACCAAACGGACATCGAATCGTTTCTCCCCTTTCAAAATTACCACTCAGAAAAAATGACCACCGTCTTATAGGTTGGGAATGGAGGTCAACCATTTTTCTTAGCGCTATGAATTTAAAAAGGGGAAACGTTTCGATGTCCGTTTGGTGTGCGTGCAGTATCGAGACATATTTTAAAGAAAAAATGAGAGAAACGGGAATAGTGAGCCTGATAATTTGGGAGTGAGTGACACATTTTATTACCACATAAATATTTTTCTTATGGAAAGCCAAGTTAAAATTTTTTTTAACAAATATAACAGTATTGGAATGGTAAATAAAATTCAAACTCGTATATATAGAGTTGAGAAATCTTCACTTTATTTATTAATTCCAATATGTTTATTAATCTTCATCAAGTGAATGCCACCACAATTGAAAAAATATAACAGTAATTTTCTTTATTATTATTTTTTGTTTTATTTTTGAGTTAAGGTAGCGCTTTAAATAATAAATAATCACTTTGAAAAAAAAGGAAGGGAAAGAAAGTCCCTACATACAAAGACACGATCAATTGACAAATTATGATAATTAATATTTTTTTTTATTTTTTTTTTCAGCAATAGATTAAGCTCAAATAAGTAGGAAAATATAAAATTCGTTTGTTAAAACATAGATAATTAAATCATAAATAATTAAAAGCGAAAATCTTGTAATTTTGATGTTAAATTTCTTTAAGATATCTAATCCGGTTTTCTGGGTTTGTATCTGAGTTAGTTAAGTTCCCAGCTCTATCTGATAGGTAGTTAGGGAATGGCTAATAAAGATAGTGTATTGTGAACCCTAATTGTCATTGTGTTGTGAATCATTCAATCACCCTTAACGTGACTAACCCATCCTCTCCTAGTTCTCAAGGACATCCGAACCTTAAGTCATCACCAGGAGTTCAGGCCTTCGCAGAGTATACGACAACAGCAGTAGCCGCGCTCGCATGCGAGCCGGCGTGCAGCAGGTGCATCGGCACAGCGCGGAGCAAGGTGCTCCCACATCGTCGTCCGTTCGAGTAGAATACACCAGCTTTGGTTGGGAATCGCGATAGCGGGTCAGTTGTCCGAGTAGACGCGAGAAACGTTCATAACACAAGCATAAAGACTCGCTTCATCTACCACTAGGGGCCAGTTACTGCTGTTCAAATCAGCAGTGCGCCAATTGCAGAAAAAAATACAAACAATTTTTAAAAATTTGATAAAATGTAATTTTCTTATTTGAACCAAGAGACCGTATTTGAATTTTAAATGAACTAGAAATTACTCAGCGCGCAAGCGCGCACGAACCCTTATTTATTGCTTTTGCAAAAGAAATTGTTGTTAAATAAAATAAAAAATTCTAACTTTATCAGTTTTTTAGCGCGCAAGCGCGCATAGGAAAAAAACAAAAATAGTAACCTCAAATGCACTTTTCGAATATTTTAAAAACTTCGTCTTCACCAATCAGCTCACGAATAAATTGTTTACGCAAGATCTCTTTTATAAAGGGATTTAAATTTAGTAAAAATATATTTTTGCTTCAAATTAAGTATAATAATTGCTTTAATTTTAAAAGAACGATTTCGATAATTGGGTTGACAATTTTTTTTTAAGCAGCTTGAAAAAAAAAAACTTTATTTTTACCATTTGTTTTTAATAATTCTTCATTTAACACTGAAATCGAACTAAAAAAAAACGAATTTTCAATGTATGTAACAATAAAAAACCATTATTTAACTCGAGTTTTTCGCATTATTTAGCGATTTTTCGCAAAAAAAAATTTTTACGCCAAATCAGTCAAATCTATCGCTTTTTTTCGATTCAGTGGACAAAAATACATCGATCTATGTGGTTTTTACATAAAAATTTAGAAATTTTTCTTATTATAACAAAAAAAAACCATTATTTAACTCATTTTTTTGAAGATGTTGCGATATTTCGCAAATAAATAATTTTGATCACCAAATTAGTAAAATCTATTGCTTTTTTTCGATTCAGCGGACAAAAATACATCAATCTATGTGGTTTTTACAAAAAATTTCAATGTTTGCATCAAGTTATTATGAAATAATCATTTTTTACCTCTTTTTGCATGCAAATCTTTGGAAAACTTTAGGTGCTTTGCGGCATGTGAAAAAATGATCCAATCACGTTTTTTAAAATTTGCGCACTAATATCAAAATATGTAGAAGCGATTTTTGCCCAGCGCTCATGAAAAAAAAATAAAAAAAGTGCTAAGCCCCGTGCTAGTAGGCACATTGGCCTGATTAGGCATTTCTTGGCGAATCATCCACTGATTCATATTATTGCAGTGAAACCTGGCTTGGATCCTCTGTCGAGGATTTAGAGTGGTTCGCTATGTGTTTGGGTTAAGGAGATGTGACCACGTTACCCCTTACAGGAGGAAACTTTACTGGCTTAAGGCAACAGGCCAAAGGGACTACTTTTCGGACTGTCTGTTTTATAAAAATCTCGCTACCAGGTCTCCATCTTATTTATGACACCGCAACCGTCATTTGAAACTCTCTTCCCCTTCATATTCAAAATGCCTCATCCTTAATCGTCTTCAAAACTCTCACTAAAAATCACCTATTTTCTCTCAAGGGTTAATAGTTAGTAGGTTGACTAAAGTTATAAGACTAGTCGTTAAAATTACTGTGTTACTTCACTCAATACTATACTCAATTTTATTCATTCATACGGATACATTATTATTTTATATATTCTTGCTTTTACTTTATTTATAATTATTCTGTATTATTACTTATACTGTAAAATATTCTGTATTTCTTTTGTTACTTTTTGCTACTCTGTACAACATACGGTACAATCAATAAATATTATCTATCTATCTATCTTTCTAACGCGTGCATGGTGGATCAACAGCCAGCTCTGCCTGCTGCGATAAAGTAGGCGGAGCCTAATGACTAGTTGGAGGGAATGCACATATATAGGTATATGCTGCGTGATATTCGCTCTTTTCGTTGCGTTACATTTTTTTGGTGCAGCCACGATAGTCCGCCTAGATTAACAATAATTGCACACACATTCATTAAAATTATTGGCATTCCATCCATACAAATAAATAATTAACATACACGCTCAGGCAATTGCACTCGCATTCGTCCATTGCGGACAGAGTTACGGTATTCAGTCTTCCTGTTCACCGATCTCTTTGGACGACCGGGCTACCAGCGATTTTTCTTTGCCCCCTGCATCTATTTAAGTACACGTGGAGGGTTTTTCCGAGAGCCATTGATGCTCTCACCACACTCTCAAATTTTTTCTACGATCGTGTTTTCATTTTCGATCATGATGTGTTCGTCCCGATCACTATCCCGATCAGAAGGCTATTGGGGAGCGAATGAGGGCCTCGTAAGGTAGCCTTCGGAGGCCCTAGCTTGGTTTGTAACGGGGCGAAGCCAAGGCGCTGTTTCGGGCCTCGCTAGATCATTTGCTACGAACGTATGCAGTAATTGACTGAAAATTGGACACAGGTGGATAGTTTTTTTAAGAGAATGAAATTGAAAAGTTAAAGCTTTAGTAGGGATAATGAATTTAAAAAATTAAACAAAAATTTTAGCTAACCCTCTAAACAACACTGACAGTCATGGAATATAAAGAAAATAACTTGTTTTAGAGGTTATGTGTCGTGTAAACATTGTGATTTTAAGTTGAATATATATATATAGTAAGTGTTTGTTACAGAAAAAGTGATTTTAAAAATAAAACTAAAAATATATTCAAATTCCATGAAAACAAGTTTGATTAAAAAGTAGTAGTGGTTTTAGTAAAAAAAACCTCGAAAAAAACTCATCTTTTCTAAACAATGAATTTTTTGATTTTTTCAGAATTATTACGTGAATAAATAAAATTAAACTATCAAGATTTTATTGTCCAAGCTGATGTTTATACATTTGGAATTAGTTATAATCTCGAAATCTAAATACCAAAAATACTATTTCAACTGAACCTTATTAGGCCTTTAGTCTTGCCCCGTGAATGCCCCGTTACAATTCTAACGAGGGCCTTACTATGCTCTCGGGGCAATTAACGAGGCCCTAGCTAACGCCCTGACAATCTTTCTGATCGGGATAGTACTTTATAATAAGAGAAACAATCATTGTACTAATTGTTTGAATTTTTCTCTCCATAGTGTTTTCCAGAAACTCATGTTCGTCTAAATTTAAGTTCTACCACTCAATCGGAGTAAAAGCACCGATCTTGAATTCATCGATCGTAACTACCTTGGTTCGCTCGTTTACCTGAGTTAGAATATCTATCGAATCCATCCCCACAACGGAGATCCTTGTGATGATGTCGGGGCGAGACTGGCCATCTAGTTCTCGCCCCCTTGCCGTTTCCTGACTCACACTACGAACAGTTTCATTCAGGTTAACCCTTGGAATCGCAAGTACAGCAGGATGATTCATCCTCATTTTTGCAAAAAAACTTAATTTCAATTTTTTTTTTTTTTCAGATTAACATTTCTTCTTTTTGCATAATTTATTTTATCCTTGAATTTAGAGGTCTTTGTTGAGTATTAATTAAATATTTAAATCGGCCACCTCAATTATCTCGCGCCGGTCACTTATCGGCTGGCTCACCGGCCGAGCGCCTCCTCGGTGGCTGCATCGTGCTCGGACTTCGATTGTAGGTTAACTCATGTTGGCTAGCGTTGCACCTCGTGCCAACGTGTCTCAAGCAAATTCAATAATAATTTGCTGTAATACTCAAACAAAAAGTAATGTGCGATTAATTATGGAGTGCTTTCACGTTATTTGGGTTCAAAACCGGTAAAAATCAAGTGCTTACTTTGATTCTATCATCCGGGTTTTTTCGGCTTGCTTTCGCGTCTTGTGTAAGCAAAAGAAACACGGATTCAATAATAATCCGAATGCGAGCTCTAAGGGAAGTGATTAGTGAGTGCCAATAAATATAATTGTGTGTTTACAAATCACTTAAAAACCATGAAAGAGTGGAAAATCACTAGCTCATCTCTTTACGCGCAAACGACCAGAACCTCGCTACCACCGCATGGTGAACGCGATATTTTGGTTTGGCTTTTCATCAAGGTACTACTTGTCAAGCTCCTCTCAACGCTCAACTAGTTTACTCTCAAAAGGATCTACTCATCATTAACAATCACCCAAGGACTCTGCTCAACAACAAAGAGATTTTATCATAACTACAAGCTCATTCATCAAGGTATACATCAACTCAACTGAGTTGATTGCAACTCTTTATTATTGTGAGTACTCAAGTAAGGTTGTACACAATTGTTTAACTCAACCCAGAAGGTCTGTAAATATTGTCAATAAATACTCAAATTGTATCAAATGATGAAAAAGGTGTATTTTAATTACCCACTCCCCCCAACTACACTCACTAAAATTATTTGGAGCTGAAAAGCTAACTCAATATTTAACAGTCTTCCAAAATTATATTTTTAATTTCTAAATAGAAAATTGTTAAAATAAATTACTATAAATAGGTTAAAATGAGTAAATATTTAGAAAAAACGAACTTGTGACGGACAATTTTTTCATTTGTCCTCGTCGTTAGCTTCGAGCTGTACAAAGTTGTGTCACGCTGGCTACGTCTGTGAATAATCTTCCCTCTTACGGGGCCCTGACGAATACACAGCTCACAATCTTGTGTTAGCAGGAGACCAACCATGAGCAGACAAGCTTACAAATTTTTTTTTTTTTTGTGGGACACACCCTTGTCTTTGTGTTAGCAGGAAACCAACCATGAGCAGACAAGCTTACAAGGACAAGGGTGTGTTCCCACAAAAAAAAGAAAAATTTTTTTTTTTAAATATCCACCTCCTTCATTAAATTCCTCCCACTAAATGAACCGCTTTGACCTGACGCGATTTGAGGTAAAAACCTTTTCTTCCTCATTAAACAGCTTCTACGGCTGCACCTTCGGTCATGAGCAGCAAACAAGCAAGGCCAATTTAACGAGCACAGCAACAACACATCCTACTATATTATAAAGGAGTGAGGTTAGCAAACTTGAGCAAAACTTTTATATGAAACATTTTTTCGCACGGGGCTTAAATTTCGAGATAATGGCACTGATACATTAATTTGCGCCAGCCTGAATAAAAAAAATTTAAGAAACTCACCTGAACTGATTACTATGAATATAAAACATTTACTTAAAAAAACTCACATTATTATTTTGACTCTGCGTGATTGTATTCCTTTCCCATTTCCAACGCATGGTTCATAACGTATTTTTCCTGTAATGTAAATAACGATGAAAACCCTATTCCACGCTTATGAAGTGTCGCCAGGCGTGCTCACGATTATTTAATCATTGCTGTAGGGTCCAGCCATTTCGGCTGTTTTCCAGCTCCACCAGTCTGCCACCTTCTTCGCTCCCGGCTCGTCTCTGTTTTCGGTCGCTCGATAAGGCCTTAACAAAGTCATGCGGTAGATACCGCGAAGCATTTTATTATTTGTCATATCAAATAATTTGTGTGTACAACCATATTTTACAGACGTAACGCGAAAAGGACCTTCATACAGCGGTAAAAATTCATCAATCACTGAATCCAGTCCCCCCTTTTTTTCTGTTTCTTTTTTTTTTTTTATATAGATCAAATTTGACCGTAAAAAACTTTTTATAATAAATCGGTGAGGAGCAAGCCAAAAAATTGCAATATTTTAGCAAAATGATATAATTTTGAGTATACTTATATGAGGAGTATATGAAAAAAATATTTTCAACGTAGGGAGCAGCACAAAAATAACGTAAATATAAGATAAAATCGAATTTGACTGCTTCTCAGTGAGCAGCAATGCAGATCAAGAGAATAGGTAAAAAAAGAGAAATTGAGGAACATGTGAGGAGAATTCGGTAACTCAAAAACTGAAGCAAATCTCCCTAAATTATATTTCTGTTTCTTATTTTGATCCCCTTAATTGGATCTTTGTCGAAAGATATTGGATCCCCTAAATTGGATCTCCTTTAGACTCAAAAATAGGGTTGGCAACTTTTTAAATTTTGTAATATTCTATTGCTTAGTTGGTTAGAGCATCAAAAAATAGTCAACACGTATTTTTTTTTTTTTTTCGAAAAAACAAAAACGAAAGAACTGAAAGCGCTTGAATTTTATTAAATTTCAATTTATATAAATATATTTAGTTATACTTCTAATGCATACAACCTTGATCCGGTGCGATGACGTCATCGTACCGGACCATACCATTATTAGTAAGGTTGTAGGATGAGATGACAAGATTCGGATATCGTAAATCAACGCTGGTCATTTTGGCACTGAGAAAAGTTGCGCCCTTCAACGAATATGTGTACTGTGCCAAGTCTGTAACGACCACTGGAAGTTGTCAACGGTTACGATTACAGAAGTTCATAACTGCCAAAAAGACAAAACGTATCGATGGAGATACTAACAGTATTAAGCGTAAATCAGTTAACCAGATGTCTATGAAACTAATCATGTTGATAAGATGTAAACTCTAGGTGACATCAAAGCAAATACGACAGTAGTTAGTAGTGCAAGATTTAAAATGTATTTTACACAACATTTATAAAGAAACATCTCGCTGATGTGTTAAATAAATACAAGATCCTTTCACATTCACGTTGAGAATACAACGCATCGATATATTAGATCAATACTATATCCAACCATACTTACGTCGAAGAAACAAAACATAAATGTGTTAAAGCAATAGTAGACCCAATGACATTCGAGAATACAACGCATCCATGCATTGAATCAATTCTAGATTCAGACACAGTTACGATAAAGAAACAAGATACCTATGATTTCAAAAATGAAAAAGTAGTCCAGAACAAAATTTAATCAGGAATTGAAATTTGTGCAGTACAAGAAATTTTTTAGGGTAATCAAGGGACACTTGAGTGGGTAGATTTGCACAATTTCGAGCCAGCTGGTTAGATAAGCGAAATAAGATAGTTAAGAGAGCTAATCATTTAAATCGGTTCAGGTTGGTAAGGTAGATGAGGTTTGTTAGGCAGAGGTTATAGGAAAGGAGGGTGGGGGAGGAGATGAGGTAAGGGAGGGTTTGTTATTTGAGGAGATAAGGTGAGTGATGGTTGTGTGCTGGTGGGATATTAAAATTATAACTTAGGCTATAATTATAATTTTCATATATATTTCATTAAAAAGTCCTTGTGCTCAGCTTTCTAATTATTTCACTCAAATTTTTATTAAATACTTTTTGTTATCATGAGAGGTTGCTGAACAAAGCCGTTTATCATTTTAAATTTAACCCTACTCCTAAAAAATCATAAATTAGTTTAAACGCAATTTCACGAGCTGTTACTATAAGGGAAGTAAATTCATCTCATGAAGAATCTGTAAAAAAATTTTTAAGAAAATCGAGGCTTGTTTATACGGGATTGCGAAATTTAAATATAATCGTGATTTTTTTTACTATTTCGCTAACAATTAGAGTAGTTTTCAGGATGGGCAGTTTAAGCTAGAGATCTAAGATGAGTCAGGTCGAGAATGAATAGGGTAAGTAGGGTTTGTTGGTAGAATGAGTGAGGGATGAGTTGCGGATTAAGTACGGTATTTAAAGTAAGTGAAATTAGTAAGGTTAGTGATAAAGTAAAGTGTGGCAAAGATTAAAATAGATCAGATGGTTAAAGATGAAAAATTAAGTATGGTTAGTAGGGTTCTCAAAATGGGTGAGATAGTGAAGCAGGTTAGATAGTTAAGGTGATTAGGTGAGTGATGATTGTGGGTCGAAAAATATAATAAAGTTTGTAATATCGATATAAAAAGAGTTTATCTACTATGCTCACCATAAGCGAAAGGAGCGCTAAAAAATATTTATGTGTGTGTAAGATCTAGCTAGAAAAATTTATGTATGTACCTAACAAGAACACTAACTATTTTGAAATTGATATATATATATATATATATATATATATATTTATTTAGAGAAAATAAATAATAGTATATTATTATACAAGTGCGTTAAAATAATTTCCTCCTCGTGGAGATGTTTTTGCACGAGCAAAGCGAGTGCAAAATGATCACATGAGGAGGAAATCATTTTAACACACATGTACAATACTATATTTTTTTTCATAGTTTGCGTAAAGTCTTCTTTTATGCATTGATTTTAGTGTGTTGAATGATCGCTTGACGAACACTGAGGAAAAATTAAAAAATGTAAAAAATAGTAGTTTTGAAGCTGATGGGACCACTCGAAGGTCTTGTAGGCGCTGCTCCCCAGCGCTGATTGGGCTGCTCGAGGTGTCGTAGGCGCTGCGGAGCAGACCTTCGAGTTATCACATCAGCTTTAAAACTACCATTTTTTACATTTTTTAATTTTTCCTCCGTGTTAGTCAAGCGATCATTCAACACACTAAAATCGATACGTAAAAGATGACTGTTCGCAATCTATAAAAAAAAATAATGTTCTTATCGCGAGCGTAACGTCTCGTGTGATCGGCGACCCTCGGGCGCTACGATCACACTTGAGCCTAAAGTAGCATTTTACGCTCTAGATACGAAAAATACTATTATTACACGAATGCTTGGAGGTGAGATTTTACGTACCCCGTTTGAGGTTAGCGTGCGTAAAATCGAGCCTCCACGCATTAGTGTAATAAAATTCTATATTAAAGACTGTCACAGGGCTCGAATTAAGGAATTTAATTCCTCGGAGGACCGTGATTGAACACGAGAACCCGCGGCGATCGTCGTCCGCACTCCTCCGACCTGATGACAAAATGCACTTTCTGTGCCCACGACAATCCGTCGATTTTTCTTCAATACCTGAAAAGAGGGGGGAAGACGCGTACGCGAACTAATGTTTTTATTACGCGGCGCGGCTGCTCTCCTTCGTCGGTAGTGGCGTGAGTTTACGTGGACCGATCGCAGGAACACGGGTTAATTAAATTAATGATAAAATGTAAATTTTAATAATTTTAATTAACAAGAAAAATAAATGAATCAAAAATTTACATAATATTCCAAATTAATTCTATCTGATTGTTTACAAACAATCCAACCCGAATGACTCAAAGTCTTGATACGACGAAAATTAATTTTACAAAAATAAAGTTCGTCGTCTGTGTTGTGGTCGCTATCAACACACCGACACGCACACACACTCGCGCACGTCTGCTTGCTGCAGCGCGCCAAAAGAACAAAGGCTTGGACTAACTCCAATACAAAAATCTAAGTACTTCCTGTACTTCGCACACACTCTGACTCTAATCATCACACAAGCAAACATACAATGTTTAACCGCTACGCGGACTTACTTTTCTAGCAGGTGCACCTTCGCTTGATGTAACAATAATTATAATAATTACGACTAGCCCGAATGGCTTTACACAAGACGACAATGCCTTCCAAGGCCGCACACTGACTTTCCGTGAGATGTTCGTCTTCCCCGCTCCGATCCAATGACAACTGGATCACAGGAAAATCTACACAACTTCTCACTGATAACTTTATCTTACACACTCCAATACAGTTATCTAACAACACAAAAAAAGTAAATTCTATATTTGCTCTCAGACACACGTGTGATCGCGCCAAGCGCCGAAATTAGAGTAATGCTGATCGGTAGATCTCGTCATCACCTGACTTACCGATCCGCATCTGCGTTCCATAACAGTTAGCGCCGAATTCGAATTTAATCAACGCGCTAGCTGTTACAAGACAACCTCATGAATTTGCCTGAATAATTAAAAAAAATTTTCGGTGAGACTGATTTTATGAATCAAATTATGATGAGTAAGTTAAGTTAAAATTGAACTCTCGTGTCTAATTTTGATTTTAAGCACTTAAGTCTTTTGATTATTTTACCAAACATAGAGCTTACGTATTGCTTTGATTAATTTTTATAGTCATCAATTATAATTAGGAGCTTGGCAAGCGGAGCGAGCCGGTGTGTACCCCTCTAGTTTTATTATAATCCGGCTTCTAAAGAAAAGTGAAGAGCATAAAAAATGCAGTGTTTTTCAAAAATTGACAGCTCCACAGGATATAACTATATATTATAGGGAAGATATATACTAGGGGGCACCCTCCTGCTCGCTTCGCTCGCCAGACCCCAGACGTAAATGAAGAATACGACGTACGATGAGGGATATCTATATGCTAAAAATAGTGGAAGAAAAAAGTACTTCTTCAGGTGAAGCTTTTTAAATTACGGCACCTCTGAGAGGAGCACCTCAAAAAAGTTAAAAACCTTATATTTAGCACCTTCTTCTAGCTCCTCTCGGAGAAGCTTTCGAAATTGTGGCTCATTCGGGAGGAGCGCCTTACAATTATGTTAAATATAAGGTTTTTAACGGTTTTAAGGTGCTACTCTCCTGTTGTTGGGTCCTGTGAATTTCCAATACCTATAATAATCATCATTAGCAAAAACTGAGCATTGCAAAATAAAAAATTGTTATTTAACTGCGAGTTCAGTGAATAAAATAATTGATAATTTTTAGTTTGTATAATGAAGTCAATGAAAATTCTATTAAATGTTATTGAGGTCAATATTATAATTGAGCTATTGCTTTTTTTAGGCTTCCAGTACCTTGGCTATTATATGGAATAATATATGGAGCACCAGTGAAAGTTAATTCTGTTGGAATGGTTTGCAGTATAACAATTTTATTTTGTATGCTATTATTCGTTATTCTTAGTATAGCATTTTTCAAATGGCGCATGAATAGAGGACTAGGATTTACAATGTTTTTATTATATTTTGTATTCGTTTCAATATCTTTAATGTTTGAATACGAAATACTCATGTGTCCAGTGTAAATAATAATTAGAACTATAAAAAGTTTTATATATTCAAGAGTGTTAAAGTTAATCGTACACTTTGGATTAGCAACAAAAAGTTCACATTCAATTTCAAATAATGTAAATATTGTAACAATTTAGAAACAAATTGTTGAGAAAATTCATTGTAAAATATTCGATAATAATAAAAAACTTTTAAAATCTAGAAAAGCCGTAATTTTTTTACTACAGTAATGAAACAATAAATATTTCAATAATTTAGTATTTAACCGCAAATATAAAAATATATAAAAAATTTAATAATAAATATTCTTATATACGTGATTATAATAATCTTAAAGATGGCTGCAAGTTTTACACATAACCTGGAGACACCGTAGTGTCTTATAAATTTATTAACTTGCATCGCAACTTATCTGTTTCAATAAAAAATTAGAATAAGGTGTATTTTTTTTTTTTTTTTATTTATTTATTTAATGCCTACTTAGATCTTACGATCCATACAGCAAGAAGGTGTATGTTTTGTCTATTTTTTTTTAAGGTGGTTTCACTGCGGGCAGGTGGTGGGAAAATAGGTTTTTTGTTTAGGGACAATAGTCGCAGCTATGCGGCTTGACCAATCCATGATAAAATTATTTTATACTACTGGTGCCCTAAAGTGTTGATTTTACGAACGCAAAAGACGTGTTTTGAGTGCGTAAAATCGCCTATTACATTTCTGCTCGAGCAGCGTGCGTTTAGGTTTTAGCCGTGAAAAATGTCTGAGTATGCAGCTGCAGGGAGCCGATTGATTATAATTATAAACGGATTTCCTTGTGCAAAATAAAAACAGTGAAATGATAAAAAAACTTTAAAAATTTGTGAGGATAATTAAAAAAATAATCTTCATAATCACAGCACTTTTAAAAGTTTGTTTTCGAGTTGATTTTACCATCGAGTGAGGTTACTCTTGATCCGCCATGCTTGGCTCTTCTTTACCTACAGAACCAGATCGGCCAAGTCTTCATCATCGTGAATTGTAAACTGACGTTCTTGCATCAGGTACTTAATTTAATATTGGAAGTTATGATTCGATATAAAATTAATATTTCATAATCTCAACATATTTTTAAAGTTTTTTATCACCACTTTTTTTTTTATTTGCACCTGCAGAGAACACTTTTTTAAATTATAATCAACTAGCTCACTGCCCGTATGCAGCAGTATGGCAAATATCAAGTTAGAATTGCAAACATTTGGAAGGTATTTGCTAATGAACTTTATTTTTTAAATAATCTTTACAAATTTCTTAAGTTTTTTATCACTTCACTTTTCTTATTTACACCTGCAGAACACTTTTTTTTATTTAAAACACTTAGCTCTGCCCGTACCCAGCTGCAGCTGCAGCATCTAGAAGACTAGAAAATGTAACTGTTGGAATAGAGGGTTAAATGGATCATGAATAATAAGAGTTGGTTTATTTTATATGTGATTATTTAATAAGGTAAACTAATATGATACACTGCATGTTCACAACATGCGTTCCCGACAAGCAACGGCAACAGAGTAGTACGCGCACGCACCTTGCGCATCTCGCAGGCTTGAGCTCGCTCGGCTCACACACACACACACACACACACACACACACACACTCTTGTTATTGTGTTCAGTAACTCACACATTTCAACACGCCTCCTTGAGTTATCAACACAATATTTTTACAAACTCATCTTATAATCTAATTATCTTAAATTAATCTTAACGCATTTCTAATTTTAACAAATTTTGTTTTATCTAAACTCTTAGTAAACAAATCAGCTAAATTAAATTTAGAATCCATCTTTATAATATCAATCACGCCATTTTCATAATTCTCACTAACATAATGATATTGCACTTCAATGGGCTTCGAATTTTTTGTAAAACTACCGTACTTTGCAATTGCTATCACACCAGAATTATCTTCATAAATTTTTATCGGTTTTATTTTTTTATTTTATATGTTTTAAAATACGTTTTAACTGTACCTAATTTTTTTGCTTTTAAATTTTGACCATTTGGTAATTTAACATTTACTGGATATTTTAAATTAATAAATTTGCAAAATAATTTATCATGATTAATAATATGATCTGAACAACCGCTATCTAACAACCACTCAATTTCATTCGAATTTTCATAATCACTTCTATTTACCTTGTTTACATTTACTTTGTTTACCTCCGTCACCCAGACTGCTCCGGAATTTCTGCCTTGCTGCTCGCTTGTTGACGACTCTGCTTCGTGATGTCCACCATGCTGTTGTCCCGAGCTTCTGCCTCGACCGCGACCTCGGCCGTTGGCTCCTCTGTAGTTGCCACGTTGAAAAGTTCGTTGACCCCGTTGATTTTGAGCTCCTCTGTCTTGTCCTGGCTGCGCTCGTTCTTCGTTGTTTTGCTGGTTTTCCCAGCATTGACAAAATTTTTGTGATGTCCAAATTTTCCAAAAATTGTAACATTTACCTCTCACTGTAGCATTAAAAGTACTTGCATTTTTCTTGCCACTTTCACTGTAGTTTAAATTCTTTTCTTTTATTTTTGATTTAATCAAATCAACACTTCTTTGCTCTTTAGGCACTAAGTCTAATAAATCACCAATATAACTATAACTTGAAGGTAGAGCATTTATCATAAATCTCATTTTTTCTTCCTCAGTAATTGTACCACCAGCTGATTTAAATTCATTGCACGCCTTTTCAAATTCAACGAAAAAATCTTCAATTTTATCAAAATTTTTCAATTTAACTTTTTCTAATTTATTTCTGCTAATTATTTGCAAAGCTGTGGATTTGTTTGAGTACATACCTTCTAATTTATTCATTATCTCTCTTGGTATTTCACACTCATAAATATGTTCTAATTGTTTATTTGAAATTGCTCTGATCAAAAATGTTTTTGCTCTGGACTCCATCTTTTTCCAGGCCTGCTCGTTTTCATCTGTCCTTTCTTTAATTACTGGATCTTTAATTTCTTTGTACTCCAATATATTCATAACTAATAGGTTAATTTACATGTGCACGGCTCGGCAGACACTGGCTCCACAGGTGCGCTTATCAGCTGATCAATACGCTCACGCGTGCGCGTCAGCTGCCTTGCCCGTCGCTACCGCGAGTATATTACAACCCTCTCCCTTTTAAAGTTCGCTTACTTATTACAATGTAAAGATCAATTAGCATAATTTGAACGTCAAAATGTCAATAATAATTTTACAAAATATTCGTTTCTTTTCCTTTTTTCTTTAAATTATATACATTAGAATAAATGTTTACATAGTTCGTAATGTTACATAGTTTAACGCAAGTACATCAGTTTTTATTCTTCAATCTTTCAGATCTTCTCGGTGAATTTACAGTCTTTCCACCAACTTTTTCCGCATTGACCTCGCTCTCGCGCGCTTTTCCCCCTGAAGAAAAATTGCTTAGCTTGGTCTTCACAATTTGGTTAATGTGCCTTTTCGCTACATAATCGTCCCCAAATTTAACGTCAAAGGTCGACGGAGAATTCCGCTTAACGATTACCGCTTCGGCGCGTTTGCCGTTCGCGTGCGATCTGTTATCGTTCGCAAATACTCTCTCTCCCACACTCATTTCACACTTCCTTTGGCCATTCACATTTTTCTTTTGAAAATACTGCTTTTTCTCGATCTCGCTTCTTACATCGAGTTTCAACAAGTCGAATCGCGTTCGCAATTCCCGATTTAACATCAAGTACGCTGGCGATCGACCTGTAGTGCGATGCACCGTACTCCGATAATCAAATAAAAATAGATTTACTGCATCTTCTAAAGACCTGCCGTCTTTTACAATTTTGTCTACCTTAGTTTTGAAAGTATTTACATAGTTTTCGGCCGCCCCGTTAGTTGCAGGGTGAAACGGTGGCGAAAACGAATGACCTATGCCATTGCGTTTCAAAAACCACCCAAACTCTTCACTCCGATACTGAGGACCATTGTCACTCACCACCAATTCAGGCAGTCCGAATCTGCTAAAAGTCAACTTAAATTTAGATATCAATTTCTCCGCTTTAGTATTGCTCCCCGTGTTTACAACTTCCGGCCACTTCGAGTGTGCATCAAGCATTAATAAAAACATGTGACCATGAAATGGTCCTAAAAAATCAGTGTGGATGCGACTCCACGGCTTCGTAGGCCACACCCACGGGGATAGCGGGATTTTCGCGGTTTCCGGCCGAGCTTCGAGACAGATTTTACAAGTGCCGATTACCTGCTCGATATTTTCATTCAGATACGGCCACCAAAAGTAGTTTCTCGCCCATTGTTTCATTTTAACTGCTCCCAAGTGGGAAGCATGCAATTGATTTAAAATTTCTTTCTGCAGTTTCTTCGGAATTACTACTCGAAAACCCCACATCAAAACATTGTTCTCTACAGACAATTCAAGTCTTTTTTTAAATAAATTTTTCTCAACTTCATTAAAATTCTCGACTTTTGTCGGCCAGCCTTGTTGCAAAAATTTAATAACTTTGGAAAGTTCCGGATCTTTAACCGTTTCATTCGCCAAAACTTTAAAATCCACGATCTGCATATTACTCTCTACGTAGTTAACACTTGTAAAATCTTTCTCGAAGACCGGTGTCTCATCGTGTATCGGCAAGCGAGACAAGGCATCACAATTACTGTTGGCCTTCGATTTTACAACTTCGATCTCATATGTAAACCCAGCTAAAAAATAAGCCCACCTTATTAATCTACTCTGCAACATTACCGACAAATTTTTATTGTTACAGAAAGTAAATTTTAGGGGTTCGTTATCAGTCTTCAAAATGACATGTGCCCCGTACACGTACTGGTAAAATTTCCTAAAGCCAAAAACTATGGCTGCCGCCTCCTTATCGATAATTGCTCGATGCAATTCTTGCTTAGGAATTAGCTTCGATGCAAAGGCGATAGGGCGCTCTGATCCGTCCCTGTAACGATGTGACAAAATCGCGGATAAGCCGATATTGCACGCCAAAACCAGCTGTTCATCCGGATCATACAAAGCCAAAACTCGATCCGACGTAATTTGCCGTTTTATCCACTCGAACGATTCCATACATTCCTTCGTCCACTCCTATTCGACACTTTTTCCTAAATCGTACAATGGTTTTACAAAATCCGCCCGGTCTTGGAGAAATCTTTCGTAGAAAATCACGAGGCCCAAAAAAGCTTCTAATTCTTTATGATCTCTAGGTACGGGGGCTTTATTAATAGCTTCAATCTTGCTCGGTGCAGACTTAAGGCCTGACTTGTCAATCAGAAAACCTAATATTTCAATTTCCTCCCGGAAAAATTCACATTTACTTGGGTTTACTCTTAACCCAGCCTCCTCCATTCTACGAAAAATTTCGCACAAGATTTTCATGTGCTCCTCATTCGTTTTTCCCGTACAGTAAATATTGTCGATATATATTTCAGTGTTGGGAATACCCCGAAAAAGATTTTCCAGAATTTCCTGGCACTCCGCCGGACTCAACGCGATGCCCTCGGGCAATCGTTTGTACCGGTGCAGCCTGAACTCGGTGACGATTGTCAACGCGTCTCGCGATTCCTCGTCCACCTCGAACTGCATAAATGCGTGCTTCAGGTCGATCTGCGACCACGTATGCCCTACTTGTAGGGTTTTAAAAATTTTTTCCTTAACCGGTATCGCCTTTCTTTTAATTACTAACTACGATTTCACAGTAACTTAAAAGTTTCCGCATATTTGCACTTCACTGGTGATTTTCTTCAAGACTGGGATCACCGGAGTCGCCCATTCACTGCAGTCGATGGCTTCGATGGTCCCTGCCCTTTCCAGTCGTTTTAGCTCCTCCGCAATTTTATCTGTTAGAGCGAAAGGGGCGTGACAAGGTTTGAGCTGAACAGGCTTTACATTCTCCTTGAATACTAATTTAATTTTCCGACCCTTAAAACAACCCTGAGTGTTCGAGAAAAGTGTAGGAAATTGCTTAATAAATTTATCCCACAAATAATTTTCATCCATACAAATCTTATTAATCTCCAACTCTGAATTTTTATCCAATTTCAAGGGCCACAGCTCATACTCTTTCACCCACTGTCGTCCTAACAATACTGGTCCTTCGCCCTTTATTATGTACAAATCTAAATTTTTGATTTAACCTCTAAAATTAACTTCGACATTTTTCATCATACCTAGCGGTTGTAAATTTACTGAGTTGTAACTTGTTAGCGAAAGGTCACTTGGATTTAGTTTTTCCGTCGGAAAGAACTTATTTTTATCCGCCTCTGACATGGCTGATATATAAGCTCCCGTATCGATCTCCATTTTAACGATTTTATTCTGAATAGAAACTTCAACAAACATCGGTTCAGCTTTAATTTTAAAACAAGACAACTCCGTGTTTTCATTATCTATTAAGGTACTTGAGATCGAATAAAAATTATCATTATAAGTCTCATTGCCATCAGATTCATCCGAACTTTTTTCCGTCTTTTCTTTAATCAAATTCAATTTAGATTTACCGTCACGTTTATTCTCATTAAATTTCGAAAGAATTTTATCGATTATCTGTTTTTTACTCCCGTTCTCAAAACAAACAGCCTCCTAGTGGCCTTTACGCTCTCACGTTCTACAAACAATGTCTCGCTTGTTGCAATCTTTTAAATAATGATCGTTAACCCGACCGCAACAAAAACGTATATAATTACCCTTCTTAAAATTTGGTTTCGACCCTCTAGAATTATTATCACTACTAGCCCGTAAATTTTTCCCTATAGGAAACTTAGAACTATTCTTACTTTCTAGTATTTTCTTCACTGTAGTTTCCGCTGCGTTGCTCGATGATCCTGGTGATCGCGCTGCATTCTGCTCCGCCGCTTCTCTTTTGACTGCCAACTCCAGTGCGTTGTCGTACGTTAAGTTGTCCTTGCTAAACAACTCCACTCTGGTAGTGTGATCCAATATACCGCAGACCAGCTGATCTCGCAACGAGTCCTTGAGGTTGCCACCAAAATTGCAGTGCAAGGACAGCGTTTTGAGTCTTTCCGCGTAATCGGTGATGCTTTCGCTCGGCGCCTGCTTTGCCCGCTGGAACTTGCACCTTTCCATGGCTTCGTTCTTTTTCGGACTGATGTGGTCTTTTACCAACTTGACCAAGTCCGCGTAAGCTTTTGATTATGGTGCATCCGGAGCGCATAAATCCCTTATGCGTCTGTACATCTCCGGCCCAACTTTATTCAGCAGGTGTATGACTTTTTTTTCCTCTTTGATTTCCTTCTTATCAAAGTACAATTCAAGCCGCTCGATATAAACTTCCCGCTCTTCTTGTTTTGGGTCGAACGTCAGCTTATCTTTTTCCATATTTTCTTCACTTTCAGACTCCGATTCACTTCCACTGTTCCCAATTAAGCTTTCGAAGTTTACACTTTCGTTGCTCGAGTCACTGTCACTGTTTTCCGAAACAGCACTAACACTTTGTTGTTCTTGTGTTTTCGGTGAAGAGTGTGCAATTTGGCTTTTTCCTTTTGCACTCTTGATTATTTTTACGCACACTTTTCTCAATTCGTCTATTGAGAAAAAATCAAAAAAAATCTCATCTGATTCGTTCGATTCTTTTAAGAATTCGATTAAATCAACTTTCTTGGCACTATAGACCCACGAGTTATCTTTTCCGCTCATGAGCTTTACTAAAACGTGCCTTTTTTGACGGACGCACAGAGCACCTATCTTGTACACCGCAAACTTAATCCGCACACATCCCGCATCGTAATGTACGATTAATGTGAATTTTACTCGCCTGCTTGCACGTGTATTTTGCACGTGGTGTAAGTGCCGTTGCACGTGTACGCGAATACCTGCCGACCGTTTTCTTTAACGTTTTCCCGCTCCTAATTATCCTCGTCGCCAATGTTGCGTATTCAGAATGAGGAGTAAAAAGGTGTAGTCAGAGATAACACTTTCAATGTAAAATAATAAAATAGTAAATTTATTATAGGTTAGGTTAATTTACATGTGCATGGCTCGGCAGACACTGGCTCCACAGATGCGCTTATCAGCTGATCAATACGCTCACGCGTGCGCGTTAGCTGCCTTGCCCGTCGCTACCGCGAGTATATTACACTCGATATGCGGCATCTCTACAAGGTAGTAAGAAGTCAAAAACACTGAATTATGAAGTTTTGAGTTGTTTAGAACATTTGAAAATTATTTTTGCGCACGCCTTATAGCTAAAACTCGTTTCGTACACCTTCGTTATTATTTTACGTTGTAATTAAGTGGTCTGCCAAAATATTTAGACACTCCTGACCGAAATTTTCATAAGTAGCTTCAAATCCAAACTCAAAAAATTGAACAGGAATAATTTGCTACTAGAAGTACTTTTTAGCATTTTCTGAGGTTTGAAATATAAATTGTTCAGATTTATACTTTTTGAGTTAAGATTTGAAAATATTTTTCTCTTAAACTTCATAAAAAGACAAAAACATGCAAGGATACACATGTCTAGGAGTGCAATGGGCTTTAAACACAAATTGTTTGAAAATTATTTAAAAAACAAAAATAATTCAAACATTTTGTGTGGATAATCGAAAAAAGGACCATTTAGAAAAATTATTGATGATTTTGCTCATCATTCGGTACCAGAAAGCAATTTCCAAAGTTTCTGCAATCGATGATCCAAAAAAACTTATCCAACCCTGATTAACTGACTGTATAAGGTTTTTATTTCGGCCTTGGGGTATAACCCTATTTGGTCGCTTGACAAGTACATCAAGTGATACAAATATATGGTAACACGTTCGTATAAATAGATAATTAAATGCACTCAAAATTAGATTACAACGAAGTAAATAACAAAGATATAATATATAATAGCATGTTCTCGTAGGTAGAATAATAATTGCACTTAAAATAGTATATTATAGTACAGGTGCAGCATCGTCACCGGGGTGGTTTTAAGGACCCAAGTACGTAGCGAAGCACAGCACGAGGTTCTTAATAAGCCCTGTTGACGTACTGCACTCGTACTATATACTATTTTATAGTACGAGTCACCGAAAACACGCATCAAAGATTTGATTTTGTGGTTGGAGTGACCAGGGCTACTATAAATTAACTTACAACAAAGTGACTTATAGGGCAGGAAACAAAATTTATTAACTGGGTAAGTATGGCAGGTGCAATAGTAAATCGAATCGAATCATAGGATAATCCATTCACTAGAAAATATATGACGTTTTCCCGTGCGAGATCAATTCTATTGCCGTTTAATACATTTTTTTCCCGCGCAATGTTAATTCTACTCCCATTCAATATATTTTTTTTCCCGCTTAATACATTTAACTTCCGCTCAAGTATTTATTTCCCGTGCATTTATTTTCTTTCCCGTTCAGTCACTTATTTTTCCGTGCAAATGTCTTTTTTCCCGTGAATTTGACCTAAAATTTCCCGTGCGTTTGCTTTTTTTTCCCGTGTTAATAAATTAGACCCTTTTCTAATCACCCCCCATGCCCTTTTTTTTACTTACGCCTCCCATTTTTGATATATGTTATCAGTTTCTACTCACATCGCCAATTTTTGATACAAGTTATCAGCTATGTATCTATAGAAGAAATTAAAAAAGTAACTACGAAGCATTAAAAAAATTAACTAATATCCAAAGATAAAAGAGAGAACCCAAAAAGAATGTCAGCATTTTATTCGTGATGTGATTGGTTGAAGAACAAAATTTAAAATTTGAATTTTTATTTTTAATTTTTATATTACAATTCAATCGAAACATCTAGAGAATATATTTGATGAAAAAATGATTATGTAATCAAGTGTTCGAAATTATCCGATTATAATCATGAAAATAATAATTATTAGTATACAAACTGAAACAAAACCAATAAATCTATAACCACAAAAGTTTAAATGAATATGAACTCTGAACGTAGCGCAAAGGTAAAGGGTATATATAACTTATTGTCGATTAATTTAAATGAAGCTTCGTGAAAACTTGTTTTAGATAATATAATACAATTGTGCGTGCGCTTCGCTTAGAGAGCTTCAAGGTTTGGCAAGAGGGTAGGTACATCAGTAGATTCAAAAGTGGGTTAGTGTTTACCTACAAAGGTTTATACAGGATCGAAAACAATAGTATAAAAGATGTTAGTTTCAGGGTTAGATGTTGAGAAAAAAAAAAAAAAAAAGTACAACATACGTTAAAAGTTACAAATTGAAGTATGAAAATAATAACAAAGTGAAAGAGGCTACACATGGCTGGAAACTGGTGTCGTAAGATAAACTTCGATATTAATCAAGATAGGTTGATTGGGACAGGCCTACGTAGAATAAGCGTTGATTACAAATTCAAAAGGATGTGACGTCACAGCGTGTAGAGGGGGGCCGAAATTCTATTATAGCGAGAGTGGGCTGGTGACGTCACAGCGTGGCCAAAATACTATTACAGCGAGAGTGGTGTGGTGACGTCACATCGTGGTAGAGGAATACTATTATAGCGTGGGTGGGGGATTGGACCCAGCGTGGGTGACCTGGCCGAAATACGATCATAGCGAGGGCTCTGTCGGGTCCCCGGGTGCGCGCTGCGGGGGTGTCATCGATGCTCCTGGGTACGGTGAGGGATAGCTGGAGCAGCTACTTAGTCAAAATACGATTATAGCGAGGGGTCCCCGGGGTGCGTGGTGGGGGGGGGGGGGGGTGATGAGCGGGTGGTTAGCTTCTACGGCTGTTTAAAGCGGGGAGATTTTAATGTTATGATTTTGGGGTCTTTGAAAGCGAGATGATTTTTTATGCAGTGAGCTTTACAGGTTTTCGATGTAATTTTGAAATAACAGAAATAAAAATGGATAAAAAGCTGTTATGAAAATGTTTTAACGCGGTGGAAGGAGAGCGCTTTTTTTGTGAAAAAAATTTAATTTTTAAGTTGTTGGTGTGGGGTAATGAAATGAAAAAAAGTATTTATGTACACTAAATTTATTTCAAATCATTTTTACAAGGGTTTTGTTGTACAGTTTTTTTATTCAATTTTTTTTTACAAGTTATTTGATTTTTGTGTAGCTTTCTTTTTTAGGATTACCAGAAGAATTTTATTTTGTCAATTTATACATTACATACATTTATTTTACAAATTTATACATTACACTGATATTTACGATATAATAATGTATTTCCTTAATTCTTAAAGCCGAAAGGTAGTGATTAATGAAACGTCTTTTTTTTAAAACCTCCGAACACATTTTGCTCTCATCGCAGGTAACTACTTCGTGCGTAGGAAATCGACGGATAGCTCTAAAGTTTAGTTGAGTATTATCTTCAGGATTTGTAAACGCAATAGAAATTAATCTCTCGATACTATGAGAGTTAATTTTTTTTTATTTTCAAAATTTAATGTAATCCCCTTGATCTTAACGCATTCGGTAGTACCAGTACTAGGTGATATGACTCGATAAGCGTAAAACTTGGGACCACCAGATAGAAAACTTTCGATGTAGGAGCCAGGACCGTAGGATTCAAGTTCATCGGTCATGTCACCGAGCAGTGTTCCAAGAGGCGGAGTATATTCATTTGATCTACCCGTGTTAACGTATATACAGGAATCAGTATCGCAGTATAAACTTCTCTTGCCAAGTTTTTCTAAGTAAGTATACAACTTGAGACGAGCCTGCGCTGTGACGTATGCTGCAATTACAACATTTGTGTAATTTGTCGAAATCACAGCCTCTACTCTAAATTTCCAACTTACGTATAAAACTTCGGAAGTTGCCGGAAGAATACAGCAGACTTCTATTTTTGGATCTGTTAATAATTTTAATAGTTTCTCCCTAGTTGTAACTATTTCGGTATGGGGTAATTGATCTCTCTGAGCTAGCTTGCCCCAGAATGAGTTAAGGTTTAGCTTCGCAACGGCTCGCAATCCGGGATTTTTAGCAATTTTTTTATAATCTAGATCGATTCCCTCGGCTTCTTTGTAATTGCGAATGTACTCGAGTTTACTTGAATCATCCACACACTCGGCAGGCCATCCGCTGGCCTCCTGTTTTATCTTTAAAAATGTGTTTATGTATTCGCTACACAAGCCACCCTCCCTCGTTTTTTGTCGTAAACAGGTTTCTCAAATTGCCAAATTATATAAATATCGGTGATAATGTACCCTAACTCGATAGCTTTTTTAAGCTCCATGGCTACCCAGGTCCCAACAAATTCACGCTCTTCTACTTTTTCATGCATGCACTTATTTTCGTTCATACTTTCGCAACACGATCGACACAGAGGAAAAAGTTATTTAGCGTGATTACCTATCATTCCCCCGACCGTCATCCCCCCGATGCATCAAACCCCCTGATAATGAATCCCCCGACAACTCTTTTCCCCGACGAATGTTTCCCCCGAAAAATCAACCCCCCGGAGCAGTGGGTTCCCCCGATAAGAAAATTTTGGAGTGGCTGATTCGAATGTCTGATGATTTCGAAAGTCAATTGTTTAACCCTAGTTAACCCTTAACATGCGCGCGCTCGTTTAAAAAATTTACAGTGTTTTTATTAGAGTTTTACCAAAATTTACAGTCTTTTTCATTAGATTTTTACCGAAATTTACAGAGTTTTTCATTAGAGTTTTATCGAAATTTAATGAAGTTTTGAAAATGGAGAGTGGCGCAGAGGTAGTAAACGAAAAAAGATTACTCATTGACGGCTACGTTTAAGTGAGGTCGGAACAGCTGAAAGGGCGGAAGACGCACTGGGAGTGCAATCGCCTGATGAAAAAGGAGTGCGCAGCGAGAGCAACGACAATAACGGTGCCGAGTGGACCAGTGACAGTCACAAAAGCTTCGTATTATCTTAAAATTGTTACTCTAAAACTGATGAAACTATTCTACTGAACTATTCAGGTCCGAACGAATCTGAGCACTCACACCCTCCCAATCGCGAGGAAGCCGACGCCAAAAAAAGAAACTAAATCTAAAAAGGAAAGCAGAAACCCATCCAGATCGGCCTCCAACTGCATTAGTAAGAGATGAATTGGGCGGAGCTTCAGCTGGCACTCTCGCTCTGATGCCTGAAAGAGAAAATTTAAAACAAAGTATACGTCGCGCGCGAAACAAAAATATTGAGCAAAGTCCAATATCTCTCACTGACTTGAAGGAAATACCTGAAAAATATCAAAAAATGGTCAATGGTACTCAGTTCCTCATCTATGATTCGTGGGGAATATTTACGTGGGGGTTTGATGCGTCGGGGGAATGGTCAGGAATAATTTGCCGTGCATCTTTACGGGTAGAAGAGGTATGTAAATTTCGTGGTGGAAGTACTTTACACTTTACCATCCCCTGGATTCTGGAAAAATTATTTTTATCACCGTTTATTAACAGTTTTTCACATTCCAAACCTGTGTATATTTCAGGATGTAACAACGGGAACACACTATTTTTACAAATAAAAGGGTAAAGACTTAGAATATCAACGTAAGATATCTTTTCTTCTTTATTTACAGTATACGAGGTAACGAAATTCTCCGTGCGTCCCCCGTAAAAAGCCTCGCATGGATTCAATCTAACGTTATTTTGAAGCGGATGTTTTTTTAAAAATTCTCATATGGTAGGGTCGTTTTTTTTAAATTTATCGAAATCGCATTCCTACATTTCGATTACAGTATAGCCTAAAGATTTTATCGCATTGATTTTTCTTCTGGTATTTTCAAATACTTCATCGAAAGTTTTTTCGACTACTATTCTGTTACGATTTTTCAGGAAACATTTTTTACACCCATGATAAAAACAACCTTGAAACTCATACACCGTATGACCGTGCCTTTTTTATCACCGTTTAAGACTGAATCATTTCTGGGTGGTAAGAAACCGTCAACCCTATATTACCTTCAACGATGTATTCGCGAGATCTAGCAGCGTGTATTATTTCATGTCCGGTTTGTTTTTCGCATACGAGTAACCAATCGATCGCTTTTTCCGATTGCCTGTCAGCACGGATGTATCCATTAGGTGGTAAAATCGCGATCGTATCTTTTTTTTTTAATTTTCGTGCCGAAAACTTTTGAACAAGCCGAAGCAATTGTGGTTGCTTCTACAAACGGATCGACATTTCCAACTTTTAAAAAAATTTTGCGAAAAGCTAAACATGCTTCTCGTAGAATCTCCACGTCCATACGGCAATAGTCAACTATTTCTTTTTTAAAATCGAATACAGCGTTATTGGATTTTTGTTCGTTATACCACTCAAAAATTTTTCACGATCACGCTCATTCATAGAATTTGGAGCATAATATTTCGCTGCAGGTAATTCACCCTTATAATCTTGGTGTACCAAGATGTTAAAAAGGTGAGGGAAATAACCTTTTTTTGACTTTCAGGTAAGTCAAAAGTTTTAGGAAGATCGCTTCATTTCATATGGAAATAATTCAAACTATCGATAAACTTTGTCTTACCCGTCGTCATTAAAAGTATTTTACCCCCGTTTAAAATAATGTCAGGTGTGATCACGTCCGAACGTTCAACCATCTCAATTAATACGAAGTAGCCGTCAAAGCCAGACATATTATCCGTGATACTGTGACAGTCAGTGATCGTAATTAAATCGTCGGTAACGTTTTAGGATTTGGCGCGAGTCACGTGACTGTCGAACGCAGCTCAGAGCGGACCTCTGAGGTGGTAGAGCCGGAATCGGGAAGCCACTCGTAATTTTCGTGTCCGTGCGTGAAGACGTACATGAAATTCAACTCGTCTCGGTTCGACGTATGATTGTACTTTTCGGGAGTTACTTTTCGAGAGAGTGTTGTAAGTGACAGAAGGTGCGGGATCGATTGTCATCACCCGGGAAGCATTCTTTTGTCAAGGCGAGTCAACCGGCTTTTGGAAGCCGAGGACGACGGGGAGCTAGACTGGCGTCTGGCAGACGCGCAAAGATCTGGAGATCGATTTATGGCAGGTCTTGAAGAAGCTACTCGTGAACGGGAATCGAAGCAATTATTGTCATTCGCGTCGCGCGTTGTTGTAGAGCCGCAGTAAGAGAGTGTGGTGTTTATTCGTGAAGTTGTCATTTCACGTCAACTCCTGGACCGCTTTACGATGGCTGTACGGCAACTCGAGTGTGGTATCTGTTGCGGCTGGTAGGCATCGTAGCCTGGCATTTTGTTGAGCCTGACGGCTTGGTATGAGGTGCACCTTAGCGATTCCGTAAGCTCATTGTATATGTGCGAGTGAGTATGAACGCGTGTGAGAGTATTTAGTACACTGTTATTGTAATAATCTTTGTTTTTCTCACGCGCGCGTAAGCTGCCGATAGCAGCTCTGATTTAGAGAACATCAACTATTTTGTTTGTTATCAGTTTGAATGCTTGGTTGCATGCAATTGATAATTCGTTACCGTGTTAATTAGTAATATTGTATTAGTTTTTAAGTTAATTTCTTTTTTTATTAAATATTGAAAATTAACTTGTGCGAAACTACTTATTTCTAAACCGGTGTTCCTCGTACTCGATCCCATAGCCCGCGCCCACCTACCGAAATAACGAGCTGTCGCGCCCTCCCCGTTTTAATAAATCGTGTAGGGATTTATGAACGCGGACAGTATTTTTTCCTATTTCAGGAAGTTTGTCGGCACGGAGCCGACTGTGACAGGAGATTATAGTCGCTGGCATCAAGGACAACGGGCCTTCGAGGGTTGTATTCCCGAGTCCACTTTTGAATTGCAGCACTATAACATGGCGTCCAACGTGGGGCGGGTTTCCACAATTGAGTGCCTATAACATGGCACCCAACAACGTGGTGGGTTAATACCATTGAGTGCCTATAGCATGAGGCCCAAAGACATTTGTAGATGTATGTAAGTCTATTGGGACGAGCACAGTAGCGAGGTACTGCAGCCGACGGGTTCAAGGTCGGTCGCGACGAATTTGAGAAAAATAAAGAGCTCGTTACCGCTTAGACTAGCATAACGAGTGTATGTGTGTGTGAGAATATAAATTCTCAGGCTGTGTTTACAAAGTGGAGAATTTTTGATTTTGCTTGTTTTGATTTCTTATATTTCCCACTTTGTAAAATACCCGGAATTCGTGACAGTAGTGTGAGTTGTGCGTCTAGCGGAATAAATACTGACTTAATTTGTGAAATCTGTTATACTTGTAATTTGTTTATTTAAATACAGTGTGTTACTGACTAGTGTTCAGTAACAACTGTAAATTATATATCTGAGTTAGAGAGAAAACCAGTGTTTTGACACGGGTTAAAACAACTGGATCTTTTTATTTTGTTTTTTTTATTTTTTTTTGTTTTGTTTTGGCTTTTGAGCCAACTTCGGGTTTTTGTCAAAACGGGAGCGAGTCGGCAGGCTATTAAGCCTATTAAGTTTCTCTTTTTGTTGAACCTTCGGGTGGATTTTTTTTTTTTTTTTTTTTTCTCTTGGAATCAAACTCAGTAATATAAATAATTTTTCGTTTTTTTTTCAGGACTGTTGAAGATCGAAAAATAATAGTATTGCGTTTGTCAATTTAAAATTAAGTTAGAGTGTGCTAGTTACTGTCACGAGGGTTAAGGAACTTCTTTTTGCGAACTTTAGGCTGGCAAAGATGGAGCAGCAAGCAAAGGAAGACCTGGTTTATTCGTGGGTGGTTACAGAAGACGAGGATGTAGTCGAAGAGGCTTTGAGAGAGTTGCAACTCAAGCCTAACGGCCCAACTCGTAGAAGGCATGCAAGGCTGATAAGGTGGCTTATGGATGAATACTCAGCCGAAGATTTTATCGCGGATGAATCAGTTGACCAAGATGCAGTCAAGGTCAAGCGCGAAGAAGTTCTATCCGAGTTCATAGCCACTACTATGTGGGAAAAATCGGGTTCAACAATTCTTGACCCAAATTACACCACAAGCGGGAACACCTTTTAGCTGTCTTAATGGACGAGCAGGTAATAAAGGCGGCAACCCGACTTCAGTCAAATGCAACCACCAGAAATAGAGAGAACGTCAACCAGGCTGAAGATGATGAAACTAGCCAGGACGACGGGATGGTGGAAGAACTCCTGAGAACTATGCAAGAGTTTACAGGAGAATTCAAGAAACTGCAAGCGAGAATAAGAGTTCTCAAAGAGAAAGACGACCATAACCGGCAAACAGTGAGACCGGCGTCTAGTACAGTAAGGCCCGGCATTTTGCAACACTCTACGGACGAGTGTAGTATATCTACGGAAAATTCTCATCAAGTTCATGGAGCCAGGGTGAATTTTGGCGATCCGTTGATGCAAGATCGGAACGGTTTTAGTCCGATTGGTGGTACGACAACGGCGAGTGCCATTCAGAAAATTCAAGACCAAATAAAGGTCTTGACGGCAGAGTTGGAGCGGCTACAGGGCCTACAACAGGCTGGATTACGTATGCCGCGACAGGCTAGTCAGAACCCACAGAGGTTAGAAAAGCCTACTAACATTGGCTCGATCGTACGAAGATGGAATATCAAGTTCGATGGTAGCAGCGAGTCAAGCATCGAGCAGTTTCTAATTCAAGTCGAAGAGGCTAATGAATTAGCTGGCTTGACAGAGAAACAGTTGTTAGATGCACTGCCTATATTGTTGACAGGTTTAGCGTCAACATGGTACCGGGACAGCAAAATTAACATCGACACCTGGACAAAGTTCTGTCAGGAAGCCCGTGAGTGGTATGGTATTGGTGATTACCAGCAGAGCTTACGTGTGGAGGCTACCAACCGAACGCAAGGTGTAGAAGAACCGGTACGAGACCATATTACATGTCTGCAGTCACTTTTGTTAAAGATGAGACCTGTACCGACCGAGATGGAAAGAGTCGACTTTATGTTGACGAATATGTGGCCAAATTTGCGAAAACAAATTAGGCGAGACGAAGTGAAGTCAGTTATAGGCCTACTAAGTCAAGCGGTCGAGGTAGAAAAAACAACAATTAGTAAAACATTTTATAGACCACCACCGTCACCGTCAACGTCATTATGGCCAAATCTGGCTTATAAAGAAAGAAAGGCAAACGAAAAACCGAAAATAAACATAGCCGCAACGACTATGAATGGTAAGTCTGACGACGCCACGGTTATGAGCCACCTGTTGAATTTGATGTCTCAAATCCAGGCTAAAAGTAAGAACTCTGGTAAGCCATCGAGCCCAAGGCCCCAGAATTCAAGAAAGGCCAGACAAGACAACCAAAGACGTAGGTCGGAAGACGGAGGGAAGTCTAGGAGTCCTTCTCCGAGATCGAATATGAGCGATGAAAGTACTGGTAGTTCTTCGAGATCAAGTACTGGGAGCCCATCTTCGAGATCAAGTGAGAGTGATGAAGGCGAAGAAAGTCCTGACAGAAGTAGCCCAGTTATATGCTACAGGTGCAGGCAAAAAGGACACATAAGGTCTAAGTGCCCTGAAAGGCTGAAAAACAATCAACCGGTAGAGTAGAAAACATAACCTCTACTCCGCCGAAATTGTGGCCAAGCCATCACTCGGAGATGGCACTCGAGCTTGTTCAGCTGGACTTAAGATACTGAACAAGCTGGCTGACGACTGGTAGGACAGTCGGAAGTAATGACAGCTTGCACTGGCTGGGGAATTTTCATTGGTTAGAAGATTGGATCGCAAGAATGGAACCGGAATCTTCAAACGAAGGAAATCAGCCAGCGAGGGATGCGAGCGAAAATCCTGAAGACAGCGAGCTTCAGGTGGCGGGCGTTCCTGATTAACCCGAGCTGCATTCAAGTTTTTCGAAGCGACGTATTTTTCGGATACGTCACCTCTGGGAGGGGAGTGTGACAGTCAGTGATCTTAATTAAATCGTCGGTAACGATTTAGGATTTGGCGCGAGTCACGTGACTGTCGAACACAGCTCAGAGCGGAGCTCTGAGGTGGTAGAGCAGGAATCGGGAAGCCACTCTTAATTTTCATGTCCGTGCGTGAAGACGTACATGAAATTCAACTCGTCTCGGTTCGACGTATGATTGTACTTTTCGGGAGTTACACGCCGTCGAAGAGAGTGTTGTAAGTGACAGAAGGTGCGGGATCGATTGTCATCACCCGGGAAGCATTCTTTTGTCGAGGCGAGTCAACCGACTTTTGGAAGCCGAGGACGACGGGGAGATAGACCGACGTCCGGCAGACGCGCAAAGATCTGGAGATCGATTTATGGCAGGTCTTGAAGAAGCTACTCGTGAACGGGAATCGAAGCAATTGTATTTCGAGCCTCTTCCTCGAAATCACAAGGTAGTATCCCTACTTTCTGCCTCGATGCCACAACTTTAAAGCTAATAAAAACAAAAAACATACGCTAACCTCTCCCGCCAATTAACCTTGCCTTCATTCCTCATTTTTTGTGCCTCGAAGTCACTAAGCGTTTTTGAATTTTCTTATTAAAATGGGAAATAAGAAGCACAAAAGAAAGTACTCAACGTCGGATGATAACAGAGATGAAAAACTGGAACACCGCATCAAACGTTTGAAGAAAAAATTAGAGAAAAGACGGGATCACCGAAAGAAAAAATGTAAAAAATTTTAAATAATAAAATTAATAAAATTTTTTCTTTTATTTAGATTCATTTACTGATTAACTGCGAATATTTTTCCAAATTTTAACCGAGGCTTAAAATTAATCAATTAGAAATTGATTCCTAAGAAAAATTTATTGATTTATTAGCGTTCAGTCTCTGAGTTAGGCTCATGAACTGACAGTTTAGGACTGGCTTTATATGCACGCTTTACTAAATAATCGGTGTTTAATCACAGATTATTCTTCAAGTTCGGACGAATCATCGACTTCATCCAGCGACGACAGGTCAAGAAGTAGCTTGGCTTCATCTAGAAAATCTCAAAATGTTGAAAAAAGAGATGAATCTCTGGTGGAAAGCGAAAAAGTTCCACCCGAAGTTAACACATCAACTAAAGAAAGCAGCACTGAGTCAACTAAACAGTCAACTAAACAAGCGACAGAACCTCTCGATGAAGATTTTTTAAAAGCAATCGGGCAAAGGTTGGTGGTAGAAAAAACTTTAGGACCGCCTTTACACGATGACTTGATGATTCGTTGGAAAGATGTCTTAAAAGAAGGCCTTCCAAAAGAAGAAAAAGAAAATTTAGCCAAAAAGTACCACCAACCCAAAAATTGTAATTTCATTGATGCTCCAAAAGTAGTTAACGATATTAAATTACTAGTGCAGAGCACACCTGTTTTTGATCGAGATGATCGTCTCATAGCAAAACAGGAAAAAGTAGCAATATGCTTAGCTGCTACGAGTAATTTAATGACGAAGTTGCTTGGTAAAGAACAAATTGATAATGTTTATCTTTTGGAAGTAATGAGCGATTTGAGTCGAATTTTATTAGATGTTCAACGAGATGAAAATATTACTCGCAGGGCACTGATCATGTCAAACGTCAACCAGTGGCTGAAAGAAGTTTTGAAATCGAAAACTACTGATGAGATGCTTTTTGGGAAGGACTTCGACGATACTTACAAAAAAGCTCAACTTTTACAAAAGAATAAAGATGAAATGAAGTCGTTGGACCAGAAGTCAAAAAACTCGAAGAGCCCGCTCCGTCGACGTCAAAAATCGAAGTGGAAGTCACAGAGCGGGCAACACAAACCAGCTTCTCGGTGGAATTCGGGTCAGAAGAATCGTCGTCAACATCAACAGGGGAGATCGTCATCACCGAGTCGACGACACAGCAAGACACGGTCATTCAAAAAATAGATGTAAGTTACATTAAGATAGCTGGACGTTTAAAATTTTTTATTTCTTCTTGGAAGAATTTTTTAAATGATCCAGTTGTTTTTGATTGGATAAAAGGTTATAAAATAAAATTTTACTCGTCCGTTTATCAAAAAAAAGAACCGAAAGAATTAAACTGGTCACAGAAAGAAAAAATTTGAATTGTCTAAACAAATCGAAAAATTAATTGAAAAAGGAGCAGTTCAAAAATGTTCTGATAAGAAAGACCAATTTATTTCAAGTATTTTCCTAAGGCAAAAACCTGATGGTTCTTACAGACTGATTTTAAATTTAAAAAATTTGAATAAATTTATTAAAACTAATCATTTTAAAATTGAAGATTTAAGAACGGCAAAAAATTTAATGTTCGAAAAATGTTTTATGGCGACATTAGATTTAAAAGACGCCTATTACGTTGTGCCAATTCATAACGATAGCAAAAAATATCTAAGATTTAAATTTTTGGGGCAGACTTACGAATTTAATTGCTTACCTTTTGGTTTAAATACTGCCCCATACATATTTACAAAAATAATGAAACCAGTTGTAACCTTTTTAAGAAAATCTGGCATATCGTTGGTTATTTATTTAGATGATTTGCTAATAATTGGCCATTCGTACTTAGATTGTTCTAAAAATGTCAAATCATCGATAAATTTATTACAAAAATTAGGTTTTATTGTAAACTTTGAAAAAAGCCAACTAACTCCAAAAAGAATTTGTAAATTTTTAGGTTTTATTTTGAACTCGGAAAAAATGATAATAGAGATACCAGATTCCAAAAGAAATGACATGCTAAGTAAAATTAAAAAATTTTCTAAATTAAAATTTTGTAAAATACGTGAATTCGCATCGTTCATTGGCTCATTAAATTCTTGTTGTCAAGCAGCAAAATACGGATGTATTCATATAAAAAATTTTGAGATCGAAAAAATTAAAGCACTAGATAAAAATGATTATAATTTTGAGGGAAAAATGGAAATAAGACATTATTTATCAGATGATTTTGATTGGTGGAAGAATAACATAATGACAATCAAAAATGAAATTACGATTTTAGATTTTAAAATTGAGATTTTTTCGGATTCATCTGGTTCTGGTTGGGGTGCATGTTGTAAAAATGAATGTATTCATGGTTTTTGGAGTTCTGAGGAACGTAAATATCATATTAATTATCTTGAAATGAATGCGGCTTTTTTCGGATCAAAATGTTTTGGAAAAAGTTTTTCTAATTGCAATATTTTACTTGGAATTGATAATACAACTGCAATTTCATACATAAATCGTATGGGTGGTACAAAGAGTAATAAACTAAATAAATTAACAAAAGAAATCTGGAACTGGTGTGAATCAAAAAATATTTTTATCTTTGCATCTTACATTAGTTCAAAAGAAAATTATAAAGCAGATTTTTAATCAAGACGTATAGAACCGGAAGTTGAATTTGAATTGTCTGAAATAATTTATAGAAAAATAGTAAAAAATTTTGGTACTCCAGACATTGATTTGTTTGCTAGTAGGTGTAATGCAAAGTGTGAAAAATATATTTCTTGGAAAAAGACCCGGGGGCAATAGCTGTCGATGCGTTCACTATTTGTTGGTCTAAATATTTCTTTTATGCGTTTCTTCCGTTTTCACTGATTTTAAAGGTTTTACAGAAAGTAAAATCTGAAAAATCTCGAGGAATTTTAGTTTTTCCTTATTGGCCATCACAGCCTTTTTTCCCGTTATGCATGTCTTTAATTGAATCAGAACCCATCTTCTTTCAACCGGATATAAATTTATTGAACTCTTCAAATAGGGAACCACACCCATTATGGAGACAACTTACCCTGGCTGCCGCAGTATTATCAGGGAAGCTGAATTATTAAGAGGAGCTCCAGAGTGTTCAATTAAAGTTTTAATTTCGTCACTTTCTTCTTCGACACTGCGTCAATATAATTGCACAATTAAAAAATGGTGGTATTTTTGTAAAGAGAAAAATTTTAAATTGTTTGAAGTTTCAGTTAATGAATTACTAGAATTTTTATATAACGAATATGATAAGGGAGCTTCATATAGTACAATTAATGCATACCGATCAGCTTTATCACTAATTCTTGGTTCAAAATTTGGGGTTGATGAAACAGTAAAACGTTTTTGTAAAGGGGTTTCAAAATTACGACCACCAAAACGAAAATATGACTCAATGTGGGATCCAAAAATAGTTTTAAAATCTTTCAAAGAAAATTGGGGTTCTGATTTGACGATTTCATTAGAAAATTTATCGTATAAATTAGTAACAATTTTGGCTCTGGTAACCGGACAAAGACTTCAAACAATTCACTTAATCGATATCAATAACATAAAAATAAATGCCGAAAAAGTAGAAATTTTTATCCCAGGTGAAATAAAAACTTCAGGTCCGGGTAATAATCAACCAATTTTAAATCTTCCTTTTTATCCTGATAAAGAAATTTGCCCGGCTACTGTACTAATTAATTACTTAGACAAAACAAAAGAGTTGAGAAAAAATAGTAAATCGTTATTTATTTCTATTGCTAAGCCGCACAAACCTGTATCAAAAGATACACTTAGTCGCTGGGTGAAAGGTACTCTAAATTTAAGTGGTTTAGATACCACAATATTTACCGCACATAGTACTCGACACGCGTCGACATCCAAGGCTAAAGAAAAGGGAGTTAACATAGATGTTATTAGAATGAGTGCGTCATGGTCTAAAGACTCGGAAACTTTTGCGAAATTTTACAATTTAAAAATAATTGATAAAGATGATTTTGCAAATGCTATACTTGATTCATAAAAATTGTAGATTTTTGTATTATCCATTAATAAAAATAATTAAAAATAATAAAGGAAAATTTATTTTAATTATTTGATGAAAACGCTTTGCTATCAAATTTAGATGCTTTGAACATCTACCTTGTGATTTCGAGGAAGAGGCTCGAAATACAATTATATGATTAAACGAGCTTACCTGTAAGTGACGTTCAATCATAATTGTATGTAGAGCCTCTTCCGAAGAAATCACTCCCTCCCACCCTTCAGTTGACTTGATGATGTCAACCCCTGTATTAATTTGATAGCGCTTTGAAATAATGAAGGCAAGGTTAAATGGCGGGAGAGGTTAGCGTATGTTTTTTGTTTTTATTAGCTTTAAAGTTGTGGCATCGAGGCAGAAAGTAGGGATACTACCTTGTGATTTCTTCGGAAGAGGCTTTACATACAATTATGATTGAACGTCAATTACAGGTAAGCTCGTCTAATCATATAATTATTGTCATTCGCGTCGCGCGTTGTTGTAGAGCCGCAGTGTGAGAGTGTGGTGTTTATTCGTGAAGTTGTCATTTCACGTCAACTCCTGGACCGCTTTATGACGTAATATTGTATTAGTTTTTAAGTTAATTTCTTTTTTTATTAAATATTGAAAATTAACTTCTGCGAAACTACTTATTTCTTAACCGGTGTTCCATAATCGCTCATTTTCGCAAATGGAATTTAATAACTTATTTTTCCTTTTTTTTTTAATTAAATGATTATTAAAACAGTTATCACCGTAAAAAAATCGGTTACAGATATTACAAGTTTTTGTTGGAAGTTCTTTATCACACCCGGGTGATTTGAAACAAGCGGAGCAGATAAATCTACACGTATGACTTAAACGTGAATTGTATCCTTTATTACAATCCGGACAAAAAAACTTTCTTCCCACGCAGCCAGTCAAAATTGTGATGGTATCGAAATGTGATTTTTGAACGTCAAATAAAAGATTTATAACACCTTCAATTTTATCGAGATCTTTTCTACCATCAAAAAATGTGGTGTCTTTTTTCCGATTGTTACTAGTTCGTAAACAACAATAGCAATATTTTTTTTACCGTAATATTCTGGAAATTTACGGATTTCGAATAAACTACAACCATTTTTCGGAATCTTAACGTGCGCGTCTTTAGAAAGTTTTTCACCGTACTCTTTTTGTAGTTTTTTACTTCACCGAATCACATCATAAAATTTTCGACATTTCGTATTCTGATAACTAACATACGCTTCACCGACCGGTAAAGCTCTTGGAAGACAGCTATTTTCACTGTTTAAAATCTGAACCACGGACTTACTATTCACGATATCTGTACTAGTTTTTGTCAGCGCGCAAGCGCGCGCAATTGTATTACATTATCTAAAACAAATTTTGTCGAAGCTTCATCTAAATTAACCTACAATAAGTTATATACACCCTTTACCTTTGCGCTACGTTCAGAGTTCAGTTAAACTTTTGTGGTTACAATTCATTAGTTTTGTTTATTTACTAATTATTATTATTTTCATGATTTTAATCGGTTAATTTCGAACACTTGATTACAAAATTATTTTTTATCAAATCTATTCTCTAAATGTTTTTATTGAATTGTAATGTAAAAATTAAATATAAAAATTCAAATTTTAAATTTTGTTCTTCAACCAATCACATCACGAATAAAATGCTGACATTCTTTTTGGGTTCTCTCTTTTATCTTAGGATATATTTAAAAAAAAAAAAGCGAGAATTATATTATCTACCTATTTCTAGAGGCTCTACCGGCATTGCAAGCAGCTCGTTGAAGAACTGCTGAGATTCTGTAACTGAAAAAAAAAAAAAAAAAAAAAAAAAAAAAATTAGCATGTTATAAAGTGTACAAATAAAACAAAACAAAGTAGAACTTACCAGAAGTGATTACCTCCGAACTCTGAGGCTGTTGCTGCTGCTCTAATGGAGCTTCCTCCTCCCTGAAAATGTCAGCTACTATTTCTGACATGGATCGAGGCTTTGGCATCACCTCGTAATCTCAAAAATCGAAAATTTTTTAAATATTTATAATAAACAAACTAAAAATAAAAAAGTGTATATTTACCTTCAGATTCCTCCAAGGGCTGCTGCTGCTGCGGCACCACCTGTTCCGATGGAGACCCCTCCTCCTCCCTAAAAATGACAGCTATTATTTCTGGCATGGATCGAGGTTTTTCTATCACCTCGTAATCTGAAAAATCGAAATTTTTTTTAATATTTATAATAAACAAAATAAAAATAAAAAAGTGTATATTTACCTTCAGATTCCTCCAAGGGCTGCTGCTGCTGCTGCTGCTGCACCTGCACCACCTGATTCGATGTAGCCCTCTGCTCCTTAAAAATGTCAGCTATTATTTCCGCCATTGACCAATGTTTTGGAGTCACTTCGTAATCTGCAAATTTGACATTTTTTTTATATTTATAATTACAATAAACAAAATTAATAAGAAAAGTTTATATTTACCTTTGGATGCCTCCGATGGTTGATACACTGATTGAGATGGCTCCACGCCATCTAGATTCACCTGAGAGTAGTCTGAAAATTAAAAAAATAATTAAAATACTTTTTTAATGAATAAAAGATTCAACCCATTATCTTACCATTGTTTGCGCGATGGATATCTACGATTACCGTCTCGTGTTGATTCCTCTGACTAAACGTCTCCGTCATATCTAAGAAAAAAAAAACAAAAAAGATGTTAAAATTGATCATTTTTAAGATTTGCATATTTTATTTACCATCAGACAAATTTATTTTCGGTGTCCCCGTCTTGTACCCAAGTGTGAGGGAAATCTTTTTCCGATCGGTTAAAAAAAAGTTTGTAATTTTACGGTTTTTTTCTTTTTTTGGGTAAAAAACTTACCATTTTTTGTTGTCCGTTTTGATTTTTTCTTTTCTCGTACATCGATGCTGGTGGTGGACTTTCGCTTATTTTTTTTTTACAAAGTGATCCAGTTCAGCCTGGATATAGTCAGCTTTCTCTGTCAGCATTTTGAAGTCATCTGAATGGATCTTTGCTAATTTTTCGTACCGTACCTTGCTTCTCATTTGTTGCTCAGCACTCTTCTTTGCTTTGGCAACTTTAAAAAATTTTAATAGTTAGAAACAATAAAAAAAAAGTGGTATTAGAAAAAAAATTACTCACTCTCCATTAAATGACAATGGATCATTATGTTTTGGAGGATTTCAAAATCCTCCATGTTATTTTTCTTGATGTAACAACCAATAATTGTCATCATTGGTTCCGATGACTTGAAAACGGTGTATACATTTACTAGATCATCTGGCGTGCAGCGATTTGGTAAGGACCCCGTGGAATCCTTATGGGAAATGGCTTTCGGTCAAATCGGTTTAAATTAAATTATTTTAGTAGTTTATAACTGGTAGATCAAAAGTCTCAATGGGCACTAAGCTGTAAAAACTCATGGTTCAAAAATATTGCTTGTTGAAGTTACGGAATTTTGGGGTTAGGGGGGTTAGAGGAGCATGCACCTTCGAGTTTTCGAAGAGCTTTAGGGGAATTTTTAATATATTTCTGACATGCCTTTATTTAAAATAAGTCACTAGTCGATGAATAGGGGATCCATTACGGTCTGCCACCGCCAGGATTCTGAAAAAAGTTCTGAAAGCCTCTGAAAAAACGTTAAAAAATTGCATAAATCCGAAATCATACAGTAGTAAAAAATAAATTAATTAATAAATAGATAAAGTGCAATTATTCTTCGTATAATTATTCTAGAATTAACTCCTGAATGCTGAAATAACAATTCTAAAATACAATGACGAAGGCTAGAAAATTAATTTTTTACGATAAGAAAATGTTTCGATGTAATAATAAAAATAAATCTAATAAATTAATAATAATAATAATAAACAAATGTAATATAACCGAAATCAATATTTTACGAAATCGCTTAAACTTTTTTGCACGGTATCATAAGCGTATCGTGTAACGGAATTAATTTGTTTTTTGTAAACAACCGTTTATCGTTTCAAATCGCGTTTAGTTCAAAGATTATTTAACTCTTTAGAATAAAAAATATATACTTATTTCTTTGAATTTGTTCGAAGTCTGTGTTCACAAGTGCGTTACAACCTTAAAATAATAACAAAAACAAACTCGTTTTTATGAAGAATAAATCGTCATTTAATGCATTGAATTTCAAAACGTATTCAATAATCTGTGGTGAAGAAAAAGTGAATGTGTAAGTAAATGGCATCCAAAACAAAGTGAACTAGTTTAAAAAAATAAACAAATCTCGTGAATGTCTTTGATTTAGTAAGCTAACCTAAAAACGCAATTGTTTCGTAAAATATTATTTTTCAAGCTTAAAAAGTTTTCGGAGTGAAACTCAACTGAAGATTAAAAACTGTTTTAAAAGTTTCCAGAATTCTGACCGGAGAATTCTGATTTCTTGTAGAAATCGTTTATTAAGAAAATAATGTTTGTGAAACAATTCTGAAAGACTTGAAAATTATGATTCCTTTCAATTCTTTTTTATGTACAAGTAAAAAATAGAACTTTCTTCTTTCTGAGTCATAATTAAGTGCATAAATATATGAATAGAAACTATTCAAATCTACTTGAGTAATTCAGTGAAAACCGTCGCCTTGACGTCGGCACTCTTCTTTAAAAGAACTTTAGTTATACAAATATTTCAAGCACTATTTGTATATATTTAAATCTTTTTTTATTTTAACATTTAATAACATGCTTTTCGTAAAAGTAATTATAAAATAAAAAGTCATAAAAATATTTTTGTAATAAATCTTTAACATTAACAATGAATGTTGGAGGCAGACCAGCACTTATTCGCTGCTACACTTGTAATCGTGGTCTTCAAGCCAGACAATTAGTTAGAATTGGTGGAAATGAAAACGTCATAAGGCAGCAAATTGCGATCGCGAGACGTGCTCAACTAAATCTTCCGCCCTTGGTGTTACACAATGAATCTAGATTATGCCTAAATTGTAATAGGAATATCTTAGATGAAATAACACTCTTAAATGAAGATTCGACTTGTTTACGCTTAAACGTATTAATACAAACAACTAATAATACTTGTTTTATTTGCAATGCTGAAAATAATTTACATAGAGTGTCAATTGAATGCAGAGCTTATGTTTACATAGAAAAAAATATTTACATACCAACAAATGCGAGATCATGTGCGCATCATTTAGATGAAAATGGACTTATATTGAGTGTTTTATTACCAGGTCTACGTGCTATCAATAGGCCTCGTAAATGGACAAGAAATGTTGGGATTTTTAAATCAGTTAAGAGAAGTTTGTGTTAATAAAGATAAAAATAAGTGTTTAGATACTTCTTTAAGCGAAGACGAATTAAAATGCATTTCACCTATAACAAAGCAACAGTTTGAAGAACTTTTTACGTATTGTGACCCTGTAATGCAGAATGGAAAACGAAGACATGTATCTAAAAAGGATTTGATTACTTTTTTGTGCAAAATAAGGCAAGGTTTGAGTGATGTATTTTTAAAAGTTATTTTTAATTATAATTCCAGACCAAACGTTAGCACTGTTATTGATTGCGTAAGAAGATCGCTGTCAGTACGATTTGTTCCAGAAAATATTGGACCAGGAGCAGTAACCAGGGCAGATTATATAGCTCAACACGTTACAGCATTCTCTAATACTTTATACAATCCCGAACCTGACGTACCAAAAGCCATTGCTGTCGTAGATAGTACATACGCATACATTCATAAAAGCTCGTGTTTTAGAGTATCACGCCATTCTTATTCGGTTCACAAGCACAGACATCTTTTGAAACCAACTTTAGTTGTAGCTCCTGATGGTTTTATTTTGGCAATATTTGGTCCATATTTTTCTGATTCCGCTAATAATGATGCTCGTATACTGCAAGATGAACTGCAAAAAGATGGAGATTCATTAAGTAACTGGTTTGAGAATGGAGATATTCTTTTAGTGGATAGAGGATATCGTGATGCAGTTCCATTTCTTCAACAACTGGGGATTGAGCATCAAATGCCTGCATTGATTCCACCGGGACAAAGTCAATTATCCACCGAAGATGCAAATAGTACACGTCTTATAACAAAAAGAAGATGGATAGTTGAAAGTCGAAACGGTCATATTCGATCTATTTTTAAGTTTTTTGAAAATACGTTTAATGTACAACATGCGAAGCACATTGGAGAATTTTATCGTATTGCCAGAGCTATCATCAACAAATATCATCCCCTTATATATATGGCAGATGCAACAGTGGAGCTTGCACAACGCATTCTGTTAAGGTCACAAACTCCTAACGTTGTCCAAGCTCGTGTTGAAGTAGACAATCTGATTAGAAGGAATGGACAATGGAGAAGATTGAATCATCAAGATGTCCAAGATTTTCCTGTTCTTGATTTAAATTATTTAAAGGATCCAAGCGTTGGAGTTTACCAGGCTAGTCTCTCAGCATCTTATATTCAAGATAAAGTTGTTCGAGACAATGAAGAAGAGTTTCAACTGGACGAACACGTAAGTGAACCAGGCTTTTTAAGAGTTCGAGTTTTTTCTAGATTTAGAAACGCAACTAAATATCAAGTTTTTATTGCTTATAATAACATTGATGGTGATGGTGTAAATGAGGCTGAAGAAATTGATGCTAATGAACAAATACTGGGCTACTATTGCACTTGTTCGTCAGGAGCTAGAACTATAGGATCGTGTGCTCATGTAGCATGTATTTTGTGGTTTTTAGGCTATACAAGACATCAAAATAATATTCGGTATCCAGATGAGTCCTTGCTTAATACTAAACTTGACGCACGCAATGGTCAAGAAGATATTAATGTTGAGGTGTTGAATTAATGTTTAATTGATGATAATAAATTGAATTAATAAATAAATATTTTATTATACTTAATAAAAAGACTTAAATAAAAGTTTTATAAATAAATCTCTTTTCTGCATTCTCTCGAATTTGAGAGACAGATAAGAGTCACGCCAACCATAGCGTGGGGAGGAAGAATCGAAAATCTTTCGAAAATCTTTCGATTCTCCTCCAACTTTACCTTCCACAGCCCGCGAATGAATTTTCAAAAATTAATTCTTAGTTGATTGAAATTATTGAAGGTATTTGAAGATTGACTGTTACTTAAATAAAAGTATTTTTTTTTAATATTTAAAAAATACTTGATAAATCGTACATTTCTTTTATGAATTCAAAACTATTTAAAATGTGTAATTTCTTTACTATTGATGTTCTTTTAAGTATTTTTGAAAAATTCTGAATACGATGGATCAGTTGAGCTTACGACTAAGTTATAATTTTTTTCAAGCGGTACATTTTCTTATCGTAAAAAATTAATTTTTTAGCCTTCGTCATTGTATTTTAGAATTGTTATTTCAGCATTCAGGAGTTAATTCTAGAATAATTATACGAAGAATAATTGCACTTTATCTATTTATTAATTAATTTATTTTTTACTACTGTATGATTTCGGATTTATGCAATTTTTTAACGTTTTTTCAGAGGCTTTCAGAACTTTTTTCAGAATCCTGGCGGTGGCAGACCGTAATGGATCCCCTATTCATCGACTAGTGACTTATTTTAAATAAAGGCATGTCAGAAATATATTAAAAATTCCCCTAAAGCTCTTCGAAAAGTCGAAGGTGCTAACCCCCCTAACCCCGAAATTCCGTAACTTCAACAAGCAATATCTTTGAACCATGAGTTTTTACAGCTTAGTGCCCATTGAGACTTTTGATCTACTAGTTATAAACTACTAAAATAATTTAATTTAAACCGATTTGACCGAAAGCCATTTCCCATAAGGATTCCACGGGGTCCTTTCTCGAACACTAAATTCACAGGTCTAGATTCACTAAACTCAAAGTCGGAGTTACCCAGAGGGTACTCCTTATCAATATCACTGCACTGACCACGAAGATAATTAACTAGAACAATGTGCCCTTCGTAGAGTACCGCGTTCCTAGCACACGGTTTAAGCGCGAAGTTGTACTTGCGGATGATTCGATCCATAGCTGCGTTTGCCATGGTTGCTGGATTAGGACTGAGCCCGGAAAAACAAAGCGTCGTCAAGAAGCAATCATTGGGTGGGGGAAAGTTTTTTGAAAAATCCCTCACCGGTGGTGTTTTTTGGAAAAGCCGACTGTATCTAAATTTACGTCTTTTGTAAAAAATCACCTGATCTTCCTGAAGAAAGTTGGCCCTAGGTGGAAAAAACGCAGCGGGAAAACCTTATTGTATAAAAAAAACCAAAACTCGTTTTTTTTTTTACACGCTTATATGCGGGTGGCGCGCGTGATACGCGTATCATTGCGATAGAGGTTTACACACGCGAATTAACCCTCGCATCCGCCGCGTCGGTGTACCGTTCATTATTTAAAATTTTATACGCGTACACAATCGCGGAGCGAGGGTTACACACGCGCATTAACCCTCGCACTCTCCACCACCGCATCCGCCGACCTTTCCGTGGGTCTTTCCAAAAAATTAGTTTTCGAGCGCGAAATCATTTGATTTCAAAAATTCGAAGATTCTCTAAGACTAAGCTCAAAAGCAGGCTAAAAAACTCTCTCATAAACAACCTGCCTTTGGAATTTTTTTTCCAGTCTACACAATGGCATTGCAGAGTGTTCAATACAAGCATCCTTTCACTAGTATTGTTGCAGGACCAACGGCTTCCGGAAAAAGTTGTTTCGTTTCGAGGTTTTTACGTCACGCGAATATTTTGTGCAACGTGAACTATGACCGTATTTTATTTTTCTATACAGAGTGGCAACAGAGCTATCGTGAGCTGAAAGGAAAAATTGAGTTCAAAGAGGGATTACCAAACGCTACAGACTATAGTTTTGATAATCATAAAAAAAAATTGATTATTCTCGATGATTTGATGCGATGAGATTCTCTACCTTTATTCTCGCGGTTCACACCACAAAAATTTAAGTGTCATGTTATTGACCCTAAACATCTTTCACAAGGGTCCCTCTCTCTGAACAGTCACTACTTTGTAATATTCAGAAATCCACGTGATAAGTCACAAATACTTCATTTCGCAAGACAAATTTGTCCTGAAAACGTTAAATTTGTCAAAGAGGCTTACCTTGATGCCACCAAAGAGCCACATTCGTATCTTTCGGTAGATCTCACGCAATCCACTCTCGATGAATTTAGATTTCGGGCGTGCATTTTTCCCGATGATGAAAAAAATTACGTTTACGTTCCCAAGAAAAAATAAATACAGTACTCTTTCAACGATGGCTCGAGGAGCATCGTTTTCTAAAAAATAAGCGGCACATCTTCACGTGCTTTGTCACGCCAGTGGTAGTCAGAGAAAAGCGTTGATTAAAAATGCTGATAAATCACTGATTAAAAGTATTCTTGAAATTACTTTAAACACGCTAGCGGGTAACATTGAACTAAATAATTTGCGAAAAAATCGTTTAAAAGAACACAAAAAAATTTTACGTAAATTAGTTGAGTACAAAAACAATAAAAGAAATAACTGGTTAAATAAAAAGAAAATAATTTGACAACACGGCGGTGGTGCATTTTTACCGATGCTACTTACACCTATTATAGATATTTTAGTATCGAAAATTATTTCATCAATCAAATAATGCAGCGGATGGTTATAGTTCCGGAGAGCTTTCTCGAGCAGCCAAATAAAGCGGAAGAAGATGGAGAAAATACAATTCAAACTCCTGGTGATTATTTATCATGACTCGACAAGGAGATGTACGAAATTATAAATTCAAAGAGTTTCAAAAATGAGTTCGACAAGTGTAAAAAATACTTGCAGGTTTTATTTCGTTACCTCTCTTTCAAAGAAAATAAAATTCATTCACATAAAAGCGTACAAGATTTGGACGAAATAACACACGACAATTCGTCGATTTTCTCTCAATACCTGAAAAGAGGGGGGGAAGACGCGTACGCGAACTAATGTTTTTTTTTATTACGCGGCGCGGCTGCTCTCCTTCGTCGGTAGTGGCGTGAGTCTACGAGGACCGATCGCAGGAACACGGGTTAATTAAATTAAATGTCAAATGTAAATTTTAATAATTTTAATTAATCATAAAATAAAAGAAATCAAAAATTACATAACATCTAAATTAATTATATACTATTGTTTACAAACAATTTAACCCGAATGACTCTAAGTCTCGATACGACAAAATTTAGTTTTACAAAATAAAATTCGCCGGTTGTGTTGTGGTCGCTACTAACACACCGACGCACACACACACTCTCTCCCGCTCGGCTGCTAGCTGCAGCGCGCCAAAACAACAAAGGCGAAGATTTTCTGAGTACTGCGGTACTCCGACAAACACACTCTTGCGCGCGATAAAATTAATTTCTAATAGACGCTTATTAGACTTACTATTATTCAGGTGCACCTGCGCTCGATTGAACTACGCAATCCTGTGTGCCCCACTGGGCCAAGAATGCCTTCGAAGGCCGAACGCCGGTTGCTGCGAGTTTTTCCTGGACGACTACCTCGTCCGGCTCGAGTGACAACTCGAGGACGAGACAACCCAAACTCCACAAACAACACTACACCGATAACAACAATCGCGACGTTGAACACGTACAACTTCGCGATCTCTAACAATTTAATTTTCTCGATCAAACGCACAACGGATTCTCAACACACGTGTGATGTCTCGCGCGGTTAAGACTAGAGTGACGCAACTCGGCCGGTGGCGCTGTCGCCTCATTACCGACCATGCGTCTACGCGTTTCTAACGGTCGCGTGCTGTAATTCAAATAAAATTTGAATTCAGCATATTTCCTCACGCGCCCGTGACAGTATGTATACATTTTTGTCAGCAAAAATTTTCAAAAGTAGTTTTGATTGACTAAAATTTTGCCATCTGTAGTATAGAAAATAATTTAAATTTTTTTTTTTTTTTTTTCACTATGATTAAAGCTCTTTCCTGCTGGATTTAGGGGGGGGGGGGGGGGGGGGTAGGGTCTGAGCGGTCAAAAACTGATGATTTTTCGATGATTTATAGTGAAGCTCCTGTTTATTATAATTTAATAAGAATTTATATAAATATCATACAACATTCAAAGAACATTCTGTCAAAATTTCAGATCAAAATATTAAAAATTGAGGCAATGGGAGCCAACCAAACAAGGCGCTTCGAAAAAAAGATGAGTGGCGATGAAGGCTGTAACTCGCGAACGGTTCATCTGGAATCAAAAAATAAAGTAGATTTAGTTAATATATTAGTTTTTCTCGCCCCCTAGTAGGGGCAATTTCATTTTTTTTCAATTTTGAAGTTTTGGCGACGTTTTGAAGCCAAAACACTGTTTTTTGGTCACCAAAACCGGCCATTTTATGGCTAAAACTCGGCCAAAAAAAAAAAAAAAAAAAAAGTAACTCACTAGGGGGCGGGTTTTTTATGCATTAAAGACGTATGTTTAATTCTAGAAAGATCGGTGCAGTAGTTTTCAAATGAGAACTTTCACCGACTTTGAAAAACAGTGTTTCGAGAAAAACGCGTTTGAAGTTTTCGGTACGAAAAAAGTGAAGAAAAACTATTTGATTTACAACTTACACTGAATCATCTATTCCAGCTCCATAAAGTAAGTCACCAGCAGCTTCAGCAATGTCCAGGGCATCTTTTTTAGGGTCTTAGGGGATTACAAAGACCGACTTAGCAGGGGCCTTCAGCGTAGAGCATGCGGGGAGGGGCAGCTGCCTCGACCTGCTCCGCTCGAAGGCCCCAGACTTAAAACTCTGTAACTTTGTGAGTTTTGCTCCAAACCCTTAGAAATTTTAACACAGCATTCTTGAAATGTTTTACTATAAGAAAAAAAAAAAAAATTCGATTTTTCAAAAATTGACAGACCCTACCCCCCCCTTAACTTAATTGTTACAAGTTCTCTGATAACAGAGATCACAAAATGAAAGTCATAAACTTCTAAGGAAATTAACAATAAGTTATTTTTTAAAACTCAAATAAGCCTTTTTTTTTAAACTCAAAAAATTAACTTAACAAATTTTACTTTTTATTTCATTTGAATCTGAATCAAAGAACAGTGCCCTTTATGTTATATTAATAGTTTGGGAAAAAAATTAGTCGCCTGAGTCTCTGTATTCAATAAAACTTATTCATTTGAATGATATTAGCCAAAAAATCCCAGCGATAGAGACTAATATGGAAAATTATACTTTTATAGTTAAATGAAACAAGAGCTTAGGTTAATCTACTAGTTACTAGTTCTCTGATAACAGAGATCATCAAATGATAATCATAAACTTATAGTGAAACTAACAAAAAGTTATTTTTTTAAACTCAAAAAATTAACTTAAATTTTACTTTTTTTATTTTATTTGAATCTGAATCAAACAACAGTGCCCTTTATTTTATATTAATAGTTTGGAAAAAAAATAACTCGCTTGAGTCTCTGTATTCAATAAAACTTATACAATTGAATGATATTAGCCAAAAAAGCCCTGCGATATAGACTATTATGGGAAATTATACTTTTACAGAGAAATAAAACAAGGGCTTCAGTTAATCTGATTACAATTGTATTTTAAAGCAGTTTAAAAAATTGAATACAAAAATATCAGTATTCTTAGGAGAAAAAAAACTATCAGTATGACTGTCTTATGGAGTTTAGTAAAACCGATTCAATAGAATAGAATTGTAATTTTTTAGTTTAAAAAAAAAAGATAATATTTAAGGGTCTTTATAGCAACACCTTTTTAATAATTTGATAATCAAATTTTTTTTATTTAACTACAATTTAACTGTATTCAATTAGCATAGATAAAAAACCACTTTGATTAAGTCAAATTGTTTTGGAATCAATTCTTAATCAATATAACCTATATCACCCAAACTAGACACAATTCATTCACTCAATGATACACAATAACACAACACAGATGATTTATCAAGAATTGTAGTAAAAAACTTTTTGATTGTAAAGTAATTGTTTCAAAAAACCATTTATTTAAATCACTTGATCTTGTTAATTGATTGATACTAGTGTCAACTGTCAAGTCAAGATCAACACTTAATAATTTTATGAAATTTCTAAATAACAGATCAGCTGCTTGCTTCTGCACCATGTGAGGCCGTCGGCCTTTTGCATACGCGCACCTCGCCTGCGCATCCTGCTCGCATGCCGTGCCTTGCTGCAGGCTGCAAGAGTGAGACAGAGCGAGTTAGGCCGCGGCGCAGCGTCTTGCAGGGGAGCATGCAAAACCGGATACGGAAACGCTGGTCTGAATGGAAATCTCCTGAATCGGCAGCAAAGAGAAATCAGCAAGTTGAAAATTGAAACACTGATAACTTTTTAACGTGGAACTTTTTCGGGACAAATTTTTTTTTTAATTATTCGGGGGATCATTGGCTAGGCGCGGGATATTAAATAAAAGAAAAATAATCATCCTAATATTGTTTTATAGTGAACGACATAACCTAAAACAGAAAATTTAAAGTATATAAAGCGGTACGCTTTTACGGGAGTCGGTGTTTAAAAACCAACTCGCCGTAAAGTGCTACCGCACTTTAGGATGCTCTACCAATAAGTTATTGTTATATTGGTGATTGAATCGATTTAGTGCCAGCTAAAGACAGAACAGTGGATCGTGTGAAAGCAAAAACACAAGAGAAAAGTTTGTGTAAAAGTGAAATGAATAAAAAACCAAGTGTTAGTACCTTCAATGCAAAAATGAAAGGTACTTGTTTCCAATGCGGAAAATTCGGACACTGCAAAAATGATTGTCCACAACAACAACAAAGCAGCAACGGCAGAGGTGCTCACTCTAATCGAGGAAGAGGAGCTCAATACTATCAGCGAGACAACCAACGAGGCAACGGCAGAGGCGGTGTTCATCGAGGTCGAGGACGAGGAGGACATCGAGCAGCAGAGTCAACCAACGAGCAGCGCAGTGACACCGAGAGCTGGGCGATGGAAGTGCACGTGAATAGTTTGAGTGAAAATTTAAGTGAAAATAAAAATAAAATAAAGTGGTTGCACAAATCACAAAGTTAACAGCAAGGATTATTTTTGCGAGTACTTAAATTTAAAAAATCCAATTAATGTTAAGTTGCCAGATGGAAAAATTATAAAAGCGACTAAGTAAGGAAAAATTAAAATATTTTTTAAAAATTATGATAGCAGAGTTCATGTTGAGTTAAAGAATGTTTATTTTGTTGATGGTATAAGAAAAAATATTTTGAGTATTTCTAGAATAAGTGAATCTAGCACTGTTGTGATTAAAATGAAAAATCCAAAAATTTACAACAATGATAGGAAATTAATAGATATTGCAAATAAAATTGATAATTTATACGTTTTGGATAGTTTTGTTGATAAAAATAAAGATGAAAATATTTATGCAAATACTTTGAAATTGACATAATGATTCACCAGGTGGCGTGTAGAGTGTTCCTATACTTTCGCTCATCGTGTAAAAAACTTAGTATAACTCGTAATTTCATTGCTTACTAATTTGATTTCTCGAATCATAATCGATCGTTTCAATACCGATCCCAAATTCATAATCTAATAATAGTTATTTGTCAGAACAAATCTAAAACTACGTGCGCTACTCTCGAGAAACCTCACTTTCAGTGTGCACCACGTTTTTAGACATTGTGGATTGCAGTGAACGTAACGAGCTTTCTTAATCATCATTCAATCAATATGCCGTATTATTGCTATTCATGTCCTAAAAAGGGGCCACTAGTTGTGACCGATGCAACCCAGTGTACGCAGTGTAAAGTTTACTATCACAAGAGTTGTGCTAATAGAGCTGGTCCTAACAACAAAGGAGTTTTCAATAAGTGTTGTGGTTCAAACAAAATTGAAAGGTCTAGAAAAATTTCAACTGATTCAAATTTCTCAAGTACATCTCATTCATCACTGTCAAAATCATATACCTCAGCAATCAACCCTAAAGTGAATAAACAATCTTATCACAATAAACATCAACACAATAACATTTCATTAGATGATCCTGCAAACAACTCAATAATATCTTCTGCTGTTACCATTGATTATGATCCACCGACTAACTTAGCTGAACTATGGATTAAAATACAGAAGCAAGCAGATGCTAATACTTCTCTCAATTTAGTGATTTGGATATTCGCCTTGACTGTGCTCGAGAACAGTTAACTGCTCTTGAAACAAATCTTGATACTCATGCATCCTCATGCGTTCATGATTGTATTAGTGAGATTAATGAAAGAAGGAAGAGAGAATCAAACATCATACTCACAAATGTTGCTGAAACTGGTAATGACCAGTGTTACCGCTCAGGGAGTTTGAAAGGATTTTTCTTATAACAATTTTAAAACGTGTATTAAATATTTCATTTATTTCCAACTATAAACTTTACAACGGAATTATTGTAATTTCTAAATTAGCCGGAAAGGAGAAAAGGAAAAATAAAAATTCAGACTTCCCAAAATAATCCGAGCCGGAAGGCAAGCAGCAAAAAAAAAAAAAAACTAATAGCACTCTTAAGAGGTTAAAAAACAATCACAAAAACAAAAACCGTCGCCAAGGATACGTCGTGAGCCCCCCGCGGGCAACAGGTCCACGATTCGCACTCGAATTAGTGCTCTTCGTCACCAGATTCCTCAGCTTATCGGTAGCCCTCTCGCAATACCGACGGGAGGACAAGTGGCCCCGGAACCTGGCCAAGGATTCCATGCGCACAGCCAACACGAGAAGAGCAACTATATCCTGAATTTTACCTCCTCATTCGCCCTGTCTCTCTCTCTCTCTCTCTCTCGACACATCGCAGCCCGTGCTCCTCTTGTTCTATTGAGTTACAAGTGTTTAACAGATCGGTCATAGTTGAATTTGTTATTATATTGTTTTTAGTGCCTTTTGTTGTTATTTTATAAACAAAAACCAACTGTGGTATCGTAATATACATTTAAACTCAAATCATAAATAGTTCATTAAAGTGAGGTGAGTTCGAATTTTTGGCGGGTGAAGTACCTAAGTAGTGTCTACATATAAGTTTCGACCACTTGGTGAACACAGTGCAAAATCGCGCGAATTTTCAAATCCGTTTCAGTGACAACATTTAAACTCACATTGTGAACACAGTGCAAAACCGCGCGAATTTTCAAATCCTGATTGGTGACACACGTTTTCTCTGCTGGTAATAGTGTCTGAATATTACACTGTGGACTGACTATTCGGCGGTCTCCATCACTTGCCTGCTCACGCAACACGCTGTGGTCTGACCATTCGGTGACCATAATCACTCGCCTGCTTACATACCACACTGTGGTCTGACCATTCGGTAACCGCGACTACTCGCCTGCTTTACACCACACTGTGGTCTGACCATTCGCTGACTGTAACTACTCGCCTGCTTTCATACAGCACTGTGGTCAGACCACCATTAGCCAAGTTTTTTCTACTTTTTCTACTTTTCTACTTTCATCGACTCATATCTCTCGCCTTTACTATGTCAAGTAGAAAAACTGAGTGTTTGTGCACCATCTGTTTAAAGCCAGCGCGATCAAATGCTCACATCCACATATGTGACAACTGTGGAAAGGGTTTCCACACTTCGTGTGCCAAACTTGCTACGGTCAACCTTGAAGGTAAGCCTGGCAAGGCCTGTCCTCCCTGCATCACTCAAGCTACTCCTCCTTCCCATGGAAAACACAACTCACGCGCCCAATCGATATCATCCTCGTCGAATACTTCAGCACACTCTGAGCCGAAGGATACCGCTGCGAAGGATGATACCATTCTGAAGGAGGCTACCACCGACGAAATGCTGAGGACGATTCTTCACGAGATGAAGTCAATAAGGGATACCAATAGGGAGCGCTTTGATGGAATTGAAACCAAGCTGCAGGGACTAGATGCAATCCCCGTCCTGGTCAAGAGAATGGACAACGCTGAGTCGGAGCTTGAAGTGGTTAAACGCGAGCTTGCGGAGATCAAGCAAACACTTGAGTCTTCAGCCGATGTTTCTGCTGCACAAAACCCGGAGCTTCTCAACAAAGTCTTGGCCCTTGAAAAGACTAACGCCGAGTTATCCATGCGTCTCACACAAGTCTCGACCCACGGACCTTCGAACTCGTCTGATGTGGTGATCGGTGGCCTTACGGTTCCTCCGGGTGCCTCGCTAAAGGCTCTTGTTTATTTGGTCTTAAAAACTGTGTACGCGGACATTGACTCACTGGATATTATCTCTGCTCGTCTGCTTATTAGTAAGACTGCTGTTAAGACAGCCCTAGACGGCACGACGACAGCTGCACCGCACGCACAGAAGGATAAGACTAATGAAAACCCTGGAACGTCTACATCTACATCTATTCAGGTGCCACGTCAACCACGCCCACCTTCAATCATCGCGACTCTCAGCTCTCGCGCTTTACTTCTGGAAATCATCAAGGGCAAGATTCAACTAGGCAAGCTTCACACTACTGCTCTCTCTCCTAATCTTCCTTCTGGTATTCAGTCAACTGCTATAAGTCCTGCTCTCATCAATATCAATGAGTTCCTGGATAGAGAGACCTTCAAACTTCGACGCCTTGTTTACCAGAAGGCAAGACAACCCAACTCTGGATTTACTACATTTGTAAGAAACGGCAAGGTTTTAGTCCGTAGGAAGAAAGGAGATGTCGCTACTCCAATATCAAGTGAACAGGATCTAGAGCGTTTTTTGTCGTAACAGGTATACTCTTACATCTTCTTTCTCGTGGTAATACAACATACTCATCTTACCATCTTAGATTCATCAATCCTTCACCCCATGATACTCCTTTTTCATTTTCATATTCATCTCAAACTTCCTTTCTAACCCCTGATCAGAGGTCCGTGCGGGGCGGGGGCATGCTGCTGCGTGTCTGTCATTTCAATGCGAACTCGCTTAAGGGGCATATTGAGCAGCTCAGGATGTTTCTTTTGACTCAGGCCAGGTTACACGTGATTGCTGTCACTGAGACCCATTTGAGTCCTTCGATTGAGGATGTGCTTGTTGCTCTTGAGGGTTATACTATCCTTAGGCGTGACCGTAATAACCAAGGGGGCGGAGTAGCACTTTATGTGCATCAGTCCCTCTCAGTCAAACACCTCTGCTCGTCTTCCACTGAGTGGGATGGTAGGCCTGGTCATCCTGAGTATTTGCTTGCTGAGGTTTCTCTGGGTGGCGCTGACCCCATATTTGTAGGTGTGGTGTATAGGCCCCCACATGCTCCGTTTGTCCTTGGGTCTGACTTTGTGTCCGACCTGCGTGATAGTATGCATGATTACGGCACCAAGGTCATACTCGGGGATTTTAACGCGGACCAGCTTTCAGACTCCCCTGATGCGAATTTTGTGCCTAATTTTATTGAGGAGAACTCTCTGTTCTCGGTTCCATTTGGGCCTACACACCACACCTCTCACTCGGATACCTGGCTAGACCTAGTTCTCGTTGACGCACTTGACACTGTGACTGACTATTGGAAGACAGAGACCCCTTTCATTGCAGGACATGACCTGCAGACTGTTACCCTTGACATTCAAACCCCACAACTTTTGGCTAATGATTTTACTTACAGGGACTTTAAATCTGTAGATGCTGGGGCTTTGAATAAATTTTTGTTTGTATGTGACTGGTCAGTATTCACGGATGAGTCGTATTCACTTAGTGAGAGGGTTGATTGCTTGTATTTTAATCTTAATGCTGCTCTTGATATTTTCGCTCCCCTCAAAACCCTCAAACAAAAGAAGAATCGCCATCCGTGGTTTACTACGTACCACCGGGACCTATTGAATGAAAGAGATAGACTCTACAGACGTTACCGACGCTCAAGACTCGATATTGAACTGTTTTTATACAGACAGGCGCGAGATTTTGCACATGAAAGGATCGAGTCTGCGAGACTTGATTACTATTGGTGTAGGCTCAAGGACATCACTGATCCTCAGCAGCTCTGGAAGGAACTAAGGCGACTTGGTATCTCTTCCGGAGCGGATTCTAATTTGGGTGGGTTTTCAGTGGAAGATCTTAATGCTCACTTTGCCTCTGTTTCTTTTGATAGTATGGCGCCGGATTTCTCTCTCTTTCTGAATGACTTGGGAAGAGAGGAAGATCATGGTGGCTTCGCGTTTGTGGATGTGACGTTGGACGAGATAGCACGTGCTATCAGTCAGTCGACATCCCAGGCAGTGGGCATTGACTCTCTTCTACAGAGCTTTATTCAGTCAGCTTTTCCATCTATTGGTCCTTTCATCTGCAAGATCTTTAATGCTTCCCTATCGACTTCGACTTTCCCTGAGCAGTGGAAGAGGTCGATGGTGATCGCACTGAATAAAATTCCCTCTCCGTCTTGCCTGAATGATTTTCGTCCCATCTCCCTGCTCAGTTTCATGTCGAAGATACTTGAGAGGCTTGTCCATAACCAGATTTCTACTTGTGTTGAATCGCAGGGTTTGATGGACGATTATCAGGCAGGTTTCAGGGCGGGACATAGTACACAGACGGCACTGCTTAAACTCACGGACGACATTCGAATCGGTATCAGGAGACAAATGACTGCGCTACTACTTTTTGATTTTAGTAAAGCCTTCGATTCGGTCTCGCACGTAACATTGCTCAGGAAGCTGCAATCTCTGGGTTTTTCGCATGGGGTTTTGAGGTGGGTTGCCTCTTATCTGACTGGCCGCTCGCAGGCGGTAAGAGCGGAAGACGGCACTTTTACTTCTTTCCGTCCCCTTTACCCATTAACGCCCAAGGAGAGACCAGAAGAGCTATTGAAAAACTGATTAGCGGAAAACCGGTCTCGTCGAAAAATAATCGATACGTGTTTTTTTTTTTTTAATTTTAATTGTTTAAACATTATTTATTTAAACAAATTATAAAAAATTTTCGAATTTTGATAATCTAATGATGGATATCAATTTTTTAATAAATAAAAAGACAAAAATCATCTATAAAATTTTTTCGTCCAATGCGTAGATTTTTAGTTATGAGCGCTTAAACATTCCAAATTTGGGCATTTATACCCCTGACCTCTGAGGCATCTACTAAAAAGTTGTTTTACGCTCAACCAATTGAAAATAGGTCGGAATAAATAGTTGGAAAGCCTGTCTAACGATAAAAATTAACAATTTTGCCTGCATTTTTTAATAATTTTTATTGTTTAAAAAACTTATTTAAACAAATTATAAAAAATTTTCGAATTTTGATAATATAATGATGGATATCAATTTTTTAATAAAAAAAAAAGACGAAAATCATCTATAAAATTTTTTCGTCCAATGCATAGATTTTCAGTAATAAGCGCTTAAACATTATAAATTTGGGCATTATACCCCTTACCTCTGAGGTGTATACTTAAAAGTTGTTTTAGGCTTAACCAATTGAAAATAAGTCGGAATAAAAAAATGTAAAACTTGTCTTACGGCCAAATGTTGCAAATACGGGAGTAGTTTTTTAATAATTTTTAAACAACTTATTTGAAAAAATTATGAAAAAGTTTCGAATTTTTATAAACTGATTTTGGGAATAGATTGTTTGTTGAAAAAAAAAAGATAAAAATCATCATATTTTTTTTTTCACGCTTATTTTAGGCGTAACAAGCGTCAATAAATATAAAATAAACTGAAAAAGTATATGATCAAACGATCTAATTTTACCTTTTTTATTTATTATGAAATGTCGTTTTTTTTTTTAAAAGAGTTATTATTAGGAGTTTTGATAAAAGAAAATCGATTGAAGTTAGTCTTTTTTTTTATGTAATTTTTCAAAAATTGATTTTTTAAACTAATTTTAAAAACAACTTTCTTTTAGATAAAAGTTAAAGGTTGAGATGAATTTTTACGAGAAAAAATTTAAAAAATGAATGTTTCATTTATTATTTTCATGAGCTGCTGTGTGAGCTTTGCATACGCCTTTATTGCATATTTTACAGTAACGTTCCGTAGTTTTTTTACAGTTTTTTATATGGCATAACCTGAAAGGACCGCGGACTATCAAATGTTGTTTAGGAGTACTTTTTTTTTTTGCTATTCGTTTTAGTCGTTTTCTAAAAAACTCTCTAAATAATAAGCAATTGCTTCTTCAACAATATTTTTGGAACCTTTACGTTCATCGGGATGTAGTTTATTCCAAAGCACAGTTGCATTTGCTAATGATGCTTGGAGTAATCGTAGAACTAAATGCCATGTCCACTTTTTGCTCTGGATGGAGGGTTCCAAGGCATTGCAGTGTTGATCGTGTAGATCAACTCCCCCCATAAATTGATTGTATTGATAAAAAGCTTGCGGAAACAAAATTTTTTTTTTTTCATTTTCACTTCATCTTTCCATTGGAACTGTCGGTTCAACACCGTATTTAGTCGATAAAATAGATATTGCTTTAGAGTCCATGACAGTAATATAATTTAAATTTGAGTTACTGTCATGAACTACTTCGCAAGTTCCTCTTTCAGACTTTTTGGGCAATTCTATTTTTTCTTTTACTCTGTTCTGTCTGACTGTACCGGTAGCTTTCAATCCAATTTTGTCTAAATGCACCATAAGATCGGGAGACGAAAAAAAATTATCAAAAAAGACTTGATATTTTTTCAAGCTTTCCTTGGATTGACTTTCAAACAATTTACTTAGCATTTTTACAACGACTCTCGATCCCAGACAAATTGATTGTAATAGATCATTCGAATTTTTCGCCCCAGCGCCTTGATAAATATCAATATCATAAAGGAATCCATCAGCCGAACACACAGCCCAATCTTTGAAACCAAATCTGGTTGGTTTAGTTATTATACATTGTTTGATACTAAATCTACCAAAATATTTAACCATAATTTCATCTATTGAAAGATTGAAATCAAATATACCAAATTGAGATAAATTTTTCCTAAAAATATTATAAAGAGATCTAACTTTCCATACTTTATCATCAATGTTTTCATCTTGTGACTTATAAAATCGTAATTTTTTTTTTATTTCAATAAATCTATTTCTAGTCGTAAGATTTTTTATTGTAGAACATCCTAAAAAAGACTTTTTTGACCAAAAATCTCTTTCAGTTTTACGGGGATTAACAATAGATATCAGAAAAATTGTAATAAATTTATCAAAATCTTCGCTTGATAAATCTAAATTATTTTCTTTGGACGCTTCTATTATAAAAACTTTGAATTTCAATTCAATATTTCAACTTTCTTTTGAAAAAAAAAGTTGAAATAAATCAAGGGAATTTTTATAAAAAAGATGTTTTATTGGCTCAACATCAAATAATGCATTATCAATTATCATATTTTCAACCTCTGGACTAGAAGTTGATACAGCACATCCACTTTGCCAGTCATAAACGTGATTCGGTTCTAATAATTTTTGTTTATCCGAATACAAATTTTTTATATGCTCATAGGTACCATTCGGCAAATGAGTGTTTAAATTTGGCTCATCGTCATCACTATCTTCCGGGCCTGAATCATGACCAGGAATAAGTACAATATCACGGCGCTGATTCTCATAATCACAATCATCATCGTCATCATCATCTATCAAATCGGATAGATCTCTAATTCTAAGTCTACGATTTTCTGACATAATTTGAAATAAAACTTGTAAAAAAAAAATTTTAAGCACAAACTTATAAAATAACTAATAATTAAAAAAAAAAAAAGTTTTTTAACGAACGATTTTTGATTTAAAAAACCTTTCCACAAGCGAGCCCAATGAATCTTTAGAAAAGAAAAATTTAACCCAGCTAGTGAAAATTTTTTCAAAAAATACTTACAAAAATTAAACTGAAAGTTTTAAGTTAAAAATATTTTATTTTTTTTAAATGAATCAATTTGTTTAACAACTACAGTCGCTTATAAATTTTTTTCGAGGAGAGTTTTAGAGAACCTATCTAAAAAGGCAAGTCCAATTGATCAGAAAACGTAATATTTGAAAAAGAGGTGAAGTTTATACAAAAAAGATTTAAAAAATTAGACCGCAACAGAAAATCACGCCCGACGTTTTGACAGGTAAAATGTTGAAGTAGAGTGAACCCCGGAACGATGCCTGCTAGTAAAAGCTGACTCCGAAAACCGAAAATGATTCTTGCTGAACAAGTTAGCATCGACTGATAATTCGCGCTCTGAGACACGCACTTTTAACTTATACTCGGATTTATTCCGCCACCCCGCCACCCCTACCTCGTGGGCCATGCGCCCTATGTAAATCTAGGCTGCCCCGCACCAATCAGAGCAATTTTACTGCCAAGTTAAAAGCGTGCGTCTGAGAGCGCAAAGCATCAGTCCGTGTGACATACTTCTTTAGCACGCACCACTCTCGGATTTTGGAGTTACTTGGAGATTTTTCTCACCTTTGTATCAGAATTGGCAGTTCCAAAATTCTAAAATAACATGTCGAAAACTCGAAGCGAGAAAGAAAAAATTCGCAAGAGCGAACAACGTAGGTTGCGTCGACAGCGAGATCGCGCAACTATATCAGGAAAAAAAAAGTCGTCTCGTCAAAGTCAAATTCACGAAATGTGCTAGCTGAATGTGAGAACAAGCAAGTATCTGAAGCTCGCAAAATGACTTGACTTGAAAAGATTTCGGTGGAGGTTGCCTTCTGACCTCGACCTTGGTTTCTCTCTTGCGAGAGCTTTCGTCCCGCGAAGGTCGTTTGTGCCTACCAGTACTGGCATGATTGCACGATCTTAATTGATATGATGTCAACATAACTATTGGAGGATACATAACAATGGGACAGCTGGCTCAGAATGTGTAGTCAATAAACAAAGTATATCTGCACTGCCTTTCATGTTAGGCCTGGTCAGATTTTGGTTAGCCCTTAAAAGGGCCGTTTTGTTAGTCACACTTTTCCTCTCGTAAAGAGGAAGTCTTTCGGGCGTCTATACTTATCGCGCGGCTCGTACCCATAGTTCCCAAGCTGTCTAATGTAATCGAACCTCGATCCAGCTGACTTCCTGTAGAACTCGGTCGCGGACTCCTTGAAGTACTCCAAGATTTCTTTCATCTCGGTTTCTCTGTGTATCAGGGAATTTTTCGTAAATCTCGGGGCTTTCGTGATGATGGTCAGCACTTTATTCTGGATGGTCTGTATCTTCCTAATGTTCGAGGGGAGAGTACCGGCCCAAACTGTTGACGCATAAGCCAGGATTGGTCTGATGAGCATCTTGTATATTAGTAATCCATTCCTGAGATGAAGTGATGAGTGCCTGTTGATGATCGGCTTCAATCGGGTTAGCGCACCAATCGCCTTGTTTTTAACGGCCGTCGTGTGTTGTGAGAAGGTCAGTTTCCTGTCCAGAATGACGCCAAGGTATTTAACGTGCGGTTTCCATGGAATATCGTTACCTTTAAATTTGGGGCATTCCAGACTGGCCGTCGGATCTTTCTTCCTAGAAAAGAGGATTGCTTCCGATTTTGCAGCATTAATTTTAATCCGCCAGCGGGCGCACCAGTTGTGGATTCGCTCAAGCGCTTTGTTGAGAGCGTTGACTATCTTCAAGTCACTTCGTGAGGTGGCTATGAGCACCGTGTCGTCTGCGTAAATGCCAGCCTTGACAATATCTAGCACATTCGTTCCCGGCACATCGCTTGGGCTGTGTGAGTCAACCTCACTGCTCGTTGATGCGATATCAGAGCTTCCACTTTCCGTAGTCGAGTGTCCTTGCGCGGGCGTTCCGCTGGCGTCTTTTGTTTCCAGGTTGGTTGGTACATCTCTGGACACTGTTTCTCCGGTAATATCTGGCGATACCGGCAGATCGTTGATGTAGAATATGAACATTGTTGGGCCCAGCAAGCTTCCCTGAGGCACTCCAGCTAAGATGTCTCTGACTATCGACTCTTTGTCATCCACCTTCACTCTAAAACTCCGCCCGCTCAGGTATGCAGCCAGGATTGCTATCAGTCCACCATCAATGTCAGCCTCGATGAACTTCCGGATTAGGCCATTGATCCAGACTGAATCAAAAGCCTTCTCAACGTCGAGAAGGACTGCACCAGTGTTTTGCTTCCAGTTAAATTTCTTTGTTATCTCTTCAGTCACTCGCAGAATTTGGTGCTGTGTCGAGTGGCCTTCGACGAAACCAAATTGATCAGGCCGAATCGGTTTTTTCTGGCTTATCTGGCTTTCTTATTTTAATGCAAACATTAAATATACTAACCAATAGTTCCAGGCCATGCCGGGGTAGTTTCTTAAGAACAAAGTTCGTGATTTTGTCTGGGCCCGGGGCCTTGTTATTCTTAGTCTTGCGTAAGTATTTCCCAAGCTCTCGAACGCTGACTGGAGCCAGGTTGCACGTCGGATTGGAGTTTAGAAAGTTGCTTACCATCTCATCCGTCTCACTAATAAATTCTGGGCACGAGGGCTCAGAGTGCGGTGTAAAGGTCCTTGCAAGCCCCTCAGCAAGCCTATCAGCTTTCTCCGATGCCGAGAAGAATTTAGTTTCGCCGTTGTCATCCTTGAGCGGTGGGATGTGTGTCTTTTCCCTGGTCAGGGCTTTCGTCATCCTCCAGATACTGTTATCCCTGATGTCCATCTTCTCGACAGTTCTGTTCCACGACTCACAGTTTAGAGCTCTGATGTCTTGGCTAATCTCTCTCCTTAGGCTGTTGATTTTCGCAAAATGAATTTTAAAGAATACATGATAAGAAGAAAACAAAGAAAAATTATTTTATCCGACAGCCCGGAGCCGGTGGTGCGAACTATAGTTCCTGAAAAAAAAAATGAAAAAAAATTGAGCAATAATGTGCTAACACCAAATGAGATCCGAAACTCAGATTCAGAAGAAGACCATGATGTACTGATTCTGTATACTTCAGACATAGAACCGTCACCAAACAAAAACTGAATTTTTTCTGTTTTATTTATAGCTTTTTTCGTAACCTCTAAAGACACTATGCAATGTATTATAACCCCTAATAACTTATTAGAATATTTTTTCAACTATTAAAGTTTTTCTTTTTTTTTTTTTTTTTTAGAATTGGTAAGATTATTTTTTTTTGCATTACAGAGAATTTAAAGATATTTTATGACATAAAACGAATAAAAAATAAATTAACAATTAAAAGTCATATAATTTTGTGATGAATACAGTTACGTAATTTCTCATTCTTTTTTGTTACCTTTAAAAATCAAAACATGTAAAAATAAGCAAAGAAAAAAATTATTACGAAACTAGCAAAGAAAATTTTATCAGTAAAAAAAGATTTTCGAATTCCAGGCTAAAACTAGTTTTTTTGCCGGCTCATTTTTACCGGGCCTTGGCACTGAAACGGCTAAAACTTGACGGTAAATACAGAAATCATTTCTTAAAACCTAAAGAAGTAAGTATATATTATTGGTAAAAACTCCTAGGAGATATAACCAAAAAAATTTTATGAAATCATAAGAAAGACATAAATTTTTTGAGACCTTTCGAAAATGTTAAGCACTTCCGTGGGCCAGCATTTTGCTCTGTAGATTTATGATTACTAGTTTTATAGGAAATAGTATTTCATACGTTATAAATTATTTTTGGCCTTAAAAAAGGCCGATTTTTAATCATAAAAATATTCAAAAATTTAGTTTGTTGAGTCATCCTTGCTTTTTCTTTGGTGTCCCTTTTTTGTAAGTCGGTAAATGATTCCTGATGCGATACCTCCACCAACGCTCACTTCAAACTAAATGAACGTTGTCACCAACCACTGCTTTTATAGCAAGCCTTGTTAGGAGTGGGGGCAGCCGATGCTTTACACTCGTGATATGCAGTTTACACAACTCGCTAGCTAATTGAAGCGGAGGAACATTTCATTTTTATTTATAAGTGCACGCTTCGGAACTCGAAGCATCAGTCAATGCTTCCTATTCAAGCAGACATCATTCCCAATTGTTTGGTTCCGGAGTCAGCACTAGTGCAGGCCTCGTTCCAAAGTGTTTGGTACATTTTGTATTAGCTTTGAAGCTTATTGTCTTATTTAAAAATAACTTGTAGATTTTTTTTTTATTTTTTGTCATTTCTAGTTTGGCACTATTGAATTTTCAGTTTGATAAAAAACGTCTTTTCTACGAGGTGCTCAATAAAGTACTACTCTTACCCTTTTTAGGGCCTGCCTCCTGTTTACATTGAACAAAGCTAAAGTTCAAAATAATAATTATATTATTTTTTGAGTTATCTAACTAATTTTTCAAGTACAAGTAATAAAAAAATGATGAACGTTCCAGAAAATCACGACGCAGATACCACTCATTTTCATTATGTTGCCGCATGCAAAGACTACTCGCAGGTGAAAAAATTATTGTCGCAAAGAGCTAACATCAATATGAAAGATAAATATGGCAGAACTCCTTTACATTACGTAATAAATTGTAGCCAGGGTGATAAGAGTCATTTTGAAATGATAAAGCTATTGGTAGAAAACGGCGCGGATCCCAATGCATCAGACGATTCTGGTCAAACGCCTTTACATCGAGCGTGCATTTCTAAGTTTAAAAGTGTCAATATAATAAAGTATCTTCTAAAACACGGTGCTAATGCGAATGCAATTGGTAACCAAAACTTTGTACCCTTGCATTATACTTTTAAACAAAATCACGAGTATAATTTTTTAATCACAAAGGTAGAATGTGTAAAAAAAAGTTCCAGCTTTATGTTGGAATGTACTAATGTTTATCTTCTTGAAAAAACTGATAATATTTTACCTTTAGAAATAGATCCTAAACAGCAGTTTACGTGGAAAATAGTTATACAGCATCTTGCAAAACTAAAAGTTCTTGGTATCCAAGTACATCCATTTTTTTTTATATACTGACACAAAATGTAGCATACAATAATTATTACAAGCAGTGCGAAAAAGAGTTGCTACTAGCAAAGACTACCAAGATTAATAATTCTTGGATTACTTTTTTCAACCTGTTGATTGATAATAAAAATAAGCTAAAAAATTATGCAGGTAACAGCGAAGTGATAAAAAGCTACGAAAAATTCTTTATTACTAAGACTTTTCCAATTTATGGAAAATCAATTAACGATAATGTTAAGAAGGGAATTAAAAGAAGAGAATTATTTGACGAATCCGCTGTTCTGTTATGCGATCATTTACCAATTTTTGACCCAAAGCATTTAATTATAATAGATATACTTGACTGTATTCTAAAAAAAAAGATTTGTTGAAACTTAGTGATAACAAAGAAGATTTTTAAAAATCAATACACAAACCATGTAAAATGACAAATCATACTTTTCACTCCACCTTTTCCTTTTATTTATAATTGCAGTATTTTTTATTATTCTATGAAAAATTACAGTGTTTTTCTGTTGATTTTTTTCTGCAAAAAAACTAACAATTACAATTTATAACTCTTTTTTAAAAAACCAACAAGACCCCAATAAAGTCATCCTAAACAACATTTGATAGTCTGCGGTCTTTTCAGGCCATGCCATATAAAAACTGTAAAAAAAACTACAGAACTTTACTGTAAAATATGCAATAAAGGCGTATGCAAAGCTCACACAGCAGCTCATGAAAATAATAAATGAAACATTCATTTTTTTAATTTTTTCTCGTAAAAATTCATCTCAGCCTTTAACTTTTATCTAAAAGGAAGTTGTTTTTAAAATTAGTTTAAAAAAACAATTTTTGAAAAATTACATAAAAAAAAGACTAACTTCAATCGATTTTCTTTTATCAAAACTCCTAATAATAACTCTTTTAAAAAAAAAAACGACATTTCATAATAAATAAAAAAGGTAAAATTAGATCGTTTGATCATATACTTTTTCAGTTTATTTTATATTTATTGACGCTTGTTACGCCTAAAATAAGCGTGAAAAAAAAATATGATGATTTTTATCTTTTTTTTTTCAACAAACAATCTATTCCCAAAATCAGTTTATAAAAATTCGAAACTTTTTCATAATTTTTTTAAACGAGTTGTTTAAAAATTATAAAAAAACTACTCCCGTATTTGCAACATTTGGCCGTAAGACAAGTTTTACATTTTTTTATTCCGACTTATTTTCAATTGGTTAAGCCTAAAACAACTTTTAAGTATACACCTCAGAGGTAAGGGGTATAATGCCCAAATTTATAATGTTTAAGCGCTTATTACTGAAAATCTATGCATTGGACGAAAAAATTTTATAGATGATTTTCGTCTTTTTTTTTTATTAAAAAATTGATATCCATCATTATATTATCAAAATTCGAAAATTTTTTATAATTTGTTTAAATAAGTTTTTTAAACAATAAAAATTATTAAAAAATGCAGGCAAAATTGTTAATTTTTATCGTTAGACAGGCTTTCCAACTATTTATTCCGACCTATTTTCAATTGGTTGAGCGTAAAACAACTTTTTAGTAGATGCCTCAGAGGTCAGGGGTATGAATGCCCAAATTTGGAATGTTTAAGCGCTCATAACTAAAAATCTACGCATTGGACAAAAAAATTTTATAGATGATTTTCGTCTTTTTTTTTTATCAAAAAATTCATATCCATCATTAGATTATCAAAATTCGAAAATTTTTTATAATTTGTTTAAATAAATCATGTTTAAACAATTAAAATTAAAAAAAAAAAAACACGTATCGATTATTTTTCGACGAGACAGGTTTTCCGCTAATCAGTTTTTCAATAGCTCTTCTGGTCTCTCCTTGGGCGTTAATGGGTTAATAAGGGTGAGCTTCAGGGCTCGGTGCTGGGTCCTCTGCTCTTCCTTCTGTTCATCGTTGATATTGCCCATGGCCTTGGCCCTGATGTCTGCTATGTGGTTTATGCGGATGATTTGCAGATTTACGTGCGGGGCCGACTTGAGGACATGCATGCCACGCTGGGAAGACTGAGCCGGGGTGCTGAGCACGTCGCTGACTGGGCTGCCGCCCATCAGCTGGTACTGAATGCTAGTAAGACCAAGGCTATGGTTTTTGGGACTCCGTCGTATGTCAATAGTTTTAATGAATTGGTAATTCATGACCTGCAGTTTGGCGGCTGCACTGTCCCGTTTGTCCCCTCAGCGCGTAGTCTGGGGGTGGTGCTGGACTCTAAGCTGAGCTGGAAGGACCATGTTCGTTATGTTTCTCGGAGAGCCAATTCTCTTTTGTACCGTCTTAACCACTTCAGACGCAGCACCACCTTTCAACTGCGCAAGCACCTTATACAGACCCTGCTCTTACCTATAATTGACTATTGTTCACTTGTCTACTGTAATATCTCGGGTGAGCAGGATCTCGTATTACAGCGCTTGCTCAATCGTAGGATCGGGTACATCTTTGGGATCAGGAAGAGCGATCATGTCACACCTTATAGACGTGAGCTCGGCTGGCTTCGGGTGGCGGGCCGCAGAGATTATTTTGCTGCCTGCTTGCTCTATAGAATCCTGCACACAGGTACTCCGTCTTATCTAGCGAATTTTTTTGTTGAAAAGCTCAGCTCACGTCCCTTAAGGTTGGCTAATCCGCATGCACTTGATGCCTTGATTGTCCCCTCTTTCCGCACTAGATCTCTGGAGCGATCCTTCCATGTATCAACTACCTACTCCTGGAATACCATACCCCCAAATATTCGCCAATCTACATCCTTCACTTCATTCAAACACCTCATCAAATCACACATCTTTATTACCGAGGGAGAAGATTAAGTTTTTTTTTCTACACTGTTGAGCTCGAGATCTGTATGGAATAAATGTTAGTTTGTGATTCTCGGAGTGAATACTAATACTGTTGAGACTGATGATGTTACCCTTGTTACTTTAATTGATTGATTGTATAGTATACCATTATATTCATTTATTACTTTTATTACTTTCATTGTTTTTCATTGTTATTATTATTACTTATATTATTGTTATTTTATTCTATCTTATTTTATTTTATTATATTTTATTTCATTTTCATTTTTATTTTATTTTATATTTATTGAAATTATATCCTAATGTAGAACTTTGTTTATAAGCTTATGTATTTTGTACAACATAATGTACATTTAATAAACGCTTCAAAATCAAAATCAAATCAAATCTCTCTCAATGGGAAACTCACAACACATCGAATACACACAAACCAATCCTTCAACACCCAGGTCTTCACAGCGTGTGCGTACACGCTTAAGGCATTAAATGAAAATAAACTCCTTCATAAACTAAATCCAGAAATTATTTTTTACAATTTAGAAATTACAACATTACTATTTGATAAATCATATTTTCTAACATCAAATACAACAATACTATTAATAAAACAAAATTGTTTATTAAGTAATAATAAAAATAAATTATTAAAATAAAAAAATAGTCCGGTAAAAGAATCGGTTCGGTAACAGACCAGACTTATTTAACTTTACTCGATAACCACTTCTCCAACGTTACCATCCCACTTGGTAATTATAAAGCCTTCCGGGTAGGAAAATCTTCCTCAAATAAACCCACATTACTCAAGGTATATTTCACTTCACCAGATATACCAAATTGGTTGGTTAAAAATCAGAAATCGCTCAACTTACGCAGTACCAAGATGAAAAGAGACCTTACCTACAGCCAAAGGCAACTAATAAGAGAAGTTTACTTAAATTATGAGGTAAGAGTAAAAAATTGTGAAAACAACATTGATGTTAAATATTTCAATGGTATCCCCAGAATTGTTACTCGCCAAACACAACCCAAATCCATCTCTTCTGTTCCAAGTAAATATTCTGATCCAAAAAACTCAATGACATCATCACCAAAGGACTAAATATCTACTATCAAAATGTGAGAAGCTTGAAGAATAATGTTGCTACCTCTACTACTATACAGGGTGAATCTTAACCATCGCATGTGAGATATACCACGCAAAAGAGCGGAAAAAGTTGAATTAGGATATAACTATTGTTTTGCTCTGAGCTAATAAATTAAGCTTTAATTAAGTATTCAAATTAACCAATCATAGCGAACTCAAGAAAGATGTGGGCGGGTTCTAGTACAGAATGGAGTGGGACATCTTTGATTCGTAAGCAAAGGGAAAAGTTGGGCTTAGGTGAGAAAATAAGTCCAAACATGTGTCAAACGTGTGTTAATTTCCAAAATTTCCAAATTTTTTTTTATATTGAAATTTTTTTTTTTTAATAATTGTTTTATTTATAAAATGAGAATTCACGTAAATTTTGAATCGCAATTCTACGATAAAAATTGCCAGAGTTGGCGTATCAAATTAATTCACGAGAAGATTTTATTCAAAATCTAAATTAGCCAATTTTTGTGGTACAATTATGATTCAAACTTCTTTGGAATCGAAGTTTTACAAGGAATGTAACCCGCTTGACAAAAATAGTCATTTATAAAAAATTATAAAATTGGTTTTTGCATCTTAAAAGTGGTAAGTCAATAAGTGCCCACTTCTTTTATTGTTGAGAGAGAAACGGCCAGGTAGAGAGCGGGTTGGCCGGACCCCCGCACGCTGTAGCACTGGACAGCTTACTTAACCACGGGCGAGGGGGGGGGAGGGGTTTGACTTACCACTTTTAAGATGCAAAAACCAATTTTACAATTTTTTATAAATGACTATTTTTGTCTAGCTGGTGACATTCCTTGTAAAACGTCTATTCCAAAGAAGTTTGAATCATAATTGTACCACAAAAATTGGCTGATTTAGATTTTGAATAAAATCTTCTCGTGAATTAATTTGATACTCCAACTCTGGCAATTTTTATCGTAGAATTGCGATTCAAAATTTACGTAAATTCTCATTTTATAAATAAAACAATTATTAAAAAAAAAAAAAATTGCAATTTAAAAAAAAATTTTGTAATCCTGGAAACTAACACATGTTTGACACATATTTGGACTTATTTTCTCACTTAAGCCCAACTTTTTCCTTTGCTTACGAATCAAAGATGTCCCACTCCATTCTGTACCAGAACCCGCCCACATCTTTCTTGAGTTCGCTATGATTGGTTAGTTTGAATACTTAATTAAAGCTTAATTTATTAGCTTAGAGCAAAACAATAGTTATATCCTAATTCAACTTTTTCCACTCTTTCGCGTGGTATATCTCACATGCGATAGTTAAGATACACCCTGTATATGATGTCATCTGTTTCAATGAAACTTGGCTAGATGATACAGTATCTGATTCAGAATTATTTCTAAACAACTATAAACTTGTGAGACTAGATAGAGACTTTAATAAAACAAATAAAAAGAAAGGTGGTGGACTCCTACTTTACATAAGAGACACCATAACATATATACTTGGCCCCTCATCAAACTCTGGTCTTGAATTTTGGTCGCTTAAGCTCAAGCTACTTAAAAATACCTATCTATGTACTATCTTATTTACCACCTTTTTCTTGTATTGACACTGAACAATTCTCATTGGTTATGGAAAATCTAGTTAGCAGTGTGGCCCAATGGTGTGAAGATTGTGCCAATAATAAACTAATCATCTTGGGAGAATTTAATCTATCTGGTTACTCTTGGCTCAATCAAACTGAATCTGTTACCCTTGCTGATGGAAATCCAAATGATCCTGGGCGTGAAGCTGCTTCAAATCTCCTAGCTTTAGTTAACAACTATCATCTGCTCCAATATTACCGACCAACTGTAACAACAATTTTCTGGACCTCAGTTTTTCAAATCTGGCTGTGGAGTGTGGAATTTCAGTGGACCCCATGATTAATTTAGATAAGTATCACCCCGCATTCTCTCTTAAGATTCTGGTGGATGATTTTGTTCCTTTATCATTTTCTGACTTATGTTTTAATTTTAGGAAAGGAGATCATCCGAAGATAAGGGCTGCCCTTGATACAGTGGATTGGACCGTTCTTTTCAGGGATATGTCGGATGATGATTCTTGCCTTGCTGTATTTTATGACAGATTGGGCTTGTTGATCTGTGAGAATGTACCATGAGTCCAGCGCTCATCTCCTGATTTTCCTCCTTGGTTTACCCCTAAACTTAAGAGAGAATTAGTTCTTAAGAGGCATCTCCACCAGCAGTGGAAGGAATTTTCTACTGATTTTTTCTATGAACAATTCAAAAAGCAGCGTACCAAATGTAAAAAAATTAGCAAAATCTTCGTATTTGTTTTATGTATCTAGACTTGAGGTTAATATTAAGAGTGACTGTAAAAGCTTTTGGAAATTTGTGAATGGAAAATCTCGAACATCTGGCATTCCGAGCTCGATCTTTATGGGCCCAGTCACTGCTTGTGGTGGTCAAGCAGTCGTTGATCTGTTCGCTGACCACTTCGGTTCTGTTTTTAAGGCTGATGACATGGCTGATACATGTGTGGGCGATGATCAAGGGCTGATGACCTCGCTTTTATTGACTGGGTTGGATGTGACTAGGGCTGAAGTGGAGATCGAGCTCCGCATGCTAGATGAGAATTTGGGCCCCGGCCCCGACGGGATCCCTGTCGCGTTTGTCAGAGCTCTTGCTCCTTCTCTTGTCGATTCGTTATGCTATATCTTTAACAGGTCGTTGTCTGATGGAAAATTCCCACAAGCTTGGAAGATAACCTACATTACCCCTGTACATAAACATAAACTCGGAAACAAATCTGTTGTAAATAATTATAGACCGATTGCGAAATTGTCTCTTTTTGCTAAGATATTTGATAGTATTATTCATACTAAATTGTCTTTCTACCTAAATCGCTTTATCTCACCCTATCAGCATGGTTTTATGCCCCAGCGCTCAACTGTTACAAACCTTTCTCAATACAGCGAGTATATTCTAGAGCAGATGAATGCAGGTCATCAAGTGGATTCGATCTATACGGATTTTAGTGTGGCATTCGATACGGTGAATCACCGTTTGTTGATTGCCAAGTTGTTGAATTATGGTGTCGATGGTGTATTGCTCCGTTGGATCGAGTCCTACTTGACTGATCGCAGACTTTATGTAAAATACAACAATTTTCTTTCTCATGTTTTCTTAGCGACGTCAGGTGTACCACAAGGTTCACATTGCGGTCCATTGTTTTTTAATGTTTTTATAAATGACTTGTTGTTGGTTATTAGATTCTGTATGTTTTTTTTATTTGCCGATGACTTTAAGATGTTTATTAGCATTAAGTCTGCGTATGACTCCTTTTTATTACAAGATGATCTGTATGCGGTCGAAGGTTGGTGCAAGCGAAACTATCTCGAATTTAGCCTTCCTAAATGCTCGGTTATATCATTTTACACTTCCAGTCCGACCTATTATGATTATGTGCTTTGTGATCTCCATTTGCAGAGACAAGTGGTTGTTAAAGATTTGGGAGTGTATTTTGATGACCGATTGACTTTTACACACCACATTAAATTCATCACTAATAAGTCAGTAAGATTATTATCATATATCCTTCGTCAGTCGCGAGATTTTAAGAATGTTAACACGCTGCAAACACTATATTTTACTATTTTCAGGCCTGTATTATTGTATGCCTCGGTTGTTTGGGCACCTGTCACCATGAATGGTCGTACCATGGTAGAGGGTGTAAAACATAGGTTTCTTCGTATATTGACCTATCGTGCTGGTGATCCGATGAGTGTCCTCGATCATGACTTCGAGATGGTATCGAGGAAGTATGATATTTGTACTTTGTCTTCCCTTTACGAATACCAGGACATCTTATAACTCTTCAAGGTTGTAAGGGGGTATGCTGACCCCCCCCCCCCCCATTTCCTAGCCATGATCCAGTTCAGAGTCCCTGCGAGGTTGTTGAGGCCCTCGTTGATCTCTGCTATCATCAGGTACGATCGGATTTCCATTTCGAAAAGGTCGATTATAGACAGATCGATTCGTTTTCTAAATGACTCCGAGATGAGCATTTATGATTTTGTCGATTATAACATACCTAGTTTTAAGAGAGAAGTGAGAGATAAGTTTCTCAAGTATTGTTAATGATAAGGTAGATATAGGAAAGGATCTCATCCCATGCGAAATTTGATTTCATATTGTTGAATCTGTCTTTGAGACACGATGATTTGTAAGGCTCTGTTATTATTGATTATTTAATTTGTTGGTTGTTATTTCATTTCATTTAATCTCATTTGATTTGATTCTGGTTTGCGATTGGTTTGGGTGGTTCGACTTAATTTGTTTTGATTAATCTGACTTGATTGAATGAGATGAAATAACACTGACTTAGTTTAGACAAATAGAGACCTGAATATCAAGTCAGATTCTGACTGATATGGCTATTGTGTTATTTTCATTTTTAGGATTGTTATACTATTTTATTATCTTGTTCATAATTAATTTAACCCTACACAATACCTTAAACTTCATTATAATTCACTATGTATATTGGGCTTTAAGCCTGTACCTTATAAATAAATAAATTTATTTATTTATTTATTTATTTCTATATACGGGCATGTGCCCTTTAAATACATAATTAATAATATAATATTGCTGGTTTATCTTATATTAACTATTTAAAATTATAGTGACTTAGTATTTCATTTCATTGCTTGACTAATAGCTAATTCAGATATAATTAAATATAAAGTTTGCATAAAAAAATAAGGTAACTTAATAATTTAGTATAACAACTAGGTAATAGATTTCTATCTTGAATATTTGGTTGGATGACAAGATTACTCAGATAGGAATCTTAGGTTTGTTTCCCTATTGACTCCAATAAAATTGTCGAGGTTTAGGCCCAGTAAGTCCGGAATCCTGTTGTTCAAATCATTCAGGCCAAGGGATGCACGATCGATTATGGAAAGATGATTTAGGTCAGTAGGTTTGAGAGTAACTGTAAAAATTTTTTGATTGATTCGGAGAGTTCTAACTGGGTTAAAGTAGTTTAGCTTATTTGAAAGATATCGGGCATCAGTGTAGTTTGTGACAATCTTAAGTAGAAATATGTTATCCTGGCAATGGCGGTAAGATTTAAGAGAGGGAATTTGGAATTTCGAATAGAGATCACCATAATCATGGTCTATGTATGCCATTGGAGTATTTGATTCGAGGGCTAGAAAACAAAGGAAACGATGTTGCAATTTTTCAAGTAAAATTGATTTATAGCTTGTTTGTGGTGACCAGATAACTGAAGCATAGCAGAGAGAGGGACGAACTAATGAAAAATATAATGTTTTTAAAGTGTCGATATCATTAAATGATTTGGCAGCTCTAAGAACCGAATATAAAGATTTTGAAGCCTTATTTTTTATAAGCTTAATGTGAGAATCGAAGCTTATCTTACTGTCAAAGATAACACCAAGGTCCTTTACTTCATCGCAACATAATAAAGACCAGCCATCCAGAATATATTCATATTTATTATATGGAGTTCGAGAAAAGGAAACATAAGAACATTTGTCAATGTTTAAGGGTAAATCATTTAAAATTGTCCACTGGTATAGTGAATCAAGGTCTTGTTGAAGCTCAAGACAATCTTGTAGAGATCTGATGATTTTATATAATTTGGAATCATCCGCAAATAGAAGAAGAGAGGAAAATTTAATAACAGCTTTCAAATCATTTATAAAGATAAGAAAGAGTAGTGGTCCAAGATGTGAGCCCTGAGGTACACCAGAAGATGCTGTAAATTCACTAGAAGTGGTTCCTTTTATTTTAACTTTATAAGAGCGATCACGTAGGTAAGAGTTTAACCATTGGAGTAGAGAACCTAAAATCCCAAGAGATTGTAGCTTATTAAGAAGACGAGAATGATTAACCGAATCAAATGCTTTTTGAAAGTCTAAGTAAATGCAGTCTAGATGTGTTTTGTTATGAAATGACTTTACAATATCTTCAGTTAGTAAAGCCAGATTAGTTTCAGTTGAACGATATGGTATAAAGCCATATTGTTCGGCAATAATCTGGGGACGAAGAAGAGTAGAGAGATATTGTTCGACTAGCATATCGAAAATCTTAGCAAAAATACACATTTTAGCAATGGGACGATAATTTAGTATATCATTTTTTGGACCCTTTTTATGAATGGGTGTTAAATATACATTTTTCCATTTATCAGGGAAAACACCACAGCTAAGTGATTTATTATAAAGGATGGTGAGAGACTTAGCTAATTCAGAGGCACAATTTATAGATAAAAGAGGATGTATACCATCAGGTCCTGGACTAAAAGTTTTTTTAGTATTTCGGAGAGCAGCTGTAACTTGGGTAAGAGAAAGTTGAAGAATTGGAAGAGAGTTTGTTAAACCAGTATTTAAATCAGTATTTAATGTTTGAGTATTATTTTGAGATCTACGAAAAACAGAGGAAAAATTTTGGGCAAAAAAAGAAACTGTGTCATCTATATTGGAGGATTTATTATCATGGTTGAACATGACATCAGGGTATGAATGAGAATTTTTACCTTCATTTATGAAGCTCCAGAATTTACGTGGATTAGTTTTCAGATCTTGAGAAGTTTGATTAATAAATTTTTGTTTATCATGAGCAAGTAAATGTTTACAAGTTGATCTTTGTGTTTTGAACTTAAGGTAGAGTTTTAGGTCATTTTGTTCTTTATGCTTCATGTAAAGATGTTTTTTTAATTTGATAGCTTTAATTAGATTTGAGCTAAACCAAGAGGGAAAAGTACTGGTTCTAAAACGAGTTTTTGGAACGAATTTGCCAATTATTTCAAAAAGAAGATTATAAAAATTTTGGACACAAGTATTTATGTCATAATCAGAGAAAATTTCCGACCAGTCTACCACTGATAAATTATTGTTTATAGCGGTAGAATCAGCAAGTTTAAAATTGTAGTAAATTTCTTCTAGTTGAGTATAAGACATGCAGGGGAAAGTAAATGAAATATCAAGAGGGGGATGAAATGAGTCTACAAGACTAATTGGATCAGGGGCATAGGCAATATTAAACTTATTTATATTGGTCAACACAAGATCAAGTGTATTGCCATTTGGGTTGACTATATTAGATATTTGTTTAAGTGAAAGGTAATTTATCATATCATCAAGTTTGGATGCTGAGAGAGAAACAAATTTCGATGGGTGAGAGCAGGTTACATTGCTGATGTTATGTTTGAAGTTCCATGTTGTTTTAGAGAGATTGAAGTCGCCACAAATGATCAAATTATCTAATTCAGAGGCTGGTAATGAAGAAAGGAAATCAGAGAAGTTATTTGTACTATTAAGGAAATCAATGTGTTCTAAGAAAGAAGTAAAAGGTGGAAGGTACACAGCAAAGAAATTAATGGTTAGTTTATAATAGAATAATTTAAGAAAAATGTACTCGAGGTCAGAACGACTAGACGAAATAAACTCGCAACGAATGTGTTCCTTAATATAGATTAAGAGACCACCACCTTTTGATTTTCCAGTAAGTTCAAAATCCCTGTCTTATCTGAATAATTTGAACCCCAGTATGTAAAGTTCAGTATCTGCAACACTGTCATCCAACCAAGATTCTGAAATAACAAAAATATCGTAAGAAACAGCATTTTGTATAATATTTAATTTAATAGATGATCATTTATTTTTAACACTTCTTCAGTTCTGGTAGTATATTTGAAGATGACCATGATCCGGTGAAATTAGTTTTTTGAACTTCTCAATTGATGTTTCTTGACTATTTGTGGCATTCCATTGATATGCTGTATTTGGATGTCTGTCTCATTATTTTTTCTTCTATTTTCCAATTAATTATATAGATTCTTATAGAGCTGAATCTGTTTTGGTGTTTTGTCTGTTGATATTGAGATGTCCTTGAAATCACCAACAAGAATCTCTTTCTTATGAATAAAAATCCAGTCCACGTCATTAGAGTTCAAAAAGCACACTTTAAGAGGTCTTGGACCAGGTCTTGTTGAATCAAGTTTACCTAACCTAAATAATCTGATGTTGGAGGTGATGATGGGAGTATTTTCAAAAAGGTCAATAATTTTGGAATGATCTTGCTGATTTGAGGACTCAGGGAGTTTACGGATGATGATATTTCTTGATCTTTGTTGTCTATCATTTAATTCAGAAATTATCTCACTTTCCAACTGATGACTGGTCAAGGTCAATTAATTTTTGAATTAGGTGATATCATCTGCTTGTTTTTTAGATGATATAGTGAGATGAGAAAGAACTTCATCATGTTGATTCACTTGTGAAGTAAGAGTAGTTAGTGAGTTTGTTAATTTATTGATATCTGAAGAAAACTTAGCAGAGAACTTATCTATTTTTTCACTTAGTATAGTAATATCATTACTTAGCTTATTCATATGCTTGGTGCTTGAGGATTGAAGTTTGCTGAGTTGAGAGGCACTATTTTCTTTTAGTAATTGAAATAATTTTTGGTTGTCTGGAGAAAGTGATGAAAAGGATTCAGGATTTGTTTCACTAGTTTTATTTTTATCTTCATCAGCCAATGTTTTATCCAGAATTGATATTGTTGGAAGAGTTTGTACATTTACTGAATCCTCATTAGATTTGGTTTTTAATATTTTATTATCACAGCACTTTTTGAAGAAACCATTCTTGAGTCGACCAACACGATCAGGAGCAGAACAAGATTTATAGTAAGGATTGTCACAGCCAGGAAATTTCACTGCACTTTCAAGAACTAATCCTTCTTTGTTGCAGTAAGCACATGTAGCCATTTTGAGGTTAACCCATTTTTGTTCAAGTAGTTTATAAGGAATTATTTCACTCAAGTAAAAAATTAAAGTAGAAAATATAGAATAAATTTATTTAGTCTATTTTTGATGATTTTTACTAATTTTACGGCTATTTTTATGTTAAAGAAAATAAGTTTAAGTAAGAGCAGGCAAACAAGCGTGGGCTATGGGCGGAGCCTAGCAGACGAATAAATAAATAAATGTAAATACTTTGAAATTGACAGATAAAGAAAAATGACATAGGGCTTTAGGCCATGTAAATTTTTAATATTTAAATGAATAAGTTAAAAATAAACTTCTTGAAGATTTGCCAGATAAGCTAGAAAATGATATTTTGAAATGCGCGAACTGTATACAGAGTAAAATGGAAAATGTACCATTTGATAATGAGAGAACTGAATCGTCGGAGATTTTAGAATTGATCCATACCAATTTGAATGGTCCACATAAAACTACTGGTTATTGTGGAGAAAAATATTTTTTGACTTTTATAGATGATTACGGTAAGTGTACGAGGACTTACTGCATTAAGAGTAAAAATGAAACAGCAGGTTGTTTCATAAAATACGTGAATTTATTCGAGAATCTTTTTAGTAAAAGAGTAAAGAAATTACGTTGTGATAACGGAAAAGAATATTTAAATCGCGAAATTTATAATTTTGTTAAATATAAGGGCATTGAGTTGTCACCATGCCCAAGCTACGTACACAAATTGAACGGTGTAGCAGAACGATACAACAGATCCGCAATGGATATCGGTCGTTGTTTAGCCCGGGAAGCGGGAATCGATAACAGGTATTGGCCTGAATTTATAAAAACAGTCTCGTATTTAAAAAATCGTACAGTTGCTAATACTCGGGAGAATAAAACTCCTTTTGAAAATATTTTTTGGCAAAAAATCTAATGTGAAACATTTAAAGATTTATGGCAGTAAAGTTTTAAGAAAAGGTAAATGCGATGATCAAGCTAAAGTAGGTATTTTAGTAGGTTACAATAATGATAGCCATAGAGTTTTGTTAAATAACAAAATAATTAATGCCAGACACGTCAAAGTAATCGAGAATGAGAAAGAATTAATTTGCATGAAAAGAATGAATATGAGCGAGAATGAAAATGTTGATGAGGAAAATTGTATTAATCTAAGGTTAGAGAATGAGGATGATTCTGAGAGAGATAATGATGATAATGAGTATGAATTGGATGAAAATATTTCAAACGAGCGCGATAATGTTGAGAATATTGATGAAATGATTGATGAAAATTTGACTATTCCTTAAAGATCGAGTAGAAAAAGAAGTCTTATTCAAAGATACGGTAATCCTGTAACACATTGTGTTTATGTCAATTATGTAAATGCGAATGTACTGAATACATTCGAGGGGGCGCTAAACTCCAGTAAATCGAAAAATTGGCAAAAGGCAATGAACTCCGAAATCGAAAGTTTAAATAAAAACAAAACATGGGTAGTTGTTGACAAACCTAAAGATAAGAAAAAAATTGATGTTAAATGGATTTATAAAAAGAAAAATGATGATACTTATAAAGCCAGACTAGTAGTTAGAGGTTTTCAACAGAAAGAATACTTAGAAAATGTTAATTCACCTGTCAGTAAAATGCAAACTTTAAAAATTTTATTAAGTTACAGTTGTGCGAATAATTTATTTGTTGAACAAATGGACGTTGAGACAGCATTTTTAAATAGCAACGTAAAATCCGAAGTTTAAATTTATGAACCTAAAGGTTATGAAACTGGTAAGAATAAAGTTTGTAAATTATTGAAAGCTCTTTACGGTTTGCGAGAAAGCTCTAGATCTTGGTACGAATGTTTTAATGCTTTATTGAAAAGTAAGGATTTAAAAGAAGTAATTATGACTATTGTTTGTATGTAAATAACAAAGGCAAAGATCCAATATATATTTTAGTTTTTGTTGATGACTTTTTGATTGTTGCAAAAATCTTGATAAAATCAGAGAGATTAAAGCTAGTTTAATGCAAAGATTTGTTATGAAACATTTGGGTAAAATCAAGAGTTATATCGGTATTGATGTAGATCATAGTAAAAATATCAGATTGATGACTTTAAGTCAAACAAAATATATTGAATCTTTGGCTGAAAAATATAATCTTGAAAATGCAAAATTATATGAAACTCCTATGGAGAGTAGTTTGAAATTAAATCAAGCGACAGAAGTTGATGAAAGAATAAAATATCGAAATTTGATTGGCAAATTATTATATATTAGCACAGGCACTAGACCTGATATTACTTATAGTTTTAATTATTTAAATAGATTTCAAAGTTGTTATGATCAAACACATTATAAATATGCTTTAAGAATTTTAAAATATCTGTATAAAACTAAGAATTTAAAAGTAACATATAATGACAAGAATGTAAATAGAGTAAAATTAGATTGTATGGTTGATTCAGATTTTGCGGGTGATAATATAGATAGAAAATCAACAACCGGTTATGTAATTAGACTTTTTGGAAATTTTATTTATTGGAAAACGCGAAAACAGAATGTAGTGACAAAATGTTCAACTTTTGCTGAAAACACTGCTTTATCGGAAGCAGTAACTAAAATTTTATTTTTAAAAAATTTGTTGAATGAATCGTTTAATTTGAGAATAGAAAAACCGATAAAAATTTATGAAGATAATTCTGGTGCGGAAGCAATTTCAAAATACGGTAATTTTACAAAAAATTCGAAGCACATTGAAGTGCAATATCATTATGTTAATGAGAATTATGAGATCGGCATGATTGATATTATAAAGATAGATTCTAAATTTAATTTGGCTGATTTATTTACTAAAAGTTTCGATAAAACGAAATTTGTTAAGATTAGAAATGCGTTAAGATTAATTTTAAACGATTAGATTGTAAGAACAGTTACTAAAATAAAAGTGAAATGTAAATTCAAGGAGGCGTTTTGAATTATGTGAATATTCCGACATCATTTATATTATTATTTGAATACACGCGGTTGTCACAGGGCTCGAATTAAGGAATTTAATTCCTCGGAGGATCGTGATTGAACACGAGAACCCACGGCGATCGTCGTCCGAACTCCTCCGACCTGATGACAAAATGCACTTTCGGTGCACACGACAATCCGTCGATTTTTCTTCAATACCTGAAAAAGGGGAAGACGCGTACGCGAACTAATGTTTTTATTACGCGGCGCGGCTGTTCTCCTTCGTCGGTAGTGGCGTGAGTTTATGTGGACCGATCGCAGGAACACGGGTAAACACAATTAATAATCAAATGTAATTTTTAATAATTTTAATTAACAATAAAAATAAAAAAATTAAAAGTTACATGATATCTCAAATTAATTCTACCCGATTGTTTACAAACAAGTAAACCCGAATGACTCAAAGTCTTAAGTCGACGAAAATTGATTTTACAAAAATAAAGTTCGTCGTCCGTGTTGTGGTCGCTACTAACACACCGACGCACATACACACTCTCGCGCTCGTCTGCTTGCTGCAGCGCGCCAAAAGAACAAAGGCGTGGACTAACTCCGATACAAAATCTAAGTACTTACTGTACTTCACACACACACTCCGACTCTAACTATCACACGAACAAATACTCAATGATTAACCGCTACACGGACTTACTTTTCTAGCAGGTGCACCTTCGCTTGATTAAACAATAATAATGATAATTACTATTAGCCCGAATGGCTTCACACAAGACGACAATGCCTTCCAAGGCCGCACGCTGACTTTCCGTGAGATGTTTGCCTTCCCCACTCCGATCCAATGACAACTGGATCACAGGAAAATCTGCACAACTTCTCACTGATGACTTTATCTAACACAATCTCAATAAAGTTATCTAACAACACAAAAAAGTAAATAAGTATATTCGCTCACTGACAAACGTGTGATCGCGCCAAGCGCTGAAGTTAGAGTAATGCTGATCGGTAGATCTCGTCATCACCTGACTTACCGATCCGCATCTACGTTCCATAACAGTTAGCGCCGAATTCGAATTTAATCAACGCGCTAGCTGTTACACGGTATAATAGAGCTTTCACAGTGGCACGGCAGCGAACACAATTTTTAAAATTAATTCAAGGCAATCGGCGGATCAAACATGTTAAGAGTTAAAAAAAAGGATAAAAAATAACATCAAAATTATAGAGGGATGTTTACGATTGATATAAATATAAAAATACCAAAATGAGAGTGCATAGTTTGAAAATGACAAATTTATTCGAACATGGGTAAAATATTTCAGGAAATCTTAAATTATTCAATTAGAAACGTAATGAACCAACCCTTTGAAGAAAAAATCGCACGCGTTATTAAGTCATGCAATTAAAAAAATTCCTAAAATTATTTTTATTAAATTATGCATTATTCTGCGATTACATATCGAAGTTCAAAATTAGTTATTCGTTACTATTCCAAACAATTGTACAGTTTGTTCTATAAGTTGTGCAATAGAAGAAGAACAAATTCTGCACGATGAAGCAACTTAGAAAATTTGCAAAGATTTCTATTATAAGAAATAATAATTAAAAAACAAAAACAACCTGCCACCTATTTACTAAGTAAGCTGCAATATTCAACATTAGAAAAAAAAAAAGAAAAAAAAAACTGAAAAAAAATTGATTTCGCTCAATCTAACTATACCAAAAAATCATACTTATGTAAATAAGACACTTGCTATGTTTATTTTATTTTATTTTTTGTTAAATATCATTCAATTTAGCTTAACATCACCTCGTACTAAATTAAATTAATTTATTTTGCATTGTTACGCTTCATAAAATAGGAATATATTTATTAGCAGCGCATAAAACTGGTTTGGCGTTGCAATATATAACTTTCCAAAAGTTCCATTAATTTGATTTTCTTTGCAGTAAAGCGTTTGTCATGCGCTACACCAGCAAGGGCAACCCTTGCACCATTTTGCTTGAATGTCATTGATAGTCATGCACTGCCCCGCACTGTATGCCAGGTTTGGGCATGTTCTGCACGGAATTTCATCATTTTGTTTTGTAATAAACTAAACATCACGATGAAAGTTCACTGGTTCGGGAGAACCGCAATAATGCAAATTATTACGAATTGGGGTGCACTGTTTTGGACTATTTCATCATTTACCGCACTGCAATGCACAGTATTCAGATTGAGGTGTACTATGTTGCACAAATTTGTCGTGCACTTTGGTGTTTTGATTCGCTGTATACTGCGCGGTAATGCAATGCATTTAGCTGATTAGCCGTGCATTGCACTGCAATGAATTGCACTGCACTAATTCGCTATGCACTGCACCGCAATGCAATGCACTGAACTGATGAACCATGCAGCGCACTGCAATGGAATGAACTGAACTGACAAGCCGTGCACTGCACTGCACTAATTCACCGTGCACTGTACTGCAATGCACTGCACTGATTCACCTTGCACTGCACTGTAATGCACTGGTTCATCGTGTAATGCACCGTACTGCACTGCACTGATTCGCCGTGCACTGCACCGCAATGCACTGCACTGTACTGATTCGCCGTGCACTGCACCGCAATGCACTGTACTGCACTGATTTGCCGTGCACGGCACCGTAATGCACTGCACTGCACTGCACTGATTCACCGTGCAATGCACCGCATTGTACTGGTTTGACGTGCGCTGCACCAAGACGCATAGGAATAGGATGTTTCAAAATTTTTCAGCTTAACTTAAATGAATTTTATGGAATGTATGCACACACGATACATGCTTTTCTGATGAATAAAATTGAAATTTTCAACCATTCGGAATTCAATTATTAATTTTTTTAGTACTTTAATTTTTAAACAACCGTTTTAAATTCAAGATATCTTGCTTTTGTTTATTCAAATCTCCTACGACGTCTTTGGCTCGAGAAAAATGATCGATCGGTCATTCCAAGTTTATCGAACTCGGCGCCCAGGGTTTAGGGGGTTTAAGGCTTGAGGGGTAACTGACCGATTTTTTATCGAATTTGGGCGCCCAGAGTTTTGGAGGCTTAGAGCTCGGGGAATGTCCGATCGATCATTTATCGAACACGACGCCCAGGGCTTTGGGGGCTTAAAGCTTGGGGGATAGCTGATGTTTTTATGTTGAATTTGACGCCCAGGGTATTGGGGGGTCTACAGCTTGATGGATAGCTGATCAGTTTTTTTATTGACTTCGGGTCCCAGGGTATTTGGGGGTTTACAGCCTGGGGGATAGCTGATAAGTTTTTTTTTGAACTCGGGCGCTCAAGGTATTTGGGGGCTTATAGCTTGGGGGATAGTTGATCAGTTTATTTATTAAACTCAACGCCCAGGGCTTTGGGGGCCTGGAGCTTGGGGGATAGCTGATCAGTATTTTATATTGAACTCGGGCTCAGTACAGTGCAGTGCACGGCGAATCAGTGCTGTGCAGTGCATCGTGGTGCAGTGCACGGCAAATCAGTGCAGTGCAGTGCATTGCGGTGCAGTGCACGGTGAATCAGTGCAGTGCAGTGCATTGCGGTACAGTGCATGGCGAATCAGTGCAGTGCAGTGCATTGCGGTTCAGTGCACGGCGAATCAGTGCAGTGCAGTGCATTGCGGTGCATTACACGACGAACCAGTGCATTACGGTGCAGTGCACGGCGAATCAGTGCAGTGCATTGCGGTACAGAGCACGGCGAATTAGTGTAGTGCATTGCAATACAGTGCACGGCAAATTAGTGCAGTGCAGTGCATTGCGGTACAGTGCACGATGAATTAGTGCAGTACAGTGCACGGCTAGTCAGTTCAGTTCATTTCATTGTGGTGCAGTGCACGGTTCATCAGTACAGTGCATTGCATTGCGGTGCAGCGCACAGCGAATTAGTGCAGTGCGATGCATTGTGGTGCAGTGCACGGCTAATCAGCTCAATGCATTGCATTGCCGCGCAGTACACAGCGAATCAAAACACAAAAGTGCACGACAAATTTGTGCAATATAGTACACCTTAATCTGAATACTGTGCATTGCAGTGCGGTAAATGATGAAATAGTCCAAAACAGTGCACCCCAATTCGTAATAATGTGCATTATTGCGGCTCTCCCGAACCAGTGAACTTTCATCGCGATGTTTAGTTTATTACAAAACAAAATGATGAAATGCCGTGCAGAACATGCCCAAACCTGGCATACAGTGCGGGGCAGTGCATGACTATTAATGTTATTCAAGCAAAATGATGCAAGGGTTGCCCTTGCTGGTGTAGCGCATTACAAACGCTGCACTGCAAAGAAAATCAAATTAATGGAACTTTTGGAAAGTGATATATTGCAACGCGAAAACAGTTTTATGCGCTGCTAATAAATATATTCCTATTTTATGAAGCGTAACAATGCAAAATAAATTAATTTAATTTAGTACGAGGTGATGTTAAGCTAAATTGAATGATATTTTACAAAAAATAAAATAAAATAAACATGGCAAGTGTCTTATTTACATAAGTATGATTTTTTGGTATAGTTAGATTGAGCGAAATCAATTTTTTTTCAGTTTTTTTTTTCTTTTTTTTTTTTCTAATGTTGAATATTGCAGCTTACTTAGTAAATAGGTGGCAGGTTGTTTTTGTTTTTTAATTATTATTTCTTATAATAGAAATCTTTGCAAATTTTCTAAGTTGCTCCGTCTTGCAGAATTAGTTCTTCTTCTATTGCACAACTTATAGAACAAACTGTACAATTGTTTGGGATAGTAACGAATAATTAATTTTGAACTTCGATATGTAATCGCAGAATAATGCATAATTTAATAAAAATAATTTTAGGAATTTTTTTAATTGCACGACTCTTAATAACGCGTTCGATTTTTTCTTCAAAGGGTTGGTTCATTACGTTTCTAATTGAATAATTTAAGATGTCCTGAAATATTTTACCCATGTTCGAATAAATTTGTCATTTTCAAATCATGCACTCTCATTTTGGTATTTTTATATTTATATCAACTGTATACATCCCTCTATAATTTTGATGTTATTTTTTATCCTTTTTTTTAACTTTTAACATGTTTGACCCGCCGATTGCCTTGAATTAATTTTAAAAATTGTGTTCGCTGCCATGCCACTGTGAAGGCACTGTAAATGTCGTGTGCATAACTGCTATGCGCATGCGTGTGTTCTGAAGCTACTGACGAAGACCGACGGCGTAGCAACTTTCTCCGTTCTTGTACTCACGCGTACGGTCACGCGATGTAAGGCTTATCGAAGCCAAGTATTTATTTGATCCAAAATAAACTTATCATAACTATTTTAACCATACTGAACCTTTATTTCACGATCCTCGATCCTTTATTTACAACAACTACAAAGTTTTCCAAAATATCAATTAAAAAAAGCACGCCATCTGATTAATTTTTTAAACGAAGCGGCACCAGGGCGAATTCGTTGGGATTCATTCGGAGCCATAAGCATTGACAACGAAAAAATTGAAAACTCAGATATCGTCGCTCTATTGAAGCACGCGGTACGTAACAATACGCTCTACGGTAATAATAAAGTTAAAAATTCAAATCTTCCGGGGCAGCCAGAGTTCTCGAGTAACTAGCTCACTCTCGCAATAATAGTATTTCGGCCCCCCTCTACACGCTGTGACGTCACTAGGCCACGCCCACTCTGTCTCGCTATAATGGGGTATGTCTACTCATATATACACCTGTTATTTGGTCAGAAAACAGCACGAATAAAGCACCGATAATTGGTTAGTGACCGAAAAAAAATTAATTTACAAACTAAATATAATACACTTGTACCTACACTTATACAGATACCCCTGTGTCTACCTCTGTGCCTACTGTGATACATACCATTGTTTCTACTCTAATAGCTGGTGACTACACCTGCACCTTATTTTATGCCTACCCTTGTTCTTACCTTTCATCTTACTACAAACCCTTGTAACTACCCTTGTTCTTACCATTGCACTTACTGCTTTTTATAACTAGGCTCTTGCCCAGGAATATGCTCATGTTTATATATCTGTATCTATTATGGTGATAACTGTAGTTTGAATTTTTTTCATGCTTTTATTTCTAACTCTAAGACTACTTTGTTCTTATCGTTGAGCATACGTTCATTTCTATCCTTAGTTAAACATCTGTTTCTATGCTTTCGCCGACTTATTTTCGTCTTTTTACTTCTTAACCTTCCCTGCTTCATAACCTTGCTACTATCCGCGTTTCTTGAATTTTTTTTTCCAACTCTCTTTACTACGTATGTTGACTTTTTCTACTTTCTACATATGTTAATAATCTTGTGCTTACTACCTATTTTTTACTTAAGCTTCTAACGCTGAACCTTCGACACATGCATTTGTTTCTACATCTGTTTCTACTCCTATGCTAACTCTAGTTCTTTATTTTTTTTATTTAAATTTTTAACCCTGAATCTGGGCTTGTGCATAATCTTTTTTTATCCTCTTGTGCTTACTATTGTAAATAACCTTATAACAAACCTTGTTCATAACATTGTTTTAAACTTGATAACTACTCTGGTAACTACATTGTACCTACTCCCGTACCTGGACTTGTCATTACGTTTGTAACTTTGAACCTACGCTTCGATGTGCATTTTTGCTTAATATTGTTCCTATCTTTTTCACATGAATCTACTTGCTTCAATTTTGGTGTTAGCTGTTGTTTTTTCTTTTTTTCATGCTTTGGTTTCTAACTCTGAATCTTTGTTCTCATCTTTGTGAAAACTATCGTTTTTATTATTGTTAAAGTTTTGCCGTAATATTAATTTTTATTTATTGCTGGATTTAAATTAACTGGTAGGGGAGGGTTGTTTTATAATAAAAGATAACACAGGTTTGAACAATACTTGTCAATTTTATATAAAAGTCGAAATAAAAAGGCAAAATTACAGAATAAATATTAAATAATAAAGATGTAAGTGGTGTTTAAGTATTTGCTTAAATGTATAAATATGATTGAACTGAGTTTTAAAATATTTGAAATAGTAAAAAGTCGAGCTTGCAATTTTCCTCATAAAAGTTATGTCAATACTTTAACCAAGTTACATGAGTTATTCCAAATGAGCTTTTACACTTATAGTTGAGTCAGTCTTAATTTAAATGACGTGGTAATGGCGTGGCTCCGAGGTTGTTGATGATCACAGAATTACTGTCTGTGATCGTCCGGATGAGCTGGTGCACGGTGAAAAGGCAGGTTCCGGGACTACCTGGTGAAAAAGACGATGAGAAGAGCCGTTGAGAAGAACCGTGAAAAAGCCGGGAGAACTCTCTGCTGCACACACACACACTTGAGCACCAAAACCAGAAGTCAGCACGCGAGGCCTGAGGCAGCAGCAACGGCGACAGCGGTACAGCCCAGCACTACGGCGCGCGGGAGTGAGAATTGGGACTAAAGTCCCCGCCTGGACTCATAGATGGAGCCATGCAGTCTATCAATTTAAAGTTGAGCGAATGAGCCGAAATATTTACGAGCGAATTGTGGTCCACTCCGTAACAATTGTTCTTCTCAAATCTTTTTGTAATTACAATCGTGAAACTTATCTTCTTCATACACTTTTGCCCACACAGTTCTTTAACTTTTTTGACAAATATTTCCTATATCCTTTTACATTTGTTATCAGCGCTTTTTCTACCTAGGTTTCACCCAATTAACCTATCCTGATTAATATCGAAGTTTACCTTACGACACCAGTTTCCAGCCATGTGCAGCCTCTTTTACTTTGTTATTATATTTATACTTCAATTTGTAACTTTGAACGTATGTTGTTCTTTTTTTTTTTTTTTTTAACATCTGACCCTGAAACTATCATCTTTTATACTATTGTTTTCGATCCTATACAAACCTTTGTAGGTAAACACTTACCCACTTTTGAATCTACCCATGTACCTACCCTCTTGCCAAACCTGGAAGCTCTCTAAGCGAAGCGCACGCGCAATTGTATTATATTATCTAAAACAAATTTTGTCGAAGCTTCATCTAAATTAACCTACAATAAGTTATACATACCCTTAACCTTTGCGCTACGTTCAGAGTTCATATTCATTTAAACTTTTGTGGTTATAGATTCATTGGTTTTGTTTTAGTTTGTATACTAATAATAATTATTTTCATGATTTTAATTGGATAATTTCGAACACTTGATTACATAATTATTTTTTTATCAAATCTATTCTCTAGATGTTTTAATTGAATTGTAATATAAAAATTAAAAATAAGAATCCAAATTTTAAATTTTGTTCTTCAACCAATCACATCACGAATAAAATGCTGACATTCTTTTTGGGTTCTCTTTTTTATCTTAGGATATTAATTTATTTTTTTAATGTTTCATAGTTACTTTTTAAATTTCTATAGTTACATAGGTGATAACATATATCAAAAATAGGGGGCGTGAGTAAAAAAAGGGCGTGGGGGGTGATTAGAAAAGGGTATGATTTATTAGCACGGGAAAAAAAAGCAAACGCACGGGAAAATTTAGGTCCAATTCACGGGAAAAAATACATTTGCATGGAAAAATAAGTGATTAAACGGGAAAGAAAATAAAAATACAGGAAAAAAATACTTGAGCGGAAGTTAAATGTATTAAACGGGAAAAAAATATATTGATGGGGAGTAAAATTAACATTGCTCAGGAAAAAAATGTATTAAACGGGAATAGAATTGATCTCGCACGAGAAATAAAATTGAGAGCAAAGATCAACAAAAATCAAGCAAAAAATTTATTTTATTAAACATTATACAACTGTAATTGAAATTAACAATATTTATTATAAAAGATTATTGCATTAGTAAAGCTTTTTTTTATTTTGTAGATCAGGTTGTAGGGCTCATCTGTTGTGCACTAATCTCATAAATTTCTTGGCCAATGCTAACAATCTAAGCGTTGATAAAATTATTTTCAAATCCTGTTCTTCTAAATCAAAAGACTCTGCAAAAATGTGGAAATCAACCATGTGGTACATCTTCATCATCCGGAACTTGAGTGCGCTCATTGCACCAAGCTCTAACATCTGTGGCCAATACGGAAGGAGTGCCTTTATCACTTCGGATTTTTCTAAGAAATGCAACAAGTTTTTCTTTTGCAGGTTCTATCATCTGATTTTTACGAATGAGATCTAGTAGTGCATTTGGCTTTGTAATACCATCTGAATATTTATCTTTTACAAAAGCTTTAATTTCTGATGATAAGCCTCGTGTAGAATCAATATTTTTATGTTCGTGCTCCTCTTCTGTTTCGTACAAGGACACGCAAGTATCCGAAGAATGATATAGTTGGTACAAGCACGCTGGACACTCAGACACTCTATAAATTCCCTTTGTGCACCGATATTCAACTCGTTTTCCTTCTGCCACCGTTTTCGTTGAAGATATTTTCCAAACTTTTTTTAACTTTACAGCACTTTCTGCCTATGTTGCTGATGGGTATTTGTGACGTAAAAGCGACACTCGTGTTGGTCGCCTGCATATTTTTTTAGTCTGCTGGATCACTTCAGATGAATTTTCTTCTTCAGATGAGTCCTCAGAGGTTTCAAAATACGTTAACTCGTGCTTACCATTGTGTCTACAATTATGGCTACCCTCGTAGCTACTATTGTTTTGTGCTTTTGTAATTATCCTTGTATTTACTCTTGTGCATATCTTTGTTTTAATGTTTGTTAAACTCGTGTACATACCCTCGTAACTCTATGACTACCACTGTGCCTACTCACGTGAAAACAGTCACTCATATCCTTGTACTTAGCCTAGTAGTACAAAACCTTTTTCGGCAGATTTTCAGCAATTTTTTGCGAATTTCGTCAAGAAGTTGGCATTAAAACTAATGCCCCGATTTTTATAAAACTTTGAATGGGAGAATGAGAGAACAGAGATGTATAAATTCTGGTACTATAAGTATTGTTCTTATACTTGTGCCTACCTTATATTTGTTCATACTGTTGAACCTTCTATAGATGCACTGGTTTCTTTCCTTATAACTTCCCTTTTTTTCTACTTAATTTTCTACTGATTCATTTTTTATTGTTCTTATATTTTTTTGTACTGCTATGCTTACTCTGTTCTTAACTTTTTTCTACTTAATCTTTTTTCTTCTAATCCTGAACCTACCAACGTGCTTAATTTTGTATCTACTCCTGCGCATACCCTTGTACTTACTCTCTTCCCCGCCCTCGTATATATCCGTGTACCTAGCCTTATTTCTATTGCTGCGCCTATTCTTGTAAGTACTATCTCTACCTCTCTTGTACCGAATCCGTACTTACTCTCGTGTCCACTCCTGTGCTTACTCCCTAGCCCAAACTTATATCAACCCGTGTGCGTATCCGTGTACTTACATTAGTGCATACCTTTGTACGTATCATTGTGCCTACTGTAAGAGTGAAGAAAAACTGCTATAAAAGATCTTGTACCGAATCCGTACCTACTCTCGTGTCCACTGCTGTGCTTACCCTCTTGCCTAAACTTGTATCAACCCGTGTGCGTATCCGTATACTGACATTAGTGCATACCTTTGTACGTATCATTGTGTCTACTACAGGAGTGAATGAAATACAGAAGTATTGAATGCCCTTTTTAAGTATTGTGCAATAATAGTGAATTTTTACTGACTTGAAAAAATTATAAAAGTTTTTTTATTTAACTATTTCATATATTTTGATTACTGCTATTATTTTGCTATTTTTATTTTATCAAATATAAATTTTTTTTAGTATTTCAATAGTTACTTTTTAAATTTCTATAATTACATAAGTAATAACATATATCAAAAATAGGAGGTGTTTCGCGTGCTGCGTTTAATTATTTGGACGCGGAGGGCGAGGCGTGCACGTGGTCGGAGTAGGAGTTGGTAGGATGAGGGAACAATAAGGCCGGACAAACACTTTTTATAAAATTTAGTAAATCACTATTTATTTTCACAAATTTACTAGGACGAGGAGCAGACTCGCCGTTTTGACTGGGAGTCGCTCAACGTCCGTAGAAAAATCAGTTCAAAGTTTTTAAGAGATTACAGTTAGGGAGAAATTCTTGTATAGTTATCAACCGATCAACCAGTACTGACCCCGCAGCAACGCTCGAGAGTCCTCGGAGCTGCGTTCGCACTTGATGCCATGCAGCGGCGAAGATTCCGCCCACCTTAATCGACTGGTTCGATTAATTAATACAGTTTCGTGGAACAAAATCTAAACAGATTTAACAATTAAATTATTATAATGAAACAATCAAATATCATTAGATTTTAGTGAAGATTTAAAAAAAAAAAAAATTTTAATTAAATTCTTAAACAAAGTTTCAAACAAATCTTCAAATAAATTTTAAACAAAGTTTTAAACAAATAGGTATCAAAATTTTTTTTTTAATCAACTAGTGTAAAATTCTAAATTAGTAACTGAGTGCAGCTTCAGGCTGAATCAAAACTATCAAGGAGGTAGGTTTTTCCAGGTAAACTGGGGGTGAGCTGTCCTTTTCCACCGGAACCAGCAGTACCAGTTTGACCGATGGTCGTTTAAGGCTGGACCCCTGGGTCTTTAGCTGACAGACCCGATTGACTCCATGTTGATCTGGAAAAATCTCAGTGACCTTTGCTAGCGACCAATGACCTGGTGGCGTGTTCTCCTGCCGAATGAAGACCACATCCCCTATTTGAAAGGAGCGGGACTGTGTAGTCCACTTTTTACGTGTCTGGAGAGTCGACAGGTACTCATTCCTCCATCTGGCCCAGAAATTTTGCATTTTCTGAGAAACTAGTTGCCAACGACGTCCGATTGGTATGTTATCGTCTTTGTAGTCTGATTCAGGTACTAGGTATGAAGATCTGTGAATCAAGAAATGAGCCAGGGTTAAGTAACCATTATAGGAAATATCATCTTTCAAAAGGAGTAATGGTCGGGAGTTCAAGCACGCCTGAATTCTACTCAAGAGAGTAGCCATTTCAGAGAACGTTAGAATGGAATCACCGACAACCCTACGAAGGTGACGTTTTGTTGACTTCACCCCTGCCTCGCAGATCCCACCAAAATGTGGCGCACCTGGAGGGTTCCAACACTACTTAGTGCCACTATTTTCAAGCAAGGGGCATACCTTTTTAAGGTATTCCGAACCTTTCTTAAACATCTGTCGAAGCTCTGAGTCCACGCCTACAAAGTTAGTGCCTTGATCACTAACTAACTCCTGACAATGACCCCAGATCGAGGTGAACCGGTGAAAGGCTGCGATGAAGGACTCAGAAGTGTAATCCTCGACTAACTCGAGATGAATGGCTCGAGTCACAAGGCAGATGAATAAACAAACCTATCCTTTCAGTATGCCTTTACCACGAGATTTTGTAAGCCTAACCTGAAAGGGTCCCGCGTAGTCGACCCCACTACGGGCGAACGGGGGGGCAACAGTCACCCTGGAAGGTAGTAGGTCGCCCATCAATTGATTGTATCTCTGAGCGTCCCAACGAACGCAGACAGAGCATTCTCTAAGGACTCTTTTCATCACCTGGCGGCCTCGAATGAGCCAAAACTCCTGGCAGAGTGCTCCTAAGCACGACTGCACCCCACCATGAAGAGTTTTAATGTGTATTTCTTTCAAGAGCAAATGACCGAAAAAGCAGTCGTTAGGTAGGATGAGAGGGTGTTTTTGTTCGAAAGATAGTAGCGAGCGATTTAGCCGTCCACCGACGCGGAGAAAACCACCAACTACAATTGGTGATAGAGGCTGAAGAGCTCCTTTGGCCCTGAAGGACGAAACCTTGTCAGGGTCACTGAGAGTCCGAATTTCGGCCTCGAAAGACGACATTTGGGTGTGGTACGTCCACAGAAGCTTGACATTAGAAAGCTCTCTTGAATAGAGGTAAGATTTATCCATGTCTGAAAAATCGAAAAACTTAAAAAACTTAAAACTAATATTTACAAGGCCACGTCTTTCGACTTTGCGAAGAGCATTAAAGAGAAATCTCAGGACATAAGCTGAGACCCTGAGCAGACGCGAGAGAGATGAAAATCTCACACCCAAGTCCCAGGCAGCTTCTGGCTCTTTGCGGTGAACAACCATGTTGGAAGTGAGTCCGATCCTGGAGATTTTTTCCTCCAGGGGTTTATGATTCAATAAGTTGTCTACTTCTGTAGACCAAGGGGTTTGAGAGTCCCGTAGCCACGAGGGCCCCTGCCACCAAAGTGGATGATCTGTCAACAATTCGGGGCTTAAACCTCGGGAGGCGACGTCAGCCGGGTTATCAGCTGACTTGACGTAATGCCAGTGTGCTTCGGGTAATAGTGTCAGGATCGACGAACACCTGTTGGCCACGTATGTGTGCCAGCGAGCTGGTGGGCTCCTTAGCCAAAAAAGGACGTCCTTGGAGTCCGACCAGAGGTGAATGGTTTGTATTGTCAGAGGAGTGTGACTCAAGAAGTGAGCTACTAGCTTCGAGAGCATAAATGCCGCCAGTAGTTCCAAACGAGGAACGCTCAATGTCTTGAGTGGGGCCACTTTGGTTTTGGAAAACAGGATGGAACTGTAGGTGACTTCGTGCAAGACCACTCTTAGATAAACCACGGCCGCACAGGCCCTTTGGGAAGCGTCGGCAAATCCGTGGATTTCGCAAACCGATGCTCCGGGGGAGTAACCAACAAACCGAGGGATCGACAGTGAGTGTAGAGAGCTCAACTGTTCGGTCCAATTATTCCACTCGATCAAGTAATCGGGGGGTAAGGGATCATCCCAATTACCCTTGAGCAACCACAATGATTGCATGAAGATTTTGGCTGAAATAGTGACCGGGGCTATCCAGCCCATTGGGTCGGAAATCTGGGCAATCCTAGAGAGTACAACGCGTTTAGTCACCGGCCCTTCAACGGGTGAAAAGTTCACTTTAAAGGTGAAGGTGTCCGAGTTTGACAGCCAGTTGAGACCAAGAACAGCTAGCGAGGATGAAGCCTCTTCGAAGGTGGCAAAATCTATCGCCAAATGGTCAGAGGGGAGACTAGACAAGATCGACTTGTCGTTGGCGAGCCATTTGCGCAGTTCAAAGCCGCCTGCTTTGAGTAGATCTATCAATTGTGCCTGCTTGATTAAAGTGGCAGCCAATGTGTGCCCATCAGATAATATGTCGTCCATGTAACACTTGCATCTAATTACCTCTACCGCAATAAGGTGTGAATATTCATAATCGCTTGTCAGCTGCTTCAAAGTGCGAGAGGCATGAAAAAGCGAGCTAGCCAACCCGTAGGTGACTGTGGTCAGATAATATATTTTAATTGGTTTACTGGGGTCATTGCGCCAGACGATGGCTTGAAAATGCCAATCGTCTGGACTCAGACGAATCTGTCTGAACATTTGTTTTATATCCGCGACAAAGACGTATTTGTACATTCGCCAGGACGTAACCAAATCGGGTAATTCTGAAAGTAGGCCCGGACCCGTATGTAGCAGGTCGTTCAAGGAAACCCCAGAGCTGATTTTGCAGGATCCATTGAACACCATGCGTAACTTAGTCATTGTGCTAGATGGTTTAAGAACTCCATGATGTGGCAAGAAGTAGCTGTTGGCTCGTGCCTTCAAAAGTGAATCGTATGGAACATCGACCATATGCCCTTTAGATATGTAATCTTTGATGAAGTCAGTGTAAAGCTTTCTGAACCCTGGATCGCGTTCAAACTTAGTCTCCATTCTATGGAGCATGGCGACTGCTTTATTATATGAATCCCCTAAACTCCCACTTACAGGATTTTTAAATGGCAACTTCACTACATATCTGCCCTGCTCGTCTCGTTTGACTTGTTGAGCAAAATGTAACTCGCACTCTTCTTCATCTGGCGTTAACAGTTTTGTTGAGGGAAGTTCCTCCTGCCACCAAAAATTCTGTAAGAGATCAACTAAGTCGTCCCGTTTGGAACAGTGGAGTGAGGTTGAGGTCGTGACGTTTGTGGACAATGGAACAGAGCCAGATATCACCCAGCCTAATAGCGAAGCCGTTGCTATAGGCTCTTGGGGCAGACCTCTGACAATGCTCTCTTGAATTATTCGGGCATGGACGTCGGCGCCCAGAAGGACTTCAACCTCATCTGGTTCCAAAAACGTTGGATCAGCCAGATTAAGGTGAGATAGATATAAAAGGCTAGACGCCAATTGGCTTTTAGGTGGTGTATAACAACACACCCTAGGTACTACCAAGGCCTCGACCTCACATGAGAAATGTGAGTTGAAGTGCGGCCTAAGCTTGAATTTTGTGACCCTTCGGCCTACAAGCGCCGGGGTGCCTCCAACCGCTTGGATGGATGCATTTGCCGGTTCACTTGGAAGACCAAGTTGACTGCAGATCCTCTCGGAGATGAAAGATGGTTGCGAACAGTTATCAATCAACGCTCTGACTTGGATTTTACGACCAGAGGGACCCTCGACAAAAACATGGGCTGTACCTAACAAGACTTCCTTACGCCCTTGATAAGATGTAGCACCGGAGAAGGTGGGCGATCTACCAGTTGACGGGGGTTAACGGAGACTGCACCATGGTCAGAAGTACCGGGACTCGAGGGTGTTGAGCCTACAACCGCGTTGTTCACAGTGTTAGAAGACGCTTGAAATTGGCGAGCTTGAGAGCTCTGAGCCAGGGTATTGGTACTACTGTTGTGATTAATAAGGTGTAAGATGGTGTGATGGTTGCCTTCGCAAACAAAACACTTAAATTTAGAGGTGCATTCTTTGCCTGAATGGGACCTCAGGTAGTTAGTGCACAGCTTCTTGCTGTTGACTATTTTGGGTCACTCTTCTACATATTTCTCCAAGAACTTCGGACATTTGAACAAAAAATGGTTCTCCTGACAAAAGGTACAGCTCTTGGAGCTCTTTTTGGGGTTGCTTGTGGACTTAGTCAGCGAGGTACCTGACAAAGCAGGCTTCTTGACCACTACTTAAGACTGAGCTGATGGTTTGGTAATGGTAGGGCTATTTGAAGAACTGGCCCTTTTGGCGCCCTCGATAGATTCGAGCGTCATTGACTGAGCCTTCAAAAATTTATGAAGTCTAGCTACGTCCGGCACCGTAGCATCCTGGCCGAGATGCTTTTCTCAGTCTCTTCTCCTCTGAGCATCCATTTTAAGGGCCGTTTGGAAAACTATGATGTCGTCCCAATGCTCTGTTGGGCGATTGATCTTTTTGAGAGCCTGAATAGGCGTAGTTGTCTCTGACAGTAATCGTCTTACAACTGAGAAGGATTCGGATTTCATTTGAGAAACCGAGAAGAAAAAGGAGAGATGAGTGTTGACGAGCTGTCGCTCATTCTCATAATGTTCAGTCAAGACCTTGAAAGCTATCTTATAATTTTCGGCAGTCACATTGAAATCTTTGATATGATCCAATGCCTCGCCCTGGAGATGAGACCGGAGGTAATAAAGTTTGACGACGTCATCGCTTGATCGGTCATGAATCAAAGAGTTGAACATATCCCTAAAATTGGGCCACTCAGCATGATTACCGCTGAATGAGCACAATTCTATCGGTGGGAGACTATGGATGAGATTTCCCAAGTCGAGTGTCATATTCGGCGCTTGAAGCCCATTTAATGGTACTGGAGGTTCAGCACTCTTTAGTAGCTTCAGATGTTCCCTAAAACTTGCTTTCGAGAGTAGATAGTTCTCCTCTGCTTTATCATAGGTATTGTCTTGGAAGTAAGTTAGAGTCTGATCCAACTCGATGTTGGTCAACAGAGCGTCATGGTTTGCGTCGAAGCTTGCCCGCCATGACTCTAATTGCTGCATCGAACGTCAGCTGCCTCAATTGTCATTTTTTTTTACCCAATTTTTTAAAATTGGTAAAGGCATTGGTGATTTTAGTATAGAGACTAACCTGTCTCTTGATCACCTCCATCTTAGAGAATAGTTATGCTCGAGTTGAGAAACCGAGAAGGAAGGAAAAATAAGAGTAAACCAAAGCTACCTACTTGTCCGGATAAAATTGTTGTGCGTGAAGCAAACACCTGCACCCAATTTAATCCGTTGAGACTATCTGGTATTTATAGAAGTTCTATCAAAAAAGAGAGAGAGAGGGGGGTTTGGCAAGCTTTGACAACTAGAGATATTCAATTCAGTCTAAATTAGTAACTTGTTACATGAACAAATGTAAAGATTCAAACTCAAGTATATTCGCAAATAATAGTAATAAATGAATAATGTGGCTTGACCTACTGTCCAAGAAAAGCGAGGATATCACTAAGTCAATAAATTCATAATCACAATGATCATGTTCAGTGAACAAGGTTGTGGCACTAAGTATGTGGATTTTAATAATCAATTATACGATACCAAATTTTGACGACTAGTCCCTGATAACTGTCCAGTTAGCTTTGAAGCTAACTATAGCCGGGTAAGATAGTCAGATCGGCCCCCAGCACGAACCCCTACAATATATATATCATTCGAAAGGGCATGTAAAAAGAAAATTTTTGGCACCAACCAGAATTTTTTATACCCACTACTGCGCATGCGTGATCCGAAATATTGATTTTTCAACTTTGATTTTTATCTCAAAATCTAAGAGAACTAGAAAAACGTGGTTTGCGGCAAAATTTTGTTTACAAAAAATGTAGTTCAACCATGATTTTTTAAATCATTTTTGGTGCCAAATTCAAATTATTAAGGCTGTTTTTCAAATTTTTTTCCCTAAAAAATGCGATTAAAAAAAAACAGTGATACTTACCTCTCTTGAAAAAAAAATATATTATGTATTTTAAGAAAAAATAGCTTTAAAAATTTTTTCAAATTTTTTGAAGTATTGGCAGACACTTTTTAGGCCAAATTATTGAAATTTTTAATCTAAATTACCACCTACCGGCTGCACACTGCATTAAAATATAATATTTATATCGCTGTACTACACTTTTTGTAAACAAAATTTTGCCGCAAGCCGCGTTTTTCTATCCCTCTTAGATCTCGAGATAAAAATTATAGTTGTAAAATCACTATTTTGCCCCGCGCATGCGCAGTTTAGAGAATAAAAAATTGCGGTTTGCGTCAAAAACTTTCTTGTTTCAAGACCTTTTGCAATGTTATATATATATTGTAGGGGTTTCTCCAAAAAAAAATTTTAATACCTCTAACGAGACCAGTTCAACCATGTTCATCACTAAAAAATGTTATAAATTAGTTATTTTCAATCTAGGTCAGGAAGGCGAAATTCTTTTATGCAGAAACCCCTACAATATGCAATTATTGTGGCTTGCGCCAAAAGCTTCCTTTTTTTCAAGACCTTTCAAATGATATATATATTGTGGGGGTTTTTGCAAAAAAAATTTATAATACCTCTAACGAGACTAGTTTAGCCATGTTCATCACTCAAAAATTGTATAGATAAGTTATTTTCAATCTAGGTCAGGTAGGCCAAATTTTTTTATGCAGAAACCCCCACAATATATATGGGTCAAAATAATACTTTTTTAAAAAACCGTCTGCACGAGGTTCACCGATTTTATTGCAATTTTTTTTAGCAAAAGTACTATTTAATAGAAGACTTTTGCTGCAAACTAGAGGTCTCTATCTTATTTCTGCTTGGTGCTAGATTTTTTCAAAGACTTAAAAACGACCTATTTTTAAGCCCTTAAGCAATTTTAAGAGTGCTGCCTACCGCGCGGAGAGCGCCGCCTAACGTTGTATTACGGGCGCGTGGAAAAAGTTCCTGACGAAATACGCTTTCGATAACGATTTAATCATTACCAAAAAAATCTCAAAAAATAGTTGAAATTATTCTACTCTTGCCTTACTATCTGGTTTTCCCGAAAAGTTTTTCTAAATGCTTGAAAACAATGATTGAAAATCTCGATAATAACGGCGTCTGCTGCGCATGTTAATGCAGATGACAAAGAATTACTTACTGCGAATAATTCCTTTACTTGATGAAAAATCCAGATAGTAAGGTACTTGTAGGCTGAAATAACGAAATTTTTGGTATTTTTTTCGTAACAATTGGTGGATTCTAGCGGCCACATTTAGTCAGGAACTATTTCAGCCGGCTAGTTGTTATGATATTAGTCTTTCGGGATAAAACAGAGCGGATATCTAGTTCGCCGCCTGACCGTAGATGGCGTCAATGCAAAAATTCAAGTGCGCACATATTTTTGTGAGTTGCTGGGACCCCGGGGCTTAGCGACAGCTGTTACACTGTGAGTTCTGACTGCATGGCAGAATGTTTGGAAACGCTCGCTCCGCAGCGATTCACCGACTCGGCTGTTAGGTACTCCCCAGTCCCCACTCGGGCTTATTTTCTCAGTCGGAGATCGTCGATGTACCTTTATGTATGTACATTATACATGCCTAAAAATCAATAAACCATGCTTTTTTTAACCAACTAATGCACCGCAAAAAAATCGTAAATCGATTAAAAAAAACAGTTTATAAAATAATTTTTTTTTTTAGCTCCGATATTTACGCTCATTTAGTACCTTGGAACGTTTTGGATTAATAAAACCGATACAAATCATACATCTTTCTAAAGGTATTGAAAAGAGGAATTTTTTTGCAACTACCGAAACCCTGTATCTACAAAAAAGCTCTGGCACAGTTAGAAAAACCAATGAAATGAACATCGCTCTTTTTAGCTAGCTTAAAATTTTTTTATTTGTTAAAACTATACGAATCATAGATCGTTAGAAAGGTAATGAAATAAGGAAGGATTCTGCGTGAACCACAACTCGATAACTTCAAAATAGCCTTCGCGCAGTTCGAATAACCGGCTAAAAAATCAGTTTCCAATCCGTGAAAACTAGCTTTTTTGCGGAACGGAGATGGTTTCAATAGATTAAACCTGGACAAATCATATGTTTTCTGAAAGGTATTGAAAAAAGAAAGTTTTCTGTGTGAACCACACCTCGATAACTTCAAAATTGCCTTTACGCGATTCAAAAAACCAACTATAAAATCAGTTTCCAATCCGTAAAAATTTAGCTTTTTTGTGGAACGGAGATGGTTTTAATTGATTAAACCTGGACTAATCATATATTTTCTGAAAGATATTGAAAAAAAAGTTTTCTGCGTGAACCGCACCTCGATAACTTCAAAGCTGCCTTTACGCGATTCAAAAAACCAACTAAAAAATCAGTTTCCAATCCGTGAAAATCAGTGTTGGGGATGTCGAAAACAGTTTGTATTAAATGACATTTTTGACATGTCGAAAATGTAGTTTAAGACTGTCGTAAATTTTTTTGACAAAAATATTTGTCAAAAGCTCCAACGCAATTTTTTTTTTTTTTTTTTAATTTGTTAAAACTATCATATAAATGAGCACAGAGACTCTATGTATATTATAAAAAAAAAATTATTAAAAATTTTTATTACAATCAAATTTTAAAAAAAATCTGACAAGTAAATAACAGTGTATAATATTCAAAAAATAATAATAAATAAATAGAAATGAAATTTATAGACAATATTTTTGAAAAATTAAAAATAATTTTTTAAACTTAAACCTGTTATACAAGACAGATTATGGAAATTAGGAGAGTAATCAAGATTTAATAATCTAACAAACTCCAGAAAAAAACTGGACTCCACAGTAAGAAACGAGATGTTGCAACAAAAAAAATTATGCAATAAAACGTTATAACCAGGGACGTAGCGAGGGGAAGGTGTGTCACACCCCCCCTGGCTTTTCGTCGTCGGTAAAATCACAAACATGCCGTCGGCAGGAGAAATTTTAAACCCGGCCGTAAGGCCAGGATCAAAAAATTTTTCATAAGTTATCCCCAAGCCTCAAACCCCCAAAACCCTGGGCGCCCGAGGTCAATAAAAAAACAGATCGGCTATCCCCCAAGCTTTAAACCCCCAAAACCCTGGGTGCCCAAGTTCAACAAAAAAACAGATCGACTATCTCCCAAGCTCTAAACCCCCAAAACCCTGGGTGCACGAGTTCAACAAAAAAACAGATCGACTATCCCCCAAGCTCTAAACCCCCAAAACCCTGGGTGCACGAACTCAACAAAAAAACAGATTGGCTATTCCCCAAGCTCTAAGCCCCCAAAACCCTGGGTGCCCGAGTTCAACAAAAAAACAGATCGGCTATTCCCCAAGCTCTAAACCCCCAAAACCCTGGAGGCCCGAGGTCAACGAAAAAACTGATCAGTTATCCCCCAAGCTCTATATCCCGAAAACCCTGGGCGCCCGAGGTCAACGAAAAAACTGATCAGCTATCCCCCAAGCTCTAAACCCCCAAAACCCTGGGTGCACGAGATCAACAAAAAAACAGATCGGCTATCCTCCAAGCTCTAAACCCCCGAAACCCTGGGTGCCCGAGTTCAACAAAAAAACTTATGGGCTGTTCCCCAAGCTCTAAACTCCGAAAACCCTGGGTGCCCGAGTTCAAAAAATATGAGTGCATTTTAGTTAACGAAATAAATAATCCTGTAACGATACCTAATTATGCTGCACTGGCGCAATCATATCATAAAGTTGTAAATCTGAAACTTTTACCTCCAAAATGGCGTGGTTAATTAGAAAAACGCTATAAGTTTTTACTTATTGTTTAACTCTTCATTTGCAACATTATCAACAGATTTTTTTTTCTTAATTTTAAGACACATTTCGAGAAAAGTTTGAAAATTTTCATTTGTTTATTAATTTTTTTTTTTTTTTTTTTATGTTATATATTTTTTCTTATCATTTTGTAATATTTTCAAGTGATGTAAATAAAAGTACACCACAACCTTTTTGTAGAACAAAAATAAAAAACATTTTTCTATGGACTTGATATTCAAATATAAAGTACGCTTAACTTCTAAAATTATTCCACTCGGTAACCAGAGTTTGATGAGGTTTAGAGCTTGGGAGATAACTAATCAGTTTTTTTGTTGACCTAGGGCGCCCAGGGTTTTGGAGGTTTAGAGCTTGGGGGATAGCTGATCAGTTCATTTATTGACCTCGGGAGCCCAGGGTTTTGGGAGTTCAGAGCTTGGGGGATAGCTGATCAGTTCATTTATTGAACGCGACGCCCAGGGTTTTGGGGGTTTAGAGCTTGGGGGATAGCTGATCAGTTTATTCATTGAACTCGACGCCCAGGGTTTTGAGGGTTTAAAGCTTGGGGGATAGCTGATCAGATTATTCATTGAACTTTACGTCCAGGGTTTTCGGGGTTTAGAGCTTGGGGGATAACCGATCAGTTTTTTCGTTGACCTCGGGCGCCCAGGGTTTTGGGGGTTTAGAGCTTGGGAGATAATTAAAAAGTCTATTTAACTCAACGTTTTTTTTTTTTTTAGATGCCAGTTTTGTTGGGAGCGGGGGGGGGGGGTGGCGCGCCCCTGCGTTTGTTTTTTTTCGTCGGCAATTTCAAAGTTTTTGTTGGCAAATTCTCATGACACCCCCCCCCCCACGAAATTCGAGCTCGCTACGTCCCTGGTTATAACAATTTAAATTTAAGAGGCTTTAAAGACTACCTGAGAGCGTCCATTTTCAAAATAATTTGAATAAATTGTAAATAAAAAAAAATCACTTTTTCTTTGCTAAACTTAAATCTTTTTTCACCATTGTGAGCTGCATTCAGTTTAAATATTTAAACACTATTAAATAAAAAACTGCAATAAAGTTTTTTCAACCTAGAAAATTTTCATGAAAAGTAGAAATAATTAATTGCTTTTATTAACTAATAAAAAACTGAAAAACCAATTATAAACATTTATTGTTAACATATTTAATTTTCAACAATAGTTTAAACAATTTTTACTAAAAATTCATTAATATCTTGAAATTAAAATACAGGTAACGTAAACAAACAAAATTAATTGAGAAAAAATCTAGGTTATGAGCTGAAATAAATCGTTTTTGAATTTTATACAATTCATACATTAACGAAAAACTTTGATACATTTACGACATTTTCGAGATTTTCGACTATACGACATGTCGAAAACTTCCAGAATTGTCATTTACCCAACACTGGTGAAAATTAGCTTTTTTGTGGAATGCAGATGGTTTCAATCGATTATACTTGGACGAATCATATGTTTTCCGAAAGGGATCAAAAAAAGGAAGTTTTCTGCGTGAACTACACCTCGATAACTTCAAAATGGCCTTTACGCGATTCAAAAAACCGACTAAATATCAGTTTCCAATCCGTGAATATTAGCTTTTTTGTGGAACGGAGATGATTTGAATCGAATACACCTGGACAAATCATATGTTTTCCGAAAGGTATCGAAAAAAGAAAGTTTTCTGCGTGAACCGCACCTCGATAACTTAAAAATTGCCCTTACGCGATTCAAAAAACCAACTAAAAAATCAGTTTTCAATCCGTGAAAAAAAGCTTTTTTTCGAAACGGAGATGGTTTTAATCGATTAAACCTGGACAAATTAAATGTTTTCTGAGAGGTATTAAAATAAAGAAGAATTCTACGTGAACTACACCACGATAACTTCAAAATTGTCTTAACGCGATTCAAAAAACCGACTAAAAAATCAGTTTTCAATCCGTGAAAATTAGCTTTTTTGTGGAACAGAGATGGTTTTATTTTATTAAACCTAGACGAATCATATACTTTCTGGAAGATATTGAAGAAAGGAAGTTTTTTGCTTGAACCACACCTCGGTAACTTGAAAATTGCCCTTGATCGATTCAAAAAACCAACTAAAAAATCAGTTTCCAATCCAGGAGTATGTATTAGCTTTTTTGTGGAACGGAGATGGTTTTAATTGATCAAACCTGGACAAAGCATACATTTTCTGAAATATATTGAAAAAAAGAAGTTTTCTGCTTGAACCGCACCTCGATAACTTAAAAATTGCCCTTACGCGATTCAAAAAACCAACTAAAAAATCAGTTTCCAATCCATGAAAATTAGCTTTTTTGTGGAATGCAGATGGTTTCAATCGATTATACTTGGACGAATCATATGTTTTCCAAAAGGAATCAAAAAAATGAAGTTTTCTGCGGGAACTACACCTCGATAACTTCCAAATGGCTTTTACGCGATTCAAAAAACCGACTAAATATCAGTTTCCAGTCCGTGAATATTAGCTTTTTTGTTGAACGGAGATGATTTCAATCGATTAAATTTGGACAAATCATATGTTTTCCGAAAGGTATCGAAAAAAGAAAGTTTTCTGCGTGAACCGCACCTCGATAACTTAAAAATTTCCTTTACGCGATTCAAAAAGCCAACTAAAAAATCAGTTTCCAATCCGTGAAAATTAGCTTTTTTGTGGAACGGAGATGGTTTTAATTGATTAAACCTGGACAAATCGTATGTTTTCTGAAAGGTATAGAAATAAGGAAGAATTATGCGTGAACCGCACTACGGTATTTCCGAAAGTGCCCTTGCGTGGTTCAAAAAACCAGCTGAAAATTCAGTTTTTAATCCAATAAGAAATCGCCTTCTATGCTTCCTGAAGATGTTTTACTAAACCTAGAAGATCATATTTATTTATAAAGGTACTTTTCAGGATTTTTTAGTTGGTTTTTTGAATCGCGCAAAGGCAATTTTTAAGTTATCGAGGTGCGCTTCAAGCAAAAAACTTTTTTTTTTCAATATCTTTCAGAAAACATACAATTTGTCCAGGTTAAATCGATTGAAACCATCTTCGTTCCGCAAAAAAGCTTTTTTTCACGGATTGGAAACTGATTTTTTAGTTGGCTTTTTGAATCGCGTAAAGGAAATTTTTAAGTTATCGAGGTGCGGTTCACGCAGAAAACTTTCTTTTTTCGATACCTTTCGGAAAACATATGATTTGTCCAGGTTCAATCAATTAAAACCATCTCCGTTCCTCAAAAAAGCTAATTTTCACGAATTGGAAACTGATTTTTTAGTCGGTTTTTTGAATCGCGTGAAGGCAATTTTGAAGTTATCGAGGTGTAGTTCACGCAGAAAACTTCCTTTTTTCGATCCCTTTCGGAAAACATATGATTTGTTCAAGTATAATCAATTGAAACTATCTCCGTTCCACAAAAAAGCTAGTTTTCACGGATTGGAAACTGATTTTTTTTTTTTTTTTTTTTTTTTTTTTTTTAATCGCGTAAAGGCAATTTTGAACTAATCGAGGTTCAGAGAAATCTTTCTTATTTCAATGTCTTTCCGAAAATATATGATTTGTCGAGGTTTAATCAATTGAAACCGTGTCCGTTCCGCAAAAATGCGATTTCTCACGGATTGGAAATTGATTTTTTAGTTGGTTTTTTGAACCACGCGACGGAAATTTTAAAGTTATCGACGCAGGGTTCACGCGGAAAACTTCCTTTTTTAAATAGTTTTTTAATGATATATGATTTGTGCATGTTCATTTCAATAAAAATATCTTCGGTACCAATATATAGTTCATAAATTTTATTGCTTTTGACATAAAAAAATTATTGTATGAAAAGCTTTCACAAATGTATAATAGATTGGAGCTAAAAAAATTAAAGTATCGAGTAAATGTAGAATAGAAAAAAAAAAAATCTTGCTATAAGTAAAAGAAATCGGAGCACGTTTGGTATGTCGTGATCGGAGCAGCTGGCGCGGCACCAAGGCCCAGTTCGTGACAAGAACACGGAGACAGCCGTCCGATCTCGAGTCTAAAAATAGCTGCGCGTCGTTCGGCCCAACGCCGAAAGCCAATACGGAATATAACCGGTAAATTGCCGATTGTGTTTTAACCAAATTAGAATAATTTATCATGATTGTTTCTAAATTGTAACTGAATTGAAACATCAAAATAGCTATAAGCCTTCAGTTTTTTTGTATAGAGTATTATTTTATCTGTACGTACTAATTTATAATCACATCCACACGACAAAGAAGTGTAAAAAAAAAAATTAAAATTAAATAATTATTATTGAAGCCCTAACTATTTTTATGAACTACTTCGAAAATAATTTTTCACTTGAATTAAAAATTTCTCGGAGCCCCAAGGCCCAAGCCCCCAGCCGATGCTTTCAGCGAGCGCCGGCCCTGCGTGCCGGTATAGTAGATCGATTAATTTTTTTTTCGGCCGTTTGTTTAGTTGACGGCGCCACGGTCAATTCGGAACTCTCTCCGAGGTAGGCAGCACTCTTAAGGTATTTTTCGAAAAATTCTAACTTTTGATCAAAATGAGATAGAAACCTCTAGTTTGCGGGAAAATTTTGTTCAAAATAAGATCTTTTTGTAAAAATATTTTTACACCATAGTTTGGTTATTTTTATAATAATACAGTCCTACACAGATATTGCTATTTTTGCTCATTTGCAGGTATCTTCAAACAACCGTAGCTTTTTCTAGACTAAATTTTTGTGCATATAAAAAAATTGTTAAAATTTTTTCATGAAAAAACAAAAATTTTGCGACCAACCGGAACCCTGTACGATCTTCTGCTTCCAAGATACAGCTGTTTAAAGTTGTCAAAAAACACAAAATACGCGTTTTTTACGATTTTCACACGCATTTTTGAACGGTTTCAACCTTTTTTTTCTCTCAAAAATATGTGGAATCTTCTCTTCATATGTTTCCAAACAAGCTCCCATAGTAACTGAAGTGCGGATTTGGGGTTTTAGTTGATTCCAAAGCATACACTTTTGACACATTTTATGTGCTAAACTAGTGTTTTTTTAACAATATACACGCTACATTTAACTTTTTCGTTCATTATAGATGTTTTGAAATTATTTTTTGAATAAAAACTATTTAAATTCCAGCCAAAATTAGGTCACCTGCTATGAAAAAATTGATACTCAACGAAATATTGATCTCAATATCAAAATAATATACTACTTTTATTCAGTTTTTTAGTTTTTTGATTCGTTAAAAATCTATGTTCAAATATTGTAAATGATATACCACTTGTTTATTTATTTTTTTCTATTTTTGAAAATTCAAATAATTAATCATAGTTTATCAATTATTCTGATAAAACAATCATGGATTACTATTGCTTACTCTGAAAAAAATGAGTCCAAATTAAAAATGTTATTTTTTGAATGCTATGAAGCATAAAACAATCTACCAATCTTCATTCTACTTATAATTATATCCACTTATGAAAAAGAGAATGAGAGATTCGATTAGAAAGTCGAGTCGATATATCGAATCGAAACTTAAACTTAATTCATCGGACATAATCCGATGAGCTACAACCTCATAACGGTGGGCGTAGCAAATAAAAAAAAATAAATTTATTTATCAAACAAATAAGCCGATGAGCTACACTCCAAAACACTTGGCGTACTTAGAAAAAATAATTAATCTTTTTAATAAACAAATAAGCCAATAAGCTACAACCCCATAACCTTGGGCATGGCTGAAAAAAATTTTAATTTTTTTAATAAACAATTAAGCCGATGATCCACAACCCCATAACATTGGGCGTAGTGAATGAAAAATAATTAATTTTTTTAATAAACAAATTAGCCGGTGAGCTACAACCCCATAACATTGGGCGTAGCGATTATAAAATATGTGAATCTTTAAATAAACAACTAAGCAAACAAGTTTACCACCCCATAACCTTGGACATGGATAAAAAAAATTTTTGAGCCATGCCCAATGTTATGGGGTTGTAGCTAATCGGCTTATTTAATTATGAAAAAATTTAATTATTTCTCATTCACTCCGACCAGGGTTATGGGGTTTTAGCTCATCGCCTTATTTGTTTATTAAAAATATTAACATTTTTTTTAGCCATGCCCAAGGTTATGAGGTTGTAGCTCATCGCCTTATTTGTTTATTAAAAATATGAACTTTTTTTTAGCCATGCCCAAGGTTATGGGATTGTAGCTTTTCGCCTTATTTGTTTATTAAAAATATTAAAATTTTTTTCAGCCATGCCCAAGGTTATGGTGTTGTAGCTTATCGGCTTATTTGTTTATTAAAAAAATTAAAATTTTTTTGCCATGCCCAAAGTTATGGGTTTGCAGCTTATCGGCTTATTTGTTTATTAAAAAAAATTAATTATTTTTACTAAGTACGCCCAGTGTTTTGGGGTTGTAGTTTATCGGCTTATTTGTTTATTATTGAAGTTAAATTTTTGTTATTCACTACGCGTAGGGTTATGGGGTTGTAAGCTCGTCGGCTTATGTGTCTATTAAAAATTTAAATTTCGTTACTCACTTGAATAATTAAAAAAAAAAACAAAAAAACAAAAAATTCAAATCAAGCATGCCTGAAGATTTTAAATTTGGCGCGTCTGGCTGGTTCACACTTTTGAGAGGCCTGAAAGGGGGCGCTCTTGCTCCAAGAATCAAAGATCAAGTTTCGATTCGATATATCGACTCGACTTTCTAATCGAATCTCTCATTCTCTTTTTCATAAGTGGATATAATTCTAAGTAGAATGTAGATTGGTAGATTTTTTTATGCTTCATTTCATTCAAAAAATAACATTTTTAATTTGGACTCATTTTTTTCAGAGTAGCAATCGTAATCCATGATTGTTTTATCAGAATAATTGATAAACTATGATCAATTATTTGAATTTTCAAAAATAGAAAAAAATAATTAAACAAGTTGTATATCATTTACAATATTTGAACATAGATTTTTAACGAATCAAAAAACTAAAAAACTGAATAAAAGTATGTTACGGAGGGGACCACTATTCGCTCGTAAATATTTCGGCTCATTCGCTCAACTTTAAATTGATAGACTACATGGCTCCATCTATGAGTCTAGGCGGGGACTTTAGTCCCAGTTCTTACTCCCGCGCGCCGTAGTGCTAGGCAGTACCGCTGTCGCCGTTGCTGCTGCCACAGGCTTCGCGTGCTGGCTTCTGGTTTTGGTGCTCAAGTGTGTGTGTGTGTGTGCAGCAGAGAGTTCTCCCGGCTTTTTCACGGTTCTTCTCAACGGCTCTTCTCATCGCCTTTTTCACCAGGTAGTCCCGGAACCTGCCTTTTCACCGTGCACCAGCTCATCCGGACGATCACAGACAGTAATTCTGTGATCATCAACAACCTCGGAGCCGCGCCATTACCACGGGTATCAGCTACTCTTCACCGGTGGTCCACGGAGAATTTGTCTGGTTCAAGGACAATCCTCACTCATCGAACATCTCCAGGTATTCAGGTGCAAGGAACAGTCATTTCCTTGCCCCTTCTAACTTTTCATTTTCTCTAGCACAGAATTTACGACTCTGTGCTGATTTCGTCTATCTCAATGTGCACAAGCACGTAGCCATTTCGGCCATTTTCTCTCTCTCTCTCTCTCTCTCTCTCTCTCTCGTTATCTCTTTCTATTTTCAAGGCCACTCTCTGCTGCTACTCGACCAACGCTCACACCTTTTAATGTAAATAAGAAAACTCTCATAATTTAAGTTCAAATCAATATCGGTGTTTACATTTACTCATGACTTGACTGTTACGCTCGGGCCTCTCTCTCTCTCTCTTCAAGACAACGCTCGTGAATAGACGGTTTCACTCGCCATTTTGTGAAACTTCTCGGGTTTCTCTTGGTTCTTTCTCGTGACTCTTTCTCATCATCCTCAACGTAGTCATCTCATCAGTACAGTCAACTCGACGAATCATCTACTTAGTGTTGGCTCAACTCGGAAGACATTTGATCTTCAATTAACTCAAACGGCTTAGCTCAATTCAATTCTTGGGTTACTTGCTCAGCAAGGAGAGCTTTCACGGCGTGGCATCTTTAGGTATTTCGCTCAGAACCAGTAATAATAATTTACCGGTGTTTTTACATTGCCCTTCTCACAGCCAGAAAATCAATAAAATTACTGTGCATTCTCTTGCTCTCTCTCTCTTTTCTTTGTGCTGTCTTACACGCAGCCATTTTCTTTTCTACTCTTTTCAAGGCCATTCTCTGTTGCTTTGTTTACCTCAACTGTACTCAAGCAAAACTCGTATTTATGGTTTGAATTAATATAATCAAATTCGTCAAGAGTTTTGACTAGGCGGTTTCTCAAATTAATTAATTTTCTTTACACGGAAATTAATGCTGGCAATTCTCAATTCAACATATTCTCATATCTCAGTTTCTCTCTTTAATCAATTATTATTCTCCTCTCAACGCTCAACTGGTCTACTCTCAAAAGGATCTACTCATCTTTAACAATCACCCAAGGACTCTGCTCAACAACAAAGAGGTTTCATCATAACTGCAAGCTCATTCATCAAGGTGTACATCAACTCAACTGAGTTGATTGCAACTCTTTATTATTGTAAATATTCAAGGAAGGTGTACACTATTGTTTAACTCAACCCAGAAGGTCTGTAAATATTGTAAATAAATAATCAAAATTGTATATAATGGTAATTAATGGTCTACTCAATTTAATTGACAACCCTCCCCTACCAGCTTTTAATCCGGCAAATAAATAAAAATTAATATTACGGCAAATCCGTAACAAAGTAGTATATTATTTTGATATTGAGATCAATATTTCGTTGAGTATCAATTTTTTCATAGCAGGCGACCTAATTTTGGCTGGAATTTAAATAGTTTTTAGTCAAAAAATAATTTCAAAACATCTATAATGAACGAAAAAGTTAAATGTAGCGTGTATATTGTTAAAAAAACACTAGTTTAGCACATAAAATGTGTCAAAAGTGTATGCTTTGGAATCAACTAAAACCCCAAATCCGCACTTCAGTTACTATGGGAGCTTGTTTGGAAACACATATTTTTGAGAGAAAAAAAAAGGTTGAAACCGTTCAAAAATGCGTGTGAAAATCGTAAAAAACGCGTATTTTGTGTTTTTTGACAACTTTAAACAGCTGTATCTTGGAAGCGGAAGATCGTACAGGGTTCCGGTTGGTCGCAAAATTTTTGTTTTTTCATAAAAAAATTTTAACAATTTTTTAATATGCACAAAAATTTAGCCTAGAAAAAGCTACGGTTGTTCGAAGATACCTGCAAATGAGCAAAAATAGAGGTACATTACGCTAGGTGAGCAACTTTAAAGCCGAAAATCCATACCTAATGTGTATTTTTTAGCTTTTTTGTAGTTACTTTGTGACGCCGAAATTAATTTTGTGGCCACCCCCAATTCCGAGAAATCGTGGCTAACCCAGCGTAATATTGCGTCAGCTGAGCATTCGAGATATCTCGGGCTAAGAAGGGAGTTAAGGGACCAGGTAGGTCGCAAAATTTTTAGCTATTTTGTGGCCAAAAGATGGCGCTGTTCCCGAGGGCGCGGCGGACCCCCTCCCACCCCTACCTGCTATCCCTGGGGTGGGGGGATGAAATCTTCAAGTTTAGGTCCCAACGATCGGGGTATACGCAAAGACCATGAACACACGCAGGACGTACCCAACGAAAAGCTAGAATCGCATAGCGTACTGTGTATCTTAGGTATGCGTGCGAGGTGTATACAACACGTAGTGATACTTCTAACGCTAAAGCTAAGTAGGGAAAAATTTGACGACCCAATACACTGGACATTCGAGTAATTTTATGAATAAATAAATAAATAAATAAATAAATAAATAAATGGATAAATAAATAAATAAATAAATAAATGGATAAATAAACAAATAAATAAATAAATGGATAAATAAATCAATAAATAAACAAGACCTTAAACTTTTCCAATGCATGTGCTATACAAAAAATGCGTTGTTTCAGAGTTAATTCGAGTTAAAAAGAAATGGGCCTTATAAAAGCTTTACAAGCCCCAGCAGGGCCTCAGGGGGCCCAAAAAAATTTTCAAAAAATACTTACAAATCGTAAAATTTTCTGCTCTTTCCGAATCCGGGGTTAAAAATAGGGGTTCCCATTTTAAAAAACGGACTTTGGGTCCGTAAGGCCCAAAATAAGGCCCCAGGCCCAATTTTTTTGGCCCATTTTGTTAGAAATTTTAAACCAAAAAACTTTTCTAATGCATGAGCTACACAAAAAATGCGTTATTTCAGAGTTAATTCGAGTTAAAAAGAAATGGGCCTTATAAAAGCTTTATAAGCCCCTGCAGGGCCTCAGGGGGCCCAAAAAATTTTTCGGAAAATACTTAAAACTCGTAAAATTTTCTACTCTTTCCGAATCCGGGGTCAAAAATAGGGGTTCCCATTTAAAAAAACGGACTTTGGGTCCCCAGGGCCCAAAATAAGGCCCCGGGCCCAAATCCAAGGTAACCATTTTCTTTCCCGATCCAAATCATAAAACTTTTACACGATAAATTTTTTGGTCCGGGGCTTCAGTTTCGAGATTTTGGAGCCTATAGATTAAAATGACTCACCCTGTATATATATATATATATATATATATATATATATGCGATTAGGCACAATGTCCGTACCCAGTGATATTTTTCACTCGTAAAAAAGATGTTATAAAGTTTCAGCTTTTCAAAATGATTATTTATATAAGGCCCCGGGCCCAAATCCAAGGTAACCATTTTCTTTCCCGATCCAAATCATAAAACTTTTACACGATAAATTTTTTGGTCCGGGGCTTCAGTTTCGAGATTTTGGAGCCTATAGATTAAAATGACTCACCCTGTATATATATATATGTATATATATATATATATATATATATATGCGATTAGGCACAATGTCCGTACCCAGTGATATTTTTCACTCGTAAAAAAGATGTTATAAAGTTTCAGCTTTTCAAAATGATTATTTATTCAATTTATAGTTTATGGTGGTCCTAAACCCCGTGGGATCAATTGAGTGCTTCAATTTATTTAATTTCGTTTTTAAGTATTTTTATGAAAGTATAAAGTATTTTTGTGAAAAATTTATGGATTACGATAGCTAATTTTAGGCTAAAAAATGATTTTTCAACAAGTTTTTAGTTTGTTTTTATTTACAGTAAGTGTTTTTGAAGAAAAAATTCGTGTGTTGACTCGCGCAGTTTGGGATATGATAGCCTTTTATCGGTGTTTTTCAGTGTTGTTTGTTTAGTTTCTTGTTAAAATGCTGGGTGACCCTATGTTTTTATTTTAAATATTGAAAGTAAAAAGTATAAAGATCATTTTTCACCTGAGTTTGTGGGGGTAAAGTTTCCGGGAAGTAATGGAAATTTAGAGTCGAAGAGTAAAAAATGCGTAAACTCCATTCACATCTATGAAAAAATCGAAAATTTCAAGTTAATTTTTCTCAAAAAGTAGCTCGGGTACCCACATTTTTTATTTGACCAATGAATCCAGGAGAGTTTTATTTACTTAAAAAAACTTGTTTAAAGGCTCAAACTTTCATTTAAACTTTATCATTAGAGGGTTTAGGACCACCTTAAAGGTTTTTTAGTTCGTTGGCGACTGTTCTACGGTTTGCGACCTGTCATTGAGATAGAAACTCAAAGCTTTCAGCCTCCTCCCACTCCACCCCAGGGGTAGTAGGTAGGGGTGGGAGGGCGTCCCCCATGCCCTCGGGAACAGCGCCATCTTTTGGCCACAAAATAGCTAAAAATTTTGCAACCCACCCGGTCCCTCAACTCCCTTCCTAGCCCGAGATATCCCGAATGCTCACCTGACGCAATATTACGCTGGGTTAGCCACGATTTCTCGGAATCGGAGGCGGACACAAAATTAATTTTGGTGTCACAAATTAGCTACAAAAAAGCTAAAAAATACCCATTAGGTATGGATTTTCAACTTTAAAGTTGCTCACCTAGCGTAATGTACCTCAAAAATAGCAATATCTGTGTAGGACTGTATTATTATAAAAATAACCAAACTATGGTGTAAAAAAATTTTTACAAAAAGAACTTATTTTGAACAAAATTTTCCTGCAAACTAGAGGTTTCTATCTCATTTTGACCAAAATTTAGAATTTTTCGAAAAATACCTTCAAATTGCTTAAAACAGCTTAAAAATAGGCCATTTTTAAGTCTTTGAAAAAATCTAGCACCAAGCAGAAATAAGATAGAGACCTCTAGTTTGCAGCAAAAGTCTTCTATTAAATAGAACTTTTGCCAAAAAAATTGCAATGAAATCGGTGAACCTCGTGCAGACGGTTTTTTAAAAAAGTTTTATTTTGACCCATATATATTGTGGGGGTTTCTGCATAAAAAAATTTGGCCTACCTGACCTAGATTGAAAATAACTTATCTATACAATTTTTGAGTGATGAACATGGCTAAACTAGTCTCGTTAGAGGTATTAAAAATTTTTTTTGCAAATACCATCACAATATATATATCATTTATAAGATCTTGAAAAAAAGGAAGCTTTTGGCGCAAGCCACAATAATTGCATATTGTAGGGGTTTCTGCATAAAAAAATTTCTTCTACCTGACCTAGATTGAAAATAACTAATTTATAACATTTTTTAGTGCTGAACATGGTTGAACTGGTCTCGTTAGAGGTATTAAAATTTTTTTTTGGAGAAACCCCTACAATATGTATATCATTGCAAAGGTCTTGAAAAAAGAAAGCTTTTGACGCAAACCGCAATTTTTTATTCTCTAAACTGCGCATGCGCGGGTCAAAATAGTGATTTCACAACCATAATTTTTATCTCGAGATCTAAGAGGGATAGAAAAACGCGGCTTGCGGCAAAATTTTGTTTACAAAAAATGTAGTTCAGCGATATAAGTGTTATATTTTAATGCAGTGTGCAGCCGCTAGGTGGTAATTTAGATAAAAAATTTCAATAATTTGGCCTAAAAAGTGTCTTCCACCACTTCAAAAAATTTGAAAAAATTTGTAAAGCTATTTTTTCTTAAAATACATAATACATTCTTTTTCAAGAGAGGTATGTATCACTGTTTTTTTTTAATCGTGTTTTTTAGGGAAAAAATTTGAAAAACAGCCTTAATAATTTGAATTTGGCACCAAAAATGATTTAAAAAATCATGGTTGAACTACATTTTTTGTAAACAAAATTTTGCCGAAAACCGCGTTTTTCTAGTTCTCTTAGATTTTGAGATAAAAATCAAAGTTGAAAAATCACTATTTCGGACCACGCATGCGCAGTAGTGAGTATAAAAAATTCTGGTTGGTGCCAAAATTTTTTTTTTTTCATGCCCTTTCGAATGATATATATATTGTAGGGGTTCGCGCTGGGGGCCAATCTGACTATCTTACCCGGCTATACCCTTTATTTTCCACACATGGTGCAAAAAGTTCAAACTTTCTGATATTTCCCAAACAGGAAGTTTGTACTTTCCTTGCCTTGTGTTGAAAAAAACATTACAATCAACGCTGGAAAAGTATGAGTTAACCCTTAGCAAACCCTTGACACTCTCGCCTTTAGCTCAGGTTTTGAAAACAAATTGTTTGAAAATTAGCTAAAAACCCAAAGAAGTGACCCAAATGTCTAGTCCTCGCGGGTCATCCTCGAAAGCCCTACTACACCGGCTTACCATCGATGCTAACGCTGTTGCTAAATGGTGAATGGTCCGAACAAAACGGCCTCAGGCTCAACCCCACCAAGACCGTGGCTATTTTTTTGGCAGCTCCGCTTTCCTTGAACTGCTAGCAAAGACCCCAGTCTTTCAGCTACCCAACATCATGGTCGCTGGCATGTCTATTCCCTTCACCTCGGAAATCAAGTTGCTAGGGGTAGTTATTACCTCTACCTTTAGTTGGAATAAGCATATCAGCTCCATATCGGCGCATGTATCTGCATCCTTGCACAGCTTCAGGCATAACAATCATGCCCTCACCCGTGCGCTCAAAAAACACCTCGTTGAATCACTGATCTTCCCTCATTTCAACTACGCCTGCGCTGTGTACCATCATCTCACCGACCAGCGATGGATTCGAGAATCTGCTCATGGGGACCAAGCACTCATTTCAGGTCAAAGAAAGACGCAAACGGTCGACAGAGCGATAGTTTCAAGTCGGTAGCCGCTAGTGCCCCCCGCTTTATTTGGAAAGATTGAACGTCACAGTAACCGCGCAAGTTTGAAAGTTAAATAACAGAAACCGTTGCCAATAATTAATAAATAAATAAACCACCAAGCTCTAAGCCCCAATAACGCTGGGGAGAGTGGTGAATAAATAATTTTTTATAAAGAATTAAACCGCCAAGCTCCAAATTCCAATTACGCTGGGGAGAGTGATAAATAAATAATTTTTTATAAACAATTAAACAAACCAACAAGCTCTAAACCCCCATAACGCTAGGGAGAACGACAAATAAATTAATTTTTATAAACAATTAATTCAACCGACAAGCTCTAAACCCTCATAGCGCTGGGGAGAGCGATAAATCATTAATTTTTTATAAACAATTGAATAAACCGACAAGCTTTAAACCCCCATAACGCTGGGGAGAGCGATAAATATAAAATTTTTTATAAACAATTAACTAAACCGCCAAGCTCTAAGCCCCCAGAACGCTGGGGAGAGCGATAAATCATTAATTTTTTATAAACAATTGAATAAACTGACAAGCTTTAAATCCCCATAGGCTGGGGAGAGCGATAAATAAAAAATTTTTTAGAAACAATTAACTAATCCGCCAAGCTCTAAGCCCCCAGAACGCTGGGGAGAGCGATAAATCATTAATTTTTTATAAACAATTAACTAAACCGCCAAGCTGTAAACCCCCATAACGCTGGGGAGAGTGATAAATAAATTATTTTTTATAAATAATTAACTACACCGCCAAGCTCGAAGTCCCAATAACGCTGGGGAGAGCGATAAATAAAAAATTTTTTATAAATAATTAACTAAACCGCCAAGCTCTAAGCCCCCAAAACGCTGGGGAGAGCGGAAAATCATTAATTTTTTATAAACAATTGAATAAACCGACAAGCTCTAAACCCCCATAACGCTGGAGAGAGCGATAAATAAATTATTTTTCATGAACAGTTAATTAAACTGCCAAGCTCTAAATTCCCATAACGCTGGGGAGAGTTATAAATAAGTAATTTTTTATAAACAATTAATAAACCAACAAGCTCTGAACCCCCCATACCGCTTGGGAGAGCGATGATTCATTAATTTTTAGAAACTATTATTTATAAAAATGTTTATAAAAAATTATAGATTTATCGCTCTCCCCAGCGTTATGAGGGTTTAGATCTTGTCAGTTTAATTAATTGTTCATAAAAAATAATATATTTATCACTCTCCCCAGCGTTATGGGGGTTTCGAGCTTGTTGGTTTAATTAATTGTTTATAAAAAATAATATATTTATCACTTTCCCCAGCGTTATAGGTGCTTAGAGCTTGGCAGTTTATTTAATTGTTTATAAAAAGATATTTATTTATGGCTCTCCCCAGCGACATGGAGGTTTAGAGCTTGTCGGTTTATTCAATTTTTATAAAAAATTATTTATTTATCGCCCCCCCCCCTAGTGTTATGGGGGTTTAGAGCTTGTTGGTTTAATTAATTGTTTATAAAAAATTAATGATTTATCGCTCTACCCAGCGTTCTGGGGGCTAAGAGCTTGGTGGTTTAGTTAATTGTTTGTAAAAAATTTTTTATTTATCGCTCTCCCCAGCGTTATTGGGGCTTCGAGCTTGGCGGTGTAGTTAATTGTTTATAAAAAATAATTTATTTATTGCTCTCCCCAGCGTTCTGGGGGCTTAGAGCTTGGCGGTTTAGTTAATTGTTTATAAAAAAAAAATTTTTATCGCTCTCTTCAGCGTTAATGGGGCTTAGAGCTTGGCGGTTTATTCAATTGTTTATAAAAAACTATTTATTCGCCCCTTCGAGCGATAAATAAATTATTTTTTATAAACAATTAATTGAACCATAAAGCTCTAAGCTCCCTTAATTTTTGATTAATTGTTTACAAAAATTAATTTATTTGTCGCTCTCCCTAGCGTTATAGGGGTTTAGAGCTTGTTGGATTATTTCATTGTTTATAAAAAATTTATTATTTATAGCTCCCCCCAGCGTTATGGGGGTTTAGAGCTTGTTGGTTTATTAATTGTTTATAAAAATTATTAATTTATCACTCTCCCCAGCGTAATGGGAATTTGGAGCTTGGCGGTTTAATGAATTGTTTATAAAAAATTATTTATTTATCTCTCTCCTCAGCGTAATGGGAATTTGGAGCTTGGCGGTTTAATTAATTGTTTTAAAAAATTTATTTATTCACCACACTCCCCAGCGCTATGAGGGTTTAGAGATTGTTGGTTTATTTAATTGTTTATAAAAAATTATTGATTTATCGCTCTCCCCAGCGATATGAGGGTTTAGAGCTTGTCGGTTGAATTAATTGTTTATAAAAATTAATTTATTTGTCGTTCTCCCTAGCGTTATGGGGGTTTAGAGCTTGTTGGTTTGTTTAATTGTTTATAAAAAATTATTTATTTATCATTCTCCCCAGCGTTATGGGAATTTGGAGCTTGGCGGTTTAATTAATTGTTTATAAAAAATTATTTATTCACCACTCTCCCCAGCGTTATTGGGGCTTAGAGTTTGGCGGTTTATTTATTTATTCATTTATTTATTTATTAATTGTTGGCAACGGTTTCTGTTATTTAGCTTTCAAACTTGCGCGGTTACTGTGACTGTCAATCTTTCCAAATAAAGCGGGGGGCACTAGCGGCTACCGACTTGAAACTATCGCTCTGTCGACCGTTTGCGACTTTCTTTGACCTGAAATGAGTGCTTGGTCCCCATGAGCAGATTCTCGAATCCATCGCTGTCACCGACCAGCAAAACCTGAAACTTCACCTTCTGCTAAATGCTTGTGTCCGATACGTCTTTGGCAACATCCCTTGGACTGCGCATGTCACCCCCTACATAATAGCAGTCGGTTGGCTCTCACTGAGTCGTCGTCGGGAATTTTTTTTATAGAAAACCTCGCCTTCAGGGTTTCCCAGCTACATAAGCCCTCTTACCTAGCTAGTCACCTCGTACCTCTGCACATCCTCTGCCCTCTACTATTCCTCATTTTCGTTCCAAATCTCCCACTTTCCCTGCTCTATGCGCTGTACAAATTGTTTTCCGACGACCTTAAGAGATCTACCTTAAAGCTGCAGCCACCCCCGAAGGCCTTGCATCCCTCATTCGCAAGCTCTCCTAGGATGCCTCCTCGATTGCTGAATGGGCCGAAGTCAATCGGCTCACGCTCAATGCTGGCAAGACTATCGCCACGCTTTTTGGTAGCCATCACTACCTCAAATCCCCTAGCACTCTACCCACCCCCCTCATCTCTGCCGCTGGTACCCCCGTCCCCTTTGCCGACAAGTCAAAGAGCCTCGGAGTCATCATCAACCCCTCGCTAAACTGGACCGAACATCTCTCTTCGATTGCCGCGCGGGTTTACGCCTCCCTCCACAGCCTCCTCTTCTACAGACATGCCCTCGCGCGACCCTTCCGGTAAGAACTCATTAAATCCCTTATTCTTCCTCACTTCGATTACGCGTGTGCCGTTGACCACGACCTCACTGTCGCGCCAAACCTGAAAATGCAGCGCCTCCTCAATGCCAGCGTTCGCTACGTCTATGGAAATATCCATTGGATGGCCCACGTCACGCCCTACCATCTCGCCCTCAGTTAGCTCTCCGCCAAACGCCGCCGCGAGTACTTTATTGGTACACTCGCCCACCGAGTCTTAAACTACCACCAACCTTCTTATTTGTACGACCAGCTCCCCCGATCTCACGATCTGCCGGCAGTGGCACCGGTTACTTCATCGTCCTCCCCGCTCGCACTTATACCCTGCGAAACTCCTTCTCTGGTTGTGCAGTCCGCACCCTCAACTCCCTTGGCCGCCACGACCTTGACAAGATCTCACCTGAGACCTTCAATTCCCTGCTCCGCGATACGCTACTTGAACGCGACCGTAGGGACTGGGCCGACCGCTCCCTTCGTGAGTGCCTCGCTATCGTCCCTCCTCGCCTACCTTCATTCCTCATTCTACCCCGCTCCTTACACGCCCGCTTGTAACTCCTACTCCCATCATGGCACAAGCTCATATATCCACTGTAAAGCAACCCCTATAACTACCTTGCACATGGACTTTGCCTTCATTATTATAAATAATGTATTATTGTAAACTGCTACCTTTTATCCAATTTTATGTATTTCTTCGAACTTAGATTTTCTCTGTGAACACTATTTTTTTATAATCTCATTGTAAACTTTCCAACGGCCGAATAGGGTTCTACCCCAAGGTCGAAATAAAAACTTTAGACAATCAATTAATCACTCGCCCCGATATCCGTCGCTCTGCCCGCATTGGGGGCGGCTACTTTTATATACCACCTGTTTGCACCGAGGCTCTGCAAAACTTATTTGCTCAAGTCGGTCCCTCCGTGATTAACTCGTACTTGGTGCGCTCAACCTAGATAGTATTTCTGTCGAGTTCTTCAAGTCACTGCTCCGCAACACTCTTTTTGACCGTGACTGTCACGACTCACGACTGGGTCATACGCTTACATCGAGAAGGACTCACGCCCATCTCACCCTACTTCAACGGCGTACTTTTCCTACCTAGGGATCTTATAGGGATCCCTATAGGGATAAGATCCCTACTTATAGGGATCGCTATAAGATCCCAACTTATAGAGATCCCTATAAGATCCCTACTCCTACAGCTCTGCGCCCCTTACTTTAACACACTAGAATCCAGCTGTTCGAGACCGAGACTGACGATACTTTGGATGGTCTTGGTCTCGGTTAATCTCGGTCTCAATCTCAATAATTTGACAAAGGAGGGGTTGTAATTTAGCCGAAATTTTCCCTACGCCAAATCTGCTGAAACTGCAGGATAAGGTGTCTTTTTGGATCTGAAAAAAAACATGCCGTAATCGTTTTTTCGATAAATTCATTAGCCGGGCATGCACATAAACAATTGTATCCCACTTGAAATACATGGAAAACCACAATTTTAGGTAGTTTTTCGTTTATTTCTCGAAAACCAGACTGGATTCATCTCTGAAATTTTAGTATGTTTCGAAGACATGAAAAACTCAACTTTTCAGGGTGATTCCGTAAAGGGGCAAGGTGGGCCACCCACTTTTTAAAGCCTCTGAAAGACCCGAAAATTTTTTTTTTTTTTAAATTCATAACTTGGTCTCTAGTTATCCGATCTGAACCAGGTTTGGCGCAAAATTTTTGTCTTTTATTCTATTTTTTAGAAAAATTAGTATCTCTATAGTTTTAAGAAGTTTAACTGCACGTAAATCGTCCATCACTGCTGGATTAACCCTGATGGGGGCTTATAGGCACAATTTTGGTGGGGGCCTATGCAAGGAAATTTTTTTTTACTATTTCAGTTAAAACGCATAAAAATTGAGGTCTGGGGAGCAACAACTCCTTCCAGCTAGAGGTTAACCTGAGGACCGCCGCGCCACCCCCCTTCCGCCCCTAATAAAATTGACGTCTAGAAAAAAAATGAGCCCAAAACCCTAGAAGCCCAAGTTCAACGAAAAAACTGATCAGCTATCCCCCAAGCTCTAAACCCCCAAAACCCTGTGCGCCCGAGCTCAACAAAAACACTTATCGGCTATCCCTCAAACTCTAAGCCCTCTAATACCCTGGGCGCCCGAGTTCAACAAAAAAACTGATCAGCTATCTCCCAAGCTCTAAGCCCCCAAAACCCTGGGCGTCGAGTTAAATAAATAAACTGATCAGCTATCCTCCAAGCTCTCCCTCTAAGCAAGTTTTGGGAGGTTTAGAGCTTGGGGGATAGCTGATCAGTTTTTTGTTGAACTCGGGCGCCCAGGGTTTTGGGGGTTTAGAATTTGGTACTTTGATTTGGTATTTGATTTGAAAAAAAATTTGGTACATTCTTTGAATTATATTTATTATGTTTTCTAATATTAAATTTAAAAAAAAAAAAAAAAATCGTACATACATGTGGTGGGGGCTTATTGATGGTGGGAGCCTATAGGCATGTGTCTGTTCTGCCTACCCATTTATCCGGCACTTTCGTCCATAACCTCACGTCGTTCGAAGGGTCTTGGGTTCGATCCTCGGTGCAGCCAACTTTAAATTTTTTAACTTCGTTAGTTGCGTTGGTAACATCGATCCCTACATTCACCCCGACGGCTTTGGAGTCGGTTTTACCAGGGGCTTTCATTTCAGCTCTTGTCAGAGATTATTTCGAGCGGGGGCAATATTTGGGGCATAATTCCCCAATGAGCTCATCCCGGTTCAGCGCTGGTCTAATCCAAGACCATCTGATTGGGGGCAATATTTGGGAAAGTTCCCCATGAGCCTCTGGTTTAGCGCTGGTTCTTCGATTAACTCGAATGGGGCATATACCCTGGGTTTCCCGTACTTCACATGGTCTATTTGGACCATGGGCTAATGCGAAGCAGTGTGAGGCAAAATTCGTCAATTAGCACATATAAAGGAGCATAAAAGTCGCGACTATAAATAAGTAAAAAAAAAAAAAAACCTCAAAATTTTGAAAAAAACGTGGTTTTTTGGACTTTTTAATGCCGTTTTAGCTTAAAAGTATAACGAAATATATTTTATCTGAAAGAACTGAAAAAAATGCATCTTTTCTTTTCCAAGGTTTTTATACGATTTATGAGTTTAAAGTCGATTTAATTCACTTTAAAGATAAAAAATCGAGACAGTTCGTTAAAAAACCGTTCAAAACTTGAAAATTTAGTGCGTAAGCCCCCATTTTTTTTCATAAAAAGATGCCTTTTTAGCTCTAGTTTACGTTGATATACATTTTTATATTCTTTTATTCAATATTTATTGTAAAAAATTCATAAAACAGAAAAAATACAAGAAAATGCCCCTTTTTTACTCAAAGAATATACCCGGGTAAGATAGTCGAATCGGTTTACCCAGTTAATAAATTTTGTTTCCTGCCCTATAAGTCACTTTGTTGTAAGTTAATTTATAGTACCCCTGGTCACTCTAACCACAAAATCGAATCTTTGATGCGTGTTTTCGGTGACTCGTACTATAAAATAGTATATAGTACGGGTGCAGTACGTCAACAGGGCTTATTAAGAACCTCGTGCTGTGCTTTGCTACGCACTCGGGTCCTTAAAACCGCCCCGTTGACGATGCTGCACCCCTACTATAATACACTATTTTAAGTGCATTTATTATTCTACCTACGAGAACGTGCTATTATCTTACTATATTATATAGTTGTTTTTCCTCTCTCACGCCCCCCCCCCCACAGGCCTCTCAAAAAAGTGCTTAACTAACCGTAAAAGTGTACCGAAATATGCTTATTTCTATGAGTTTTGAATTGTCCTATAATTTTCCAATCACGCCCCCCGCCCGCCCTTCCCACGCCCCCCATTTTTAATGTTTTGTTACAAGTTTTGTATATTTTCTTTATTTATTAACTCTTTTTTAATGGTATGATTAAACTATATAAAATTTTAAAATTTGAATTCATTAATTTTAAAAAATTTCATTATAAGATTAATTAGAAAAATCCAAGTTTTTAATTTAAAAAAAATGAAAAAAAGATTTTATTTTCAGAAAAATTAAATTTATAATGGAGTAATTTTTTCTTTTTAATAAATTGTAAAATTTTATTTAAAAAATTCTTGTTAAACTTTAAATCCTTATTTATTTTTTTTTTTTTTTTTTTTTGTAATTATCATCCAAATATATTCATGTATGTATTCATGTATGTACTCGTGCGCGTACGCGGAGGAGTCTCCGCGTAGGCGCAAACTTACCCTTTCAAACAAAAATTTGCGCGTACGCGCAACTTAGGTGTTCCGCGTACGCGCAAACTAAATTATCCCGCGTGCGCGCAAACCTAGGTACTCCGCGTGAGCGCAAAAACTTTAGATCTCCGCGTGCGCGCAAAACTCTAGATCTCCGCGTGCGCGCAAAAACTTTGAATACGTTGCGATAAATGCATCAATTATTGTCCTTCTAAACATTAAAATTGTGATTAAAAAAACTTCCTAACTCTATAAAATTTATTTTTCACACACGGTGCAGAAAGTTCAAACTTTCTGATTTTTCCCAAACAGGAAGTTTGAACTCCTTGCTTTGAGTTGAAAAAAACATTACACTCGACGCTGGAAAAGTATGAGCTAACCCTTAGCAAACCCTTGACACTCTCGCCTTTGGCTCAAGTTTTGAACACAAATTGTTTGAAAATTAGCTAAAAACCCAAAGAAGTAACCCAAATGTCTAGTCCTAGCGGGTCCTCCTCTCAGGGTTGGATAACTTTTTTTGGATCATCGATTGCAGAAATTTTGGAAATCGCTTTCTGGTACCGAATGATGAGCAAAATCATCAATAATTTTTCTAAATGGTCCTTGAATTTAAATTGGTTGAGATCTTCTTTATATTGAATATTGAATCAATTGGGATGTGTCTTGACTGAACAAATTATAGTATAGATTTGTAAAAGTATATTTAATGGATTTTTGGAAAAACCTCGGCCAGGATTATTTTGGTCAATGTCCTCATTACAGGCATCACGATTACTGTTACTGCTTCAATAAGGTATGTTCAACAACGAATATTAATACCTAATAACAAAGTGGATTGTTGAAAAAAAATAAGATAAAAATTTTAAACGAAATTTACTGTGTACTACATTTAGATCAATGAGATAAATATTGACTACGTTGTGTATTAATATTCGTTGTTGAACATGCCTTATTGAAGCCGTAACAGTATCGTGATGCCTGTAAAAAGAACATTGACCAAAATAATCGTGGCCGAGGTTTTTCCAAAAATACTTTTAAAAATCTATAATATAATTTGTTCGGTCGAAAATATCTTTCCTAGTCGACAGGTTAGATCAATAAGGTATATCCGTATATTATTGCACAGCATAGACGAGATTTATCTTATTGATCTAACCTGTCGACTTATCGTTTCTTCAAAAGTTCTTTGTTAAAATAAAAAAATAAATAAAACTCAAGGCAGATCCCAATCGATTCAATATTCAATTTAAAGAAGATCTCAACCAACTTAAATTCAAGTCCAAACTCAAAAAATTGAACAGGAATAATTTGTTACTAGAAGTACTTTTTAGCATTTTCTAAGGTTTGAAATATAAATTGTTCAGATTTATACTTTTTGAGTTAAGATTTGAAAATATTTTTCTCTTAAAGTTCATGAAGAGACAAAAACATGCAAGGATACACATGTCTAGGAGTGCAATGGGCTTTAAACACAAATTGTTTGAAAATTATTTAAAAAACAAAAATAATTCAAACATTTTGTGTGGATAGTCGAAAAAAAGGACTATTTAGAAAAATTATTGATGATTTTGCTCATCATTCGGTACCAGAAAGCAATTTCCAAAGTTTCTGCAATCGATGATCCAAAAAAACTTATCCAACCCTGACTGACTGACTATATAAGGTTTTTATTTCGGCCTTGGGGTATAACCCTATTTGGTCGCTTGACAAGTACATCGAGTGATACAAATATATGGTAACACGTTCGCATAAATAGATAATTAAATGCACTTAAAACTAGATTACAACGAAGTAAATAACAAAGATATAATATATAATAGCACGTTCTCGTAGGTAGAATAATAAATGCACTTAAAATAGTATATTATAGTACAGGTGCAGCATCGTCACCGGGGTGGTTTTAAGGACCCAAGTACGTAGCGAAGCACAGCACGAGGTTCTTAATAAGCCCTGTTGACGTACTGCACTCGTACTTTATACTATTTTATAGTACGAGTCACCGAAAACACGCATCAAAAATTTGATTTTGTGGTTAGAGTGACCAGGAGTACTATAAATTAACTTACAACAAAGTGACTTATAGGGCAGAAAACAAAATTTATTAACTGGGTAAGTGTGGCAGGTGCAATAGTAAATCGAATCGAATCGTGGGATAATCCATTCACTAGAAAATATATGATGTTTTCCCGTGCGAGATCAATTCTATTGCCATTTAATACATTTATTTCCCGCGCAATGTTAATTCTACTCCCATTCAATATATTTTTTTTCCCGTTTAATACATTTAACTTCCGCTCAAGTATTTTTTTCCCGTGCATTTATTTTCTTTCCCGTTTAATCACTTTTTTTTCCGTGCAAATGTCTTTTTTCCCGTGAATTCGACCTAAAATTTCCCGTGCGTTTGCTTTTTTTCCCGTGCTAATAAATTAAACCTTTTTCTAATAACCCCCCATGCCCTTTTTTTACTTACGCCCCCATTTTTGATATATGTTATCAGTTTCTACCCACATCGCAAATTTTTGATACAAGTTATCAGCTATGTATCTATAGAAGAAATTTAAAAAGTAACTACGAAGCATTAAAAAAATTAACTAATATCTAAAGATAAAAGAGAGAACCCAAAAAGAATGTCAGCATTTTATTCGTGATGTGATTGGTTGAAGAACAAAATTTAAAATTTGAATTTTTATTTTTAATTTTTATATTACAATTCAATTAAAACATCTAGACAATAGATTTAATGAAAAAATAATTATGTAATCAAGTGTTCGAAATTATCCGATTATAATCATGAAAATAATAATTATTAGTATACAAACTGAAACAAAACCAATGAATCTATAACCACAAAAGTTTAAATGAATATGAACTCTGAACGTACCGCAAAGGTAAAGGGTATATACACCACCCAATTTAACATCAGAAATTCAGCCAATGGACCAAGGAATTATCAGAGCTGTGAAAGCACGTTACAGATCGAAAATGTTAAGATTTTTAATTGCTATTGCTGAAAAAGATGGCTCAAGAGCAGAATTTCAAAAATCCATTACTGTTTTACACGCAATAAGATGGATGTATGCTTCTTGGAAAGAAGTTCAACAGTCAACTTTTGAGAAGTGTTTTCGTCGTGCTGACTTCCCTGTATCATCTGAACAATCTCAGACCGTTGATGATGAAGCGCCTCTAGCAGAAGTTTTACAAATTCTTCCAAATGATTTTCTTTCAATCAATAAAATCGAACAGCGAGATGAAGGAAAGCTTGTTTATGAGCCGTTCCCGGTTACCATTAATGAAGCCGTTGAAGAAGTATTAAAATCTTTCCTCGAACCTCAAAAGAACCATGATGAAGAAATTGACGAAGATGAGGAAGAGGACACAAATCAAACGATAAACAAATATTTATCTTACGATGAAGCTTTAAAGAGTGTTATCGATATCATTCGATTTTGAGGAAAAGTTGAAATTAATGTTGAACATTTATATGATTTATATATTGAGATTGAAGCAAAGTGGATTTCTTCAGCTTGTGCTGCTAAGCAAACGAAGATCACAGATTATTTCAATTAGAAAATTAAACTATAATACATTACTAAAAATTTGAAACTTTTTTTTTAGCCCACCCCTTCACTTTCCTTTGTACATTGGCCACCTGCATACATTGGCCACTTTTCCTTGGAACGGGAGGTGGTCAATGTACACAGGTTCTACTGTATAACTTATTGTCGATTAATTTAAATGAAGCTTCGACAAAACTTGTTTTAGATAATATAATACAATGTTGCGTGCGCTTCGCTTAGAGAGCTTCAAGGTTTGGCAAGAGGGTAGGTACATCAGTAGATTCAAAAGTGGGTAAGTGTTTATCTACAAAGGTTTGTACAGGATCGAAAACAATAGTATAAAAGATGTTAGTTTCAGGGTTAGATGTTGAGAAAAAAAAAAAAAAAAAAAAAAGTACAACATACGTTCAAAGTTACAAATTGAAGTATGAAAATAATAACAAAGTGAAAGAGGCTACACATGGCTGGAAACTGGTGTCGTAAGATAAAATTCGATATTAATCAAGATAGGTTGATTGGGACAGACCTACGTAGAAAAAGCGTTGATAACAAATGTAAAAGGATGTAGGAAATATTTGTCAAAAAAGTTAAAGAGCTGTGTGGGCAAAATTGTATGAAGATGATTAGTTTCACGATTGCAATTACAAAAAAATTTGAGAAGAACAATAGAAAAGATAGTTTTCACAAAGTTGAGAACAAAGATTCAAAGTTAGAGACCAAAGCATGAAAAAAAGAAAAAACAACAGCAAACACCAAAATTTAAGCAAGTAGATTCATGTGAAAGAGATAGAAACAATATTAAGCAAAAATGTACATATGAGCGTAGGTTCAAAGTTACAAACGTAATGACAAGTCCAGGTACGGCAGTAGGTACAATGTAGTTACCACAGTAGTTATCAAGTTTGAAACAATGTTATGAACAAGGTTTGTTATAGGGTTATTTAGAGTAGTAAGTACAAGAGGATAAAAAAGATTATACACAAGGCTAGATTCAGTGTAGAAGATTAAAAAAAAAAAATAAAGAACTAGAGTTAGCATGGGACTAGAAACAGATGTAGAAACAAATGCATGTGCAGAAGGTTCGGCGTTAGAAGCTTGAGTAAAAAATAGGTAGTAAGCACAAGATTATTAACATATCTAGGAAGTAAAAAAATCAACAGACGTAGTAAAGAGAGTCGGAAAAAAATACTCAACAGACGTGGATAGTAGCAAGGTTATAAAGCAGGGAAGGTTAATAAATAAAAAGACGAAAATAAGTCGGTAAAAGCATAGAAACAGATGTTTAACAAAGGATTGAAATGAAAGTATGATCAAACATTAGAACAAAGTAGTCTTAGAATTAGAAATAAAAGCATGAAAAAAATTCAAACACCAGTTATCACCATGATAGAAATATATATATAAACATGAGCATATTCCTGTGTAAGAGCTTAGTTATAAAAAGCAGTAAGTGCAACGGTAAGAACAAGGGTACACGGGTTTGGAGTAAGATGAAAGGTGAGAACAAAGGTAGGCACGAAATAAGGTGCAGGTGTAGTCACAAGCTATAAAAGTAGAAACAATGGTATGTATCAGAGTAGGTACAGAGGTAGACACAAGAGTATGTGTATAAGCGTAGGTACAAGTGTAGATTCAAGCATAAAATTCAGGGGGGTTGGCGAGCGAAGCGAGCAGGTGGGTACCCCCCCTAGTATATTATATCTTTGTAATTTACTTCGTTGTAATATAATTTTAAGTGCATTTAATTATCTATTTATGCGAACGTGTTACCATATATTTGTATCACTCGATGTACTTGTCAAGCGACCAAATAGGGTTATACCCCAAGGCCGAAATAAAAACCTTATACAGTCGGTCAGTCAGTCAGGGTTGGATAAGTTTTTTTGGATCATCGATTGCAGAAACTTTGAAAATCGCTTTCTGGTACCGAATGATGAGCAAAATCATCAATAATTTTTCTAAATGGTCCTTTTTTTCGATTATCCACACAAAATGTTTGAATTATTTTTGTTTTTTAAATAATTTACAAACAATTTGTTTTCAAAGCCCATTGCACTCCTAGACATGTGTATCCTCGCATGTTTTTGTCTCTTTATGAACATTAAGAGAAAAATATTTTCAAATCTTAACTCAAAAAGTGTAAATCTGAACAATTTATATTTCAAACCTCAGAAAATGCTAAAAAGTACTTCTAGTAACAAATTATTCCTGTTCAAATTTTTTGAGTTTAGATTTGAATTTAAGTTGTTTGAGATCTTCTTTATATTGAATGTTGAATCAATTGGGATGTGTCTTGAGTTTTATTTTTTTTTTTTTATTTTAACAAAGAACTTTTGAAGAAACGATAAGTCGACAGGTTAGATCAATAAGATAAATCTCGTCTATGCTGTGCAATAATATACGGATATACCTTATTGATCTAAGCTGTCAACTAGGAAAGATATTTTTGACCGAACAAATTAAATTATAGATTTTTAAAAGTATTTTTGGAAAAACCTCGGCCACGATTATTTTGGTCAATGTTCTTTTTACAGGCATCACGATACTGTTACTGCTTCAATAAGGCATGTTCAACAACGAATATTAATGCACAACGTAGTCAATATTTATCTCATTGATCTAAATGTAGTACACAGTAAATTTCGTTTAAAATTTTTATCTTATTTTTTTTCAACAATCCACTTTGTTATTAGGTAGGGTCTCTGTACCTAATATGGCCCCCCCTGTTATTTTGAATATGCTCGATATACGGCATTTCTACAATTAGGTAGGAAGAAGTCAAAAACACTGATTTATGAAGTTTTGAGTTGTTTTGAACATTTGAAAATTATTTTTGCGCACGCCTTATAGCTAAAACTAGTTTCGTTTACCTTCGTTATTATTTTACGCTGTAATTAAATGGTCTGCCAAAAGATTTAGACTCACCTGACCGAAATTTTCATAAGTAGCTTCGATTCGTTATTGTTTCAGCTTTAAAACGTGATTTTAGTTTTTGTTCAACTCGTTTTTTAACGGCTTTTATTCTTAAATAACTTTTTATTCTGCAGTGTACCTAATATGGACCCCCACGAATTGGTATGAATACCGATATTTCATAGATTTGCTTTCATTTTGCTAGGTATTAAAATTTTATAAATTAGTATTTGGAATATCAGTTAATTTAGTTTGTAAAATTGTAAAAGACGCTGTTAAAGTATACACAATTTATTCGCAATTAATAAATTACTTCAAAGGGGCCATATTAGGTACACAAATTTTTGGTGTCTTAAAAAAACGTGTTTTAGTAAATCCTCTGGCATTTCAAGCTCATTGATCAAAATCGAACGCGTAAGGTCTCATTTTAAAGACCTTGAATTAAACTTTAAAATGAGACCTTACACGTCAAAAAATATTGATTTGATTCGCCACAACGTCGATTCTCGCTTAGGGAGGATTAGGTACATCTACCTTGCTTATTTTTCGTATGTACTAACGAAACTGATTTGCTAAAAGTTAAAAGAACGTACGGAATTACTGAGTCAAAAAATTTTTTTTTATAATGCTTTACTCAGCAGACAAAAAAGACCGTCCAAAATAATTACATTTAACATGGTGTACTGAATTTCAGTACTACCATTCAGGAAGCTTTCCCAAACAGTGAATTAAAATTATCAATATTAGATTAGAGAATTAAATTTAAATACAAAATTGAGTTTTACGCCATTTTTAAATTCATAAAAATTGAAAAGTACATCATAATTATCTGCGTTGGTCGGTGATCGGTTTTTATTGTTAGTGTGCGTACATTTTTGTTTTTTAATCGCTTGATTCACACAAATAAAATTATTTTATTTATTAAATTTTTTATTAAAATTTAACAATTTCCTTAAAAAGCCCAGTTTTTTTTCTTATTTGACCATACAATGTAGACCCCCACCTTTATTATGCTTTTCATTGGCATTTATATTTATTTAAAATTCATGAAATTTGAAGTTTATTGTAGCTAAAACTTACGAAAAATTGAAAAAATATGAGGTTTAACGTACTGCAAAGGTAATTTTTGGCTAATTTTATAATATGTATTTTGAAAAAATTTATTTAAAAAACGCTCAAAAGTTAATTTTGTTAACTTTCAAGCTGACACAATAGTGTCTACGAAACGACTAAATTCAAAATCACTTAAGGTATTTTATTGTGAATTTACCTTGAGTATATTCAAATAACAGGGGGCCCATATTAGGTACAGGGACCCTACCTTATAACAAAGTGGATTGTTGAAAAAAAAAAAGATCAAATTTTTAAACAAAATTTACTGTGTACTACATTTAGATCAATGAGGTAAATATGGAAATCGTTGTGCATTAATATTCGTCGTTGAACATGCCTTATTGAAGCAGTAACAGTAATCGTGATGCCTGTAATGAGGACATTGACCAAAATAATCGTGGCCGAGGTTTTTCCAAAAATCTATCAAAAATACTTTTATAAATCTATACACGGAGAAGGAGACACACTATGAAACACAATGTGTGCACGGTGTTTTCCAGTGTACGCATTTGACGCATGCTTTTTTCTGGGTTACTCAAGTTCTGCTGAATCTCTAACCTCGAAACTTTAAAATTGTATAAATATAAATATCAAGTTCGAAATCATAATTGAAGTTTATAAATTTCTTAGGAAAGATAGCAAGAACATTTCAAAGTAAGAATTGTACACAGTTTTTAGTGTAAAACTTTGAAAAACTGGTTACGTGGGTGTTCCGAGCGCCGTCGTCTGCTCTATCGAAATTGTGTCTCTAAAAATTTTGCACTGGAAAATACGGTGCATGCACTTGGAAATACGAAGTGTGACTTCGAATCACGCTGCACCACGCATCATGTAAACGATGGCGCTGTACACCAAGTTTCATGATGTACTTCTTTCTTCGTGTAGATACTATAATTTGTTCGGTCAAGACACATCCCAATTGATTCAATATTCAATATAAAGAAGATCTCAACCAATTTAAATTCAAGTCTTAACTCGAAAAATTTGAACAGGAATAATTTGTTACTAGAAGTACTTTTTAGCATTTTCTGAGGTTTGAAATATAAATTGTTCAGATTTACACTTTTTGAGTTAAGATTTGAAAATATTTTTCTCTTAATGTTCATAAAGAGACAAAAACATGCGAGGATGCACATGTCTAGAAGTGCAATGGGCTTTGAACACAAATTGTTTGTAAATTATTTAAAAAACAAAAATAATTTAAACATTTTGTGTGGATAGTCGAAAAAAGGACCATTTAGAAAAATTATTGATGATTTTGCTCATCATGCGGTACCAGAAAGCGATTTCCAAAGTTTCTGCAATCGATGATCCAAAAAAACTTATCCAACCCTGAGAGGAGGACCCGCTAGGACTAGACATTTGGGTCACTTCTTTGGGTTTTTAGCTAATTTTCAAACAATTTGTGTTCTAAACCTGAGCCAAAGGCGAGAGTGTCAACATTTTTATTCCACTCGGCCATGTAATTGGCACTTTTCGACGTGTCAGTTCTGTGGAATGAAGCATTACATTGCTGCTGCGCTAGCAGAAAGGGTTAGAATATGAAAATTCCACCACGTTCGATGGATTTTGGAACATTGCTGCTCTTTTTTTTTGTTTGACAGTGAGAGTTTTTTTTAAATTTGTAACCTCACTCTTATATCGTTGTTATTGAGGGTTAATTTTAATCCAAAATAGCCTTAATAATTTGATTAATGATTTTTTAGCTCCTCCGGTTGACCAAATAAATAGAAAAATGAAATGAAAAGTGCTTAGTTTTTAATTGTGTTATTAATATTTCATACAAAAGTGATACGTAGGTATAATAATCACAGCTCCTTAATTATTTAATTGTCTCTCTTTGTTTATTTTTTATCTTTCATGAAGATTTCTGTTTAAAATTTAATTTTTTTTATGAGCAATACCTGTTTGATATTGAATGATTAGTTATATTTTCGATGGACCACGGGACGTAGGTGCAAGGGAGGAGCAGCGCTAAAGGATCTTGAAATAAAAACTCGGGTTTTCACTGCACTGCTTTGTTTATTCCGCGTTTGAATTACAAGAGTTCGAGACTCTTACACTTTAAATTAAATACTTGCTCGGAGCCGAGTCTTTTGCCTTTTTGACAGGAAAAGCTTGGACTCCGTTTTTTCTATCTAGTGCGTGAGGTTAGAAGTTTCCCGTGACGCGTGGATGCGGCTTACACGGACGGAGAACGACTGACTGTGCGGGTGGAAGTCGACGGCGTCGCTCGCTCCTGACGTCGCTGCGGTGACTCGGTCAGTTTACAACGTAGCGGCGTGAATTCCAAACATTGCCGCCCACTTTAATCGAATCCAGTTTGATTAATAATTTTAATCTACAACATTGCAAAACAGAAAAAAAATAATGATTAAAATGGTACTTATCTAACTTAAACTACTTTATTTATCTTTCTTAATTTTTGGGTGTGATTAGCCATGTAATCTGACTAATCAATCGAATCAGGATATTCATGACTCACCAGGTCTGACTAAACCTTCATCGGCAGGCACCAACAATACTAATTTTACACCAGGACGCTCGAAGATGGAATGAGCGGTTTTACGGTATAATATCGAGAATTCCCAAAGCTGTCGGGATTAGTGCCTATTACCTTGCCTAAAGGCCATTGACCTGGTGAAGTCTTCTTGTGGCGAATAAAAACAATATCCCGTACGAGGAAAGATCTCTTTTTTCGTGACCACTTTGAACGAGGTTGGAGCGAGGGAAGATACTCGTCCTTCACGCGTTGCCAGAAGTGTTGTACTTTCTGTGCTAGGATTTTCTACCTTTTTCCTATTGGGATGTTTTCCTCCGAATAATCGGCTACAGGTACTAAAAACGATCTCCTTTGGATAAGGAAGTGAGCTGGGGAGAGAAAATCGACGTCGGACGGATCGTCTGACAAAGGCAGAAGAGGTCTTGAGTTGAGGCAAGCCTCGATACGACAAAGTAGTGTGGCGAGCTTGGAAAATGTGAGGATACTTTCCCCGATGACTCTCTTAATATGATACTTGGTTGATTTCACTCCGGCTTCCCAAATCCCGCCCATGTGTGCGCCACCAGGGGGATTCCAGGTCCAGGTCGTACCCTGGGGAGCCAAAGTTGCGCTGACTCGCGCAGTAAAGTCCGAGGATTTTTGCAACATTTGCTGGAGTTCGCTGTCCACACAAATGAAGTTTGAACCTTGGTCACTGCGAAGCTCGTTGCAGTGGCCACGCCTAGCTGTGAATCGATGGAATGCCGCAATAAAGGCTTCCGAGTTGTAGTCCTCTACGGCTTCTAGATGGATGGATCGGGTGGACAGGCAAACAAACAGGTAAATGTAGGCTTTCATGGTACCCTTACCTCTACTCTTGGTGAGACGCACGAACAGCGGACCAGCATAGTCAACGCCTGATCGACTAAATGGTGGTGATAGCAGGACTCGCGCTCTGGGTAGCTCACCCATGAGCTGAGTATACTTCTGTGCGGCGTACCTTTTGCACGGCTTGCACTTACATATCATATTTTTAACAGCTGCACGGCCGTTAAGTAACCAAAAACGACGTCGAAGCGTCCCAAGGGTCAATTGTACGCCTCCGTGCAGTGTAGCCTCGTGGGTTTCATGAAGAAAGTGTCTAGGTACCATCGCCGTGTACCGTATTCGGTGCACGGTGCACGGTACACGGTACCAAATAAGAGTTACTTTAGACACTCTGTGAATTTAAGTGGGTTATTTAGGATGGGTAATTAGATTTAAAGTAAAAACTAGTAGTTTTTTTAAACTTAAGTGGGTTATTTGGAATAAATTATAGGATCTAAAGTAAAAAGCTACCGTGTACCGTGTACCGTGTACGGTACACGGCGATGGTACCTAGACACAACCTTTCATGAATTAGCAACTTGGAGAAAAAACAGTCTCCTGGAAGAATGAGTGGATGTTTTTGATCGAAGACCAATAAGGCGCGATTTAGTCTACCTCCAACACGAAGGAGTTTTTTGTCTATCAAAGGATTTAACCTAGCGAGTGAGGTCTTAAGTTTTGGATCATCTTGAGTGCGCAGCAGCTCAATTTCTTCGGCGAAGTGAAGTTGTTGAAATAAATACACGAAATAATGACAAGAATTTTCCAACTCCCCAGGCTTTATTATGACTGAGTCACTGGGCTTGATTTGATTTAAAAATTCAAGGTGTAAGGTCTCGAGTTTAGTATTTGCAAACTCCTCTACGGAGGACGTTACGTAGAAATCGAAAGACGTAAGCTGTAACTCTTAGCAATTTATTCAGTCTGGAGAATTTGTGAGCTAAAACCCACATTATAGAATCAGGAGTTTCAATCAAGTGTAAGGCTGTTATCATTGAATTTTTCAAAGTCCTTTCATCCTGGACTTTTTCAACCGTTAATTTATCGAGTGATGTGGACCAGGGCAGAGTCGAATCACGTAACCACGTGGGCCCTTGCCACTAAAGTTTATACTCAGCTAGCAACTTAGGGTCTAGCCCTCGCGACGCAACATCAGCTGGATTTTCTTTGCCTTTAACATGATGCCAATGTGCTTGAGGCACTAAAGTGAGTATGTCCCTACACCGATTAGCTACATAAGTTTGCCAACGGGCGGGATGACTACGTAGCCAAAAAAAAGTGTCCTTGGAATCGGACCACAAATGCATGGAATTTATATTTATTCTCAATGATTCAACAACGTGGTTTGCGAGTTGAGCTAGTAATTGGGCTGCGCACTATTCTAAACGAGCGATACTTTGAGTCTTAAGAGGAGAAACTCTGGTTTTTGCGTTATGTAGTGAAGTATAGGTCTGATCACCTACTACGATTCTTAAGTAAACCACGGCACCGAAAGCCTCTCGTGAAGCGTCACCAAAACCGTGAAGTTCACAAATCTTAACTTCGGGTGTCCAGTGAATGTACCTTGGTATTTTAATGGATTTTAGAGAGGTGAGCTTTCCGTATCACTCTCGCAAGTCAGAAATGAAGTCTTCTGGAAGAGGGTCGTCCCAACCGCATTTGAGTAACCAAAGAGACCGCATAAACAATTTAGCGGTTATAACAACTAGTGCGATCCAGCCCACTGGATCAAAGATTTGAGCGATACGTGATAAAACTATTCTTTTTGTGTAAGTATTGTTTAGAGGATGACAATTCAAATCAATCTGGAATGAATCTATATCAGCTAGCAATTTCGTACCTAAAACTGTGATGGAAGAAGAATTCTTGAACAATAACGCTGGCTCAATTGCTAACTGATCACCAGGTAGGTGACTAAGAATTTCCGGGTGGTTGGCTAACCATTTTCTGAGGTTCATACCTGCTTTAGAGAGTAATTCAATCAATTGGGCCTGTTTTTTCAAGGACTCTTGTAGTGTATGGCCACCTAACGGGATGTCGTCCATGAAACGCCTGTATTGTAAGGTGTCTGCTGCTAGTGGATAATCAGCAGCATTTTCTTCAGCCAGGAGTAGCAATGTTTTATTTGCGTGCCAAACTGAGCAATTCAAGCCATATGTGACCGTGAGTAGATAAAGAATGTCAATCGGCTGATCAGGACTTAAACGCCAAACTATTGCTTGGTAGTGGACATCCTCATCGTGGACTCTAATCTGATGGAACATCTGTTGCACGTCAGCGACGAATACATATTTATATACTCGCCAATTATTTATTACATCAGGCAGTTCAGGCAGGAGATTCTGACCAGTATGCAAAATGTCATTGATCGATATATTTTTACTTGTTTTACTCGACCCATTGAATACTGTTCTCAATTTGGTCGTGGAGCTTGATGGCTTCAATACCCCATGGTAAAGGCAAGAAGTAGCAACTATCTATCGGTTTAAGCTCTGGAGAGTTAGGAGAAACGAGTTTCATGTGACCACGATCAATGTAGTCTCTCATGAAGTCCTTGTACATTTTGTCAAAGTCTGGATTTGTCTCAAATTTCTTTTCCATCCTAGATAGCATTTTCACTGCTTTCTGATATGAATCACCTACATCCTGGATTAAATGCTCAAATTCTTGCTTAAATGGTAGTCTTACCACGTAACGACTTGTTACGTCTTTGGTAGTAGTTTCGGCAAAAAACTTCTCACAGTATTCTTCATCTGGTGTCAGAATTTTTACTTTTGGCAACTCTTCCTGCCACCAAAAATTCTGTACAAGCTCAGAGAGTTCATCAGTTGTCGCGCAGCGATGAGACACTGTCGCAGTATTCGTGGGAGTGAACTGGATACCCGTGGAACCACCTGAGATATACCAGCCCAATTGCGAAGCCGTTGCAATTGGTTCGCTTGGTTGTCCCTTGTCTATTCCATTGAGGGTTAAATCTGCGTGGATATCGGAGCCTAAAAGTACCTCGACAGGATGCTCCAAGGTAGATTCAGGATCTGCCAGATTGAGACCTAAGAGATGACACAGACTGGATCGGGTGTACGTTTTTGGAGGAACGTACGATGAGACATTACTAATGACTAACGCACCAACCTTATAAACAAACTAAGGCTTGCGATTGCAAGAATGATTTAACACGTTCTTGAGTGGGGTATTGGGATGATCTTCCCAAGTTTACCTCCCACTCCCTTCGAGTTTGCTTGTCCATTCTCGAGACTAGAATATGGACTACTATGCCTGACCAATGTCTTGTTGATCTATTCAACGCTGCAAGGGCGTCAAGAGATGTGAAAACGTCGTTAAGTAGTCGTCTAATTTCTGTAGACGACTCTTTTGTCATGGGCTTAACTTCAAAAAGGTCAGCAACATAACCTTGTATTAATCTGCGTTCATTCTCGAAAAAGGCTTTGAGAGTGTCCCAGGCTATTTGCTAATTATCATCCGTGATGGCAATTGATTTAATGACGTCAAGTGCCTCACCTTGCAAGTAAGACCTTAAGTACGTCAACTTGACTAAGTTGGTGGCTCTCTCTTGATTATGAATCAAGGACAGATACATGTCTCGAAAATTAGGCCACTCCGCAGGATCCCCGGAGAATACGGGCAACGTAATTCACGGTAAACTATTGACTAGGGAACCGAGGTCAAAAGAGTTATTTGCTTGAACTGGTGCTATCACCTTTGAAGTTTGAGATGGCAAAGGAGGGCCTGCAACTTTATTGACATGAATAAATAATGAGTATTTGGACTTGACTAGATCATAAACCGCTTGAATTTTATAATAAATATCTTTAGTGAAATACTCGTGGGTGGAATCAAAATCCCCTAATGAGCGCATTTCCTCATCGAGCTCCGTGAATTCCCTCCACTCTTGTTCTACTCTTTCGAGTCTGGTTTGAGCCAGGAACACTGTCTTATCCACATGTTCCATGCTCTCGAATTTTTTGTAGTGCTCGCTTATTCACTTAAGAATAGCGAGTTGAGCTTTGACTGCGACTTCCATTTCTGCGCAATCCCTTCCGAAGTAAAAGAAAAGATCAAATTCTTTGGTTTATCAGTAGCTGATAAACGAGATACAACTTTAGTTTAGCGTTATATTCAAGTGAGCGTTGAATATGATAATGCGTGGCAAAGCACATGAAAAAATTAAAAAACTTTCGACAATTCGAGTGATTGACGAGCAAGCATTTTAATTTCACTTCTATCTATCTTTATTGAGTGTGTTGTGTTGAAAGAGTGTAAAAAGCCCTACACGAAAATCTATTCCACGTTGGTGGACCAACTTCCATAGAAAACCCTATACAATAGCTAATTTTCACTACAAAGTGAAAAAATAATAAAGATGACACTAGACATCAGCTAAGGGGGTAACAAGTCTTGTGTATGTGTTGTGTGGTTAGTAATCTAAAAAATGTGCAAGGCACAGTAAAGTTTTAGAAAAATACAATAGATTTGTCTTATAACAAATCTGAGAACTAATTTAAAATGACTTCCTAAACTCAATGTGTTAGTTAAACAATTGGGGGTTTGACTTTGCTTGAGCCAATCTTCATTAATCCTGCAAAAAAAGCACAATTTCAGAAATTTTTGAAAAAAAAATAAGATTAAAATTTTCAAACAAAATTCAGCAGAATAGCTAAAAGCAGAAATTCAAATGAAAAAAGGCTATACGATACTGAAAATCAACTTGTAGGAGCCCAGTGTAGCCTGATGATTCCTTCGAACAATCAGTTGAAGTCAGATAAGGTGCTCGATAGACAACCCAAGTGAATCAGAAGCTTGTCTGATGGCTCGAAGACTATTGCAGGTGGATGGATCAGTAACCCAAAGCAGCGAAGAAGTAGGACTACCCAATGGTGAAGAAAGCCCTTGTTGATCCTTCGCTTGAGATGTTTAGGTGTCTGGATACAGCTTCAAGGTGTGTAGATTTCATAAACAGAGAGTAATCTGTAAATTCAGTGTGAATCAGTCTTTATTTTAACAAAAAATTTTAGCTAACATGCCAACATTCATATCATTGTTTATTAAAAACTTGATAAGTTTATGTTAAAAACTAACAAGTTGGAATTTAATTTGATCACAAACTAGAGTGTTGCACTCTAAATAATCCAACTTAATTTTAATTCCATCCAAAGTTTTCAATAATTAGTTTCAAAAAAAAATTTCTCCAAATGAATGTTGCAAAAAAAAATAATTAAGTTAATGAACTAAAAACTTTGCAATTAATGTAAATGCAACTATTAAACCTGTACACCAGAGGCGTTTGGTTTAGAAATTAGTGACTTTATGGCCGTTTTCTTACCTTTACCAGAAAATCCTGAAGTGGTATCGCATCCTGTAAACGAATGCAAGAACGCCACTAATTTACTATTACGTTTGAAACTATCAGGCGTATAAAAGGATTCTTTAACTGATTTACTACCAACTTTATTATAAAAAATATTTGAGTCATCTTGAACCAATTGACGCAAAAGAACCAATAGGTCTACATCTTGACCTACAATAACCACATTCGCTGTTTTTAATGGTGCTGATATTTTTGCTCTCAGTGCTTCAGTTTTAGCTGTTATAACAATCAATCTGTCAGCGTCTTCTTTAGCTTGTTGACAATAGAATCCTGAACCCTGAAGTGTTTCCATGATAAGTTGAATCAATTTATTTTTATTGCGTTCATTCGTTAAAAACTTATCAGGTGCGAACGATATCTGAGTGTGAGATTCGAACTCAAGATCTGAAACACATGAATAATTTTTTCTTCTTAAACGTTCTACACTTTTTGTATTTGCTGAAGTCGACGGAGAAGATAAAGAGGTAGCTGAAGAATCGGGGTATCCATCAAAAACGAAGGGACTACCAGGGTTATAAGTATTTTTAACAAAATTCAAATATTTTTTTACAATAAAAACAATGTATAACAAACAAATTTTATCATAAGTATTGATAAAAAATAAATAATTTATGACAAATATTATCAATTTCATCAAGAAAGAAATTTTAAAATATCGAATTTTCAGTTTTTCGCTTTTTATTCGAATTTTTTCCATGTAAATAGGAATTTTTTTTCTACATTCAAAAAGTTTGAAATTAAAGGAAAATGAGCCCCACCAGAATTTTCTAAACAAAATTTATTTGGGTTTAATTTGAGGTTGAAAAAAAAAAAAAAAAATTCCGTATTTTTCGAATATCTCAGAAACCATTGAATATTTTTGCCCAAAAAAAACACAAATTATGCATATAAAAAACTAAAATTTTGCCAAATATTGTTAAGTTCAAACAATTTTTTCAAAAATAAAATATGAAAAAAGTGGTTTTTTGCGTTTTTTATGGTGATTTTTTAGGCTATGTGAAAAACCGATTGTATGAAAATTGTAGGTTTTTTAATTACCTACAACTGTTACCATTGAACTTTTTTGATAGGATGCGTAGTTTTTTCAGAAAACGCGAAAAACCATTTTTCACCCCTAAAGCCCACCCCCATTTTTTAATTTCACATATATTTCAAAATAAAAAATTTTTCCAGTAATCAGTATCATTTGTACTACCAATTCCCACAGTTGTGTAATGTATGCGTCTTAGGTAAGTGAATGAACTAGAAAGAATGTTAAAAGTGCTAAAGCGTAGTTAGCAGAAAGTATGGCCAGCAGATTATTGACACGCTGATCAAGCATTAGGCGTTGTCCAAGCGAGCATTATATATACAGCGAGCGACACTCTTACGACAGTCCAGTCACAATGTAACGTCAGTGAAATAAACTTATATATTTAACCTTACACTAAAAGCTTATTCAAAATACTCCTCCCTGAAACCATTACAATTGGCGACGAGGATAAAACTACGAAAATCCGACGAGGATAAAACTTCATTTACAGTGAAAAAGTGTACACAAAAAAAGGGCGTGACGAGCGCTAAAGTGATTAACAAATAAAGTGGTTACATTACAAAATTCACAAAACGCGACAAGCGCATAAAATTTAATGTGTGAGAAAAGTGAAATTTCTGAAAACATAAAAAAGCTAATAGAAGGTAAAACAGCTACCGGGGTACATTCGTTAAGCAAAGACAACCTTGTACATTATCTTGATAAATTCAATATCAAGGTAATACTTAAGACCGTACCAATGGGAAGATCTTAAAAAAGTAGCGAAAGAATTTAAAATCGAAACAAAAAACATCGAATAAACAAATTTAGTAAATTCATTAGCTGAGTGGAAGCATTTTACCCAAACAACAGTCTATATATGGCTTAAGGCGAAGGTAAAAGATCGACAATTACTGAATTTATTAAGTGTTGAAAAACTTAGAAGGATATGCAAAATAATATTAAAAAATTATCAAACGTAAGCAGCAAATGAACGCATTGAGAAAAACAAAGGTTTGATAGAAGAAGAAGAAGAACAAGAAAGCGACTTAAACGCAACGATAATAAATTCAAGTGTAGAAAATAAAGAAAAAATTGCGCAAACTGAACTAGAAAACTCGGCAGAAAGTGAAGAAATTATATTAGATCTTGAAATGACTGACTTCGAATTCCACAAAAATAAAGACAGCTGGGAAGAATATATTGAACGTATCGAATTCTTTTGTATTGCAAATAAAATTAACGATGAAAATATAAAAGTAGCTACATTAATTACAAAGTGCGGGGCAGAAACATACAAATTGATATGCAACTTGTGTGCTCCAAGCAAACCAAAAGACAAAAAGTTCGATGAGATCACAAAGCTAGTAAGTGACCACTTTACACCAAAAAAGAACGCAGCGATGGAACGATGCATTTTTGCGCAAACAAAGCAAAATGTAAGTGAATCAATCAAGGAGTTCGTAGCTAGATTAAGAGAATTAGCTATGAACTGCAATTTTAAAGACTTGGACGAGGCTTTATGTAATCAAATAGTATGCGGAGTTCAAGACTACAACACGAAAATTGCTTTATTCAGTGAAAGCGAATTAACATTGGAAAAAGCAACAGAGATCGCTACCACTCGAGAAACAGCAGTGAAAAATGCAACGTCAACAGAAAAGAAAACAAACTTCGAACAAATTCAACACGTAAGCAGCTCACAAAGATTCCAGAGGAAGGGCGGAGTACCACACAACGGCGGCTACAACAAGGGCAACAGCAACAGCAGCAACTACAATGGCAACAGTAACAATGGCAACTACAAGAGCGGTAACGTAAATAATAAGTATAGCGCAAGTAATTAGCGTAATTTCAAATACAATTGTTATCGGTGTAGCTTGAATAATCATTTAGCGAAAAATTGTAAATTCATAAATTATAATTGTAACTTTTGCAAAAAAGTAGGTAATTTAGAAAAAGTATGCATTAAAAAACACGGAAAAAAAAATAATTTTTAAAAATTATGACGGTAACGCGAGAAGTAACAGTAGCAGGCAGTGCAATCATGTGCAGCCAGAAGAGCGCGAATCAAACGATGAGTTCGAACATTCCGATGAATTTTATTCTATTAAAGAAAACAAAGTGAAAATTAATAAGATAGACGCAAAACCTCAATTTGTAGAGGGAATAATAAATAATATTCAATTTGAAATGGAAATTGACACCGGGTCATATGTAACAGCTATGTCGGAAGAAGATAAGAATAAATATTTTCCAAAAGAAAAATTAAGCAAAAGTGATCTTACATTAAAGTGTTACGGAGGATTACCACTGAATCCTATCGGAATTTTAAAAGTAAAAGTAAATTTCTTAGAAAGCGAGAAAAACTTAGATTTGTACATTATAGCGGGCTCAGGACCTTTATTGTTAGGTCGGCAATGGCTGAAAGCTTTTAATTTATGGCCGTTAAAATTAATGAAAAATGAACGTGAAAGTAATGTTTTAAAAATAGAAAGCAAAACTATAAAACATAACATGTTAAAAAAATTTCCGATATTATTCTCTAAGACGCAAGGGTGCTACAAGGGAAAAAAAGTGCATTTGGTCTTTAAGGAGAATGTAAGACCAATACAATTGAAACCACATCACGAGCCATTCGCGCTGATGCCGAAAATTTCGAGCGAGATACAAAGATTGATAAGTTTGGGAAACTTAGAGCCAGTAGAGTGCAGTGAATGGGCAACACCCATTATTCCGGTGTTAAAGAAAAACGGAGAAGTGCGTATTTGCGGTAATTTTAAACTTACAGTCAACCCGCAATTAGTAATTAAAAGGCATCCAATACCTCTCAAAGAAAAAATTTTTAACACGTTAAGAGTCGGAAATAAATGGTCGCAAATAGACTTAAAACACGCGTTTATGCAATTTGAATTAGATGACGAATCTAAAAACGCGTTAACAATTATTACACATGAAGGATTATATCGATACACAAAGCTAGGCGAAGGTATAGCATCAAGTCCGGGAGAATGTCAGGATATTCTCGAAGAAATTTTAAAAGGTATAAAACATACGGAAATTTACATTGATAATATTTATATTACGGGTCAAACGGACCAAGAACATATTGAAATTTTAACAGAGATTTTTGCGAGACTAGTTAAAGCAGGTAAACGCGTAAGTTTAGATGAATGTGATTTTTTTAAAGAAAAGGCGATTAAAGTGATAGATTCAATTTTTAGTAGATTCGGTTTGCCGAAAATTGTAGTTAGTAAAAACGGCCCACATCTAAAAAGCGAAGAATTTCGACAATATTTGAAAAGTCTTAGAATAAAGCATATTTTTTCACCACCACATTTTCCAGCTACAAACGGAGCTGCAGAAAATTTTGTAAGAACCGTGAAAGATAAAGTTGACAAGATGATACGAGACGGGCACAGCTTAGATTTTGCTTTAAATAGATTTTTATTTGACTACAGAACTACTGAACACACAACAACGGGAAAAACACCATCATATTTAATGTTTAAACGTGAACTTAGAACTCGTTTTGAATTGTTAAAACCAGGTGTAAAAACAAAAGTTGAATTGCAACAGTTTAACCAAAAAAGATTTAGATCAGGGGATAGAAAAATATAATTCGAAATAGGAGACATAGTCTATGCTAAAGATTTTCGAAATTTTACCGATAAAAAAGCAGAAGCTAAAATTTTAGAAAGAATATCACCAGTAGTTTACAATATTCAATTTAAAGATGGTTATATTACTAAAAGGCACGTAAATCAGATTATAAAGACGCAAATAAGGTCAAATCTAAAAAGGGAGGAATTAGGCGAAAGCGAGTCTATTTCCAAAAATCAAGCAAACAAACAATCTGTAACAGGCGAGCGTAAAACAAAAAGCGCAGCGAATGAAAAAATTGTGAAAAATTGCGAGCGAAATAAAATTGTAAAAAAGAGTATGATGAATGACGAGAGAGAGAGTACATAGAGCAAGTGCAAGGTGAAAAGAAAAGTGCAGTGAAACAAAAAAATAAGTGCAGAGTGGAAAACCAAAGTGGACCAAGAAGGTCAGAAAGGTTGCGAAATAAAACCTGAGTGAATCTGTAAGTGAATGAACTAGAAAGAATGTTAAAATTGCTAAAGCGTAGTTAACAGAAAGTATGGCAAGCAGGTTATTGACACGCTGATCAAGTATTAGGCGTTGTCTAAGCGAGCATTATTTATACAGCGAGCAACACTCTTACGGGAGCTCAGTCACAATGTAACGTCAGTGAGATAAACTTATATATTTAACCTTACACTAAAAGCTTATTCAAAATACTCCTCCCTCAAACCATTACAAGTTGGTTTACTGATTACTTTTTTTTCCATTTTTTAATTTTTTGACAGTAACTGTACTGGGCTATATTTTGCAGAACGGAGATTAAAGTTTTTTATTGATTAAACCTGCACAAATTATATAGTTCCGAAAAGATAATGAAAAAAGGAAGATTTCTGCGTGAACCGAGCCTCGATATCTTTGAAATATACATCACGCAGTTCAAAAAGTAATTGAAAATTCTGTGAATCGAGTGAAGGCACTTTTGAAGTTATCGAGCTAGCCCAATCTGCCTGTTCTAGTATTGTATTTTTAATATTTTTTTGTTTATACGGTATGAATTAATAAATTTTGATTAAAGAGTCTATACCGAGTACAATTTTGTTTTTATTTCAATTTAATTTGGAATCAAATGGAGTACACAATATAAAATCAAAAATCAGAATCTTTTAGAATATTATGTAAACAATGTAGTGTTTATACATACTTAACAAAAAGAAATAGGTGGTAGGAAATATTAAAATAAAAATTTTAAAGATCTTATTTTAGAACTCATAGGCTAAACCTGTCTCAAATCATCAGGACGGTCAACAACTCATCTCTAGTCGTCTTTATAACTTGAGTAATAACTATTAAGTATTACCTTAAAAAATAACTTTTTCTTGTTTTAGTTATTGAACTCGGTATTTAAACAGAAAATGAAAGTTCGCTTAAAGAACCAAAAACAATTGCTTACTGCTTTCAACTACAAAGCCTCCAATAATTTCCCACTAAAATGTGTTTTTTTTTTTTTTAACCATATTCTAAAAAAACCTTTTTTATGGATTTAATATTGTGTAGAAACAAACATGTAATAATAAAAACGATATATTTTTTTATTTCGTTGTATGTACACTCAACGGACATCATATCTGTCCAGTGGTTTGAATTTGGCGGTCAATTTATGTTTCCCAACCTGAAAATTCCAGGGCCGTATGAAATTGATTTTTGGTAAGGGGGCAATGGAGGCACCGGAATGAGAGGTTATGTTGTGTTTATCATTGTGTTTTATTTATTTATTTATGTAACAAATGAAAATTTTAATAATTTATAGTTTAAAACGGTGTTTATTTGAAAAACTTTTTTCGAAAACTGAGTGGTTAAAAAAGCGAGTGTTAATGTATTATAGTTTTTTAGAATAAACTGAATTTGACATAATAAATCCAACTGCTCTTATTATTAATTAATTTGCTTTTACATATCGACGCTCGAGTTCTAAAAGCTGACAACTCAAAATTTTTTTTAAAAACATGACATCTCTCTAAAGGAAAGCTCTGAGATGTCATGTTATTAAAAAAAATTTTGAGTTGTCAGCTTTTAGAACTCGAGCGTCGATATTTAGTGGTCACTAAGTTTTTGTAGCTCATAAGAAATTAAAAATTAAAATTACAATAGTATATTAAGATGACAATTTTAAATAATATTTTTATTTTATTATATTTATTTTTATTAATTCTTTTTGCTTCAAACATTATAAAAAAAATTTTAAATTTGTTAGCAAGATTAATTTTGTAAAAAGTTCAAGTCACAAAAACCAAAAATAAATAAAACCACTCAGTTTTCGAAAAAAGTTTTTCAAATAAACACCGTTTTAAACTATAAATCATTAAAATTTTCATTCGTTACATAAATAAATAAATAAAACACACTGATAAACACAACATAACCTCTAATTCCGGTGCCTCCATTGCCCCCTTACAAAAAATCAATTTAATACGGACCTGGAATTTTCAGGTTGGGAAACATAAATGGACCGCCAAATTCAAACCACTGGACAGATATGATGTCCGTCGAGTGTACAATCGATAAATAATTAACTTATTTAAAATTTTCTATTTTCACCGTTATTTAGCGATTAAGTAAACTTTAAGTTCCAAAAGACACATGTTTTTGAAAACTTAAAACAAAAACAAACAAATAATTTGAAGTGCAACTGTAAATATCAAAATTATCTGAAATATTCAAAACTTTTAATCTTCAAACCAAACTTGATTCCAGAAATGTTAGAAGGATTTGTAAATACGATAATAATAAAATTAGACCAGTTATAATTAATAAGTGCAAAAGGTCTGATGTTACTGGAATTATTTCAAATTGGCAAGCACTTCCAGAAGAATGATATGTTAGTTTTGATTATGCATATGACCAGCGGATGGAATTTAAAAAACTCAAAGATGAAATTAATGCTTTTAATGAAATAAATAAAAATCCAAATCTATTCAAAGTAATCAGATATAGAAAAGATGGAGAACTTTTCATTCTTGAAAAAATAAAATGAGTGGACAACCAAAACAACTCAAATAATAAAAACAATAATGAATCTCAAAAAAACTAGTTAATTTGCTGAGTAACCCTTTAATTCATTATCAAAATGTTAACGGACTAAGAACTAAACTTGAAGATTTTAGATGTAACTTCAGAATCTTAGCCAACAAGTCTGATATTATCATTTTGGTTGAAACAAACTTAATAAATAATATAAGTGATTGTGAGCTTGGTTTAAGGGAGTACATTATTATTAGAAGAGATAGGTATGAAATTGATTTAGCTAGAGGAGGTGGTATTTTAATTGCATGCTCAGTAAAAAATATTCTCCAACTGTTATTTTCAATAATTATGATTATAATTGTGAACAGATTTTTGTAAAATTAACTATTAATCAAACAGATATGATCATTGGTGGTGTTTACTTACCACCAAAGTCGTCAAATGAAGTTTTTCTTTATACAGTTGAAAATATTTATTCTCAAAATGAAAATTGTGAGTTGATTTTATTAGGGGACTACAACTTGCTTAAAACAACTTGGATTAGTAGTTCTGACATGGATGAATCTTTGGATGTTCTTTGTTACCATCATGATAACTCAATTAGGGAAAATGCACTAGGGATGTGTAAATTTATTCAGTTTTTTAAATGTTTCTCAACGTTTTTTAAATCATAAAACAAAAAATTCTACCCTTGACCTCTGCTTTACCTCACTTGAGTATTCAAAATTACTTAATTTTGAAATTGATCAATTCTTAGTTCCTCTTGATAAACATCATTGCTGGTGCCTTTATTATTGTCTCACAAAATGTTAGTATTTTTGAACCCAATTCATATAATAGAAACTTTTATAATGCAGATTTTGAGGACATATATAAAAAATTACCTAGTAAAGATTGGAGTACACATTTGCTTACGTTGCACACGCCATCTTTCCCGAGTTTGGGCTTGTCAGGCCTCAGCTGACACACAGCAGTTACTGGGGTAGGGGAGTTGTAATGTACTCAAAATCAGTATAACTTCCCTGAGCTTTCATACTATCAATTATACCTGTAAACTATAGCACTATTGTAAACCAGCGAGTAGCACTTCAGGCAACAAGCGCACGCCTGTATAAAGGGAGTTAGAGAGACGGAGAGAGAGTTCCATGTGTACCGTTGGCTGGGCGGCGACACACGAGGTAAGTAGCGCTCGAGTAGCAGCTGAACAGCAGAGTGGATCCATCTTGTGACAGCCCGTCTTTTGTCTTTATTTTATCCATCGAGAAGCTGAATTGCTACCGGCTACTGTGACGAAAAAACCTTTTTCTTGTAAAATTCGTGATCGTAAACGTTGATTGTGCTAGCGCGCGTTTATGACTCTTGGAGCCGCAATAGCATTGTGTGAATATCTCTTCTTCTCAGTAATTAGGCTTTGCCTCTTCTGGCTCTTACGATGAGTGTGGTTTATAGAAATAAATAAATTGTGTAAGTTGCAATTGTAACTCTTGTGTTATTCTCTAATTTCCAAAGGTCCTTTAAGTCCAAATCCTTTTATTTGGCAAAGCTCGTCTGATTTTAAACGTAAGGACTAACCTTACAATTTAAAAATATTTTTAAAATACCAATTTTTCTATTTTTATTCAATTTAAATGTTCTAGTTTTTTTTTACGAAACGTACTCCAAGTTAGGAGTAAAGTTATAATAGATGTATTTCGAACGCAAATAATTTTTTATATCGGTAAATCATAATAAAAGTTAAAGACAAATCTATTTTTTTTTAAATCATCCCAAAAAATTAATTATTTTCGAAATTGATTAATCGTTGATTATATTAACCATGATAAAACAATGTCATCAACCCTTTAGGATTAGGGGGGTTCAGAAGACCCCACAGATTCTTTAAAGTAAAATACTATTTTTTTTTCGCTAAAAATCAACTATACAGAAATACCTACTTTTATTTAAGCGTTTAAACTACTGTTTGATGCACAGACGTAAGCTCAGTTGCTCTTTGGTGGTATAACAGGAAGCAGCAAAATAATGTAGCATCGATGATGTTTACCTTCATTTATCCCTCTTCGGGTTTCAAAATAAATTACTCTTTTGTAAAACCATTATACAAATATTTCTGTTAAGAAGTACATGTATTTAAGAGTTAATATCTACAGTTTTAAATTAATAATTTTTTATACATTCAGGGTTCTTGTGACAGTGTAAAGTAGGAAAAAAAATTTACAAGTGGTAAAGTGACTTACTTGACCATGATCAAAAAGTTTCCAGAGTAGGAGAGAGGGGGTACTAAGGGCAGTTAATGATAAAACGAACATCTTATTATAATAATTTGTCTATATTTCAAAAAAATTCATTTTATATAATTGAAGCAAGGTCTTATTCTAAACCGCTTGCTCAAGTCATAAAATGAGCATTTTATGTAAGAAAATATTATATCTGAACTGTACAACAATGACTCGGGTTTGAGGTTTAGGTTTTCAACAACAAAAATTAATAAAAACTTAGGTCAAATAAAAAAATTTAAAAAATGATGATCAAAATTAATAACAACCATATTTCTGCAAAAAGATTTAATCAATATGCAAGTTTTAACTCTAAAAATGAATCTTCAATAAATTCAATAGTCTGTTTTTATCGGATTTTTTTGTTATTGTTGCTTCCTAATAACCCTGCATTAAGAATTCACAAAAAAGATTAAAAATTCTTTATGATCGATCATCACTGGTTCTTTAATGAAGCAAAAAAATTTTCATTAATGCTCAAAAGACTCCAATGGTTCTGGATGGAGTAAATATTTACTAACAGCTTTGAATCCCCCTAATCCTAAAGGGTTGATGACATTGTTTTATCATGGTTAATATAATCAACGATTAATCAATTTCGAAAATAATTAATTTTTTGGGATGATTTAAAAAAAAATAGATTTGTCTTTAACTTTTATTATGATTTACCGATAAGTAATATGTACACGGTAACATGCCTAATACTAAAGTAATTATTAAATAAATCGATGTCCTGTTTTGGGGCGTCAGTGTCTTTTGAGTGGAGGCACGAGTGTCCCTTGAAACGCAGCTTTATCGGATGCCGCTGTAAAAAAGCTGTTAGAAACTCTAACCTCAATTAGTATAAGAGTTTGTGTGTGGATAGCATGATTGGTGTTTTGATTGGTTTAATTAGTTTTAGAAATGGTACGTGATTATAAAAAAAAAAAAACTATTCGCAATAGTTGAACGGAATTTCAATTTGAGTCGGCTCTGGACAATGTTTGGATCCATGGAAAATCCATCAAATCTTCAGCTGAAGAATTCGGTATCCCTCTAACAACACTTAAAAAAAAGTAAAACATAAAAAGCAATTGTTTTGAATTAGACTTTTTTAGATCCCAGACGAGGGCAAAAATTAAGTCACGTGCGCGAGAACAAGGGAGTTGTTACAGAGCAAGTAGAACACAATAAAAACACGATTTATGATAAACACTTGAACTATTTATTTGGTTTCACTGCGGCATTCAATAGGTACTTATCGATCCGCCCTCTCTGGAATCAAAGAGTTACTTTGACACCCACTCTCCCGAAGCGGCAGTCAAAGTAATTTTGACTCCCATGAGAGTCAAAGTAGAGATTGACATCCACTAAGAGCGGGCTACCATGTCTCTACAACGGGCATCACGGAAAGAAAGGCGCACTGTAAAAAGTCTTCCGTGCACCGAAAAATCGGTGCAAGGCACCGGTTTCACTTGTCCTGAGAAACAGTAGTATGCGTCTGCTAACAACATAACGATTGTTTTCGAAATTTTATTATTTTCTGTTTTGAAAAAATTATTTGTAATATTTTTTTCCGAATAAAATATTTATGAAGGACATTTAAAAAATAGGGGATCAAATAATCAGTGTCCAGTTTAGTTTATTATTGCAGAGAAAAATTTATAACCTCAACAAGGGTTACTTCTTTACCGACAGTGTCCAACTTTAGAAATTTCGGTGCCTAGCACCGAAAAATCGGTGCAAGGCACAGAAATTTTCGTGCGTGTCATGCAGAAAGTAGTGCCGGTTACTCATTTTTTCGAAGCTCCTGAAACCACCGCTTTTGCAGTGCGCCCTTCTTTCCGTGATCTCGTAAGGTTGTACTATGCGCGCGCAATAAACCACACCACGCGTGCTATTAAAAACACATCGTGAAATAAAATAGCACAGCTAGAATTGTATAATCTAAATAATTAATATGATTTTTTTGTATAAATAAATAAAAAAAAAAAGTAATTTAATCCATGTAAAATTTTCTATTTTACCGACTCTAGTAAAAATCCTTCGTAAAAATTACTACCCAAGTAAGATTTTTGTATTTTTGTTCTGCCAATCTGTGCCACTCAAGTTCCTGGTACAGGAAGTTTCAAGCCATGAAAAATGATGCAGCTGCAGTTATACAACCCTACGTCCTTAATGACACCTCGTAATGAGTTCGCCCACTGGAGGTCCTCAAGCCGAGGTGTCTATTATTGATTATTTTCCCGAGCTGAATTTCAACCAATAGGAACGCCGCATTTGACATTTGGCAGAGGGGCGAGGGTAAAATTATTTCGATAATTTTTCGGTTATTTCCAATTCGAAGGTTTCGAGCCGCATAGCAACTCGAATTGTTAGACTTACTCGATTCAGCTTTTGGATTAGACCCGAGTCACTGCGGTGTATACCTATATATGAGTATTCATAGGTATATTCATAGTAAACAAATAGTAATAGAACTATAACCACCAAAATGTAAAATACAGCAGATTATTCAGCTGGGGAGAATAATCCAGCCGAATACCCCTCGTGCTTCAAAATTGTCGATAGTTTTCCCCCAGTTTTTTTGCACAGAAACTCGCAGGGCAAGTTTGGCACAAAATCACTCGCGCTTCGCGCTCGTGATTTTTAACCTGCCAAACTTGCCCCCCTTGTTGCTGTGCAACAAAACACAGTCGGAAAATTATGCGCACAGTCGATAGTTTTTAATTTTCAACTTTTCTTTAATTTCTTCAAGAATCTACGAAGAATGCCGGGATCCGACTCACGTCCTTGTACAGCAGTGATGAGCACGGTAACGCTTGAAGGGAGCCACTAGCTCAGCTGTACGCAAATCCGTACGAACAAACACAAACCCGTAACAAATTCCAGGCTGAGAGGGAGCCTTCGGCCATGATGCCAGCGGGCAGAGAGCCGAATTGGCTCGATTTTAAAAGCAACGGTAACGACTACATGGTGTCAGCTGATATGCTAGAGGTCGTATTTCAGTCGTTACGCGTAACTCCAAACACATCCACAGCACGGGCAAGTGAAAACACGCGCATAGAAAATTCCGATATGGAATTGACAGACGGTGCACCGGTCTCGAGTGCGACCAGAGCACTAAGTCCCTGGACGACGACAAAGCCTCCTCAGAGGGTTACGTTTAATGAAACCATAACCCAGCGAATGTGGGAGTCTATGGGCTCCACGGCACGAACAGGGCTTTGTCAGCGAGCGGCTGATGCACCACAGAGCACAAAATTGAATGCTACAACGTTAAACCCTGTCACGGCTCCGCTTATACCTGATGATCGAAATTTTAGCACGAAAAATACGTTCTCCTATGGTCCGCATCGGTACAAGGATGCTGGGGGAGGGGGCGCGAGTCCCCGGAACCACGCTGGTACTCAAACGCGTGGCATAAAGCACCAGCCAGAGTAGGGGAACGGGCTCAACCGCCGTCCCACCAGCAGGGTGCCCCTACGTCATCGGCGAATATCACCGATGTAGGTCGTAAAGTGCGGAGCTGGAAATTAAAATTTTTGGGAGCTCCGGCCGAAAACATCGACGAATTCCTGCAACGAGTGGAGGAATGTCATCAACTGGATCGACTTCACGAAGATGACGTGCTCATGGCCCTGAGCGAGTTGATGTCGGGGGTGGCCCTACACTGGGCTCGACAACACCGCAAGAACTGGGTCAGCTACGACCATTTTAGATGGGCAGCGAGTCGTAACTTCGGGTTTGACACAGGGATCCAGGTCCGGCTTAGGCAAGAAGCCGAGCGACGGACGCAAGGGGAGGATGAACCGGTGGTCCACTACGTGACATGTCTGCGGGCGATTTTGGACCAGTTGACTCCCCCTATGAGCAGCACAGCAGTGCTCGACCTAATTTTCCGGAATTTGCATCCTGAAATCGGTAAATTTCTACGCCATGGTACGATACGTGACATCGACTCGCTGATTGGCCAGGCACGGGTTGTAGAAGGTACGATAGTGGCCCGAAGCTGCTACAGACCACCCCCTCCGCCCGAAGAGTCGTTGACGCCGGACGTGGCATATGACGGGCGGAAGAAGTAAAACACGAACGTACCGACGATTGCAGCCATGCAAGAACCAGTCATGGCCAAAATCGATGTAAAAAAACTGGTGGCCCAGGCGATGACTGAGCGGTATGAGGAGCTACGTAAGCTACGTAAAGCTCGCGCTAAGAAGGAGTCAGACTGAAAACCAGCCGGTCCCTCTGAGAAGCCAAAGGCACCGACACCAATGAAAAACCAACAAGACAATCCACTGTCCCCGAAGCCACAACGGAGCCCCGGGGAGAAAAAGCCAACTTCCGAGTCCGATAGTGAGAAAAATCCCAGTGCGGGCAAAGGAAATAAAAAAAGGCTGTTCTGTTGGGATTGTAAACTTCCGGATTACACGCGTAGGACATGTCCCCGGTGCAATTCGGAAAACCCCAACGGGAGCGGGAACTAGAGGGTCCGTTCCGCTTCGAAATCGAGAAGAGGACCTCCGATGTGGAAGACTCAAACACCATGGAAGTTAAAGCTCAGGTAGAGGTGACAGAATGCTCGTCGGTGGACAAAATTCCCATGGCTAGCTGATAGGTAGACAGCGACCAGGGTCGCTGGTGGCTGCCAGTGAATATAGGGGAATTTCGGTTGAGAGCACTCTACGATCCTGGCGCTGCAAGGACAAATGTCGGTAAAGTGGGCGCCACTATTGCAACATTTCTCAAAGCCAAGGTCGAGCCTATGTACGGGCAAGGGGCGAAGATGGCTAATAACACCACAGCGCCCGTAACTGGCAAGGTAGTGCTACCGTTCAGCGTTGCCGGGGTCACGAGGGAATTAACCGTATGGATAATGCCTGACCTCAACGGCGATTGCTACCTCGGAACAGACTTCATCTGGATCTTCGATGCGGTACTCCTCCCACGGAGAAACGTCTTACAAATAGAGGGCATGTTGGAACCGATAGTCGCTTCACTCGATATCCTCGAAGTGGGTTCACTCGCTTCGATAGGTCGGGCCGATTTGAGCTCTAGCGAGTGCGATCGTGTAGATCAATTGGTCAGTGAAATGCTCCCTCCAGAGGGTGGTCCTTTGGGATGCACGATCGATCTGTCGAGTGCCCATCACCAAATGAAAGTAAAGAAAAGTTGTCGAAAGTACACCGCATTCACGGTGCTGAACTGGGGCTTGTTTCAGTGGGTGCGACTACCCTTTGGCCTCGAGGACGGGCCGTCGTTCGACCAGAGGTTTATGACAGGAACGATTCCTCACGAAATTGAACGATACGCCTACGTGTACCTAGACAACGTAATCATCGTGACCAAAACCTTCGAGGAACACTTGCGGGAGATCCGCATTATGTTGAAGGCACTCCGGGATGCGGGATTGACAATAAACCGACAAAAAAGCATTTTCTGCTGGGAGGAGGTCAAGTTTCTTGGTCTCATCGTGAATCGCGACGGATTCCGACCGAGCCCTGAAAAGATCGAAAAAATTCTTGATTTCCCAAGACCAAAAAGTAAGAAAGCGCTCATACGATTCTTGGGCATGGCCTCGTGGTTGCGAAAATATATGGTGGATTTAGTTACGGTAGCTCAGCCACTAACCCGCCTCACGAAGGCTAACATTCCGTACACTTGGGGGGACGAGAAACAGATCTCGTTCGAGAAAGTAAAGATCCTTATGGCTACTGCCCCGGTCCTTTCTCACCCCCGGTTCGATTTACCATTTCGGTTGCAGTGCGACGCGTGTGATGTCGGAATCGGAGAGATTCTGACGCAAGAGGTCGAAGACGGAGAAAGGATAATACAGTTTGCGAGTCAGCTGTTAACGCCCGCTCAACGTAATAACTCCGTCACCGAACGCGAGTGCTTGGCAGTGAAATGGGCAATCGAAAAATATAGACCTTTCATCGAGGGGTTCGAGTTCTGTGTTATCACAGATCACTCGAGCTTACGCTGGCTTTTCGACCTTTGCAATCTGACAGGTCGTTTAGCCCGCTGGGCCCTGACGTTTCAAGGTCATCGCTTTACCATCGAACATCGGAAGGGATCAGCGCACGAAGTTCCGGATACGCTATCCTGAATGTACGAGGAATATCAAGCCTTGGCTCTCGCGGGCGTCCAAGTGAACAAAGAGACGTAAGACCAATGGTATATAAACAAGTATCAAAAGGTGAAAGAAACACCACGAGAATACCCGTACTGGAAAGTGATAGGAAGCAAGCTCTTCACCTTCAAACCAGACCCAAAACTGCGAGATTTGATTGACGATGAAAAGGCGTGGAAGCTCGTGGTACTAAAAGAAAAGCGAGCGAGCATCCTTGAAGAATGCCACAATGCACCTACAGGGGGCACCTGGGGTGCTATAAAACGGAAGAACGAGTGACGTTAGAGTACTTTTGGCCAACCATCCACAAAAACGTGACGCGCTACGTGAAAAATTGCTTGGTGTGTCAGCAATGTAAGGTAGAGCGGTTGACACCAGCAGGGCTCATGGGCAGACGCATCTTCGACCGACCATGGGACGTCGTAGCGGGAGACTGACAGGGCCCATTCCCAAAATCTAAGCGAGGCAAGGAATATGTATTGATTTTTCAAGACATGTTCACCCGCTGGATAGAGTGCGTACCGTTAAAGCGTATTAACGGGGCTAACATCATTCGAGCGTTTAAAGAACGAGTCGTCTACCACTTAGGCGCCCCGAGAGTATTCCTGAGTGATAACGGGAGCGAATTTGATAACGAAGAGGTGAATGAACTTCTAGAGAAGTGCGAGGTCTACCACACCTTGACTCCGCCAAAACACCCACGATCGAATACGGTCGAAAGAATAAACCAGACCATAAAAACGATGATTATCTCGTTTATTAAGGAGAATCACTGAGAGTGGGATGAGCACTTGGCGGATTCGCATTTTGTTTGAATATGGCGAGCCAAGAAACCCTCCGGTTATCTCCGGCAATCCTGAATTTCGGATGCCAATCCTCGCTAATGAACATGGACGAGCAGAGATCGAGCTAGAGCAAGAAGTGCAAGAAGCAGCCGTCACCGAATGGCTGGAACGGATGGGAAAACTCCCTGACCTGTACCAGCTAGCGAGAGAAAATAACGTCCGAGCGCAGGATAGACAAGCGAATTATTTTAACGAGCATCGACGTGATGTGACCTTTGCCCTTGGCCAAAAGGTCTGGCGTCGTAACCGAATCCTGTTAAAAGCGGTCAAAGGAATCGCCGCTAAGCGAGCTCCAAAGTTCAACGGGCCCTTTGTGATAATGAGACAAGTAAGCCTCTATATCAACATTCTACATGACCTGGAAGGCAAGTACATTGGCCCGGAGTATGTGGAATATCTCAAGCCCTGTCACGACGGCGAACAGATAGAAGGTGTCTCCGTCGAGTCGGACTAGAGCTTGAACGCAAGACCGCTGGTGGTAATCACGGTCGGCGAGGACCTTGACGATTCCTGCGAGCCAACCGAGAAACGTAAAAATCCACCACGGGCAGCAAAGCAAGCGCCCGCTGTAAGACCCGTGGCAGTAAGAAAGCGTGGCCGACCGAGAAAGACCACAGTCGTGGTGAAACGCGCGACATGAAAAATAAGAGAGCGCGGGGTGAAAATTAACACGAGTGTGAGTGCGAATACGGCGAATAATACACCCGAGACCTTGATTGTAAAGCGAAAGCTCGGTCGACCAAGAGGATCGGCGAAGAAGATGCCGGAGTCCTCAGCTGTCGTGTCCCCAAGACGGACACAAGCGAGCGCGAAAGTATGAATGTGTGATTAATTGTGACTGCGGTCGTATGTATATAAATACGTTCTTTTATTATCAATTAACTGTACTTGAAACTTTATTTCAAGCTTGATTTCTGAATTAACTTTCTGAATAGTTGCACTCTCTCTCCTAGCACTTTCCTTCCTTCAAAATTTTTTTAATATCCTATTCCTAACGAACATAAATTTCCACAGAGAATGGCCGGACACCAACACGATGATGAAGATTGGGATCCTCGAAACACCAGTCTACGTGCGTCAGCAAGTGGTTACGTGGACAGAGGAGGACCCGCAGGACGAAACGATGGGTCGAGGTAGAGCCATACCTCAACGGCAGGAAGGAAAGGAGCAGAGAGAATGAGAGCGACGAGCCCAAATACGAGCCAATATGGCCTGCATTGCAATGATGCGAGAAGAGGAGCGAGCGGAAATGCGGCGAGAACGGTCTCGGCTACCCGATCTGGAAGCCGAGCGTCGTCGATTCCTGCGACGGTGCTGGACCCCAAGCGGGGGGAGGGGGGAAGAGCAATACCACCGTAAGCAGATCCGGCGGCAGCAGGAAGCAGCCACTCGCCGAGCAGCAACAGAGGCGGCGTTAACACCAGAAGAGAGAGCACGGCGCGACCAAGAGCGACAGGAGCGGCGGGCTCAGGAACATGCTGAAGACCTGCTCATAGCGCAAAAGGCGGCCGAAGCCGACGTGGCGATCTCACGGATAGTATACGAGTGCCAATGCAAAAAGGCCCTAAAAGCTGTAAAGAAGGCTGAAGACCGAGCGACAGCGCTTCCATCAACAGCCAGTGTGAAAGACCGCGAGCAGGCTCGAATGGCAGTGCGTGCGGCACGTACGCATGCCATGTTCTGTGAGCTGAACTGGAAGGAAGGCCAAGAAAGATCGCGGGCCGGGCTTTATCAGCCGAAGAATAAATGCCCAGCGTGTGCATATCCGGACGTCGGGGCTATTGGAGATTGCCCCAATTTCGACATTCATGGAAACAACACCCGCTACGGACGGCGATAAACCCAATTCCTCGCAATTCCTGATCCTTACTCCAAAAATCCAAAAGAACGTGCACAAGGGATAGCCCAGTGGGCGCATATCGCTTGTGTACGGCAATTAATTTTTTTTTTTATTCATTATTATGTTATTCTTATTAAACTTTCGCTATACGTATATATATATATATGGACCGTTGTCTGATAAAAACTAAATTTTAAGCTCTAAGAAGCATTAGAAAATAATTTTGTTGTGAAAAAAAAAAAAAGTAAATTTTGTAATAATTGAAACAAGCAAGCAGGGTAGTAGTTCCTATTTGATTATATTTTCCTTAATATATATGAAAATAATTTTTTTTTCTTTTCTAATAATGGCCCAGTAGATTTGAGTGAGTCAGATTGGTGGACCTCGGTTACCAACGTCTGGGGGAGGGGGGTTGTAACGGGCAACTCCGGTACAGCTCCCCTGGGCCTCATAGTTAGTAAGTTTTATGTAGTTAGCAGTATGCTAACCCCTTTGTCAACACCGGCCAGCAGCAGCTCGGGCGAGCGCTGAGCACAAAAGTGAGAGAGACAGAGAGAGGGAAGCTACGCGCGCCGGCTGACTGGCAGCAGGCTTGGCAGTTGAGCAGCAGCAGTGCCCACGTTTAGATCGCGACCGCCTAATTTTTTACGCGTCTGTGAATTGTGCTTTGTTCACGTGGCGATATTGCGACCTTTGCTGCCCTCAACCTCCGACTCTGCGCCAGGGTGCCCACGACTTCGTCGAGCACTATTGTATACCCGGGACAGCCGCTAAGGACTTCAGAAGCCGACGCATAAGTCTTCTAACTCTCTCTCTCACTCACTGTGTTAAACCCCTGCTCGCTTGCACGGATGTTTATCCGTTTATAACTATCTAATAAAAAGACTCTGTTACAAAAGGTAACAATTACGGTGGTTTTCCTTCAAGTCTTCTCGATGAACCCGTTCATTTATTTATTAATTATTTGGTCTGACCCGAAAGTAGCAAAAGGTTACAGTATCAAATATGCTTTGTCATAATGTAATAATTCGCACCACAATGAAATAAAAATCAATGTATTTTTTAACAAAAAAGAAACTTAAAAAATAAATTTTTATTGATAATACTCTATAAGTGCAGTGGTGCTGGCGTTTTATATACTTCATTACAAAGCTTATTTAAATTAACTTCTTATAATAAAAATAGCCAGAAATTTTTTTTAAAGTAATCATTATAACAGATAAACAGGCATAATTCAATAATCTGGTCTTGTAAGGGTTTTATTCCCCTTATAAAAATCCTAAGATACAAGAGAGAACCAAAAAGAATGTCAGCATTTTATTCGTGATGTGATTGGTTGAAGAACAAAATTTAAAATTTGAATTTTTACTTTAAATTTTTACATTACAATTAAATTAAAACATTTAGAGAATAGATTTAAATTAATTATTTAATCAAAAGTTTGAAATTATCCGATTAAAATCATGAAAATAATAATTATTAGTATAAACAAAATCAATGAATTTACAACCAGGAAAGTTTAAATGAACTCTGAACGTAGCGTCAAAGGTAAAGGGTATATATAACTTATTGTAGGTTAATTTAGATAAAACTTCGACAAAATTTGTTTTAGATATTAGATAATATGATACGATTGCGCGCGCTTGCGCGCTGAGAGGGACTAGGCAAATAAAATAAGGAATGTTAATGTGGGTAAAACACTAGGGGGAACGAAATCACAACAACAGAGTTACTCTTTGCAACCTTATTATTTATTAATTAAATATAACACACTAACACTACGGTAGGAGCAGGCGGGGGCCCTTGGCCCAGCAGGTACAAAAAGGGTACTCACTTTTAGTAACGATGCACTCAATCACCTGGACAACGAATATCTCAGTACACCGCGAGGTATCGCGATAGCAGACTCCGGCGTCACAATCGCAGCTGACACACGTCTAATCTAACTAGCTGCTGTAGCGATACTGCCGCGCTCACCTCAGACTACTGTCTGCTCTGGTGCCTTTTCATCACCTGCTCCCGCTCGGCCGTCTGCTCCTACGGGTTATAAACGGGCCTGCATTTGGCAGGTACATTTTTATTAAACCTAAAGTAAATTATAAATTATTTAATACTCTCGGTGAAAAAAACCTCCGGGGGAGCGGTAGCGGACCAGACGACCATTACAGTCTAATTGATGATTTTACTCTGTCTTCAAAAAAACTGTTTCAGTTAAACTACAAAATTTGTGCTATTTCAAAGTATGAAAAAATGTTAGTTATTATAGAATTTTAAAGCAGTATAAACAACTTTTAAAATCACATGTTTAAGTGTAATTAAAGCTTATTTGATTAAAAAAATGAATATTTTACATGTAACTGGCAATTAACAGTTTATCGTCAAAGTATCTAATATTGCCTCGTTGTATCTTAAATATTAAAATTCAAAAATTGTTTCTTTCATTGTAAACAAAGAATGTGTTTATAGCGACCACACGAGTTAATGTAGGTTACTTATTTTTACCTACAGTACAGAGGTTCTTTAATCACACATTTGAAAAAGTAATAAAAGCAGTAGTATGCATAAAAAAAATTAATTGAAATTCTCATGGGTTAGTTTACTTGATATTGTCTTGTATTTTGAATTTACTACATAATGGTGCAGATATTAAAGACAGAGATAATTTAGATCAACAGCCTGCATGACACGCATGTCTACATTGATGCAATTTTTCATTAACTTATAAACTATTATTGAATTAATAAAAAACATTTCCAATGTAATTAGTTTACTTACATTAATTTTTTGCATGAAATAAATAAATTTTTTTTGAGAATGTTGAAAAATTCTAAGTGTTGAATTTTCTATTGGTATAGTGTATTTATTATTTTATAAATATCAAAATATCTTTCTCTAAAAAAAAAAAAGATCCACATTATTGTGCACTTCAAAATTTTTACTATTTGTATAGTGTATTACGGAAAAAAAACTTATTCAAATTTTTTTAAATCAGTTTTTGACACAATATTTACATTAATTTTTTGCAGTTTGTGCTTATATCCTCAAAAAGTATGACTTATTGATCAGCACTATCTACCTACATATATCAATAAATTTAAAAAGATCGGAGGAGTGGTAACGACCCTAAGTGGAGGGCAAGGTCTAATCCATGGTCGACAGTCTAACTCGTTCGATCCTCCCACGAAGGGATGATTCAGAGGTGGGGTTAAAGGGTTTTTTTTGCTTGGTAGGCATTATTTAAAGCGTCTTAGCACTGCTGTTGAACCATTCTTGCTGTCGAACCATTCTAAACAACATAATCATCTAGTCAACTCCCGTATAGTTTCAGTGCTTCTCGAGTGATGAAACCAGTCTGTTAGAGGTTATCCAACAGTTTGTGTTTCAGTGCATTTAAGTGGATTAAAATTTTTTGTCTCAGACAACAGTTTTTTTCATGTGTGAATTAAGTGAATCAATTTTTTTCTTCGTCAACGACATACATTTTTTTCATCAACAACAAAAAATAGCACATAATAAGCAGACCGCTCGCAAATCAACTGGTGATAAGGCTCTTATCAAGCCTCTACCAAAACAAACTGCTCGCAAGTCAACAGGTGGTAACACACATACCAAGCAGCTGTCGATGAAGCCAACAAATAAGAGTGGTCAATCTGATGGTGGAATAATAAAATTTCCCCAGGAAGTTAAGACACCAAAGGGACCAGGGTGGACACCTGGTGCAACTGGTATTAATTAAGCCTTGGAGATGATTTCCACAGGAAGCTTAGACTTCGGAGGAGTCAAGGCGGACACCTGGTGCGTCTGGTGATACTTACGCCTTAGAGATAATTTCCCCAGGAAGTTAAGACACCAAAGGGACCAGGGTGGACACCTGGTGCAACTGGTATAAATTAAGCCTTAAAGATGATTTCCCCAGGAAGTTTAGACTTCGGAGGAGTCACGGCGGACACCTGGAGCGTCTGGTGATACTTACGCCTTGGAGATGATTTCCCCAGGAAGTTTTGACTCCGAAGAGGCCAGGGTGGGCACCTGGTGCAACTGGCATTAATTACGCCTTGGAGATGAATTCCCAAGGAAGTTTGGACTTCAGAGGATTCAGGGCGGACACCTCGTGCCCCTGGTGATACTTACGCCTTGGAGAAGATTTGCCCAGGAAGTTTAGACTCCGGAGGGGAAAAAGTGGACACTCGGTGCAACTGGTAATACTTACGCCTTGGAGACGATTTTCCCAGAAACTAAGGACTCCGGAGGGGTCAAGGGAGATACCCGGTGCACCTGGTGATACTTACGCCTTGGAGATGATTTCCCCTGAAAGTTTTGACTCCAAAGGGGCCAGGGTGGACACCTGGTGCATTGGTATTAATTACGCCTTGGAAAAGATTTCCCCAGAAACTAAGGACTCCGGAGGGGTCAAGGGAGATACCCGGTGCACCTGGTGATACTTACGCCTTGGAGATGATTTCCCCTGAAAGTTTTGACTCCAAAGGGACCAGGGTGGACACCTGGTGCAACTGGTATTAATTAAGCCTTGGAGATGATTTCCCCAGGAAGTTTGGACTTCAGAGGAGTAAGGGCGGACACCTGGTGCTCCTGATGATACATACGCCTTGGAGATGATTTCCACAGGAAGTTTGGACTCCGGAAACGCCAAAGTGGACATTCAGTGCACCTGGTAATACTTACGCCTTGGAGACGATTTTCCTAGAGAGCTTGGACTCCGAAGGGGCTAGGGTGGACACTCGGTGCACCTAGTGATACTGACGCCTTGTAGATGATTCCCCCAGAAAGCTTGGACTCCGGAGGGGCCAGGGTGGACACTCGGTGCCCCTAGTGATACTGATGCCTTGACGATGATTCCCCCAGGAAGTTTTGACTTCAAAGAGGCCAGGGTGGACACCTGGTGCAATTGGTATTAATTACGCTTTGGAGATGATTTCCCCAGGAAGTTTGGACTTCAGAGGAGTCAGGGCGGACATCTCGTGCTTCTGGTGATACTTACGCCTTGAAGAAGATTTCCCCAGGAAGTTTGGAATCCGGAGGGGCCAAAGTGGACACTCGGTGCAACTGGTAATACTTACGCCTTGAAGACAGTTTTCCCAGGGAGTTTGGACTCCGGAAGGGCTAGGACGGACGTTCGGAGCACCTGGTGATACTTACGCCTTGGATACGATTTCTCCAGGAAGTTTTGACTCCGAAGAGGCCAGGGTGGGCACCTGATGCAACTGGCATTAATTACGCCTTGGAAATGAATTCCCCAGGAAGTTTGGACTTCAGAGGAGTCAGGGCGGACACCTCGTGCCCCTGGTGATACTTAGGCCTTGGAGGAGATTTGCCCAGGAAGTTTAGACTTCGGAGGAGTCAAGGCGGACACCTGGTGCGTCTGGTGATACTTACGCCTTGGAGATGATTTCCCCAGGAAGTTTGGACTTCGGAAGGGCCAAAGTGGACACTCGGTGCACCTGGTGATACTTACGCCTTGGATACGATTTCCCCAGGAAGTTTTGACTCCGAAGAAGCCAGGGTGGATACCTGGTGCAACTGGTATAAATTACGCCTTGAAGATGATTTCCCCAGGAAGTTTGGACTTCAGAGGAGTCAGGGTGGACACCTGGTCTTCCTGGTGATACTTACGCCTTGGAGATGATTTACCCAAGAAGTTTGGACTCCGGAGGGGAAAAAGTGGACACTCGGTGCAACTGGTAATACTTACGCCTTGGAGACGATTTTCCCAGGAAGTTTTTACTCCAAAGAGGCCAGGGTGGGCACCTGGTGCAACTGGTATTAATTACGCCTTGGAAAAGATTTCCCCAGAAACTAAGGACTCCGGAGGGGTCAGGGGAGATACCCGGTGCACCTGGTGATACTTACGCCTTGGAGACGATTTTCCTAGAGTGCTTGGACTCCGAAGGGGCTAGGGTGGACACTCGGTGCACCTAGTGATACTGACGCCTTGTAGATGATTCCCCCAGGAAGTTTTGATTCTAAAGTGGCCAGGGTTGACACTTGGTGCAACTGGTATTAATTACGCCTTTGAGATGAGTAGTCCAGGAAGTTTGGACTTCAGAGGAGTCAGGACGGACACCTCGTGCTCCTTTTGATACTTTCGCCTTGGGGAAGATTTCCCCAGGAAGTTTAGACTCCGGAGGGGCCAAAGTGGACACTCGGTGCACCTAGTGATACTGACGTCTTGGAGATGATTCTCCCAGGAAGTTTTGATTCTAAAGTGGCCAGGGTGGACACCTGGTGCCACTGGTATTAATTACGCCTTGGAGATGATTTTCCTAGGAAGTTTGGACTTCAGAGGAGTCAGGGTGGACACCAGGTGCACCTGGTGATACCGACGCCTTGGAGATGATTACCCCTGGGAGCTTGGTCTCCGGAGGGGCCACGGTGGACACTCGGTGCACCTAGTGTCCACCCTAGGTGGTATTAATTACGCCTTGGAAATTATTTTCCCAGGAAGTTTGGTTTCCAGAGGAGTCAGGGTGGGCACCTGGTCTTCCTGGTGATACTTACGCCTTGGAGATGATTTCCCCAGGAAGTTTTGACTCCAAAGAGGCCAGGGTGGACACCTGGTGCCACTGGTATTAATTACGCCTTGGAGATGATTTTCCTAGGAAGTTTGGACTTCAGAGGAGTCAGGGTGGACACCAGGTGCACCTGGTGATACCGACGCCTTGGAGATGATTACCCCTGGGAGCTTGGTCTCCGGAGGGGCCAGGGTGGACACTCGGTGCACCTAGTGATACTGATGCCTTCGAGACGATTCGCCCAGGGAGCTTGGACTCCGGAGGAGCCAAAGTGGACACTCGGTGCAACTGGTATTAATTACGCCTTGAAAATTATTTTCCCAGGAAGTTTGGATTCCAGAGGAGTCAGGGTAGGCACCTGGTCTTCCTGGTGATACTTACGCCTTGGAGATGATTTCCCTAGGAAGATTTGACTCCAAAGAGGCCAGGGTGGACACCTGGTGCAACTGGTATTAATTACGCCTTGGAGATGATTTACCCAGGAAGTTTGGACTCCGGAGGGGCAAAAGTAGAATTTTGGTGCAACTGGTATTAATTACGCCTTGGAGACGATTTTCCCAGGGAGTTTGGACTCCGGAGGGGCTAGGGTGGGCACTCGGTGCACCTAGTGTCCACCCTAGGTGGTATTAATTACGCCTTGGAAATTATTTTCCCAGGAAGTTTTGTTTCCAGAGGAGTCAGGGTGGGCACCTGGTCTTCCTGGTGATACTTACGCCTTGGAGATGATTTCCCCAGGAAGTTTTGACTCCAAAGAGGCCAGGGTTGACACTTGGTGCAACTGGTATTAATTACGCCTTTGAGATGAGTAGTCCAGGAAGTTTGGACTTCAGAGGAGTCAGGGTGGACACCTCGTGCTCCTTTTGATACTTTCGCCTTGGGGAAGATTTCCCCAGGAAGTTTAGACTCCGGAGGGGCCAAAGTGGACACTCGGTGCACCTAGTGATACTGACGTCTTGGAGATGATTCTCCCAGGAAGTTTTGATTCTAAAGTGGCCAGGGTGGACACCTGGTGCCACTGGTATTAATTACGCCTTGGAGATGATTTTCCTAGGAAGTTTGGACTTCAGAGGAGTCAGGGTGGACACCAGGTGCACCTGGTGATACCGACGCCTTGGAGATGATTACCCCTGGGAGCTTGGTCTCCGAAGGGGCCACGGTGGACACTCGGTGCACCTAGTGTCCACCCTAGGTGGTATTAATTACGCCTTGGAAATTATTTTCCCAGGAAGTTTGGTTTCCAGAGGAGTCAGGGTGGGCACCTGGTCTTCCTGGTGATACTTACGCCTTGGAGATGATTTCCCCAGGAAGTTTTGACTCCAAAGAGGCCAGGGTGGACACCTGGTGCCACTGGTATTAATTACGCCTTGGAGATGATTTTCCTAGGAAGTTTGGACTTCAGAGGAGTCAGGGTGGACACCAGGTGCACCTGGTGATACCGACGCCTTGGAGATGATTACCCCTGGGAGCTTGGTCTCCGGAGGGGCCAGGGTGGACACTCGGTGCACCTAGTGATACTGATGCCTTCGAGACGATTCGCCCAGGGAGCTTGGACTCCGGAGGAGCCAAAGTGGACACTCGGTGCAACTGGTATTAATTACGCCTTGGAAATTATTTTCCCAGGAAGTTTGGACTCCAGAGGAGTCAGGGTAGGCACCTGGTCTTCCTGGTGATACTTACGCCTTGGAGATGATTTCCCTAGGAAGTTTTGACTCCAAAGAGGCCAGGGTGGACACCTGGTGCAACTGGTATTAATTACGCCTTGGAGATGATTTACCCAGGAAGTTTGGACTCCGGAGGGGCAAAAGTAGAATCTCGGTGCAACTGGTATTAATTACGCCTTGGAGACGATTTTTCCAGGGAGTTTGGACTCCGGAGGGGCTAGGGTGGGCACTCGGTGCACCTAGTGTCCACCCTAGGTGGTATTAATTACGCCTTGGAAATTATTTTCCCAGGAAGTTTTGTTTCCAGAGGAGTCAGGGTGGGCACCTGGTCTTCCTGGTGATACTTACGCCTTGGAGATGATTTCCCCAGGAAGTTTTGACTCCAAAGAGGCCAGGGTTGACACTTGGTGCAACTGGTATTAATTACGCCTTTGAGATGAGTAGTCCAGGAAGTTTGGACTTCAGAGGAGTCAGGGTGGACACCTCGTGCTCCTTTTGATACTTTCGCCTTGGGGAAGATTTCCCCAGGAAGTTTAGACTCCGGAGGGGCCAAAGTGGACACTCGGTGCACCTAGTGATACTGACGTCTTGGAGATGATTCTCCCAGGAAGTTTTGATTCTAAAGTGGCCAGGGTGGACACCTGGTGCCACTGGTATTAATTACGCCTTGGAGATGATTTTCCTAGGAAGTTTGGACTTCAGAGGAGTCAGGGTGGACACCAGGTGCACCTGGTGATACCGACGCCTTGGAGATGATTACCCCTGGGAGCTTGGTCTCCGAAGGGGCCACGGTGGACACTCGGTGCACCTAGTGTCCACCCTAGGTGGTATTAATTACGCCTTGGAAATCATTTTCCCAGGAAGTTTGGTTTCCAGAGGAGTCAGGGTGGGCACCTGGTCTTCCTGGTGATACTTACGCCTTGGAGATGATTTCCCCAGGAAGTTTTGACTCCAAAGAGGCCAGGGTGGACACCTGGTGCCACTGGTATTAATTACGCCTTGGAGATGATTTTCCTAGGAAGTTTGGACTTCAGAGGAGTCAGGGTGGACACCAGGTGCACCTGGTGATACCGACGCCTTGGAGATGATTACCCCTGGGAGCTTGGTCTCCGGAGGGGCCAGGGTGGACACTCGGTGCACCTAGTGATACTGATGCCTTCGAGACGATTCGCCCAGGGAGCTTGGACTCCGGAGGAGCCAAAGTGGACACTCGGTGCAACTGGTATTAATTACGCCTTGGAAATTATTTTCCCAGGAAGTTTGGACTCCAGAGGAGTCAGGGTAGGCACCTGGTCTTCCTGGTGATACTTACGCCTTGGAGATGATTTCCCTAGGAAGTTTTGACTCCAAAGAGGCCAGGGTGGACACCTGGTGCAACTGGTATTAATTACGCCTTGGAGATGATTTACCCAGGAAGTTTGGACTCCGGAGGGGCAAAAGTAGAATCTCGGTGCAACTGGTATTAATTACGCCTTGGAGACGATTTTTCCAGGGAGTTTGGACTCCGGAGGGGCTAGGGTGGGCACTCGGTGCACCTAGTGTCCACCCTAGGTGGTATTAATTACGCCTTGGAAATTATTTTCCCAGGAAGTTTTGTTTCCAGAGGAGTCAGGGTGGGCACCTGGTCTTCCTGGTGATACTTACGCCTTGGAGATGATTTCCCCAGGAAGTTTTGACTCCAAAGAGGCCAGGGTTGACACTTGGTGCAACTGGTATTAATTACGCCTTTGAGATGAGTAGTCCAGGAAGTTTGGACTTCAGAGGAGTCAGGACGGACACCTCGTGCTCCTTTTGATACTTTCGCCTTAGAAAGGTTTCCCCAGGAAGTTTAGACTCCGGAGGGGCCAAAGTGGACACTCGGTGCACCTAGTGATACTGACGTCTTGGAGATGATTCTCCCAGGAAGTTTTGATTCTAAAGTGGCCAGGGTGGACACCTGGTGCCACTGGTATTAATTACGCCTTGGAGATGATTTTCCTAGGAAGTTTGGACTTCAGAGGAGTCAGGGTGGACACCAGGTGCACCTGGTGATACCGACGCCTTGGAGATGATTACCCCTGGGAGCTTGGTCTCCGGAGGGGCCACGGTGGACACTCGGTGCACCTAGTGTCCACCCTAGGTGGTATTAATTACGCCTTGGAAATTATTTTCCCAGGAAGTTTGGTTTCCAGAGGAGTCAGGGTGGGCACCTGGTCTTCCTGGTGATACTTACGCCTTGGAGATGATTTCCCCAGGAAGTTTTGACTCCAAAGAGGCCAGGGTGGACACCTGGTGCCACTGGTATTAATTACGCCTTGGAGATGATTTTCCTAGGAAGTTTGGACTTCAGAGGAGTCAGGGTGGACACCAGGTGCACCTGGTGATACCGACGCCTTGGAGATGATTACCCCTGGGAGCTTGGTCTCCGGAGGGGCCAGGGTGGACACTCGGTGCACCTAGTGATACTGATGCCTTCGAGACGATTCGCCCAGGGAGCTTGGACTCCGGAGGAGCCAAAGTGGACACTCGGTGCAACTGGTATTAATTACGCCTTGGAAATTATTTTCCCAGGAAGTTTGGACTCCAGAGGAGTCAGGGTAGGCACCTGGTCTTCCTGGTGATACTTACGCCTTGGAGATGATTTCCCTAGGAAGATTTGACTCCAAAGAGGCCAGGGTGGACACCTGGTGCAACTGGTATTAATTACGCCCTGGAGATGATTTACCCAGGAAGTTTGGACTCCGGAGGGGCAAAAGTAGAATCTCGGTGCAACTGGTATTAATTACGCCTTGGAGACGATTTTCCCAGGGAGTTTGGACTCCGGAGGGGCTAGGGTGGGCACTCGGTGCACCTAGTGTCCACCCTAGGTGGTATTAATTACGCCTTGGAAATTATTTTCCCAGGAAGTTTTGTTTCCAGAGGAGTCAGGGTGGGCACCTGGTCTTCCTGGTGATACTTACGTCTTGGAGATGATTTCCCCAGGAAGTTTTGACTCCAAAGAGGCCAGGGTTGACACTTGGTGCAACTGGTATTAATTACGCCTTTGAGATGAGTAGTCCAGGAAGTTTGGACTTCAGAGGAGTCAGGGTGGACACCTCGTGCTCCTTTTGATACTTTCGCCTTGGGGAAGTTTTCCCCAGGAAGTTTGGACTCCGGAGGGGCCACAGTGGACACTCGGTGCACCTAGTGATACTGACTTCTTGGAGATGATTCTCCCAGGAAGTTTTGACTCTAAAGTGGCCAGGGTGGACACCTGGTGCCACTGGTATTAATTACGCCTTGGAGATGATCTTCCTAGGAAGTTTGGACTTCAGAGGAGTCAGGGTGGACACCAGGTGCACCTGGTGATACCGACGCCTTGGAGATGATTACCCCTGGGAGCTTGGTCTCCGGAGGGGCCAGGGTGGACACTCGGTGCACCTAGTGATACTGATGCCTTCGAGACGATTCGCCCAGGGAGCTTGGACTCCGGAGGAGCCAAAGTGGACACTCGGTGCAACTGGTTATACTTACGACTTGGAGACGATTTTCCCAGGAAGTTTGGACTCCGGAGGGGCTAGGGTGGACACTTGGTGCAACTGGTAATAATTACGCCTAGGAGATGATTTCCCTAGGAAGTTTGGTCTTCAGAGGAGTCAGGGCGGACACCTGGTGCTCCTGGTGATACTTACGCCTTGGGGAAGTTTTCCCCAGGAAGTTTGGACTCCGGAGGGGCCACAGTGGACACTCGGTGCACCTAGTGATACTGACGTCTTAGAGATGATTCTCCCAGGAAGTTTTGACTCTAAAGTGGCCAGGGTGGACACCTGGTGCCACTGGTATTATTTACGCCTTGGAGATGATCTTCCTAGGAAGTTTGGACTTCAGAGGAGTCAGGGTGGACACCAGGTGCACCTGGTGATACCGACGCCTTGGAGATGATTACCCCTGGGAGCTTGGTCTCCGGAGGGGCCAGGGTGGACACTCGGTGCACCTAGTGATACTGATGCCTTCGAGACGATTCGCCCAGGGAGCTTGGACTCCGGAGGAGCCAAAGTGGACACTCGGTGCAACTGGTTATACTTACGACTTGGAGACGATTTTCCCAGGAAGTTTGGACTCCGGAGGGGCTAGGGTGGACACTTGGTGCAACTGGTAATAATTACGCCTAGGAGATGATTTCCCTAGGAAGTTTGGTCTTCAGAGGAGTCAGGGCGGACACCTGGTGCTCCTGGGGATACTTACGCCTTGGAGATGATTTCCCCAAGAAGTTTGGACTCCGGAGGGGCCAAAGTGGACACTCGGTGCAACTGGTAATACTTACGCCTTGGAGACGATTTTCCCAGGGAGTTTGGACTCCGGAAGGGCTAGGGTGGACACTCGGTGCACCTAGTGATATTGACTCCTTGGAGATGATTCTCCCAGGAAGTTTTGACTCCAATGAGGCCAGGGTGGGCACATGGTGCAACTGGTATTAATTACGCCTTGGAAATGATTTTCCCAGGAAGTTTGGACTCTAGAGGAGTCAGGGTGGGCATCTGGTCTTCCTGGTGATACTGACACCTTGGATATGATTCTCCCAGGAAGTTTTGACTCCAATGAGACCAGGGTGGGCACCTGGTGCAACTGGTATTAATTACGCCTTGGAAATTATTTTCCCAGGAAGTTTGGACTCCAGAGGAGTCAGGGTAGGCACCTGGTCTTCCTGGTGATACTTACGCCTTGGAGATGATTTCCCTAGGAAGTTTTGACTCCAAAGAGGCCAGGGTGGACACCTGGTGCAACTGGTATTAATTACGCCTTGGAGATGATTTACCCAGGATGTTTGGACTCCGGAGGGGCAAAAGTGGAATCTCGGTGCAACTGGTATTAATTACGCCTTGGAGATGATTCCCCCAGTGAGCTTGGACTCCGGAGGGGCTGAGGTAGACACCCGGTGCACCTAGTGATACTGATGCCTTGGCGAAGATTTCTCCAGGAAGTTGGGACTCCGGAGGTGCCAGGGTGGGCACCTGGTGCAACTGGTATCAGTTACGCCTTTGAAATGATTTTCCCAGGAAGTTTGGACTCCAGTGGAGTCAGGGTGGGCACCTGGTCTTCCTGGTGATACTTACGCCTTGGAGATGATTTCCCTAGGAAGTTTCGACTCCAAAGAGGCCAGGGTGGGCACCTGGGGCAACTGGTATTAATTACGCCTTTGAGATGAGTAGTCCAGGAAGTTTGGACTTCAGAGGAGTCAGGGTGGACACCTCGTGCTCCTGATGATACTTACGCCTTGGGGAAGATTTCCCCAGGAAGTTTGGACTCCGGAGGGTTCAAAGTGGACACTCGGTGCACCTAGTGATACTGACGCCTTGGAGATGATTCTCCCAGGAAGTTTTGACTCTAAAGTGGCCAGGGTGGACACCTGGTGCCATTGGTATTAATTACGCCTTGGAGATGATTTTCCTAGGAAGTTTGGACTTCAGAGGAGTCAGGGTGGACACCAGGTGCACCTGGTAATACTTTCGCCTTGGAGACGATTTTGCCAGGGAGTTTGAACTCCGGAGGGGTTAGGGTGGACACTCGGTGCACCTAGTGATACCGACGCCTTGGAGATGATTACCCCTGGGAGCTTGGTCTCCGGAGGGGCCAGGTTGGACACTCGGTGCACCTAGTGATACTGATGCCTTGGCGATGATTTCCTCAGGAAGTTGGGATTCCGGAGGTGCGAAAGTGGACACTCGGTGCACCTGGTATTAATTACGCCTTGGAGATGATTTCCCCAGAACGTTTGGACTTCAGAGGAGTCAGGGCGGACACCTGGGGCTCCTGGTGATACTTACGCCTTGGAGATGATTTCCCCAGGACGTTTGGACTCCGGAGGGGCCAAAGTGGACACTCGGTGCAACTGGTATTAATTACGCCTTGGAGATGATTTCCCCAGAAAGTCTGGACTTCAGAGGAGTCAATGTGGACACCTGGTTCTCCTGGTGATACTTACGCCTTGGAGTTGATTTCCCCAGGATGTTTGGACTCCGGAGGTGCCAAAGTGGACACTCGGTGCACCTGGTAATACCTACGCCTTGGAGACGATTTTCCCAGGGAGTTTGGTCTCCGGAGGGGCTAGGGTGGACACTTTGTGCACCTAGTCATACTGACGCCTTCGAGATGATTCTCCCAGGAAGTTTTGACTCCAAAGGGGCCAGGGTGGACACCTGGTGCAATTGGTATCAATTACTCCTTGGAAATTATTTCTTCAGGAAGTTAGGACTTCGGAAGGGTCAGGGCGGACACCTGGTGCGCCTGGTGATACTTACGCCTTGGTGATGATTTCCCCAGGAAGTTTTGAAATCGGAGGGTCAGGGCAAACACCTGGGGCACCTGGCGATACTTACGCCTTGGAGATGATTTCCCCAGGAAGTTTGGACTCAGGAGGGGCCAGGATGGACACTTGGAGCACCTGGTGTTACTTACGCCTTGAAGATGATTTCAGGATGTTAGTGTAATACTGCGGACACAAATTGAGTATCATATTTTATTTAACAGGATCAATACTGTACTTTGAAAAAAATGTGGCTGAAAAAGTACTCATTACTTAACGCTGCGGATTAGTGTGGTAAAAAAAACATGATATAAAAGTGTTACCTCCACCTCGTATTTGACACGTTGAAGTACCCATTAGATATTCCTTTACGATTTCTTTTCTGTTTAAAATTATACATTTTATGAAATTACTTTAGCTTTTTCATTTAGATAAATTATAAATAAAACTTTTTAACATTCACTTATTTTTTCTATTGTAGTGGCATCTACTTGATGAAGATTAATAAACATTATTAAAAATTATTAAATAAATAAAATCAAACTCAATATATGGAGTCAGTAGTCAGTATAAATCTTCACTTTATTATTTTTATATTTACTTTTTATTTTCAAGACTGAAACGACCGCCGTCTGAAGAATACACAGTGTTGTCGAAACCACCGTAACTTATAATTAATTTTTAATAAAGTGAAGATTTTTCGACTTCATATATTGAGTTTGATTTTATTTATTTAATAATTTTTAAAAACATTTACTTATTTATTTATTTACTTATTACTTATAATGAATAAAAAAAAGTAGCCTCGATTAATACTTATCTAACCAAATTCAAGTTCCCATATTTTAAACTTAGAGCAAAAATTACATTTTACACATAATTCGTATAAACTCTTTTAAATAAAGAAAGAATATAAATTAAATAATATAAATTATTTACATTGCAGAGTTTTCGGTGCGCGCGTCGCAAGCTTGACCGCTTAACACTCACTCATGGTCCTTACAAATATGAACCCTAGCCCAAAATTTGTCACAAATAAAGTAACAGTGGATATGTTTTCAATGACTAAAATATTTTTAAATCTCTTTATTAATCATTTTTATCTAATGAAATAAAAGTGTCAATGATCTTTGCTAACAATCTGTTGATATGCGGGGGCGAAAAAATATTTCTTGTCACACCAGCCGCTTATAAAATGGCTGTAAGTTTTTCAGCTTATTCAAGTCTCAAGAGTCTTTTTATTCTTGGCTGGTGTGTAGAGAAATATTTACTCAACACCGTACATAATCGGATAAGTAGCAAAAATCATTTCAACTTCTATTTCTGCAGATTAAATTCACAAATAAAGTGATTAATAAACTTTTTAGTCAACGATCTCCACTGTTACTTTATTCTTTTCTGATTTTCGGCAACACTGAAAAAAGGATTCGAAATCCGATTGCAAACTTAGGACATAACCTGCATTTTTTAGTTTTTCGTGATCGGGTCACGAACTGAGTTCGCAATCGGATTGCGAACTCTTTTGAAGACCGTTCCTTAAAGTGCAGAAAGACCTTAGCACTCGAGATTGTCGCAGGTAGCACATCCCAATTTTTAAAAATGCTGTCATTTTTAACCTTTGAGAAATATTGCCTTGTGAATCTCCAGAAAGCTTTATAAAAACCTATCATAAAACTTTCTTCGAAGTTTTTTCAACTATTAATTTATATTCTTACCTTTTTAATCCAAAGTTATAGGTTAGAAACAATTGGTTTTTATTTTTAAAAAGTTTATTGCACAACTCTGAAACACTTAAAAAAAAAAAAAAAAAAAAAAACTCGACCGTCTCTAACCTATGACTTTGGATTAAAAAAGTAAACATAAAAATTAAGAATTGAAGCGAGAAAGTTTTTCGTTAGGCTTTTATGAACCTTTCTGGAAATTTAAAAAGCGAAATATCTCAAAGGTAAAGAAAGACTGCATTTTTTTTTAAATCAAGATTCGCTACCTGTGCCAATCTCGAAAAAAAAGAATTTAAAAAGAGCTCTAGGTTGAATAAATTTTTATTTAACGTTAGGGACGAAGCCATAGCTATCCTAACATACATCCTACTACCATAACCATCCTAACGATGGTATCAGCACGTGCCGATATCAGTTTAATCTTTGAGGTCAGAAAAACTGACGCCTTGCCAGGGACCCTTCTTATATGTTATTAATGAATTTTCATAGAATTTAAAAAAAGCTCTAGGTTGAGTAAATATTACTTTAACGTTAAGGACGAAGCCATAGCTATTATAACTACAGTTCACGATGGTAACAGCACGTGCCGATATCAGTTTGATCTTTGAGGTCAGAAAAACTGACGCCTTACCAGGGACTCTTCTAATATGTAATTTATGAATTTTCATAGAATTTAAAAAAAGTTCTAGGTTGAATTAATTTTACTTTCACGTAAGAGGCGAGGCTAGAGCTATTCTAACTACAGTCCACGATGGTAACAGCACGTGCCGATATCAGTTTGATTTTTGAGGTCGGAAAAAATGACGCCTTGCCAGGGACCCTTCTTATATGTAATTTATGAATTTTCATAGAATTTAATAAGTGTTCTAGGTTCAATTAATTTTACTTTTAAGTAAGAGACGAGGCCAGAGCTAATCTAACTATAGTTCAAGATGGTAACGGCACGTGCTGATATCTGTTTGGTCTTTGAGGTTGGAAAAACTGACTCCTTGCCAGGGACCCTTCTAATATGTCATTTATGAATTTTCATGAAACTTTAAAAAAATTCTAGGTGAAATAAATTTTACTTTGAGGTTAAGAACAAAGCCAGAGCTATGCTCCCTACAAATCACAATGGTCACAGCACGTGCCAATTTCAGTTTGATCTTTGAGGTCGGAAAAACTGTTGCCTTGCCAGGGACCCTTCTTATACGTCATTTATGATATTTCATGAAATTTTAAAAAAATTCTAGGTGGAATAAATTTTACTTTGAGGTTAAGAACAAGGCCAGAGCTATTCTCACTACAAATCACAATGGTAACAGCACGTGCCAATTTCAATATCAGCTCGCCCCGACCTTAACCTATCTCAGGTTAGGTATTCCTGGCTCAAATGAGACCAGACTTTTTTTTCGAGAACTCTCGCTTGAATAAAAGGCATATGAATCAAAAAAATCATTTGTCATATGATTAGCACCTCTCAGAGTTGAAATTAAAAAACTCGCCCCGGCCTTAACCTGTCTCAGGTTTGGTATTCCGGGCTCAAATGAGATCTAACTTTTTTTTCAAGATAACTTGCTTGATTAAAAGGCATTTGAACCTAAAAAATCTTTTGTCATTTGATTAGCACCTCTCAGAGTTGAAATTGAACAGCTTGTTCTGACCTTAAACTGTCTCAGGTTACGTATTCCGGGCTCAAATGAGATCTGACTTTTTTTTCAAGAACTCTCGCTTGATTAAAAGGCATTTGAATCAAAAAAATCATTTGTCATTTGATTAGCACCTCTCAGAGTTAAAATTGAACAGCTTGCCATGGCCTAAACCTGTCTCAGATTAGGTATTCCTGGCTCAAATGAGATCTGGATTTTTTTTCGAGAACTCTCGCTTGATTAAAAGGCATGTGAATCAAAAAAATCATTTGTTATTTGATTTGCACCTCTCAGAGTTGAAATTGAACAGCTCGCCCTGAACTTAACCTGTCTCAGGTTAGGTATTCCGGGCTCAAATGTGATCTAACTTTTTTTCCGTAATTCTTGCTCAATTTAGAGGCATTTGAATCAAAAAAATCTATTGTCATCTGATTAGCACCTCTCGAAATCCAACTGCTCGGCCTGACCTGAAATAGATATCCCGGTACTGAAAAATGTCTAGCTTGATTTTTTCATAATTTTGAATTCAAATGGAAGCCTCCGTGTAAAAAAAATCATTTGTCAATAAAATAGTAGAAATTTCAGTCGATCTCCAACAGTCAACTAGTCTCAGGTTACGTATTCCGGGCTCAAATGAGATCTGACTTTTTTTTCAAGAACTCTCGCTTGATTAAAAGGCATTTGAATCAAAAAATTCATTTGTCATTTGATTAGCACCTCTCAGAGTTCAAATTGAACAGCTTGCCATGGCCTTAACCTGTCTCAGCTTGGGTCTACTGAGCTCAAATTAGATCTGTCTTTTTTTTCAAGAATTCTTGCGTGTTTAAAAGGCATATGAATCAAAAAAATCATTCGTCATTTGATTAGCACCTCTCAGAGTTGAAATTGAACAGCTCGCCATGACCTTAACCTGTCTTAGGCTAGGTTTTCCGGGCTCAAATGAGATCTCACTTTTTTTTCAAGATATCTTGCTTGTGAATAAGGCATTTGAATCAAATAAATCATTTGTCATTTGATTAGCACATCTCGGAATCTAAATTCAACTGCTTGGCCTGACCTGAAATAGATATCCCGGTACTGAAAATTGTCTAGCTTGATTTCTTCATAATTTTAAATCCAAAGGGAGGCCTCCGAATCAAAACAATCATTTGTGAATAAAATAGTAGAAATTTAAGTCGATCTCCAACAGTCAACTAGTCTCAGGTTAGGTATTCCGGGTTCAAATGAGATCCGACTTTTTTTTCAAGAACTCTCGCTTGATTAAATACAATTTGAAACAAATAAATCGTTTGTCATTTGATTAGCACCTCTCAAAGTTGAAATTGAACAGCTCGCCCTGACCTTTACCTGTCTCAGATTAGGTATTCCTGGCTCAAATGAGATCTGGATTTTTTTTCGAGAACTCTTGCTTGATTAAATGGCATATGAATCAAAAAAATCAATTGTCATTTGATTAGCACCTCTCGGAATCTAAATTCAACTGCTTGGCCTGACCTGAAATAGATATCCCGGTACTGAAAATTGTCTAGCTTGATTTCTTCATAATTTTGAATCCAAAGGGAGGCCTCCGAATCAAAACAATCATTTGTGAATAAAATAGAAGAAATTTAAGTCGATCTCCAACAGTCAACTAGTCTCAGGTTAGGTATCCCGGGCTCAAATGAGATCTGACTTTTTTTTCGAGGACTCTCGCTTGATTAAAAGGCATATGAATCAAAAAAATCATTTGTCATATGATTAGCACCTCTCAAAATTGAAATTGAACAGCTCGCCCTGACCTTAACCTGTCTCAGGCTAGGTTTTCCGGGCTCGAATGAGATCTAACTTTTTTTTCAAGATATCTTGCTTGTGAATAAGGCATTTGAATCAAATAAATCATTTGTCATTTGATTAGCACATCTCGGAATCTAAATTCAACTGCTTGGCCTGACCCGAAATAGATATCCCGGTACTGAAAATTGTCTAGCTTGATTTCTTCATAATTTTGAATCCAAAGGGAGGCCTCCGAATCAAAACAATCATTTGTGAATAAAATAGAAGAAATTTAAGTCGATCTCCAACAGTCAACTAGTCTCAGGTTAGGTATCCCGGGCTCAAATGAGATCTGACTTTTTTTTCGAGGACTCTCGCTTGATTAAAAGGCATATGAATCAAAAAAATCATTTGTCATATGATTAGCACCTCTCAAAATTGAAATTGAACAGCTCGCCCTGACCTTTACCTGTCTCAGATTAGGTATTCCTGGCTCAAATGTGATCTGGATTTTTTTTCGAGAACTCTCGCTTGATTAAAAGGCATGTGAATCAAAAAAATCATTTGTTATTTGATTAGCACCTCTCAGAGTGTAAATTAAAAAACTCGCCCAGGCCTTAACCTGTCTCAGATTAGGTATTCCGGGCTCAAATGAGATCTAACTTTTTTTTCAAGATATCTTGCTTGATTAAAAGGCATTTGAACCAAAAAAATCTTTTGTCATTTGATTAGCACCTCTCAGAGTTGAAATTGAACAGCTCGCCCTGACCTTAACCTGTCTCAGGTTAAGTATTCCGGGCTCAAATGAGATCTAACTTTTTTTCCAAAATTCTTGCTCGGTACTGAAAAATGTCTAGCTTGATTTTTTCATAATTTTGAATCCAAATGGAAGCCTTTATTTAAAAAAAAAATCATTTGTGAATAAAATAGTAGAAATTTAAGTCGATCTCCAACAGTCAACTAGTCTCAGGTTAGGTATTACGGGCTCAAATGAGATCTAACTTTTTTTTCAAGAACTCCCGCTTGATTAAAAGGCATTTGAATTAAAAAAAATCATTTGTCATTTGATTAGTACCTCTCAGAGTGTAAATTAAAAAACTCGCCCCGGCCTTAACCTGTCTCAGGTTAAGTATTCCTGGCTCAAATGAGATCTGACTTATTTTCGAGAACTCTCGCTTGATTAAAAGGCGTATGAATCAAAAAAATCATTTGTCATATGATTAGAACCTATCAGAGTTGAAATTGAACAGCTCACCCCGACCTTAAACTGTCTCAGGTTAAGTATTCCGGGCACAAATGAGATCTGACTTATTTTCGAGAACTCTCGCTTGATTAAAAGGCATATGAATCAAAAAAATCATTTGTCATATGATTAGAACCTATCAGAGTTGAAATTGAACAGCTCACCCCGACCTAAAACTGTCTCAGGTTAAGTATTCCGGGCTCAAATGAGATCGAACTTTTTTTCCGAAATTCTTGCTCCATTAAAAGGCATTTGAATCAAAAAAATCCATTGTCATCTGATTAGCACCTCTCAGAATCCAACTGCTCGGCCTGACCTGAAATAGATATCGCGGTACTGAAAAATGTCCAGCTTGATTTTTTCATAATTTTGAATCCAAATGGAAGCCTTCGTTTAAAAAAAAATCATTTGTCAATAAAACAGTAGAAATTTCAGTCGATCTCCAACAGTCAACTAGTCTCAAATGAGATCTAACTTTTTTTTCAAGAACTCTCGCTTGATTAAAAGGCATTTGAATCAAAAAAATCATTTGTCATTTGATTCGCACCTCTCAGAGTTAAAATTGAACAGCTTGCCATGGCCTTAACCTGTCTCAGCTTGGGTCTTCCGAGCTCAAATTAGATCTGTCTTTTTTTTTTAAGGACTCTCGCTTGATTGAAAGGCATATGAATCAAAAAAATCATTTTTCATATGATTAGCACCTCTCAGAGTTGAAATTGAACAGCTCGCCCTGACCTTAACCTGTCTCAGGATAGGTTTTCCGGGCTCGAATGAGATCTAACTTTTTTTTCAAGATATCTTGCTTGTGAATAAGGCATTTGAATCAAATAAATCATTTGTCATTTGATTAGCACATCTCGGAATCTAAATTCAACTGCTTGGCCTGACCCGAAATAGATATCCCGGTACTGAAAATTGTCTAGCTTGATTTCTTCATAATTTTGAATCCAAAGGGAGGCCTCCGAATCAAAACAATCATTTGTGAATAAAATAGAAGAAATTTAAGTCGATCTCCAACAGTCAACTAGTCTCAGGTTAGGTATCCCGGGCTCAAATGAGATCTGACTTTTTTTTCGAGGACTCTCGCTTGATTAAAAGGCAAATGAATCAAAAAAATCATTTGTCATATGATTAGCACCTCTCAAAATTGAAATTGAACAGCTCGCCCTGACCTTTACCTGTCTCAGATTAGGTATTCCTGGCTCAAATGAAATCTGGATTTTTTTTCGAGAACTCTCGCTTGATTAAAAGGCATATGAATCAAAAAAATCATTTGTTATTTGATTAGCACCTCTCAGAGTGTAAATTAAAAAACTCGCCCAGGCCTTAACCTGTCTCAGATTAGGTATTCCGGGCTCAAATGAGATCTAACTTTTTTTTCAAGATATCTTGCTTGATTAAAAGGCATTTGAACCAAAAAAATCTTTTGTCATTTGATTAGCACCTCTCAGAGTTGAAATTGAACAGCTCGCCCTGACCTTAACCTGTCTCAGGTTAAGTATTCCGGGCTCAAATGAGATCTAACTTTTTTTCCAAAATTCTTGCTCGGTACTGAAAAATGTCTAGCTTGATTTTTTCATAATTTTGAATCCAAATGGAAGCCTTCGTTGAAAAAAAAAATCATTTGTGAATAAAATAGTAGAAATTTAAGTCGATCTCCAACAGTCAACTAGTCTCAGGTTAGGTATTACGGGCTCAAATGAGATCTGACTTTTTTTTCGAGAACTCTCGCTTGATTAGAAGGCATATGAATCAAAAAAATCATTTGTCATTTGATTAGTACCTCTCAGAGTGTAAATTAAAAAACTCGCCCCGGCCTTAACCTGTCTCAGGTTAAGTATTCCTGGCTCAAATGAGATCTGACTTATTTTCGAGAACTCTCGCTTGATTAAAAGGCGTATGAATCAAAAAAATCATTTGTCATATGATTAGAACCTATCAGAGTTGAAATTGAACAGCTCACCTCGACCTTAAACTGTCTCAGGTTAAGTATTCCGGGCACAAATGAGATCGAACTTTTTTTCCGAAATTCTTGCTCCATTAAAAGGCATTTGAATCAAAAAAATCCATTGTCATCTGATTAGCACCTCTCAGAATCCAACTGCTCGGCCTGACCTGAAATAGATATCGCGGTACTGAAAAATGTCCAGCTTGATTTTTTCATAATTGTGAATCCAAATGTAAGCCTTCGTTTAAAAAAAAATCATTTGTCAATAAAATAGTAGAAATTTCAGTCGATCTCCAACAGTCAACTAGTCTCAAATGAGATCTAACTTTTTTTTCAAGAACTCTCGCTTGATTAAAAGGCATTTGAATCAAAAAAATCATTTGTCATTTGATTCGCACCTCTCAGAGTTAAAATTGAACAGCTTGCCATGGCCTTAACCTGTCTCAGCTTGGGTCTTCCGAGCTCAAATTAGATCTGTCTTTTTTTTTTAAGGACTCTCGCTTGATTGAAAGGCATATGAATCAAAAAAATCATTTGTCATATGATTAGCACCTCTCAGAGTTGAAATTGAACAGCTCACCCCGATCTTAAGCTGTCTCAGGTTAGGTATTCCGGGCTTAAATAAGATCTAACTTTTTTTCAAGATATCTTGCTTGATTAAAAGGAATCTGAACCAAAAAAATCTTTTGTCATTTGATTAGCACCTCTCAGAGGTGAAATTGAACAGCTCTCCCTGACATTAACCTGTCTCAGGTTAAGTATTCCGGGCTCAAATGAGATCTAACTTTTTTTCTGAAATTCTTGCTTAATTAAGAAGCATTTGAATCAAAAAAATCTATTGTCATCTGATGAGCACCTCTCGGAATCCAACTGCTCGGCCTGACCTGAAATAGATATCCCGGTACTGAAAAATGTCTAGCTTGATTTTTTCATATTTGAGAATTCAAATGGAAGCCTCCGTGTAAAAAAAATCATTTGTCAATAAAATAGTAGAAATTTCAGTCGATCTCCAACAGTCAACTAGTCTCAAATGAGATCTAACTTTTTTTTCAAGAACTCTCGCTTGATTAAAAGGCATTTGAATCAAAAAAATCATTTGTCATTTGATTCGCACCTCTCAGAGTTAAAAGGGAACAGCTTGCCATGGCCTTAACCTGTCTCAGCTTGGGTCTTCCGAGCTCAAATTAGATCTGTCTTTTTCCAAGAATTCTTGCGTGTTTAGAAGGCATATGAATAAAAAAAAATCATTTGTCATTCGATTAGCACCTCTCGAAGTTGAAATTGAACAGCTCGCCCTGACCTTAACCTGTCTCAGGCTAGGTTTTCCGGGCTCAAATGAGATCTAACTTTTTTTTCAAGATATCTTGCTTGTTAATAAGACATTTGAATCAAATAAATCATTTGTCATTTGATTAGCACATCTCGAAATCTAAATTCGGAATCTAAATTCACTGCTTGGCCTGACCTGAAATAGATATCCCGGTACTGAAAATTGTCTAGCTTGATTTCTTCATAATTTTGAATTTAAAGGGAGGTCTCCGGGTCAAAACAATCATTTGTGAATAAAATAGTAAACATTTCAGTCGATCTCCACCAGTCAACTAGGTATTCCTGGCTCAAATGAGATCTGACTTTTTTTTCGAGAACTCTCGCTTGATTAGAAGGCATATGAATCAAAAAAATCATTTATCTTATTTAAATTAAAAACTCGCCCTGGCTTTAACCCGTCCCAGGTAAGGTATTCCTGGCTCAAATGAGATCTGACTTTTTTTTCGAGAACTCTTGCTTGATTAAAAGGCATATGAATTAAAAAAATCATTTGTCATTTAATTAGGAACCCCAAAATCAACTGCTCGGCCCGACCTGAAAAAGTTGGATCCTGTTCGTGCCCGCAATACCTAACCAGTGACAGGTTGACTGCTGGAGATTGACCCAAATATTTTCTATTTCATTATCAGATGTTTTTTTTTACTCGGAGGGCTCTATTCGAAGTCAAAATTACGAAAAAATCTAGCTAGATATTTTTCAGTAGAGGAGCATCCATTTCAGGTCGGGCCGAGCAGTTGAATTTAGACACTGGGAGATGCTAGTTATGCGGCAATAGTTTTTTGATTCAAAAAGCCTTTTCATCAAGCAAGAATTCTTAAGAGAAAAATCAGATCCTATTCGAAACCGGAATACCGAACCAGAGGCAGGTTGACTGTTGGAAGTCGACTTAAATATTTGCTATTACATTGACAAATGACTTTTTTGACCCGGAGGCCAAAGTTGAATTTGGATTCCGAGAGGTGCTAAGTAGTTGACAAATGTTTTTTTGATTAAAATGAATTTTAATCAAGCAAGAACTCTTGAAAAAAAGTTAGATCTCATTTGAGCCCGGAATACCTAACCTGAGAAAGGTTACGGTCGGGGCGAGCTGTTCAATTTCAACTTTGAGAGGTGCTTATCAAATGACAAATGATTTTTTTGATTCAAATGCCTTTTAACCAAGCGAGAGTTCTTGAAAAAAAAGTCAGATCTCATTTGAGCCCGGAATACCTAGCCTGAGACAGGTTATGGTCAGGCCGAGCTGTTTAATTTTTACTTTGAGAGAAGCTAGTTATGTGACAAATGATTTTTTTGATTCAAATGTCTTCTAATGAAGCAAGAATTTCAGAAAAAAAAAGTTAGATAACATTTGAGCCCGAAATACCTAACCTGAGACAGGTTAAGGCCGTGGTGAGCTGTTGAATTTCAACTCTGAGAGGTGCTTATTAAATGACAAATGATTTTTTTGATTCAAATGTCTTCTAATGAAGCAAGAATTTCAGACAAAAAGTTAGTTCTCATTTGAGCCCGGAATACTTAACCTAAGAAAGGTTCAGGCCGTGGCGAGCTGTTCAATTTCAACTCTGAGAGATGCTTATTAAATGACAAATGATTTTTTTGATTCAAATGTCTTCTAATAAAGCAAGAATTTCAGAAAAAAAAGTTAGATAACATTTGAGCCCGAAATACCTAACCTGAGACAGGTTAAGGCCGTGGCGAGCTGTTCAATTTCAACTCTGAGAGGTGCTTATTAAATGACAAATGATTTTTTTGATTCAAATGTCTTCTAATGAAGCAAGAATTTCAGAAAAAAAGTTGGATCACATTTGAGCCCGGAATACCTAACCTGAGACTAGTTGATTGTTGGAGATCGACTGAAATTTTTACTATTTTATACACAAATGATTGTTTTGACCCGGAGGCCTCCATTTTGATTCAAAATTATAAAAAAATCAAGCTAGACAATTTTCAGCACCGAGATATCTATTTCAGGTAAGGCCGAAGAGTTGAATTTGGATTCGGAGAGGTGATAATCAAATTACAAATGATTTTTTTGATTCAAATGCCTTTTAATCAAGCACGATATCTTGAAAAAAAGTTAGATCTCATTTGAGCTCAGAATACCTAGCCTAAGACAGGTTAAGGTTTGTGCGAGCTGTTCAATTTCAACTCTGAGAGGTGCTAATCAAATGACAAAAGATTTTTTTGATTCAAATGCCTTTTAATTGAGCAAGAATTCCGAGAATGAAACTTTAGATCTATTTCGAGCCCAGAAGACCCAACCTGAGACAGGTTGACTGTTGGAGATTGACTGAAATTTTTACTATTTTATTCACAAATGATTTTTTTGACCCTGAGGCCTCCATTAGGATTCAGAATTATGAAAAAATCAAGCTAGACATATTTCAGTACTGGGACATCTATTTCAGGTCAGGCCAAGCAGTTGAATTTGGATTCCAAGAGGTGCTAATCAGATGAAAAATGATTTTTTTGATTCAAATGCCTTTTAATCAAGCACAATATCTTAAAAAAAAAGTTAGATCAATTTGAGCCCAGAATACCTAGCCTGAGACAGGTTAAGGTTGGTGCGAGCTGTTCAATTTCAACTCTGGGAGCTGCTTTTCAAATGACAATTGATTTTTTTGATTCAAATGCCTTCTAATTGAGCAAGAATTCCGGGAAAAGAAGTTAGATCTCATTTGAGCACGGAATACCTAACCTGAGATAGGTTTACTATTGAAGATCAACTGAAATTTTTACCATTTTATTCACAAATGATTTTTTTGACCCTGAGGCCTCCATTAGGATTCAGAATTATGAAAAAATCAAGCTAGACATATTTCAGCAACGGGATATCTATTTCATGTCAGGCCGAGCAGTTGAATTTGGATTCCGAGAGGTGATAATCAAATTACAAATGATTTTTTTGATTCAAATGCCTTTTAATCAAGCATGATATCTTGAAAAAAAGTTAGATCTCATTTTAGCCAAGAATACCTAGCCTGAGACAGGTTAAGGTTTGGGCGAGCTGTTCAATTTCAACTCTGAGAGGTGCTAATCATATGACAAATAATTTTTTTGATTCATATGCCTTTTAATCAAGCGAGAGTTCTTGAAAAAAAAGTCATATCTCATTTGAGCCCAGAATACCTAGCCTGCGACAGGTTGAGGTTGGAGTGAGCTGTTCAATTTCATTTCTGAGAGGTGCTAATCAAATGACAATAGATTTTTTTGTTTCAAATAACTTTTAATCAAGCAAGATATCTTGAAAAAAAAGTTAGATCTCATTTGAGCCCGGAATACTTAACCTGAGACAGGTTAAGGTCGAGGCGAGCTGTTCAATTTCAACTCTGAGAGGTGCTAATTATATGACAAATGAATTTTTTGATTCATATGCCTTTTAAACATGCAAGATTTCTTGAAAAAAGACAGATCTATTTCGAGCCCAGAAGACCCAACCTGAGACAGGTTGACTGTTGGAGATTGACTGAAATTTTTACTATTTTATTAACAAATGATTTTTTTGACTCGGAGGCCTCCATTTGGATACAAAATTATGAAAAAATCAAGCTTAATTTTTTCGATATCGGAACCCTATTTCAGGTAGTGCCGAGCAGTTGAATTTGGATTCCGAGAGGTGCTTATCAAATGACAAATGATTTTTCTTTATTCAAATGCCTCTTAATCAAGCAAGGTATCTTGAAAAAAAAGTTAGATCTCATTTGAGCCCGGAATACCTAACCTGAGACAGGTTAAGGCCGTGGCGAGCTGTTCAATTTTAACTCTGAGAGGTGCTTATCAAATAACAAATGATTTTTTTGACTCAAATGCTTTCTAATCAAGCAAGATATCTTGAAAATAAAGTTATATCTCATTTGAGCCCGGAATACTTAACCTGAGACAGGTTAAGATCGGGCGTAGCTGTTTAATTTTCACTCTGAGAGGTGGTACTCAAATGACAAATGATTTTTTTGATTCATATGCCTTTTAATCAAGCAAGATTTCTTGAAAAAAAAGTTAGATCTCAGTTGAGCCCGGAATACCTAACCTCAGACAGGTTGACTGTTGCTATTTTATTGACAGATGATTTTTTTGTCTCGGAGGCCTCTCACTGGATTTAAAATTATGAATAAATCGAGCTAGATTTTTTTTGGTATCGCCTTACCTATATCAAGTCGGGCCGAGCAGTTGAATTTGGACTCTGAAAGATGCTAAGCAATTGACAAATGATTTTTTTGATTAAAATGACTTTCAATCAAGCAAGTATTCGCGAAAAAAAAGTTAGATCTTATTTGAGCCCGGAACACTGAACCTGAGACAAGTTGACTTTTGGAGATAAACTTAAATATTTGATTTTTTATTCCCAAATGATTTTTTCGACTCAGAGGCCTCCATTTGGATTCAAAATTATAAAAAAATCAAGCTAAATTCTTTTCGGTATCGGATGACCTATTTCTGGTCGGGCTTAGCAGTGGAATCTTGACTCTAAGAGATGATTTTTTTCTGGCTGTGGCTCCATAATTTAGGGACAGTGTATTGAAAACTATATGTTTGAACACGGAATCTTTTACCTAGCCATAGTATGAATAAAAAAGAATTAGTCAAGCTATGCCTAGTCAAATGACAGTTGATATTTCCATAAAAGTGAAAAAGAAAATTCGAATCTAAAAAATTGTTGCATTGTTGTTTTATTATTTAGATATTATTTCATTTTGGTACAGCTTTTTACATAATTTTTAAGTTTTTACAAATTTATTAAGTATTTTTCAATTTTTCAACTTGAAATTAAAGTATAAATGAAAAAAAAAATTGTATTGTTAAAAAACAGCTACTGGTCATTGTTCCTTAACTCGACCAACATCAATAACCCTTAATTTTTCGCTGCTTGCTGAAAAATCATTTGAAGAAAAGTCTGTCGTTGAAGGTCATCAGTGGAGGCTGATCCAGTTGGATTTAATGTGTCTCACTGAAATAAAATAAAAATTAAATAGTAAAGATGCAGCATATTCTGTGTTAACAACAAGCACTACAGTTGTCAAGTAAGCAATCTAAGAAAATTTAATTTAAATATTAAAAAAAAAAACTATTAAAATTAAAATAACTTGACTTAAGTTTGTAAATAAATAAATTACAGTTAAACAAATTAAATTCATAATGCACCACATTCTTTCAAAATTTTACCTTAATAAATTAATTAATTCTCACCAAGAACAACTTTGTATTGCCTAGTAGATGTATAAAACTTATTAATTAATTCTAGTTAACTATTTGAAGGTAAAGTAGTCTTTAAGAATCCAAAGTTTAAAGATGACAAGATTAATTAAAGTATTTTTAATAAATAACGATTGGTTTTTTAAATTTCCACTTTATAAAGTGGTGAACCAAAATAAATCAATTGCTGTTTATTGAAATTATTTTAATTTGAACATAAAAATTCATTACGTAGACAAAAACTCAATTTATTTGTTAAGAGAGTAATGATTAGTGTAATAAGTGGGGTGCTGCCCTCCTACTTACCCTAGGCTCTTTGATTGAGCCGTGGTCTAGCCCGGTGTTCAGCTTTGGTTAAGCTGGTTGACTGAGCCGCGATCCGGTCAAGCTCGCGATTCCGTCGAGCTCGTTGAGGGATCTGTAGTCCGGCCAACCTGCCAACTTTGGTCGGTCTTTTTTCTCAACCCGTAGTCTGGCGAGTTTGGCAGATTCGGTCGGAATAATTAAATAATAGCATAAATAATTTTAAATTTAATCATTTTAAAAAATAAAAATTTCAGAGTACTTACTTAATTTTTTTCAACAAAAACAGAGATTGAAAAATAAATTTCACGGTCCACTGCAGTACGATGACCAAACTTTACTTGAGTTTTTGCACACTTTAATTATAATTATCTTTCTTTTTTCACTTTTATTATTATTTCATACGTATTGTAGATAAACAATCACACAATTTCAAACACTTGTACCGGTATGACTTTTGGTTATGTTTATGTTCACGATTCATAATAATATATACATTGAAATTTTCCATTCTATTTTCCGTTCCTTTATTTATAAATATTTTTATTATTTTCAATCGTCGATCACATAAAATATAAATATTTTAGAACCATAGTGTTATAATAATTAGGAATCAGCGAAAAATAATTAATCTGAAACTTCTCTGCTGTCGAATAGGGATGAATCACCGTGTAATTTATCTAGATGAAAAAGCTTAAGTAATTTAATAATATGTATAATTTTAAACAGAAAAGAAATCGTAAAGGAATATCTAATAGGTACTTTAACGTGTCAAATACGAGATGGAAGTGACACTTATATATCATGTTTTTTTTACCACGCTAATCCACAGCGTAAAGTAATGAGTACTTTTTCAGCCACATTTTTTTCAAAGTACAGTATTACATGATCCTGTTCAATAAAATATGATACTCAATTTGTGTCCGAAGTATTACACTTACATCTCGAAATCATTTTCAAGGCGTAAGTATCACCAGGTGCACCAGGCGTTTGCCCTGACCCTTCCGAAGTCCTAACTTCCTGGGGAAATCATTTCCAAGGCGTAATTGATACCAATTGCACCAGGTGTCCACCCTGGCCCCTTTGGAGTCAAAACTTCCTGAGGGAATCATCTCCAAGGCGTCAGTATCACTAGGTGCACCGAGTGTCCACCCTAGCCCCTCCGGAGTCCAAACTCCCTGGGAAAATCGTCTCCAAGGCGTAAGTATTACAAGGTGCACCACGTGTCCACTTTGGCCCCTCCGGAGTCCAAACTTCCTGGGGAAATCATCTCCAAGGCGTAAGTATCACCAGGAGCACGAGGTGTCCGCCCTGACTCCTCTGAAGTCCAAACTTCCTGGGGAAATCATTTCCAAGGCGTAATTAATACCAGTTGCATCAGGTGCCCACCCTGGCCTCTTTGGAGTCAAAACTTCCTTGGGGAATCATCGCCAAGGCGTCAGTATCACTAGGTGCACCGAGTATCCACCCTGACCCCTCCGGAGTCCAAGCTCCCTGGGGAAATCGTCTCCAAGGCGTAAGTATCACCAGGTGCACCGAGGGTCTACTTTGGCCCTTCCGGAGTCCAAACTTCCTGGGGAAATCATCTCCAAGGCGTAATTATCACCAGACGCACCAGGTGTCCGCCCTGACTCCTCCGAAGTCCAAACTTCCTGGGGAAATCATCTCCAAGGCGTAATTAATACCAGTGGCACCAGGTGTCCACCCTGGTCCCTTTGGTGTCTTAACTTCCTGGGGAAATTATCTCCAAGGCGCAAGTATCACCAGGTGCACCAGGTGTCCGCCCTGACCCCTCCGGAGTCCAAACTTCTAAAAAATTGTTGCTAATTTTCCATTTTTAATAACAAAGATAAAATAACATTCATCGAAGGTTGTACGGGACAGCAAAAGCACGTACAATAATAAAATACTTGCAACACTTCATTGATAACTTGATTAAAAAAAAAAAAAAATGAATAAAAAATTTCTTAAAACACGTGGTACATATTTGTGCAGAACCCCCTACTACATAGTAGACCACGCGGTCAGATCGCATATATGTTTGGGATGCACATGCCTCAGAGGTTACGATCGATATTTTGTTTTTCTTGATTGTATAGATGGAGGAGCTTTTTCAGAGCTTTTTTGGAACTTTTTACACATTTTTAAGTCTCGATAACTAAAAATCTGATTAAAAAAAACCTATACTCATATATATTTTCGGAATCAGCGTAAAATAATGAATCGGAAAATATAATTATCTCAGTTGGGGCAATAAAGTTGAATCACGGTGTATAGAAAATCATAAAAGTTTTTATTTTAATTTGTATTTATCTAATCATAGTTATTTTGAATTAATTATTAACTAAATTAATAAATTAAAGTTTGATAAATCAGTGACGTTAGACTACAGAGAGCAGGAGAGCATAAGTGTCCAAGAGTTAAGCAGGTAAACGAAGGAGCATCTAACTAATAGGGTTGGCAATGTCTTGTATCAACCTTTAACATAAATAATAATTCTAATAATAATCATAGCCAATACCCATCACCCTCCTAAGTTGCGCTAACGACTTTTCGAATATTCTTAATTACTCCCGCCGAAAGAGTGAGGAAGGGGGCCCATCGCGAGCCGAGCTAAAAGCTCGAGCTAATTGGATGCAGCTCCGATCCTTAAGTCCTAGGTGGGGATAATCGGCGACCTCCCGGCTCGCGCGAACCTCAAACGCTCTCTCCCGTTCCCGACACCAAGCAATCCGGAGGCTACGCGCAAGCTGAAGGTCGTAGAGGCACACCTGGACGAAAGGAGCCGGAGTTCCACGGGCTTCGATAGGCCACTGTGTTCGACAGCCTTGACACGTGGGTCAACCTTAGAGATCACCGGCCGAGAAACCCGGACCCCTCTCCGTTTAGCCTAGGTTCACACCTAGTAACAAGTAAGACTTTTATTGTTAATTTATAACTTCGTCGAAGGACGATAAACTTAATTCGTAAAAATTTCTATTTTATAATTATTAATAATAAAATTATCATTAACTTTAAAAATTACTTTTATTTTTCCTCAAATAAATCCTACCAAAGACAAGCGAAAAGGGTGACGAGCAGATTACTGCGTGATCTGCTCATAGCGGGTAAGTTCCCACTTAAATTAAATTAAACTTAAATTAAATTAAATAATTATTGTCACGTTCGCACGCGACAGGCAACTTTTTTAAATTCATAATATTTTTTTGCTTATTTACTTAAAATATCGAAAAATAATCGACACGTATGTTTTCTTTAAAAAAAAAAACTAAAATTAAAGGAACTACAAGTGTTTAAATTTTTTAAAATTTCAATATATATAGATATACTTTTAATGGAATTTTGGGCCAATGACGTCATCAACCCGTAGTTTTAGAAACTTTTCTTAATCTTCTTCTTGCTCAATTTTGATTTGAAAATTCTAAAAAAAAATGTTAAAATTCATTAAAAATCGAGTACTTTTAATAATAGGTTCTCATGGTTTTTTTTCAAAAAATCGATTTTTTTTTTTTTTGGGTAGTATAACACTATAGAATTGTGGTAAAATTGATTTTGGAGGTCTACGAGGACAGGAACAGGTCATAAGTAAAGTGGGACAGCTGCAGCGTTCGAGCGCTCGAGTAGTCTGTTTACTGCTCCGGCTGGCTCTTGGTGTAGGTTTAAAAAAGCTGTAGCTGAAAAAAAAAACCGCAGAATTTAAACATCCTCCAGCATTCGATACAGATGTTCAGTCTTTACTAAAACCAATCTATGAGGATTTGACGTCGGACGATTTATTGGAAAGGTGCTTAGGTGCAAACACACAAAACAATAATGAAAGTTTGAACTCGTGAGCCTGGAATATTGCGCCAAAACACGCATTTGTTGGAAAAAAGGTCGTAGAGATTGCAGCTTGGAGTGCTTCTTGTATTTTGAATGAAGGGTATTTCCCAATACTCAAAATGATGCAGAATATGGGGGTCACAATTGGCCGAGCAGCCTACAATCACGCAATCTCAGTTGACGCCGAGCGCCGGACATGAGTAGATTTTCGGGCTACTACAGCATCAAAAGAGTCCCGAACGGCAAAAAGAAATGCCAGGATGGCTGAAAATGAGTTCTACGAAGAAGATGAAGGAATTATGTATGGTCCTGGCATCGCAGATTAAAGGTATACCACATTTTTTTGGAAAATTTTCTTTAAAAAAACTTTAAACGCGTTTTTCTCGAAACAGCATTTTTTCAGCTGACGGACATTCTCATTAAAAAACTACTGCACCGATTTTAACTGCATATTCCTGACATGTCTCCCTATGTCCGGTAGCATAATTAGATGATTTTATAAATATTTAACATTTTAGAAAATTTTCTTTAAAAAAACTTTAAACGCGTTTTTCTCAAAACAGCATTTTTTCAGCTGACGGACATTCTCATTAAAAAACTACTGCACCGATTTTAACTGCATATTCCTGACATGTCTCCCTATGTCCGGTAGCATAATTAGATGATTTTATAAATATTTAAAAATTTTATAAACAATTTCAGTTGAAAAAAAACCACTTTTTTATTCAGGAGACCGCCATTTTTTTTTTCAATAAAAATGTCTAAATATGCTACCGGATTTAGCCAAATCTATACAGACTATAAAACCACTTTACTTTTTGGTTTCAGATTTACCGTTGTCGAGTTAAAAATTCCGTCAGCAAAAAAGAGGCCATTTTTGAGACCGCCATTTTGAGACTCCATTGATAAAAAAAAAAAAAAAAAAAAAAAAAAAAAAAAATTCATATTTTAAGATATTAACTTTAATGTGTAAAAATTTTGAGATCTGCATGTGATTTTTTCTATGAAATAAAATTCAGTAAAAAAAAAAAACCATGAGAACCTCCCCTTAAAAAATATATTTTTAAAGTACCGGTTGCCAACCCTATGATCTCTCTGAAAAAACTATAATATTTAATTATAATAATTAACAATCAGAATGATTAATTAAAAGGGAACTTGAATGTTCATCAAAAACAAAGATGCAACTTATTTCTAATTCAATTGGTTAATGTACAGGAGCGAATTATATCTCTTCTTCAGAGAAGTGGAGGTGCACTGGAAGACAATCATCCAAAAGAATCAATTCAGTGAAATGATTTACCTTCAATTTTTGAAAATCGAATAAGTTCTGTATTGGGAACTAACATGGTACGTAAAGATGTGAAACCATTTTTAGAAGATGCTAAAACCACTTTTATAGAAAAAGTTAAAGTTGCCCTACAGAAGCAAGGCTCAATAAAAGTTAATGCTGAGGTATCTTCTGAATATGTGATTATTAAAATTAATATTGAAACTTTAGAAGTGAAAACGTTGATTACTGCAAGTAATCCTGTGTATAAAACAACTGCTGATTTGGCAGAATGGTATGATGAGAGGGTTGTACAACCATTACATAATCAAATTGAAGAGTTTGAAGCTTGTGGATCAGGTTGGGCTTCAAGACAAGTCCTAAGTGTCACTTACAATTTCAATAAATACCAACCGATGCAGGCAAGTTCTTTCATAAAGCTTTCGGTTTCTATAAAAAGAAAAAAAGCTTGTTTGAATGTTAGAAATGAGTCTGATAATGAATGTTTTAAATGGGCCATATTATCTTGTCTTTATCCTGTGGAGCTTCATGCAGAAAAAGTGAGTTCATATATTGATCAAGAACATGAGCTAAATTTTAAAGGGATTGATTTCCCAGTTAGATTTGATCAGATAAAGCAATTTGAGAAGCAGAATGACGTATCAGTAAATATTTTTATTCTTGAAAAAACCAATGATGTACTGGAAGTTGGTGCAGCTCATTTGACTGAATCATTTAAAAATAAGCATGTTAACCTACTCTGTATACAAGATTATTATTTTGATGAGAAGCAACCAAATAAAATAGAACATAATGAACCACCAAAATTTCATTATGTGTGGATACGTGACCTTTCAAAATTAGTTAGCAAACAGTTAACAAACCACAATGGTAAAATCTAGTTCTGTTACCGATGTCTTCACTACACTTTAAAACCTTCAAAATTACTGGAGCACATTCCAATTTGTATGCAGTACAACAAACGTTTTGTAGAATTACCTAATGAAAATGATCACAAACTAAAATTTACGAACTATAAGAATCAAGAGAAGGCGTCAATCGTTATTTATGCCGATGCAGAATGTAAAATAAAAAGCTCGGATGAATCGGACCCTGATGCCCCAGATGAACACATACCTTACAGCATAGGTTATTACTTAGAAAAAAAAATTTTGATGATACAAGATCATATTATACTAGTTATCGTCAAAACGAGGAAGGTGGAAAAACCCCCTCTGAATGGTTTGTAGAGGAGCTCAGAAGAGTGGGGGAAAAGTATCAAGCGCTGTTCGACAAACCCAAACCCATGATACTGATCGCAAAGGGTTGGCAAAACTTCGGCTCCGCCAAAAGGTGTTGGATCTGCCAGCAAGGCTTCATCGTCAACCCCCCCAAGGTAAGTCGCTCCTAAAAAAAAAAAGCTCACCTGTAATGTATGAAAGTAGAGATGTGCGAGCGTCAGCACTTTTCGGGTGTGAGCCTCGGCGCGCCTGCAAACGCTGCAGTTGCACTACGGCCGTGCTCAAAGTAACATGTATTCAATGATGGTTGATTAACCCATTTGGGACCAAGGGAAGATCAGAATAGATATTAAAAAACTAATTACCAGAAAACCTGTATTTTAAAAAAATTAAGGTTACATGTTTTTTTTTTTTTTTAATTTTTATAATTTAAACATTATTTATTTAAACAAATTATGAAAAAAGTTGTAATTTTTATAAACTAATAGTTACATTCGATTCTTTTACAAAAAATAACTATTAGTTTATAAAAATTATAACTTTTTTCATAATTTGTTTAAATAAATAACGTTTAAACTATAAAAATTAAAAAAAAAAAAACACGTAACATTAACTTTTTTAAATTACAGGTTTTCTGATAGTTAGTTTTTTAATATCTATTCTGGTTTTCCGTTGGTCCCAAATGGGTTAATAAATATAATTTAGCAAAGTACTTATTCATTTCTTTCAACTACCCACTTTACATACATTACAATGGCGACGAGGATTAACGGATCTAGTTGAACCAAAACGAATTTTGCTAAGGTTCGGTTGTTTTTTTTCACAGGTTCGAGACCATGATCACTTTACAGGAAGGTATAGGGGCGCAGCCCACAATTAGTGCAATTTGCAGTACAACAAAGCAAGACATATAAGTGTAATCTTCCCCAACTTAACTGGATACGATGCGCACCTGATTATAAAAGATCTTTATTCTGATGACATTATTAAAGGCGATCTAGAGATATTAGCGTGAAAACAAAGAACTCTACAGTTCCTTTGCCAAAAAAATTGATGGTGGTGTCATAGAATTCATATTTATCGATTCATTCAAATTTATGGCATCTCCATTAGAAAAGCTAGCAAGTTATCTGCCAGAGAAGCCTATTCCCACCAAAATTAATCGTGATTTTAAATTATCTGATGAACAAATAAAGTTATTAACGATCAAAGGTCAATTTCCATACGAATACATTGGTTCTTTGGATAAGTTAAAAAAAACACAATTACCTGAACAAAAAGCTTTCGACAGTAAATTGACAGGATGTCATATCTCCAACGAAGATTATGCTCATGCTTATCAAGTTTGGAAACAGTTGAATAACAAAAATCTTGGTGAATATTCAGATGTTTACATGCGTACTGATATAGCCTTATTGGCAGACACTTTTGTAAACTTTCGATCAACTTGCTTAGAAGCATATTCATTGGACCCAGCACATTACTACACAACGCCAAGTAATTTGAATTATTACATGTTGCTTATAATTTAATTTTTTTATTGAATTAATATATTCATTTTATTCAGGTTTGTCGTTTGACGCCATGTTAAAACAAACAAAACTAGAACTAGAGCTAATAACAGACATGGAAATGCTTTTTTCCGTAGAACGAGGCATTAGAGGTGGGATCAGTCAATGCTCCCATCGATACGCTGAAGCAAACAATAAGTATATGAATAAAGGATACGATCCTGAAAAAGAAGAAAAGTACTTAATTTATTTACATGCTAATAATCTCTATGAGTAAAAAATTATTGAAAAAAAAAAAAAAAAATTGGAAAAAAATTTTGACTTGAAAAAATTTTTTTTGGATGAGCTATGACCCAGTTCTTACCGTTTGGTGGACTCCAATGGGTTGAAGACATAAGTAATCCCGACTTTTACAATGTACCGGATGACAATCCAATAGGTTACTTTCTAGAGGTAGATATTGATTATGATCAATCGCTCCATGAAGAGCATCAAGACTTACCATTTTGTCCTGAGAATAAGCCACCACCAAACTCCAAGCAAAAGAAATTGCTTACAACCTTGGTTAATAAAGAGCGATATATTAATCACTATAGAGCTTTACTTTAAGCTCAAGAACATGGTTTGAAAGTAAAAAAAATCCATAGAGCTCTTCAATTTAATCAGTCTGCGTGGTTAAAAAAATATGTAGACTTCAACACAGAAAAAAGAGTAAAGGCTAAAAATGAGTTTGAAAAGAATCTGTTCAAATTTTTAGTTAATGCAATTTATGGAAAAACAATGGAAAATCAGCGTAAATATATAAAAGTACGACCAATAAAAAAATGGCCTGGAAGGGCTGGAGCTGAAGTATGCATTGCAAGTCCTAATTTCCACGCATATCAAGAGTAAATGATGATATGGCTATTGTTCAGAGGAAACCAGCTAGAATCATTATAAAAAAACCTATTTACATAGGTCTGGCTATCTAATAGATATCTCAAAAACTTTGATGTATGACTTTCATTTCTCAATAATGAAAAAATGGATTGGACAGCTTTATCTATGAAATTAGAAATGTAGACATATATAAAATTATGAAGGAGCACTCAGAGTTCTTTGATACATCGGCATATAAGAAAGGTAACCAATTTGGTATTGAACCTAAAAATGGTAAAGTTCTTGCAAAATTTAAAGATAAGTGCAATTCTGAAATTCTCACCCACTTTGTGGGTTTGCGATCAAAACTATACAGCCTTTTAGTACAAAATAACGATTCCATATTAAAGGCTAAAGGTGTTAAGTTATCAGCGCTTGGAGAAATCAAGTTCGAGCATTATAAAGAGTGTCTTTTCAACAAATCAATCATAAAAGTCGATCATACAACTGACACTCTTGCATTGGGGGACTATAGAATACCTATAATTGAAGAATTTTAAGACAACCTAAAAAAAGAAAATGACGAGAAACTTCGAGAAAGCGAGAATAATCAGGAAAAAAGGAATGTTCTGGAAGCTTCTAGAAATAAACATTTCCTGGAAAATGATGTCAACAAAGAGAATCTTCTAGAAGTAAACAACATGATAGAAAAAAAGCTTTCACAAGATGACGCAACTTATGGCAATAGTTACATCACTCAATGCTCCGCGGTGGTGTAGTGGATAGAACCCTGGCGTTTCACGCTGGAGACCCAGGTTCGATTCTCCGCGCTGGCACCTCTGTAGTTATTTACATGTGCTTCATACTGCGGGGCTGTTGGGTGGCAACGGCTCAGTCGGTAATACCAGTCTGAAACGTTGTCCCTTGAGAGGCCTGCGACTTATAGGGCTCTCTTGGACACCGCGCTAGCAGCTGCAAGGCGCGCGTGGCGATGGAGTAGCTCAAAAGGAAAGGCCTCGGTCATCCTCGGTTCAGGTTTTTCATTCCTACGATGTGGGTTTTTCCTGAACCCAAGCAGTGCTAAGCACCAAGGTAAATGCGAAGAGACTGGGAACCTAAAGGGGGGAGGGGGTGCAGCCCCAGGATAAAAGAGACAAGCCCTGGACTAGACCACCTACCGGGGGGATAGGGGTACAAAGGCATTCGCTAAGTGCCTCTGAGCCTAACAAGCACCTTGGTCTAAAATCAAATCTAATCTAATCTAATCTAATCTACATCACTCAATGCAAATTTCTAGGAAATGAAACAATGGATTGTGACGGTTGGAATGATGCAATAGCATCCATAGCAGACGATTTCGATGGTGTATATAAGGGCTGCAGTCGAAGACGAGAGGTCACTTGCTGCTCAAAATTTTCAGACGAATGACCTCCACAGAAAAAGACTAGACTCAATTTTGAACGAAGCGAGTAATCCTAATAAGGTGAGCATCAATACTTAAAAAAAATTCCAACCTTAAAATTAACTACTTATATATATTAACATGTATTTTATTTTGTTTTATAGATACAAAAATGGATCTCACTAAGATGAATGCTATGGCAAAAACCCAATATCTCCCAAAGAAGAGGTTGACCGATCTTGTCAATGGAGAATTCCATAAAATAACTAAAATATATCAATGCAACACCAAGTTCGGAACTAGCATTATTGTTACAATCAACAAAGAGTTCAAAGTGTTTCTACCTGAACGTTTAAGCACATTCTTCACTAAAAATCCTGATCAGCTCGAGTTTTTGAAAGAAGAAAAGAAGAAGTAGAAAAGGATCAATTGTTCATTAAATAATTAGGAAATCGTCAACTTGAGTTTTGTAATAAGCAGTGATATGTAAAATTTGAGTGTGATCTTCTAAAAAATGAAGCAAGTGACATTTAATGATTGTATTAGTGTTAAGATTATGTGTGTATGATTATGCTAGTTGTAAAGCAAGAATTGGTCCTTGGATTAAAGCTGCTTGCGACAGAGAACGTTTTAATTTTAGAATTCAAAGGACTAGTGTTATACTAAATCCAATAATTTTTAAAATGCGACTTAAGTATATGAAATATGTAATGAGACCTATTCTAATTAAAAGAAAATCATAACGAAATCATTTGTTTTTTTCTTTCTTTATTCATTCTTTAAAATAACATTATAATATCAAAAGTAACTATATTTTTTTAATTACAGAATATTTTATTAAAACTATAAGCTATTTTTATCTATCCAACTACTGTGGATAACATTATCCACTTAACATAAACTTTATCATCTTTTTGTTTAATCACTTTTTCAACTAAATAAACATCAGGTCTTTTGAATTTCTGCAACTCTTGTTCATAAAAGAATCCGGAAATAGGTTTATCTTGATAATTTTTTATATTGTAAGTTATAGGTTAAGTGTTCTTTTTAACTCGTAAAGACCAGAAAAATTTTGAAAAAATATCAATAATATTGAGTAAATATCTATAGCCTCCATTTTGTCTTGAATAATTGTGAAGCTCAACAAGATCAGCCTGCCATGTATCATTTATCCCTCTCATTAATACTTTTCTACGTGAAAAATTTCTTCGTGCTGGTTTATGAATCTCTTTTACAACCTGCTCCATTATTAATTGATGTCTTCTTTCAATATTTCACATTGACTATAAATATTTTCTAAAAGTTTTGAGTCACGAATGATATCTTCAAGTACTTCTGAGGGTTCTTGCTGATTTAAAGTTTTCGCAACGTTCGATTTGAAGTGTGAAAGCCAAGTCGATAGTTCTTTTCTTAAATTCACAAATTTTTTTTCTACTTCTTCCATTACTTCTTTTTTCAGTTTACTTTATTCTTTTTTAATTGTTTGATAAAGGGCAAACAAATTAATTGCGTCTGAGACTTCAACAGGTGAGGCTAAGTTACACTGTCGCTTAAATTCTAGATCGTATTGTCCGTCTTGTGTAAATTTATAACCAACGCCTGGAGGTCTACGACTAACGTTTTCTTTTAGCTTCTGTCGTTCGAACACGTCTAAAAGCATCTTGATACTCATCGATGATTGAATAATTTTCAAAATATATACCCACTTTCTCGTAATTCTTCAAATATTGAGTGAATCTTGTTTGTATGACTTGAATTACCAGCAGCTTGCTCAGCAATTAATAATCGTAGACGATCAACGAACTCATTAGGACCATCCCAGTAGACATAGTCAGTTTTTGCACCTAACCTTACAATTTTATACTTAGGTAAGAAGCCACTTCCAAGTTTTGTAGGAGCTGATTCTGACAGTGGTGATTTCCTTTGTATCGACGCTTTTTTTAGAGCTTTAAATGGTGATCTTTTTTGTATAGTTTTTGTTGAATTTATATCAAAAAGATGTGACATTATATCTTTATATTTCTTACTTGTAATATGATGTTTTATTTCTCCACTAGGATTATCCCTTCTTGTGAACACTAGTTTGTTTAAGAATTGCTTTATAATAAGATAAATCAGTTAAATCATGATCAACAGGATCTTTGAGAACAATAAGATTCAATAACCCTGCAGTTCTAGGATATGATTTATTATTCACTTCAATTGTATCTTCTAAAAATTTTATAGATTTATTCCCAAGAGTATAACCATGTTTTGTTTTTTACGGTCCATACATACTATCTCGTTTATTTTCATCATAACTAGCTTCTATACCTCACTGCGCTAACGCTTGCTCGGTTGAGAATTCAGTTATCTTTATTTCATTTTTAAATTAAAACAAAAAGTGTTAGAATTTCTGTTGAGGTGGAACAAATAAGTGATGTACTTTATTGTTAGTAAATAATATTTATTTCAAGTTTAATATTGTGAAGTTACAAATCGTAATCATGCGAGCATCGTGCTCCGCATCGGTCAGCAGCTAGATACAGAGAAAGCGCGACTAGTCTGGTCGCGTCGTGTCGCGTCGTCGCGTTGCGTGCAGCGCTCTCACTCACACACACAAACATTCCATTCGTGTTCACCGTCGGGCGTTGAGACAATAGATGGTGATACGATTCTAATATTATAATATTTACTAATATTCCAACACGCCTCCTTAAATTTATAATATTTATTTTCTTTCCACATGTATTTCATTATTCTATAATAATTCAAACTTAATTGATTTTAAAAGATTTACAATGTATTAAATTTAACGCATCTCTATTTTTTACAAACTTTTGTTCACTAAGACTCTTCGTCAAAATATCTGCTATATTGTTTTCGGAATCAATCTTCAAAATATCAATGATTTTATTTTCATAATTTTCATTCACATAATGGTATTGCACCTCAATATGTTTCGAATTTTTTGTAAAATTCCCGTATTTACCTATCGCTATTGCACCTGAGTTATCTCCGTACATTTTTATTGGTGCATTAATTTCTAAATTAAATGATTCGTTCAACATTTTTCTCAAAAATACAATTTCACTCACTGCCTCGGACATTGCAGTGTATTCTGCGAACGTCAAGCATTTAATAACATTTTTCTGCTTATGCGATTTCCAGAAGACAGTATTATTAAATAGTCGAATTACAAATCCCGTTGTCGATTTTCTATCGACATTATCTCCAGCATAATCAGAGTCGACCATACAGTCTAACTTTTCAATTTTATTATCACCAGAATATGTTAACTTTAAATCTTTCGTTCTTACTAAATATTTTAAAACTCGCATCGCATATTTAAAATGCGTTTCATTGTAACAGCTCTAAAATCGACTAAGATAATTAACACTGAAAGAAATGTCTGGCCTGGTGCCTGTACTAATTTATAATAGCTCACCAATCAAGTTACGATATTTAATTCTTTCGTCGATTTCAAAGGCTTGTTCTAACTTTGAATTACTCTCCATAGGAGTATCAAACAACTTTGCATTATCTAAATCATATTTTTCACATAAAGATTCTAAATACTTGATTTGACTTAAATGCATCTTATTTCGCTCATCGTTATACTCAATATCAATCCCAATATAGTTTTTTACTTTTCCTAAATCTTTCATCACAAATTGTTTCATCAACTCAGCCTTTATTTCATTAATTTTTGATCTATTTTTACTGCAAATTAACAAGTCATCTACAAATACAAGTATGTATATAGGATCTTTATCTGAATTATTTACATACAAACAGTAATCACAATTACTCCGCTTAAAATTTAATTTCTTAACGTATTCATCGAAACAATCGTACCAAGTTCTTGAACTTTCTCTAAGACCATAGAGTGCTTTTATCAAAAGACAAACTTTATTTTTATTTGTTTCAAAACCTTGTGGTTCATACACGTAAACTTCGGACCTAATATTGCTGCAAAAAGGCTGTCTCTACGTCCATTTGATCGATATAAAGATTATTCGCGCAGCTATAACTCAAAAGTATTTTTAATGTTTGCATTTTACCTACCGGCGAATAAACATTTTCAATATAATCTTTCTGTTGAAAACCCCTTACTACCAATCTAGCTTTATAAGCGTTATTATTTTTCTTTCTATATACCCATTTAACATCGAGTACTTTCTTATCTATAGGTTTGTCAGCTACCACCCATGTGTTATTTTTATTTAAACAATCTATCTCAGCTTTCATAGCTTTTTTCCAATTTAAGGATTCTTTGGAGTTTACCGCCTCCTCAAACGTATTCGGTACGTTTGCATTAACATAATTAACATAAATAAAATGGGAAACTGGATTTCCGTATCGTTCTATCGTACTTTTCTTTCGGCTCGATTTTCTTACTGGCACCGCATTACCATTTCCATGTAAATTATTTTGATTATTATTGTCGTTCATTTCATTATCATTTTCAAAAATTTCATCCTCAATATTTTCTATCTCAACATTTTCATTATCATCATCATTTTCATTATAATTATCATCATTATTTTCATTGCTATTACTATTTAAATTTATATTGACAAATTCATCATCACTATCTGTGCCTCTCTTTTCAAGACAAATTAATTTAGTTTTATCTTCGATTATTTGTACCTGTCTAACACTATATATTCTATCTTTCGATAAGACTCTGTAGCTATTTTCATTATAGCCTACTAATACGCCAACTTGACCTTTATCGGCCCATTTATTTTTGCGTAATGCTTCCGGTACTCTAAAAAATACTCTACTTCCGTAGATTTTCAAATGTTTAACATTTGGTCTTACACCAAAAAGTATTTCATACGGCGTTTTATTTTCTTGCGTATTGGCTAGTGTTCGGTTTTTTAAATAAGCGTCCGCTCCCATTATTTCTGGCCAATACCTTAAATTAACTTTTGCTTCCCGCATTAAGCATCTTCCTATATCCATAGCCGATCTATTATACCTTTCCGTGACACAGTTCAATTCGTGGACGTAGGGTGGACAAGGTGATAATTTAATTCCTTTATATCTTATAAAATCATAGATTTCGCGATTCAGATATTCAGTTCCGTTATCACAACGAAATTCTTTAATTTTTTTTTTGAAATTGATTTTCTACTAAATTTACATAATCAATATAACATCCAGCCGTGTCGGATTTACTTTTAATGCAATAAATTTTAGCACATTTGCTATAATCATCAATGAATGGTTAAAAAATATTTTTCGCCTTTAGGGCCTAAAGTATTATGAGGGCCGTTTAAATCGGTTTGTATCAATTCAAGTGTGCCGTTGGATATGGTATTCTCATTTTCAAACGGAACATTAGCCATTTTGCTTTGTATACAATTCGCACACTTCATGATATCATTTTCTAACTTTTCCGGTAGACCATCTAACAATTTATCTTTCACTATTTAAATATTGAAAATTCACATGTCCTAAGGCTCTATGCCATTTTTCTTTGTCAGTTAGCTTTAAAGCATTTGTATAAATATCTTTCTTATCAAAATATTGGAAACTTTCCAAAAAATATAAATTATTTCTATTTTCTGCCACAGCAATTAATTTTTTATTCAAATCATAAATTTTAGAATATTTCCCCCTTGAAATTATGGTGCATTTTCTAGCAATTTTACCGAAACTTAAAGTATTTTCCTTAATTCCCTCAACATAGAAAACATTTATTTCTATCTCTCTTTCCCCATAAAAGGTTTTAAAAGAAGTTTTTATTTGACCTATCTTAGTGGCATATAACTTTCTACCATTTGGTAAATTTACATCTATCGGATTTTTTAAAGCCACACTTTTAGAAAAATATTCGACATTATTTATTATATGGTCTGTACAACCGCTATCGAGTAACCAATTTATTTGTGTACAATTATTTTCAATATTTTCGCTATACTCACTACCTGTTATTGCGTTGACGTCAAGATGTCGAAGATCGATTGACCAAGCACATGAACCATCTTGTTGTGGTTGATCGTCTCTTTGTTGGTTGTCGCTTCTTCCTCGACCATTACCTCTTTGGGAGTTGCCCCTGTAGTTACCTCGATTCGAACTACGTTGTGACTGTTTTCCTCGCTGTAGCTGTTGCTGGTAGGCACCTCTACCTCTATTTGGGTAGGCTCCTCCACCGCGTTGACCAGGTTGATTTTGTTGTCCATTTTGACCACTGCCTTGACCATTTCGGCAGTCCCTTGCATAGTGACCAGTTTTATTGCAATTATAGCAGGTTCCTTTCGTTTTGACGCTGAATGTGCTCACACTTTGTTTACTTTCGTTTTCACCAGATTTTAAACATTTTAATTTGATTTTTTGTTTTACGTACTCCACTGTTCTTTCTGCAGCAGGTATGAAGTCTATGCAGTCAGCTATATAGCTATGACTTGGTGGTAGGGCATTTATCATTATTCTCAACTTTTCATCTTCGTCTAGTGTACCACCAGCTGATTGAAATTCGTGACATGCTTTTTCAAAAGCCACGAAGAATTCTTCAGGTGTATTGAAATTTTCTAATTTCACTTGTTCCAGGCTGTTACGCGTTATCAGCTTTAATGCCGTTGATTTATTCTCGTACATGTTATCAAATTTAGTTATAATTTGAAATGTAGTTTTGCATTCACTCACAAATTAAAATTGTTTATCGGATAATGCACTTGTCACTATTATCCTTGATTTTAAATCGATTTTCTTCGACGCAGCTTCATCTTCATTTTGCAATATTTCTCTTGTCGCAGGTGTTTTGCATTCTTTGTACTCGAGCGTGAGTAAAATTCTTTTCTTCCAAATTGAGTAATTTATTCCGTCGAACATCGGAATTTTTATATCGTTGATTTTTACTTTTGCCATGTCTTCTTTTTCTTTCAATTGAATATTAGTGTAAATGTTACGATGTATTCGTAATACAATTTTTAAATTTTTAAGAAAAACTTTTCTTAAATAATCACGATGATCCTTTCGTAACTCGAAATTCTCACTTTCGATTTGTTCGACTAGACTTTCTACCTTTTCTTGTTTAAAAAAACTTTTGAATAAATCCATTTAACAAATTTTCATTCATATTTATTTCACTTTTACTTGATTATTACGACGTTTGATTAACTCTCATTTTTCTCTCTTGGACTTTTAACCTCACTTTACGCCATGCGGTTTCATAAAATTAAACCCTCGTGCATCAACTTTTTGCACGGATCTTTTCCACAGGTTTTTCTAGCCATTCACTTAATTTGACTTCAAAGTAATTTTTATTCGGAATATTTCACTTTCTTGTGACTTAATAAGTACACAAAAAGAATGATATAATTATTTTTCCGAAGCACATGTTCACTTAACTACGGACTGCTACCATGTTAGAATTTTTGTTGAGGTGGAACAAATAAGTGATGTACTTTATTGTTAATAAATAATATTTATTTCAAGTTTAATATTGTGAAATTACAAATCGTACGCATGCGAGCATCGTGCTCCGCATCGGTCAGCAGCTAGATACAGAGAAAGCGCGACTAGTCTGGTCGCGTCGCGTGCAGCGCTCTCACTCACACACACAAACATTCCATTCATGTTCACCGTCGGGCGTTGAGACAATAGATGGTGACACGATTCTAATATTATAATATTTACTAATTTTCCAACAAAAAGTTTAGAAATATTGTTACTTAGAGTATCTAAAATAAAATACATATTAAAAATAGTTCATACCGAAATATATTAAATTTTAAAATTTTTATAAGAAATATATTGTTTTTACTGTTATTACATAGGTCAATTTTAAAAATGAATATCAGATTCATAATCAGCAACCCTAAAAACCCCGTTCATGAAGTTTGAAAAAAATGCTATTAAAAATTAATTTTTACCTTGAAAAAGTAGCCCTTTAAGTAGACCAAATTAAAAGATAAATGTCAAATTCATAATCAGCAACCTTAAAAACCCCCGTAGACAAAGTTTGAAAAAGAAACTATTAAAAATAGATTTTTACCTTAATTAAGTAGCCCTTGCGTAGGTCAATTTTAAAAATGAATATCAGATTCATCATCAGCAACCCTAAAAACATTCTTATACGATGTTTCAAAAAAATGCTATTAAAAATAAATTTTTACCTTACGTAAGTAGCCCTTTACGTAGGTAAATTTTAAAAATAAAAGTCAAATTCATAATCAGCTACCCCAAAAACTTCCATACACGAAACTTCAAAAAAATTCTATTGAAAATGAATTTTTACCTTAAGTAAGTAGCCCTTACATAGGCCAAATCAGAAAATAGAGGTCAGTTTCGTAATCAGCAACTCCAAAAATCCCTAACTACTCAGTTTCTAATCAATCATAGCCGTCAAATTCTGAAAAGAGCCTGAGAAAAAATAAATTTCCACCTTGAATAAGTAGACTTTACATAGGTCAAAATTAAAAATGAATGTTGGATTCGTGATCAGCACCCCCGAAAACCCCTGAGTACCAAATTTCTAATTGATCTGAGACGTCTAAGTCACTTTTTTTTGAAAAAGGAAGTCGTTGACGACGACGACAACGACGACGACGAAAATAAACTTCTTAATATAATAGAGGATGATCAAATATATCCTTTCCTTGTTCTTTAATTGCTTTATTGTATGTGTTCGTTCGCAGTAGATACATTTACAATAGATTCATTTCCAACCGGAATGGAATCATAGTTGATTTATTTTTTTATTTTTTTATTTTATTTGAATCAACGGGCTGAATAACCCTTTTACATTTTATAAAATATATAAAATATATCATTGAATTTACAGTATGAAGTAAAATATATCAATATAAAACATCATCTTTAAGATTTCATTGTAAAATTAACAAAAAATTTGGTGGAGGAGTGGGGGTAAAATGATTTCGATAATTTTCGGTTATTTCCAATTCGAAGCATAGCAATTCGAATTGCTTTGATTACTAATGAAATGTAGGTTATAACCTAAATTATATCATTAGAAATTCAGCTGGGGAAAATAATCCAGCCAAATACCCCTCGTGCTCCGAAATTGTCAAAAATTTTCCTCCGGTTTTATTGCAGATAGCAACTCGCGGAGCAAGTTTGACAAAAAATCACTCGCGCTTCGCGCTCGTGATTTTTAATCTGTCAAACTTGCTCCCCTCGTTACTATATATATGCAATAAAACAGACGAAAAATTTTCGACAATTTTGAAGCACTAGGGGTATTACGACTGAAATTTTTTTCGATTTTACTATCACTAAAGATGACATAAGCCTTGCATTAAACAAATTGGGTGATAGTGTTTCACCAGGTACTGGCGATATTCCTGAAATTTTTGTTAGGAAGTGTGGTCAGTGCTTGTTGGATCCTTTATTAATAATGTTTAATAAATCGTTGTCTACTGGTACATTTCCAAATATATGGAAGAGATCTTTTGTCACATTTTTAAGTCAGGCGATAAATCAGATGTTGAGAATTATAGACCAATTTCTTTATTGGGAACTTTTGCTGAAATTTTTGACTCCATTATGGCAACTAAATTAACTAATTATTTTATATCCTCCATTATTAATGATCAACATGGTTTTGTTAGGGGAAAGTCAACTTTGACTAATTTGTTACTTTATTGCGATTATATTGCTGATTCTTTGAACTCTGGTTATCAAGTTGATTCTTTATATTTAGATTTTAGTAAAGCTTTTGACACTGTTGATCATTCTATATTGGTGGACAAATTATACAAATTAGGTATAAGTGGCTCAATTTTAAAATGGTTTAAATCCTATCTAACTAACCGCATTCAAATTATTAAAATAAAAGGTTATCGGATCCATTTATAGTGGAATCTGGCGTCGCTCAAGGATCCCATTTTGGTCCATTATTGTTTATCTTGTTCATAAATGATATTAGCTCAAAATTGAAATATTCTAGAATCCTTTTGTTTGCGGACGATATTAAATTGTTCTTAACTATAAAATCTCCACTTGACCAGACTAACCTTCAAAAAGACTTGAATTCTATTATTGATTGGGCCTCTTCGAATAAGTTAAAATTTAATATTGATAAATGTGCCGTAATGAGTATACATAGGGGTGATTTTTTTAAAACTGAGTATTTGTTGAATGGTGTCTCTTTGAGGAAAGTTTCTGAGCAGACAGATCTGGGTGTTATTTTCCAAGATGATTTTGAATTTGATAAACATCTACAATCTATAGTTTGTAAATCAATGAAAATACTGGGCTTTTTGATAAGGAATACAGCAAAATTTAGGAAAGATACTGTGATATATATATGTTCAAATCACTTATAAGACCTATATTGCTCTATAATTCTCAAATCTGGTCACCGCATTATGACGTCGGTGTCAGAAAGTTGGAATCGGTACAACATAAATTTTTGAGACTTTTATCATTTAAAATTGGGAATTCTATGTCTATTTTCGAACATGATCATTCCAATATAGCTAAATCAGTGAATCTGTGCACTATTAAGTCTTTGCATGACTATTATGATTTATTATTCGTGCGTAAAATCTTATTTCCTTGTGAGAATGTTAGAATAGATGAGTCATTGTCCAATTTGTTTACTGCTAGAGATTGTCATATTGAATTAAGAACAAAACGTGATTTAGTTGAAACTAATACTAATAAAGACTATATATTTTTTTCGACAACGTTCAGATTGAGAAGGTCATGGAATAAGTTAAAGTTTGATATAAAATCTTGTGAAAATCTTGGTAGCTTGAAGGATTCTGCTTTCAATCATGTTGCTAACTATTAATTGGTTGATTAATTATTTATTATAAACTAATTTATACTTATTAAATTTTTTGTTAATTTTACAATGAAATCTTAAAGATGATGTTTTATATTGATATATTTTACTTCATACTGTAAATTCAATGATATATTTTATATATTTTATAAAATGTAAAAGGGTTATTCAGCCCGTTGATTCAAATAAAATAAAAAAATAAAAAAATAAATCAACTATGATTCCATTCCGGTTGGAAATGAATCTATTGTAAATGTATCTACTGCGAACGAACACATACAATAAAGCAATTAAAAAACAAGGAAAGGATATATTTGATCATCCTCTATTATATTAAGAAGTTTATTTTCGTCGTCGTCGTTGTCGTCGTCGTCAACGACTTCCTTTTTCAAAAAAAAGTGACTTAGACGTCTCAGATCAATTAGAAATTTGGTACTCAGGGGTTTTCGGGGGTGCTGATCACGAATCCAACATTCATTTTTAATTTTGACCTATGTAAAGTCTACTTATTCAAGGTGGAAATTTATTTTTTCTCAGGCTCTTTTCAGAATTTGACGGCTATGATTGATTAGAAACTGAGTAGTTAGGGATTTTTGGAGTTGCTGATTACGAAACTGACCTCTATTTTCTGATTTGGCCTATGTAAGGGCTACTTACTTAAGGTAAAAATTCACTTTATTAAACGGCGTTTTAATCAAAAAAATCTTTTGTCATTTGATTAGCAACTCTCAGAGTTTGAATTGATCTGCTCGGCCCGACCTGAAATAAATAATAAAATACCGAGTAATATCTAGCTCGATTTTTTCGTAATTTTGAATCCCATCGGAGCCCTCCGAGTCAAAAAAATCATATCCAATAAAATAGCAAATATTTGGGTTGATCTCAAACAGTCAACCTTACTCAGGTTAGGTTTTCAAGGCTCAAATAGGATCCAGATTTTTTTTTTAAGAATTCTTGCTTGACCGAATGTTATTTGAATCAAAAAAATCTTTTGTCATTTGATGAGCATCTCTCAGAGCCAAAAATTGAACTGGTCGGCCCGACCTGAAATAGGTGATCCGTTACCAAAAAAAATCTAGCTTGATTTTTTCGTAATTTTGAATCAGAATGGAGCCCTCCAAGTCAATAAAATCATTTTACAACTGAATACTAAGTATTTTAGTCAAATTCGAACAGTCAACCTGTCGCAGGTTAGGTTTTCCGGGCTCAAATTAGATCTAAATTTTTTTTCAAGAATTCTCGCTTGATTAAAAGGCATTTGAATCAAAAAAATCTTTTGTCATTCAATAAGCATCTCTTGGAGTCAATATTTAACTGCTCGGCCCCACCTGAAATAGGTGATCCGTTACCAAAAAAATCTAGCTCGATTTTTTCGTAATTTTGGACCCAAATGAAGTTCTCTGAATAAAAAAAGTCATTAGTGAAGAAAATAGCAAATATTTGGGGCGTTCTCCAGCAGCCAACCTGTCGCAGGTTAGGTTTTCCGGGCTCAAAAGAGATCTTTCTTTTTATTCAAGAATTTTTGCCTGATTAAAAGGCATTTGAATCAAAAAAATCTTTTGTCATTTGATTAGCATCCCTCAGAGTCAAAATTCAACTGCTCGGCCCGACCTGAAATAGGTGATCCGTCACTAAAAAAAATCTAGCTCGATTTTTTCGTAATTTTGGACCCAAATGAATTTCTCTGAGTAAAAAAAGTCATTAGTGAAGAAAATAGCAAATATTTGGGTCGATCTCCAGCAGTTAACCTGTCTCGGGTTAGGTTTTCCGGGCTCAAAAGAGATATACCTTTTTTTTCAAGAATTCTTGCTTGATTGAAAGTCATTTCAGCTCGATCGTCTTTCTTGCTCGATTTTTTCGTTATTTTTAATTCAAACGGAGTTCCCGAGTCAAAAAAATCATTTTACAATAAAACAGCAAATATTTGGGTCGATCTCAAACAGTCAACCTGTCTCAGATTAGGTTTTCAGGACTCAAATAGGATCTAACTTTTTTTCAAGAATTCTTACTTTATTAAACGGCATTTTAATCAAAAAAATCTTTTGTCATTTGATTAGTAACTCTCTGGGTTAAAATTCAACTGGTCGGCCCGACCCGAAATGGATGTTCCGGTACCAAGAAATATCTAGCTCGACTTTTTTAGAATTTTGAGTCGAAATGAAGGCCTCCGAATCAAAGAAATCATTTGTGAAGAAAATAGCAAATATTTGGGTCGATCTACAATAGTTAACCTGTCTCGGGTAAAATTTTCCTGGCTATAATGAGATTCAACTTTTTTTTCAAGAATTCTTGCTTGATTAAAAGGCATTTGACAGTTTGACGGTCAAAAATCTTTTATTTTTTGAATAGGACGGTTCTAAGGGAGGCTCGATGCCATTACTTACGGTCCAAATCTATTTGCCGACTTCTAGCAGGCCAACCGAAGAAGAACGACATTTCTTATTAGAGTTTTGACAGTTTGACGGTCAAAAATCTTTTAATTTTTACAAAGGACGGTCCTAAGAGAGGCTTGACGCCATTACTTGGGGTCCAAATTTATTTGCCGACTTCCAGCTGGCCCTCAGGATGAGAACGACATTTCTTATTCATGTGTTGACAGTTTGACGATCAAAAACCTTTTACTTTTTGAAAAGGACTGTCCCAACGAAGGCTTGATGCTTCTTCTCAGTGTCCAAATTTATTTTTCCGACTTCTAGCAGGCCCACGAAATAAGAACGACATTTCTTATTAATGTTTTGTCAGTTTGATGGTCAAAAATCTTTTACTTTTTACAAAGGACGGTCCTAAGGGAGGCTTAATGCCATTACTTGAGGTCCAAATTAATTTGCCGACTTCCAGCTGGCCCATGGAATAAGAACGAAATGTCTTATTCATGTTTTGACAGTTGAACCGTCAAGATGCCTTTTCTCAGGGTCCAAATTCATTTGCAGACTTCAAGCTTGCCCTCGTAAAGAAAATTCATTTATTATGAATTTTTTGACTGTTGGACGGTCAAAAATCTTTTACTTTTTAATAAGGACTGTCCTAAGAAAGGCTTCATGCCATTAGTTGGGGTCCAAATTTATTTGCTGACTTCCAGCTGGCCCACGGAATAAGAACGATATTCCTCATTCATGTTTTGACAGTTTGACGGTCAAAAATCTTTTACTTTTTGAAAAGGACGGTCCTAAAGGCGGCTTGATGCCTGTACTTAGGGTCCAAATTTATTTGCCGACTACCAGCTGGCCCCCAGGATGAGAACGACAGTAATCATGTTTGAGATTGTGTTGACGATGACCTACATGACCCGGGTCCACCAGGTTGAAAAAACTCCTTGGAGACGATATCTTCAAAAAGTTGGATTTGGAATCGAATTTTTGTATTTGAACTCTCTTGCTCGAGGGTGTGTCGACGATGACCTGGATGACCAGGATGCACCAGGTCAAAAAAACATTTCGAAAACAATATTCTCAAGAAATTTGATTGGGAATCGACGTTTTGCTTTAACATACACTTGTCCAAAAATCTACCTCTATGTGAAGTTTCAGAGATTTTTCAAGAAACTCTATTTTTCCGGTAACTACCTTAATCTGAATCGAGTTAGAATCCTGAGATAGAAGAGAGAACCCATAAAGATTGTCAGCATATTATTCCTGATGTGATTGGTTGAAGAACAAAATTTGAAATTTAAATTTTTATTTTAAATTTTTATATTATAATTTAATTAAAACATCTAGAGAATAGATTTGATGAAAAATAATTATGAAATCAAGTGTTCTAAATTATCCGATTAAAATCATGAAAATAATGATAACTAGTAAATAAACGAAACCATTGAATTCATAAATACAAAAGTTTAAATAAACTCTGAACGTAGCGCAAGTTCATAACCCAAAAACTGATAAGTTGTAAAAAAATTTTTTTTATTTTACAACCCTAATAAGTGTATATTTGCTAAGTTAAATTATAAGAAGAGCGTTCAAATCCATATACCAACGTAAGTATGTTTTATTAATAAATTGTCTTTGAATGGTCTCATGATTTCTTTTGTATTCAAAAAAAAAATTCTTTAAAGTATGCCTAGGTTATTTGATAAAGCTCACTACGCTGATATGCTTGAATGCTATGGACGAGCCAATGGGGTATGCACAGAAGCAGCGCGAATTTATGCGGCGCTATATCCTGATAGACGACTTGTGAATGACAAGTGTATTTGGCGAGCAGTTTGCAGAGCCAAACAAGATGGAAATGCGGCACCACATCCACCTATTGGTGCTAAGTATGAGAGACCCCGTCGGGCAAGGGACGCGATATTTGATCGGGTAGATGATCTCGTTGTCGCTGACCCAACTACAAGCACCCGTAAAATAGCACTACGACTTAACTCCAACCAATCTACAGTGCACCGCTGTATTAAAGGCATGCACTTGCACCCTTACCATTACCGAACGACTCAAGTACTACGTGAGTAAAAAATACTTATATTTAAACCTCTTAGCACCTGAGTGAAAATTCGTGAAGAGATTTTCGACTTCGTTTTATGGCCGCCATTTTGTTAAAAAAGATTTAAAAAAAAAAAAAAAACCCTACCGTAAATTTCGTAAGTATCGTGATCACCTCTGATCACATTTTTGATAAAAAAAAAAAAAAAATCCAACTGAAAAAATTCATTAAAAATTGAGTTTTTTTTTTTTTAATTTGTTAATTAACAATTGAAAATGACATTTTTGACTTTTTTAAACTACACCATCGTGTAGAGCATACCAGAAAATAGTGGTATATGGTCTTTTTAAAAATATTTTTTATCGTTTTCATCAAAATTCCAGAGCTCAAAGCACAAGAAAAATTTAAAAAATCCTGAGACTTAATGGGTTAAACGTAACTAGCTTTTGACAAAAATTATTCATTCCATAAATAAACAATAAACTATTAAATTTTTCAAAAACTGTATGGTGGGATATTGTTGTATTGGTAAGTACTTCAAGAATAAGCAAAAAAAAATTCGATTTTCATGACTACACGGAAAAAGCTGAACCCACTTCACGAAATTTCACTCACCTGCAGATTTTTCAACTTTATTAATGATTTCCGGTAATTGCACTCTTACACATACAAGAAACTTTTAAACTTTTAAGTAAAACATTTTATTTCAAATATTTTCATAAAAAATATGATTATTAAGTAAATTTTTAAGCCAATATATTTATAAGATTATTTTTTACAGAGTGCATTGATCCACCTAGCAGATTGGTCTTTGCTCAAGGACTATTGGCCAGGCATCGAAGCGATCCAAACTTTTTGAATCAGGTGCTCTGGACCGACGAGAGTCACTTTACGAATATAGGAATGTTCAACCACAAAAATGAACATTTTTATGCCCAGGAGAATCCGCACTTGGTCAGACAAAGTAATTCATGATTATCCCGAAAGATACGAACAGATGAATAAAATAAAAAAATAAAATAAAAAACCATCTTTCAGTAGAGTTACAGTGAATTCTGTTCATTTTTTTAAACTTTAATTATAAATTAATTCGAGTATCTACTCTGATTTTGATATTATGTTTTCGGGGATACGAACAGATGAATGAAATGAAATCAAAAATCATTTTCCGGACGAGTTTTTAATAAATTTTTTTCAGTTTTATTTCTTTAATTAATTTTTACTCAAATTATTTAAAATTCCTACTCTGATTCTGTTGATATTTTTTTGGAATATGAACAGATGAAGGAGATGAAATCAAAGAATCATCTTCCGGACGAGTTTTAAGTAAATTTTTCTTTTCTTTTTTACGCATCTTTTTTCTTTTTTTTTTTTTAAACTTGAATTCAATTATTTTTTAGTAAAAGTTTACTATCAATTTATTCAATTTAGGTGTCGTTCAATATCGTTAAAATCATTCGAACTCGACGAAGCCGCAGATTAACGATTAACAGTCGACCAAAGATATTCATGCATCACCGAAAAGCAGAAACTGTATTAGGGTAACTAAAAATAAAAAGACTTAAAAATCTAAGAGCTTTTTTTTTTAATTGATTCTTTGAAAAGTAATATTATTCTAATTAATAAATCTGCGGCTCCGTCGAGTCCGAATGATTTTAACGATATTGAACGACACCTAAATTGAATAAATTGATAGTAAACTTTTACTAAAAAATAATTGAATTCAAGTTTAAAAAAAAAAAAAGAAAAAAGATGCGTAAAAAAGAAAAGAAAAATTTACTTAAAACTCGTCCGGAAGATGATTCTTTGATTTCATCTCCTTCATCTGTTCATATTCCAAAAAAATATCAACAGTATCAGAGTAGGAATTTTAAATAATTTGAGTAAAAATTAATTAAAGAAATAAAACTGAAAAAAATTTATTAAAAACTCGTCCGGAAAATGATTTTTGATTTCATTTCATTCATCTGTTCGTATCCCCGAAAACATAATATCAAAATCAGAGTAGATACTCGAATTAATTTATAATTAAAGTTTAAAAAAATGAACAGAATTCACTGTAACTCTACTGAAAGATGGTTTTTTATTTTATTTTTTTATTTTATTCATCTGTTCGTATCTTTCGGGATAAATTGATTAATATTAACATAGATCTGAAAGTAACAACATATATACTTTTGTTTTAGTTCTGTCCAAAAAAAAACCACTCGCCGTAAATTCTTACCTTTTTAAAGGTCTTTCTTTTTAAAGATTTCATTTCTTTCGCTAGGTATAAGGTGAAACTAAAAAAAAAATGGTAAAATTTACCAATTGATACCTGAGTAGAACAAACAACTTATGACTCCATTGAGATGAATGATTTTATCGATATTGAAGGACAATTAAAATGAATTGATTTTATTGTAAACTTTTTTTACTGATTTTTAAACATCAAGTATAAAAAAAAATTTTTATTTTGATAATTCTGATATAGCAACTATAGCAGTAAAAACCTAAGTTGCCGTTGGTATCTTACATTTTTAAATGTTTTTTTTTTTTTAATTTTATTTATCTCCAGGCTTTAAAAAAAAAATGATATTTTAATAACTATTAATTTTTTATTTTTCAAACTATTTAATAACTAGGTATAAGGTGAAACTAAAAAAATTGGTAAAATTTACCAATTGATTCCTGACTAGAACAAACAACTTATGATCACCATCACATTTGAATGCGGCAAATGTCAATGACCAAGTTGAGGTAGTTGGTACACAGCGGATAAAACTGAAATGAAACTTGATAGTCAGACAAATTCATCTTGGAAAATAAACTGAGAACAATAAACCTTATCCGTGTTGGTGTATTGACTCAGAATTTATAAGTTCCAGTAATGATTTAAATGTATTTACTTGCCTGACAATTTGAATAATTCCATGAGACATTGATCACACTTAAACTACCTCAACTTGGTCATTGACATTTGCTGCAGCAAGTTAAGGTAGTTGGTATATAGCGGATAAAACTAAAATTAAACTTGATAGTCAGACAAATTCATCTTGGAAAATGAACTGAGAACAATAAACCTTATCCGTGTTGGTGTATTGACTCAGAATTTATAAGTTCCAGTAATGATTTATAAGGTATTTACTTGCCTGACAATTTGAATAATTCCATGAGACATTGATCCCACTTAAACTACCTCAACTTGGTCATTGACATTTGCTGCAGCAAGTTAAGGTAGTTGGTATATAGCGGATAAAACTAAAGTTAAACTTGATAGTCAGACAAATTCATCTTGGAAAATAAACTGAGAACAATAAACCTTATCCGTGTTGGTGTATTGACTCAGAATTTATAAGTTCCAGTGATGATTTAAATGTATTTACTTGTCTGACAATTTGAATAACCCCATGAAACATTGATCACCATCACATTTGAATGCAGCAAATGTCAATGACCAAGTTGAGGTAGTTGGTACACAGCGGATAAAACTGAAATTAAACTTGATAGTCAGACAAATTCATCTTGGAAAATAAACTGAGAACAATAAACCTTATCCGTGTTGGTGTATTGACTCAGAATTTATAAGTTCCAGTGATGATTTAAATGTATTTACTTGTCTGACAATTTGAATAACCCCATGAAACATTGATCACCATCACATTTGAATGCAGCAAATGTCAATGACCAAGTTGAGGTAGTTGGTACACAGCGGATAAAACTGAAATTAAACTTGATAGTCAGACAAATTCATCTTGGAAAATAAACTGAGAACAATAAACCTTATCCGTGTTGGTGTATTGACTCAGAATTTATAAATTTCAGTGATGATTTAAATGTATTTACTTGTCTGACAATTTGAATAACCCCATGAAACATTGATCACCATCACATTTGAATGCAGCAAATGTCAATGACCAAGTTGAGGTAGTTGGTACACAGCGGATAAAACTGAAATTAAACTTGATAGTCAGACAAATTCATCTTGGAAAATAAACTGAGAACAATAAACCTTATCGGTGTTGGTGTATTGACTCAGAATTTATAAATTCCAGTGATGATTTAAATGTATTTACTTGCCTGACAATTTGAATAGTTCCATGAGACATTGATCACACTTAAACTACCTCAACTTGGTCATTGACATTTGCTGCAGCAAGTTAAGGTAGTTGGTATATAGCGGATAAAACTAAAATTAAACTTGATAGTCAGACAAATTCATCTTGGAAAATAAACTGAGAGCAGTAAACCTTATCCATGTTGGTGTATTGACTCCGAATTTATAAATTCCAATGATGATTTAAATGATTTTACTTGTCTGACAATTTGAATAACCCCATGAGACATTGATCACCATTCACATTTAAACTACCTCAACTTGGTCATTGACATTTATTGCAGCAATTTTCACTGGATAAATAAATCTCTACAGCACCAGCAGAAGGTTTCACAAGTTCAACTCACTCTAACTCATAGATGATTATCATAGGGAGACTTTAGATATTTTGTTTTGAAAAATTATAGCCAAATATTTTTCTATAATTATTGATGGTTAACGGTCATAATATTTATTAATTAAATTATGTTAATAGTGAATTTAGCGTGATGCCACTGTATATTTTATTATATACTACTTTTTTAATTACTTAATTATTTCTAAATCATGTAATAAAATAATAATAATTATGACCGCTGTCTTTTGCTCAGCTGCTCGGGTCTCGGCGGCTCGGCCTCTTGCGTGCGCGCACCTCACCTGCGCAGCCTGCTCGCATGCCTTGCTGCAGGCTGCAAGAGTGAGACAGCGTTACGTAAGATCCGGTTTAAGCCACATGCAGCGCATGTAGAGAAACCGGATGCTCAGGGACTGGAAACGAAAAAATTTCTAAAGGAAATCACCGTTTCGAATTTTGAGACGGTCATAACTTCTTAACGCAGAAATTTTTCAGGATGATTTTTTTTTTAATTTTCTCAGGGGATCTTAGGCTACGCGTAGAATATATAGTCAAGGAAAAATAATCATCCTAATAGTGTTTTTTTCATGACGACCTAACCTAAAACTGAATTTCAATGTATATAAAGCGTACGCTTTAACGGCAGTCGGTTAAAAAAACCTACTCGCCGTCAAAGTGCTACCGCACTTTAGGATTATGTAAAAATTCATAAATTTATCCCAATTTGTTAAATTAAAAATAGCAAAAATCTTATAAATAAAGAAAAAATTTCGACGGTTTTGCCTTCGATAGCGCGGTTAATTTGATGAGTAGCTTGGGAGCCGTTGATACGAGTAGGAACACTAAAGTTTCGTCTAAAATTCGGGTTTTTTAACTTTAAAACGATACCAAAAAAGCGTCGAATTTTACTTATTCCGGTCACATGGTCAATTTAATAACTAGCTCGTAAACGGTTGATACTCGGATCACGGCTTAGGTCTCATTTAAAAGCTGTTTTTTATTTCAACTTTGAAATAAGACCAAAACGAAGAAGAAATACTACTTATCATGATTGTGTGGATAATTTGATGAGCAGTTTGGAAACGGCTCATACTCGGATCGCGATCGAGGTCTCGTTTAAAAGCTTGGTTTTTTTAGCTTGAGGTTAGGCTAGGTATAGGTTGGGAGGGGTTAGCGGTCCCTGAAACATGAGACCTCAGCACTTAGGTATACACCCATTGCTGAATTCCCTGCCTTACTCATTTCTTGCCCAAAGCTCTATCTATTGAGCTGATTACCGTCGTGATTACCGATATGCTGGCTTCTCTAAGATCTTCTGGATCTATGATATATCTTTCCAGCCTACTAGTCCGGAGTATGGCCCAGGCGGGACACTCACATAAGAGGTTTCCCGTCGTCTCGGCTGCTTCTACGCATCACCTGCATTCCGAGTCATCCCTCATCCCTATCTTGGATAGATGGTGTCTCATTTTCCAGTGACCCGTGAGCCATCCGATGATCAGTCTGAGTTTCCTTCTGCCTGTCTTCTTCAGGTCTCGTAGCCATTCCTTGGGTGTCCGTTCACCGATAAGGGCTTTTGTCTGCCTCAGCCCCTGATGATCGGCCCATCTTCGATCTGCTTCCTATGATGCCCAGTGCACCACGGTTTGCGAGCCTGTCTACCTTTTCGTTGCCCAAGATTATCGAATACCCTGGCATCCATATTAGGGGGACACAATGGTTCGGTGTAAGGCTCTTTAGTGCCTCTATGCAGAGGGCTACTTCCTTGGAGTTCGCGGTCCAGTCTTTCAGTGCTAAGAACACCGCTTTGCTATTCGAGCAAATTGTGACTGGTTCTCTCCTATCCGCCTACGTTAGGGTAATCCGCGCGCACTCCGTTATTTCCCTTACCTCAGCTCGAAAAACCACGTATAACTCGTCCAGATGCAGTTCTATCTCCCTGGCGCAGTCCTATCTCCAGGCTCCTGCCCCTACCCCTACCCCTTCTGCCCGTTTTGAACCATCTGTAAACCAGACGACCCCCTGTACGGTGTACCTGTGCCGTCCTCTCTGCCAGTCGGCACAGCTGCCCGTTTCGACTCGGAAAGACTTGTCAAAGCTGGTGCTCCGAGCCTTGTGGTCGAATTTGGGCAGCTTTTCCAGATTCAATCTTCTGTTTATCTGCCGATTTACCAGATGTTTTTTACTTCCTTCCTCAGGGCAGTAAGTTCGAATGTCCATTACGGGCAGCTCTGACTCTTTTCTTTCTTGCTAATCCTGCAGTTGTTCTTGAAGGACTTCACTAGTGCCTCCTGAGGAGACTCTGCGCAGTGCTCGAGATCAACCAAAATAACATACCTCCCAAGAAAATTTGCGATTATCCTGGCTAGATCGATCCTATAACCTTCCCAGTTTGTGTTCTTGGGATTTATCCACAATGGTCTGTCGGTCAACCTGCCCGCAATCGAGAAGGTGATGTAGCTGTGGTCTTACATGGAGGATTCGTCAGAAACTTTTTAGTCTTCTACTAACGTCGCCACTTCGATTGTGGCCAGGGTAATATGGATGACCTATTCGTGCCTTTTGTCCCGTAAGGTCGATTTCCCTACCTTATTCAGGTTCTCCAGGTTGGTGCTCGCCAGAAAGCTCAATAGAAAGTCCCCCCTGCAGTCCAAGCTGCCCCACACTGTGTGGTGTGAGTTGACGTCGCACGCTAACAGAAGGTCCAGTCCCTTGAGCTCACAGGTTCTGACCAGATCGTTGACCCGTTGTGGGGGTGAATCGTCCTTTCCGTGTGAGAAGTAGGCTGAGGCAGCTACAAGTTTCCTCTCGTTGCCTTTCCCATCCTTGTACTTAACAATCGAGGGTGTAGTGTCTCTGTCACAAAAGAGAGCCCAGGCCTCTGCGGTGAGCCCCTTTACAATCAAGGTGGCCCTCGCTGAGTCTCCGGTCCAACTGTAGCGGTTCACGGTTCACGCATACACTTTGACGAACCCTTCACGGGTTGCCTAAACATTCATTCATCGATCCCCCGTTTATAAGGGGCGACCCAGGCGCCTGGACGTCCCTTTTATTGGGAGTCGAAATCATACAATAGTCTTGCCCCACTCGCCGCCAGTCGGCCGACTAGTTTTTAGAGTTTGGGACAGCATAAAGTTTAACATATTTGCAATATTAAAAAGTTTTTTCAATTTTTTTCGAGTAACCTTTAAACATTTTTTTTATTTTATAGTTAATTTGAAAAATTAAAAAAACTTTATTTTTAAACTTTTTTGTATGATTTTAGCCTTATAATTTATTAATCTATTGATTTCAGGTCACTCACAATATAAGTTTTCCATCAACACATGGGCGGGCATGATAAATGATAAAATACTCGGACCCGTTGAGATACCCAGTGTTCTAAATGGCGAGAACTACAGACATTTTCTGACTGAAGTGCTACCACAACTAATGAGGGAAAAACTTTCTTTCCAAGAGAGGGGTTCCATCATATTTCAACATGATGGAGCCCCTGCTCACACGGCTTCTGAAACTCAAAGAGTTCTTCGACTCATGTTTGATCGAGGATTTATCGGAAGGGGAGGGTTCCTGCTGTGGCCCCCTAGATCACCAGATTTTGCCCCATGCGATTATTATCTGTGGGGCAATTTGAAAGAGAATGTGTACCATAATGGTGGCAACTATATTGATCAAGAAGATCTTAAAAGAGAAATCATAGCTGCTGCCAATGCGATTCCGGGACCACAAATTCATAAAGCAATTCACAATGTAATTAAAAGAGCAGAAAAATGCATTGATAATTTGGGCGGTCATTTCGAGCAGTTTATGCAATGATTTTTTTTTTAAATTATATTTTTTTACAAAATATTTTGTATTTTTAATATTAATGCAGTCATGTTCAAATTTGTTTTAAAAAAGTTATCTGTATGCAATATGTACTTAATGTTTCTAGTGTTACTTGATGTAGTTCCATAATAATAAACAAATTTTTGAAATCAATTGACAAATGTTGTTTTTACGGCAAAAATTTTAAAACTGATGAAAAAATGATCACAAATTATCAAGACCTGGTTTGAGCCCGGGATACCTAACCTATGTGCAGTATCACTTTTAAAAAAAGCCTTTATAATAAAAAATCAATTGACAAATGATTTTTTCACGGCAAAAATTTTGAAATTGATGAAAAAGAAATCACAAATCATCAAGACCTAGTTTTAACCCGGATTACCTAACCTATGTGCAGTATCAGTTTTAAAATAACGCTCTTGTAATCTAAAATCAATTGACAAATGATTTTATGACGGCGAAAACTTTAAAATTGATTATGAAATAGTGAGAAATTATCAAGACCTGGTTTGAGCCTAGAATACCTAATCTATTTTTTTTTTTTAATCAAAGCATACGGGTGCTAAGCTTAGGGACACTTAGTTTTCACCATTGTATCCCTGTCCCCCTTGATATACCTCTGGAGTGTTCGTGAGTCCTAACACCCTGCAATATGCGAGTATATTGTCCACACTCACTCCGTAAAAGCTCTCAGGATCCAGGATCCCGGTTCCCAACCATTTCAGGCGGTGGCCTGTCAGGTTAGGGCATTTGCATAGGAAATGGCAAGGGGTCTCTTCCTCTGATTCACACCATCTACACAGGTTACTATGCCCCTGCGTTTTGTGTGTGAAGCACCGAAGGTTGCATCCGGTCATAATGCCCATGACCTCTCTAGCCCTTCGTTTGTCTAGTCGGGTGATCAGTTTGGCCCAACCGGTAATATAACTTCCCAGTAGTTCCTTGATCCACCTGTAGCTCTGGGACTCTTCCCAGAGTTCCCATCTTTGCCTCTTCGAGTACTTCTCTAGGATACTGTAGCCTTCTGAGAACGGTACACCCACCCCATGCTCCGGCCGTGTATCTGTCGAGGCCCCTCTCCTCGCAAGCTTATCTGCCCTTTCGTTTCCCTTGAACCCGGAGTGTCCGGGTATCCAGGTAATAACTACTTGGTTAGATCTAGCCAGCGCGTTAAGGGTATTCTTAGCCTCCCTAACCAACCGTGAGGTTGTAACTGGGTTTTCCAAGGCCTCTATGGAGGCTTGGCTGTCAGTGCAGATGCAGATGCGTCTCTTACTGACGTTCCCCAGAGAGAGGTTGTTAGCGCACGTATTTATCGCAGCCATCTCGGCCTGGAACACCGTGTTGAATTCCCTGAGCCCGTAGGATTCCCTAAGGCTAGGTCCGTAAATTCCATAACCAGTGCCTTCATTGGCCTTGGATCCGTCGGTAAACCAGATGTCTCCGTGCCCAAGCACTTGGTTGTTGCTCCATTCCTCCCTGTTTGGTATCCTCGTTTTGAAACGTTGCCCAAACAGTAGAGTCTTATCCATTCTGTCTTGGGTCGAGTTAAAGACCTCGCCCTTCAACATTCTCCCACGAATGGTTGCATGCCCATCACTATTTCCAACCCACTCCCGGCTGCACTTCAGTCTGTAGGCTGTCCTGGCCGCAACCAGTTTGATGTCCAGGTTTAGGCTTTGGACATCCAGCAACATCCTGATGACGGCTGTGGGTGTGCTTCGTTTAAGCCCGTAAATTCCCCTCAAGACGACAGCCTGAACATGGTCCAGTACACGCCTCGAGGTCTTATTTTCGGTCACTTTCCACCATACCACCGCGGCATAGGTAAGCTTCGGTTTCAGAATCGCCTCGTGAAACCTCAAGACCTGGGGTTCTAGCCCCCAGGAAGTCCCGATTGCTGACCTACAATGCATGAATATGTTTAGGACTTTGCTGCATTGAGTCTGCAGGCGTTGTCCCCACTTCAGTTTCTTATCTAGGAATACGCCCAGATATTTCACACCCTCCGCGTACGGTATTTGTTTCCCGTTGACGGAGACTTTCTTACTGACCTTACATTTGTATTTCCTCGTGAACGTGACTATCTCCGTCTTATCAGTGTTGACAGCCAGAGATTTAGCCTCGCACCATTCGCAGATCCTCTCCAACGCCCTCCGAATAAGATCGGGTAGGACTTCTTCGAACTTGCCCCTGACAAGTATAGCGAAGTCGTCTGCATAAGCGATGGTGAAGAATCCGAGTTCGTTTAGCAAGCGCAGTAGTTCGTCCGCGACCAGGATCCACAGGAGTGGTGAGAGGACCCCACCCTGCGGGCATCCCTCGCTGATGGTTCCCCTAATCGTCTTGCCATTCCACTCACTAAAGATGCACCTATCACTAAGCATTCCCCTGATCCATCTTCTGATGGTATAAGGTACACCATGCTTAGTCAAGGCTTTGTCTATAGTTGCTCTGTTGGTGCTGTTAAAGGCACCCTAGATGTCAACGAAGGCCCCGATTACGGTTTCCTTCGCATCAAAAGCCTCCTCAATGTAATTGACCACTGAGTGCAGTGCAGATTCCGTAGATTTTCCACAGGTATATGCATGCTACGCTCGGTGATGGGGACTGTTTATCAGTATATTCTGCCTGATGTAGTTGTCCAGCAGTCTTTCCAAGGTCTTCATTAGGAAAGAGGTCAGACTGATAGGTCTGAAGTCCTTCACCGAGTTGTAGCTTCTCCTACCAGGTTTCGGTATAAATGAGACCCGCGTTTCCTTCCAGCAAGCTGGCACATGCCCTGTGGCGATGCAGCCCCTCAGAATACCTAACAGTAGCCTAAGGGTCTTGTCACCTCCTTCCTGTAGCATCTTAGGAAAGATACCGTCAAGGCCCGCAGATTTATACGGTTCAAAGGAGTCAATCGCCCATTTAAGCTTTTCCATGGTCACGACTTTGGCAGCCATGTCCCAATCTTTATTCTCTGCCCCCCTCCTTCCAGATATGGTGTTGACCCTCCATCCACGTATGCAGTTCTTGATGTTCATTGAAGCCAGCGTGAGGTCCAGGACCTCGCTTCTGTTGGCAGTAACGAAGGTTGGCGTGTTCCCTCTGTTGGCAATGTCCATCTGTGTGCCCGCGATGAATTCAAGCAACTCAGACCCTCTATCATTAATATCGGTGCTTCCCCACGCCACATGGTGGGCGTTGGCGTCGCAACCAATAATCAGATCAAGGTTATTACGGCTGCAGTATTCGATCACCTTCATCATGCTCCTTGTGGGAGCTTCCTCGTCGTGGGGGAGGTAAATGGACGAGATGACTGCCTTCCTCGTTCGGCCCTCCTTGTCCGCGATCTCTATCCTTACGGTCGTGCAATCCCGGGAACTCAGCTCCTGAAACAAAATACCGTTAACACCCTTCATGGAGATGCAAGCCCGAGCGTCTCCATTGCTGGAGCCCACGAGTAGTTCCCCACAGCTGTTCAAGCTCTTCACTTTGCCCCTGTACAACCAGGGTTCCTGTATAAGGGCTATGTGTGTATGCGCCATTGCCATGCGCCTTGCTAGAACAGCAGAGGCACTTCTGCAATGGTGCAAGTTTATTTGGGAGAATCGCAGTATGGAAGTAGCCATGAGGGCTACTCCATTTATGCTTTCTCCGTAATACCTAATCTATGTGCAGTATCAATTTTAAAAGAACGCATTTATAATCGAAAATCAATTGACAAAAGATTTTTTTGCGGCAAAAATTTTATAAATGATGAAAAAGAAATCACAAATCATCAAGACCTAGTTTGAGCCCGGAATACCTAACCTATGTGCAGTATCACTTTTAAAATAACGCCTTTATAATAAAAAATCAATTGCAAACGTATATATAAAAACTATCTCGCCGTTTCGTTACGCTTAAGCGAACAAATGACTTGTCTGCTATTTTTTTTTTTTTTTTTTTTTTAATAGTTAAATAAATTATCTATTTTTATTCAAAATTTTTTAATTATTGTAATTCATATCTTTTGAAATTAAGTTACTAACGAGACATACGTCTCGTTGTGATCACCACTTGATCATATTTTTAAATGTTTTCTGATCCAATCAAAACTTGATTTTCACTCAATCTATTAATTTGACGTTTAACTCGCTATAACTCGTAGACTACTCAATTTTTTTTAATGAAATTTTAGCAGCATATTTTTGAACTCTTTTCACTGCCAATAGAATGGTCCAGATATTTTTAAAGTTCATTTAAGCCGAGTAATCATCAATTGAAAATAAAAAGTTCACAGTTTAAAACGTAAAACTTTGAATTAAACTTTCCGTGAGAAAGTTTTTTATTAGGCTTTGAAGAAGCTTTCTGGAAAGTTTCGAAGCGATTTATCAAATAGGTAAGCAATGACAGCATATTTGAAAATAGCGGATGGGCCTGCGGCAGAGACTGTGAGTGACTAAGGGCGATGGCACAAACTTCGTGGGACGTCGCTCGTCCGCCGTCCCATGTTTTGGAGCAATGCAAAGTGAACGCTGCGTCGTCCTACGTCCCGCGTCCTATGGCGTTGCGTTCACTTTACATTGCCCCAAAATGCGGGACGGCGGACGCCTGAGCGTCCCACGAGTTTGTGCCATCGCCCTAAGCGGCCGCCGGTGACGGTAATACAGGTAATTCACCGCTCACTGGCCTTGCTGCTTTCCACCGCTACTCTAGCGGTGGATGCATCATCAACTCTGCGGTGGAACCACCGCAACTTGCCGCTTTCCACCGCTACTCTAGCCGTGGATGCATGGTCAACTCTGCGGTGGAACCACCGCGACTTGCCGCAGCGCCCATATCGCTGAATTCAGCGGTGTGTGCACAAGATCTATTTTTTCCGTGTAGGAATGAGAGGTAGCTGAGTGTAAAAAATAACCTAAAGAAACAGAGAAATTGACATTAGAAAAAGGAGTAACGAAATGAGATTCATGCGCATATTGAAGAAACTTGTAAATTTTTATAAATTGAAACAAAACCGCGACTGAAATATTTATTTTGAAATTATTCACATGTTCTTAAAAAAATCATACAAGTATTTTTACTCAAATCTTAAATATTTTTTTTATGGGATCGAATTATGACTATAGTTGTTTTACAATAATTGTACGAATATGATATTGAAAAGTACAAAAATAATAGAGGAATAATGATATTTATAAATAAATTATGTGAGTGCTATGTAACTAACTTGTTGAAAAGGAGCGGGGTGTGGGGTTGTGGTCCTGACAAGGGCCGTTTGCTTTCTCACGTGTTAAGTAGCCCTGACCAGGGCTTGGGTTTAAAGAGAGAGGCGAATTAATAAAGTTCCAAACGTTTATTACTCAATAAAAAGAAGATTGACAAAAAATAGTGTCACGAGACACGATTACAAAGAAACTGGCTAGGTGAGGGGTCACGACGACGAGGCGTGCGCGTTCGGCAACCTCGGTGAACTCGTCTGGGCGACGAGCCGCCGTGGCGGGAAGGAGAAATGAGGGACTGTAGCCGTACCGTGTACTCCCGCGCGCAGACGTCGGGGAGCTACTTCGGGCTAGCAGCAGGGAGAGAGGAGAGGTGACGGGGTCGGAGGCCGAAGGCCGAGTGTGTGCGTGGGTGTAGGGCCCCTTCCTTTATTTTCTTCCGCTCGGTTGAGCCCGAAGGGTGGGGGAAGCCCGGGGATAGGTATGCCCGGCTGCGATTGGTGCGGTGCTAGCCGGACCTGCCGATATACTCTAGATCCAGGTTCTAAAACCTGGACCAGTCGATGCAGGTTTGGGAGTTGGTCTATACGAGCCACGCGGCGGCTGACGGTAGGGTGTAACAATTCCCCCGGGTCATGAAGTCGCTCGCGTGAATCGTGGAAGAGTAGTGTGTATGGGAGGGGCGGGAGCCAGGAAAATACATATAATTCTTAAAACTACTCATTACATAAACGATCTTAAAATAGATGCCTTAAAATTGTCGATCCGGATCATGCTAACTTACGCAATAAAAGTTGAATAAAAATAATTACGTGCTGACTTACGTGGTAAAAGAAAATAAATATGATGTAAAACGAAGAATTACATGCTAACTCACGCTTAGCCTATGATGATAAAAATAGAGCAACATAAGCTCTCCAAAAAAACTTAGAACGAGATTAGACAAAAAATGATTAATAGTGATAGAATAAAAAAATAAATAAAAAAAAGGGAAAATGTTATCCTATGAGTCGCGACAGCTGTCAAACTAAATAGCCCTAGGGGAAATAAAAAAAAAACGCAAACTTAAGATCTAACGTGATGACGATGCACGACGTCCAGCACGAGGGCGGAGACCGTAGCGGCGTTGCTGCTCCCGTTCCGGGTCACTGACGCTCGGCGTTGAGTCAGGCTGGATGGGGTCGGCTGGAGTTGGTCCCTTCGGCTTTGGAGGGCGTCCTCGGGGCCGACGGATCTGGGTGGGCGTGCGCGCAGGGCACGCCAGCTCTGGCGGTGGTAGGTGCTCTTCGCCCACGGTTGTCGGGGACAGGGTGGCCGGGCGGTGTGGTCCCGAGGTCGCTGCCTGCGGGGTTGGCTCCTGGCCCAAGGGCTGACCAGGGTTGTGGAGATCAGGAGAACCTAGCCCTCGGTTTCCTGGGTGTGAATGCAGGGGCTGCTGCGGTGTGTCTTGAGGCATGATGTCCGGTTGGCTACGGGGTGTCTGCCTCTGAGAGTTTGGTGCTTCCGAGTGGTCGACGACCCTGGGCCCGGGCGTGCGAGTGTGGGCTGGCTTGATTTGTGAGAGGTGAACCTTCACCTCCGAGCCAGCTCGGTTTACCAGGTAGACCGTGTCGCTCAACTTGGCCACAACGGTGTACGGGCCTTCCCAGCTGGGGTTGAAACCGGCGTGGGTGCCCTTCTCTGCGTTGGACAGAGTGTGGAGTTTCAGATACACGGGGTCGCCGGCCTGGAAGACTCGACGGTTCGACCCCGGGGCTGCGTACCTCTGCACGTAGCGTCTCTGGTTCTCGCGGAATTGCAGGATCCGACGATCCCTACCCGGTGCCGGGTCTTCTGTGGGGCGAGCCAGCTTCCAGGCCCCCGGCTGCTTCAAGCTTTGCCCAAAAAGAGCCCAGACTGGTGACACTCCAGTGGCAGCATTGCGGCGATGTCGGAGTGAGAACAGGATGGCCGGTAGTTCTTGATCCCAGCTGGAGTGGCTCTTCCCCTCTAGGTGCCACTTCAGGGCCTTCTTGAGTTCCTGGTTTCGGCGTTCAGTGGGGTTCGCCCTTGGAAGGTAGATGGGCGTTGAGTCCACGACTCTGACTGCCAGCGCTTGCAGGCTTTCTCCCAGGCTTTGCTGAGGAACTGGGGTCCATTGTCGCTGAGGATGTGCTCCGCATATCCCCACCTGGAAAAAACCTCGTTCTCCATGACCTTCACCAAAACAGGCGCTTCCGAGGAGCTCAGCGCGAACGCCTCGGTCCACCTGGAGAACAGGTCCGTCACCACGAGGAGAAACCGCTTGCGGCGAGGCGTCATGGGGTATGGTCGCATCAAATCCACTGCGACGGTCCTCCACAGTTCCGTCGGCTGCCTGGGCCTCAGCCCAGGCTTGGGATGAGTGTCCTTTTTCACGCAGGCACAGAGATGACACAGTCTTACGTGCTCGGTGACGTCTCTCTGCATTCCAGGCCAGTGGTGGTGCTCGCGGATGGCCCGGAGGGTTTCCTCCGCTCCGGGATGACCAGCCAAGGGAGCATCGTGGTACTCGAACAGCACTCGGGGCCTCGCGGCCTCGGGAATGGCTAGCCGCCAGGGGGCCGAGCTGCTTTCCCTGTACCACAGGGCTCCGTCAAGCACGATGTGGTGTTGTGGACATGCCGCCCCTCCGGGGGCGGTGTCTTCCACGAGGGCCTGCCGGGCGATTCCGGAGAGCCTGAGGTCGGCTTGCTGCGCTGCCTTGACCTCCTCCAACAGGGGGGCTTCCACGCATACCTCCAGAATGGTGATCGGCGCGGGTTCCTCCGGTGCCAGGTTGAATTCCGGGGGTAACAGTCACTCGACGTCGTCGATCACGCCATGAGTTTCCTCCTGCGGCAGGCGTGACAGGGTGTCGGGGAGTTCGTTGGATCTCCCCGGGACGTGCTCCACGGTGAAATCGAACTCCTGAAGAAGGATGGCCCATCGCCGCAGCTTGTCCCGTGAGTCTTTGAACTTGTGTAGCCACAATAGGATTCTGCTGTCGGTCCTCAGCTTGAAGCTCGCGTCCTCCAGATAGGGCCGGTACCTCTTGACGGCCCAGATGACGGCCGCGCACTCCTGCTCATTGCAGTGCAGCTTTGACTCGCTGCGGGTGAACTTCGCGCTGGCAAAATTCACGATGTCGCGGCCCTTGTCCTCGCGCTCTTGGTACAGGACAGCGCCCATTCCGACGGCACTTGCATCCGTCTGCAGGACAAAGGGTCGCTCTGGATCAGGTCGGGCCAGCCTCAGGGGTCGATCAAAGGCCTTCCGAGTGGCGTCGAAGGCGACCAGCAAAAGGTGCGGCGTCGCAAGATGTCCGTCAGTGGCGCCATGATCTGCGCGAGGTTCTGGACGTACTCGTGAAGCCAGTTGCAGGTGCCGACGAAACTCTGCAGCTGGACCTTGTTCGTTGGCCGGACGAAGTCTACAATGGACCGGCAGTATTCGGGCTTGGCCTCGTTGCCCTCGGCTGTGATGAGGAACCTGATGTAGGGGAGCTCCGTGGCGCCTAGAATGCACTTCTCGGGCGCGCATGTGAGTTGATAGACGTTCAACCTCTCGAAAATCAGGCCCAGGTGATACAGGTGCTCTTCCCAAGTTTCGGAGAAGACGAACAAATCGTCCAGGTACACCTTGCAAAATTTGTCAATGTAGTCAGCGAGCATCTTCCCCGCCATGTGTCCCTGGAAGGTACCAGTGGCGCCCTTCAGGCCAAAGGGCATGACGTTGAACACGAGCGTCTCTCCCGACGGGGTGGTGAAAGCCGTGTACTTCTTGGAGTCCTCGTCCATGGGCACCTGCCAATACCCAGATTTGAGATCGAGTGTGGAGAACACGCGGGCCTTGCCAAGGTCTTTCGTGGTCTCCGATATCCGGGGAACGGGCTGCGCCAAGGATTCAGAAATGGAATTTATCCATCTGTAGTTGTTACGGAGTGGACCACTATTCGCTCGTAAATATTTCGGCTCATTCGCTCAACTTTAAATTGATAGACTACATGGCTCCATCTATGAGTCTAGGCGAGGACTTTAGTCCCAATTCTCACTCCCGCGCGCCGTAGTGTTGGGCAGTACCGCTGTCGCCGTTGCTGCTGCCACAGGCCTCGCGTGCTGGCTTCTGGTTTTGGTGCTCAAGTGTGTGTGTGTGCAGCAGAGAGTTCTCCCGGCTTTTTCACGGTTCTTCTCAACGGCTCTTCTCATCGCCTTTTTCACCAGGTAGTCCCGGAACCTGCCTTTTCACCGTGCACCAGCTTATCCGGACGATCACAGACAGTAATTCTGTGATCATCAACAACCTCGGAGCCACGCCATTACCACGTGTACCAGCTACTCTTCACCGGTGGTCCACGGAGAATTTGTCTGGTTCAAGGACAATCCTCACTCATCGAACATCTCCAGGTATTCAGGTGCAAGGAACAGTCATTTCCTTGCTCCTTCTCACTTTTCATTTTCTCTAGCACAGAATTTACGACTCTATGATGATTTCGTCTATCTCAATGTGCACAAGCATGTAGCCATTTTGGCCATTTTCTGCCTCTCTCTCTCTCTCTCTATCAGGCTATCTCTCTCTATTTTCAAGGCCACTCTCTGCTGCTACTCGACCAACGCTCACACCTTTTAATGTAAATAAGAAAACTCTCATAATTTAAGTTCAAATCAATATCGGTGTTTACATTTACTTAGGACTTGACTGTTACGCTCGAGCCTCTCTCTCTCTCTTCAAGACAACGCTCGTGAATAGACGGTTTCACTCGCCATTTTGTGAAACTTCTCGGGTTTCTCTTGGTTCTTTCTCGTGACTCTTTCTCATCATCCTCAACGTAGTCATCTCATCAGTACAGTCAACTCGACGAATCATCTACTTAGTGTTGGCTCAACGGAAGACATTTGATCTTCAATTAACTCAAACGGCTTGGCTCAATTCAATTCTTGGGTTAATTGCTCAGCAAGGAGAGCTTTCACGGCGTGGCATCTTCAGGTATTTTGCTCAGAACCGGTAACAATAATTTACCGGTGCTTTTACATTGCCCTTCTCACAGCCAGAAAATCAATAAAATTACTGTGCATTCTCTTGCTCTCTCTCTCGCTTTGATGGAATTGACACCAAGCTGCTGGGACTAGATGCAATCCCCGGCCTGGTCAAGAGAATGGACAACGCTGAGTCGGAGCTAGAAGAGGTTAAACGCGAGCTTGCGGAGATCAAGCAAACACTTGAGTCTTCAGCCGATGTTTCTGCTGCACAAAACCCGGAGTTTCTCAACAAAGTCTTGACCCTTGAAAAGACTAACGCCGAGTTATCCATGCATCTCACACAAGTCTCGACCCATGGACCTTCGAACTCGTCTGATGTGGTGATCGGTGGCCTTACGGTTCCTCCAGGTGCCTCGCTAAAGGCTCTTGTTCATTCGGTCTTAAAAACTGTGTACGCGGACATTGACTCGCGGGATATTATTTCTGCTCGTCTGCTTATTAGTAAGTCTGCTGTTAAGACAGCCCTAGATGGCACGACGACAGCTGCACCGCACGCACAGAAGGATAAGACTAATGAAAACCCTGGAACGTCTACATCTATTCAGGTACCACGTCAACCACGCCCACCTTCAATCATCGCGACTCTCAGTTCTCGCGCTTTACTCTTGGAAATCATCAAGGGCAAGATTCAACTAGGCAAGCTTCACACTACTGTTCTCTCTCCTAATCTTCCTTCTGGAATTCAGTCAACTGCTATAAGTCCTGCTCTCATCAATATCAATGAGTTCCTGGATAGAGAGACCTTCAAACTTCGACGCCTTGTTTACCAGAAGGCAAGACAACCCAACTCTGGATTTACTACATTTGTAAGAAGCGGCAAGGTTTTAGTCCGTAGGAAGAAAGGAGATGTCGCTACTCCCATATCAAGTGAACAGGATCTAGAGCGTTTTTTGTCATAACAGGTATACTCTTACATCTTCTTTCTCGTGGTAATACAACATACTCATCTTACCATCTTAGATTCATCAATCCTTCACCCCATGATACCCCTTCTTCATTTTCATACTCATCTCAAACTTCCTTTCTAACCCCTGATCAGAGGTCCGTGCGGGGCGGGGGCATGCTGCTGCGTGTCTGTCATTCCAATGCGAACTCGCTTAAGGGGCATAGTGAGCAGCTCAGGCTGTTTCTTTTGACTCAGACCAGGTTACACGTGATTGCTGTCACTGAGACCCATTTAAGTCCTTCGATTGAGGATGTGCTTGTTGCTCTTGAGGGTTATACTATCCTTAGGCGTGACTGTAATAACCAAGGGGGCGGAGTAGCACTTTATGTGCATCAGTCCCTCTCAGTCAAACACCTCTGCTCGTCTTCCACTGAGTGGGATGGTAGGCCTGGTCATCCTGAGTATTTGCTTGCTGAGGTTTCTCTGAGTAGCGCTGACCCCATATTTGTAGGTGTGGTGTATAGGCCCCCACATGCTCCGTTTTTCCTTGGGTCTGACTTTGTGTCCGACCTGCGTGATAGTATGCATGATTACGGCACCAAGGTCATACTCGGGGATTTTAACGCGGACCAGCTTTCAGACTCCCCTGATGCGAATTTTGTGCGTGATTTTATTGAGGAGAACTCTCTGTTCTCGGTTCCATTTGGGTCTACACACCACACCTCTCACTCGGATACCTGGCTAGACCTAGTTCTCGTTGACGCACTCGACACTGTGACTGACTATTGGAAGACAGAGACCCCTTTCATTGCAGGACATGACCTACAGACTGTTACCCTTGACATTCAAACCCCACAACTTTTGGCTAATGACTTTACTTACAGGGACTTTAAATCTGTAGATACTGTGGCTTTGAATAAATTTTTGTTTGACTGTGACTGGTCAGTATTCACGGATGAGTCGTATTCACTTAGTGAGAGGGTTGATTGCTTGTATTTTAATCTTAATGCTGCTCTTGATATTTTCGCTCCTCTAAAAACCCTCAAACAAAAGAAGAATCGCCATCCGTGGTTTACTACATACCACCGGGACCTATTGACTGAAAGAGACAGACTCTACAGACGTTACCGATGCTCAAGACTCGATATTGAACTGTTTGTATACAGACAGGCGCGAGATTTTGCACATGTAAGGATCGAGTCTGCGAGACTTGATTACTATTGGTGTAGGCTCAAGGACATCACTGATCCTCAGCAGCTCTGGAAGGAACTAAGGCGACTTGGTATCTCTTCCGGAGCGGATTCTAATTTGGGCGGTTTTTCAGTGGAAGATCTTAATGCTCACTTTGCTTCTGTTTCTTTTGATAGTATGGCGCCGGATCTCTCTCTCTTTCTGAATGACTTGGGAAGAGAGGAAGATCATGGTGGCTTCGCGTTTGTGGATGTGACGGTGGACGAGATAGCACGTGCTATCAGTCAGTCGACATCCCAGGCAGTGGGCATTGACTCTCTTCCACAGAGCTTTATTCAGTCAGCTTTTCCATCTATTGGTCCTTTCATCTGCAAAATCTTTAATGCTTCCCTATCGACTTCGACTTTCCCTGAGCAGTGGAAGAAGTCGATGGTGATCGCACTGAATAAAATTCCCTCTCCGTCTTGCCTGAATGATTTTCGTTCCATCTCCCTGCTCAGTTTCATGTCGAAGATTCTTGAGAGGCTTGTCCATAACCAGATTTCTACTTTTGTTGAATCGCAGGGTTTGATGGACGATTATCAGGCAGGTTTCAGGGCGGGACATAATACACAGACGGCACTGCTTAAACTCACGGACGACATTCGAATCGGTATGGACAGGAGACAAACGACTGCGCTACTACTTTTTGATTTTAGTAAAGCCTTCGATTCGGTCTCGCATGTAACATTGCTCAGGAAGCTGCAATCTCTGGGTTTTTCGCATGGGGTTTTGAGGTGGGTTGTCTCTTATCTGACTGGCCGCTCGCAGGCAGTAAGAGCGGAGGACGGCACTTTTACTTCTTTCCGTCCCCTTAATAAGGGTGTGCCTCAGGGCTCGGTGCTGGGTCCTCTGCTCTTCCTTCTGTTCATCGTTGATATTGCCCATGGCCTTGGCCCTGATGTCTGCTATGTGGTTTATGCGGATGATTTGCAGATTTACGTGCGGGGCCGACTTGAGGACATGCATGCCATGCTGGGAAGACTGAGCCGGGGTGCTGAGCACGTCGCTGACTGGGCTGCCGCCAATCAGCTGGTACTGAATGCTAGTAAGACCAAGGCAATGGTTTTTGGGACTCCGTCGTATGTCAATAGCTTTAATGAATTGAGTATTCATGACCTGCTGTTTGTCGGCTGCACTATCCCGTTTGTCCGCTCAGCGCGTAGTCTGGGGGTGGTGCTGGACTCTAAGCTGAGCTGGAAGGACCATGTTCGTTATGTTTCTCGGAGAGCCAATTCTCTTTTGTACCGTCTTAACCACTTCAGACGCAGCACCACCTTTCAACTGCGCAAGCACCTTATACAGACCCTGCTCTTTCCTATAATTGACTATTGTTCACTTGTGTACTGTAATATCTCGGGTGAGCGGGATCTCGTATTACAGCGCTTGCTCAATCGTGGGATCAGGTACATCTTTGGGATCAGGAAGAGCGATCATGTCACACCTTATAGACGTGAGCTCGGCTGGCTTCGGGTGGCAGGCCGCAGAGATTATTTTGCTGCCTGCTTGCTCTACAGAATCTTGTACACAGGTACTCCGTCTTATCTGGCGAATTTTTTTGTTGAAAAGCTCAGCTCACGTCCCTTGAGATTGGCTAATCCGCATGCACTTGATGTCTTGATTGTCCCCTCTTTCCGCACTAGATCTCTGGAGCGATCCTTTCATGTATTAGCTACCTACTCCTGGAATACCATACCCCCAAATATTCGCCAATCTACATCCTTCACTTCATTCAAACACCTCATCAAATCACACATCTTTAATACCGAAGGAGAAGATTAAGTTTTTCTACACTATTGAGCTCGAGATCTGTATGAAATGAAATGTTAGTTTGTGATTCTCGAAGTGAATACTGATGAGACTGATAATTGTTACCCATGTTACTGTGATTGCTATTGCTATTGTATACCATTATATTCATTTTATTTTTTTATTTTATTTTTTTTTTTTTTATTACTTTCATTGTTATTATTATGACTTATATTGTTATATTATTCTATCTTATTTTATTATATTATATTTTGTTTTATATTGAAATTATATCCTAATGTAGAACTTTGTTATAATCTTATGTATTTTGTACAACATAATGTACATTTAATAAACACATCAAAATCAAAATCAAATCAAATCTTTTCTTTGTGCTGTCTTACACGCAGCCATTTTCTTTTCTACTCTTTTCAAGGCCATTCTCTGTTGCTTTGTTTACCTCAACTGTACTCAAGCAAAACTCGTATTTATGATTTGAATTAATATAATCAAATTCGTCAAGAGTTTTGACTAGACGATTTCTCAAATTAGTTAAGTTTCTTTACACGGAAATTAATGCTGGCAATTCTCAATTCAACATATTCTCATATCTCAGTTTCTCTCTTTAATCAGTTATTATTCTTTCTCTCAAGCTCATTCTTAGCTCATTTGCATTAATTCATGAAATAAAAGGTCGTCGATGTCCTGGATAACCTTCTCGTGCGAGGTTGAGACGCCAGCGGACACTGGCCGTTGCGGGGTGCTCGGAACGGGCTCGGGTGGCGTTTCCACTTTCCCGATGCCTTTGTGTGTCCCGGCCAAGGCTTCGTGCCGGGAGACGTTTTCGCTCAGCAGCGCCTCGATGGCCTCCTGTCTGGCCGTGCCTTGGGACCGGACGGCCTTGGTGATTGCCTTGGCGAGGTTTTTGCGCTTCTGCCTTCTTTTTTCAACGTACCTGTCCCTCTTCGCCCGGGCTCGTGCTTGCTGCTCGGGCATCAGCAGGTCCCACTGGATGCACTTTTTCGGAGCCAGGTTGCTCCGAGTGCACGCCACTTGCCAGGAGTCACTACGGCCCCGTGCGGCGAGACCTGTGGTGCCCCTTGGGTTGTTTCGGGTTGCTGCTCCTATCGGCAGCCTTAAGGCTGCCTCGTAAGCGGGCTCCGATTTACCATTTGGGTGCGGCTTGGTCAACCGCCGGTGGTCATGTGAGGTTGCGTGTCCGTCCGTGTTGTGGTGTGGGGGCCACGTTGGGCGTCAATTTGTTGAAAAGGAGCGGGGTGTGGGGTTGTGGTCCTGACAAGGACCGTTTGCTTTCTCACGTGTTAAGTAGCCCTGACAAGGGCTTGGGTTTAAAGAGAGAGACGAATGAATAAAGTTACAAACGTTTATTACTCAATAAAAAGAAGATTGACAAAAAATAGTGTCACGAGACACGATTACAAAGAAACTGGCTGGGTGAGGGGTCACGACGACGAGGCGTGCGCGTTCGGCAACCTCGGTGAACTCGTCTGGGCGACGAGCCGCCGTGGCGGGAAGGAGAAATGAGGGACTGTAGCCGTACCGTGTACTCCCGCGCGCAGACGTCGGGGAGCTACTTCGGGCTAACAGCAGGGAGAGAGGAGAGGTGACGGGGTCGGAGGCCGAAGGCCGAGTGTGTGCGTGGGTGTAGGGCCCCTTCCTTTATTTTCTTCCGCTCGGTTGAGCCCGAAGGGTGGGGGAAGCCCGGGGATAGGTATGCCCGGCTGCGATTGGTGCGGTGCTAGCCAGACCTGCCGATATACTCTAGATCTAGGTTCTAAAACCTGGACCAGTCGATGCAGGTTTGGGAGTTGGTCTACACGAGCCACGCGGCGGCTGACGGTAGGGTGTAACAAACTAATGAATTGCTCAAGCTAAAATCATAAATAAAGTGGTTTGGAGACATATTACTAGTCAGAAGTAACCTTTTTGTAACTTTACTCAAAGTAGATTTTGGACTAAGGTTTTTCTTCATCAGGACCATCGATGTGACCTGATTTAAAGACATCTTACAAATGCTCAAATTAGATGATTTGACTCAGCTAATAAATCAGTCAAGATCTATTGAATTTACCAATGACTGTCATATTCATTTAACAAAATCCATAATAACTCATAACCACCACAATCGTTTCAGAAATTGGAGTTTTTTTTTTTTTTGGTAAACCCCAAAAAGTCACTTGTGGAAGACAAAAAAAAAAAAAAAAAAAAAGCACCTCTCGCGTCTGGACGAGATAAGCTGGGAGCAAGCAACAATGAGCAGTTTCGAATAATACGCGAGCTTTTTTTTTCAGCGTGCCTACGCGCAAGAATTTTACTTTATTTTATTTATTCTTTCGACGTTTAACTCGCGAGAACTCGTAAACTACTGAATATTTTTTAATGAAATTTTAGCATTCTATTTTTGAACTCTTTCCACTGCTAATAAATGGTACAAATATTTTTAAAGTTCTTTTAAGCCGAGTAAAATTAAATCAATTAAAAATAAAAAGTTCACGGTTTAATGAAAATCCAAAAAACTACTGGAGTACATTTAACCTCAATTACGGTGTGATTGCAGACTTTTGAATTATTTCCATATTTTCAATCGCTCATAAAAAAAAACGAATTAAAAATAAAATATACTATTATAATAATTATGGTCAGCGAAAAATTATGAATCTAAAAATATTTTTTTAGTCGGTCAACAGTAAATGTAACACATGTATTTATTACCGAAATAAAAAAAAAAAAAGCTTTTTTTTATTTATAATAGTTGAAAAACAATTTTCTATCAATAGCTTGTTATAAAAGAATACTAGCTCTTCTGAGCACGCTTCAAGCGCGCATAGGAAAAAACAATAAGAGTAACCTCAAAATGCACTTTTCGAATATTTTAAAAACTTCACCAATCAGCTCACGAATAAAAATCTTACGCAAGATGGCGATAGCTCTCTTTTATAAAGGGATACTTATAAATATTAAAATTTATATCATAGACGTCTTCGAGGTTAGAGAATGGTTAAGACAAATCAGTAACAAGCTTATGTTAGTATTTCTATTTGAAACAATTTATTCTCTATAATTATATGCAACTTTATGACTTTCTATTCACAATACAATTATTTTTTCTATCACATATAAACGACATCTTCAACATCCTTGCTAAGTAGCATCTGAATCCTGTTAATCAAAACAACATTTTTCCAAATAGGTTTTAGAATCTCGACATTGCCAGGAGCAACCAAAGACATAAGAGATTCTAAAATCTGATTAATTAATGGCAAATAGTCATTTGATATTTCATCAGCATCCGCTCCAGCATCTATCATGGTTTCAAAGTTTTGTAGTGACGATTCTAAAGTATGAGTTAGGTTGTTTAATCCTTCTAATATGTTTACCATCTAAATAATTAAAAAAAATTGTGGTTAAAAAAAATTTCTCATAAACTTATACTCATAATAGTCTTACCTTTCAAACTTAACCGAAAAATGATTGCATGAAGCTTCAAAATAACGTAGAAATACTATAAAAGGGTTATTTTCTCAAAAATCTCTATCAGAATTAGAAGCATTGTCATGGTTACAATATTTTAAATCAATATATTCAAAAAATTCTATTTTAAGAAACTTACGAACAATTTTAATAAAATACGAAAAAAAAAACAAAAAAAAAATACTAAAATAACCCGTTGAAAATAACTATGTGTTTTATTACGTGTTTTATTACAAAATTAATTACGTAATTTAGTATATAATTTAGTACGTACTTTTTGTATTCGGGAGTTTATAAATGTTGCTCAAGTGGTTAATTTTAGTAAGCAAATCTGTAATTTGTGAGTGGGATAAAATCAAGGGATGCAGGTGACCGTGGGCTAACAGCGTTTCATAGCTGTGTTTCAATTCGTCAGAAGAAAATTTATTAACTTTATCTTCGTTGGCAGATTTTATGAATATTGATTTCAATTTATTTTTTAAATTTAAATACACAACTCATTAAAATAATTTTTTCATTACTTTTTGAAATAATTATTTTTTTTTCTTAAATTTGTTACAGCGATTAATTTGTAAATTCTGTTATTAATATGACATGTTATCAAAAATTCTACCTTATAAAATCTATCTAATGATATCACTATTTTTTGTTAAATCAATTCATTAAAAAAATCACCCCAGGTTTGTTTACCTTTGTAAGGTTTTCAAATTTTTGGAGTGATTCTGTAAATTCTTGCTTTGCTTCTAAAGGGTATTGTTTTGCTAGTTCATGGATAGTCGGGTTGACGATTTTCAGTTCTGCGGTTAAGTTGGGTTCATACTTATATTCAGATTGGAAAGAAATCTTTTGCAAGCCATGAAGTGTGACACTGAGGGCGTGTGCGGTACAACTCCCGGATAGGTAAAGGGAGCCTGTGCCGTTTATATCGAGTTCCTTACGGGGTTGACCGTGGCAGGTTATAGCGAGGGTGGTCGGTTTTATGGTGGTGTATAACCATATGTTGGAAGCAAGTAATGGGGTAAAAATAATGTCGGTTTTTGGAATTATAATTGTCTGGCATGTTTTGATTGAGGTTGGTGTTGCCTTTTTGAACATTGAATACTCGCAGGGGGCTTGTGGACCTGCGTCTCTTAGGAGCAGAGATTCATCACACAATTTTGAATCTCCGTGGTCTAGACACGATCGTAAAAACTCATTATTCACGAGGACATACGTTAATTGAAATATTTTGACATATTTTCATTGAATTTTAAAAAAGTTCATGATTGAATAAATTTTACTTTTCCGTAAGAGACGAAGCTGAAGCTAGTCTAACTACAGTTCACAATGGTGACAGCTCATGCCGATATCATTTTTTTCTTTGAGATCGGAAAAACCAACGCCTTGATGCGGACCCCTCAAATATGTTTTTTATGAATTTTCATGAACTTTGATAAATATTCTAGGTGAAATTGTATTTACTTTTACGCACGAAGCCAGAGCCATTCTAACTACAGTAAACAATGGTCACAGCACGTGCCGATTTCAGTTTGATCTTTGAGGTCGGAAAAACTGATGCCTTGCCAGGGACCCTTCTTATATGTTATTTAAGAATTTTCACAGAATTCAAAAAAAGTTCAAGGTTGAATTTACTATAACTTTATTCAAAAAAAGTTTCGTTCATCAGTGCTTGCTTCACGGCTTTTTGAAACAATTTCCTTTTTTCTATTACAACAGTTTTATTCAAATCAGATGCCTTCAATGATTTCCATTTTTGTACGTTGTCTACATCTAAAATCATAGTTTGATTTTTATTGTTTAGATATCTTGGGATAAATCGAACTAAAATTTTATTATTTTCAAATCCTGAAACTGTTGCAGGCCAAAATGCACAGACACCATTCGTGGCCCACACTAGCTCATTGATCTTGAAACTAAATGAGGTGATAGTAGTTGCTAAATCTGATGGACAATATATTTTATCTGTAAAAAATTGATAAAAAATTGTATGTACTGAATAAGTGTTTTGGGGGCGGGGAATTTAATTAAACTCAAATTACTTTTCATCATATGTCGTAGAAAATTGAATAGCTCGGTGCAATAATGGGCTTAGCGCTCGGCCAGCCGAATCCTAGTCCAGCCGAAGATTGCCGCATTCGATTTTTGGGTGTTTTTTTAATTTTGACGAACTAAAATTTAAAAAATATCATTTTATGTAGAATCACATTGCGCATCTTTTTTACATATAAAGTCATTAGAGATTTTTTTTTAGTTTTCGAGTTAAAAATCATAAACCTCGTTTTTTTTCTAACCTTAAAAACTAAAAGAATTCGTTTTTTACTCACGATATCTTGGGAACGGGTTAATATTTTCTTACGGGGTTTAAACACAACGATTGTTTAACTCTTTCCGCTTGTAATGGTATATTTTAAAAGTCTTAAAAATAACCTTGGAATAACACACGATTTTATGAAAAAAAAAAAACTATGACGCTTTTAACCACCAACTTCGGATTAAAAAAGTGAGCGAGGAAGTTTCGAGCTGGTAAAATTTGACACAACCATATTGTTCCGCAATTATCAAGGAAGTTTTTTGGAAAGTTTCAGATCAAAATAAGCATTAGAAAAGAAACAACAATGATTTTTAGATAACTACACACTCGTAAGACGCCGCCGAGCGTGCAGCCGCACCATTTTCAGTAAACAAGGCAGCAAAAATGCAGCAGAAGACGCGAGCTACTGCATCGATTATCTTACGTGTTTCATGGCCGGCGGCGCGGGCGTCTTACGAGTGTGTGGTTATCTAAAAACTGTTGTTGTTTCTTTTCTAATGCTTATATTGATCTGAAACTTTCCAAAAAACTTCCTTGATAAGTGAAACTTCCTCGCACACTTTTTTGATTCGAAGTTGGTGGTTAGAAGCGTCAAAGTTTTTTTTTTCATAAAATCGTGTGTTATTCCCAGGTTATTTTTAAGACTTTTAAAATATACCATTAGAAGCGGGAAGAGTTAAATAATCGTTGTATTCAAACCCCGTAAGAAAATATTAACCCGTTTCCAAGATATCGTGGGTTAAAAACGAATTCTTTTAGTTTTTAAGGTTAGAAAAAAAACGAGATTTATGATTTTTAACTCAAAAACTAAAAAAAATCTCTGATGACTTTATATGTAAAAAAGATGCGCAATGTGACTCTACATAAAATGATATTTTTTAAATTTAAGTTCTTCAAAATTAAAAAAACACTTAGGGTGTGCCTACACTAGATGTGTTTGATACGTGTGTATGGTGCGTGCGGACGGTGCGTTGACCAATTGAGGTTATGTTTAATATTTATTTGGTAAGAAAAAAGCTTTCTATGACTTTTCAAGTGTCAAGGGATGAAATTTACTTGCTTTTTGAACAATAATAAATGTGTTTTGAGAAAATTTAATAGAAAACATAACCTTGAACAGTCAACGCATCGTTCGCACGCGCCACACGCACGCATCAAACGCATCTAGTGTAGGCACACCCTTATAAATCGACCTCGGCAATCGTCGGCTGGACTAGGATTCGGCTGGCCGAGCGCTAAGCCCCTTATTGCACCGAGATATTCAATTATTTGAAAATTAATTAGAAGAACTTCTCTCAATAATTATTAATAGGCAGGACAATTTAGTTAAAAACAATTAAGTTTCTGGTCAGAATATGAGGTTAATAAAAAAAAAAAAAAATTCTTAAGCATAATTTTAGCGTAATAAAATAGTATATTACAAAAATAAACCACACATACAAGGAGTAAATCTTTTTTACTCACAAGTATAATACTATATTTTATTACAGTATTGCTTCGAGGCGAGATTTTACGTACCCCGTTTGAGGTTAGCGTGCGTAAAATCGAGCCTTCACGCATTACTGTAATAATTCAAATTTCATGTAAAGTCATATTCTGCTCCGAAATGTGATCGTTATAAGCTGAAATTTGCCGTAATAAAAATAAAACTAAAATAATAATTGTTAATAAATAAACAAAATAACATTTTTACTCTGGGATTTGAAGAGATTGATACGATCGTCTTTGCTGATTGTCGAAGCAGAAACGTCAACGTAGTCAGATATAGTTTCGTTTCCGTCTCTAAAAGTAAAAAAGTTAAAAATGAGATAATTTTCATTTAATAGAATTTATTGGGAATTGCGAACAATATTTATTAGTGATTACGTATCGTCATGAAGCAAATTAATTAGGCACAGCTGTTTCTGCTCCTTAGACTCAAGCTTGGCGGTAATGCTAAAACTGGAATATTCTTCCAACGTATCTGTATCCTCGGTAACATTCTCTATAAGGTTGTCTTCTCCCAGTTTATTTTTACCTTTTTCAATTTGATTCGAGATCATCTCATTATTGGTTACGGGTAAATTTTCTTCAAAAGATATTTGTTTATTCTCGTTAAAGGGAGTGCCTTTTTGAAAAAATTAAATAATAGCGATGATTTTATTGATAATTTTGCAGCTGAATTAAAAATAGTATTTTATACACCTGAGGGAGTCAAAAATTAGTTGGCCCTTAGCAAACCTAAACTGATGCTCGAGCCGAAGGCGAGGGTGTTAAAGGTTTGCTAAGGGTTAGCTCATTTTTGTATTCCCTCGTGTGACATATATTTTTCATCAGGAGACAAACTCCCTTCTTGGGTCAAGGAGGAAAGTTTGCACTTTCTACGTCGTGTGTTGAAAAAAATTTTTTTATGCGTATGGGTCATTCTAATTGATTTCATAGTTTTGCTGTCGCAGTGGGATCGATAAATCTAATCGCTAATTTTTTGGCTAAAAGTACTATGAAATAAAAGCCTTTTCCTGCAAACTGGATGTAGAGGGTCATAAATTTAAAAAAAATGAATAAAAATAAAAATTAAAATTAAGGAGGTTCCCTACCAAATAGATCTAGTCCACAGATTTTGTCCAAATTAAATGAACACATAGTTTTTAGTATAAAAATAGCTCAGCTAAAATTTCAAAGCCCTGAGGAGCTTGTAAAAAAGTTATAAACATTTCAAATTTCACAAATTTGCATGGGTTCTAATGGGAAACTGACTAAAACAGCAAATATTTAATTTCCAACCCACAGATTTTAATGCAACCACGCACAAAAATCGGAAAAAATCAGACTTTGATTATACTTGTTTCAAAACATTCATTAGGAGCCTGTAGCAATAATTATAAACAATTGATTTTATATTCTTGTAAATATGACTTTTCATTGGCTCATACAGAGGTTAGAAAGTAGCTGAGCCAATGAGCAGACAACTACTGTAGTCAAATACACAATTGACTTATGTAGATGGTAGGGAACCTCCTTAAAAGAATGTATATAAATTAATCGAAAAAACTACCTCCATTTAAAACTTCAGCACTATCAGGTACTTTTTCATGATCACTATTCGACTGAAATTTTTTCACAAGAAGATTTATCACTAGTTTTCTGAGATCATCGTTGAGTTGCCATAAGTTGCTGATCTTGTGAAAAAATGATAGCTTCCCCTCAACTTCAATCCGATATGACTTTGCAATCTATACAATTAAAACTTTGTCGTAAATCTATCTATGACTTATGAATATAGTACATTACATTAAAGGTAGGAGAGAGTTGTGAATCAAATTTTGAAATGTATTATTAAACCCTTTAGGCATTTAATTAATGTTTTCTACAATTAAATTCCACTTTATAGCAGAAGTCTTTTCATGGCTGAGCTGTTGTACCAGCGAGCAGTAAATAAACGCCTGTTTATTAATTGCACAGTAGAAATTATTGACTGTGCGTCAAAAAAGAATTGGTTAAATTTTCTTATACCAAAACTTGGTGCACCGATTATATGCCTTCAGGATGTATAAGTACTTTCGTACTGGTAAAACTAAGCAAGTTTAAACCCTTGAGCGACTATTCACCGCAGTGCTTAAACACTATAACGTAGTCCTACGCGGTAAGAAAATAACTATGTTCCCGCGTGAGTCACATAAAAGAAGAAGTGAAGGTCCGATTTTGACTTAGAATGCTGAAATAATTATTTAGTGAGTGACGATGTAATTGTACCCATTAAAAAAAAAAAAAAAAAAAAAAAATAGCTGATTATGGAGATTCTAAATTATTAAATCAAAATTATGATAAAAAGTTATAAATTGAGTTTTCCCCTTTTTTGTCTTGGACCGTTCATATATGGTCGAGCACAAACCTTTGCTCTGTCAGAACAGTTACGTCGCTCTACATCACAAAAATGCGCTTCTGCAGGGAAAACCACACGGGAATGAAGCGGAATAGTACTCTTGAGTACCGAGAGTTATTTTTAACTAATTCGATTATGTATGCAAATTAATTATGATTGTGTGAATCTGTTGAAATGTAATTTGAAAAAAATCAATTTATTATTTAAGAAAGATAGGTAATGTATATAAGTAAAGATGATATATACCTTCTGAAACAATTCTCCAGAAAGTAAAATTTTTACATCATTTACTTCTTTTACGTCCTCAGATGAAACTATCAATTTTGCCAATCGATTGAGGTTGATGTGACGATTTTTTTTATCCTTTCTCCCCATATTTTTATAAACTATAATTATAAAAAATTAAAGGTTATCTTAGGTAGCCGTTACTTATAGTATTCGTTTGACTCGACAAGGAGAAGATGCTCTTTCTAACTAATCTTGATAATTTTTAAGATTTTAATTTTTCTTGACTACAAAGTTCTGGTGTTTGTTATCAGCACACATACACACGATGCAACCGCATGCGGACTTCAGCGTCACTATCACTACATGTTAATAGTTGGTTAGTTGGTCAAATAGGAGTTAAATTTCAACTTTTTAAATGATTATAGTCTAACTCGTATTTATCTATTAGATTCAATAATCAAATAAAACTTGATTTGGGGAATTCTCAAAAACTTTTAAACTCGGTAAAAATTCATAAAAGAATAGTAAAAATTGGAGCACACTTTTGAAATTTTGACAGCTATTTATTATTTTAATTTTTGACTTGATCCAATTATAAAAAATTTATTTTTTAGTTCGCAGGCGAAGTTATTGCAAAATGAAACTATCAAGAACTCTTTTTTCAATTTCAATGATTTTTTTCACATAACCAAAGGCTTTAAATAAAAAATATCTAAGGACACTTTTAATTTTGTTTTTCCTGAAAAATATAAAACCATTTTTTACAGTGCAAAATTGTGAAATTTTTGAAATTGATTTAACAATATTATTGTTTAAACAATTTTTTCCCCATGTTTACCTTACTACTTTAATAAAAAACTATAATGAAATGTTTTTATCTTCTTTTTGCCCTCTAGATCGGTTGCCATCATCATTTTTTGAATTTTTTTATGAATTGTTTATTGATAATTTCATTTTTCAATAACTTCGCCTGCGAACTTTGCAACAAACTTTCCTGGCGGGTCAGCGTTAGAAATAATGATAAGAAAATGTGTAAAAAATTTCAGAGGTGTGCTTCAATAAGAACTATGTTTTTCTGAATACTTGTATATTTTAAAAGTTTTTGAGAATTCCCCATTTAACAGTATTTTCAGTGATTATGATTATGTTTGAAGAAAATTGGTTGGGTTCATACTTTATAAATAAAACATTCTAATAAATATATATATTCAATTTTCAAGTATCTTTTGTACTCAACTTGAGCCGCATGCAAAGGAAAAGTAGTTTTTGTATTATTCAGGGACGTTTGAGATAAATGAGCTCCACAGGCAACGGTTGGCTAAGGTTTGTCTTTTGTGGTACCGTCAAAATCATAATTGTTAAAAAAACAGCATAAAATTAAGAATTTTTATTCATTTTTTTATCAGTACCTCATGCAAGGACACCCTGAAAATTAACCTACAATATTTTAAAGTGAATTTTTTTGCCCGTGAGTGTATCAGCTTGACGGCAAAAAAAATGCCCTCGGCTTCGCCTCGGGCACATATCGTGCGATGCAGCAATATTCAACTTTCTGCTCTAGTATTGCAATATACTATTTCCAAAATTAGAAGACACGAACCGACCAAAAGTAAATATTTACTCAAGATGTCAATCGAATCATCGATCATCATCTTTCTTTTCTCCAAAGCCTTCTTCAACTTAAACTGTACAGTCTTGCCGTAAAGTGGAAACATATTGACGAACGACTCAGATTTTACTTTTTTCATTAAATGATGATTGTTTTGAGTCAAAGGAATGATTTCATCAATTGTTTTCGGTAACAGATACCACGGATTTAAATCATCGGTAAATTTTTAAATTTTTCATTTCCTCAAGTTCGTCGCAGCAGCCAAACTTATCAATGATGCTGGAACGTTCCTGGCCTTTTGAGTAGCGCTGCATCAGCTGGTATTCGGTACACATGTGGTCAAGAACGGAAATCCACAGCTCCAATTTTCTTCAAAAGCTGTTTCTTTTTTCAACAGTAGAATTAGATAATTTTCAAAATTGAGAATTTCTCGGTGTTCGATAAACACACGGATACAGTTGTTTCCTTGTTCTCTTACGTGCTTTTCTTCTTGATCCAATAATACGTAGGTACGTTCAGATGGGTAGTTAGAGGTGCCAAACTTGGCACCGTGGTCCAGCAGAATCCACATATTGACAATACTACAACTCAGTAAGGCTCTCAACAGCGGAGTTGTTTCCTTCCGAAAAATCCGTTTATCTGCGCGCCGTGATGCAGCAAAAGTTTTTTAAAAAACGACGATTTTCTATTTCTTATCTCATAAGCCAACAGCAACGCACAACTCAGAATTCTTTTGGAATGTGCCACGAGCTCGAGATTTTTTTTGAACCCTTCTACATCTTTTTTGCTTATGGCTTCATTTAGGTTATTGAAACGTTCATTCAAGCTATGATCTTTTTTAAGTTTCGTGATACCGTCGTTATGCAGGCATGCTATATTGTCCACTGTCCAATCTCTGGACATTTACCACTGATTGGTTAGTCCCCTCGCGTTTCTTGATGGCGGTTTATAGCGCGGTGGCAGCATTGTTTTGTTGCAAAAAAGTATGTCGAACTGACCTTCATTGCTGACGTTTTCCGAAGATACGTCCTCTACAGAGTTTGTTAAAAACGTTATGATTTTCTTACTTTCATTGTCGTTTCGGATGAAGGCGAAAGTTAATGGAGTGCGTGAATTCTTTCTATCTACTCTGTTTATATCAAAGCCGATTTCAAATAAATATTTTGTTACTGCCAAAGATGCATGTTTTTCTGCAACGTGAGGAGAATTTTTGCCGTGGTTGTTTTGCAAATTTTTAAAAGTACTTGGCACTTGGACTTTTAAATTTTTCAGCGATCAGTAACGATTTCTTTCATTTTTTTTCTACTCCGACGATTTTTTCAATACTTATTACAAAAAGCACTTAAATGAAAAAAATCAAATGTTTTTTTTTTACTTTTACTTATTGATCAAACAATTAAAGCTGCGTTCATATATTTTACAAGTAAAAATTTAGGTTAAGATCACATGATTCAACAGTTTTTATTTTTTTTTCTTGAAAGTTAATCTGGCAACCTACATTTTTTTTATGCTAAAATATCCAGAGTAAAAATATCTATTTGTATGAATTTTTTCGTCAGGATCGGCCTCATCAGTTTTTTAAGCGGAAGAAAAATAGTGGAATTCTCATAAGTATTGAAGATTTCTCAAAAGTTAGGATGGCAACTTGCTTTTTTTTTAGAATTTTAATCTAGAGTAAAAAAACTATATGTCCTGATAATTTTAAGATGATTGACCTCATAGAAGAAAGTCGCGTGAGCCTCCTTAAGGTGGATCCAGCGAACTGCACCAAATCAAACTGGGGCCCCTTTAGGGTGCAATCTAAGAAATGCACAATTTTTCGTATGTTTGTGTTGCTCTGCTGTAAAAATAATTATTGAAACGTATCTAGATATTAATTTCGAAAAATTAATACGTAAAAAAAATTAATATTTTTTACAAATGCCCCCTTGCACCCCATAATCTAGTACGTGACTAAATTTTTCGAAACGTGGCAACGTCGCTATCGGTTGACTACTCGAAGTCATCAAAAGTCGAAAGTGCCAGTACTTATTTGTTTACGTTATAAAAATAATATATTAACACATTGAATTTTACTGAATTACACTTCCAAGGTTTTATTAAAACATTTTTTCTCAAACAATTTCACAGTTCACAATGGTAACAGCGAGTGCCAATTTAAGTTTGATCTTTGAGGTCGGAAAAACTGACGCCTTGCTAGGGACCTCTCTCACGTGTTTTTTATGAATTTCCATGAAATTTGAAAAAATTTCCAGGTGGAATCGTATTTACTTTTGGATTAGGCATAAAGTCAGAGCCATTCTAATCACAGTTCACAATGGTAACAGGACGTGCCAATTTAAGTTTGATCTTTGAGGTCGGAAAAACTGACACCTTGCTAAGGACCTCGCTGACGTTCTTTTTATGAATTTTCATTAAATCTTAAAAGATTTCCAGGTGGAGTTGTATTTACTTTTGGATTAGGCATGAAGCCAGAGCCATTCTAACTACAGTTCACGATGGTATCAGCCGTGCCGATATCAGTTTGATCTTCAAGGTCGAAAAAACTGACGCCTTGCAAGGGACCTCTCTGACGTGTTTTTTATGAATTTCCATGAAATTTTAAAATTTTCCAGGTGGAATTGTATTTACTTTTGGATTGGGCATGAAGCCAGAGCCATTCTAACCACAGTTCACAATGGTAACAGCACGTGCCAATTTAAGTTTGATCTTTGAGGTCGGAAAAACTGACGCCTACCTAAGGACCTCACTGACGTGTTTTTTATGAATTTTCATGAACCTTTAAAAGATTTCCAGGTGGAGTTGTATTTACTTTTGGATAAGGCATCAAGGCAGAGCCATTCTAACTACAGTTCACGATGGTAACAACACGTGCCGATATCAGTTTATCTTTGAGGTCGGAAAAACTGACGCCTTGCCAGGGACCCTTCTAATATGTAATTTACGAATTTTCTTAGAATTTAAAAAAAGCTCTTGGTTGAATAGGTTTTTCTATAACGTTAGGAACTAAGCCATAAATATTCTAACTACAGTTAACAATGTTATCAGCACGTCCCGATATCAGTTTGATTATTGAGGTCAGAAAAACTGACGCCTTGCCAGGAATCCTTCTTATATGTTATTTATGAATTTTCATAGAATTTAAAAAAAGCTCTCGGTTGAATAAATTTGATTTAACGTTAGGGCCGAAGCTATAGCTATTCTTACTACAGCTAACGATAGTATCAGCACGTGCCGATATCAGTTTGATCTTTAAGGTCGGAAAAACTGACGCCTTGCTAGGGACCACTCACACGTGTTTTTTATGAATTTCCGTGAAATTTTAAAAAATTTCCAGGTGGAATTGTATTTACTTTTGGATTAGGCATAAAGCCAGAGCCATTCTAATCACAGTTCACAATGGTAACAACACGTGCCAATTTAAGTTTGATCTTTGAGGTCGGAAAAACTGACCCCTTGCTAAGGGCCTCGCTGACGTTCTTTTTATGAATTTTCATGTAATCTTAAAAGATTTCCAGGTGGAGTTGTATTTACTTTTGGATTAGGCATGAAGCCAGAGCCATTCTAACTACAGTTCACGATGGTATCAGCACGTGCCGATATCAGTTTGATCTTTAAGGTCGGAAAAACTGACGCCTTGCGAGGGACCTCTCTGACGTGTTTTTTATGAATTTCCGTGAAATTTTAAAAAATTTCCAGGTGGAATTGTATCTACTTTTGGATTAGGCATGAAGCCAGAGCCATTCTAACCACAATTCACAACATTAACAGTACGTGCCAATATAAGTTGCATCTTTAAGGTCGGAAAAACTGACGCCTTGCTAGGGACCTGGCTGACGTATTTTTTATGAATTTTCATGATTTTTTAAAAAATTTCCAGGTGGAATTACATTTACTTTTGGATTAGGCATAAAGCCAGAGCCATTCTAATCACAGTTCACAATGGTAACAGCACGTAACAATATAAGTTTGATCTTTGAGGTCGGAAAAACTGACGCCTTGCTAGGGACCTGGCTGACGTAATTTTTATGAATTTTCATGATTTTTTAAAAAATTTCCAGGTGGAATTACATTTACTTTTGGATTAGGCATAAAGCCAGAGCCATTCTAATCACAGTTCACAATGGTAACAGCACGTGCCAATTTAAGTTTGATCTTTAAGGTCGGAAAAACTGACGCCTTGCGAGGGACCTCTCTGACGTGTTTTTTATGAATTTCCGTGAAATTTTAAAAAATTTCCAGGTGGAATTGTATCTACTTTTGGATTAGGCATGAAGCCAGAGCCATTCTAACCACAGTTCACAACATTAACAGTACGTGCCAATATAAGTTGCATCTTTAAGGTCGGAAAAACTGACGCCTTGCTAGGGACCTGGCTGACGTATTTTTTATGAATTTTCATGATTTTTCAAAAAATTTCCAGGTGGAATTACATTTACTTTTGGATTAGGCATAAAGCCAGAGCCATTCTAATCACAGTTCACAATGGTAACAGCACGTAACAATATAAGTTTGATCTTTGAGGTCGGAAAAACTGACGCCTTGCTAGGGACCTGGCTGACGTAATTTTTATGAATTTTCATGATTTTTTAAAAAATTTCCAGGTGGAATTACATTTACTTTTGGATTAGGCATGAAGCAAGAGCCATTCTAACTACAGTTCACAATGGTTACAGCACGTGCCAATATAAGTTTGATCTTTAAGGTCGGAAAAACTGACACCTTGCTAGAGACCTCTCTGACGTGTTTTTTATGAATTTTCATGAAATCTCAAAAGATTTCCAGGTGGAGTTGTATTTACTTTTGGATTAGGCATGAAGCCAGAGCCATTCTAACCACAGCTCAGAATGGTAACAGCACGTGCCAATATAAGTTTGATCTTTGAGGTCGGAAAAACTGACGCCTTGCCAGGGACCCTTCTAATATGTAATTTACGAATTTTCTTAGAATTTAAAAAAAGCTCTTGGTTGAATAGGTTTTTCTATAACGTTAGGAACTAAGCCATAAATATTCTAACTACAGTTAACAATGTTATCAGCACGTCCCGATATCAGTTTGATTATTGAGGTCAGAAAAACTGTCGCCTTGCCAGGGACCCTTCTTATATGTTATTTATGAATTTTCATAGAATTTAAAAAAGCTCTAGGTTGAATAAATTTGATTTAACGTTAGGGCTGAAGCTATAGCTATTCTTACTACAGCTATCGATGGTATCAGCACGTGCCGATATCAGTATGATCTTTAAGGTCGGAAAAACTGACAGCTTGCTAGGGACCTCTCTGACGTGTTTTTTTATGAATTCCCATGAAATTTTAAAAAATTTCCTGGTGGAATTGTATTTACTTTTGGTTTAGGCATGAAGCCAGAGCCATTCTAACCACAGTTCAGAATGGTAACGGCACGTGCCAATATAAGTTGCATCTTTAAGGTCGGAAAAACTGACGCCTTGCTAGGGACCTGGCTGACGTATTTTTTATGAATTTTCATGATTTTTTAAAAAATTTCCAGGTGGAATTACATTTACTTTTGAATTAGGCATAAAGCCAGAGCCATTCTAATCACAGTTCACAATGGTAACAGCACGTAACAATATAAGTTTGATCTTTGAGGTCGGAAAAACTGACGCCTTGCTAGGGACCTGGCTGACGTAATTTTTATGAATTTTCATGATTTTTTAAAAAATTTCCAGGTGGAATTACATTTACTTTTGGATTAGGCATAAAGCCAGAGCCATTCTAATCACAGTTCACAATGGTAACAGCACGTAACAATATAAGTTTGATCTTTGAGGTCGGAAAAACTGACGCCTTGCTAGGGACCTGGCTGACGTAATTTTTATGAATTTTCATGATTTTTTAAAAAATTTCCAGGTGGAATTACATTTACTTTTGGATTAGGCATGAAGCCAGAGCCATTCTAATCACAGTTCACAATGGTAACAGCACGTGCCAATTTAACTTTGATCTTTAAGGTCGGAAAAACTGACGCCTTGCGAGGGACCTCTCTGACGTGTTTTTTATGAATTTCCGTGAAATTTTAAAAAATTTCCAGGTGGAATTGTATCTACTTTTAGATTAGGCATGAAGCCAGAGCCATTCTAACCACAGTTCACAACATTAACAGTACGTGCCAATATAAGTTGCATCTTTAAGGTCGGAAAAACTGACGCCTTGCTAGGGACCTGGCTGACGTATTTTTTATGAATTTTCATGATTTTTCAAAAAATTTCCAGGTGGAATTACATTTACTTTTGGATTAGGCATAAAGCCAGAGCCATTCTAATCACAGTTCACAATGGTAACAGCACGTAACAATATAAGTTTGATCTTTGAGGTCGGAAAAACTGACGCCTTGCTAGGGACCTGGCTGACGTAATTTTTATGAATTTTCATGATTTTTTAAAAAATTTCCAGGTGGAATTACATTTACTTTTGGATTAGGCATGAAGCAAGAGCCATTCTAACTACAGTTCACAATGGTTACAGCACGTGCCAATATAAGTTTGATCTTTAAGGTCGGAAAAACTGACACCTTGCTAGAGACCTCTCTGACGTGTTTTTTATGAATTTTCATGAAATCTCAAAAGATTTCCAGGTGGAGTTGTATTTACTTTTGGATTAGGCATGAAGCCAGAGCCATTCTAACCACAGCTCAGAATGGTAACAGCACGTGCCAATATAAGTTTGATCTTTGAGGTCGGAAAAACTGACGCCTTGCCAGGGACCCTTCTAATATGTAATTTACGAATTTTCTTAGAATTTAAAAAAAGCTCTTGGTTGAATAGGTTTTTCTATAACGTTAGGAACTAAGCCATAAATATTCTAACTACAGTTAACAATGTTATCAGCACGTCCCGATATCAGTTTGATTATTGAGGTCAGAAAAACTGTCGCCTTGCCAGGGACCCTTCTTATATGTTATTTATGAATTTTCATAGAATTTAAAAAAGCTCTAGGTTGAATAAATTTGATTTAACGTTAGGGCTGAAGCTATAGCTATTCTTACTACAGCTATCGATGGTATCAGCACGTGCCGATATCAGTATGATCTTTAAGGTCGGAAAAACTGACAGCTTGCTAGGGACCTCTCTGACGTGTTTTTTTATGAATTCCCATGAAATTTTAAAAAATTTCCTGGTGGAATTGTATTTACTTTTGGTTTAGGCATGAAGCCAGAGCCATTCTAACCACAGTTCAGAATGGTAACGGCACGTGCCAATATAAGTTGCATCTTTAAGGTCGGAAAAACTGACGCCTTGCTAGGGACCTGGCTGACGTATTTTTTATGAATTTTCATGATTTTTTAAAAAATTTCCAGGTGGAATTACATTTACTTTTGAATTAGGCATAAAGCCAGAGCCATTCTAATCACAGTTCACAATGGTAACAGCACGTAACAATATAAGTTTGATCTTTGAGGTCGGAAAAACTGACGCCTTGCTAGGGACCTGGCTGACGTAATTTTTATGAATTTTCATGATTTTTTAAAAAATTTCCAGGTGGAATTACATTTACTTTTGGATTAGGCATAAAGCCAGAGCCATTCTAATCACAGTTCACAATGGTAACAGCACGTAACAATATAAGTTTGATCTTTGAGGTCGGAAAAACTGACGCCTTGCTAGGGACCTGGCTGACGTAATTTTTATGAATTTTCATGATTTTTTAAAAAATTTCCAGGTGGAATTACATTTACTTTTGGATTAGGCATGAAGCCAGAGCCATTCTAATCACAGTTCACAATGGTAACAGCACGTGCCAATTTAAGTTTGATCTTTAAGGTCGGAAAAACTGACGCCTTGCGAGGGACCTCTCTGACGTGTTTTTTATGAATTTCCGTGAAATTTTAAAAAATTTCCAGGTGGAATTGTATCTACTTTTGGATTAGGCATGAAGCCAGAGCCATTCTAACCACAGTTCACAACATTAACAGTACGTGCCAATATAAGTTGCATCTTTAAGGTCGGAAAAACTGACGCCTTGCTAGGGACCTGGCTGACGTATTTTTTATGAATTTTCATGATTTTTCAAAAAATTTCCAGGTGGAATTACATTTACTTTTGGATTAGGCATAAAGCCAGAGCCATTCTAATCACAGTTCACAATGGTAACAGCACGTAACAATATAAGTTTGATCTTTGAGGTCGGAAAAACTGACGCCTTGCTAGGGACCTGGCTGACGTAATTTTTATGAATTTTCATGATTTTTTAAAAAATTTCCAGGTGGAATTACATTTACTTTTGGATTAGGCATGAAGCAAGAGCCATTCTAACTACAGTTCACAATGGTTACAGCACGTGCCAATATAAGTTTGATCTTTAAGGTCGGAAAAACTGACACCTTGCTAGAGACCTCTCTGACGTGTTTTTTATGAATTTTCATGAAATCTCAAAAGATTTCCAGGTGGAGTTGTATTTACTTTTGGATTAGGCATGAAGCCAGAGCCATTCTAACCACAGCTCAGAATGGTAACAGCACGTGCCAATATAAGTTTGATCTTTGAGGTCGGAAAAACTGACGCCTTGCCAGGGACCCTTCTAATATGTAATTTACGAATTTTCTTAGAATTTAAAAAAAGCTCTTGGTTGAATAGGTTTTTCTATAACGTTAGGAACTAAGCCATAAATATTCTAACTACAGTTAACAATGTTATCAGCACGTCCCGATATCAGTTTGATTATTGAGGTCAGAAAAACTGTCGCCTTGCCAGGGACCCTTCTTATATGTTATTTATGAATTTTCATAGAATTTAAAAAAGCTCTAGGTTGAATAAATTTGATTTAACGTTAGGGCTGAAGCTATAGCTATTCTTACTACAGCTATCGATGGTATCAGCACGTGCCGATATCAGTATGATCTTTAAGGTCGGAAAAACTGACAGCTTGCTAGGGACCTCTCTGACGTGTTTTTTTATGAATTCCCATGAAATTTTAAAAAATTTCCTGGTGGAATTGTATTTACTTTTGGTTTAGGCATGAAGCCAGAGCCATTCTAACCACAGTTCAGAATGGTAACGGCACGTGCCAATATAAGTTGCATCTTTAAGGTCGGAAAAACTGACGCCTTGCTAGGGACCTGGCTGACGTATTTTTTATGAATTTTCATGATTTTTTCAAAAATTTCCAGGTGGAATTACATTTACTTTTGAATTAGGCATAAAGCCAGAGCCATTCTAATCACAGTTCACAATGGTAACAGCACGTGCCAATTTAAGTTTGATCTTTGAGGTCGGAAAAACTGACCCTATGCTAAGGGCCTCGCTGACGTTCTTTTTATGAATTTTCATGAAATCTTGAAAGATTTCCAGGTGGAGTTGTATTTACTTTTGGATTAGGCATGAAGTCAAAGCCATTCTAACTACAGTTCACGATGGTATCAGCACGTGCCGATATCAGTTTGATCTTTAAGGTCGGAAAAACTGACGCCTTGCGAGGGACCTCTCTGACGTGTTTTTTATAAATTTCCGTGAAATTTTAAAAAATTTCCAGGTGGAATTGTATTTACTTTTGGATTAGGCATGAAGCTAGAGCCATTCTAACCACAGTTCACAACATTAACAGTACGTGCCAATATAAGTTGCATCTTTAAGTTCGGAAAAACTGACGCCTTGCTAGGGACCTGGCTGACGTATTTTTTATGAATTTTCATGATTTTTTAAAAAATTTCCAGGTGGAATTACATTTACTTTCGGATTAGGCATAAAGCCAGAGCAATTCCAATCACAGTTCACAATGGTATCAGCACGTGCCGATATCAGTTCGTTCTTTAAGGTCGGAAAAACTGACGCCTTGCTAGGGACCTCTCTGACATGTTTTTAATGAATTTCCATGAAATTTTTAAAAATTTCCAGTCGGAATTGTATTTACTTTTAGATTAGGCATGAAGCCAGAGTCATTCTAACCACAGTTCGTAATATTAACAGCACGTGCCAATATAAGTTTCATCGTTGAGGTTGGAAAAACTGACGCCTTGCTAGGGACCTCTCTGACATGTTTTTTATGAATTTCCATGAAATTTTTAAAAATTTCCAGGTATAATTGTATTTACTTTTGGATTTGGCCTGAAGCCAGTGCAATTCTAACTACAGTTCACGATGGTATCAGCACGTGCCGATATCAGTTTGATCTTTAAGGTCGGAAAAACTGCCGCCTTGCTAGGGACCTCTCTGACGTGTTTTTTATGAATTTCCATGAAATTTTTAAAAATTTCCAGTCGGAATTGTATTTACTTTTGGATTAGGCATGAAGCCAGAGCCATTCTAAGCACAGTTCACAATGGTAAAAGCACGTGCCAATTTGAGTTTAACCTTTGAGGTCGGAAAAACTGACGCCTTGCTAAGGACCTCGCTGACGTGTTTTTTATGAATTTCCATGATATTTTAAAAAATTAACAGGTGGAATTGTATTTACTTTTTGATTAGGCATGAAGCCAGAGCCATTCTAACCACAGTTCTCAATGGTAACAGCACGTGCCAATATAAGTTTGATCTTTGAGGGCGGAAAAACTGACGCCTTGCTAGGGACCTCTCTGACGTGTTTTTTATGAATTTCCATGAAATTTTAAAAAATTTCCTGGTGGAATTGTATTTACTTTTGGATTAGGCATGAAGCCAGAGCCATTCTAACCACAGTTCAGAATGGTAACAGCACGTGCCAATATAAGTTTGATCTTTGAGGTCGGAAAAACTGACGCCTCGCTAGGGACCTCTCTGACGTGTTTTTTATGAATTTCCATGAAATTTTTAAAAATTTTCAGGTGGAATTGTATTTACTTTTTGATTAGGCATGAAGCCAAAGTCATTCTAACCACAGTTTACAATATTAACAGCACGTGCCAATATAAGTTTCATCTTTGAGGTCGGAAAAACTGACGTCTTGCTAGGGACCTCTCTGACATGTTTTTTATGAATTTCCATGAAATTTTAAAAAATTTCCTGGTGGAATTGTATTTACTTTTGGATTAGGCATGAAGCCAGAGCCATTCTAACCACAGTTCAGAATGGTAACAGCACGTGCCAATATAAGTTTGATCTTTGAGGTCAGAAAAACTGACGCCTTGCTAGGGACCTCTCTGACGTGTTTTTTATGAATTTCCATGAAATTTTAAAAAATTTCCTGGTGGAATTGTATTTACTTTTGGATTAGGCATGAAGCCAGAGCCATTCTCACCACAGTTCAGAATGGTAACAGCACGTGCCAATATAAGTTTGATCTTTGAAGTTTGAAATACTGACACCTACCTAAGGACCTCGCTGACGTGTTTTTTATGAATTTTCATGAACCTTTAAAAGATTTCCAGGTGGAGTTGTATTTACTTTTGGATAAGGCATCAAGGCAGAGCCATTCTAACTACAGTTTACGATGGTAACAGCACGTGCCGATATCAGTTCATCTTTGAGGTCGGGAAAACTGACGCCTTGCCAGGGACCCTTCTTATATGTTATTTATGAATTTTCATAGAATTTAAAAAAAGCTCTAGGTTGAATAAATTTGATTTAACGTTAGGGCTGAAGCTATAGCTATTCTTACTACAGCTAACGATGGTATCAGCACGTGCCGATATCAGTTTGATCTTTAAGGTCGGAAAAACTGACGCCTTGCTAGGAACCTCTCTCACGTGTTTTTTATGAATTTCTGTGAAATTTTAAAAAATTAACAGGTGGAATTGTATTTACTTTTTGATTAGGCATGAAGCCAGAGCCATTCTCACCACAGTTCTCAATGGTAACAGCAAGTGCCAATTTAAGTTTTATCCTTGAGGTCGGAAAATCTGACGCCTTGCTATGGACCTCTCTGACGGGTTTTTTATGAATTTCCATGAAATATTAAAAAATTTCCAGGTGGAATTGTATTTACATTTGGATTAGGCATGAAGCAAGAGCCATTCTAACCACAGCTCACAATGGTTACAGCACGTGCCAATATAAGTTTGATCTTTGAGGTCGGAAAAACTGACGCCTCGCTAGGGACCTCTCTGACGTGTTTTTTATGAATTTCCATGAAATTTTTAAAAATTTCCAGGTGGAATTGTATTTACTTTTGGGTTAGGCATGAAGCCAGAGTCATTCTAACCACAGTTTACAATATTAACAGCACGTGCCAATATAAGTTTCATCTTTGAGGTCGGAAAAACTGACGTCTTGCTAGGGACCTCTCTGACATGTTTTTTATGAATTTCCATGAAATTTTAAAAAATTTCCTGGTGGAATTGTATTTACTTTTGGATTAGGCATGAAGCCAGAGCCATTCTAACCACAGTTCAGAATGGTAACAGCACGTGCCAATATAAGTTTGATCTTTGAGGTCGGAAATACTGACACCTACCTAAGGACCTCGCTGACGTGTTTTTTATGAATTTTCATGAACCTTTAAAAGATTTCCAGGTGGAGTTGTATTTACTTTTGGATAAGGCATCAAGGCAGAGCCATTCTAACTACAGTTTACGATGGTAACAGCACGTGCCGATATCAGTTCATCTTTGAGGTCGGAAAAACTGACGCCTTGCCAGGGACCAATCTTATATGTTATTTATGAATTTTCATAGAATTTAAAAAAAGCTCTAGGTTGAATAAATTTGATTTAACGTTAGGGCTGAAGCTATAGCTATTCTTACTACAGCTAACGATGGTATCAGCACGTGCCGATATCAGTTTGATCTTTAAGGTCGGAAAAACTGACGCCTTGCTAGGGACCTCTCTCACGTGTTTTTTATGAATTTCTGTGAAATTTTAAAAAATTTCCAGGTGGAATTGTATTTACGTTTGGATTAGGCATAAAGCCAGAGCCATTCTAATCACAGTTAACAATGGTAACAGCACGTGCCAATTTAAGTTTGATCTTTGAGGTCGGAAAACTTGACGCCTTGCTAAGGACCTTGCTGACGTTCTTTTTATGAATTTTCATAAAATCTTAAAAGATTTCCAGGTGGAGTTGTATTTACTTTTGCATTAGGCATGAAGCCAGAGCCATTCTAACTACAGTTCACGATGGTATCAGTCGTGCCGATATCAGTTTGATCTTTAAGGTCGGAAAAACTGACGCCTTGCTAGGGACCTCTCTGACTTGTTTTTTATGATTTTCCATGAAATTTTAAAAAATTTCCAGGTGGAATTGTATTTACTTTTGGATTAGGCATGAAGCCAGAGCCATTCTAACTACAGTTCACAATGGTAACAGCACGGGCCAATATAAGTTTGATCTTTGAGGTCGGAAAAACTGACGCCTTGCTAAGGACCTCGCTGACATGTTTTTTATGAATTTCCATGAAATTTTTAAAAATTAACAGGTGGAATTGTATTTACTTTTGGATTAGGCATGAAGCCAGAGCCATTCTAACCACAGTTTACAATATTAACAGCACGTGCCAATATAAGTTTCATCTTTGAGGTCGGAAAAACTGACGTCTTGCTAGGGACCTCTCTGACATGTTTTTTATGAATTTCCATGAAATTTTAAAAAATTTCCTGGTGGAATTGTATTTACTTTTGGATTAGGCATGAAGCCAGAGCCATTCTAACCACAGTTCAGAATGGTAACAGCACGTGCCAATATAAGTTTGATCTTTGAGGTCGGAAATACTGACACCTACCTAAGGACCTCGCTGACGTGTTTTTTATGAATTTTCATGAACCTTTAAAAGATTTCCAGGTGGAGTTGTATTTACTTTTGGATAAGGCATCAAGGCAGAGCCATTCTAACTACAGTTTACGATGGTAACAGCACGTGCCGATATCAGTTCATCTTTGAGGTCGGAAAAACTGACGCCTTGCCAGGGACCAATCTTATATGTTATTTATGAATTTTCATAGAATTTAAAAAAAGCTCTAGGTTGAATAAATTTGATTTAACGTTAGGGCTGAAGCTATAGCTATTCTTACTACAGCTAACGATGGTATCAGCACGTGCCGATATCAGTTTGATCTTTAAGGTCGGAAAAACTGACGCCTTGCTAGGGACCTCTCTCACGTGTTTTTTATGAATTTCTGTGAAATTTTAAAAAATTTCCAGGTGGAATTGTATTTACGTTTGGATTAGGCATAAAGCCAGAGCCATTCTAATCACAGTTAACAATGGTAACAGCACGTGCCAATTTAAGTTTGATCTTTGAGGTCGGAAAACTTGACGCCTTGCTAAGGACCTTGCTGACGTTCTTTTTATGAATTTTCATAAAATCTTAAAAGATTTCCAGGTGGAGTTGTATTTACTTTTGCATTAGGCATGAAGCCAGAGCCATTCTAACTACAGTTCACGATGGTATCAGTCGTGCCGATATCAGTTTGATCTTTAAGGTCGGAAAAACTGACGCCTTGCTAGGGACCTCTCTGACTTGTTTTTTATGATTTTCCATGAAATTTTAAAAAATTTCCAGGTGGAATTGTATTTACTTTTGGATTAGGCATGAAGCCAGAGCCATTCTAACTACAGTTCACAATGGTAACAGCACGGGCCAATATAAGTTTGATCTTTGAGGTCGGAAAAACTGACGCCTTGCTAAGGACCTCGCTGACATGTTTTTTATGAATTTCCATGAAATTTTTAAAAATTAACAGGTGGAATTGTATTTACTTTTGGATTAGGCATGAAGCCAGAGCCATTCTAACCACAGTTCACAATGGTTACAGCACGTGCCAATATAAGTTTGATATTTGAGGTCGGAAAAACTGAATTTTACTCTGAGAGATGCTCATTAAATGACAAAAGATTTTTTTGATTAAAACGCCGTTTAATAAATTGAGAATTCTTGAAAAAAAGTTAGATCCTATTTGAGCCCTGAAAACCTAACCTGAGACAGGTTGACTGTTTGAGATCAACCCAAATATTTGCTATTTTATTGGAAATGATTTTTTTGACTCAGAGGGCTCCGTTTGGATTCAAAATAACGAAAAAATCGAGCTAGTTTTTTTTGTGTCGGAACATCCATGTCTGGTCGGGCTGAGCAGTTGAATTTTGGCTCTGAGAGATGCTAATCAGATGACAAAAGATTTTGTTGATTCAAATGCCTTTTAATCAGGCAAAAATTCTTGAATAAAAATTTAGATCCTAATTGAGCCCGGAAAATCTAACCTGCGACAGATTGGCTGCTGGAGAACGGCCCAAATATTTGCTATTTTCTTCACTAGTGACTTTTGTTTATTCAGAGAACTTCATTTCGGTCAAAAATTACGAAAAAATTGAACTAGATTTTTTTAGGTAACGGATCACCTATTTCAGGTCAGGCCGAGCAGTTACATATTGACTCCAGGAGATGCTTATTGAATGACAAAAGATTTATTTGATTCAAATGCCTTTCAATCAAGCAAGAATTCTTGAAAAAAAATTTAGACCCTATTTGAGCCCGGAAAACCTTACCTGCGACTGGGTGACTGTTTGAATTTGACTAAAATATTTGGTATTCAGTTGGCAAATGATTTTATTGACTCAGAGGCCTCCATTTGAGTTTAAAATTATAAAAAAATGAAGCTAGATTTTTTTCGGTATCGCCTCACTTATTTCAGGTCGGGCCGACCAGTTTAATTTTTCGCTCTGAGAGATGCTCATCAAATGACAAAAGATTTTTTTGATTAAAATGACTTTGGGTCAAGCAGGAATTCTTAAAAAAAAAGCTAGACCCTTTTTGAGCCCTCACCTTGATACCTCACCTGAGACAGGTTGACTGTTTGAGATTGACTTGAATATTTGCTATTTTATTAGAAAATGATTTTTTCGACTCGGAGGGCTCCATTCTGATTCAAAATTACGAAAAACTCAAGCTAGATTTTCTTTGGTAACGGATCACTTATTTTAGGTCGGGCCGAGCAGTTACATATTGACTCCAAGAGATGCTCATTAAATGACAAAAGATTTTTTTGATCCAAATGCCTTTTAATCAAGCAAGAATTCTTGTAAAAAAAGCTAGATCCTTTTTGAGCCTAGAATACCAAACCTGAGACAGGTTGACTGTTTGAGTTTGACGTAAATATTTTGTATTCAGTTGACAAATGATTTTTTTGACTCACAAGGAGAGGTCACACCCTCTGGGTCACCGATCTTGACGAAACTTTGGGGATCGTTTTCTTATACCAAAAGATGAAGAAATCTACCAATCATCCCATCTAATGGGCCTTTTATACCTAGTTCCTACATAGCTTGTATCGTATTTTTAGCTCTTTTTGGGTTTTTTTGCGAATTTTCAAAAAATTCCAGTCCGAAGCCTATTACACTCACAAAATTTTGCAACCCCGCATTCTCTTTATTTTTTTATCTTCTTTTGAGAAAAAATATTTTTAAATCTAATTATGAAGAAATAGTCCATGTAAAATTAAGGTAATCAAAAGCATTGTTTACTGTTTTTTTGGTTTTATGAACTTAAACTGTACGTCGTCAGCATTATCAAAATTATGTCTAAAAATATTTTTTCTAAAAAATTCATAAAAAAACAAAGAAAATGCGGAGTTGCAAAATTCTGTAAGTGCAATAGGCTTTGAGCAAGAATTTTTTGAAAATTGGCACAAATAACCACAAAAGTCGCACAAAAGTGTTAAAAGTGTCAAAACAAGCTGATTTTCAAAAAATTCGATCTCAAAGCCTATTGCACTTACAGAATTCTGCAACCCCGCGTTTTCTTTGTTTTTTTATGAATTTCTTAGAAAAAATATTTTTAGACATAATTTTGATAAGGCTGACGACGTACAGTTTAAGTTCATAAAACCAAAAAAACAGTAAACAATGCTTTTGATTACTTTAATTTTACATGGACTATTTCTTCAAAATTAGATTTAAAAATATTTTTTCTCAAAAGAAGTTGAAAAAATAAAGAGAATGCTGGGTTGCAGAATTTTGTAAATGCAATAGGCTTCGAGCAGGAATTTTTTGAAAATTCGCAAAAAACCCAAAAAGAGCTAAAAATACGATTTAAGCTATATAAGAACTAGGTATGAAAGGCCCATTAGACGGGATGATTGGTAGATTTATTCATCTTTTGGTATAAGAAAACGATCCCTAAACTTTCGTCAAGATCGGTGACCCGGACGGTGTGACCTCTCCTTGTCAGAGGCCTCCATTTGAGTTTAAAATTATAAAAAAATTAAGCTAGATTTTTTTCGGTATCGGATCACTCATTTCTGGTCAAGACGAGCAGTTCAATTTAGGCTCTGAGAGATTCTCATCAAATGACAAAAGATTTTTTTGATTAAAATGACTTTCTGTCAAGCAAGAATTCTTTAAAAAAAGATTAGATCCTCTTTGAGCCCGGAAAACCTAACCTGCGACAGGTCGACTGTAGTAGAGTTGACCCAATGGTTTACTATTTTATTGGAAATAGATTTTTTTGACTCGGAGCTCTCTATTCGGATTCAAAATTACGAAAAAATTGAGATAGATTTTTTTCGGTATATTATCACTTATTTCAGGTCGAGCAAAAATTCTTAAAAAAAGCTAGATCCTTTTTGAGCCCGGAAAACTTAACCTGCGGCAGGTTGACTGTAGTAGAGTTGACCCAAATATTTGCTATTTTAAGGGGACCCCCCGGTGAGATTTCAGCCTAGGGATAAAAAAATTGTATGGGGCTGAAATTTAGGGAATATACTCCTAAAATACAAGCGTTTTAAAGGGTGTGCTCGAAAAATTTTGAAAAATTTTTTTTAAGCTGTTAGGATTTTTATTTTTTGTTCTAATAAATATTTTGCAAAACCCATGCGAGAAGTTGTTTAAAATATTGTTTTAAAACCGTAAAAAAATTTTCAGAAAAAAAAATTAAAATTTGCGTCAGTTATAAACTTTTTAAGATTTAGAAATATCAAAAAATCGTGATTTTCAAAAAATAAATTCTGCCATTAAATTTTTCGGCAAAAAATAGGAAAAAAATGTTCTATGAGTTTTTTTGATCCGGTGCTTGGTTTTTTTGCAGAGACGGTTTGAAGTTGATTTTAAACGGTTTTGAGCGATTTTCATGGTAAATTTTGACATAATCGATAAATAACCTCTTGTTTTTTCGTAATTTATTCGGTTTTTCATAAAAATTGAATTTACAAATTGGTTTTGCATAGAAAAATTTAATTAAACTGTATTATTATGTTTAGTCTGATCTAGAACTTGATTCTTTATGGTGGTGATGTCAAGTTCGAATCATGATATGATTTGCTAACACCAAAATACAATGAAAAAAGGTTAAGTTTACAAATGACCATAACTTTCTTGACGTATATCTCTTTATAAAACTTATGGTTTATTTATTTACGTTACTTATAAGCATGTTTATGACAATAATTTGGAAGCGTTCAGAAAGTTATGGCTTCAGGTTCACAACAATGCTTGCTGATGGGGACTCAAACACTTTTAACCTCCTCAGCAGTCTAAATGTATACCGACAAGAATATACGTTGATGAAAGAGGAATGCATCAATCACATCTCTAAAAGGTATCCCAACTGAAAAATTTTTTTTTTTTTTTTATTTCAATTGCGAATTTAAAAACAACTTCTTTTATTAAAAATTTATTTTGAAATTTCGTAAAACAGAACTCTATACAATAATAATAATAAACATAAAAGTGTGTGCAATATAATAGTAATAATTGTTGCACACACAATAAAAATTAGTTATTGTTACATAACTAATTTTTTTATTACTTTTTATATTTTAGAGTATACACTGGCTTAACAAACATTGTAAAAGAAGAAAAAGCTCGTAAAGTCACACTTGGAGGTAGAGGTCACGGACTACTAAAAGAAACCACAAAACGAAAATTAGCAGATTATTACAAAAAAGCCAATGATAGAAACAAAGAAGATGTACCAGTATGTTGACTAAAATATCTCAAATAATTAAAAATAATTTCTCTGATTTACTGCAATATTTATAAATTTTTTCAAATAGGAAATGAAAAATGCAATTTATGCATCGATATACCATGCTGTATCTACTGACGATGAGCCGCAACATTCGTACTGCCCCAAAGGGAAATCATCTTGGTGTTTTTATCAGGCTGCAGTAGCAAACAACAAAACACCAGGTTCTCATCTAGAAAATGTCAAAACCCCACTAAATAAAGTTTGTTTCGAGAAAATAAAACCTCTTTACGAAAGGCTTTCTGATGAGGCTTTGCTGGTCAGATGTTCACGTTGCCTTAATCAAAATGCCAACGAAAGTTTACACAGCATCATTTGGAGTAACTGTCCAAAAGAAGTTTTTGTCTCTAAAACAAAAGTTCGATCAGCAGCCTGCATAGCTGTTTGTGAGTACAATTTGGGTACAAAACGTACTGTAGTAGAAATCCTTCAAAACTTGGGACTCTTAGTTGGACAAATAACTCTCGCTCTTGCTGATAAAATCGATGAAAGAAGACTGAATCAAGGTAGACAAAAGACAACAACAAAATTCAAAGAGGCTCGTCGTGTAATTGCAGCAGCTCAAAGTCAAAGAGAAAGATAAATTCTTGAAGCAGAAGATCCTGCATATGGTCCAGGAATGTTTTAAGCATTTTGATTCTAAGAGGAGTTTCTAAGAGATGTTTTTTTTTTATAATTGATGATATTTTTAAATTTTTGTAAAATTATGTTACATTGTAGTCACATTATATACGTACATCCAAAATCTTTAAATTATGTAAATAAATTAATCACAACTTTGATGGTCATTTGGAAACTTGACCTTTTCTCATTGTATTTTGGTGTTAGCAAATCATATCATGATTCGAACTTGACATCACCATCATAAAGAATCAAGTTCTAGATCAGACTAAACATAATAATACAGTTTAATTAAATTTTTCTATGCAAAACCAATTTTTAAATTCCATTTTTTATGAAAAACCGAATAAATTACGAAAAAACAAGAGGTTATTTATCGATTATGTCAAAATTTACCATGAAAATCGCTCAAAACCGTTTAAAATCAACTTCAAACCGTCGCTGCAAAAAAACCAAGCACCGGATCAAAAAAACTCATAGAACATTTTTTTCCTATTTTTTGCCGAAAAATTTAATGGCAGAATTTATTTTTTGAAAATCACGATTTTTTGATATTTCTAAATCTTAAAAAGTTTATAACTGACGCAAATTTTAATTTTTTTTTCTGAAAATTTTTTTACGGTTTTAAAACAATATTTTAAACAACTTCTCGCATGGGTTTTGCAAAATATTTATTAGAACAAAAAATAAAAATCCTAACAGCTTAAAAAAAATTTTTCAAAATTTTTCGAGCACACCCTTTAAAACGCTTGTATTTTAGGAGTATATTCCCTAAATTTCAGCCCCATACAATTTTTTTATCCCTAGGCTGAAATCTCACCGGGGGGTCCCCTTAATGGAAAATGATTTTTTTGACTCGGAGATCTCCATTTGGATTCGAAATTACGAAAAAATCGAGCTCGATTTTTTTAGGTATTTCATCACTCATTTCAGGTCTGGCCGAGCAGTTGAATTTTGACTCTGAGAGATGATAATCAAATGACAAAAGATTTTTTTGATTCAAATGCCTTTTAATCAGGCAAAAATTCTTGAATAAAAATTTAGATCCTAATTGAGCCCGGAAAATCTAACCTGTGACAGATTGGCTGCTGGAGAACGACCCAAATATTTGCTATTTTCTTCACTAATGACTTTTCTTATTCAGAGAACTTCATTTGGGTCGAAAATAACGAAAAAAACGAGCTAGATTTTTTTCGGTGTCGGATCATTTATTTCAGGTCGGGACGTTTTGATTTTTTTGATTCAAATGCCTTTTAATCAGACAAAAATTCTTGAATAAAAATTTATATCCTATTTCAGCCCGGAAAACCTAACCTCCGACAGGTTGACTGTTGTAGATCGACCCAAATATTTTCTATTTTATTGGAAAATGATTTTTTTGACTCGGAAATCTCCATTCGGATACGAAATCACGAAAAAATCGAGCTCGATATTTTTCGGTATTTTATCACTCATTTCAGGTCGGGCCGAGCAGTTGAATTTTGACTCTGAGAGATGCTAATCAAATGTCAAAAGATTTTTTTGATTCAAATGCCTTTTAATCAAGCAAAAATTCTTGTAAAAAAAAGCTAAATCCTTTTTGAGCCCAGAATACCAAACCTGAGACAGGTTGACTGTTTGAATTTGACTGAAATATTTGCTATTTTATTAGAGAATGATTTTTTTGACTCGGAGGGCTCCGTTCGGATTCAAAATTACGAAAAAATCAAGCTAGATTTTTTTTTGGTATCGGATCACTTATTTCAGGTCTGGCCGACCAGTTCAATTTTGGCTCTGAGAGATGCTGATCAAATGACAAAAGATTTTTTTGATTAAAATGACTTTCGGTCAAGCAAGAATTCTTAAAAAAAAAAGCTCGATGCTTTTTGAGCCCGGAATACCTATCCTGAGACAGGTTGACTGTTTGAGATTGACTTGAATATTTGCTATTTTATTAGAGAATGATTTTTTTGACTCGGAGGGCTCCATTCGGATTCAAAATTACGAAAAAATCAAGCTAGATTTTTTTCTGTATCTGATCACTCATTTCTGGTCAAGACGAGCAGTTCAATTTTGGCTCTGAGAGATGCTCATCAAATGACAAAAGATTTTTTTGATTAAAATGACTTTCTGTCAAGCAAGAATTCTTTAAAAAAAAATTAGATCCTCTTTGAGCCCGGAAAACCTAACCTGCGACAGGTCGACTGTAGTAGAGAAAAACCCAAATATTTTCGATTTTATTGAAAAATGATTTTTTCGACTCGGAAATCTCCATTCGGATACGAAATCACGAAAAAATCGAGCTAGACTTTTTTCGGTATTTCATCACTTATTTCAGGTCGGGTTGAGCAGTTGAATTTTGACTCTGAGAGATGCTAATCAAATGACAAAAGATTTTTTTGATTAAAATAACTTTCTATCAAGCAAGAATTCTTAAAAAAAAGTTGTATCGTTTTTGAGCCAGAAAAACATATCTTGAGACAGGTTGACAGTTTCAGATTGATCAAATATTTTTTAATCAAAATTTAACTTTATAAAAAGTATCTAGAGCTCAAAGATACTTTAAAAAAATTTTTTAAAATAAAATTTGCATGAATACTTTTTACTCGTAAAAATTTGATATCATTCAATTATTTTAAACCATTTTATTTCATTAAAATACTGTTCTTTTTAGCTATTATTATAAATATTTAAGTGTTTCTTCATCTGTAATTGTTTAAAAAATTAACGAAATCAAAATAAATATCATGTGTACATATACTCCTGGCATTTACTTCTAAAGATTTAAAAAAATTAAAATTTCAAATAACTCTTCTTAATTTCGTACAGAAACGTCTTCAAAAAGTTAATTTTCTTGCTGAATGTTCAGCAAAAGTATTTGAATAAATTTTATCAAATTAACTGTTGAAATTATTTGGAACCAAATTTCTTTTAATATATTAGTTTGCTCATACATGATTTGACTAACTTATCTTATCATTGTTGTGAAAAATTATTATTGTTACTATTTTTTTTTTATTTAATGAAAATTGATCTTATAAGTATTTGTTTCAAAAGATTCAGAGTTACTTAATCATTATTTCTGATTGAAAGCAATGCAATCCTATACTTGTCTCAGTAATATTTCAACTTTCACAAAGCAATAACAATTTTCGAACACAAGCTATGTATTTACATTAATTTTTCTGATTAAAAACTACTTACCTCATGCTTAAAAAGTTTACGCTAGAAATAAAAAATATTGAGAAAAGGCTTGGTCTGGCCTGAAATAATTTTTTTTTTCATTTAAAATATTTTAAAAGACTTATTAGTTAAAAGTCAACGTCTTCTTAAAAAAAATGAAGTTTTAATTCTTTTGACTTGGCTAAGTACTTGATGATGCTTCTTTATTTTATTCTATATTTTTTAAAAATAATAATTTATTTTTCGTAAGTAAAATTGAAAACATACATTGAACGATATTTAAAAATTTTTATCGTTCTTTTACTTCTTGCGCTATCACGTTTTTCAAACGTAACCCCAGTGGGCCTGAACTCAATGCTTCGAAAGAAACGCTCTGAACCTCACGCTGATCATGCGTGAAAAGTTCCTGCTACATCATATAACCTTCGTTGTTTTGAATGAAAACAAACCCACGTGCTTTCGCGTGTCGTGTAAGGTTATCCACGGGCTTTTGTTTTTGCAAAAAGTATATCAAATAAAACAATCCAAGTTATTATATCCACTACCCTTTCGGAATAAAATTTTTGAATCCGAAGGGACTTTTTAAATCCTTAATAACTTTTGAACCTATTAATAAAAAATTATTAACACTATTATTTTTGGAATCGGAAAAATTTTAGGAATCTACATTTTTTCTCCTCGTCATTCCCGGTGAATCACCGTGTATGCTCTACCTGCTTTCCAAAATTAAACTTGTAATCGAAAATTTCTTCAAGAAATTGAGTGCTTCCTGCTGAAGGTATTTCAATCTACTTGGATGATACTTCATTTTGACGTTTTTCTTTCTCGTCTCTCAAGTCTATTGTTAGTTTGGTTTTTTCCGGTTTGACAGTATAACGATTTTTCCTATTAAAATGAATAAAAAACTATTTAAATCGGTAGACAGCTCAAGACCTCTTTTTCTCAGATTGAAATATATTATAGCTACAGCTTTTTCGAGAAGACTTTTAGATTGTACGAGGCTGCCAAAATTACAGTATAGTCCAAAGTCATCAGTGAACTGAGAGTAGTAGAAGCTTTTGGAAAGATCTTTACATATCCATAGTACGAAGAGAAGTATTGAAAAAGAGTGGACTGAGAACTCTACCTTGTGCCACTTTTTTGAAAGCTAAACTAAATTCCTCTAAAAGGCTGTCTGTAAATATTTTCCTACCAAGAAAAATGCGCTTCATGAATTGAAGGAATTTTTCAGGAAGACCTAGCTCAGCCAGAATGCCGATGAGAATATCAATATTAACATTATCAAAAGCTCCATCTATATTCAAAAATGCTGCTAAAAGATGCTTTTTCTTGTTTGATAGAGAATCGTTGATACGGGATGAGATGTTAACCAAATTAGTGAGTATATAACTCAGTTTTATTTAATTTATTGGTTAACCAAATTGTTTAAAGTCAAATGGCCTTTCCGAGATCCTGTTATAAAGTTAGGGAAGATTCCTTGCTTCTCAACCCAGTATTGTATTCTGTTTTTGAGCATGGTCTTGAATAATTTGCATTTTTTCGTTGGCTTTGGGAATAAAATAAACGAAATAGGTTACAAAGTTAGGGAAGATTCCTTGTTTCTCAACTAAGTATTGTATTCTGTTCTTGAGCATGGTCTCGAATAATTTGTATTTTTCCGTTTGCTTTGGGAATAAAATGAACGAAATAGGCTTTCCAGTCTTTTGGATACGAGTTGCTGAAATAAATTTCATTAAAAATGACTACAAGTTTCATCTTATATGTAAGTTTGTTCAGAGTGAAGTAATCCAATCCATCCATACTACACGATGATCCTTCTTTTCAAATTTGCAATCCCATAATGAATTCAGCAAAATCAAAGTATGAGCCTAAAAGTTTATGGGAGTCATTTTTATTAGAACTAGCACGAATAATTTTACTTGGATCAGTTTGTACCGAACCGGGGCAACTTTTGTTCAGAGCTGAGATATTTTTTGATCTTGAATATTTTCTGGAAAGTGTGAAGGGTTAAATTTAACCTTTCAATTCTTCAGAACCTTAATGGTTCTCCATACAGAGCTGGCATCAGTTTTAAGATCAATCTTTCGTGCAAATTTCTGGAAGTTTTCTCTCTTCTTACTTTTAAGTAGTTTTTTAGCGACAGTTGACACTCTTTTAAGCTCAATGTGATCTGGGAGTTTTTTTTATAAGTTTCCATCTCTTTAAAGCGATAATTTGGAGTCTCTTAGCTTTGTCATATTGGTGATCCCACCAAAACTTGATTTTCTTTCGATTTATAAATTTTTTGTTTAATTCGCAAGAACTTGGAAACTACTGAACATTTTTAAATGAAATTTTAGCAGCATATTTTTGAACTATTTCCGCTGCCAACAGAACGGTCCAGGTATTTTTGATGTGTTTCATCACCGAGTAATAAACTATCTAAAATCAAAAAATCAACTTTTTTAACCTCAAACTTTGGATTAAAAAAGCAGGCATAAAAATTGAGAGTTGAAAAAACTTCCTGCAGGAAAGTTTTTCATAATGCTTTAAATAATTTTCCAATTTGTGTTGACCTTCTGTTGATGATCTGGGAATCGATGAAAAAAGATATTTTTTCCATATTATGTATTATCACTACGTTTCGAGGGAAGAACCCTCCTCTTCAGGTGAGTGTATACACATTAAATAAGATTAATTGTAATTATAAATTAAATCAGATATCATAACATTTTTACATATTTAATAAATAATTTAGTTTTGAAAGATTAAAGTAATTAATATTGCGTTCACATGCCATAACATTAGAACGTTAAGCGTCAAGTGATTCGTATCACATCAGTATACTAACATACATTATAAAGGTAATCTTACAGTGTCTATAAAAGTCATGTCACAGCCTTACTAAATTTGGTCGTACAGTAAATAAAGGTAAGATCACAAGCTATCGGTGTATCAGGATATGGTAAAAGATTACAACTAAAATTAGTTTTCATACATTAAGTTAATCATATAACATATACGGTCAAAATAAAGATGATATACAACAAGTGTGATAATATTAATAATAAGAGCAAAATATAAAATCAACTAAGCATCCTAGCTAATAATTGACACGAATTGTTATAAGAGCTACTTAATTCATAAGAGCCATATTTATTAGTAATTTAACGTCTTCCTCCAAAATTGGATATACTTTATCCTCCAAGTATGGACTTTGTTGTGTTCCAAAGATGACTTATAATCGAAGTAAATATATTACTCTAAGCACAGAAACTACTGAATTGCTTGATCAGAAAGCGTAATGTATGAAAGTAGAGATGTACGAGCGTCAGCCCTTTCCGGGTGTGAGCCTCGGCGCGCCTCCGAATGCGGCAGTTGCACTACGGCCGCGCTCAAAGTAACATTTATTCAATGATGGTTATGATTAATAATTATAATTTAACAAAGTACTTATTCATTTCTTTTAACTACCCAGTTTACATATATTACAATGGCGACGAGGATTACCGGATCTAGTTGAAACTAAAGTAGAGTAAATTGCTACTCAGAGCCCCAAAACGACGGTTAAATGGGAGCCCGAGTAGAATTTTTACTGCATAAAGATGACTGGGAAACGTTTGTCGAGCAAATGGATATGTTTTTTGAAGTAAAAGATATTAAACCAGAAAAGAAGAAAGCACAATTATTGGTACAAGTAGATACAGAAGCGTTTAAATTAATAAAACAACTGTTATCACCATCCAAAATAAGTGAAAAATCGTACGAGGACATTGTAAATGTGAAGAGTGAACATTTAAATCCTAAACCTTCAGAAGTTGTGGAAAGATGCAAATTTAATAAGGCAAAACAGGAAGCATCTGAAACAGTAGCAGAGTTTGCAGCTAAACTGAAAAAATTAGCGCTAAACTGCAATTTTGAGACAAATTTAAATTCTGCATTATGAGATCAGTTTGTGTGTAGACTTCAAAATAATGATACAAGAATATCACTTTTTAAAAATGAAAAATTGACATTTGAAACGGCTTACAAAGAAGCGGTCGCTCAAGAATCAGCGGAAAAAGATGCACTCGGTACGCGAAAAATTCTACAAAATAAAGAGACGAAAAGTTAAGTATCTGCAATTGGAATTTCAAATAGTCCTACGCGGCCAGGTGAAAGGAGGACTATGAAATCAAAGCCAGAACAAAACATGCAAGCTTCTGGTGGTAATAATTTTCAAGTAAGAGATCAACGAGGAAGAGTATGTTTTCGTTGCGCATCCCCCCACTATTTAGCCAACAGGTTCAGGTATATCCGTTTTGGGTGTGATTTTGGTCATAAAAAAGGATAAATTATTAAAAAGGGTTTGCCGAAACCGCAAGGAACCAACGGGTAGGCAACAACAAGTGCAGCTGATGCAGTACGATTATGACGGGGAGGCAGCGAGCAGCAGCGGCAGCGGTATCAGCGAGGTCAACGGCGGAAGCGCTGGACAAGCGCAGGAGTGGTCAGCGAAAAGTGAGTTTCTGTACGTGAACGGCGGTGATGAGAAAAAGTTCATAGGTAAGGTAATTAATGATAAGTATTTGGAAGGAAATCCAATGTTTGAAAATGTGAAAATAAACGGTTCTACGGTGAAAATGGAGATCGATATGGGTACTTATGCTACTGTAATATCGGAAAAATGTTACGATGAAAATTTTAAAAAATTTTAAATTGTTAAAACAGAGCGAAAATTGAAAACGTATTACGTATATTGAAGCGTATATTGAAACGCAAAACGGACGAAGAGCATTTGAAAAATTTAAACGATGTATGCGAAAGATTACAAGAATGCGGATTGAGATTAAATAAGGGGAAATGTAAATTTATGCAGGAAAAATTGGAGGTGATGGGATTTATAATTGATAAAGAGGGATTACACAAAGCTAAATCCAAAGTAAATGCAATGGTTAACGCACCACAGCCAAAAAATGTTAGAGAGTTAGTCGTTTTTAGGTTTGATAAATTTTTATGCACGATTTCTTGAAAAAAGGTCGGAAAAGTTAAAGCCATTATATGATTTATTGAAAAAGAAAAATTTTGAATGGGACAAAAATTGTACGATATCTTTCGAATGGTTAAAAAGAGAATTAATTTCGCCGAAATTTTTGGTAAATTACGACCCGAAGGAGAAAATAATACTGGCATGTGCCGCGTCGGATGTCAGTCATGGGCCGCGTCGCTGTCAGCTATATTATCACACCAGTATACAGACGGCTCAGAGAAACCAATTGCATAGGCATCTAAAAAAATTGGAAAAAATGAGTTGAATAGGAAAATATTAGATAAAGAAGCGATGGCAATAATTTTCGGAGTTAAACGTTTCTATCAATTTCTTTTTGGGAGAGAATTTATTTTGAGAACCGATAATAAAGCTCTAGGATTGATTTTGGGTCCAAGAAAAGGGATTCCATTGACAGCTGATAACCGATTTCAACGATGGACAAGCATGGAGCCGCATACATTGTGATTTCGCAGGACTATTTTATGGTAAAATGTGGTTGATAATTGTCGATGCACACTCAAAGTGGCCTGAAGTAATAGACTTTAATACAAACACAAAAGCGTATTGGCTGGTGATAGAATTTAAAAAATTATTTGCAAGATACAGATTGCCATTACATTGTGTAACTGATGGGGGACCTCAGTTTAAAAGCGGGGAATTTCGTAATTTTATCTCCAGAAATGGGGTTTTACATACGCTATCTCCACCATATCATCCAGCTACGAACGGGGCTGCTGAAAATTTCGTTCAAATTTTTAAAGATAAAGTTGATAAAATTGTTAAGGGGGAGAGATGCTGGATGATGAACATGTTTTTATATGATTATAGGAGTATAGAGGACTGTACAACGCGAAGAAGTCCCGCGTATCTAATGAGTTAGAGAGAAATGAGAACAAGGTTTGATTTACTAAGACCGAATGTCGTGGAGGAAGTAGCAAAAAAGCAGCATGAGCAAATTGTAGCGAGACCAGGCAGGCGCAAGGTCACATTGTCAACCGAAGACCGTGTTATGATAGACGAGTACGGTGTGAGATCCGATAAGAGGTCAGGCGGGACCATTGCGAAACAATTGTCACCATCTACGTATGTTGTTACAACTGATGAGAATGTGCAAGTAAAACGCCACATGAATCAGATAATTAAATGTAATGATAAAAGTGTAAAAGTGCGACGCTGTTCGCGGTTGTTAGAGAAGCCAGATTTAAAAGAGGCGGAAAGTTGTAATGTATGAAACTAGAGATGTGCGAGCGTCAGCACTTTTCGGGTGTGAGCCTCGGCGCGCCTGCGAACGCAGCAGTTGCACTACGGCCGCGTTTAAAGTAACATGTATTCAATGATGATTGATTAATAAATATAACTTAACAAAGTACTTATTCATTTCTTTCAACTACCCAATTCACATATATTACAGAAAAGTTGTGTATATTTAATTAATTGTAGACAATTTGATGTCAAATATATTAGCGAGTCTAGTCATGATCTTAAGAAGCGTATGAATAAGCATGAAAGATGCTATAACAAGAAGTCTGAAGTCACGCAGCATATACGTGAATTTAATCATACCTTCAAATTTCACAGACGACGTATCTTATGTAGGGAAATGAACACATTCAAAAGATGTATTTCTGAATCGTTCTTTATTAACTGTGATACTAACACCATCAATGTTAAATCTGACTCTTATGAATTAAGTAGCTCTTACAACAATTCGTTTCAATTATTAGCTAGGATGCTTAATTGATTTTATTTGTTCTTATTATTAATATTATCACACATGTTGTATACCATCTTTATTTCGACCGTATATGTTATATGATTAACTTAATGTATGAAAACTAATTTTAAGTGGTAATCTTTTACCATATCCTGATACACCGATAGCTTGTGATCTTAACTTTATTTACTGTACGACCAATTTTAGTAAGGCTGTGACATGACTTTTATAGACACTGTAAGATTACCTTTATAATGTATGTTGGTATACTGATGTGATACGAATCACTTGATGCTTAACGTTCTAATGTTATGGTATGTGAATGCAATATTAATTACTTTGATAACTTTCATAACTAAATTATTTATTAAATATGTAAAAATGTTATGATATCTGATTTAATTTATAATTACAATTAATCTTATTTAATGTGTATACACTCACCTGAAGAGGAGGGTTGTTCCCTCGAAACGTAGTGATAATACATAATATGGAAAAAAATATCTTTTTTCATCAATTCCCAGATCATCAACATAAGGTCAACACAAATTGGAAAATTAATACACTGCTGGGCAATATAAAGTATAACTAAGAAACTTACAAGTATACATAAAATTTGTTTGAGGTTAAAAAAACTTCTGTTATCTATGCACTGCTATATTTATATACGCGTGAAGCTAGTCAAATGTTCGTTCAAAACCGCATCTTGACTAGAGCCGTAGGTGTGGTCCTACCTTAATGTGATGTATAAATAATTCAAAGTAAAAAACTGTTTATACTACACGAGAAACTAAAGAAGTTGTTTAAACAGAATTATATTAATTTATAATCTATTGATCTATTATATTTGACATTATAATGGATATTATTTTAAATATTCCGTTCAAATTTCCTAAAATAAATCTCAATGACGAAGATTTTGAACTTTACGAAAAAAATTCATGAAAATACCTATCTTCGAAACTCTGATATACAAGCAATGATCGAGCTATTCCAGATGTTCATCACTACTGGGTTTGATGACCATTATCACGGATATTGAGTATTTCAGGTGAAAAATACCTTTCATTAAAAAAAAAATATGCTGATCGAGTAATAGAACACCTTGCTTATTGTATGGAAAAGAAGATAAAGATTTGATCGTAATAACTCGATATATTTTATAAAATCTTTTTTGCCAATGTAAATTTACTTTTTGTGGATTATATACAAAAAATAAACGGCTTTCTTTTTTACATACTAGAAATCAAATCAGAAAGTAACGTTAATTTTTATTTCCAACTATATTTATAATCTATTTTGTTGTTTAAAATTATTTCCTTATGTCTTTTAATTTTTAGTTCAAAAATTAATCTTCGTAGGCACAAGTAATCTAAGTATTAAAGCAGTTGATGAAATTAATTTTTAATTTTTATGCATGTTAGCGTTTTGGACAGTATAAATAATTTCATAAGTATACATTAAAGATGTTACGATAATAATTTGTTTGTTGATTACATAATAAATTGTGTGATCAATGATATAAAATTTGTTCGTTTTCATTTAAATTTAATTATCTGTAACAATTGGTATAAACTCATATTAGTTCTACCGACGCGACGGTCTCACTTATTCTTTTTTTTTAGCCCCAACATACAATTATAATTAATGTTTTTACTGTCGTAAAATTATCTAAAACATTGTGTATTAATTTATTTTATGTACAAATCTTTCAAACTATGATAAACTTATTTTCGTTCTTAAAAAACCTTTCAGATAGATTCTTAACTGCCTGCTTTGTTTTTAAAAATTTTCTTACATTTACGTATAATTTTGAGGTTACGACTACAAACTACGTTTTACTAATTTTTTAATGAAACGCTGTTTTTCTCATTGATAAATTAATTACAATATTGATCGCTGTAAACTTTAAAAATTATACTAAATACATTTTTTTGAAGCTGAATATATAAGGAATAAGTTTTAATAATTTGCTACAGAAAATATAAAACATATTGCATGTGGGAATAATTCAATTTTAGTTTCAAATAGAGCAAAAACTACTGCGATGATTGATAACTATAAGTCAGTAGGTATATAAAATGAGCATATACGTGCGCTCACACGTGAGAGAAGCGCGCAGAATTCTGTCCTTCACCAGCTGTACTCCAAAGGCCTTTTGCACCGGAATTTCTGGTGCTCGCTGCACCAAAAATACGAGTGCAAGCTTCCTCGTATATTGGAACACGCGGCAGCACTATTAAAGTAGAGTGACTCTTCTTTCCATGCATAAGAATAGCATTTTGCAAGTGCGGAATGCTTTCGAAAATATTGTCACATTCAGGACGTGAAAGGGTGCTACCGGCAGTACGATAACAAGCAGCGATAAGAGTATAAAGAATTGCATACGTTATTAATTGCAAGACCTGTAAAGACTAGCAAAAAAAACACGAATTAAAAATTATTTTGAGCGAACCCAATGATTTGAATATTTTGAAACTTGCTAATCTTGTAAAAATGTCTTATAGTATAGTTTTATTACACATATTAATTTCAAAAAATAGTATTTTACACACCTGAGGGAGTTCAAAATTATTATCCAAACCGAAATTGACACCCGAGCCTAAGGCGAGAGTATCAAACCAAGGTTTGCTAGAAAAAAAAAATTAGCTCATTTTTGCACTCACTTGTGTGAAATATATTTATCAGCACGAGGCAAGGAAAGTGCAAACTCCCTGTTTGGAACAAGGAGGAAAGTGCTTTCTGTGCTGCGTATTCAAAAAAATTTTTTTTGGTATAAATATATGAAATAGTATATTATATAATAAGTGCGTAAAATGCATCATTCAAGCACGCATGCTGGCGTTGGCTTTGCCGACGCCAATAGTACAAGTGTGTGAACAATGCAGTTTACGCACGCATTATGTATTAGTATATTATTATACAAGTGCGTCAAAATGATTTTCTCCTCGTGGAGCTGTGGAGGAAAGCATTTTAACTCACATGTACAATACTATATTTTATTACATTATTGCTTGGAGGCGAGATTTTACGTACCCCGTTTGAGGTTAGCGTGCGTAAAATCGAGCCTCCACGCATTAGTGTAATAAACTATTTTGTATTACGAGTACTCGAAAATGCGTCAAAAGTCTGAATTTATTGACGGAATTTGGCTAAACTTTTAAATTTTTAGATTGATAGGTTAGATCCTGCTAGCAGACCGCCATAGTTGTTCTTGCTAGCATGGGTACTTTGGTTTTAGCTGTACACTATATAATATACATGGGTTTGCTATAGTGTACGTTTCACACCGCGGCCTCGAACTTGAACTCACAGCAGCGCGTTGTAAACTTGTAAGAAGAAAAGATTTCACGATTTAGCGTCGTTTGATTTGTTTACTGAGGAATGTCAACGTTGAAACTAATGCACAAGAATGATCCCGAAATAATCATTCATATAAGTATAAGCTCGGTCATCAAAACACTTCTGCCAGTGTCGTCTGCTTTCTCCACGCTGCCGGCCGCTGTCTCGGTGTTGTGTTTACTGTTTATATACGTACCTAGACCTAATTTTTCCCCATGTTAATTTTTTGAAGTCGCGGTCTCCGCTGGTGCTCAAGCCAAAAACTGAGGTAGTTGCTCGTGTTTATAAACATTTGATCCTTCGTTATATAGTCTAATGTGTTTTAAAATAAAATATATTTTTGAAATCAAAGATACTGTTCTTCCTAAGTTTATAACATTTAATACTATTATTATTATTATTATTTTTTTTTTTTCTACTTATTTATAGTCGCGACTTTTATGCTCCAATATGTGCTAATTGACGACTATCGGTCCCTACACTGCTTCGCATTAGCCCATGGTCCAAATAGACAATGTGGAGTACGAGAAAGCAAGGGTATGTGCCCCATTTGAGTTAATCGAAAGACCAGCGCTGAACCGGCAGGCTCAAGGGGACTTTTATCCCACATATCGCCCCCAATCAGATAGTCTTGGATTAGACCAGCGCTGAACCGAGTTTAGCTCATTGGGAAATTATGCCCCAAATATTGCCCCCGGTCGAGATAATCTCCGACCAGCGCTGAAATGAAAGCCCCCGGTAAAACCGACTCCAAAGCAGTCGGGGTGAACGTAGGGATCGATGTTACCGACGCAGCTAACGAAGAAAAAATTCTAAGTTAGTGGCACCGAGAATCGAACCCAAGACCCCTCGAACGACGTTGTTTCAGAAGATACTATTAGTATTACACTTTTAACTATAAGCAGATTTTTATTTCAGTAAATATATTTCAACTGCTGATTATAATTTTGTAAAATATGATTAGCAAAATCTACGTAGCCTCACCGCTGCACGCAACACAACTTGATGGCCGAGGTTATGTACGTTTTTTTTTTAACTAAGTAGACTTTTTATAAAAAGAAAAAAATAAAACTTTTAATAACTACCCATCCCTACTTGACGTTTAATTTTTATGAAAAATTATTATTTTGTAAAATACACGGACGACTAATGATATGAGCCGCAGGCCGCAGCAAGACACTTGCAACAAGCAAAAGCAGCTAAAACCAAATGGGCCTGCTGCTCAGCTTTGAATTTAAATCAATAGATGGCAGCTCTATCAACATAAGCACAATCATAATGTGCGATCTTACACACTCAAAATAGCTCTTTTGAATGCGTAAAATACGCATTTTAGAGTACAGGGTAATATAAAAAAAATTATAGCTATGATATGCATACCATCATTTTCTTAACTTTGAATCTGTTGTTACCGACAGAGAAATTAATCGTTGGTAATTTACCGTCAAAGTAATTAACCATCCACTAATTAATCGCGGACGTGTACATGATGAGTTTCATAATTGAAGAGACAATACAGAAGACAAAATGAACGAGATGTGTTAAATTGTGTTTAAGAAAATTATATTTAATTTTAAAGAATACCTGAAGTAAAAGCTTTGAGTGTTGTTTTCTGTTTTTATTACAGGTTTTATTACAGTTTTCTGTTTTTATTACAAAATTTTATTCTACTGTTAATTAATATGAATTTGTAAGTAATTCAATAGAAAACTGTTTTTATTACAGAAACCCAACCGAGTCTTACTTCATAAATTTCCTAATTATAAGTTGGAAAAATTATACTCTATTACATATATATTTTTTATTCTTTTTTTTTTCAAATGTAAATTCATTAATTTACTCCATGGAACCAAACCCCTATTTTCCCATAAGACTAATGCTTCGGCATTCGCAGCACTTTTAAGAAACTACTCAAGCACGAATAGCAAGTAACGCCTTCATGCTTTAATCTTTGCAATTAAAAATACTTGCTAGTTGATACTTTTTGTGTTCCAAAGATTTTTGTAACATTTAATATGCTACAGAAATACTAGTTTGAAAAAAAAGAGATATTATATTATGTAATTAAAAATGTGTAGTTAATACATATGCAAATGCAAACTTGTGACGCTTGAAATGTATCACTTAAGACGTTTTTTTAATTGCAAGTATAAAAGCATAAGGATTTAATTTAAAAGTGTTTTGAATTACCGACCATGATAAGAAAATAATTACAATCTGTGTTAATCGGCCGGTATACTTTATTGTTTTTAAAAACAAAAGACAAATCATCCTGCATTCATGATATTTTCATAGATTGAGTTTTATTACTGAAACGAAAAATGTTTTTTTTTTGAGCAAATAAATTATAAATCCTCATCACCAAGCTCATGTTTAACTTTGTTGAAGTCAAACTCTTCTCCAGTTGCTCTTTTAAAGATGTCTAAAACGTCTAAACAAGTCGTTTCAAAGTGTGTCGTTGCATCATAACTTTTTGAAATAAAAAGCTTGCTTTGTAATCCATCATCTGTCGGTTCTAAGTAATCAGAAACATAAATAAATTTTTGGCGGATGGGTCCTAGCAAATCGAGACCGGGTTTTATTTCTGATTCTGGATTAATTGTCTCGACTGTTGTTGAAACCATACCTATAAACCATCCTTTTGCAGCTACTTGATGCGTATATGAAATTAATGATACATATATGTCAGAATTACGATTGACCTAAAAAAAAAAAAAGATTATTTTAGTTTATTAAATAAAATTTTTATTTGTTAATTAATCAACTGTAAATAAAAGTTGAATAACAATAAAATCATAGAAACTTCAGTATTATTCATGACGTTCAAAGAAAAAACTTTAACGAAATTAAAACTTTGTATCAGTTACTCGAATAAACTGAACGAATTGGCTTAGAATCAGACTTACAATGATAACCTTGCATTTGACTTGAAAGTCAAATCGAAGCCAAGTGGTTATTTTAAATTAGAATTCACACTTTCAACCTTGATTTTAAAATCTCACGGAAACCCGTTTTCACCAGTAGGAACGAGATTCATATTATTTTCAGGTGACGATCATTTGAAATACAAGTGATGCATTGCTCAGAATAGTGAACAATCTTTCGATCACTTTAAATCAGGGTGATCGGCAAAGTGATCAGTTACACCAAAACCCGAGCGAAGAATGCTAGTCGATTTTAGTTTGCTACTGTGTTGAGAAGTGGTTTTTTTGAATAAAAAATAATTTTTTGCGTTTTCTGAAAAATTACGCATTTATTGAAAAAGTTTAAATATAAAAAATTTAGATAGTGTAAAAATCTCAACATTTCAACACTTAGAAGATAACCTCGAAATATCCGAGAAAAATGCAGAAAACCACTTTTTTCCTACTTTGATTTTTCTTGGCGACAAAGATTGTGAAATTATTAAGATTAAATAAAAGTGTTGATCTATGTGAATATTCCGACATTATTAAGATTGATATTTGAACATACACGGTATGAAAGTTGTGAGCAAACTGCAAAAGCATCTATGCGTGTGTTTTGAAGCTGCTGCTGAAGTGCCGACGGCGTCGCTTACTTCTTCTCGTTCAGGTACTCGCCGCGTACGGTCGCGTGATGTATGGCTTGTCGAAGCCAAGTATAATATTTTACACAATAAACGTTAATAAGTGTTTTTAATACACTACACTTTTATTTAAAGATCCTAATACTCAACTATTTATAACATAGTAGCCGCGAGTGTAGTTGTGTAACAAAAAGTGTGGTCAAAAGGGTACTGCAGAACATGTGCTCCGAAAAATTTTATCATTCTCTTTGTGACTTGTGAGTCACAAAGAAGTGAAATATCAATTCTCAAAAATAGTTAAATGATTAATTTGTTGAATGACATACGAAAAGCCAAAGAAGAGTAAAAGCAAAAAGTTGATGCACGAGGTTTAAAAATGGTATGAACGCATGGCGCGCGCTGAGCTTAAGCTACCGCATGGTAAATTTTAAGGTTAAACACATGTTAAAAGTTTTGGTGTAAACTAAGTGTTGATTAACAAATTAAACAACAGATGTTTAATTGGCTAAAAGAGTTGAAAAAACCTAAAGAGCAGAAGCATGTGGAAATTTCTATTAGTAAAGAAAATGGAAATTTTTTAAGAAGAAAATTTCGAAGAGGTTTGATAACGTTCCAAGTGTAAATTTATACATTGAAGAAAGTATAAAATTAGGAGAAATGGCTGCATAGTCGACGATGTTACAATTCCTATTTTTGATGGATCTGATTATTTAGATTGGAAGTTCAGATTAATAGCTAATAGAACCAGCGGAACGAGAAAAACTAGAAAATGATTTCGCTGACGCCTGGAAGAAGAAAGATTCAAAAGCAAAGACAATTTTAATTAGCACAATATCTAACAAGCAACTAGAATACGTGCGTGAGTGCAAAACAACTATACAAATATTAAAGTTCTGAGGAAAATATTCTCAACTGAATCAACAAAACTACAACAAATAAATAAACACAAGTTAGAAGTCATTAAGTTGAAAAATTATGACACACCTAAAGAATTTTTTGTGGACTTTGAAAAGGCCTGCAACAACTTTAAAGCTGCGGTGGTAAAATAAGTGACGAAGAAAAAATGCGTTATATGATTAATGCTTTACCCTTAAGTTATTGGTACATTGTTGATTTGATTGATTTAGTGCCAGTTCAAGATAGAACAGTGGATCTTGTAAAAGAAAAAATACAAGAGAACAGTTTATGCAAAATTGAACTGAGCAAAAAACAAAGTGTTAGTACTTTAAATACAAAAATAAAAAGTACTTGTTTCCAGTGCGGTAAACTCAGACACTAAAAATTTTACTGCCCATGACTGCAACAACAAAAACAAGTAAACAATGGCAGAGGAGCTCAGCCTTATCGAGGCAGAGGTGTTTAATAGTATCAGCGAGGTCAGCGAGACAATCAGCGTGGTAGAAGCAGTGTTCATCGAGATCGAGGACAAGGAGGACATCGAGCAGCGGAGTCAACCAACGAGTAGCTAACCGACTCAGAGAGCTGAGCGACGGAAGTGAACGTGAATAGTTTAAGTGGAAATTTCAGTGAAAATAAAAATCAAATAAGGTGGGTACTTGATAGTGGTTGTACAGACCACATAGTTAATAGTGAGGATTATTTTTGTGAGTACGTAAATTTGAAAAATTCAATTAATGTTAAGTGCCAGACAGCAAAATTATAAAAGCGACTAAGTTAGGAATAATCAAAATATATTTTTTTAATTATGACGATGTATTACATGTAGATTTAAAAAATATTTATTTTGTTGATGGTATTGAAAAGAATATTTTGAGTACTTCCGACTCAGTGAATCTAGCACTGTTGTAATAAAGAATGAGAATGCTAAAATTTATGTAAAGATAGAAAATTGACAGCAGTTGCTAATAAAATTAATAACTTATACATAATGAATAGCTTTTTAAACATAAATAGAGATCAGAATATTTATGCAAATACTTTGAGATTAACTGATAAAGAAAAATGGTATAGGGCTTTAGGCCACTTAAATTTTTAATTTTAAATAAATTAGTTAAAGATAAATTACTTGAAGGTCTGCCAGATAAATTAGAAAATGATTTTTTGATACGTGCGAAATGTGTTTAAAGTAAAATGGCAAATGTACTATTTGATAATAAGAGAACATAATCATCTGAGATTTTGGGAAATTAATACAAATTTGAATGGCCCACATTGAACTTCCAGTTATCGTGGTACCTTTATCGATGATTACAGTAAATGCACGAGAACTTATTGTACAAGAAGAAAAGCTGAACCAGCGGGTTGTTTCATTGAATACGTGAATTTGGTCGAGAATACTTTTAATAAATGGATAACAAAATGACGATGTGATAACGGGAAGAAATATTTGAATCGCAAGATTTTTAATTTTGTTAAATATAAGGGTATTGAGTTGTTACTGTGATCAAGTTACGTACACGAATTGAACGGTACTGCGGAATGATACAATAGATCCGCAATGGATATTGGTTGGTGTTTAGCCCGAGAAGCGGAGATTGATAACAGATATTGATCTGAATTTATTAAAACAGTCTCTTATTTAAAAAATCGTAAATCGCCAATACTAAGGAGAATAAAACTCCTTTTGAAATTTTTTTTGGTTTTGAGAAAGGGTAAAATGGGTAATAAAGCCAAAGTAGGAATTTTGGTAGGGTATAGCAACGATAGTTATAGACTTTTATTGAATAATCAAGTGATTGATACTGGGTATGTTAAAGTTGTTGAAAATGAGAAAGAATTAATTTGCATGAAAGAAATTAATAAAAGTAAAAATGAAAGTTTTGATGATATAAATTTTGTAAATTTAAGATTAGAAAATGATAATGATTCTGTAAGTATTGGTGATAATGAATATGAATCTAATAAAAGTAATTTAAGTGTAAATGTTGATAATAATATTGAAATAAGTAATAGAATGAACGATGGTCAGAATGAAAACATTAATAAAAAAAAAAAAAACTTTGTAATACCCAAAAGATGAAGTAGAAAAAAAAGTCCAACACAAAGGTACAGTAGCCCAATAAAAAACTGTGTAAGTCTCAGACTTGAGACTGAGAATTGGGGATTAATTGATTGAGGTTAGATAAAATACCAAACACGTGTTGTTACAGCAATTCACTGAAATAGAATTATTATTAACTTATGTACATTATTTACTCACTTAAGACTAACTAACTACTTTATTAGATTCAAACCTGAATCAACACAAATTATCGACATTCAATCTATTTATTAACTAAATAATAAAGTGTGCGTCTCGCACCAAAACATATGATCTCTCACTGAGCCCTGACCACCCTGTTGTCAGCTACAGCTTGTCCGGGCTCTGTGATTTTAATGGTTACTACTCAGCCATCGGTCAGTCACATCGACCGATGGTTAAGTTTGGTAAGGCGCCAAACTTACATCCCCCCTCTTTCTAGCCGTAGGATAAGGATTCATGAAGGAACATATGGAATTAATTTACTAGCATGAAATAGATTCGATTCTTTCTTTCTTAACCCGCTATCTACGACATAGATTAAATCTGACACTTTCTTTTTTATTTTGAACGGACCAATCCTTACTGGATCTAATTTATTCCTGTTCAACTTACTACTGTTTTGTATATGGGTCAAAATAATACTTTTTTAAAAAACCGCCCGCACGAGGTTCACCGATTTTATTGCAATTTTTTTTGGCAAAAGTACTATTTAATAGAAGACTTTTGCCACAAACTAGAGGTCTCTATCTTATTTCTGCTTGGTGCTAGATTTTTTCAAAGATTGAAAAATGGCCTATTTTTAAGCTGTTTTAAGCAATTTTAAGGTATTTTTCGAAAAATTCTAACTTTTGATCAAAATGAGATAGAAACCTTTAGTTTGCGGCAAAATTTTGTTCAAAATAAGTTCTTTTTTGTAAAAATATTTTGATAACATAGTTTGGTTATTTTTATAAGAATACAGTCCTACACAGATATTGCTATTTTTGCTCATTTGCAGGTATCTTCAAACGACCGTAGCTTTTTCTAGGCTAAATTTTTGTGCATATTAAAAAATTGTTAAATTTTTTTTATGAAAAAACAAAAATTTTGGGACCAACCGGAACCCTGTACGATCTTCCGCTTCCAAGATACAGCTGTTTAAAGTTGTCAAAAAACACAAAAAACGCGTTTTTTACGATTTTTACACGCATTTTTGAACGGTTTCGACCTTTTTTTTTCTCTCAAAAATATGTGGAATCTTCTCTTCATATGTTTCCAAACAAGCTCCCCTAGTAATTGTAGTGCGGATTTGGGGTTTTAGTTGATTCCAAAGCATACACTTTTGACACATTTTATGTGCTAAACTAGTGTTTTTTTAACAATATTCACGCTACATTTAACTTTTTCGTTCATTATAGATGTTTTGAAATTATTTTTTGACTAAAAACTATTCAAATTCCAGCCAAAATTAGGTCACCTGCTATGAAAAAATTGATACTCAACGAAATATTGATCTCAATATCAAAATGATATACTACTTTTATTCAGTTTTTTAGTTTTTTGATTCGTTAAAAATCTATGTTCAAATATTGTAAATAATATACCACTTGTTTATTTATTTTTTTCTATTTTTGAAATCACAAATAATTGATCATAGTTTATCAATTATTCTGATAAAACAATCATGGATTACTATTGCTTACTCTGAAAAAAATGAGTCCAAATTAAAAATGTTATATTTTGAATGCTATGAAGCATGCAACAATCTACCACAATTATTTATTTTCTAATTAATAAAGTGAGTAACGAAATTTAAATTTTTAATAGACAAATAAGCGGACAAGCCTACAACCCCATAACCCTAGGCGTAGTGAATAACAAATTAACTTTTGTAATAAACAAATAAGCCGATAAGCTTCAACTCCAAAACTCTGGGCGTACTTAGTAAAAATAATTAATTTTTTTTTATAAACAAATAAGCCGATAAGCTACAACACCATAACCCAATAACCCAATAACCTTGGGCATGGCTGAAAAAATGTTAATATTTTTAATAAACAAATAAGCCGATAAGCTACAACAAAATAACCTTGGGCATGGCTGAAAAAAATGTTAATATTTTTAATAAACAAATAAGGCGATGAACTACAATCCCATAACACTGGGCAGAGTGAATGAAAAAAAATTAAATTTTTTAATAAACAAATAAGCCGGTGAGCTACAATCCCATGACGGTTGGTGTAGCGAATGAAAAATAATTAATTTTTTTCATAAACAAATAAGCCGAAGAGCTACACTCCAAAACACTGGGCGTACTTAGAAAAAATAATTAATTTTTTTAATAAACAAATAAGCCGATAAGCTACAACCCCATAACCTGGGGGATTTCTAAAAAAAATTTTAATTTTTTTAATAAACAAATAAGCCGATTACCTACAACCCCATAACATTGGGCATGGCTCAAAAATTTTTTTTATCTATGTCCAAGGTTATGGGGTAGTAAACTTGTATGCTTAGTTGTTTATTTAAATATTCACATATTTTATATTCGCTGCGCCCAATGTTATGGGGTTGTAGCTCATCGGCTCATTTGTTTATTAAAAAAATTAATTATTTTTCATTCACTACGCCCAATGTTATTGGGTTGTCGCTCATCGGCTTATTTGTTGTTTAAAAAAATTAAAATTTTTTTTAGAAATCCCCCAGGTTATGGGGTTGTAGCTTATCGGCTTATTTGTTTATTAAAAAAATTAATTATTTTTTCTAAGTACGCCCAGTGTTTTGGAGTGTAGCTCATCGGCTTATTTGTTTATGAAAAAAATTAATTATTTAAACAAATAAGCCGATAAGCTACAACACCATAACCCAATAACCCAATAACCTTGGGCATGGCTGAAAAAAATTTTAATATTTTTAATAAACAAATAAGCCGATAAGCTACAACACCATAACCTTGGGCATGGCTGAAAAAAATGTTAATATTTTTAATAAACAAATAAGGCGATGAACTACAATCCCATAACACTGGGCAGAGTGAATGAAAAAAAATTAAATTTTTTAATAAACAAATAAGCCGGTGAGCTACAATCCCATGACGGTTGGTGTAGCGAATGAAAAATAATTAATTTTTTTCATAAACAAATAAGCCGAAGAGCTACACTCCAAAACACTGGGCGTACTTAGAAAAAATAATTAATTTTTTTAATAAACAAATAAGCCGATAAGCTACAACCCCATAACCTGGGGGATTTCTAAAAAAAATTTTAATTTTTTTAATAAACAAATAAGCCGATTACCTACAACCCCATAACATTGGGCATGGCTCAAAAATTTTTTTTATCTATGTCCAAGGTTATGGGGTAGTAAACTTGTATGCTTAGTTGTTTATTTAAATATTCACATATTTTATATTCGCTGCGCCCAATGTTATGGGGTTGTAGCTCATCGGCTCATTTGTTTATTAAAAAAATTAATTATTTTTCATTCACTACGCCCAATGTTATTGGGTTGTCGCTCATCGGCTTATTTGTTGTTTAAAAAAATTAAAATTTTTTTTAGAAATCCCCCAGGTTATGGGGTTGTAGCTTATCGGCTTATTTGTTTATTAAAAAAATTAATTATTTTTTCTAAGTACGCCCAGTGTTTTGGAGTGTAGCTCATCGGCTTATTTGTTTATGAAAAAAATTAATTATTTAAACAAATAAGCCGATAAGCTACAACACCATAACCCAATAACCCAATAACCTTGGGCATGGCTGAAAAAAATTTTAATATTTTTAATAAACAAATAAGCCGATAAGCTACAACACCATAACCTTGGGCATGGCTGAAAAAAATGTTAATATTTTTAATAAACAAATAAGGCGATGAACTACAATCCCATAACACTGGGCAGAGTGAATGAAAAAAAATTAAATTTTTTAATAAACAAATAAGCCGGTGAGCTACAATCCCATGACGGTTGGTGTAGCGAATGAAAAATAATTAATTTTTTTCATAAACAAATAAGCCGAAGAGCTACACTCCAAAACACTGGGCGTACTTAGAAAAAATAATTAATTTTTTTAATAAACAAATAAGCCGATAAGCTACAACCCCATAACCTGGGGGATTTCTAAAAAAAATTTTAATTTTTTTAAACAACAAATAAGCTGATGAGCGACAACCCAATAACATTGGGCGTAGTGAATGAAAAATAATTAATTTTTTTAATAAACAAATGAGCCGATGAGCTACAACCCCATAACATTGGGCGCAGCGAATATAAAATATGTGAATATTTAAATAAACAACTAAGCATACAAGTTTACCACCCCATAACCTTGGACATAGATAAAAAAAATTTTTGAGCCATGCCCAATGTTATGGGGTTGTAGGTAATCGGCTTATTTGTTTATTAAAAATATGAACATTTTTTTTAGACATGCCCAAGTTTATGGGGTTGTAGCTTATCACCTAATTTGTTTATTCAAAATATTAACATTTTTTTCAGCCATGCCCAAGGTTATTTTGTTGTAGCTTATCGGCTTATTTGTTTATTAAAAATATTAACATTTTTTCAGCCATGCCCAAGGTTATTGGGTTATTGGGTTATGGTGTTGTAGCTTATCGGCTTATTTGTTTATAAAAAAAAATTAATTATTTTTACTAAGTACGCCCAGAGTTTTGGAGTTGAAGCTTATCGGCTTATTTGTTTATTACAAAAGTTAATTTGTTATTCACTACGCCTAGGGTTATGGGGTTGTAGGCTTGTCCGCTTATTTGTCTATTAAAAATTTAAATTTCGTTACTCACTTTATTAATTAGAAAATAAATAATTGTGGTAGATTGTTGCATGCTTCATAGCATTCAAAATATAACATTTTTAATTTGGACTCATTTTTTTCAGAGTAAGCAATAGTAATCCATGATTGTTTTATCAGAATAATTGATAAACTATGATCAATTATTTGTGATTTCAAAAATAGAAAAAAATAAATAAACAAGTGGTATATTATTTACAATATTTGAACATAGATTTTTAACGAATCAAAAAACTAAAAAACTGAATAAAAGTAGTATATCATTTTGATATTGAGATCAATATTTCGTTGAGTATCAATTTTTTCATAGCAGGTGACCTAATTTTGGCTGGAATTTGAATAGTTTTTAGTCAAAAAATAATTTCAAAACATCTATAATGAACGAAAAAGTTAAATGTAGCGTGAATATTGTTAAAAAAACACTAGTTTAGCACATAAAATGTGTCAAAAGTGTATGCTTTGGAATCAACTAAAACCCCAAATCCGCACTACAATTACTAGGGGAGCTTGTTTGGAAACATATGAAGAGAAGATTCCACATATTTTTGAGAGAAAAAAAAAGGTCGAAACCGTTCAAAAATGCGTGTAAAAATCGTAAAAAACGCGTTTTTTGTGTTTTTTGACAACTTTAAACAGCTGTATCTTGGAAGCGGAAGATCGTACAGGGTTCCGGTTGGTCCCAAAATTTTTGTTTTTTCATAAAAAAAATTTAACAATTTTTTAATATGCACAAAAATTTAGCCTAGAAAAAGCTACGGTCGTTTGAAGATACCTGCAAATGAGCAAAAATAGCAATATCTGTGTAGGACTGTATTCTTATAAAAATAACCAAACTATGTTATCAAAATATTTTTACAAAAAAGAACTTATTTTGAACAAAATTTTGCCGCAAACTAAAGGTTTCTATCTCATTTTGATCAAAAGTTAGAATTTTTCGAAAAATACCTTAAAATTGCTTAAAACAGCTTAAAAATAGGCCATTTTTCAATCTTTGAAAAAATCTAGCACCAAGCAGAAATAAGATAGAGACCTCTAGTTTGTGGCAAAAGTCTTCTATTAAATAGTACTTTTGCCAAAAAAAATTGCAATAAAATCGGTGAACCTCGTGCGGGCGGTTTTTTAAAAAAGTATTATTTTGACCCATATACATTAAATCACCCACCTTATACTCAATACTTTTTATATTTCTATCATAGTATTGCTTATTTTGCTTGTGAATTTTCATCGAGTTTTCAAAAGCTACCTCCCTGTTCTTTTCCGGATTTTCCTTGCAATTTTCATTCAATTCTTTTTGCACAATATCACTATGAACTCCAGTGAGCAAATATTTCGGGGAGAACCCAGTCGAACTATGAATAGTATTATTATATTCCTCGACACACTATTGCGCTATCCCCGACCATGGTCGATCTTTGTTTCATATATTTTACACCTTATTCTGTTGACCAGCATTTGGTTAGTTCTTTCATTCAAGCCATTTGAAAACGCACAATGAACTGCTGTAAAAATCAGAGTGATATGTCTAGCTTTCAAGTATTGCTTAAATTCATTTGAATTAATGCCCGCGTACTGATCAGTGAGTAAAGTTTGTATTTCACTATCAGTTATTTTCACTATTTTTATAAAATCGCTCGCTGTTTGCGTTTTTAAAGTCACAATGAATGCGTATCTCGTAAAATGATCCACGAGTAAATGTAAGTAAATTTTAACACTATTGTTACCTTTTTTTTGTATCCAAAGCCATGATTTCAAACGGTTTTGTAGCCGGGCCTAACTGCGATAATGGAGCTTTAAACCTACCCATTCTGGTCTTATTTTTTAAACATGTTTCACATGCTCAACAAATTAATTTAATATGCTTGTGCATATTTTTAAAATAAAATTTTCTCGCTATAATCAAACTTACAAGGAGAGGACCAGACATTTGGGTCATGGATTTGGCTAAAACTTGGTATATGGGCTCCAGATATGCCAAAAAGAAATCTTTGAGCGCCAGTTTCTCTGAATGGGCCTTTTAAAGTCATGTTCCCTCCATACCCCATGTTAAAAAATCAGCATTTTTTAATAAAAAGCTGTTTTTGACCTGATTTTCAAAAAAATATTGCTCAGACCCTATTACACTTACAGAATTCTGGAACCTCGCATTTTTTTCGTCTTTCCAAGTACTTTCTGGAAAAAATTTTTAAGATTTTTTTTTTGTATTAGACCATATAAAATTAATATGTTTTTCGTCATTTTTTCATTTTAAATATCTCAATTTTACATGGTCTAATACATAAAAAAAAAATCTTAAATAATTTTTTCCAGAAAGTACTTGGAAAGACGAAAAAAATGCGAGGTTCCAGAATTCTGTAAGTGTAATAGGGTCTGAGCAATATTTTTTTGAAAATCATGTTAAAAATAGCTTTTTATTGAAAAATGCTGATAAAATGCTGATTTTTTAACATGGGGTGTGGAGGGAACATGACTTTAAAAGGCCCATTCAGAGAAACTGACGCTTGGAGATTTCTTTTTGGCATATTTGGAGCCCATATACCAAGTTTTAGTCAAATCCATGACCCAAATGTCTGGTCCTCTCCTTGTTAGTTGTTTTGTACCCACGTGACCTTGGATTACATGCACTTCTTTTATCATTTCCACCCCAAAATCTTCAGTTACCCATATTTTCCTCTTATTATTCATAATTTTATACAACACTTTATCTATATCTTCACTCTTATTATCCTATCTCAATAATTTTTGGTTATCTATAATCTCACCAATTTTCACACAGTTTACAATATTTATGCTCGACTCATTGCCATTTTCCCTCGGTTCTAGCATCGGATTTCTGGATAAGCAATCTGCTTCCACATTTTCTCTCCCAGAATTATATTTTATTTCAAAGTCTAATTAGGACACATAATTTAATATTTGAATCAGCTGCACATCGTTGCATATGCTTATATTAAAATTTTCTAATGGCTTATGGTCCGTAAAAATCTCAAATTTTTGCCCAATCAAATAATACTGCGAAAATAGAATCACCTTTTTGATGGCTATAGACTCAATAAAGATCGCTCTTTTCCTTTTCTGCGACTCTGATAGTTTACGCGAAAAGTAAAATATTGGTTTTTCCTTACCATCATCTTGTGGTTGTTTTAACACCGCTCCAACCCCTTCTATAGACGCGTCCGTGTATATTCGAATCGGCCGATGAGGATCAAAAATTGCAAGAATCGGTTCAGAGCACAAAAATTCTTTCAACTTTTCAAAATTTTTCTTACATTTGTTTGACCAATCGAACCGCACATTCTTTCTCAATAGGTTATAAAAAGGTTCTAATATTATCCTAGATTTAGAAATATATTCCAAATAGAAATTAATTTTACCTTAAAACTGTCTCACATTTTTTTTGCCTTTGGTACTGAAAATTTTTTAATTGCAATTATATTATCATACAGAGGTTTTACCCAATTACATCCAATCACATGACCAAGATAAGTTTTTTTTTTCTGTGCAAATTTGCACTTTTTACTATTTAATTTGAAGCCTTCATTCATAAGTGCGTCTAACACGAACTCTACATGTCTGAGATGTTCCTCATAATTCTTTGAAAATATTAAAATGTCGTCAATATAATTAATGGCAAATTGATCTAATCTATATTTCCTTAATATGTTTGAAAAAATTCTCTGGAACACTGCGGCCGACGTTTTTAGAGCGAAAGATAAATGACTCCATTACCAATGCCCATGATGAGTGACAAACGCAGTTTTGTATTTATATTTTTGCCTTAATTTAATTGACCAAAAAGCCGAGTTTAGATCCAGCCTTGTAAAATATTCACAATTCCTAACTTTCACTCTGAAATCTTCTATCTTGGGAAACGGTTGACTTTCCGGCACTACTAATTTGTTTAGCCCCCGATAATCAATACATAACCTCGATTTTTTATTTTCATCCTTTTTAAATAGCAGCGTAACTGGCACGGCATTGGGACTATAAGATTCTTCAATCAAACCGGCTTTTAGTAATTCTGCAATCTGACTTTCAATCTCATTCTAATCCTTCTAATCCTAAGGGAGCATTTATACGGTTTTTTGCAATAAATCTGTTTTCAGTCAATCTTACTGCTGCCTCATAATTTTTTACAGTGCCTACATCAAATTTATTTTTTGCAAAAATATTATTATATTTATTCATTATCTTCCTCAGATTATAAATTTTATTAGAGTAGCTCTCACTTTTATTATTTTTAATATCTTTGATTTCAGCAAAGCATTCGATTCGGTGTCTCACGTAATGATACTCAGAAAGCTGAAATACCTGGGTTTTTTGCACAGGATCTTGCAGTTGATTGCTTCCAATCTGTCAGGCCACTTACAGGCGGTGAAGGCTAAGGGCCGAAGTTTCACCTTTTTTCGTCCCTTTAATAAGGGTATTCCCCAGGGCTCGGTATTAGGTTCCTTGCTTTTCACACTGTTTGTTGCTGACATTTCCCTAGGTCTCGGCCCTGGTGTTACTCACATAATTTTTGCGGACCTTTAGATTTATGTGCGAGGCCGAGTCGAGGACATACATGCCATTTGGAAAGACTGAGCCGAGGTGCTGAGCATGTTACGGACTGGACTGATATTGAATGCTGGTAAGACTAAAGCTATAATTTTGGGTACCACGTCTTATGTCAATGACTTTGACAGATTGGGTATTCGCACTCTGCAGTTTAGTGACGGCACTGTCCCGTATGTTTCGACTACACGTAGTCTCGGGGTGGTGCTGGATTCTAAGCTGACCTAGATGGATCACGTTCGATATGTTTGTGGCAGAGCTAGTTCTCTGATGTACTGTCTTAACCACTTCAGACGCAGCACCACCCTTGAACTGCGGAAGAATCTTTTCAGACCCTGCTTTTTCCCATCGTTAACGATTGCTGTCTTGAGTATCGGAATATCTCGGATGAACAGGACCGTATGCTGCAGCGTGTGCTCAATCGTGGGATCAGATCCATATTTGGGATTAGGAGGAGTGATCACGTGACTTTTTTCAGCCGTGAGCTTGGCTGGCTTCAAGTATCAGGTCGCAGAGACTTCTTTGCAGCCTGCTTGCTCTACAAAATTCTGATCTCGGGTGTTTTGTCTTATTTGGCGAATTTTTTTATTGAGAAGCATAGCTCACGTCCGAGGACGGTGGCGAATCCACAGGCTTTGGAAGCGTTGATTATTCCCCCCTTCCACAAAGAGTCCTTGAGATGCTCCTATCAACCGTTTATATTTGGAATAGTTTACCCCTCATACCCGCCAGGCATCATCATTTGCAAGCTTTAAACATCTCATTAAATCACACATCTTTATTACCGAGGGAGAAGGTTGACTACTCTATGCCGCAGAACATCTTGTGCTTGAAGTGTGTGAGAATGTGTAGTTCTACTAGTGGCTACTTTACAACGAATCTTGCAGACACAGATTAAATTCGATTACCAAAGATTGTTATGTCTTGATGTATACCTATATTTCTATTATTATATTATTATTCTTATTGTTGTTGTAACATTACATACTATTCTATACACTATATCTTATAATACTCTGTACGTTAAATTTAAATTTATAATAAGAATCCAGAATGAATTACGATCAACTTATGTACTTTGTACAACATAATGTACAATTAATAACCTTGTATTTTTATATTTCCATAAAGATCTCCTGAAAAAACATATCATCGAAAAGTTGAGAAGTTTTGAATTAATAACCTCAACGCTGCACGTGTTTGTGGTTGATAAATTCTAGTGTGTGACTTTTTTGAGTTTTTTCTTTAAATCATACTATTTAAAAATTCCACCGAAGATAAATCTGACTGAAAACAATAATAATATCAGAATTGAATAATAGGTTGAAAAATGGTGAGAAAAATCTTGCTATTAGGTACTTCAGTGGTGCTCCTTGTATAATAAAAAAAGTAATTCCTAGCTGTAGTGTAAATTCTTCAACGATAAAAATATTTTTTCAAAATGTTCAGTTTAAAAGGTAGGGTTGATAAATTCAGAAATGTTAGAAATCTTTTAAGTGACTATGATGTTATTGTTATTACAGAATTCACTCTTAAAATTGAGTAAGCGATATCGATTTTTGAGTTTAAGACTTTTATGTTTGATCCTATTGGTTAAGTATGTCGTCATCTATCGAGTTCTTCATCGTGAACTTGGTTATTAATCAACAATAAATTTTAGAGGTTGTAATTTTGTCAAATTCTGCGCGGCGCGCGTACGCGCGCCCACTCGATTCCTAGTCTTAGTTAAATAGTGATATAAATGATACTGAACTTGGAATGAGTAATTATATTATTTATAGGTGTGACAGATCTTTATTTACAAGTGCTAAAAGTGGTGGAGGTGGAGTTTTAGTTGGTGCAAAAAAAAGCATAAAGTGCATATCCGTTTCAGTGACTGATAACTCCTTCGAACAACTCCTTCTGAAAATTGATTTGGATGGTTTTAGTATAATTTTGGGTGTTTTTTATATTCCTTTTTTATATTCTATATTGACTGATATTTTTAATTTATCTCTAAAGCGTTGAATTTTTCCTGACAAATGGAAAGTTAGTTTTGTTACTCCTTTACATAAATCTGGTGATGTGTCTGATATTAATAATTATAGACCTATAAATAAATATGATGTTTTTTGTAAACTTTTTGATTCCCTAGTTTCTAAGAAATTGATCATCATATTTCTAAGTATATCATATTCAATCATCATGGCTTTGTAAAAAATCAATTAACGATAACTAATTTATGTGTGTATGTTGATTTTATTGCTACTAATCTTTGTCAGGGCCGGGTTTGTGATGCTATGAATGCCGATTTCTCCAAAGCCTTCGATAAAGTAAGTATTAACCTTTTGCTCAAAAAGTTGAAATCATACGGTATTACCGGTTTTGATGAGATGGTTTGAAAGTTATTTATCGTATGCATCTCAAAGAGTTAAATTGAAAAATTCCATCTCTGAGATCATTTATGTTATATCAGGGGTGGGTCAAGGATCCAACTTGGGTTCTTTTTTGTTTTTTATTTTTATAAATGATATCGGCTCATTTATTAAAAACTCTCAATTTTTGTTTTTTACCGATGATTTGAAAATTTATAAAGTTATACATACACTTAATAATAGATATTTATTACAATCTGATATGAATTCTATTTCTAACTGGGGTCGCGAGAATGGAATCTTTCTCAATAGAGGGAAATGTTATAGTATTTCGGTTGCCAATTGTAAACTTATGGAAAATTTTTACAATATTGATGGTGCGATTATTGAGAAGCTTGCTGAAATCAGAGATCTAGGAGTTATAATTGATTGTGAACTGTATTTTAATTCACATTTGAACTCTATAAAAACCCTAACTACAAAGAGAATTGATTTGATAAAGAGATTTTTAAAGAATTTTAAAAACGTATCAACTTTCAGATCACTAAACTATTCGTATATTCACCCAACTCGTACATACTGCTCTGTAGTTTGGCGACCATATCTTAAATACGGGTGTATAAGTAATAGGATCAAATCGATATGCTCGAAAGTGTCTATCATTTATACATCAGATACCTACGTTTGTTTGCCTAATATCAATTCATCTTTTGAGAGAATTGATTTTATTTTTCTTTATAAATTATTAAATAATTTGATTGATTGTTGCTCTTTGAGAGATGATGTTATTGATTATTGCAGGGTACTACATCCCACCGCCAGGTGGCGTCTGGCTTTCCGCAAGTAGACTGGCCTTATCCAGATACTTAACTACTGCGGGATCCCCTTGCCTCCGGCAGCGTCTAAGGCAGGACCAGCTCACATAGCCTTACTGATGAGTTCGTGATCTGGCCTGGGACGAAACGCCCGCCCTCTCATCCTACAATTATCACAGCGTTCGTGAATTGAGGTCTAATTTCTGTTTTCATGTACCTATAGTTTATAATAATGCTTTGTTGCATTGTTGTTCAGTTCGATTAAGTGTTATAGGCAATAAATATGCCTCAAAGATTAATATTTCCGATTCATCTTTCTATGCAGCTCGAAGATTATCTAATGAGATGTTAAATTATTCTTAAATACTTTGTCTGTTATATGTTTTATACTCTTGTATTATGAGGATGTCCCGTTTATAGAAAATAAATAAATAAATAAATAAAATTGTCTTCATGTGATCTATTTACCATATTATAATGTACAATTGATAAACTTGTCAAAATCAAAATCAAATCTAATACCTTAATATCGACAAATACTCGTACACGCAATCAAACAAGAAACTTTCCGGATGCATTAGCTGCACAAAAATGCGTTTTTTTGGAGTTATTAAGCTGATCCGCTAATTTTTATACACCCTGTATATTTTTGATTATTATTTTTGGGAATGAAAAATTATTTTTAAGGAAATAATCTTTGTGACTTTGTAAGTTGATAAAAATATCTGTACTCTTTACTATGTAGATTTTTTTTGCATGATTTTTGTTATTGTAATAATATATTCATCTACGATTTTATCATTGAGTCGTTTCTCTATTGCAATATCATCATCATAAATATAAAGTTGACCAAATTTAGGTTCTTCATTACGTGATGAAGAGCATTATGTATTAGAAATGCAATGATTAATTTAACCATAAATTTTAAAATTATATAGTCCTGTTTCATTTATTTGATGAATTACAAAAGATGCAAAAGAAAATCAATTATTGTAAGTTCTTATTGATACTCGAAATTTTTGTTATAAAGTAATAAATTTTTCAAATAAATATCATATGCACTTAATGGAAACAATTGAAAAATTGCCTGCAAATGTCTCTAGACATTTTCCACACTGCACTCGATCATAGGTGATTCTAACAAAGATATATACCGTAACGTCCAGCGTATAAGATCGAATTTTGAGGATCATTATATTTAGTTATTACAACGTTGTTTTTATAATAATTACAAAATGCAAGGATCGAATTATGAGGAAAAAAAAAAAAAACGGAAATATAATATAGGGAGAAAACTGATAATACTTATAAAGCTAGACTAGTAGTTGGAGTTTTTCAACAGAAAGAATATTTAGAAAATTTTTACTCGCCAGTTAACAAAATGCAAACGATAATTTATAATTAGAACAAATGGATGTTGGAAGACGAATACAGGTCATAATCTACGAAGACAAAATATCACGACAAAATTTACGATTCAAAGAAAATAATTGGGAGGAAAATTCGATTGAATATTAAATTTTTTATTAAAAAAAAAAAAAAAAATTTATATTAAGTTTTATGTTTAATTCGATTATAGTATTATAATGCAACGGGTGCAGTATCGTCGCCAGGGCGGTTTTAAAGGCACTGAGTGCGAAGCAAAGCATGGCACGAGTGACTTTAAAGACTATCACAGGAACTCGCGGGATTGCGGGATTCGCTCGATCTCGCATCCCGCGTCCCACGTTCGCTCCTAACCTAACCTCATTGAAAAAGAGCGAGACGCGGGATCACGGGATGCGGAATCAAGCGAATCCCGCGATCCTGCGAGTTCCTGTGATAGCCTTAAGAAGCCCTCGTGACGAGATGCACCCATTGCATACCATATATTATAGCATTGGTGCGTAGGGCGAGTTTTTAAATTTCCAGGCGTCCATAAAGTCGAGTACCTGCGCACTAATGCTATAAAATATTTGACTGTCGGTATTTTTAATTTTACCTCGCGACCGTATACGAAACGCGCCGACGCCGGAGTCAACGTAAGCGCGCAGGCCTGCTAACGGACTCCAGCACTCTAATTCTTCTCGTCGAGACACGCAGGCTGAGAGAAAATTGTTAAGATTGTACTATATGTGGGACAGGAGAGGATCGGGATAAGTAACAACTACCGTGGTTCCATTACGACTAATTCTTTATTCGTTATAATACACCTGCGATGCAGTATTCTGCACACTCAGCGCTATGCGCTCACACACTACATCCACCCCGGCTTTATTTACTGCGCACACTCATGCTTCATACCGTACAATCTTTGTCTTCTTCCGTTCCGATTTTCTTAACAATTTCTTTTCGTTCACATTACACTTTTCACTATGACTTTCGTCATCACATTTATTTTTCACTTTCCAATGCTGTAATTGATTAGGGTGTCGCTTATGTAGCTTTTCCCCATCGAACTTCACTAACACACTTCGCGGTGACACTCGCTTAACCACCTTCCCCTCGCTCACAGATGGATAATTTTTCCGAAAATCTTTTGCGATTACAGTATCACCCTCTTCGAATGACTCTACACGATTACCTTTATAATTTTTTATTTGATTTTCTTGCTTTAACAAAATTGACGTTTTTATATCAGGACGTAATAGTTGTAACGTTGTCCTTAATTCACGCCCATACATCATTTTCGCTGGTGCTTCGCCCGTCGTACTGTGTTCGGTTGTTCGGTACGCAAATAAAAATCTTTGCAACGCTGTTTTTACATTCACATCATCGCTTCTTATAATTGCTTTCATTTTACGCTTAAACGTTTTTACGAAATTTTCTGCCGCACCATTGGTGGCTGGATGATTAGCTGCTGTATACGTATGCCGAATTCCTAACATTTTAAAATATTCTTGGCACTCTTCGCTTTTAAATTAAGCATCCAAATCTGTCACCATATGTATTGGCAACCCGTGTTTTGCAAAAATTCCCTTAAATAACTCAATTGTCGCTGTCGTAGACATATTTTTTACAATGTAACCTTCCGGCCACTTCGAATACGCGTCTACAAGTAATAAAAACACATGACCAAAAAATGGTCCCGCAAAATCCGCATGTACCCGTTGCCATGGTCTCTCTGGCCACGGCCATGGTGACAAGACGACTTTTCTCGGGGCGTCTCTCACCTCAGCGCAATACTTACAATATTTTGCTGCTCTCTATACCCGGCCACTAAACAATCGATCTTGCCAAACTTTTCATTTTTACAATCCCAAAATGATTTTCATGCAATTTTTCCAAAATTTTCGCTCGTAATTTACTCGGTATCACAATCCGTTGACCCCATACAATACAACCTTTTTCTAACGATAATTCATCTTTACGTATCGAATACGGTTTTATTTTATCCGGAAAATTTTTCTGTCTCCGGTCTGGCCATCCGTGGATTACCATTCGCTTTACTAATTCGAGTACTTTATTTTTCACGGTTTCTCGCGCTACAACTTTATAATCTAAACACGTATTACAATTTTGCATAACATAATTTAAATAAGTATAATCATCAAACTGATCTGAAATTTCATTACCATCCTCGCTTTCGGTTGGTAATCTTGATAAAGTATCTGCCACGACATTTTCTTCAGTTTGAATACATTCAATTTCGTAATCAAAAGCTGTCAAAAAATATGCCCAATTTTGCAATCTACTCGTTGACATCTTCGGAATACGTTTTTCAGGTCCAAAAATTCTATGAAGCGGTTTATTATCAGTTCTCAAAATAAAATGTCTCACGTATACATAATCATAAGATTTAGTTACCCCGAATATTATCGCGGCAGCTTCTTTATCAATCTGTGAATAATTTTCTTGCGCTTTACTCAATCTTTTCGATCCAAACGCTACAGGTTTTTCACCGTCCTCATACGGTTGGCTCAAATAAGCGCTCAAGTCTTTTGGTCCAGCGTCACACGTCAAAGTTAATGGTTTTGCCGGATTGTAATTTACAACAATTTGTTTTATAGCTTTCTTTGCATCCTTGAAAGCCTGTTTACTATCATTCGTCCATACAAATTTTTTTGCCATATTACAATCATATAATGGTGCTAACATTTTTGCTCGATCTTTAAACATTCTACAATAATAATTAATTTTCCCGATAAACAATTCTAACTCTTTTTTATTTTCCGGAGCTTTCATTTCATTTATAGCTTGAAATTTCTCCTCGTCTACGCTTATTTCGTGCTCGTTAATTTTAAACCCTAAGAACGGTATTTGTTCCTGAAAAAATTTACATTTATCCACGCGTACTTTCAACCAGCTTTCTTTAATTTTCGCTAAGACTTTGTCCAAATTTTCTAAATGTTCTTCATCCGTCATACCCGTTATAACTAAATCATCGACTACGATTGCTACCCCTTTAATACCATTCAATAATTCTTCTATTTGCTGTTGGAAAAATCCTGGCCCCGAACTTATACCGTAAGCCATAAATAAATATCTATAAAAATCCTTATGTGTGTTTATGGTTAATAATTCCTGCGAATCTTCGTCTACTGGTATTTGCAAATATGCCTCTTTCAAATCAATCTTTGAATATCGTTTACCATCCTGCAACTTCGCTATCGCGTGATCAAAATTTGGAGCGAGATGTCTCACTGTTATTAATTGTTGATTTAACGTAACTTTATAATCCGCGCAAATACAAACTTCCCCGTTCAGCTTTATCACTGGTACAATCGGTGTTGCCCACTCACTCGATTTAACTAGTACAATTATCCCGTCATTTTTCAATCTCTCAAACTCTTTCTCAACGCGATCTTTCAACGAAAATGGTACAGTCCGTGCCAATATATATTTTGGCTTTGAACCCTCTTTCAATTCGAATTTTACTTTTGCTCGCTTGAACACCCCACGTTTATTTTCAAAAAATTCTTGGTGTTCGTTCAAAATATTCTTTAATTGCTTCGTTTTGCTGATACTAGGCTTTAACACGTTCAATTTTAAATTTTCATACAACAGCCATAGTCCGAATGCTTTTAACCACGGTCGTCCGATTACTGGTAAATTTGCCGATTTTGCTAAATAAATATCTGAAACAATTTTTTTACCATTTGTGATTGCTTCAACACGTTTCAACATACCTACGAACGTTGCTTCAGACTCATCATAATTTTTTGCTTGAATATCCGCCTCGTGTACTTTTAAATTTCCGAAATACTTATCTTTAATCGTTACGGGCATTACCGACATCGCTGCCCCCGAGTCGATTTCTATCCGAATCATTTCGTTATTTATTTTTGCGGTCAAAAATTGCGGATCAACTTTTTCTTCACCCAATACATACTTGCATTCCCTCAAGCTGTGGAATTCGCGTCGCTTTTCGTTTTTACTCACGTGTACGTTTTTTGACTGACCTGCGGGAAACATGACACCTAAGTCGCGTGCGATGCTCTCGGTATCGCTTTCATCATCGTCGCGTGTGTCTATATATCCAACCTTCGCGCGTCCGTAATCGCTTTTTCGTTGTTGCGGCTTATCTCTACACATTCTTTCAAGATGTCCACGTCGCTTACAATAGTTACAAGATTCTTTCCGATACTTACAATCTCGTGCATAATGATTCGTCTTACCACAACAATAACACACTACACTCTGTCCTTGACTTGATGCTGGTTGATGATGTTGCTGCCTGAAACCTCCTCTTTGAATTGAATTACCTCCACCTCGCCTTTTCCACGACAAATTTTGCTGCTGCCAATTGACACCTCTGCTCTTTCCACCATTGTCCAATTTATGAAATTCATCTTTTTTTCGTTGCTCGTTCGGATAAAGTGTCTCTGCACCTTTATTTGCTGCTTCTGCGGCTAATGCTTTTTTTATTCCCTTTTCAAAAGTAGGATTTTCAAACTGTAATATTTCTCTCTTTATCACTTTACTTTTAAGACCAGTTACCATTTGATCTAGCACTTGTTCTTCTAAATTCGAAAAATTGCAATTTTTAGCCATGTTTTACAAAACTGCCACGTACTCACTGATGGATTCATCATCATGTTGGATTCGATAACGAAAATTAGCACGATATACTAAATACGACGTTTCTGGCTTTAAATATTTTTCAACTAACTCAATAATTTCTTCGTATGTTTTGTCCCCTGGTTTTTTTGGTTGATAAATTTTATCGATAAAATCATATGTTTCTGCGTTAACTTTAGTTAATAGAATAGCTTTTTTTTGCTATATTTTGCAGCTACATCGTTTGCTATGAAATATTGTTCGATACGGTCTACGAATTTTCGCCAATCATTCTGTTTTATGTCAAAATCTAAATTTGCTGACACTTCCATTTTTCGAGTTGATTGTTCAGATCCTTTTTTCATTAACTTTTGAAAATTTTCTATGAATTTCTTAGCCACTTTTCTTAATTCATCCAAAGTAATTCTCTCATAGATGTCCTGGTACCTATAACTAGACAAAACTTCGATCAATTCTTGCTTCGATACTTTATTTAAATGAACAAATTCTTCAGCGTCTTATCCAATATTATTCAAGTGTTCATCTGGCACTAAGTTTAAAACTTCTTTTGGATCAAACTTTTCCAAAAATTCAATTAAATCTTTCTTCAATCGCGCATGCACCCACGTTGCGTTTTTACCGTCAAAAAATGCGATTTTTTCTTCTCTATTTATCTGATTAATTTTCTTAGTCGTTTGTACTAGTCACCTTATCACTTTTCACAATTATTCCGATTACAGTTTGATTATTATTCGATTACTTTAAATACTTTCGAATACTGACCACACACGAAAACTTCCTCTCGCACTGTCACACTTTTACCGAATACTTCCTTTAACGCATGTCTTTTACTTCGATTACAACGATTACGTTTACGTTTACTTTTTTTTTCTTTTTAATTTAGTTTATCCTCGTCGCCACTGTACTATCGGGATAAGTAACAACTACCATGGTTCCATTACGACTAATTCTTTAATCGTTATAATACACCTGCGATGCAGTATTCTGCACACTCAGCGCTATGCGCTCACACACATACACTACAAAGATCGCTTTTTGTTATTTTGTTGTTTGTAAGATTGTTAGTGTCTCGCGTGCGTGGGCGATTGTGAGCAGAGTTTGATAAAGTATGAATCAGTGGTTCTCACCACTTGACCGTATTAATTTACGCAGTCAACCAACAAGCAATCTTTGCGGCAGCGTACCGGCCTGTAGGCTGGCAGCAGACTGCGTAGGATGACGGTTCAATTTCAGTTATTTGTAAGGTGCACCAGCGATAAAAAAGTAAGTCGATTGTGTGAGTGTGACTAGGGTGACTAGTAAGTGAGTAGGTGTTCAATAAACACCGGCATGAGAGATTGCGAATCTCTCGCTTCATTGTCTGTTATGTATATCTTCGTCTTTCTCGGTGTGCGCGCCACAGCTAGTGGCAGTGTGTATGCGGGAGTGAGATAATGGATAACAGCTACGTGCTAGTCAAATTTAAAATTTATTGTTTGTTACCTTTTTGACATTTTGGACCTTTAGGTTGACTTTGCGAATGACATGGGTCGTAAATTGAATATTGCATATACCGGAGGAAGAGGGAAGGAGGAAGGCAAGGTGTGATTGACGAAGCTAGACAGCTGACCGGGCAAAGATGGAAGGAACGATGGGACAGGACCAACAAAGCCCAGTGGACTAAACGACTCATAAAGGACCTGACAGCATGGGTCGATCGAAAACACGGAGAAGTGAACTATTACATTACACAATTTCTGAGTAATCACGGAAACTTCCAATCGTACCTACATAAAATGGGTAAGGTTGAGAGCCCGGACTGCGCGCTCTGTTCCAGGAGGAAGAACGATGCCAACCACATGTTCTTCCACTGTCAAGAATGGAGTCAAGAAAGAAGACGTGTGGAGGGAGAGGTCGGACAAGTCAGCCCAGACAACGTGGTGGGGCTGATGCTGGAGAGCCAAGAAAAATGGTCGCATATTGGTAGGTTTGTCGAAAGCGTTCTTTGACAAAAGGCGTATAGAGTCTCGTCTATGGTGGTGGAGTGAGACTGGTGCGTAATACCGTACTAAACCGAACTAATTTAAAACGATGTGTGAGTATAGGTTAGAAACTACAGATGCATGAGATCGAATGATAAGAATGAATGGTATGAGTGAGATGTTTTGACTGATCGAGGATCGGGAACGATGTGAGAACGTACGTATGGATGTGCCGCGTGTCCTGCATGCCACACCTCATTCCTGATATACGTGGAGCGAGAGAATGAACGAATGAAATGTAAGTGTAAATGAGCGAGGAAATGCAATTTCAACGTTAGAAGCGTGAGGGTAATGGCTATTACCCAAGGTCAGGCCATTCATGGTGGTGTTATAGACAGGGACAGAATGGAAAAATAACACGTTTAGATACAGAAAGGCGAAGGAGTGCGTTTTGTGAATTAACACACTGTCTAGCAGTTGCGGTGAAGATGAGACCGAGATTCCATCGTTACCGCTTATTCGCTATTCATGACATCCTGGATAATACCTGGGGTGTCATTTAATTCTCCAAGGCCTAGATTAAAAAAAAAAAAAAAAAAAAAAAAAAGTATGTGGAAGACAGAATTTTTAAGTTTGAGTGCTTTAACGTGGCGCTTAATGGTAGTAGGACAAAAGGCCATCGCGACAATATGCTCGCGAACAGTGGAGCGGGCAGGCAACAAGGCCTTCGTAGCAGGAACAAGGAATAAGTATCTGATTTAAGTGGAATAACATTGAAAAAGCCTTAAGGGTTGCGCTGTCGTGATTCGGGCTTAGATTTTAGTCTGTGTTGTTTGTTGACAAGTGCATTTTTAATTTTTTTTTTACTAGGGTTGTAATCCAAATAGGTTAATTAATTCGTAAAAAAAATCGTTAGAATGATAATGTTATCAAATTGTAACATTTATCATTACAATTAATTATACATAATATTATAAATATTTTATTTGTATACTGCAAAAAAAAACAGTTGTGTATTTTTTAAAGGTTTTTGTTAGAGATCACAGATGAATATATAAAAATATTTTACAACATGGAAGTGAATGAATGAGAAACATCTTAATAATAATTGTTGATACATTTTTTTATTTTCATTACTATAAAATACTGTAAAATCAGACTAAAAAATGTTTTTTTATTATTAATTGAAAACTTAGTTCTCTCTTTTAGTAAAATTAATAAACTTGCTAGCACTTTTGTAAGTAAACAGAAATTATAACAGCTAAAGAAGAGTCACAATTATTAATACCCTCTATTATATTAAGAAGTTTATTTTCGTCGTCGTCGACTTCCTTTTCAAAAAAAGTAACTTAGACGTCTCAGATCAATCACGAATACAACATTCATTTTTAAATTTGATCTATGTAAAGTCTACTTATTCAAGGTTGAAATTTATTTTTTCTCAGGCTCTTTTCATACTTTGACGTCTATGATTAATTAGAAATTGAGTAGTCAGAGGTTTTTGGGATTGCTGATTACGAAACTGACCTTCATATTTTTATTTGGGCTATGTAAGGGCTACTTAAGGTAAGAATTCATTTTCAATAGCATTTTTTTGAAACCTCGTATATGGAAGTTTTTGGGGTTGCTGATTACGAATTTGACGTTTATTTTTAAAATTGACCTACGTAAAGGGCTGCATACGTAAGGTAAAAATTTATTTTTAATAGCATTTTTTTAACTTCATGAACGGAGTTTTTAGGGTTGCTGATTATTAATTCGACCTTTAGTTTTAAAATTGACCTATGTAAGGCCTATAAAAACAATACATTTCTTATAAAAATTTTAAATTTAATATACTTCGGTATGAGCAATTTTTTTTTTTTAATTTTAAATATCTGCAGAGATTTATTTAGAAAGAGTTTGGTACATTACAATACATTATTAATGTCATTGATTCTTCATCTGGTAAGGCGAAGAGGCTGTCCAAGTTTCATAAGTTCTTGATGGTGAACGATAATGGCTGAAATATCTTTTTACCTTATCAACTGTGATCAGAGCAATTTTTTAACGAACAATGGTCTACCCATCAGCGGCTATCCCCTGTTATCTTCTGAGTGAGCAAATATTCGATCAAAGAATTAGGATTGAATGATGCAGTGATAGTTTCAGTATTTGGTTCAATAATTGGTTCACTAATTGGTACAGTGATTTGGTACTGGTCGCAGATCTTTTCACCACGCTCTCGCATAGACCCATAGGATACAACGAGCACGCTTTCTTGCCTAACCAGACTCTGTATCCACTATGATGTGGAAAAAATCAGGTTCGATGATACTTAACTCAAATTACCCTATGAGCGGCGAGCATCCTCTGGCGGTCTTGATGGACGAGGATCTGGTGAGGACAGTAGCAACTCTACTCAAGGCGGCACATACACTCGCTAAGAATCAAGATGGCGGACAGTCTAAGGAAGTAAACAACAACCAGGACACCGGAATCAACACAGAACTCCTTGGAATTATAGTATAAATTTCACGGAAGAGTTCAAGAAATTACAGGGCAGCTTTACCCGGATGGAGGCAAGATTGAGCGTCCTGGAGGCTGACTAGACGACCCCGAGGGCGTTATGTCAGGAATAATCAGCGAACCAGAGAGCCTCTTGCGAGCAGTATGGGGCTGGAATTATTACAATTCTCGCTGAATGAGTGTGGTTTAGAACCTGGTCGTAGACCGAGCACTAAAGTGAATCTTTGTGACTCGTCAAAGTATGACAAGAGAATCAGCTCGAGCCCATTTGGCCAAACGAGGCAGAAAAGTGAATCAGAAATAATTCGTGAACAAATAAAATTCTCTTACAGGCAGAGTTAGAGCGGCTAGAGGACTTATATCAGGCTGAAATACCTTCGCCGTGATAGGCTAATTCAAACCTAGGCAGGTTAGCTCAACGACATTGGCTTGATCGTCCGTAAATGGAATATTGAATTTAACGGCGATAACGAGTCAAGCATCAAACAATTTTTGATACAAGTCGAAGAAGCCAATAAACTATATGGCTTGACGGATAAACAATTATTAGATGCTCTACCAATTTTGTTGACTCGGTTAGCGTCAACATGGTACCGTGACAGCATAAGTAACATCAACACCTGGGCAAGTTTTTGTCAAGAAGCTCGTGAGTGGTTCAACAACGGCGATTACCAACAGAGTTTACGCGCCGAGGCGACCAATCGGACATAAGGTGTAGATGAGCTGGTCCAGGATTACATGAATTGTCTGCAAGCACTTTGGTTGAAAATGAAACCTGAACTGACCGAAAAAGAACGGATTTACTTTATGTTGATGAATATATTGCCCAGTTTACGTAAGCAAATTAGGCGTGACAAAATGAAGTCAGTCAAAGGCTTGTTGAGACAAGCGACCGAGGTCGAAAGGACAACGATAAATAACTAGTTGTTCTACAAGCTACCACCGTTATCCTCCAAATCTGGCTTGCAAAGCTGATAAAAAGTAGTAGGTTAAAATAGCCGGAACGGCTACGAATGGCAGGTCTGCCGATACTTCGATTGGAAGCTGCCTGAAATAATTGATGTCCCAATTACAGGCTATTTGTATAGATTTGGAGATCCTCGCGGATCCAGGGCCCCAGAATTCAAACAGAGCCAGATGTGCCAAAACAAGGCGTAAGTATAAGGATGGTGAGAGAGTTGGAAGCTTTTCTTTGAGATTGAACACGAGTGATTAAGGTACTGGTAGTTCATCTTCGAAATCAAGTACTGGAAGATCATTTTCGAGTTCAAGCCAGAATGATGGAAGTAGAAGAAGTCCTGACAAAAGTAGTCCAGTTAGATGCTACAGGTTAAGGCAAAAGAAGCACATACAGTCTGATTGCCCTGAAAGGCCGGAAAACAAGCTACGGGCGGCGTAGAAAATCATAAGTTTTTTTCCACCAAAATTGTGGCCATGCCATCATTCGGAGATGGCACTCGAGCTTGTTTAGCTAGTCATAAAAATGAACAAGCTGACAGACAAAATATGTCAGCAGATAAAGATCTGAAAGCTAGATGATTTTTGAACCATCTAGAATGGCTATCGCAAGATTGGAGCTACAACTTTCGTACGAGGAATCAACCACCAAGGGATGCATCCAAAAATTCTGACACTATCAAGTGTCAGGTGGCGTGCGGTCAAAACCTATATCGGGGACCGGTGTAATTTTGTGCCCATTTAGTCGATTACCTACCATTTTTCCGAATCAATTTGCCTGAACGTTCGATCGCCCGAATGTCCAATCCCCCGAATACCAAATCGCGCGAAATTCGAATTTTAGTAACCATTCTTTTGAATGTTGATAACCAATAACCAATTTTTTTAACCGCTTACAACTGTTTTGTAGTTAGTTTATTTGTAGTTAATTTTATTTGTAAATAATGAATTCGGAACCGGAAATAATAAACGATACCAGGCTTTTTATTGATGGATTCGTCTATGTTAGGTAATTTTGTTCAGCATAATATACAATGAATAAAAATATATAAATCAAATCAAAACAAATCAAATCAGGTCAAAATTGCGGGGGGACCCATTGGGACTGTCATCTAGTGAGGCCAAAGCAGTGTAAAGCGCGTGTTATTACTGTGGTTACTGGTCGTGGTACATTTGTCGTGACCAAAGGTCCGGAGGCTGGAGAAGACAGGGAAAAATCGAAGCATGCCCATCCACCAAACTGCAAGTATGCAGAGGGAGAGAAAAGAAAACTAAGAATAAAACGCAAAGCTGCCGAACATCCGGAAGAACCTCCATCGAGGATCCTTCGGACCGAACTTGCTGGTCTGCCATCGGGCGTAGTTAGTCAGATGCCGGGACGCGAAAACCTTATAAAAATGATGCATACGGTTAGAAAAAAAAATGCTCCCAAAAGCTCCACTTTGCTTGAACTTTTGGGTGATCTGCCAGAAGAGTTCACAAGAACGGTGACCGGAGATTAGTTTGTAATTTATGATTCAAGGAATGATGAAGATGATGAGTTGGAAGGACGTGTTATTGTCTTTGAAACTCGAAGAAATTTAGAACTTCTCGCTAGCAGCTCAATCTGGTACCTTGACGATACCTTTAAGGTTTGCATCATGCAGTATTATGTACATTATTTACATTATTTTTTGTACAGGTTGCGCCGCACATTTTTACCCAAGTCTTTACTGTTTTGGAAACGGTGCACAGAAACTCCGAGAAAGCCCCTGAAATGAATACCTTACCGTTTGTATATGCTCTCCTTACGTCGAAGAAAACCTGCCAGTATGAGGTCGTCCTTCGCTCGATTACTGCAGCGGCCCATGACTATGGCATAAGAAACTGCGAGCCGCAATTAATGATGAGTGACTTCGAATTGGGCATAATTAATGCCTGCTCTTCGGTATTTCCGTACGTGGCCCTGGTTGTTTATTCCACGTGTGGCAAAGTCTCTATAAAAACATTCAGGAGCGAGGCTTGGCTAATGCATATAACGATTCGACGGACAGGTCGGTGAAGAAATTCACTCATATGATAGCAGCACTGGCGGTTGTTTCGATCTCGGATGTCAAATGTTACTTTAACGCGGTTAAGAACGAGGCTCCAGAAGAGTTGGAAGAGTTTGTCGAATATTTTGAACGAACTAATGTGCTTAGTGAGATTAATACGTAACTATTATAACTTGTAGACAAGCCGAAGGTTGGCAGACGGAAAGCGGTCGCCCCCAGATACAAAATTCATTTTTGGAACTATCATGATGCGGCAGTAACAGGCGAATCCAAAACAAATAATGTATCGGAGGGGTAGCATAATCGCTTCCGTCTCCTTATGGAAAGGAACCACCTCTATATATACTCGTTCATAAAGGAAATGCAGAAGAAGCAAGGCGACACAGAGATATCAGTGGTGGAACTTTCGCTTGGGTGAAAAATAAAGGCAACCCCCAAGAAGAGATGGCTGAACGTGCAGAAAAGGCTACAGAACATCGTGTTAAATTATTATGAGTCCTACGAAATTTTAGCCTTTTTAGAGGCGATTGGCGACACCATGTCGACCTGAATTTTTTATTTTGTTATATCTTTGTATATACATGTTCTTGATATCTATTGTATGAGTTGATTTTGTAACATTATATAATATTGATGCATCAATTACAAACCTTTCATTCGAGAAATATTCGGGGGATGCTGTTCGGGCGAATGGGCATTCGGGCGATTTGTATTCGGGGGTTCGGCATTCGGGGGAAGAGTATTCGGGCGAATGGGTATTCGGGGGATTGGACATTCGGGCGATTGGGCGTTCGGGCAAATTGTTTCGGGAAAACGGTCAGCAACCAATCAAATCGGTTCCGAGATTTGTCAGCTCTGGGAGGGGACTGGAAAGGATATCGCAGATTAATTAATTTCGTATTTTCACGCTAACGTTACTGAACGCAGAACGAGATCCAGATGTGTGGTACGGTCGTAGGATCACTCTGAAAGTAATCGTTACGTAGGTCAGATCGGTACTTTAATTCGCTTGTAATTTTCGTATTAGATCATTACTATTGATCGGAAAATTGTGTAGAATTTACTTTGTTCATTCAAGTCACACATAACGTACACTCATAGGCATCCAAACTCATACACTGATTATTTCTTTCGCTTGTTTTGAATTAACTAACTTTAACGCAGGTGCACTTGGAACATGATAACAGTCATTAGGCTGCCTAAATATCGACAGGCTCGTACCACCAAGTCGCGCGCACAGTAAAATGGCACGTGTAGGCGAATATATCAATTCGACTCGTGCATTCACTCTGAACGATGACAATGAGATGAGATGAGATGTGATGAGATGGGCCATCAGTTGCTCATGAACAATGCGCTCCAGGATTTTGGATGGAGTGCAGAGAAGCGCAATAGGTCGCGTATCAGACGATTATTTTGGGTGAGGGGTTTTAAGTAAGGGCACTATCAGAGCCCTCTTCCATTCAGCTGGAAAGACACCGGTTTCAAGTGAGGTGTTGATCAGAGTGGTAAGATTGGGCAAAAGTGCTGGTGATGACAGTTTAAGCATTTTGGAGAAAATGCCGTCGACACCCACGCTGGAAGAGGTACACGCAGAAAGGGCCCTACTAACAGCAGCAGGGGAGATGGGGACGAATTCGAAGAAGGGTACATCTGGAGGGAGGGAAGACGGCCGCTATGTCAGTGTCAAGTAGCGGGGGTGAGACATTACACACGGAGGCGTAGTGAGAGTTGAGGGCGTCAGGGGTGAAGTATTAGAGGGGGGTGTTAGATGTTTGGGAGACAAGGCCGAGTTTACGCAACTTGCGCCACTTGTCGGAGACGGAGGATACGCGAGAGATGCGAGTAGCGATGAAGTTGTTCTTGGCAGTGGCAATAAGATTTGAGACTTACTGCGTATTTTACGGTAGGTGGCAGTATTTTCGGATGTGAGTGAGCGGCAAGCTGGGCGAAAGTAGCCAGAGCGCATGGTAATGATCTGTCTTATGTCGGCCGAGACTCAGGGCTTTTTACGGGGCGAGCCGGTGAGCGTGCGGGGAGGCGCAAGGACGTCGAAGGTCATCTTCACCGCGTTGGAAACCGCAGTGGCGTAGAAGTCTACTGGGACAGAGGAGAGATTTGCTCGAAGATTAGCATGTATTGGGGGTGCATCAGCAAGGTTGAGGGTGGGTGGTAATGCATTCAGGGCGGGGGCAAGTTGAGCGGTAAATATGTCGCGAGCGAGGTGGTTTAGGTTGCGAGAAGTAATGTACAGAGGGGAGGGGGGCGGAGGGGGAGTGGCGAGTGAGTAGTCTAATTCAATGTGGTCATGGCCCACAGTGAACGGGGTGTTCGATTTCCGGTACTCGACTAGCCTCTCAGGGTCTTTCAGCAAGAATAGATCGAGCCAGGTGTGATATGAGGACCCATCCTTCTAGACGGTATGGTGGGTGGGTGGGGGGGGGGGGGTCAACTAGATGAAGTGAACTATTGGTAAAATGACGACGAAAGAGGGTGGAGTTTCGGTAAGTATGTTGATATTAAAGTCACCGGTGACTATGACGTGAGAATGCAAGGGGATGTAACGAAAAAGCTTGTCGAGAGAGAGAGAGAGAGAGAGAGAGAGAGAGAGAGGGACAGACAGAAGAATGATAGAAAAAATGATTAGAAATAAGCAAACGAAAACTAATACAAGGATTGGCGATAATGCAGAAAAACAAAAACAGTGCATAAAATAATGTAAATAATTTTGCAACGAAAGCTTAGGTAAGATAATTACAAAAATTCTATCAGATATGGAAAAAAGATTCTGCAAAGAAAAAGTAGGATGAATAATACGCACATCAAGAAGCCTCTATATAAAAAGTACAAAAATACATGGAAAAAGTACGTGTATAACACATGTTTTCATGTTTTAACTATTTGAGATGAGATTTTTAAATAGTTTTCCCTTAAATTTTATAAAATGACAAAAAAATGCGTGCTCATGTAACTCTGTAACTATAATAGGCTTTAAAATACCATTCAGAAAAATATTAATGGTTTCTCTAATCATTTGGGACCGGAAAACTGCTTCCAAAATTTTATTAAAAACAATGGCCTGAATGACTAATCATCTTGTTCTAAGAAATTTTCTACAATTTTAAAGCACGAAGGGTATTCGGCTGGGGTATTTTTTTCAGCTGAATTTCAGCCCTTATTAATGTAGTATTTCACATTTGGCCATTTTGATAATTTTATTTTACGTGCGTCAGCTTGAACAAAATTATTAATGATGTAATATAGGTTGCCATTTGTTTACAGGCCGACTATTTCGATTTAACTTTTGGGTTAGACCCGGGCTAACCCCAGTCAGTGCGGTGTGTACCTATTTAAGTATTCATAGTTATGTATAGGTATACTCCGCAGTGACTCGGGTCCAACCCAAAAGTGGAATCGAATAAGACTAGCAACTAGTTGAGAATAACCGAACCCACACCCATCGCTAAAAGTCAAATATGGTGTTTCTATTGGTTGAAATTCAGCTCAAGAAAATAACCTATGTAATGAGTTAATTTTTTGGGAAAAACGCATCGCTATTGTTTCTTCACGGAACCTACCATCTAAAATAGTGATTCAACTTTAATGCATTTCTCAGAACTCAAAAGGGCTAAAGACATGCGGTTACCAGACAATGTTTGTTTTCAAAAAAAGATAGTTTGAGTATAATTAGAGAAATAATTTTTGGCACAAAATTAAATTTTTTTGGATCAGTCTTAAATTTAATACTGCAATTAAAAATAATCTGAGACAAGCATAAAACCATTAAAAAAAAAATGTCAAGTTTCTTAACAAAAATTAGCTGCTAACATTTTTCCAGATTTTTCAAGAGGGTATAAGGCACTTTTTTGGCAGATTAATTAAAAGTTTTAATAGAAATCGCCAGGTAGCATGCACAAATTGAGTCAAAATCAAAAATCATATAGAAAGCTGATCTAAATTTTTCGCTAACAAAATTTTGCCGAAACTGCGTTTCGCTATCTTAGTTTCAGATATTTTAAGGAAAGTTGAAAAACTACTATTTTACTCTGCTTATGCATCTTGAACAGAAAAAAAATTTTCGGTTTGCACCAACAGGTTTTTTTTTTAAACATTTCGATATATATATAGGGAAATCCAAGAAACTTTTAAAATTTCATTTTTAGAAAACTTGTACTTCAAAAAGGCGAAATTTTAACCCTAGTTACAATAGCTAATATTCAGTGAAAAGAGTTTCATAATTAGCTAATTCTTCACTGAAACTTCAACTAATTCTTAACTTTTTGGCCCATTTTCAGCTTATATTCAGAGAAGATTCTTCCCAGGGTTGATTCTTTTCTTTTGATTGACCGGTGTTCCAGCACTCGTTCCTTTTTTTTTTTTTTATTCGCGTCTACTACCGAAAAAGCTGAGTAAGGTAAACGACCCAATGCTCGGATACTTTCAAAAGTATGCCACAATTTATGCGAGGACCCAGACCCATTGGTCGCAGAGGGGTCCCCGTCATCTACAGTAGCCCCAGCAGCAGCGAGACCAGCTTCACCGCCCGGACTCCGTCCTCTGCCAAAATACCAACTTCACTGGTACGGCTGATGAGGACGAGCGTCTCAGACAAGAAACCATCAGATCCAAGGTCTCATCAGCCCATAAGAAGGCTACACCACTATTTAGGGGCCAGCAGAGGACGCGGAGGACGATACTCCAGGACATGGGAACACGCTTCACCAAGAAGCGTCAACTACCACTACCACCGCTGCAGAAGTCGTAGTCATCGATGCCCGCAACCACCAGCCCAGTCGGCGCCACCTTGAGAGTCCTCACAACACCTGCAGGGGTGGGGCCGCACACTCAGACTGGCCACACTGCATCGCCATCCTCTTGATGTCTCAACGGCCACCACTAACACAGCCACGACGTGCATGACGACGACGACGACTATCACGAGCCTGGTTATGTCAGCGACCTCCTACTTGACAACGACACCGCAGTTTGCCGTCGAGCTACCATCATCATCAGAGGGGGCAATACCTGAGGGCATATCGGTGGCCATGGGCACAAGAAGGAATACTCCTGGTAGCCCACCATCTTAGATTGGGCGCAGTATCGCAGTGCTGAAAAAACTCCGATACTGTATTGCTGTTTAAGAAAGGCAAGAGGGACCAAATCGGTAGCTGGCGGCCTCTTCCAATGGGGGATACTAGTCCCAAACTCCTCTCCTCATTTATCGCCGACCGCCTCACCTGCTGGGCGATGGCTAATAGAAGAATAAACGCGTACCAGATAGGCTTCCTCCCGTACGAGGGATGCCACGAGCACAATTTTATCTTGCAAGAGATCCTGCGCGACGCAAAGTCCAAAGGGAAGGAAGTTGTGGTCGCGAGGCTGGACTTCACCAATACTTTTGGCTCGGTCCCCTACGCTTCTATCTTCAGTGCCCTCGAGCAGCACCGGGTCTCGGAGCCAATCAGAAAGCTGATCGCATCAGCGTATGACGGTGCGACCACCTGCGTCATGACAGCGGAGGGCATTACTGAGCCCATTCCCATTGACTCGGGCATGAAGTAAGGGTGCCCCATCATTCAACCAAGTTTTTGAAGGGTTGGCGAGAGAAGCAAGCAGGGAAAACCCCTCCCAGTAATTCATAAATTACCTTAAAAGTGCAATCCAAAAACCAGATGTCACTCGTGCTAAAAACTTGTAAATTTTGGCGTGTAAAAAAATTAAGACTTTGACAAGCTGTACTAGGTCGCTATCGCGTGAATCTGCCCATAAAAATCTATCTCCAGAACGAGTCAATTTGTACCGATAGGCAATTCCCCTAAATTCTCCAGAGAGTTTTAATTCGTTGGTAGATCTTTTCACCACACTTTCCTAAATGACTGTTTTTGAGACTCCCATTTTGGAAGCTGGGACTTAGAAAAAGAGGTAAATATATTAATGAATTTAATTAACGAGGTAAAGCGAACAAGTGAAAAATAGAGTCGCACGTATTATTTTATTATTCCATTTTTTCATTATATGAGGAAAAAATAATATTACGAAAAAATATCATGAAAATAGCGTTAGCGAAACTGCATTAGGAAAAAGTACTGTTGAAAAAGAAACGGTGATGAAGGAATTTTTATTAGGAAAAACTAATTAGAAAAATGAAAGGCAACGTTAAAAGTTATTTATGTTTGCATAACCTAATAACGAACGCTCAAAACGTCCTTACGAGCACGGACTGATTAGGAGTATATTAGTCTTAACTTGGATTGTTGAATCCTCTTTTGTATTGAAGTCACATTCCTTTAGAACACAGGGCATGCTACTGAAGTATACGAGCAGTCACAAGTAGAATGGTTTAGATTTGAAAATCTACTATTTTTTGTTCACTAAATTTAAAAATCTTAATGTTCATTTTATGCATAGTTACATTAAATAACTAGCGTGCTGCCAGTCCCTCTCGTTTCGCTCGAAAGCGCAGGTAGCTTTCCAGCTCCGAATATTTAGGCAATAACACCTCTGTAACTTGTACCACTACGCTCCGCTAGCACGTCGCACGATACATTAAAGGCGCGACCGTCCGACACTCGTGCTTTGCACTCAACAATGTAATTAGCTATGAACAAGGGATGAAATATAAATGGGTATAACAAATCACTCAATTACTATCCTGGAATAGACGAGTGCGAGTATCAACTAAACGCTGAGTGTTGATTTTCAGAGAAAAGGCATACTAGCTCAGTGTATCTGTCCCTGTCTGAATTATGCGCTCTGGGCCCGCCGCTGCTGGTGCTACTGCAGTTGGGAATCTACATCGTCACTGGTAAGACTTACTGCATGCACGATTCTTCAATCACAATTGTAAGCTATTCATACAGGGTGTAGAAAAAGTAGCGGAACCCCTGATTTACTCAAAAACAATGTATTTTTTGTAAAACAAATGTAATGTAAAAATTTCCTGAAATAAAATTTTCGATTTAGTGGGCCCTATGAAAAAGGGCCCGGGCTCTTATTTTGGGCCCTACGGACCCAAACTTCGTTTTTTCAAATGAAAAACCTCTATTTTTGACTTCGGATTCGAAAAGAATGGAAAATTTTACGATTTTTAGGTTCTTTGTGGAATAATTTCATGCCCTTATTAGAGCCCTTTGCCGTTTAGCCCCTATTATCTCCGAAAATACGCAATTTCCGTAAAGCACATTTGGTCCGGGCCCTTTTTCATAGGGCCCACTGAATCGTAAATTTTATTTTAGGAAACTTTTACATTACATGTGCTATACGAAAATTGCGTATTTTCGGAGATAATAGGGGCTAGGAAGGGGAAATTTTTCAAAAAATACCTAAAAATCATAAAATTTTTCGTTCTTATCGAATCCGGGGCTAAAAATAGGGGGTTCCCATTTGAAACAATGATGTTTGGGTCCGTAGGGCCTAAAGGCGATGGCACGAACTCGCGGGATGAGGGAAATTTTGCGTCCCGTGTCCCGCGTTTTGCTTTCATACCAAAGACGCAAGACGCGGGACGCAGGATTTCCCGCATCCCGCGAGTTCGTGCCATCGCCTTGAAATAAGGGCCCAGTCTCTTTTTCATAGGATTTTAATCGTAAATTTTATTTCAGGAAACTTTTACATCACATGTGCTATACAAAAAATGCATTGTTTTCGGTGTATCAGGGGTTCTGCTACTTTTTCTACACACTGTATGTTAACTAACTACGTAAATAATAATTCATAAACTTTGAAAATATCACCCAGTTAATTGAAAATATAATAAACATATATATTTTATCTGAACCTAAAATTTATTTTCCGTACTCCAGCCGGGAAGCGCTACTTCCCGGCCGCTGCCGCTACAGTCAGTAGGCCGGCGCCGTCATGCGGAAAAGTAGTATACTCAACGTAGCAGCTGAATGAGAAGGCTTCAGATCACATGTTTGTCACCCTCGGCTTCGCCTCGGGCGACAATTTCATGTGATCTGAGACATTTTCCATTCCAGCTGCCTAGTTAAGTAATATACTATTTACTGCCCGATCCTCGGCTAACCTCTGAAATCCAACATAGTAGCAGAGCGAGGTTAAAAAATATAAAAACTAATAAATTTTTAAAAATAGAAGAAAAAAAAGTACTGTGAGGTTTACTAACAGATAAAAAAATACGAACAAACCAAAATATAAATTACTAAATTTAATAGAACAAAGTGAGTGATTGATAAAATTAAGAGACTAAAGCAAGGTTACGCCAACATGTGCTTCAAGAAAAAGTCAAAATTTTCAAGTTTTATGGGTAACTCTCAAGCTTATCTATCAGAACAAAAATCAGACTTTAACAAGGACCGTGAATTAAATATTTTAATTAAAGAAATTAAACAAAACAAAATCATAACTAAATTATGTCCACGTGTTCTACATAAATATATATACAGTAATTTATGTAAAAAAAAAAAAAATGTTATTTGACCGTGTGGGGCTGTACTATAATGAGTGAATTATAAAAATTGAAGTTATGTTATTGTTCACAAGCAGTTAAAAAACAAAGCAGAAAGGCTAATGCAGACAAGTTAAACGGCATTATTCGATGGCTTAAACTACAGTAGTTGGAAGCAGGGTTGCAGAATTGTAATTCAATTGATTTGATAATTCCGATTTAATTCAAGGATTCAAATGAGTTATTAATTAAAAAATATTTTAATTCGAGAACTCAATTTAGTTCTGAATTAAAATATTTTAATTCAAGAACTCAATTTAGTTCTGAATTAAAATAGTTTAATTCAAGAACTCAATTAAGTTCTGAATTAAAAAATATTTAATTCAATACCCCAAGTTAGTTTTGAATTAAAATTTTGAGTTAAAACAATTTTAATTCAAGTTAATACAATAAAAAAAAAAAAAAAAAATTTTTTTTTTTTGCCTTTAAGTATTGGATTGCATAAAATTGTATTCACGTAGTTAACCCCGGTAAACGGTTTTTTTTAAAAGTTTTTAAAATTTACACAAAGGTAGTTTCTTTTTTTATCTTCTATAGGTTGGTAATTTACCAAGCAAGTCTTAATTTTCATTTATTGAGCCTAGAAAAATAGCTGTTTTTCATAGTTAATGCATAAATCTCACATTTAATTCGTGATATTTAAAAAAAAAGAGTATGTTTTAGAGGAATTTCAAACGAACAAGTAGAGATATTCAAAAGTATGGCAAGGGGTATTATTTAAAGATTAAGACACGAGGACATCGAATAAAGCGTACATTTTATTAGTAATATAAAAAATCAAAGTCGTAGAAACAAAATTTGGTATAACAATAACAAAACAAATTGTAACAATAACAATACAAAAAAAATTACATCAATTGTAAGTAGAAAAATCATTTATAAATCGATGTTTGCCAATTAAATTTATTTTCTAAAAGTTCTTTCATCCTAAAAAAAAGCTTGTATGAAATTTTTAAAAAAATTTTTGTAATATTTTTATTTTTCAAATTTTACCTATGACATCGTCGGATACCAAAATTATTTATTATCATAGTAGTCTGGTTTTCTGCTACTATGCTCAATGAGTCGTTCACTCGTATAATTTTTCCGTTTTGAACTATAACTATATCGTTAATTTGTAATTCCTTCTCTTGATCTGAATATAGTTTGATCTAAATATTTTTCTTTCAAGTTTATATGTATTTTAAGTAGAGAAAAAAGTTTCAGACACCTACTTAAATATTTAAGCATTTGCACTCACGTTAAAGTTCAAGAATTGAACTAGCAAAATATGAATTTCGGGGTGGCCTAAACTTTTGACCACTATTGTATGTACTACTTATAGTACATTAATAGACATGATAGTTCCAAATTAATGTATCGTTGCAATCTATCCAAGTTATTTCAACTTTTTTATGAAAAAAGCTTTAATTTCGAGATAGTTGCGATGATAAATTAATTTGAACCACCCTGTGTATTTATATAGACTTATTTATAAATAATATTTGTTCACAAACCTATATAGTCATTTTCAAATTCCTCCATAACATAGATATTATAAAGAAACTCAAATTTCCTCTTAGGGATCGAGGAATCATCCACAATCAAGTACTTGTTACTATATTTATCTAAAATTAAATTGGTATCTAGTGTGTGAAAACATTCCGAACTCTCAATAATTCTAAAATTCTTAATTGCGTAAGTTTCTCCAACCTAAAAAGCATCATTTTAATGTATTTCAAAATGGCGCGAGCTCTCTTTTGTAAAGAAAAATCCCCTATAAGATTCCCCTAAATTAGTCTTAAATTAATTTAAAAAACCACCTTTAAAAAAGGTTAAAATGTACGGTTAGGATTTTAATGTAAACAATAAGATATGTTACCTAACGAAATAAGAGAAATCAAAAAATACGAACCGAGTTTACAATTCATTTCTTTCGTGTAATTTTTCTTAATTTTTTTTTTATTATTGAAACTAAATTTTGAATCGAAATAAATTCAAGAAAAACTCAGCTCATTCAATGAATTTTTAAAATTCAATGTCTTTGAAACGTTTAAGGTCGAATGTGCTGAGTTTTTCTTGAATTTATTTCGATTCAAAATTTAGTTTCAATAATAATAAAAATTAAGAAAAATTACACGAAAGAAATCAATCATAAACTCGGTTTGTATTTTTTTGACTTCACTTATTTCGTTAGGTAATATATCGTATTGTTTACGTTAAAATCCTAGCCGTACATTTTTACCTTTTTTTAAGGTGGTTTTTTACAAGATCTCATTTTTTTTCGTAAGGCTTCTTAATTTTCAACGAAATTGTTACTTAAAAATTTTAAAAAAATATCACGTTGCTTAAAAATTATATGATATGTATTTTCATTATTTTTATTATAGAAATCACTTTCATATAGTTATTGTGATTTAGGTGAAATTAGGCCAGGGTTTGATTGAAATTAATTAAAATTCGAATATAATAAATTAAACTACTTACAACAAAATCTCGATGAAATTTGATGTCTTCTCTATAAATTATGAGTTGAACTTCTTCACCGTTTTCATTGAGTCCAAAATATACTATTTTTTCACCTTTTCGCGTATTTTGAATAGGAGAATATTTTATAATTCTTAACTTTCTCACCGTCTCTCCCGGTCTTTCTTTGGACTCATCAGTTTTTTTATGTTTTAATGCGTACAATGGAATACTAATTATTTTTTTAACTTTGAAATTTGTTTTATTCTGAACGCGGTACTTAATTCTAAATTTTCTTTGTACATGTTGAATTAGTTGGAAATCAACTAAACTCACTTATAGTACAAACTTTGAACGATGGTACTCATGAAAGTATTTGTAAAAACGAAACAGCTATACTCGCATAATTTACGATATTTATTGTTATTACGAGACAACACTAATTCAAATTCATAACAAATTCGAATGCGCGCATATTTCAGATCCGATGACACCAATCTTAGTATGTAGTAGTTATTATAGTACTTTGAGCAGTAGAATATTTACGGGCGTACATATGACAATTACTTGCCGGCTCATTTTATTTGGAAATGCCGACTTGTCAACTATTAGTATTCTTTTGTTAAAATTTGCATAAATTTAAAGTGTGAAGTTTTTTCTTAAATTTTATTAGGTAAGTACTAAGTTTTATCGTTTTATTTTATAAATTAATAAACAAACAAAATAAAGAAGCGCTTGAAAAATGAAAAAAATTACTTATAAATTTATTTATCTAAAATACGATCACCCGTGCTTAAAATTTTTTTTTTTAATTTTTAACAAAAAATGTTTTCTAATAATAATAATTTATTGATCACTATTCTTTTATCATTTCTAAAATTTGCGAGGTGCGCTCTTGGCTATTTGTCGTCTAATCTTTTATACTAAATTTTATATTCAGTCATGTCGAAGCACAATAATGGTTCACCACCAATAGAATCAGATGAAAACACACAAGCTAAAAAACGTAATATTTCGATACCACATGATGTTGAATCATTACGAAATATTTGTAAAAATCTTCCATACTTAGATGGTGAATATTTTAAACTCAATGAAGCAGAATCTGTTAAGTTGAAAAAAAATTCAGTTAAAGCACAATGTATGTTTTGTGACGATAGCGTTTGTGAATGCTATAATGTATCTTCTAATTTTAGAAGACATTTGAAAAGGGTAAGATTGTATTTGTTTTTTTTTTTGTTGTTGGCATTATATATTTAATTATTTTATTTATTTTATTGATCAATAATTTTAATCCTTAACAAAAATTTTTTAGAAACACCCTGATAAACTTGAATTGTATGAAGATCACAAACAAATAAAAAAGAAAAAGCTGTTGAATTGTAGTAAATCTATAGCTCGGCGAGTAACTTGCCGATTTGATCAAAAATTGTTTGATAACAATTGTACAAATTTTATTTTGGGTTAAACATGCTAGCGTTGCGCACTATCGAAAGTGAATCTTTTAAAAAAATTTTTGAAGGTTTGTTTCTTTTACAATAGAATTATATTAATTATTTTGTATTGATCGGAAAAAAATATTACTATTCAGTATAACTTTTTAAAGTTATTTTTAATATAATATGATATATCAAGTATAAAATTTTTATCAATGCATAATCGATGTAATAGTAAACTTAATTTGTATTAAATTTGATTTAATTTTTAGATTTAAATATTAAAAATGGGGACAACGAATTAAAATTTCTCAATCATTATTCTATTGAAAAAATGCAGAAAAATTATACGTTGAGCATTTGAAAATATTGAAAGTAGAGTTGGGCCTCCACCAACATGTATGTACTACTGCAGATTTGTGGAGCTCAGCAAAACGCAGTTTTCTAGGAGTAACAGTACATTGGGTAATCTATATATATAAAAAATTATTTAAGCTGAAAGGAGTAAAAACGTATAAAAATGTCGAAATCTTTAAAAACTCTGAACTTTAAAAAATCTCAATATTTTTTCACGAAAATTTATTTTAAGTTTCTAGACGTTATTCCAAACAACGTTTGTATGGATTTTCCTATATCTTAATTAGGCCAAAAAATACAATTTCGGATAGATAAATTTTTCATAATTTGACTAATTTTTAAAAACCACGCAAATCTTAATGTTTTTTCACGAAATTTTTTTACAGCTCTTAGGCAATATTTTGAACATCTTTTCGTAAGGATTTTGAAAAATATCAATTAGGGCAAAATTTTCAAGTTTTCAAATTTTCAACATTTTTTGATTATTTTCTCCCGGGGTTGAAATTTCACCGGGGGGTCCTTTTAAGTTATCGTCCAAGAAAGAAAATTTTTCGTCGACGAAAAATTTTGATTACTTAATTCTTGTTATTTTTGCTGTTTCGTCGACGAAATTTTCTTCGGTCATCCAAAGAAACTTCATCTTTATCAAATAAAAAGTTTCATCGACGAAAAGGATCTTATTTCTTTGATGAAAAAAAAATGAGGAAACATTGTTTAATTTTTTAAATGCTGAAAATGAAAATTTTGTTATATAAAAAAATATTCCGTCGATGAAAAATTAAAAATAAGTTTTCGTCTATGAAACCTATTTTTCTTCAACGACACTTAATTTTTTTTTTCGACGATGACAAAGCCTTGCTAAAAATATTGTGGTGTTTTTAAACAAAAAATTGTCTAGATTTTCGTCGACGAAAGTATTTTTTGTCGAATAAAGAAGCTTATGCCTGACCCTCTCATTTTAAATCGTTAATGTTCAAATTATTCTACAGATTGATGAAAACAGTTTTGAAATAAAGTCAGCTGCTCTTGCCTTAAAGAGATTCCTTGACATTCATTCTTTTGACAACATTGCACAAAACCTAGAAGCTATACACAGTTTCTACGGATTAAACGAAGAAAAAATTGTTGGAACTGTGACCGATAATGGATCTAATTTTGTAAAAGCTTTTAAAGAGTTTGGTGTGATTGATAACCCTGAACTAAATTTAAACAGCGAAGGTAACATTTTGTAAAATATAATAAAAATAAAAAATTCTGTATTTAATAATAGTTTTTTGTTTAGATGAATCAGAATACTATGAAAATGATGATGATGATGATGATGATGATGATGATGATGAAGATGTACTTGATGTTAAAGAAGAAGTTAAAGATGACGTGGTAGCTGATGATGACATGGATTTTCAGAATTCCGAGACAACAGATGTAAAACAATTCATCGAAAATATCAAGTATATAGATATTTCTGATTTAAAACTTCCTCGTCATTTTCGATGTGCAAGTCACACTTTAAATTTAGTTGCTTCAAGTGACTACATTAAAATTCTGAAATCAGATACCATATTAATGAACAAGCACTTAAACACCATGAAGAAATGCAAGGAAGTTTGGAAAAATCTTAGATACAGAAAAAGAAGAATTGCTCTTAAAAATTTAGTTGGCATCAACCTAATCAAACCTGTTGTTACCAGATGGAATTCGACTTATGACTCTCTAAAACTTATCTATTCTGTTAAAGAACGACTGCTTGGTTCTGAATTAAAAGTAGTCTTGAAATTGTCAAAATCATTCACAGAAGAAAATTTTCTTTACATCGAGAATTATTTAAATCTAATGAAACCTGTGACTTAAACTATAGATTTACTGCAAGGCGAGACAACTTGTCATTTTGGTTATTTATTACCGTCGCTTCTGAGTTTGCGGAAAAAGTGGAAGAGCGTAAACAACAGTATGCTTCAAACCACAGTAGAACCATTGATTAAGAAACTTGAGAGCAGGTTTTATCATTATTTTAATGTAACATCGGTTAGTGAATCGGCTGTTATCGCTGCTGTGACTCACCCTAAGTTTAAAATAAGATGGCTGCAGTGTCTTTCTGCAGAAAATCAAAGTAGAGTGAGATATCTGATTGACAAATTAACAATATCTTCCAACACTACAGAGGTCACACCGGAAGTCGATACAAATGACTTTTTTGATTTTGGGGATGCAGTCAAAAATCCGATCGAATGTTCATTCAATCATTCCATTGAACCCAATGAAGTGCATCGATTTTTAGCTGAACCTTGTACTAATGATTTGAAGGTAATAAATATTTAATAGTTATATAATTTTCATCATTTCCATTATTTAAATAATTTTCAATTTTCTAGGTTTTGCAAAAATTTCCTGGTGTCAAAAAGATTTTTCTTAAATACAATACGGTTTTACCATCATCCGCTCCGGTAGAACGGCTGTTTTCATTTGCAACGCTATTAGAAATACCTAAATTCAATAAATTAAGTGACGAGAATTTTGAAAAAAGAGTTTTATATAAAGTTAATTACGTGAAACAAGACTTCACGTAATATTGAATGCTTTTTGTTTGTACTTATAATTAGTTTCTTAATTTAAATCAAATTATATTTAGATCTAGTAATGTGTTTTTTTTGTATTGTTATTGTTACAATTTGTTTTGTTATTGTTATACGAAATTTTGTTTCTACGACTTTGATTATTTATATTACTAATAAAAAGTACGCTTTATTCGATGTCCTCGTGTCTTAATTTTTAAATAATACCCCTTGCCATACTTTTGAATATCTCTACTTGTTCGTTTGAAATTCCTCTAAAACATACTCTTTTTTTTTTTAAATATCACGAATTAAATGTGAGATTTATGCATTAACTATGAAAAACAGCTATTTTTCTAGGCTCGATAAATGAAAATTAGGACTTGCTTGGTAAATTACCAACCTATAGAAGATAAAAAAAGAAACTACCTTTGTGTAAATTTTAAAAACTTAAAAAAAAAAAACGTTTACCGGGGTTAACTAAGTGAATAAAATTTTATAGCACTAATGCGTGGAGGCTCGATTTTACACACGCTAACCTAAAACGGCGTATGCAAAATCGAGCCTCCAAGCATTAGTACTATAAAATATAGTATTGTACATGTGTGTTAAAGTGATTTCCCCCTCGTGTGACCATTTTGCACTCGCTTCGCTCGTGCAAAAACGGTCCCACGAGGGACTTTAACGCACTTGTATAATTATATACTATTATGCAATCCAATACTTAAAGGAAAAAAAAAATTTTTTTTTTTTTTTATTGTATTAACTTGAATTAAAATTGTTTTAACTCAAAATTTTAATTCAAAACTAACTTAGGGTATTGAATTAAATATTTTTTAATTCAGAACTAAATTGAGTTCTTGAATTAAACTATTTTAATTCAGAACTAAATTTAGTTCTTGAATTAAAATATTTTAATTCAGAACTAATTTGAATTCTTGAATTAAACTATTTTAATTCAGAACTAAATTGAGTTCTTGAATTAAAATATTTTAATTCAGAACTAAACTTAGTTCTTGAATTAAAATATTTTTAATTAAAAAAATAATTTTGAATTTCAATTATTAGTTAAAGAATTCCAAAATTCTGCAACCCTGGTTGGAAGTTTAATGTTAGGCAAAATTCAAAATAAACGTAGACCAAGCGCGCGTAAGCACTTTTTGAATGTAAACTCTTTTTTGAAAGGATAATATTTCCCCTTGGATGGTATTCTGGATTTTTAAGCTATCTTACGTATTACGTAAAATAAAGTAATGGAACGCGGACGTTTATTACGTGAACCAGTGTCCCAGAAAAAAGAGATAAGACTTGTGAAGCTAACGCCCCCAAAAATTAAATATTTTAGAAAATTATTTTTTTTGAGACCACTCGATTTCTCCTATTCTGCAAGAATATTCTCCGCAAAAATCACATTCTGCGAGACCTTATTATTACTGTAATTCAATATCAAATAAACAAAATCCCAGGGCGGTAGGTCTAATTTAATTTTTTTAACTGCTTAAAAACACCGTAAATGAACTTTTGAAGTAGTCATTGGATTTCTCCCATTCTGCTAGAAACGTCAGTATTTTTTCTAATCGATTTACCTATTAAATAATTAATTATGATCAATAAACGGAAATGCCATCAATTCGCCTGGTAACTTTGCCAAGTGACTTTTGGGGCGGATCATAAAATTTGAGATTACTTAAAAATACGATTGATTTTTGAGTATGCATTTATAAAAATGGAAATCTTCTATTCTGCGAGGCCTAATAAGTTTAACGTTGCCTAAATCTTTTATCATTATGTATTTTTCAAAACTTAGTATTGTGAGTGCCGTGTCGTCTGCCAGATGCGACGCTATCCGTCAGTTGGCTTGCTGTTAAGGTGGGCTTTGGGCTGACTGCTGAGTGCTGACTCAAGGTGGTTTTTTTATTAATAACAATTTTCATCACTCGTTTATCTTTTTAAAAAATTTTTAAGCTGTCTCTTTTTTTTTGGGACACTGGTTTACGTAATATACGTCCGTTACGTTATTTTACGTAGTACGTAAGATTGCGTACATACTTTGAAGATCCAGAATACCCCTGCAACAAGCTGGGGCACTGAAATTTGATTGCTTGCTAGCACAATCAATCCAACCAAAACTAGGACTTTAGTCGATAAGCCGGAAAATAAAAAAACTATCGACATGAAATGGGTCTACCTAAAAAAACCAACAGTAATCACAAGACTCTGCTAAAAAAGGAAACGTTTGAAAAATGTTTTTCACCATCCGATCAGTCGAAATATCAACTTTCTCATTAAGTAGGTTAACTTAGGAGTTCTACTATACTGACGTTTTAACAGAGAGGAAAGAATTATTAAAGTACGGAGACCGGACTAACGACATAAACATTGCTCCGAGTATAAGTACCGTCAAGTTGTTTTGATATTTATGTTGATTTGATACGCTGTTCTTCCTATTATCAAAAACGTAACATCTATTAGTTTTAAAATAATTTATGCTCAAAAAATTTATGGTAAATAAGTTAAAATTTGCATAATTAAAAATCATAGTTTTTCTTTTTTTTTTTTAAGTACAGAATTTCCTAACCTTGCAAAAGCAGAAAATATTTTCAAAATACCTCAAATTAATCAATTTATTAAGAAAGCACCAGATGATATTTATTTGTGTGATAAAGTAAAAACTATGGTACGGCAAAGCGGGTAGCTAAATACTTGAAACTTCAAACTGATTCATAATCGAACATGTCCAAATAAATACTATATTTATTCTATAATATAAGTATTTTTGTAGTTGATTACTTGCCCTACGTTATATTCAAAACGTTGAGGAGTTTTAGTTGTTTACTTGATATTTTAAGGGCTCATAAGACACAAAAAAAAGTTATTGAATATAATTTTTATTGTTATACACGACGTTTCGTCATTTTCAATGACCTCATGAGGTGACATTAATATTTTTAAATTATAACATAGTTAATAGTCATTGGAATTTATAATACATAATACATGTCAGTCTGACTCATGTTGCTTAACCGTAAACATGTACCATGTTGCTTTTTATTGTTATACATGACAAAACGTCGTGTATAACAATAAAAATTATTATTCAATAATTTTTTTTGTGTCTTATTAGCCCTAAAAATATCAAGTAAACAACTAAAACTCCTCAACATTATTTATGCTATTTGTTTCTTGACATATGCCAGATTTTAAACTTAGGGAGGGATGGTTATTTTAAAATAGTGCACTCTAATTAATAGCAGCTGTAGTGTCATTATTTAACTCTGATGATTTTGTGACAGTCGATGTTCCAGATTCCAAACTTGAATTTTTATTTAATATTAAGTTTTGATTTATTTTTTCAGATAAATTTACATTGGGCTTCAAAGATTTAGATTCTTTGGATTGGTTATAAATAAGCTTCACAGGTTCTTTGGCCAAAGAATCATCAAGAAAAGATTTTTTACTAGTTAATATATCTGATGATTGATTTACAGTAGATTCTAAATGAACTTGATTAAATTCAAAATTTGAATCAGTCGAATTTTCATCAATGACTTTCAAAAAGCTACTTTCAGATCTATTACTAGAAGTAACTTTAATTTCATTCTGTACATTAGTTTTTTCTAATACTGTACTACAAGACTGATTAGTAATTTCATTACTAAAATATGATTCTGAAGCAGAAGATGGACCTGGACATATCTGAGGATCAGTAGATCCATTCACAATTCCTGCATAGATCTTTTGCTTACCTCTGATTGAATCTCATATGTAACCTGTTAATACATAAAATTTTTGTTAAAAAAAAATTCAGAACATCAACTCAAAAAAGATGAAGTAAACTTGATAAATAATTTCCTTGTGCAACTTTGGAGGATTTCCAACCTCCCAATTTCATCATCATAGTTTCACTGGCTTCGGATTCTGCTAATAATGTAGCTGCACTAGCTCTCAACGAATGCCCTGTACATTTTTTGGCATTTTTCAAGTTTAAGTAGGCACCTATGGTTTTTGGCATGTCGCCAATTTTGTTTTTTCCTATGTTTTGTCGAGTGCACTTGCCCTGCTAATGATTGGTGAATAGTCTAATGTCACTAAAGTCGTTTGGTTTCAAAGAAATGTAGGATTTTACTTTATTATAGAAATCTGAACCAATTAAAAATTGTCGAGGACCATTTCTTCGGCTCATTTATAGTTTCTAGAAATCTACTGTTACCGATGTCCTCAATATAAGACAATTCTAATTTAACAATTTCATCACACCTCATTGCACCGCAAATACCAAAGATCAACACAACCTAAAATATGTATAACTAGTACCACTCAGCGCGCTGCAAGCGCGCATAGGAAAGAAACAATGATTGTAACCTCAAAAGGCACTTTTCGAATTTTTTAAAAACTGCTCCACCAATCAGCTCACGAATAAAATCTTACATTGAAAATCTCACCAAAATGGCGATATCTCTCTTTTATAGATAGATTTTCAATATGTAATATTACAACAAAAATAACACTGAATAACTATATATATATAAAAATACCTTGGTCGCTAAATAAATATAATCTGGAGTTTCTTTAAGAAACTTTGTGATGGACTCCCAAGTAAATGTCAAAGTTTTCTTCGGTTTATAACCTTTAGAATTTACTTTCACAAAACATTCAAGATTTTGAAATTTGGTGATATCTATATTTTCTTTATTGTTCAAAGTTGATTTAATACTCCAAATCATATTTGGCTTGAATTTTTAAATTACTTTTAAATATAGTACCAAATAAATCTCATCAGAATTAGATAAACAAAATTTATGATTTGATTGCCATTTTTTGTAAGCATAATACTTAAATAAGTATTTATCCCCTGACTTTTTAGGCAAAGTTTCATCGTCAATGATTGCTTGAGCTTCTTCATCGAAGTTTCTTACAACCTTTTCCTCATCTCCAAATTCAATACCAGAAACAACATCCATTTTTCAAAATAAAAAAAAACTCCAAATAATAATCCAATAACACAATTGAACACTTTATACATAAGCGTGATCTAAATAAATGAACTTGAAACTGCAATAACTTGCATACGCTGTAGTTTTATTTTGATGTCTGCCCTTGACCAGTACGCCCTCGCTCCGTTCGTGCCTGCAAATGCTAGGGCAGCCATGAAAAAAAAAAAAAAAAACAAAAAAAAAAAAAAAAAACAAAGGCTTTCAAGCAGGGAGGAAAAAAAAACATGGCCGCACTCGGCTTAATCAGCTGAATTAAATTATACGGATTATGATAATAAATAAGCGCACTTTCGACAACAAATAGTGAAAAATAGAGTACTACACATGGTAGGAAAGGAGCAATATATTATACTTTCGCGTCAGTAAAATTCAAACCTCGAAACTGTTGCTTAGTTATTTATGTATCAACCGCATGTTTATTGAACAGATAGATGTTGAAACTGCATTTTTAAATGAGAAAGTAAAAACTGAGGTTTACATACATCAACCGGAAGGTTACAAAAAAAAGTCCGTGAAAAGTCGAGAAGTTGCAAAAAACACTTTATGGTGGGAGTGAAAGTTCTGTAGTATGGTATGAGACTCTGAACAAGTGTCTAGAAAAGTTGGGATTTGAATGTAATAAACATGAAAATTGTTTGTATAAAAGTGTTAAAACGGAAGACTGTATGTATTTATTGGCATTTGCCGATTAAATAATTATTGGTGTTGTAAATAAAGGGATCGTGGATCGTGAAATAAAGGTTGAGTATGGTTAAAATAGTTATTATAAGTTTATTGAATATAATAAATACTTGGCTTCGATAAGCCTTACATCGCGGGACCGTACGCGCGAGAGACTATCTTCGCCGTCGGTCTTCGTCAGTAGCTTCAGAACACACGCATGCGGATAGCAGTTATGCACACGACACTTATACCGCGTGTATTCAAATAATAATATAAACGATGTCGGAATATTCACCTAATTCAACACGCCTCCTTGAATTTACGACATTTCACTTTTATCTTAGTAACTGTTCTTACAATCTAATTGTTTCAAATTAATCTTAACGCATTTCTAATCTTAACAAATTTCGTTTCATCTAAACTTTTAGTAAATAAATGAGCCAAATTAAATTTAGAATCTATCTTTATAATATCAATCACGCCATTCTCATAATTCTCATTAACATAATGATATTGCACTTCAATGTGCTTCGAATTTTTTTGTAAAATTACCGTATTTTGCAATTGCTCCCGCACCAGAATTATCTTTATAAATTTTTATCGGTTTTTCTATTCTCAAATTAAACGATTCATTTAACAAATTTTTTAAAAATAAAATTTCAGTTACTGCTTCCGATAAAGCAGTGTATTCAGCAAAAGTTGAACATTTTGTCACTACATTCTGTTTTTGCGTTTTCCAATAAATCCAATTTCCAAAAAGTCTAATTACAAAATCGGTTGTTGATTTTCTATCTATATAATCATCCGCAAAATCTGAATCAACCATACAATCTAATTTTACTTTATTTACATTCTTATCATTATATGTTAATTTTAAATTCTTAATTTTATACAGATATTTTAAAATTCTTAAAGCATATTTATAATGTGTTTGATCATAACAACTTTGAAATCTATTTAAATAATTAAAACTATAAGTAATATCCGGTCTAGTGCCTGTGCTAATATATAATAATTTGCCAATTATATTTCGATATTTTATTCTTTCATCAACATACGCTTGATTTAATTTCAAACTACTCTCCATAGGAGTTTCATATAATTTCGCATTTTCAAGATTATATTTTTCAGCCAAAGATTCAATATATTTTGTTTGACTTAAAGTCGTCAATCTGATATTTTTACTATAATCTACATCAATACCGATATAACTCTTGATTTTCCCAAATCTTTCATAACAAATCTTTGCATTAAACTAGCTTTAATCTCTCTGATTTTATCAAGATTTTTGCAAACAATCAACAAGTCATCAACAAAAACTAAAATATATATTGGATCTTTGCCTTTGTTATTTACATACAAACAATAGTCATAATTACTTCTTTTAAATCCTACCTTTTCAATAAAGCATTAAAACATTCGTACCAAGATCTAGAGCTTTCTCGCAAACCGTAAAGAGCTTTCAATAATTTACAAACTTTATTCTTACCAGTTTCATAACCTTTAGGTTTATAAATGCAAACTTTGGATTTTACGTTGCCATTTAAAAATGCTGCCTCAACGTCCATTTGTTCAACAAATAAATTATTCGCACAACTGTAACTTAATAGAATTTTTAAAGTTTGCATTTTACCGACAGGTGAATAAACATTTTCTAAGTATTCTTTCTGTTTAAAACCTCTAACTACTAGTTTGGCTTTATAAGTATCATCTTTTTTCTTTTTATAAATCCATATAACATCAATTTTTTTCTTATCTTTAGGTTTGTCAACAACTACCCATGTTTTGTTTTTATTTAAACTTTCAGTTTCGGAGTTCATTGCCTTTTGCCAATTTTTCCATTCGCTGGAGTTTAGCGCCTCCTCGAATGTATTCGGTACATTCGCATTTACATAATTGACATAAACACAATGTGTTACAGGATTACCGTATCTTTGAATAGGACTTCTTTTTCTACTCGATCTTTTAGGAAAAGTCAAATTTTCATCAATCATTTCATCAATATTCTCAACATTACCGCGCTCGCTTGAAATATTTTCATCCGATTCATACTCATTATCATCATTATCTCTCTCAGAATCATCCTCATTCTCTAACCTGAAATTAATATAATTTTCCTCATCAACATTTTCATTCTCGCTCATATTCATTTTTTTCAAGCAAATTAATTCTTTCTCATTCTCGATTACTTTGACGTTTCTGGCATTAATGACTTTGTTATTTAACAAAACTCTCTAGCTATCATTATTATAACCAACTAAAATACCTACTTTAGCTTTATCATCCCATTTACCTTTCCTTAAAACTTCAGGGAATCTCACAAAAACTTTACTGCCATAATTCTTTAAATGTTTCACATTAGGTTTATTGCCAAAAAATATTTCAAAAGGAGTTTTATTCTTCAGAGTATTAGCAATTGTATGATTTTTTAAATACGAGCCTGTTTTTATAAATTCAGGCCAATACCTGTTATCAATTCCCGCTTCCCGGGCTAAATAACGACCGATATCTATTGCGGATCTGTTGTATCGTTCTGCTACACCATTCAATTCGTGTACGTAGCTTGGGCATGATGAAAACTCAATGCCCTTATATTTAACAAAATTATAAATTTCGCGATTTGAATATTCTTTCCCGTTATCACAACGTAATTTCTTTACTTTTTTACTAAAAAGATTCTCGACTAAATTTACGTATTCTACGAAACAACCTGCTTTTTCATTTTTAATCTGAATGCAGTAAGTCCTCGTACACTTACTGTAATCATCTATAAAAGTCAAAAAATATTTTTCTCCACAATAACCAGTAGTTTTATGTGGATCATTCAAATCGGTATGGATCAATTCTAAAATCTCCGACAATTCAGTTCTCTCAATTATCAAATGGTACATTTGCCATTTTACTCTGTATACAGTTCGCGCATTTCAAAATATCATTTTCTAGCTTAACTGGCAAACCTTCAAGCAGTTTATTTTGAACTAATTTATTTAAATATTGAAAATTTACATGGCCTAAAGCCCAATGCCATTTTTCTGTATCTGTCAATTTCAAAGTATTTGCATAAAAATTTTCATCTTCATTTTTATAACAAAACTACCCAAAACGTATAAATTATCAATTTTATTTGCAATAGCTATCAATTTCCTATCATTGTTGTAAATTTTTGAGTTTTTATTTTTAATCACAACAGTGCTAGATTTACTTATTCTAGAAATACTCAAAATATTTTTTCTTATATCATCAACAAAATGAACATTCTTTAAATCAACATGAACTATGCTATAATAATTTTTAAAAATATTTTAATTTTTCCAACTTAGTCGCTTTTATAATTTTGCCATCTGGCAACTTAACATTAATTGGATTTTTTAAATTTACTTACTCACAAAAATAATCCTCGCTGTTAACTATGTGATCTGTGCAACCACTATCTAGCAACCACTTTATTTTATTTTTATTTTCACAAGAGCCGCAGTGGCTCCGAGCTAGAGCGCGCGCCTTCCAATCTTGGGGTCGTGGGTTCGAGCCCGGGTCTTGGCGATTTTTTCGAGTGTTTTTTCACGCGTTCAAATTGTCGGGATTAAGTCCACTGTAGCTTAGGTGAGCTAGGATGCCCTAGATCACTTATTCCAACTCGGACATCCTAATGGCCGACTAAATTCTCTCCGAAAACATTGACCAGCCGCGAGTCCGAATCGCAGGAATAAAGTTGACCGATGCCCGACCGGAAAAAGTGTGTAAGTCTGATTACTCAACCGGGTTGAGCTTGAGTATCCCGATGCGCTTGCGGCTAGTAGGGTCGACTGAGTCCCCGAAAACCAAAATGCAAGCATCGCTCGAGAGATTCGCTCAATCGGGGTTTCTTAAAGGGGTTATTAGAGTAGGGACACAAAAAGCGAGAATTGGGCAGAAACCACGTTAAAAAGTATGAGAAAGGCAAAACAGAGACAACTGTATAAAACAACTTAGAGTAGGTGGCGTGGGTCCCTCACACATATGTGGTTGATACCCCCCTTGTAATGGGTCTTTACCTACAAGCGAGGTTGCCAGGATTAAATAAAAAAAAAAAATAAATAAATAAATAAATATTTTTATTTTCACTTAAACTTTCACTCAAACTATTCACGTGCACTTCCGTCGCCCAGCTCTCGGTGTCGCTTCACTGCTCGATGTCCTCCTCGTCCTCGACCTCGATGAACACCACCTCTGCCGTTGCCTCGTTGGTTGTCTCGCTGACCTCGCTGATAGTATTGAGCTCCTCTACCTCGGTGAGAGTGAGCACCTCTGCCGTTGCTGCTTTGTTGTTGTTGTGGACAATCATTTTTGTAGTGCCCGAATTTTCCGCATTGGAATCAAGTACTTTTTATTTTTGCATTGAAAGTACTAACACTTGGTTTTTTATTCATTTCACTTTTACAAAAACTTTTCTCTTGTATTTTTGCTTTCACAAGATCCACTGTTCTGTCTTTAGCTGGCACTAAATCGATTAAATCACCGATATAACAATAACTTATTGGTAGAGCATTAATAATATATTGCATTTTTTCTTCATCACTTATTTTACCAACGGCAGCTTTGAAATTATTGCATGCCTTTTCAAAATCCACAAAAAATTCTTCAGGTGTGTCATAATTTTTAAACTTCACTTGTTCTAGCTTGTGTTCGTTTATTATTTGTAGAGTTGTAGATTCCTTTGCGTACATATTTTTCAAAACATTCATCATCTCTAGAGTCGTCTTGCATTCACGTACATACTCTAGCTGTTTGTTAGAAATTGTGCTGATCAAAATTGTTTTTGCTTTTGAATCCTTCCTTTTCCAATCTTCTGTTTTTTCACCGGCTTCTTTTTCTCGTTCTGCTGGTTCTAAACACTCTTTATAATCCAATGAAGCCATTAATCTGAACTTCCAGTTCTCATAATCAATCCCATCAAAAATATGAAATTGAGATATCCTCGACAATTGATTATTTAGCCATTTTTAGTTTTAGTTTTATACTCTCTTCTATGTATAAATTTACTTTCAAAACATTAATTAAACCTCTTAGAAATCTCTTTCTTAAATAATTTCTATTCTCTTTACTAATAGAAATTTCCGAGGAAATTTCCGTAAATTTCGACTCTTCACTGTTATTTATTTTGTCTTTTATCCAATTAAACATTTGCTATGTTCATTTAATTAAAAACTCGATTTTCAAAAAATCTCAACATGTGCTTAACCTCACTTTTTGCCATGCGCTCGCTAGAACCTCGCGACGCGCCATGCGGTTTCACAAAATTAAATCCTCGTGCATCAACCTTTTGCACGAATTTTTTCTACAGGCTTTTCACGCCTCTCACTTACTTAGCTTCTAAGCTAATTATTCGTAAAAATATTTTCCATGCTCCTTAAAAAGGTGGCATGGAAAGAGAAAAATTTTCAAGCACATGTTTTTACTAATCGAACCTTTTCTTACTTTCTAACTGGACTTATTTTTCACTAAACCACGCTCTGCTACCATGTTGTAAATAAAGGGATCGTGGATCGTGAAATAAAGGTTCAGTATGGTTAAAATAGTTATTATAAGTTTATTGGATAAAATAAATACTTGGCTTCGATAAGCCTTACATCGCGTGACCGTACGCGCGAGTACCAGAATGAAGAGAGAGTGTCTTCGCCGTCGGTCTTCATCAGTAGCTTCAGAATACACGCATGCGCATAGCAGTTATGCACACGACACTTATACCGCGTGTATTCAAATAATAATATAAATGATGTCGGAATATTCACATAATTCAACACGCCTCCTTGAATTTACGAAATTTCACTTTTATCTTAGTAACTGTTCTTACAATCTAATTGTTTCAAATTAATCTTAACGTTTCTCTAATCTTAACAAATTTCGTTTCATCTAAACTTTTAGTAAATAAATCAGCCAAATTAAATTTAGAATCTATCTTTATAATATCAATCACGCCATTCTCATAATTCTCATTAACATAATGATATTGCACTTCAATGTGCTTCGAATTTTTTAGAGAATGTAAGATTTCTTAAGTTTGAATTAATTGAGAGATTTATGATCAAGGATTTGCTAAGAATTGAGGACTAAGATTACTCATAAGAGGAATAATTAGACCATGTTTGACACAATTAGAATTTATTGTTGAGAAATATATAATTACAGAAACAAAAAATTAGAATAATCTTTTAGAGGCCATTTTAAAGTTAGAGCAAGCTAGCTATACCCATAAATACATTAAGTATCGTAATTTGATTAGTGAGTTATTATAATAAGTGCATGTACTAGACCTGATATTTCTTAGAATGTAAATTATCTGGATAGAATTCAGAATTGTTAAAACTTAAAACATTAATTTTGAGAATGATAGGATATTGTTTTAAATCAAAAATAATGAGACACTTTTTTTTTTTCATTCCCTAAAGATCATAGTGCAATTAATATGCACTTTTGAACTTTCAAACTTGATATTGGGTAAAAGAATTTTCAAATATATTGTGCGTTTCAGGATATCAAATTGGATAAAAAATACTTTTTCAAAAAATAGAGCATTAAATTATTTTTCAATTCATTCATGAAAATTTTTTCAACACTCCACCTTTGCACTGAAATTGCTAGTTTAAAACAAATTTTTAAATACATTTTTGTCAAAAACACCAGATTTTTTTCTGGTAAAATCTCTCGAGCAATACGCCAAACTGGCATAGTCAAGCCCAATGACTCTTTACCCCTACACTGAAAGAAGGATTCGAGATCTGATATCGAAAACAGTACATAACCTGTATGGGTTAGGGTGTTTGTGGTCGGGCCACGCGTCGAGTTCGCAATCAGATTGCGAACTGTTCGAACCCGGATGTCGTAAGGGCGTACGTAATCCTCGCAGTACTAACTAAGAAAACGCTGCATTCACACAGAGTTCGTTACTTGTGCTAGTTCATCCCTGCAGCTTGAGAATTCATCTGCGAATTGCCCGCCAGTTTTCTTCCTCCGCAACCGCCGATTTGTTGTGATGAATGTAGTTATCTTTTTCTTTAATACTTACAGTTTTTACAATGAAGGATTTTTTTAGAGATTACAGTTTTGATAATACAGTTAAACCTCGATAATTGCAATCTCGATAATTGGAATATTTCGATAAATGGAATTTTTTTTTGACTACGAATAAAAAATGTATATACTAACCAGGTTAAATAAAATCGATAATTGGAATTTCGATAATTGGAATTTTTCGATAAATGGAATTTTTTTTAGACTCCGAAGCAAGATTTCAAATTTGATAATTGGAACTTTTAAATCAAAAATCATTAAAATAACCCGTTGTCAAAGCTATCTGTGTATTGTCTGTTAATGAGTTTCTGGTTCACCGAAATTTAGTTTTGCTTCGGCATGCTAGTAGCTTCAAAGCTTTTCTAATAAACACACGTGTCGGTTTGTCATCCGAAATGGAAACTAATAATAATAAACGAAAGCGAAGCTACAAGACTTTAAGTTTAGAAGACAAAGTGAAAGTAATTCGTGAAGTTGAAAAAGGTGTTAAAAAACAAAAAAGTATTGCTGCCAATTTCGGAATACCCCCCAATACTTTGACAAATATTTTAAAACGAAAAGATAAATATTTATCGGCCCTTAACGAAGGTGATTTTCTGCCCGATAGAAAACGATTGAAAAACTCGTTCGTGCCACTCTTGGAAAAAGCCGTACTTCAGTCTGCTCAAAATTTACGCAACTCTCACCCTGAATTTCCAATTTCTGGTGAAATTCTTCAAGAAAAAGCCCGAAACTATGCATCTGAGTTAGGGTATGCCAACTTTAACGCCAGTTCGGGTTGGCTCTCCAATTTTAAAAACAGGAATGGCACATCAAGTAAAGTTATGAGTGGAGAGAATGCCTCAGTTTCGGACGAAGACTGCCAAACTTTTGTCAAAAATGTTTTGCCAGGACTGTTGAAAGATTACTCTGAAGATGACATTTTTAATGCCAACGAGACGGGTCTATTTTGGAGATGCTTGCCAGATAAAACTTTTGATTTTAAAAACGAAGCCTGCCATGGAGGTAAAAAGAGTAAAGAGCGTATTAGTGTAATGGTTGCAGCAAATATGTCGGGAACAGAAAAATTATCCTTGCTCGTCATCGGAAAATCTAAAAATCCACGCTGTTTTGGGAAAAAAGGAGTCAAATCTCTTCCAGTGAATTACACTCATAATAGAAAAGCTTGGATGAATAGTGAAGAGTACGAGTTGTGGTTAAAACGTATTGATGCAAAATTTCACAGGCAGAAAAGAAAAATTCTATTCCTTGTTGACAATTACCCAGCTCATCCTAAAGTTTTGAGGTGTCGACTCACAGCAATTACGGTATTTCACTTGCTCCCAAACACAACTTCTAAGCTGCAGCCAATGGATATGGGCATCATCAAGAATTTAAAATTTTTCTTCAGGAAAAGATTAGTGAAAAAACTTCTTGATGGACCGAGTAAAAATAATCCTCTTGTGATCGATCTTCTACAGGCGATAACTCTATTGGCGAAAGCTTGGGATGCTGTCAAAACAAGTACAATCGCCAATTGCTTTCGAAAAGCTGGTTTTTTCATAAACTCGGAGCAGGTCATTGAAGATCTTGAGCCCCCCGTTGAAGCACTTAGTGAGCCTCCAGAATGGATTCAGCTTAACAAAGAATTAAGATCGTAAGATCTATTAAGATGTATTCGTGCAATCTTGAAGGGTAAGTGCATGTATGAGTTAGTTAATCTCTAATGTTAATGATCAAATTGCATTAGTAAATTCATAACCTACAATCGCATAAATGAAGTTTTGTCTATACTGCATCATTTTTATCTATTTTAAAAATCATAAAAATGTTTTGTAGATAACGAAGTTTAAGTTGATAACTTTTTCGCTATCGATGATGAGCTATTAAAAGATTTGATAAAAGGTGAACCAAACAGTTATGATTTTGTTATAAAATATAGTTTTGAAAAAGGGCGATTAGTAGAAAAGTGTAAAGAAGAAAGTGCTGAAGTGAAAGAATCGGATGATGCTTCTCTAGAAGACAATGAGATATCCTGTAGTATAAGTAATTTTTCATTGAATACTCTGAAAAAAATAGCTTCATTTGAAAAGTAAATAAATATTCTACTATCACTAAACTTTTGTAGGTTTTCATTTTGTTGAAAATGATTTGTATCATTTTTTAAATGACCCTAAGAATATCGCTGGTCGAATAGTCTTGGGAAAGTATAAATATTTAAAAGAAATAGATGATCACCGATTAAAAGAACAAGCAATTTTTCTGCAATTGCTTAATAAACCACCAGGGTACATGTAAGTTATATTGTCTCTCACTACTGCATCATTTAATTCTAATGCTTACATAAAAGTAATTTTAGTTTGAAGTATGCGTGGTCAAAAAGAATGTTTCACATTTTTTAAAAATCAATCAACAGTACATAACTTTATTTATTACAAACTATGTTTGTTGGATGTTGTGTTTTTCAACTTCTAATAAAAATTCATGTAATTAAAACAACTTTTAGTTTTATTTTAAACCAACTTTTATTTATTTCTGTTTAGACCGCAAAGAGAAGATTTAATTTATCTTAGAGATCAGATATGTGAACTGATACCGACTCTTACTCCGGACTATATTTATTCCGAGTTTAAAAGAAATGAATATGATGAAAAAGTTAGAGCAAAAGGCAGTTTGTTATCAACTTCTTCAAATCTTAGAAAGCATCTAAGGAAAGCTCGCTTGATTAATACTTATGAAGAAAGTAATGATAGTTACCTAGAAGAAAAGATAGATTAATCAGGTAATAAATAATTGTGAGTTTTGTGAAACATTTTTTAAAATTTGTGCGGTAAGAAAAATTTTTTTTTTACAGATATAAAAAATTTATTTGGAGAGCAATCTATAATATCAGAAGTTGATGCATTTAACTTTTGGGATGAAAGTTATCCTGAAAGAGAAAAGTTATTCAATGTTGCTGAAAAGAAAAAAGTAAAAATAAAAGTTTACTTTGAAAGTTTTCAACAATTTTTGAAACCACCTATTGGCTTAAATCTGGTAAGAATAATATGAAAAAATTACAATGTAAAAAATAATTCAAAACTTGCAAACAAATTATAATTTTCTTACCTTAAAAATTTTTTTCCAGCTTCAAGCTGATTTCTACAAAATTATCAAAAACTTGGCATCAAAACCAGACACAAATTCAGAACTTTTGAGTTCATGTAAAACTGTTTTTGTTGATTCATGGCCTGATAATGCTAAAAATATTGTAAAATATTGTCAAGCTAGCAGAATTCCGGAAGTTGAAGCATTTATAAAAGAAAATAAATCACTCATAGAACTTGGTAATTTTTTCTATTTAATAAAAGGAATTCTGTGTTTTAGTTATAGTTCAAAAATATTTATATACATGTAGATTCATGTGTTTATGGTGAGGAAATGAAATAAAATTAGCCTTTTAATTGATTTAAAGGTTAAAAAAAATTTTTGCAATATTTCACTTAATTAATGTAGCTTTAACTTTTTTATAATACTAAGATTGCAAACACGCTATATTATTATAAAATTGCATAAGTTTTTGTTTTTGATTTTTCTTTTATTGCATTCAGTTAAAAAAGTGAATTTATTAAATAGGCAGGATTTTTTGAAATTTATTACAAACTACTAATTGCTACTTTTATTATTATATTATTAACTACTTTTTTGTTTTATTTAAAAGGTCATTATGATAACATCTTAGCATTATTTTAGCTACCTTTATGCTTGACTCTACCAAAATCTGTTAAAATAACGCAATACCACTCTGTAACTATAAAAAAAGAAGAAATTTCAAAAAATTTCATTATCCTGGCGAAGGTATTTTTAAGATACTTTTTAAAATTGTTAACCGAACAGAATCTATATTCAAAATTTATAGTACCCCTTTTTTTAGGATCGTATGGACGCTGAGATCAAACAGCAGTAGCTGGTGAAGTGGCTGACTGAATACAACTTGCCAATTCTCCCTAACATAGTTCTAATCGGGAGCATAGACAATATTACTCAAAGTCTCATCGTATTAAATGGAGAGAAATATCTTCAAGAATCTCCGGAAAGGGCCGTCGAAGTAAATGTTCAGTGTTTACTGGCATTATATACTTTGCCATACTTGTGCGATTATGTTTATATCGCAATACAAAGACTAATTTATAATATCGCACCCGCCAAAACTCCTCAAGTTGTAACTAAGTTCGTGAACAGTATTCAAAATCCCAAAGTTGAAATTCCAAAAAAAACTGGCAAAAAAAGGAAAACAGATAAAACTTAATTGTGACTAGATTTAATAATTTATTCATTTGTAAAAGGTATATATAATGCCCAGGTGTTCTTAATATCCGATGTCACTACTTAAACTAATACTTAAAAGTAGCTACAAAATTTCTTATATTTTAACCACAATTACTTCAATTTTAAGTTAAAATTTTTAACTAATCAATCTCAATCTTGATGATATTTGACCTAGTATAATTGTTACAAGCTTTGAGTTAAGTATTAGTGTAAAAAAAAGAAATATCATTTTCGGATATCTCAAAATATATTAAAATATTATTTTTATCAAAACTTGTAATACAAAATAAATAATTTTTATTTAAAAAAAAATAATATTAAATTGACCAAAGCTTTAGAGTTTTTTTTATTTGAAAATAAAACAAAAGAGCTAGCTAAGATAACGTTTCGTTATTTAACTTATAAATTTCTTAATTTTGAACTATGATTATTACTATTTTAACAAACTCTGTGTTTGGAGATGTTTAATCTACTTTTATTATTATAAGCTTTCAGTGCAGTATTAGTGTAAGAAAAAGAAATATTTTCTGATATCCAAAGTACTAAGACATTTTTTTTCTTAAAATGTAACAGGTGAAATACATGTATTATAAAATACTCTGCTGCTACACTAATTTTGTTTTGAAATCTGTTTATCTTGGTAAACCTCATTTGTCCCCAACTCTTCAGTCTACTACTACATACATTTTGAACGTTCGTTTTCAGTCCGTCTAAAATTAAGTGTTAGTCTAAGTGTTTACTTTTTTTTTACTGTGATCTTTAAAGTGTTTATTTGATCAATGCATAATCTTTGAAATGTTAAAATCGTTACTGTAAGTATATACCAAATTATTCTTATTTCTTTTATTGAACTTTACTTGACGCGATAAATTTTTTGACTTTTCACTCAGATTATGCCACCTACAAAAAGAAAATCGTCTATAGGACGCTCAATTCCAGCTGCCAAAAGACAACGATTAATGCGTCATGAAGAGAGTGATGAAGCAAGAGCGAATCGTACGTTGCAGAATCAATAAAGAATGAGAATAAACAGATCTAATGCAGCAGAGGAGCCAGAAGTAATAAAAAAAAGAGTTGTTTAATCGCATGGATTTCATTTTTTTCATTTTTTTGTAGGCACAAAGCATTTGACTGTGATTTATTGGTATGAATTCTAAATTTTTTAACTCTTTACTGGTTTTATTGTAGGTACAAGCCAGCACTCCTGCAGCGGTTGATTCTCTACGTCGAAGACTGCGGAGTCGACAAAGAGCCGGTGTTAACAGTGCTAATCATACCGAGCAACCACAAGTAGGGAAACTAAATAACTCACAGATTGATTCGTATGAATTCTAAATTTTTTAACTCTTTACTGCTCTATTGTAGGTACAAGCCAGCAATCCTGCAGCGGTTGATTCTCCATGTCCAAGACTGCGGAGTCGACAAAGAGCCGGCGTTAGCAGTGCTAATCATACCGAGCAACCACAAGTAGGGAAACTAAATAACTCACAGATTGATTGGTATGAATTATATATTTTTTAATTCTTTACTGGTTTATTGTAGGTACAAGCCAGCACTTCTGCAGCGGTTGATTCTCCATGTCCAAGACTGCGGAGGCGACAAAGAGCTGGCGTTAACAGTACTAATCATATCGAGCAACCACAAGTAGGGAAACTAAATAAATCACAGATTGATTGGTATGAATTCTATATTTTTTAACTTTTTACTGCTTTATTGTAGGTACAATTGTTAAAATGGACTGTTAAGAAAGAAAGTGCATTCAACTATAATCCATTAATCGACTATGAAAGCGACAACTCGCTTTCCATTGGTACTATGACTAGTGTTTGTAAGTATTGTTCAGCTAAGAAATGGAAGAATGAAAGAGATGGAATCTGCTGTACAGCTGGTAAAGTGCAACTGCCGATACTTCAAACACCTCCAGATTTTTTGCACGCATTATTGTTTGGTGATCATCCTGAATCGTCTCATTTTTATAAATTTATACGTTGTTACAACTCAGCGTTTCAAATGACTTCATTTGGTGGAAAAGTATGTAATGAAACTGGTTTTATGCCTACTTTTAAAGTACAAGGCCAGATTTACCATCGTATCGGGTCCCTTCTGCCTGCACCAGGCCTTCAAAGCCAATATCTGCAGTTATATTTTATAGGCGACTCTCCAGAAGAAGTTCAGATGAGATGTAATTTGAATGCTAATTTGCGTTCGCACATTATTGCATCATTTATTTATCACATTCACGTGTAATTCAAAATGGAAGGAAATTGAAACCGTTCTTTTTGCTAGACAGCACCCGCATGACCGCTACGACATTATAAGCCGTATATTTCATTTAAAGGTCAAAAAACTGATGCATTTTTTAACGCAAGTGAATATTTTTGGTTCCGTTAAGTGTTTCATGTATTCGGTTGAGTGGCAGAAACGAGGCCTTCCACATGCTCATCTTTTGGTATGGTTAGATAAGCGAATTATGCCTGACGATGTCGATCAATTTATAAGCGCCGAAATTCCCATAAAGACTGTGACCCAAAATTATATGAAATTGTTACTCGGTCCATGATCCATGGGTCTTGCGGAAGTCTCAATCCAAGTTCTGTTTGTATGGTGGATGGTAAATGTAGTAAAAATTTTCCAAAACGATTTGTGTCAAATACTCAAACAGATACCGACGGTTATCCGACTTACCGAAGACGCTCACCAGAAGAAGGTGGTTAAATTTTAAAAATGAAATTGAAATCTGGAGCTTACTGTGACATCGATAACCGATGGGTTGTTCCGTATTGTCCTCTTCTGTCGAGATTATTTGATGCACACATCAATGTAGAGTATTGTCATTCGGGTAAGTCAATAAAATATATTTGCAAATACGTTAATAAAGGAAGCGATCAGGCTACTTTTCGAATCGAAAATAGTGCACCAATTAATTCTTCTGACGAAATCAGTATATTTCAGTCGGGTCGTTACATCAGCTCATCTGAGGCTGCATGGAGAATCTTAGCATTTCCAGTTCATGAACATTACCCGGCAGTTTTTTCATTAGATATTCATTTGGAAAATGGACAACAAGTGTACTTTACTCCGGAAAATGTTGAAAATATCTTACAGCGACCGCCTCGATCTACACTTCTTTCATATTTCAATTTGTGCCATCATGACGAGTTCGCTAAAACTTTACTGTATACACAAGTTCCACAATATTACACTATAAACAAAACAACAAAGGAATTTTCGCGACGAAAGTACGGAGAGCCTGTTGAAGGGTTCGTTGGAGTTTTTAAAGCAGCTGCTTTGGGCCGAGTATATACTATTCACCCTAACAACGCAGAATGCTATTACATGCGCATGTTACTGCATGTTGTACCTGGTCCGACATCTTACAATTACTTAAAAACTGTTGATGGTGTACTTTGTACTACATTTCAAACGGCGTGTCAACGACGTGGTTTGTTAGAAGATGACAATCATTGGCATCAAACCCTTCAAGAAGCTGCTACATCTGATGCTCCAAACAGGCTACGTTATTAATTTGCTGTAATGTTAGACGTCTGTGGTATTACAGATCCAAAAGCTCTGTGGGAAGAGCATAAAGAGAGCTTAGCTGAAGATATTTTGTTTAAGCACCGAACCAGGAGCAACAACTTTGAGTTGCAGTACAGTGACGTAATTTTTAATGAGGATTTACAGGAAAGGATTTTACAGGAAAACTTGAATTCTCTTAGTGGTCGAAAGCTTCGTGACTTCAGTCTCCCACAACCAAATTTTGAATTACGATCTACAAATACAGATGTAGATGTTGGTGAAATGCTTAAATTTGTTCAAGAAAATGAAATCAAATTAACACCTGAGCAGCGAAATGTTTACCAAGAAGTTTTGAGTAGTGTATCTCATAAACTTGGGAAGCTTTTCTTTTTGGATGCGCCGGGCGGGACAGGCAAAACTTTTCTTATTAACTTAATTTTGAATAAACTTCGAAGTGATAGCCAAATTGTTTTTGCGGTGGCTTCCTGTGGGATTGCAGCAACTTTATTACAAGGTGGAAAAACCGCTCATTCTACCTTCAAGCTACCACTCAACTTACATCATCAAGATCAACCAGTCTGCAATATAAAAAAAGGATCCGAATTAGCTAAGTTACTGCAAAGATGTTGATTTATTGTGTGGGATGAATGTACCATGTCAAATAAAGCAGCTGTTGAGGCTTTGGATAGGACCTTGCAAGACCTAACTGGTAATTCGAGTTACATGGGTGGTAAAACTGTTTTATTTTCAGTTGATTTCAGGCAAACGTTACCAGTAATTGCAAAAGGAACTAGAGCAGATGAGGTTCGTGCATGCTTAAAATCTTCTTACATTTGGCCGAAGATAATTCGTTTACACTTGACTACAAATATGAGAGTTTATTTGCATAATAATATTGGAGACGGCAAAATTTCACGAAGGACAGATCATGAAATAGATCTTCCAGAAAATTTGGGAAATTTTGTTGATTCTATTGATGGTTTATTAAATAATGTGTATCCTAATCTGCATGATTTACAAGAAAAATCGTCCGATTGGTTTCGTCAGCGAGCAATTTTAGCAACAAAAAATGATACGTTTGAGTGTATAAACAACTTACTATTAGATAGATGCAGTGGAGAAACAGTGACATACGCCTCCATTGATACCACATTGAACAATGATGACGCAGCCAATTTGCCTACGGAATTTTTAAATTCCTTAAATTTATCTGGTTTGCCTCCCCATGAATGACGTCTAAAACTACATGCACCTATTATGTTATTAAGAAATTTGGCTGCACCAAAGCTCTGCAATGAGACAAGAGTTTTTCACATGGCCAGTTGTATGTTGCCTGTTCTAGAGTTGGAACATCTGAAGGATTATTTTTATTGGCTCCTTCACGAAAGACATTAAATGTTGTTTATCCGGAAGTCCTACGTCGAACTTAGTCTAAATGTTATTGTAAATTCTTTTTTGTATAAACTTATTGTTTCAAGTATTAATGTGCTCATTTTATATTTTAAAACGGTTAACTATACTGTAAACCTATAATAATATTATATTTTAAAACTTATTCTTATTATTGTGAATTATACATTTTTTATTAATGATGTTTGTTTCCAATTTTATTTTCAGTTTCGTGCACTTATTTTTATTGATTTTTGTTTTATTATTCTTTAAGTTGCTGCGGGCGAAGCCGCAGAGGGTTTGCTAGCGTATTATAAAATATAATATAATAATGACTAAAACTTAAAATTTTTTTTTTTTTTTTTAATAAATTCTAAGAGATATCTACGTATGTAGAGTGTTGAAGGTCGTTAATAGTCTTAAAGTGTTTAAAATATTTTGTTCTGTTAATACATGATTAAAAAAAGTTAAAATTAGATTAATTAAAATTATAAAAAATTTGTGCTACATCACAAGTTACAAGTATCTATCGTTATTTGAAAATTTAAGTTTGAATACAGTATTGGTACTTAACTTTAAAATTTAAAAAATTATTCATAAGATTATTCTATTAATAAATTATATTAAGTATATTCAACATGAGTTGCGAAGTATTATTTAATTTTACGATTAGTTTTTTACTAACAATTTATGCTGATTCTTTGTACCCAAGAAAAATCGTTCAAGAATTTTTGGACTTTTTAATAAGTTTTACCTTTTCCATTTTTTTGCCAATTTTAAAACATGAAATCATTATAGTTTTGAAAAAAAATAGAGTTAGTGAATCTTGTATTAGTCAAGTCATTTCATGTTTTGATAAGTACAAAAATGTTTTCGATCCAATACAAACTGAGTTTAAGCGATTTGAATATTTTAAACAAATAGGCTACATTGACTATGAAACTTTTTCTTTAGGATATGTTTTCGAATACGCAGTAGTAGGTAATAATATACAACTTCCCGAACATAAGTATGGAGTGTATGCTCCGTTGCGAAAGAGCCTTAAAATGTTTTTGGAGTTACCTGACATGTTTACCAGCATTTTATCATATATGCAAGCGTCGTCTAACGAAAAGAAAGTTATTCATAATATAATTCAAGCCAGAATGTGGCAGCAAAAAATTACAAAAACAAAAAGAAAAGATATAATCTTGCCACTTTTTTATTTTACGACGACTTAGAAGTTCGCAATCCCTTAGGTAGTCACGCGGGGGTAAATAAATTTGGCGCAGTTTATGCTTCAATCGCTTGCCTTCCGCCCGAAGTCGCATCGCGCTTAAGCAGTATAATTTTTTGTATGCTTGTACATTCAGAACATAAAAAAAATAGCAATAATGAAAAAGTATTTAAAAAACTTATGAACGAATGTGAAATTTCTTCAAAGTACGGGAATTTTTATTTGTTATAAGGGTAAAAAAGTAAACATGAAAATCAGACTAGCGCTACTTCTGGGCGACAATTTAAGTATGAATAATATCTGTGGTTTTGTTGAATCGTTTAAGTCTAATTTCTTTTGTCGTATGTGTAAAGCGAGTAAAGGAGTCTGTGCTAATATGGTGCAAGAGGACTTATCTTTATTGAGAAATAAACAAAACTATGAAGAAGATGTGCAATTTAAAAACATGTCAGCTACTGGTATAAAGAGTTCATGCATTTTCAATCAGCTCTCTTATTATCATCTCACAGAAAACGTAAGCATAGACATGATGCATGATATACTCGAGGGTGTATGCATGTATGTTATGAGAAGTGTAATATTCTCTTTGATTTTTAATAGTAAAAATAATCTTACATTGCAAGATCTGAATTGTAAAATTCAAGCTTTCAATTATGGGGCAAATGAGCCTAATAAACCTTCAGTCATTAAAATGCAAAGATTAAAACTTAAATAAGACTTAAAAATGTCTGCATCCGAAATACTGTGCCTTGTGCGATACTTTAGCTTGATAATCGGTGATTGTATTCCAGAAAGTGATGAGAATTGGATTTTGTACAAACACTGGCGTCAAATAATTGACATAGTTACTTCACCCTATGTGACAACAACAGATGTCGTACTTTTAAAAATACTTATTAAAGATTTAAATACTCTGTACATAGAGCTCTTCGGTGCTCTTAAACCGAAATTTCATTTCCTTGTTCATTACCCACGTCTTTTACTAGAAAATGGCCCTTGTGTAAACTATTGGAGCATGCGGTATGAAAGTAGGCACAGACAACTAAAAGCGAACGCTCAGTCTTGTTCTAGTAACATTAACTTACTAGTTACAATTGCTAAAAAGCAACTATTAAAAATGTGTAAGATGATGAATGATTATAAAAATGAACAAATAGTAAAATACGGTTCTATTGATAAATCGTTTAATAAGTACACTATTTTTTCGACTGCGAACAACGCTTTATTTTACGAAAAAGTTACAATCCACAATTTTGTTTATAAAAAAGGTACATTTATCGTTACCGACGTAACTACGGGAGAAGTCCAGTTAGGAGAAGTGATCAAAATAATTAAAGTTGAAAATGAACTTTATTTTTTAATAGATCTGTTTGAAGAAAATTCCTTCGACGATCACGTGCATGCGTTTACAGTTAAATCTTTAAAAAGAAAGTAAACTTTTTAATTTTAAACAATAAGCAATACACCAACCATGTTTAGCTATTAGAAAAAAAAAACACTGCTCATAGCATTGAGAAATCGGTTATAAAAAAAAAAATTGTTTTTTACATCATAAAATATGTATTTTTAGTGTGTATCATTTGTAATAAATGAAATAAAATAATGTTGCAAATGTAAATATTTGATAATTTGATTGTTTATTTTGATTACCAAACGAAGAAAATGAATATCACAACTATAACTGCAATAATCAATTCTATGTACTCTCTTATACTTGGATTTACGCAAATACCAGTATTTTTTAAAGCCTACTAGATAAAAATTCAATAAATTTCTCAGTAAAACAATTTTTTTTACAATCTGCAGGAATTTCTTTATTTTTACTAAATCAAATGATTAGAATAGTTAAAATTCAATTCTCTTAAGAAATTAAAGATATTTGATATTTCTAAGTTACCCCGCTCAAATTGTTGTTTAAAAAACATTAATTCTCTACACCCCAAATTTATATTAACTTTATTACAATTGCACTATTCTGTAACGGTTTTTTTACTATGCTCATTAAAAAAAACCACAGTTCAGTTGAATAGAGAAAACAAATGAATTTTTTATCCTACTTATTATTCAGAAAAACCACAATTAAATATAGAATAGAAAAAACCCAGAAAAATGTTTTGCAGCAGTGACTGAGTTTTATAAATTTCTTAGCACTATTGTGTTAACATATTTTAAAACCAACTATGAAAGTCGTGTACCCTGCTCAATGAAAAATAATAAACACTACTAAGTGGTATAGAAAAAAAACTGATGTTAAAAATATTCAATATTTTTTTAAATCTTACACTAACATAAAAAAAAAAAAATTTGGCAAGTATGCGTGAAGACAATTTTGTTTAATTTATATGCTTATTCATAACAGTCAAAATTGACAACAAAGCGTGCTCTCTACTCGCAATCCACTAATGCTCCTGGTTCGTCATCGGGCCTTTCCTCTGAGTTCGCAATCCGATTGCGAACTCAACGCGTGGCCCGACCACGAACACCTAACCCATACAGGTTATGTCCTGTTTTCGAAATCAGATCTCGAATCCTTCTTTTAGTGTACTTATGTTCCACGCTGACACACTTAACCGCCACTTCTCAGCTGGAACCCAGGCAACGTCACCCCTGAGTTATGTTGATTATTACTAAAGTCACGAGCATGCTCTTGGATCAGGCCGTGCCATCTTTCGATTTCGCGCAAATTAATGAGTCCTCTCTGAACAGCCTTTTCAACGCCAACTCAAGGAGCATGGGATATGATAACATTTCGTCCACGATGTTAAAACTATCCCTCCATGTTTCATTACCACTGTTGACAGGCATCACTAACTACTCAATGGAACAATGTATTTTTTCATCACCTTGGAAATACTCATCTATAATACCTATCGCCAAAGCAAGCAACCCTCAGGCACCATCTGATACAAGGCCCATAGCCCAGCTTCCACAGTTTTCGATGTTGTTAGAGCGTGTTGTTCATGACCAACTACGTCGCTTTGTTGCTGAAAATAAAATACTGAACTCGTGCCAGTCCACCTACAGGAAGCACCACTCAACACAGACAGCACTTCTCTGAATACCGGAGGATTGTAGGGAAGCTCGAGATCATGGCCAGCTGACTGTTATAATCTCATTTGACTTCAGTAAAGCGTTCGGCAGCATATCACACGTCAAGCTCCTTCGCAAACTCCGCAAAATGGGATGCACTGACAGAGTCATTCATTGGCTCGCCAGCTACCTCAAAGACAGAAAGCAGGCGGTTAGGAGACGAGATGGTAGTCATGAAGAGTGGCTCGACATTTTCTCGGGAGTGCCACAGGGAAGTACACTCGGTCCTCTACTTTTAACCATTTTCATTAATAACTTGCATGATTACATCAAGTATGCCTTCATGTCTCTCTTTGCTGATGACTCTGAGATACACATCAATATACTCCTGAAGGATCTTTTTGACACTATCAGTCAACTGTTTGTTGACGCCCATGCAGTAGCGAGCTGGGTGGCTGAAAGTGGGTTGGAGTGGAACGCGGCTAAGACTACCCTCATTATCATTGGCACCTGTAACCAGCTCAAAGAAATTGATTTCAACCAGTTTCCTCAACTTCATCTTAATGGTACACACGTGTCCTATTCGCATTCCATCAAACTTCTGGGAATTCAGCTGGTTGAAACTCTTGACTGGGACGAGCAAGTCATCCTTATTTCGAGAAGGGTTCATTACTCGTTATACTCTCTAAGGCATTTCTACAAAACACTCGCACGAGATCTTAGAGTCAGGCTCACAGTGACCTAAGTGTTGTCGATTTTTGATTATGGTGCCTGTCCTCACCACACTCAGTCAGAAGCAAAAGGACAGGCTGAAGACGTCACACAATGCGTGCGTCAGGCTTGTGCATGGGGGCATACCAAGAATGTCCCCTGTGACCCCATTTAGGCTCGCCCTAGGAAACACCTGGCTACCACCCTCGCTGTGTCTGTCTTGAAGACCGGACTTCCGACTTACCTTTATAACAAATACACATTAGACCGTGGCGAAGAAGCTCTTCGACGCTCTCCAAAGTTCCCCCGCCCGCCCCTAATTTGTCCACCTTGCAGCGAAACGGTTTTACGAAAAATCCTTCATTGTGCAAACCTGTTTATAAACCTCTCGGGTTATAAACAGCCCCACCCCGTTGTTCGTGAACAATGATTCACCCAACCCTTTCAAACATGCACTCAAACATGTCCTTTTCTCGTGAGACTGTGATGAATAGATTGCCAGAGCCCATATGGCCTTGAACTCATGCATCACCTACACATAGCAATCTTAGCCACATTCTTCACTTCTAATCAGTTCACTTCATGTTGACTACTACCCAGTTAACTCTCTCACTCATTGCATACCCCTCGTGGCTAAGAAACCCTGCGTACAAGAGAAGCACACTTGCTCGGTGACTTACGAACCACCAATCGCATCAAACGTCTCCTATATAGATCACAAACGCAATGCAAAAAACAACAAACTGAGAATCACACATTGTCAACGAGACGCCTGATATGTAACTAAACAAGGATTACAAAAGAAAAGGAATGTTTAATACTTATATCTTGTTTACTACCTATGTATATATTTATTGTTACTATTTTTGTAGTATATTTTTACATTATTTTAACAACTTGTTACTCACTGTATAATTAATTTAATAACGCCTTGTAAGGGGAATAGGGGGTATTATAGGCCGGGTGGGTGAGTTTGGCCTTTCAGTTTTCAAGCCTTAAATTATTATATCATGCAAAATTTTCTTGAAAATGCTAAAAATATGATTACAGTTTTTCCCTAAATAGTTTTTACATCGAAAAAACTCGTCTTTATTGAATAAACAAAGTTTTAAATTTAGGGCCGAAAAAAATCGCTGTGTCTGACTTTTCAAACGTTGGGTGTAAAAAGTATAAGACCCTAATGACTTTGAAATTTAAAGTATCATAAAGTTGAATTCTTAAACTTTCTATTTATTATTTAAAAATTATACTACGATGCTTTATTAATAATTAATTCAAGTTTAAAAAGAGGTTCTCAAATGTGGCGTCAGGAGCTTTGCATTGGGGGCACCAGTAGCCTTAGAAATCACAAAAATCGGGCGATTTTTTCAATAGCTGATCGAAATTATAACCTCAAAAAAATTCTGCCTCACCGACAGCGATGAAATTTTAATTTTTTTCACGCCAAACACGAGGCCACGTGTGCCTCACATGGAAGCTCCTAATGCCCCCGCACAGCCACTGGTGCCCCTCGAAAAATACCGTACTTGTTTGCTATTATATAAAAAAATAGTATTGTTTTAACTAAAACTGACTACTGAAATCAGTTTCTAAGGCTTCTTACTACCTATTTCTATTTTTACTTTGATTTGAACATTTACTGAAAAATTCAAAATAATTCCATTAGCTTAGGTGGCCACCCATACCCCCCGTTCCCCTACATCTACTCTGTATCCTGACGAGTATGATAGGGCTGGCCTTATACTCAAAATATATTAATAAACTAAACTAAACTAAAATTTTGGTGAATAATCATACTAATGGAGCTTTATAAAACTACTCACAAGAAATTTGCGGTTTTACGTTTTTAAAATCTTTTCAACGTTTTCATTTTTTATAATCTTTTTAATTGAAAAAAAATGATTGAAACTAAAGAATCTTTCTTAAACGAACTTGAATAATCAATTCTACGACAAGCAATACAAATATCGTATTGATTTTGTCTTTTTATATAAAGTTCATGTGCAAGCATTGCTGCGAGTTTAAAGCATATTTTTAGCATTTCAAGAAAATTAACTTTGACATTCGGTGGGTTTCTAAATCAACCTTTTATTATAAAGTCATTCTGTGCTCCGAATCATATATACGAAAAAAAACGATATGATCGTTTTTAGTATTTTTTGTCATAGAATCGATTGATCAAGTTTGATTAGAAGAATTTTTTTAATTTACCTCATTTTGTTAACAATTAAAAATTTTCTAAGACACAAAGATATTGAAAAGCTCTTAAAATCATAAAACGGAAAATTTCTTGTAAATAGTTTTATAGAGCTCCATCAGTATTATCAATCAACAAAATTTTAGCCAAAAAAATCTGGCGTTTTCAAGAAAAATGCTTTTGAAATATTATTAAAAAACTGCATTTTCAGTGCAACAGTATATTTTTGAAAAAAAAATTTATGATATCCTTATAATTATTTTTTTAAAAAGTCAAAAAGAAAAATATTGCGTACCTGTTTTTGAGGAATTATAATTTGTGTTGATAGAGCTTCTCCTGTATTGGGAATAGGATGATCTAACAAACATATACAACGGATAACTTGTCCAACTTTTTTGACAAGATTAGGTACATATGATGGATCACAGAAAACTTGCTTGCACATGGCTGTTTCATTCCCTGAACGCACACCACATATTTGACCATTATTTATTACAATTTCATCAACAGGTTTGTCTAACATGTATGTACCACCGTATATAGCACTTAGTCGAGCAAACCCTTGTGGGAGTTCACCCAGCCCGTACATAGGATATAAGTATGGCGATTTTCCGTATCGAGCTAGACTTTCACTGTACAGTTTAATTCGGCGTATTGTAAGAATTGCACTTTCCGATATGTACTCATCATTCCTGTAAACAAAGTTAAATTTTGACCAAACAAGAATATAGATTTCAAAAATCTTGATCATAGCTCATTCTACTTCAAAACGTACAACGTTCTCAGAATTTTTCCTCCTAATCGCATCAAGATATTTTTTAAGGTTCTTTATCATCCTATAAAAAGCATGTGTTTCAGGAAATTTAACAAATAGTATATTGTGCATCAATGGCTTTCAGTGTACAGTGCGCGTGGATTGACCACTCAAGCCAAAGGCAAGGGCGTTAAAAACGCAGATACTCGGAGTGCACCATAAGGCCGAAATGGAAATGTATGGTTTCGTCTCACCTCCAAAATTTGATTTTCAGGTTTAATGTTATTTTCAGTAAGCTGAGATTGAAGAACGGAGGTTAGACTTTGCGCGACCATCGAATGTTGAACTCACACCTGCGCTATGCCTCTCCCTCGCTTTCGTCTCGGAGGAGCAGTCGACCTATATCTAAAATATGGAACAGAGTCTACTCTGCATTTTTGAAGCCCAGCTATGCGGAAAAAAAGGAAGGCAACCTTTACTTTTTCGAGCGAAGCGCTAACCTTTGCTAAAAAAAAGGAGTAACTGCATTTTTTGAAATGTAAATGAAGCTTTTTTTTTCAACTGTAGAGGGCGCAGTTATTTAGAAGTGGATTATTTAATTCAAAATATTTTTATCGATCACTGTTCGTTCACTGTTCACTGTGTCTTTACATTCCAATAAAAAAATTAAAACATAAGAAAATTGTATTAAGAGTGAAATTTTCTCAAGTGGACGCACACTTTTTTTTGTGAAATCATAAAAATATAATATTGTTGCATAATTATTAAGTACTCATCCATAGAAGAATATTCCACCATATAGTTTTTAAAAAATTCAATTGTTTATTGTTTAATTGTGTAAAATAGACTTTTCGAAAAAAATTGATTACGGTTAAAATAAGTCATAAAAAAATTTGAAAAAAATACAGACGTGACTTAAAATTAATAGTCTTTAAAGTGTAATTGAGTATTGTGTAAAAAAAATTATTTATCCCGTTTTGAAACAACTTTTTTATAAACAAATGCAAGTTTGACTCCTTGCCCCCGCTACGATTTTTGATTTTTTTTTTTTTTTTTCAATTGTAGGAAATTTATTAAGTTAAAACATAGCCGAAAACCGTTTAGTGATCTCATCGGTGAGTAATGAAAGATCAAAATTTTCGTTGCGCCCATTGTGCCCCTCGCGCTCTCGCCTGCAGACTAAACTGTTTTGTGCGGCCACACTACTTGGAACGTGATTCTAGTCTGCAGGCAAGAGCGCGGGGTGCACAATGAGCGCAACAGAAATTTTGATTTTTCATTACTCACCGATGAGATCACTAAACGGTTTTCGGCTATGTTTTAAAATAACAAATTTCCTAAAATTTAAAAAAAAAAAATCAAAAATCGAAGCGGGGGCAAGGAGTCAAACTTGCATTTGTTTATGAAAAAGTTGTTTTAAAACAGGATAAATAATTTTTTTTACACAATACTCAATTACACTTTAAAGATTATTAATTTTAAGTCAAGTCTGTATTTTTTTCAAATTTTTTTATAACTTATTTTAACCGTAATCAATTTTTTTCGAAAATTCCATTTTGCACAATTAAGCAATAAACAATTGAATTTTTTAAAAACGGTACGGCGGAATATTTTTCTGTGGATGAGTACTTAATAATTATGCAACAATATTATATTTTCATGACTTCACAAAAAAAGTGTGCCCACTTGAGAAAATTTCACTCTAAAAATTACGTTGATTATTGAAGTGAAACTTCTATTCTGTCGGTAGAGAGTTTTGGGCGGTCAAGAGTGAATCTAAAAAGCCTGGCTTTCCTCCCCTCAACTCGTGGTCCCCCCCACTCTTAGCTAGAAGTTTCACTTTTTATTATTATTTTTTTTATAAGTTTAAGAGATGAAAAAAATTTAAAAACAGGCACTTGAACTTGAAGGTTTATAAACTTACCGATAAATCGGTCTAAGAATTTTTCCAACTTCCACTTCTCGAATAACATTGATACGAGCTTAAAATTTTCACTCATGTTTACACTCATTGAAAATAAATAAATAGTTCTTGGTGATATTATCGTTGATTTAATTACATTGTTTAGTCGTATAGACGCACAGTGAAACGATCGATAAAAATATTTTGAATTTATTAAACCGCTTCTAAATGACTGCGCCCTCTACAGTTGAAAAAAGAAGCTTCATTTACATTTCAAAAAATGTAGTTACTCCTTTTTTTTAGCAAAGCGGTTAGCGCTTCGCTCGAAAAAGTAAAGGTTGACTTCAATTTTTTTCTGTGTAGCTAGAAATAAATTTAATATTTTGAAGATGTTCTATGGTTTCGAAAAAAATGTGACCATCGTGTCAACGTTGTACCAATTAACACGTAATTTTTACTAAAATAATTCCTAGATTTTTCTCCTATTTTTAACCATTTACTTTTTTTAAAAAGTTATAGTTCTTGTTTAAACAATTTAATACGTTTTCTAATGAGAATCAAGCATTTTTTTTCTCATATTGTATGTAATTCTTTCGAAAATGCGTAGAACGTAAAACTATTTATGTGGAATGGTACAAAAAAGTTTAAGTAGAATTTTAGTATTTTTTTTATACAACTTCACCGGCCATTTTAAAAAGATAACAACGAAAAAAAGACACGGAGTGGTAACATTCTTTTATAATCTCGTACGCGTCGGAACAAGAATCAATCTAACTTTTTTTAGCAACATATTTTAATCTCAAAATGTATATACATCATCTTGAGGCAATGATGTTTAATGTGAAATAAAAAAAAAAAAAAAAAAAAAAAACTTTTAAAAACTTTTGTCACAGAGTTTTGTTAATTTAAAAATAGGTTAGGTTTTCGGGATTTTTCTAATTTAAAAATTTTTTTTTAACTTTTTATGGACACTGAATGAAACTAAAGATCTTCAAAAACATTGTGTCAAATTATTAAGACGATTAATTAATTAGGATCAAAGCAATGACGATTTGAAAATAAAAATGTTTTTTAGGGCACTGCGGCCCGTACGAAACCATAGAACATCCTTAAATCAAGGTAATACGAAAACATTTTTGAAGTGAAACTTCTTTATTGGTGTTACGCGTCTGAAAAAATAAAACGTGGGAAGTAATGCATCCTCAGTTTTAACCTTATAAATGAGAACTGAAAAAAATTAAATATCCAAGTCGTGATCAGCGGCCCCAAAAACCATGATAAAGACTTATCAGTTTCATTTTAGATGCATTTTTTATTATTCACCCCCACCCCCCTCTCAATTCAGCCCTAATTTTCGCCTTTTAAAGGAGGACCAAGAGAAAATTGAGCATCAAATGTGTGATCAGTAGCCCAAAAAAACCATGAAATAGATTTATCAGATTCATTTTCGATACGTTTTTTATTACAACTCCTACCTCATTTTCACCCCCAATGCAACCATAATTTTAACCCCTAAAATGGGGACTGAAAGAAAATTATGTATCCAATTCGTGATCAGCAGCCCCAAAAACGGCGATAAAGATTTATCAGATTCATTTTAGATACATTTCTTATTATTCACCCCCTCCTCCCGACCCCCACCCCCAATACAGCCCTAATTTTAACCCTTTTAAAGAGAAAAGTGGCTTCAAATTCCATTACTTTGAGTTTCCTGATGCTATCATTACCAACTTTTTTAATTTTCCATCCCACACCTCATAACATTCCCAAGGGTTTGATTTTCACCCCTTACTAAGGGTGAAGGATGTATTTTTTAATCAACTTCGCGAACAGTGATTCGTAGAACCTACATACAACAGTATTTTAACTAATATTTTTCATTCAAACACAGTTACCTTTTTCTCGTAAGATTGCACCCTCGAGATAGGGGTTCACATATCTCGAAAAATATGGTCTTTTGAGCCTGGCGCCCGTGGAGATTTTATTTCTACTCATTGAGAGTTTCCAAATTCCCAAATTTTCAGAAAAATCGACCGAAAGTCAATTTACAAAAGTAAACAAGAGTTCAACGTCCTTTATATACTCTGCATACGTAAAACCTAAGTTTATCCACGTGGGCACAAATTAGATTCCCTTTTAAAGAGAAGTTTAACCATAAATCAAATAACCTACCTAATTTTATAAGGACGCTAATTTTTTTATCGTAGGCTCAATAACATTTTAAAAACGCTCTTAGGTTTAAAAGGGTGTTAGTGTTTACCTTTAACTCCAATATTCTTCTACTTTGAAATCGTAAATAGATCAAGATAAGATCATTAGAGTGAGTTAAAAGCTATAGTTCACATAAAGGTAAGAGGATTATTTGGAAAGTGTTATTGAATTCAAGGTAAAAGCTAATCATCACGAGAACTTAAGAATGTTATTTGAAAAGGGTTATTACATTTTTAGGTAAAAGCTGAGAACTAAGCCAGGTTATTTGAAACGGGTTAATCGACTTGTTATCGATTACAAGAACTTTGAGGAGGGTTTTTTGAGGATTCTCAATTTTAGGTCAAAGCAAGTGTAAATAAAAACTTATAGAGGCTGATGGATATAAAATAAAAACTTCTGCTCACGAGAACTTGGGAGGATAATTGGATTCAAGGCAAAATCTGGTGTCTACGAGAGCTTATTTAGGGGTTAGGAGAGTTATTTAACTAGGGTTATTAATTTTAGGTATAAGTAAGTGTACATTAAAACTTAGGAAAGTGATTGGATATAAGGTAAAAGCTTCTGTGCATCAAAACTGAAGAGAATAATTTGATTCAAGGTACAATGTAGACACTTTTTTTTTTTTAATTAAATGTCTTGTTTACTCAATAAGATCCGAAATTTTAGATCTACTATTTTGAATTTTACTTTAAATTCGTATTAAGTACAATTAAAAACTCTCAAGCGCAATAACACTCAAATGACGGGAGAACTTTTGAAGCAAATTCTATGAAAGCGTACAGAATTTTAATTACTTTGATCTGTGATTTTAGGTAAGGTCATTCAAGGAAATTTTTTTTGATTTTTGATATTTAATACACAGTAAAATAAGTATGTACAGAGTAAAAAAATATTATATCGTGTGCTAGCAAAAACTCCATACAGGCTTCAAGTAACATAAAATATCAATCAGATAAAAAAAAAATACTAAAATTATATCTATTGTGGAATGATGTTATTTTTGACTTTAAACTTAATACATATAGTATTGATTATTATTTAATTTAATTACTGAACTGTTTGTTTTTGTTTTTAATTTTATATAATTCTTTCATATTTAATGAATAAATTTATAATGTCAATGAACTATGTTAAACTGTTAAAATTATGATGTGAGAACATTAAAAACGCCAAACCTATGAATAAGTAACAAGTTTACTTCTATAGGTATAGAGTGATCATGTACTTCTATGCATTTTGGTGAGTAAATAATTTATTATAAATATTATTATTAATATAACTACAGAGCAATTCGATTTGTGTTAAATGATTATTTTTTAACTCGGAGATGAATTTTATTGTCAACAGATTTATCACCTAAAATTTCAAGTCAATTTCATGATTTGTAAAAAAATGAGGGTTAAAAAGTGGCCGTGATGTACGTTACAAAAATTGGAACACACTTTTGAAGAGCTATGGTCTGTGAAAATTTTAAGGAAAACCGGTTGTTTTATAGAATTGCAACTTCGCAGGCTCATTTTATGCATATTTAGCTAGATGCATGTCAAATTCTAGGTAAAAATAATCTATTATTTTCAAATTATTTCAAATTTAATAGCGTCGCGTACGTTACACACTTTCGTGACGTACGTTTCACAATCAGAGATCGATTCCGAAATTTAATCTAGTTTGACATAATTCTTAATATAAAGATGAAGAAAATGATAAGTGAGGTACTTTTTAGCTGTGAAATTCTGAAAAGATCTATATATTAGAAAAGAAACGATTATTTAACCTAAATTAAGTCATATATTTATACACACTTTTTCTAAACTTGATTGATTGGGAAAGTCTTAGTAATAATTCAATTAATAATGATCAATGAAAGTAATATGTGAGATCAAAAATTTATTTATTATCAATTATCTACTAGCTTGACAGATAAAATGAAAAAATCACTTTAAACTGAAATAAAACTGACAAGAAATTAACATTTTACAATATAATACTTTCCATTGCTTTTTCGTCTTTAAATTTAAGGAATTAAAATTTAAAAGCAATCTGTACTAAATTTAAACAAAAAATTATGACAAAAAAGTGTACAAAATTTTATTTCCTTCTTTCTTTGTACATGGTTCAGGAACCACGCGAAAAATTTCACCGAAATTGTATTATTTTGTATTGTTGCAATTAACACCAAAAAAAGAAAAAAAAAAACAAACATCAAAACATTAAAAATCAGATTTCAATATCTAATACTTTCACTTTTTGACCAAATCTTCATCAAAAAGTTGATTGACTTGTGTGATTGATCGGCTCACTTTTCGTGACGAACGTTACACATTAAAAGTTTGAAAATAAAAGGAAAAACAATTTTTTTTTCGTAGGGTAAATTATGTGATCATCTTAAGCACTTATTTGAGGTTACTTTTATCTCGTTCCGAAGTTTTAAAAAAATTCTGGTAATAAATTTTCATTTCTAAACTTTTACTTGACGTATGTTACACAAATGTACAGTTTGATTGAGAGTGGTGTAAGATTGTAAAAAATACTAACTTTAAAGTCTTAAACTTGTATCAGTCTATAGTTAACTATTCGAACCAAAGTCTTTTCACACATTCTGTAATCAGCTGATCAAATTATGTATTTTTTCAGTCTTGCCAACGTAGACCGTTAGGATCACCTCATCGCGGGAGTTGCATAAATTGCATAAAAGGGAATAAAGTAAAATAAAAAGATTAAAACAATATTGGTTTCATTAAATATACGAGTTGTACTATCTAAAAGTTATTTTATAATAATTTTTTAGTAAAGTTTAATTTTTTTCACACGTTCCTCTTTATCGTGGAATTGCTCTACAATACCCATAATGCTATTCTGAAAGTAAGAGTACTCGGCTCTAGGAGCAAATTGTGTATTTCACACCGGGCGCTGGAAAGTATTAGCAAGCCCTAACAAACCCAAATTGACGCCCGAGCCGAAGGCAAGGGTGTTAAGGGTGAAATGTTTTTTTCGTACAACGGGTCCAGGAAGTGCTACAGGCAGTAGCGCTTCCCGAACGAAGTACGGAAAAATGAATTTGTTTTTGTCGATTTGACAATGTAACGTGACGTCTCCCGTTCAAAACAAAAGAAATTTCAACTACACAATATAAATGTATATAAGGGTTCCCCCTGCCTCATGCTCCACTCACTAATACCCCCACAGTTAATAAACGCAATTCTGCGAAAATTGATACTTTGTTTGTCTTGATCATAAATAATTTCTAGGGTTTGTTAGTGCTAAATTAGCCATTGAATGACTGTTGAATTTAAAAAATTGAGAAAAAGACAAACAGACTAAAACCTCCACGCACAAAGTGGAGGTTTCTGTGAAAAATCGATTAAAAATTTTATATTTGTTATAAAACTTTACAAACATTCCTTGAAAAAAACAAAATAGTCAATTTCTATACCACTACTATGTATAAAAATCAGAAAAAATAAATAAATTTTTTCAATACCATAAGTTTAAAAAACCATAAATAAATAACTTGTACAAAGGTAGTAACAGGATATAAGTAAGCACAGAACAATAAAGTATTTCAGTAACACATTGTTTTATTAAAATCGACGTTTCGACAAGTCTTTGCATTTCCTCTTCAGGATATCAAAAAATATGCATATTTTTGTTTTTAAAAAATTATTAAATTACTTATATAAGTATTGTACACCTTAACACGGGGCTTAGCACTTTTTTAATTTTTTTTTCATGAGTGCCAGGCAAAAATCGCTTCTACATATTTTGATATTAGTGCGCCAATTTTAAAAAACGTGATCAGATCATTTTTTTACATGCTACAAAGCACCTGAAGTTTCCCATAGGATTTGCATGCAAAATGAGGTTTAAAATGATTATTTCATAGTAACTTGATGAAAAAATTGAAATTTTTTGTAAAAACCACATAGATCGATGTATTTTTGTCCGCTGAAACGAAAAAAAGCAATAGATTTTACTGCTTTGGTGATCAAAATTTTTCATTTGCGAAAGATCGCCAAATATTGCAAAAAAATGAGTTAAATAATGGTTTTTTTGTTACATAAAGAAAAATTTCTAAATTTTTATGTAAAAACCACATAGATCGATGTATTTTTGTCTACTGAATCGAAAAAAAGCGATAGATTTGACTGATTTGGCGAATAAAAACTATTATTTGCGAAAAATCGCTACATATTGCAAAAAAGTGAGTAAAATAATGGTTTTTTTTTTTTTTTTTAATTCAATGTTTCTTGTGTTTTTTTTGTTATAAGTAGAAAAATTTCTAAATTTTTTCGTAAAAACCACATAGATCGATGTGTTTTTGTCCGCTAATCGAAAAAAAGTAATAGATTTTGCAGATACGATGCTTAAACCGATTTTATTTGCCAAAAATACAGCTATATAGTGTGAAAAACCGAGTTGAATAATATTTTGTCTTTATTGAAACGATGCAGATTATATTTGTTGATGAAGCATTAAAATAATAAATTAAATAAATGTATAATCTAAAGAAATTCATTATTTAAATTTTAGCAATAGTTCAAAATTTATTAAGACATACAAATTTATCAAATAACACTTACTTTCACATTTTTTTTTTTACATGGTATTTCAATTCTCACTTACAAGGAGAGGACCAGGCCTTTGGGTCATGGATTTGGCTCAAACTTGGTATATGGGCTCCAAATATACCAAAAAGAAACCTCCAAGTGTCAATTTCTCTGAATAGGCCTTTCAAAGTTATGTTCACTCTACACCCCATGCTAAAAAATCAGCATTTTATCAGCATTTTTCAATAAAAAGCTGTTTTTGACCTGATTTTCAAAAAAATATTGCTCTGACCCTATTACACTTACAGAAATCCGAAACCTCGCATTTTTTTCGTCTTTCCAAGTACTTTCTGGAAAAAGTTATTTGAGATTTTTTTTTAATGTATCAGATGTCCATGTAAAATATTTAAAATGAAAAAATGACGAAAAACATCTTAATTTTACATGGTCTAATACATTAAAAAAAAATCTCAAATAACTTTTTCCAGAAAGTACTTGGAAAGACGAAAAAAATGCGAGGTTTCGGATTTCTGTAAGTGTAATAGGGTCTGAGCAATATTTTTTTGAAAATCAGGTCAAAAACAGCTTTTTATTGAAAAATGCTGATAAAATGCTGATTTTTTAGCATGGGGTGTAGAGGGAACATGACTTTCAAAGACCTATTCAGAGAAACTGACACTTAAAGGTTTCTTTTTTCCATATTTGGAGCCCATATACCATGTTTGAGCCAAATCCATGACCCCGGTCCTCTCCTTGTTAGTATGAAAGTTAAGGGCGGGGTCTACCCTAGACAGTTTCAAAAAATCGATTTTTTTTTTTTTCTGATAGTACAACATCTCAAGAATGTTGTGTTGAAATTTTGAGTCATTCTGAGTTGATCTCATAAGTTACAGCCTTTCTCGTGCGACGTCTTTTAGCCTGCTCCGAGCGGCTGCACGAAACTTTAAACGCGTTTTTCTCAAAACTAGTATTTTCAAAGTCGGTGAGGAAAATATTTTCGCAACCTCTCCACCGATCCTTCTAAAATTTTAACCACGTCTTTATTATATACTTTTCCAGGTATTAACACGAGGATTTTTGAAAATTTCAATTTTTACGGTCGTGACACCGACAAAATGGCGGATTTTTTTGCCGAAAAAACGACTTTTTGTTTCAAATCACTGCAAAATCGTCAAAAATTTAAAAAAAAAAAAATCCTCGTGTTATTACCAAGATTAACTTGTCTTCTCACAGAATCTTCCTTCAAAATTGATTTTAAATGATCTGAAACAAAATGGCATTCCTCACCGCAAAAAAACGTAAGACGGAAGCGTCGTAAAAAAATGGCTGGCATCGGCTTGTTTCTACGTATTTTTAAATGAAAAAATTTGAGAAGATACTTGAAATCTTACTTTATTATGTAGTCAATAATTGACTTTAATAAATTTTTGCGTTTTTAAAATAAAAATTCACAAAAATTTTCTTTTTTTGGCCCTCAAGGGTAGACTCCCCCCTTAAATTATCCACTGGATTATTACTATTTCAAATTTTACTATTATTTAGGTATTTTTTTTCTTAGATTATGCGACATAATGAAAAATATTAAAGAGTAACTAAATTTTCACATAAATAAAGGCGCCACGCAAGCATAAAGACTCGCTTAATCTACCGCTAGGGGCCAGCGCAACATCACTGTTCGAATCAGCAGTGCGCCAATTGCAGAAAAAAAATACAAACAATTTTTTAAGATTTGATAAAATGTAATTTTTTTATTTGAACCAAGAGACCGTATTTGAATTTTAAATGAATTCAAATTTAGTAAAAATTTATTTTTGCTTCAAATTAAGTATAATAACTGCTTAATTTTTAAAAGAACGATTTCGACAATTGCGTTGTCAATTTTTTTTTAAGCAGCTTGAAAAAAAAAATTTTATTTTTACCATTTGTTTTTAATAATTCTTCATTTAACACTGAAATCGAACAAAAGAATAAGGATTTTTAATATATGTAACAATTAAAAACCATTATTTAACTCGAGTTTTTCGCATTACTTAGCGATTTTTCGAAAAAAAAAAAAAAAAAAATTTATCGCCAAATCAGTGAAATTTATCACTTTTTTCGATTCAGCGGCCAAAAATACATCGATTTATATAGTTGTCATTAAAAAATTTATACATTTTTCTTTGTAAAAAAAAAAAAAAAATTATTTTACTCATTTTTTTGCAATATATAGCGATTTTAGTGCTTAACAAGACAAGACAAGACCAAGATTTTGACTTTGTCTTGTTTTGGTCTTTAAAATTTTTTAAAATTCAAATCTTGTCTTGTTCTTGTCTTGATTTCAAGACACGACCAAGACAAGATCAAGATATGTCTTGAAATTTGTAAGAAAAATAATTGAGTTGTTTTGTAAAAAGAATTATTACGTAAAAAAAGAAATTGTAAGGGTTTTATTCCCCTTATGAAAATTGAATAAAACAAGGAATGTGGGTAGAACACTAGAAGGAACGAAATTACAACAACAGAGTTGCTCTTTGCAACTTCACTATTTATTACTTAAATACACACAATAACACTACCGTAGGAGCAGGCTGGGCCCTTGGCCCAGCAGGTACGAAAGATCATCTTCGTGACTGATAGTAATAGTTAAGTTATTTCACAGTGGTGATGAAGTATACCATTAAAAACTGTTTACTTTTTTTTTTTTTATTATATTATTTTTTATGTTAAGGTAGTTCCCAAAAAAATTGAGTTTCTTAAAAAATCTCTAGAATTTTGCACAGAGGTAGATTTTTGAGTCCTGTACACGCTGGTATTTTTCTTAAACCCCCAGGCCATACTTAATTTTGAGATATTGGGCTCAGAAGTTTCAATTTTTTACACAGGATTCCTATGCTGAGCGCGTGAATTCATATTTATTTTGAAGGTTACTCTCTCATTGCAAACTCAATTTTCTTAAAATATTTTTTAAAAACAGGTTTTCTTGCAGTGCAAGATCTTAGAAATCGTATCGTACAAAGATAAACATAGCAAGCGATATTAACTTATGAGATATACAATCAAAAAGAATGAAAAATGCATGATTTTAGCATGATTTCGGGCAGCGGTGGCGACCGCGGCGCGTGGTGTCAGAGTGGGGGCAACGAGCGTCTATAACTATATTTTAGGTTAGCTATATATACGCTTCGGAACTACCTTAATAATACTATGTTCATTATTATTATTGATTGTTTTTATTATCATTTATATTATTTATATCATATTTATTAGTTTGATCTACTTGTTATTTATCAACCTATGTAAAAGCTTTTGTTTTTGTACAACATAATGTACAATTAATAAACTCATTCAATTCAATTCAATTCAATACTCGGGCCCAACGTAATTGCCCTCTTCGTCGTACAGTACGTAGATGTATGGACTCGTCTTCTTCAGGACAATGAATGGCCCGTTGTATTTCGGGGCCATTTGGCAGCGATTCCCTCAGACGCTCTTGACAATATCCGGTTTTTCCGCAAGACCTTTTCGCCTACCTTAAAAGTCACATCGCGCCGTGTCTTATTAAGAGGGTACATATACCTAAAATTTTTCAAAAAATCAATTTTCAGTTTTTTGTGTTTTTTGATGTACTTTTACATCAGCTTTCAAATGCCGCAAACCGCGTTTTTTGATTCGTTAAGGAAAAAAAGTTACAGTTAATTTAATAAAGACATTCAATTCATTAAAATAAAGTTGAAATGGCTTTTTTTGAAATTCAAGAATTTCAAGTCCGTTCTAGTAGCAAAAATACTTTCTACGATACTATAGGTACAAATGCTTTTTCGATGTATTTTTTCCTTTTTTCATTTTCGCAATGTAGGTATAATTTTTTTTTTTTACCCACGAACAGAACTGTAAGTATTTATATCGTTTTCGTCTAATAAAAGCGATGAAAAAACAGAAAATTTTTTTATCTGTGATTAGATTTTTTTCGCGGTACAATATCTTAATAATGAAAATAAAGAATGACAGATTAACTTTCATTTCAAGTCTAATGCTAAAAACAATTTATTAAGTTAGAATCGATCGCATGAAAAAATTTATAACCTTTATGACATAATATATGACATATATTACCTCTACAAGTCTACTTTAGTATATTACACCAATTAGTATCGAATATCGATCTATCGATATCAAATTAGGTATTTCTGCAGCGTTAAAAGTTCACGACGACTTTTTTGTTCTTTGAGTCATTTTTCTAGTGAAATTCTACTTCACTTGGTTTTGTTTTTGTGATTATTTCAATCTGAAGTAAATAAGTTAGTTATATTCAAAAAAAAAAAATTTAAGAATAAATGACCAATTCTTACCAGGTAAACTAATGAAGTTTTTTAATTGTTAAAAAAAATGTGTTTATGTACAAATGTGAAGTGAAAAAATAATTCTGTGATTTAAAATCAAAGATAATTTTTAGATATTTGCATGTGAAGACTCCACTGACTCAAAGTCTTAACTTGGTCTTGGTGCCTAATAGTGTATGATCTGTGTTTTTGATAAAAAAGCTAATTGGGTCACTTTAGGAGCAGGAGAAAAAAAATAAAGTATCCGGCTATGTGCAAAAGAGTATTTACATCAAGCAAGAGTCATGTGACAAGATATTTTCAAGATATAAATGTTTATGTGTTGGTGTGTTACATTTTATTCATCAAAATCTGTTCAGAACTTTAAAAGCCATTTTCTCAAATATGTGATTTTTGAGAAAATGAGGGCATTGCTCGTAAAGCAAAAATTTTTCCAGACAGCGGATGGACCCAGGACTTTGCACGCTTGGATTTGGTTGCCTGAGGTTCCGCTCATGAGGGTTCACATGTACAACAACTATGCCAAGTCCTGGGTCCATCCGCTTTAAGGAAAAATTTTGACTTTACGAGCAATGAACTTTCATAGCCCAAATAAGCTGAATTTTATAACACTTATAAAAACACTTATTTTAATTTTCTAAATGTAAAAAACTATGTAAAAATGTGTGTATATTATGGGGAAAAAATATCTTTTTGAATAAATAATTTTTAAAAGACTTACAAAATTTTTTCTGAGTTTTTTTTTAGGTATATGTACCCCCTTAAAGTATTTGGCCTGTCTTTCTTGGGCGGACTCGCAATTTGCTTTTGCATGCTCGTAGAGATCGGGTAGTTTTTTCATACGTTCCAACCATTCTCTGATGGCCTCTACCTCAACCTCTTCTTCGAGCTCGTTCTCAACTTTTCTACGCAATGTATTTACTTGCATTGGTTGACGCCCAAAGTTGAGAACAACCGGAGACAATTTTAAAGTTTCCTGACTTGACGTATTTATGCAAAATGCAAATTCTGCGATGTGTTCGTCCCATTCACTGTGGTGCTCTTCAATAAAAGAAACAATTATTGTTTTGATTGTTTCATTTATTCTCTCCACAGTGTTGGGACGAGGGTGTTTTGGTGGAGTGTGAGTATGATATATCCCACTGTTTTCCAAAATTTCATCGAGCTGAGCATTATCAAACTCGCTCCCATTGTCACTCAAAAATACTCTCGGAGCTCCGAAATGATAAATCACTCTCTCTTTCAGAGCTCTTACAATATGAGGCGCATTTATTCTTGCTAGAGGTATGCATTCAATCCAGCAAGTAAACATATCTTGGTAAATTCATAGATATTCTTTCCCACGCTTGGATCTGGGTAGCGGGCCTAGACAGACACCTGCCACGACCCCCCACGGTCGATCAAAGATCCTTTTACCCATCAACCCTGCGGGCGGTAACCTCTCGACCTTACATTGCTGGCATACAATACAGTTTTTTACGTACTTTGCCACGTCTTTCTGCATGCTAGGCCAGAAATAATTAGTCAATGCTCGTTCCAGAGTTTTATATCAACCTAGATGTCCAGATGACGGCTCATCGTAACACTCATACAATACAAGTTCACGTTTCTTACTTGGTATCACTAGCTTCCACGCCGTCTCGTCGTCAATCACATCGTCAATTTTTGCATTCGGCCTGTAAAGGCTATCACAGGAACTCGGGGGATTGCGGGATTCGCTCGATCCCTCAATCCCGCGTCCTGCGTTCCCGCGTTTGCTCCTAACCTAACCTCATTGAAAAAGCGCAAGACGCGGGATCGCGGGATTGTGGGATCGAGCGAATCCCGCGATTCCGCGAGTTCCTGTGATAGCCTTAAGTATATAATTTTCCACCCACGATTTTCCAGTATGGACATTCGGTGAGGTTTATCATAATCTTCTCGTGCATCAAGTTGTACCATCTGTCACTCGTCTTCGACATCTCGATGCCAGCAACGTCGACAATTTCCTAATAAAAATACTCTCCTCCACGTACATTCTTGATAGCGTGTCAGAAACTACATTTGCAGTACCCTTACGATGCTCGATCGTAAAGCTGTAGCCCTGCAAGGTCAAAGCCCAACGGGCGAGTCGACCAGTGGGGTGATGTAGATTAAATAACCACTTAAGACTGGCATGATCCGTGATCACTTTGAACTCAAAGCCCTCCAGATATGGTCTGAATTTTTCTACGGCCCATTTTATCGCCAAACACTCACGTTCGATGATGGAATAATTCCTTTCGGCCGGTTTTAGTAATTGACTCGCGAAGTATATTATAAGCTCGACACCGTCGCCCATTTGCGTCAATACGGCCCCAATTCCTACGTCACTGGCATCAGTGTGGACGTTAAACGGAATCGTAAAGCCTGGTTTGTAAAGCATTGGACATGTAGCCAAGAGCATCTTAACCTGTCCAAATGCAGACTCTTGCTCTGAGCCCCATACGAACGCATTCTTAGCTTTCTTTAACCTTGTCAGGGGCTCGGCAATCATTGCAAGGTCCACCGAGAATTTCCGCAGCCAACTTGCTAACCCTAGAAAACGGGTTAAGGCCTTTTTTGCCTTTGGTGCTGGAAAATCCAGGACTCTTTCTATTTTGCCGGGATCCGGGTAGAACCCATCACGAGTTACCATTATCCCCAGGTATTTCACCTCGGACCTGCAAAACATACATTTCTTCACACTGATTGTCAGGCTTTTAATTATCCTTTTTAGAGGATCCTTTTTATTATTTTTTCGAGCATTTTTAAGTGCTCTAAAAAGGTCTCTGTTGCGACATAAACATCATCCAGGTAGGAAAAACACTAGGGTTCCAGTTCCGGTGGGATCAATAGATCGATCATCAGTTGGAACTTGGAGGGTCCATTTTTCACCCTATTTGGGATTCTTTCTACTGGAAATGCCCCAGACCAGGCACTGTGAAGGCCGTAATAGGTCTGGATTTTTTCTTCACCTTTATCTGGTAGTACGCTTTGGATAAGTCAATTGTACTCATGTACTTTGCCTTAGTTAACTTCTGGAAAATAGCCTCCATTTGTGGTATAGGATATGCCACTTCCTCAGTCATATCATTGACTTTCCTATAATCGATACACATACGATACGAGCCGTCAGATTTTTTCACCTTAACAACGGGCGATGACCAGGGTGACTCTGATGGCTCGATTATATCTTGCGCCAGGAGCATTGCAACCTTTTTATGCATCTCCCCTTCTATCTTTGGCGATACTGTATAGTATCTTTGTTTAATGGGTTCACTCGACTTTAATTTTATCTCGAAGTCGACTAGTTCTGTGCAACCCAATTCGTATGACTCTGGAGGTAGTAGATCCTTCAAAAAATTGTCCAGAGTAGCCTGCTCATCGGCCGTTAATTCGGCCAGACCAATCAGAGCAATCGCACCGATTTTTAGCATTTCTATCGAAGCTACCTCGAGGGGGATTGGATCCGCTATCCCCTCTATTTCCAGAACATTCTCTCGTGACCGAAGGACTGTATTACACAAACGGATGAAATCCGTACCCAAGTAACAGTCACCATCAACCACTTTTCCAGTCATGGGCACTGTCGAATTATTCACCTTTTTGGCGCCTGGTCCAAAAGTCGGTTCAACTTCCACCCCTAGATAAGACGCGATCGTAGCGCCACATTTGCCAACGATCATTCTGGTTGCGCCGGGGTCAAACAAAGCACGCAGTCGAAATTCCCCTATGTGTACTAGCAGCCACCAACGACCCCAGTCGCTATTCAGGTTAGAACCTGCCACTGGAATTTCCCCTGCTTCTGTCGTTCGCTCATTCACCTGAGCAGATAGATCCGCATCCTTCTCCACGACCAAGGTCCTTGCTCCGATGTTGGGGCGAGACGGACAACTTAGTTATCGCCCCCCTTGCCTTTTCCCTGGTTGCACCTTGGAAAAGTCCGTCTTGTGTAACCAGGTAACTTGCAAGTCCAGCAGTATAACTTTTCTTTATTCTGCTCTGCAGAGGCTGATTTCCCCTAATTATTATCGTCGTTATCACGCTTCGGTTCGGGCTTATTGCTTGACGTAGATGCCACAGGTTTCGGCGGTGGATTCGCTGGTTTCATCGTAAATTTGGGTTTATTCGAGCTTTGCGTGCTCTTAGCGCCCATTCGTTCCTTCTGGTCTCTCTTAATTTCTTCGTACCTCTCGCTCCTGGCCGTGGCAACTACCTCTTTGATACTGTTATTCTCCACCTGCCCGGGATTCACTGCTGCCACCTTATCTCTAAATTTACTCGCAGTTTGGTTAAAAGCCAGTTCAGGCATGACTGACTCTTCTGGCAATGGTGGTGGTTTATAATATCGATGTAACGTGATCGATCCTTCCGCCACCTGCACCTGCTCAATCAACGAATTCAGGTCCACGATCGCACTCCAACGTAACACACACCAATATCAGGGTGAAGAATTCGAAAAATCAAATCTAACTCTGCCGTGGGGGTTAGGCGCGCTATTAATCTGTCCAATATCGCCCGTATGCACGTCACAAAATTAATAACAGGCTCACCCTCATCTTGTGTCCATCGCTCAGCTTCATGTCGCAGCGCCGCCTATAAGTCTGTATCGCTGCGATTTTTCGCAAATAAAAATTTTTTATCGCCAAATCAGTCAAATCTATCGCTTTTTTTGATTCAGCGAACAAAAATACATCGATCTATGTGGTTTTTACATAAAAATTTAGAAATTTTTCTTTATGTAACAAAAAAACCATTATTTAACTCATTTTTTTGCAAGATTTAGCGATGTTTCGCAAATAAAAAATTTTGATCACCAAAGCAGTAAAATCTATTGCTTTTTTCGATTCAGCGGACAAAAATACATCGATCTATGTGGTTTTTACAAAAATTTCAATGTTTCCATCAAGTTATTATGAAATAATCATTTTTTACCTCTTTTTGCATGCAAATTCTATTGGAAACTTTAGGTGCTTTGCGGCACGTGAAAAAATGATCCGATCACGTTTTTTCAAATTTGCGCACTAATATCAAAATATGTAGAAGCAATTTTTGCCCGGCACTCATGAAAAAAAAATAAAAAAAGTGCTAAGCCCCGTGCTAGTACACATTTACAAAGAATTTTGCTTACAGATATAAATCTTAGAATTTATATTTGACTAGAATTGTCTTTGGGTTTAATTGCAGTTATCTGCTACCTTCAGCAGTCAAATAAATACAGACTAAACATTACAACAGTATTTATTGTGCGCTGTGCACATACAGTAAACATAAGAATAGCGATAAGAAAAAACATAAGACAGAACAGAATAAAAATGTTTATACCACTAGTGCGTAGGTACTCGATTTTACGCACGCTTCGAAATTTAAAAACTCGCGCTACGCACCAGTGGTATAAAATAGTATATGCAACGGGTGCAGCACTTCACCAGGGCTTCTTAAAGTTACTCGTGCTACACTTCGCTTCGCACTCTGTACCTATAAAACCGCCTTGGCGACGATTCTGCAACCCATTGCATAATATACTAAAAAGAGGGTCTCAAAAATTCTCTCATTAAAAAATATTTTTTGATAATACTCAAACCATCAACATTGCGTCAACAATTGATAAATCTCTCAATTATATAAATAATTATAAAATAATATAAAAATATAAATACGGCTATGTAAGTTAATCGAATTGTGTTATTTAATAAAAAAAATATTAAAAAATATGGAAAAATATTCTTCTCCTCTCCTTGTAAAAAAATCTTTAAAAAAGTATAAAAAATTTTTTTTTTTAAATCTTCTAAAAAATATATAAATCAATACTAAAATTTGAAATCACAAATCAATTTTGTTATCATAACGTTAATCATAATTTAAATTCTCAAAATATTTTAATGTTTGTAAATAGTACTCAATAAATCTATGATAATATTAATGGCAGTAACAGTAAAAAAATACAGAAATTATGTGACAATTCCACTTGTAAATGAAAAAATTTTCTCAAAATTTAAATATCTCTATGAAAATTACAACATATTTACAATTCCAAAATTTAGTCGAGATTTGAAGGATATAATAAAGCTAGGTAAAGATACTTCTGACAAATTTGAAAATACTGGAGTTGTTAATAAAATCAATTGTAAATATTGTAAAATTTCATGTATAGGTGAGGCAGGTACTCAACTTAAAGTTATATTGAAAGAACATGAAACATTTAAGGTAAAAGATTCTGTTGTATCTAAACATATGTTGGAAAATAAACACACTTTTGATTGGAAAAATGTGAGAATATTAGACCATGAGAGTCATTTAGACATGAGAAGAATGTCTGAGATGTTATATTGTAACAGGGCTGCAACTATCTGTTTGTTTCAACAATAAATCGTGTGAACTACTTGTTCCAACACGAGAACCCTCTAAGACCGACATGTTCTGCTCGTTCAACAGCACTGGTTTTCTTCGAATCTGAAATAAATTTAGGAAGAACGCGTACTCTGTTTATTTACAATAACTAATAACCCCTAAATTATTCAATCTCCAAATAAACCCAAAAATACGCGGCGCGCTAGCTCTTGCGTCAGAGGTGGCGGTATCCTGGAGTCGTGCGGAGGAAATGACCGTTTTTTAAAAATAAAAATAGGAAATTTTATAATTTTCTATTTATTAACAAAAACCTTAAAATTAATACAAAATTCAACAAGCAACTCGGTTGCTGTAATTCGAAACAATAAAAATAATTTAGCTTGAGTAGTTACGATCCACCTTCAATACAAGCCGGCGAGGCTCAAACAAAAGGATCCGATTCGACTCACACTGATGCTCGCTAGCTTCACACACATGTGATCGAAAGAAAACTGGAAATTAAATTTGAGAAAGACAGAATGCAGAAAATACAGTTCTGCGCGCACACATCACACTCACACACACGCACGCACGCACACACACACACACACACCCGCGCGCACGCACGCACGCACACACGCACACACACACGCACACGCGCGCACGCACACACACACACGCGCGCGCGCGTGTTCGCTCCTCCGGTTTGCAGCATACAATACACACACACACACACACACACACACACACACACACACACGTTCATACGCATTCCACAGTTTACGCGATGAGCTAAGTAATGACAATTACTAAAAATCGCATGAATTTTACTGCCATGTAGCAACGAATCAAACCGCAAAAAGATTTATACAATATAACGTTTGGTTAACTAAAATCAGCTAGTATAAAATTACTGCGTGACCAGTTCGCGACCGCGCAAAACCGAGTCTCTATTCAGAGTGTAATAATCCTGAGGTGTCTGCGCTCGATTTCACGGACTTTTAAAGGTGCGTTCGCAACGGAGAATTACGCGAAGTACGAACATTTTATTCCCCGTGACAATATATAAATTCAATGAAAAATCATATTAATCAAAAGACAGATATAGATTTATTGAGTACTATTTACAAACATTAAAATATTTTGAGAATTTAAATTATGATTAACGTTATGATAACAAAATTGATTTGTGATTTCAAATTTTATTATTGATTTATATATTTTTTAGAAGAAGATTAAAAAAAAAATTTTTTTATACTTCTTTAAAGATTTTTTTACTAGGACAGGAGTAGAATATTTTTCTATATTTTCTTATATTTTTTTATTGAATAACACAATTCGATTAACTTACATAGCCATATTTATATTTTTGTATTATTTTATAATTATTTATATAATTGAGAGATTTTTCAATTGTTGACACAATGTTGATGGTTTGAGTATAATCAAAAAATACTCTTTAATGTGAGAATTTTTGAGAACCTCTTTTATATTTTTATTCTATTCTGTCTTATGTTTTTTCTTATCGCTCTTCTTATGTTTACTGTATGTGCAAAGCGCACAATAAATGCTGTTGTAATATTTAGTCAGTATTTATTTGACTGCTGAAGGTAGCAGATAACTGCAATCAAACCCAATCACTTACGGTTAGGCATTTCTTTTATAATAGTTTCACAGTCTACCCACCTACGTACGTTTTTCCTGTCAACGTCAAATTTTTGTGCAGCTTGATGGTTGCTTGTCTCTTTTGCATACTTTATAACTTTTAATTTAAAATCAGCGTCGTACTTTAACCTGGTAGTCATAATTACGCAAATTATCGTAAAATTAACATAATAAAATTAAATACAAATCACTAAGATTTAGAATTTAAAAGCACGATCAGAACGAGACAGACTTCAAATGCTAACTGTAGCAAGTTGAGTTTCTTCACGGAAGCAGTAATTAAGTAATTAAGTCTCTCTTAAGTTTACAAATTTGAGGGGGGGGGGGGGCTTATACGCCGAGTATACAAAAATCCGGAATTCTCGATAACGAAATCAGGGGGGCGGGGGGGCTTATACGCCGGACAACATGATATATCCTGTTACTACCTTTGTACAAGTTATTTATTTATGGTTTTTTAAACTTATGGTATTAATAGTATATTATTCCCAGGGGGACTAAAGTTTGCAGTGGAGGCCCGCTGTCATTGCAGCCCGAGACGAAGTCGAGGGATGCAAATACGTGGGCCTCCTCAGCAGACTTTAATCTTGAGGGATATATGCACTTTTTTAAAGTCCGTTTATCACAAAAAATAACTTGATTTCCTCCGATTAAAGCCAAAAGAACGAAATGTACTCCCGAAGCGCCAGCGGCCGACACGCACCCAGCGGAAATGTTTCTCAAACATTGGGCATCCCTTGTGGGGAAAAGTTCCCCGGAAAAAGCGCGTCGCGAGTGAAAATAGAAGAGAAGTACATCGACGCCGCCAGTTTCATAACTGCAAACGGCAAAGACGCCTCGCCGGAGAGCCACGTGAAGCTTCGCGGCCATATTGGAAAAGGGGAGGAGTCTCGCCTACAGCACGAGCCACGGAGCAACAAAGACGCCCAACGGCCCGACCAAAAACTAAGACGACGGTGGATCGGAAGGCGACTCGGCAACACCGCTTGCCATCAGCTGAAGACCATCGGCCTGCTACATCCCTGCCGCACTGCAGCCCCTCTGCAGTGGGAGAGAGAGAGAAGGCACCTCGACCAGCTGACTCCGCTAATACGGTGGGTCCGCTCCAAGTCGCAAACTTGTGTTGCGCAATTTAATAATTTCAATTTTTTCTTGTATTTGTTTAGCCTTGGAACTGTGTGGGTAAAGTTAGCTGCATTGTTCTCCATTCTATTTTGCCTTTTTCTTAAATTTATTTATTTTTATCTTTCCAAAACAAATAGTCAGTTGACCCAATTCCTCAATAATTGAGTACAGCTGTTACTATTTTGGTAAACAATTGATTATTTTGGGGTCAAGTGACCAATAAAATTAGGAATAATTTTTTCAATTTTTACTTTGTTAATATTGAGCTCACCTGAAAACTTAATTTCATTTTATTTTGTTCCACCTTATCTGACATTATTGAATTTGCAGGTGAAACTACCTGTTAAACTGAGGTCCACGCTTACTGTCCAACCACATCTGAGCAACCTTTGGCACCTGTGGAAGCAAGCGAAGGGACTTTCTTCACCAACTGGTAGTCCTCGAGCCCTCGTACAGCTGCAGCAGCACTCCCAGAGTTCTTCGATAGCCTTGGGTTCAAATGTACTGTTTCTTATGGTTGTTAGAGTCAGCGTTGGAATCAATTTTTTGCCAATCTTATTAAGTACAGTATAAGCTCAAATTATTTACATAGTTGAAATAGTTACTGATTGTTTCATTTTTTCAATTATATATTTTTTCAAAAATTCTAATTGAATTTTTTATACATTTTAGGTTCTTTCAAGACCAATTTTCAAAAGATCAATCCAAGTGCCTAATAACCCTTGCCTACTCAACCCAATTAGAGTTGTTTAGGGATCTTGATTTCCTTTTTTTCTCTATAGTTTTTTTATTGATCTATTTACCTTTTCTCTTCTACGCTTAATTTTTGATTTTTTCACCTGCTTCATTTTTTCTAAACTTTCATTAAAGATAGTGCTTAAGTTTTCTTCCAAAATCAGCCACCTGCCTGGCTTAGTTGTTTGTTAGTTAAATTGTATTTCAGTTCAAATTCTTTCCCACCAAATAATATTCATAAGTTTAAATATTTTTCAATTTTCTTTTATTCAAAGAATTAGTTGTCATTAAATATTAAGTCTGAATATTTTTCAGCATTCTTTTATTTAAAGAATAATTGCCTCATATTAATTGTATTTCAATGAAAGATTGTCCTACCACTGATATTCATAAGTTTGAATATTTTTTCCATTCTTTTGTTTAAAAAATAATTGCCTCATCTTAAATTGTATTTCAGTTTAAATTCTATTTCACCAATAATATTCATATATTTGAATATTTTTTCAGTTTCTTTTATTTAAAGAATAATTGCCTCATCTTAATTGTATTTCAATTAAAGATTGTTCCACTAATAATATTCATATGTTTGAATATTTTTTCAGTTTCTTTTATTTAAAGAATAATTGCCTCATCTTAATTGTATTTCAATTAAAGATTGTTCCACCACTGATATTCATAAGTTTGAATATTTTTTCCATTCTTTTGTATAAAGAATAATTGCCTCATCTTAAATTGTATTTCAGTTTAAATTCTATTCCACCAATAATATTCATATGTTTGAATACTTTTTCAGTTTCTTTTGTTTAAAGAATAATTGCCTCATCTTAAATTATATTTCAGTTTAAATTCTATTCCACCAATAATATTCATATGTTTGAATATTTTTTCAGTTTCCTTTATTTAAAGAATAATTGCCTCATCTTAAATTGTATTTCAGTTTAAAGATTGTTCCACCAGTGATATTCATAAGTTTGAATATTTTTTCCATTCTTTTGTTTAAAGAATGATTGCCTCATCTTAATTGTATTTCAATTAAAGATTGTTTCACCAGTGACATTCATAAGTTTGAATATTTTTCCATTCTTTCATTTAAAGAATAATTGTGTTTCAATTGACATTTTCACCACTCATGTTTTTTTTGCCTTGTCCAAATCGCCTCAAGTTTAGAAAACAAATTTAAATTGTGTTTCAATTTAAATTTTCCCAAGCCAAAAGATAGTCTTTAAATTTTTCCTATTGATTAATTATTTCAAATACCAGCCTACCCCGCAAAATGAATAAACCAAATTCATTTGCGCAAATCCTTAGCAGGCAAGCTATAATCCGAAATCGAATCGTCACTCATTTCGAAATATTTAAGCGAAAGGGAGCCTTGATGATTCACGAGTTAGCAGAGAAGCGCATCCTGCGTTTCGAACAACTCTGGCAAGAGTTTATCCAAAATGATCAAAGTTTAAGAAACTGCCGGGATGTAGACCGTGGCCACGACTACTTCGTCAAAGACATGTTCTACCATACACAGGACACCTTTGATGACGTGTGGTGTGACTACATCCAATTTCTTAAAATTGAGCCACCTGTGACTCCCTTAGTCCAGGTTTTGATATCACCCATTGAGAACGGCCGCCAGCCGCCATGTTGCGGCCCGAGCGCTAGCGAGGGCATGCAGTAGGCCGGGTGCGCGTTGGTCGATGGCGCAGGGAGTACATTTCGTTCTTTTGGCTTGCGTCGGAGGGACACAAGTTATTTTTGTGTATAGAGATCGACTATTTTGTTATACAAGTATATAGACTTGTATAAGTTAACACTTATACAAGTGGTATAGAAATCGAATATTTTGTTTTTTTCAAGGAAAGTTTGTAAAGTTTTATAACAAATATAAAATTTTTAATCGATTTATCACAGAAATCTCCACTTTGTGCGTGGAGGTTTTAGTGTGTATATCTTTTTCTCAATTTTTTAAATTCAACAGTCATTCCATGGCTAATTTAGTCCTAACAAACCCTAGAAATTATTTATGATCAAGACAAACAAAGTATCAATTTTCGCAGAATTGCGTTTATTAACTGTGGGGCATTAGCTAGTGGAGCATGAGGCAGGGGGAACCCTTATATACATTTATATTGTGTAGTTGAAATTTTTTTTGCTTTGAACGGGAGAAGTCACGTTACATTGTCAAATCGACAAAAACAAATTCATTTTTGCTCCTAGAGCCGAGTACACTTACTTTCAGGATAGCATTATGGGTATCGTACAATACTTACATAAGTAATTTAATAATTTTTTAAAAACAAAAATATGTTTATTTTTAGATATCCTGAAGAGGACAAGCAAAGACTTGTCGAAACGTCAATTTTAATAAAACAATGTATTACTGAAATACTTTATTGTTCTGTGCTCACTTATATCCAGTTACTACCCTTCTACAATAAATTTCGTGAGCAAGTTACTACAACTTTTAAATAAATAAATAAATAACATTCTTTAAGGTGGTTTAAACATTAGATGGGTAATTCAAATATATATTTTTAGAGGAACCAAAAATTTTATTTAATACTAGTCTCTCTCAGCGCGCGCAATTGTATTACATTATCTTTATCTAAAACAAATTTAGTCGAAGCTGTATCTAAATTAACCTACAATAAGTTATATATACCCTTTACCTTTGCCGCTACGTTCAGAGTTCATTTAAACTTTCGTGGTCATAAATTTATTGGTTTTGTTTATATGGGCAAAAGTCTAAAAGTCGGCCACTTTTTCGTTGTGTCATGTCATGTAATTAGGTACCTATAAATGAGGCATCATTCTGAAAATTTGACAGCTTCTAGTGTTCACCAAATCCTAGAAGCTGCTGAATTTTTAGAATCATATCTTATTTATAGGTACCTTTTTTTCTGCGGTATTAAATGACATGATGTGACACAAAAGTGGCCGACTTTTTGACTTTTGCCCATATACTAATAACTGTTATTTTTATGATTTTAATCGGATAATTTCGAACACTTGATTAAGTAAATAATTATTTTTTATCAAATCTATTCTCTAAATGTTTGATTGAATTTTAATATAAAAATTAAAAATTAAAATTAAAATTTGAAATTTTTTTCTTCAACCAATTACATCATGAATAAAATGCTGACATTCTTTTCGGTTTCTCTCTTTTATCTTGCGATTTTTTAGTTTTAAACATTTGTTAAAAGAATAAAAACAGGAATGAAATTTATTTTACTGTGGGTACTGATTTTTTGAACTTTAAAAAAACGATTTTTGTACGGCACATCAGATTATTTTGAAAATGATTTCTAGTTTACCGAAAAATAAAAGTTTTTTGAGGTCAAAAAATCTTATTCTAAATTTGATAAAGACTTCGTTATTCAACTGAAATCGCTTTCGTAATTACTGATCAGCTGATTGAGTACACATGGCTGGCACAAACGCTTTTACACGCGTTTTTCACAAGTATTATGACTTTTTACCATAGTAGTAGTATATAAGCTTTACTAACATATTGTTATACATTGTTTAGTAATTTATAATTTATCTTAGGTATATTTACATTTTCTTTCAGCGTACATTTTCTTATATTTACATTTCATTTACATCCTGCGCGCGCGCGTGTGTGATTTTGTTAGAGAGGGAGAGAGTGCGTGCTCTCGTCTATCTGCCCTTCCTCCCGCAACTGACTTCCTTCCCTGCCCACCCTTCCACCTTCCATCTCTTTCCTCTTTCTCCTCCAGATTACATCCCACATTCTAGCCTGCACTCCTTGTCCCTGAATCTGTTCTTTCTATCCTATGCCTTCCTTTCCTGTATGTTCGTATTCTTCCAGGACGTGCTTTAGGGTTTCTTCATTTGTACCACACATTCTGCATAGTCTTCCGTTCTCTGTGAACCAGTGTTTACTAACTCTGGTCTTTGAACCCAGCCTAAACCTTGCGTTCATCTGCAGTGTTTATTTGGTTGGATCTTCCGGTCAGATATTCTGGCTGTTCGTTCTTACCTGGTGCTATCTGTCCGTACTCTTTTGCATATTTCGTCCTTTTTAGCTTCTCCCTATTTGTTTCTCTCTCTCGGCTTTATTCTTCTTCTCTCCTCTGAGCCCAAAATTCTGTATCTGTCTCTCTCAATTGTTTGTAGTGTTCGAGCGTCTAACCTTTCCTCATTATAAACTCTCTCCTATCTCTCTTCCATTTTTCAACATTTTTTTCTTTTTTCCTTTCTTGGTATATGTGACGTCTATCATGAACTTTTCTTTGACTTTCATGCATTCTTTCAGTACCTCAATCTCTCCTTTTTCTATCTTATTTTCGTATTCCATCGCTCTTTCACCTGCCTTTCTTGATATTTTTTGTCTCCCTGTTTCCAGATATAGAAGGTAGTTTGGTGTTGTTCTGTCTATTTTCAAGGTCCATCTAATGTATTTATTCTGTATCTTCTGCAGGTCCTTCCGTTCTGTCCACCCCCATATTTCAGCCCCGTACATCAGTATAAAGAAATATTCTTCTTTCTTAGCTGTCTTTGAAACTTCTCTCTGCTATTCCCCATGTTGTTCCAAGCACTGCCATCGCTTTCTTTCTCAAGTTCCTAATTTGTGCCTCTTCCCCGTTATTTCTTTATATCACGTATCCCTGGTAGTTGAATTCCGTTACCTCTTCGATCTCATTTCCTTCCCAGCTGAATTTTATCCCCGACACCTTTCCTCCTCCTCTCCTGCACCTCATTACCTTAGATTTACTCATATTCAAATCTAAGCCTCGTTCTCTTACGTATTTTCCAAATTTTCTTATCATTTCTTTCATTGCTTCCTGGTTGCTTGCCATCAGTACTACATCATCTGCATACGAAACTTTCTAGATTTTCTTTCTTCCTATCACAATACCTCCGCTTTTTATCTTTTTTAGAGTTTTTTTCCAGGTTTACAAAGGCTGCGTTGAACAGTACTGTGCTTAGGGGGCATCCTTGCCTCACTCCCTTATTGGTGTAAATCAGTTTCGAGAGTTTGTCTTTAACTCTGACCATAAATCCAATCTCTTTATATATCTCACTGATTCTTTCTCTCATGTTTTCATCTATCCCTATCTCCCTTATCATCTCCCATATCTTTCCTTTATCGATCCTGTCGAAGGTCCCTTTCATGTCCGCAAAGAAGAGAAAGACCTTTTCCTTTCTCAACTCTTCCTCTATAGCCATCTTTACTATATATATCACGTCTATCGTGCCTCTGCCTTTCCTGTAGCCTATCATCGTGTCGCTCATGACCTTTTTCTCCTCTATTTCCTTCTCCAGCCTGTTTTTCAAAATTTCCGCACATATCTTATACCCTGTGTCCATGAGTATTATCCTTCTATAGTTTGATACTTCCTCCTTACACCCTTTCTTGAAAATAGATGTTACCATTCCGATTTTCCATTCTTCTGGTATTTTTTGCTAAACCCTCCATATTTTGTTGAGTATCCGGTATAGATCCTCTACTACTTCCTCTCCACCATAGATCCATGCTTCGTTTGGTATTTTATCTGCTTCTGCTGCCTTTCTCAAATCTGATCCTGGAAACAGCCCGTTTCCACGCCTGAAAACACGGTCGGAAACGGGCCTTTTCCACCACAGTTTTTGTTTCCGTCACAGTTTCTGTGATAGAAAAATTCTATTTTCCATAGAAAAAATATACACGATTAGCTTTTCTAATCAAAACCTCAAAAATATATGAATTAAAAAATGAACAATTTTTGTAAAATAATGTTTCTTAATGCTTCCGATAAAAAATATATATTGAATTACCAAATAAAAATAAAAATAAAAATTTTTTTGTAAAATTAAACAAGAGTTTTTAAATAAAAAATTACTTTTTTTTAATTTGGAGGTTGGATTTTATAAAAATAAATAGCAATTTTATTGTTGACAAAATATTTATTGAAACTCACTCAATGTTAAAAATTGACCAAAATAATTATTCAGAAGTGTAGTTCATTGACTTTCTAACAATCGAATTTCTTAAGTTAATAGCACATGAAATCCTGCCAGCAATAGTTTGTCTTGGGTTGGAGATACATGAAAATCTAAAAATTTACCTGCAGCAAGTCAAGTGTTCTGTGTGTGATTATTTAAAAAACTAGCACAGTGGGCGATACGCGAGTGGAATAAATACTAAAACTTTATTAATAATTATACATCAAAAAAGCGCGTGCGGGAAAATAATTTAACCATTACGCGCATAAAATAAAAACACACTGCGTACTACGCTAACGCAATAAAAGTGACAAAAACAACCAAAATTTTAATAATCATTATTTGTTAAAAACGCGAAGGATTCAGGTTTAATCAAGTAAACAACACACCGAGCAAAGCAGACCGAAAAATTCGAACTTATTACCAACAAAATTAAAAACAAAAAACACAGCACTGACTGTGAAAATATTTTAAACATGTTATAATGATTATCCATCAAATTTGAGAAAGCACAGTCCTGTACAAGTAAAGGAAACGCGTCGTTTCCACGAGAGTTGGATGTTTCAGCACGAGACGAAGTCGAGTGCCGAAAAAATCCAACTCGAGTGTGAACGACAAGAATATACTATTCTCTTTCTCATTTTCCGAACTGTAGACTTTATTTTCTCAGTTGTTATTTCGTTCTCGTGATTTGCCTTTCTCGTCCGTCGTTCTCTTCCACCTTCCCTCATCTTTCCCCCATTCATCTGCTTTTCGAAGTGTTCCTCCCATTTATCTATCACAATTTATTCGCTGATTTTCTCCCTACCTTTCCTCTGTCTGTTCACAATTTCCCAGAATTTTCTGCCTGACTGGTCTACGTTCACTTCTTTCTACTCTTGAATTTTATGGTTTTCCTTCTTTCTCTCTATCAGTTTCCTGTAATTTCTTCTTGCCTCAAAATATCTTTCCCTCCCTTTCCCATTTTTGCCAATTCTCTTCTTTACTTCCTTCAGTCTTTGTTTTTCCAGGTGTCACTCCGCATCCCACCATCTTTGCCTCATTAAATCGTTTTTAATTTTCTTCACTACATGCGGCAGCCTTCAGTCGTTCCAGCCCTTTCCGGCCTTTGTTTGTACTCTGAAATACTTTTTTATGTCCACTCAATGGTTTCCTTTTCTTTCGCTTCCTCGTTGCTTACATTTTCCCAAAATATCTCCACCTGTAATTTTAAGTGGTCTGAGGACACCCCTTTTTCTATCTCTATCGATCTTATCCTCTCTTCCCCGTCTCAGTTAGTTATGATATAGTCGATGACTGAACATCCTGCAGGTCCTATGTAAACTATACCACTGTTTTCACCCGTGCAGTTTTCATTGAGTATGTACATTCCGTTTTCTTCCATCCAATCGATTAATCTTCGACCATCCTAACACTACATCTTCCGACTTTCTCGCTTCTTCACCTGTCTCATCTTCGACTTTACCTCCTTTCCTTGCTATCCTTGCGTTGAAGTTCCCCCCCGATAATTATTGGCGGCTCCTTATTCTTCTCGATTATCTCTGCCATTTTTTCCAAATTTTCTTACTTCATTTCCCTCATGTACACAGTTAGCAGTATGATCTTTTCATTATCCATATTTAAGTCTATCCTGAGCAGTTCTTTCGTAATTTCTTGCATTGTGACAGATTCTTTTAGTGCCTTTGTGTGCGCTGTTGCCGTGCCTCCCCTTGGTCTTTCCTTCTAGTGTTCTTTTCTCATCCAGCTCCAGTATTTCAAAGTTTTTCAAGTAGTTTGTCATCAGCGTGTTTCCCTGTTTTTTCATCCATGTTTCTTCGATGTTAATTATGTGTCTTTCTTTCATGCTCTCCCAGTCTTCACTATCTAACCTACTCACTCCAGCCACGTTCCAGAAGCTTCTGCGCACTGTTCTCCCCCCATATTGCTTTTCGTTATTTCTCCGCCATATTCTCCGACTTTTCTTTCTGGAACCATTTTTCCGACCTCTCCTTCCAAGAAAATTCTTCCTGCCCCGTTGTTATCTTGTTATAGCCAATCTTGCAGTTTCCAGTCTTCTCTCTTATTTCTTTTGCCTTCCTTAGTATCTCTCTCCTATTCTACCTTTCTAGCCAGGTCGTGTCATTATTTATTTAAATCATTTTATCCACATTTCTGAGTTTGCTTTTTTTGACCATCACCTACTTTTTTTGTTCCATGGTTTCCAGCTGTGCTCCTATGGTGTTCACTGCATTTTCACTGTCCATATCTTCCTGACCACTACTTTTGTTTCCAGTTTCAAGTCTAACCATTTTTCAGTTCATCCTTATCTTTAACATCCAGTCCACTGATTATAATATTTTTTCTCTTTCTTTCTCTCTCTGATTCTTCCAATAGCCATTTTACTTCTCTGTCCTTTTTTCTCTCTGCCTTCTCGGCTTTATCCTTTCCTTGACTGTCTCCCTTGTCACCTACCTTCTTTGCCTCTCCCTTTCTTACTTTTTCCAGCTTTTTTGTGATTTCCCTCCTTAGTTTCATCACTGATTCCTCCAGTTTCTCTATTCTTTCCCCCTCCTTTTTGTTTCTCTCTGCATTCTCCGCCCTCTTTTCCTTTAGCTCCTTGATGTCCTCTCTCATTGCGTGCAACTCTTCATCTAGCCTTTTTTCTACGCCCTCTATTTTTTCTTTGAGTTTTGTGTTTTCGTTTTCTATCTTTGTGAGAAGGTTTTCCCATCTTTCTGTTTCAATCTCATCTCTTCTTTTCCTATTTTTCTCTTCCTCTTTCCATTTCTGTTCTAATCTATCCATCAATCCTTGTTCTCCCATCTCTTTCATATCCTTCCTGCCTAAGCTTGGTTTCTTTGGTTCTTTCCCTCCTTGCTCTGAGCTAACAGCTTTCCTTTTCTTCTGCTCCGTTTCCCCCTTAACTCCTTCAAGCCAGGTCCTTATTCCGGTGCTGCTGCTCCGACTTGAATTTGACGAGGATGAGGATCTGCTGTCTATTCCTTCTGACTTTCTTGGTCTACCTCTTCTACCTTGTTTTGGCATGCTTTCACTTTCGGTTATTGTCTTTGTTAAAATTAGTGGCTTAAAGAACATTTATTAATTTATATTTGTTACAGAATAATATAATTATAGAAACCGACATTCTGACGTCTCGATAGCGGTCTACCGAGTGGCGTACACGTTACAACTTAACGCCTGTATAAATACTCTTTCTTAAAGTACGACTAAGCATTTACACTCATATACATAGTTCAATGCTCGGAGGAATTTCTCCTGTCAGCATTTCATCATTCAATCGTACAAGCATAAATTTGCTCTTATTTCAACACACCTCCTCAAATTTATGATTTACAAATTTTTCTTTCCAATTATTCGTAATTCGTTCCGGAATTTTTCAAACTTATTGCGTCCGAGCGCTTTCGTTAATACGTCAGCGATATTATTTTCTGACTCTACTTTTACAATTTTAATCACACCTTTCTCATAACATTCATTTACAAAGTGATAATGTATTTCTATGTATTTTGAATTTTTAGTTAAATTACCAAATTTTGCAATAGCTATCGCTCCAGAATTATCTTCATACACATTAATCGGTTTTTCGAACACAACACTGAAATCTTTCAATAGATTTTTCACCACTTTTATTTCACTCACTGCTTCTGATAAAGCCACATATTCAGTTGCTGTCAAAGATTTAGTTACACTTCCTTGTTTTCTTGATTTCCAATAAATCACATTTCCAAACAATCTTACAATATAACCAGTAGTAGATTTTCTATCTACCTTATCACCAGCCCAGTCAGCATCAACAAAGCACTCTAACACGTCAGCATTTAAATTTCTTTCATACGTTAATTTAAGATTTCTTGTCAAATATAAGTACTTCAAAATTCTCAACGCGTATTTATAATGAGTTTCATCATAGCTATTTTGAAATCTACTCAAATAATTCACGGCATAACTTATATCAATTCTCGTACTCGTGCTAATAAATAATAATGCACCGATCAAGTTTCTATATTTTACGTTATTTGATGCTGGCTGTGCAGGTTCTACACTTAAATTTTGTTCCATAGGTGTATTATACAATTTCGCATTTATAATATTATATTTTCTGGCCAATGACTCTATATAGTCACTTTGGTCCAGTGTCATATTACATTTTTCATAATCATATTTAATGTTTATTCCCAAATAAGTGCTCACTTCACCCAAATCTTTCATAGAAAATTTATTTGATAATTTATTTTTAATTTGTTCAACCCTTCCCTTATTTTTTCCACAAATTAATAAGTCATCAACAAATAATATTAAATAAATTTTTTCATTCTTTTCACACTTTACATATAAACAATAGTCACTCTTGCTTCGTTGAAATCCTAGTTCCTTCATAAAATCATCAAAACATTCATACCAAGTTCTCGGGCTCTCTCTCAACCCGTATAATGCTTTAATTAATTTGTAAACTCTATTTGAACCGTCTTGATAACCCATTGGTGGTTTTACAAATACTTCTGACTTTACGAAACCATTTAAAAAAACTGTTTCTACATCCATCTGGATAATCAATAAATTATTTTGGCAACAAAAGGATAATAATAATTTTAATGTTTGAATTCTAGCTAATGGTGAATACAAATCTTCCCGTACTTCAGTTTGTTGGAAGCCTCTAACTACAACTCTAGCTTTTTTTCGGTTATCAGATTTTTTTGTGAATACCCATTTTAAATCTAGAATCTTCTTATCTCTAGGTCTATCTACTAATTTCCACGTTTTATTTTTCATCAAACTATTCATTTCCCTATCCATAGCTTCTTTCCATAAATCATTTTGCTCGCACTCTACTGCCTCCTCGTAGGTAGAAGGGCTATCTGCACTAACTACATTTACATAAACGTAATTTGAATCTCTATTTATCCCATACCAATCTGGTTTTTTTCTTGCTCTTTGCGGCCTATCTAAACGATTTTCATTTAACTCAACATTATCATGGTTACTCTCTTCTTCAGCAGAATCTACCTTTTCCCTACCCTCGTTGGATTCAGAGTTTTGAATTTCATGACTTAGAGTTTCATCATCCTCGTAATCACTGTTATCATTGCCTCTAAAACCAATCAAATTTTCATCATTTTCAACTATATCAACATGTCTGGCTCTAACTATTTTACCGTTTAACAAAACTCTGTATCCAACGTGGTCGTAACCAAGTAAGATCCCTAAATCGGCCTTTCTATCCCATTTGGTATTTCTTTTATTTTCGGGAACTCTCACAAAAACTTTACTCCCATATAAACGTAAATTTTTCAAATTAGGTTTCTTCCCGAGGAAAATTTCATAAGATGTCTTATTTTCAATCGTATTTGCAATAGTTATATTTTTTAAATAAGCTGCGGTTTTAACTACCTCCGGCCAGTATCTACGATTCACGTTTGCTTCAAAAAATAAACATCTCGCGGAATCCATAATCGTCCTATTATATCTTTCCGCCGTCCCATTTAATTCATGCACGTTAGGAGGACACGGTTCAAGTAAAATCCCTTTTTCTTTTATTAAATTGTAAATATCGCGATTTAAATATTCTCTTCCATTATCACATCTTAACTTTTTAATTCTTTTCCTGGTAAGATTTTCAACGTTATTAATATAATCCACGAAACAATTAAATACATCCGACTTTAATTTTATTGTGTAAATCAATGCACATTTACTGTAATCATCAATGAAAGTTAAAAAATAATTTGAATCATCATAACCCGTTGTATTGTGCGGCCCATTTAGATCTGTATGTACCAACTCTAAAATCTCGGTGGCTCTACTTCTATTATTTTCCAAAGATAAATTATGCATTTTATTCTGTATGCACGTCCCACACTTCAAATTTACTGACTCTAATTTTTCTGGTAACCCATCGACCAATTTATTCTTACACATTTCCTCCAAATATTTAAAATTTACGTGACCGAAAATTCTATGAAACCTTTCTTTCTGTGTCATGTTTTTGTTAATTTTCTCCGACGAATAACACACTCTCACATCAAAATAACTACTTATTTTATACAACCCATTTTCTTTGCAAGCTACTGCAATTAAAGTATTATTACTATTATATATTTTCGACGTATTTCCGACAGACATTATTTTATTTTCATTCGTAATTTTCACTAAACTCAACAAATTTTTATCCATCTCAGCTACATAAAATACATTGGATATTTTTGTTTTATGCTTAATCCCGTTCACTTCAAAATAAGTTAAAATTTTACCAACTTTCGTGCCTTTCAAAATTCTACCGTCACCAACCTTGACATTAATTGGCTTTTTCAAAACTATAGATTCACAAAAATAGGATTCATCATTAATAATGTGGTCTGAGCAACCACTGTCTAATATCCAATCTATTTTATTTGTATCACAATTATATATATCAACAACATGATTATCGAATTTATCACCGTCTGTTAAATGCGCAAAAAAAGAGTTTTTCACCTGATCATCCGTACTGTCGTTTTAGGTGTTACTATACCTCGCGTTGTGTTGAATTGCTCCATCGTTGCGGGGCTGCCAGTTCCTGCCTCCGCGATTTGAGTGTTGTCGACTACCTCTGCCTCTGCGACCTTGAAACTGCTGAGACTGCGGCCGTTGTTGCTGTTTCTGCTGTGGTGCTTCTTGTGCACCTCCTTGCCAAAATGTATTGTTGTTTTTGGTCCACTTGTTTCTACAATTTTTCTTCAAGTGTCCGGGCTTACCACACCCATAGCATGTGAATTTATTTGAACTTTCTGCTTGAAATGCACTACACTTTTTCTTGTTTGATTCACTCAAGTTTCGGGTTTCCCACATGCTTATTTTATTTTTTAAGAACTCACAATTTCTATCCTCTGTTGATAGAGCATCTACCAGATCTTCAATGTAGCTTAAGGATTCTGGCAAAGTTCTCAGCATGTAATTTAATTTTTCTGCCTCGGTGACTTTTCCTCCAGCATTTTTTAAGTCATTTATAGTCTTCTCAAAATCACAGAAAAATGTACTTGAGTTATCACAATTTTTTAATTTCATCTGATCGAGTTTGTTTCTTACACAGATTTGCATTGCTGTAGATTCTTTTAGATACATTTTGTCAAACTTCTGCATTATTTTCCGAGCAGATTTTCTCTCTTCTTCGCTCAAAAATTCTAATTGATCGTTACTTATACTGCAATAAATGTAGTTTATTGCTTTCTCGTTCATGTCGGACCAATTTTCTTGTGAATCTGATGTCAAAGCCTCTCGAACTGCTGGTTCTGCACACTTTTTTGTTTTCAAGTATTGGAGTATCCTTATTTTCCAAATGCTATAATTCCTTCCATCAAAGATATGGAGTCTTGCGTCTTCGTTTTGCGACATAGTTAGCTCTTTAATTAGTTTATCTTTATGTTCCAAATTAGCACTATGACGGTTTTGAATTTCTTCAATTTGAATTTTTCCTACTTTTCTTAAATCACTTTCATGTACGTCAGCATACACTGCTTCTATTTGATATTTTTGCAGAATATCTTTTATTTCACCCCTTGACTTTGTCGCTACAGTATTTTCTTCCTTTGTGCCTTTACAAAGTCTTTTTAGTTCATCTGTATTAAAATATTGCAAGATTTTTCTAGGTGGCAATTTACTTAAAGTTTTTATTAAATCTTCCTTTGGCACTAAATTTATACCTGCCAAGCTTAATTCATTCAAGCACTGATTTTCTTTTTCTAATAGGCTCATTTAAAATTCTTTCCAAACCTCTTCACGTTCGAAGTAACGTGGTATCTCAGTTTCACTTGAGAACACTTTAAAATAGTCACTTTTCCGTTTTCAAAAACTACGCTCTGCTACCATGTTAAAATTAGTGGCTTAAAGAACATTTATTAATTTATATTTGTTACAGAATAATATAATTATAGAAACCGACATTCTGACGTCTCGATAGCGGTCTACCGAGTGGCGTACACGTTACAACTTAACGCCTGTATAAATACTCTTTCTTAAAGTACGACTAAGCATTTACACTCATATACATAGTTCAATGCTCGGAGGAATTTCTCCTGTCAGCATTTCATCATTCAATCGTACAAGCATAAATTTGCTCTTATTTCAACAGTCTTATCTAAATCAGCACCGTCATCAGATATTTCCTTCAGCTTCCAACAAGATTCTGCCTTTGATAAACTGCTTCTAACTTATAAATTTCCAGAAAAAAAGGAACTTTAATATTTTGTGGAACTATCTTGGGTGATAAGCTGTTTAGTACCAGAACAAGATTTTTTTTTCCCATAAAACGAATAATTTGTACTAAAAAGTTATGAGTTATGTCTAAAACCTCAGGTTTCTAATCTTGCAATTACTCTCAAGTGTATCAGTTGATCCATTCAAAATTGAAATGTACAAGTAGTAGCGAAAAAAGTTCACAAATATAGCCATCAATACTGCAAATATCGTAAAACAAATATGTTATATTATTCTGTCACAAACAGATTAAAAAGAATTTGGAATAGCTTATCTGTCGATACAAGAAATTGTAACTATATTAGTTTATTTACGAAAGATATTAAATCAAAATTTTCACAATTCGAATAAGAAAGTTTTTAATTACGAAAAATGTATATGATATTATTATGTATTAACGGACATTAATGTCCGTTGATGATGTTAAATAGATAAATAAATAAATACTAACAGCTATCAGATTTGAGCAAAAAATTTTAACTTGTCTTTTTTAAACTTTTCGCGCCGTTTCTCAATATTGTGTAGTAACCTTTACGCTGTGCTAGCACACTTCTTGCTCAGGGATTTCCCGGCTTACTCCCGGTTTGTGGCTCCCTCTGGCGGGCTTTTTTGTTACCTTGATCTTAGCGGCTAGTGCATCGTCTCTCTCTCTCTCTCTCTCTTCAATAATAACTCTCTTAATTTATTCTCTCTTACTTGCAAAAAAAAAAAAATTTGTCTCCTTTCCTTCTTTTCTTCTACCTTTCTTTTCTGCTCTTTTTCTTCGCTTTGCCTTACTTTCGTCTTTTTTGCTCGGTTCGGTTTAGGTTAGAGTTCACCCGTCCTATTTTTATTTCGACCTACACTGCTTCCTGGTGTCTTTCCCTGTGATTTTTCTTTGCCTGCTCGTGCAGGCAATAATTTCGCTTTGCCTTTCTGAAAGAAATACCGCCCTTGGGTGAGGATTATGCAGCGGATAAAGCTTCAGAGTGCTGAGCAAAACAAAGTAGATGTTAGCTTACCTAGCAGACGAATCCGCATGACTTTTTAATGTATATTATTATAATTTATGAAAGTTTTAACTCAGGTTTTAGATCCGATGCCCCATGTATTAGGGCGTCAAATGGAATTTTTTTTTGATTTTTCAAAGTCTCACGGTTTTGTTCGATCAAAAAAAACATTAAGAAAGTCCTCCAGTATTATTTTTTAATTTATTTTATGTTTTAAATGTTGAAAATTACAAAAAATTATTATTATTATTATTATTAAGATTTTGAATAAGCACCCGCTCTGCTTAGTCGACTAATGAGTAATACTGATGAGTTTATTATTTATGTGTATGTGAGAGTCTGTGTGACTGATGCAGAGCTGCGTCGCTGGACCTTGTGTAAACTGCTGCCTGTTCGGCTTGTGCCTCGCTCCCGACAACATAGATCTTTGCTCTCTTACTTGAATAAAAGTATTTCTATAGTAGACTGATGATTATTGCTTTGACATTTATTTATTTACCCTAGCCTTTTTGTTATGAGCCCAGTCTAACGCGAGTGATTAAATAAACAATTAATTAGTAATTGCGAAATAATAACTTTTGTATAATGGTTTTAAGAGCGTGTCTGTGCAAGTTAAAATTGACCCCTATCATTTGTGTGAAATAAAGTTATCGAAACCAAATGTGTAAAAGAAAGTGAAAATTGTGAAAGCAAGATTGAGGGACTTAAACTTTTCATAAAAACGCAAGAATTGTGCGTTTACTTAATATTTTTATGAAAAGCATAGCTACCCGCGCGCGCGCCCTCGTGAATCACAGATCGACGCCGGTTTCAAATTTCTTTTCTTTGTCTTAGCTGCCCGCGCTCAAGATTGTGCCCGCAAGAGAATTTTTTCTAAGAATGATTAATTCACGCAATAAAACAATTACAGAATTTTTTGACACTTCAGATTATCCCTCTTTATAATTTATAATGATGAAGCATGTTCGAATGTCTTCGTTTTATGATTGATTTGATTGGTTGAGAACGTTAAATTCAAAATTTGAATTGTGTTGAAGTGGAAATGTTTAGTATTTTGTTGTCAAGAATTTTTTGCAATAATATTTTGAATAATTGAATACTTTGTTCCAAAAAATGGACTAAATTACTTTTTAGAATTCTATAAAATAAAATGAGAATCTTTATTATTTTAAAAACAACTTTAACGAGCTGTACTACAAAAATATCGAACTGAACTTAGTTGCAGCTTGCAAACGATATGTGATAAATTTAGTGTTAAAAATTTTTTTAACTTCGTTTTTTTGAAAATGAAAGTAAAAATTATCGTTTATTTAATTTCAAGATTAAGAATTGAGCGCGTTTGCGCGCCGGTTGAGACTAGTCTTATCTTGAAAAGGCGAATTCATGCTCATTTGAAAGAGCTCCAATTATAATACGTAATAGATGACGAGATTACTCTAAATCCAACTCTACAATGGATTCGAGATAAAGATAAGGCTTAAACTCTATGACACGTACGACCAAAAGTCAGGAAACTGATGATGGAAAAATCAATTTTTTGAAATTCAAGTAGGAAGCATGCTCAAAGCTTATGAACCAATCCTGGATGCAGTCAAAACACTTGCGGACGGAGACTGAAACTGGCAACTTGTTAGAAGCAGACTGTTAGACAAGAAAACATCTTGAAAGATATAAGCAGTGATAGCAGCTGAATGGTTTTTTCCACTGGCAACTAAATCTAACCAGTCATGCGGATTACCAGATGAATAAATAAATCATTATTTTGGAAGTAGAAAAATATTATTGTAATGATAGTAAAAATTAAATTAGATGATTAATAAATAGAGGACATAAATTTTTTTTTTCAGAAAATAGGGTTCATTCGGAGATCGAGGATCATTGCGACAATGGCGAGGCTGACCCAACTTTGCACATAACAAATATAGCCAAACTAAATCACGATAGTGTGTCTTTTCCACGAATTGATCAAATGCAGAATAGCGAAGCAGCAGAATATCTACAAAAAACCATTAAGCTGAACTGTCTGCTCATTTGAGTACTAATCTATTAATGCAGAATTTGGATGCTTATCTTCGAGTTCCTTTACTACAACGCCTTGGGCTCAGCTTAAAGAATTTAGCTTTGTAACAAGGATTCTTTTTAATTAATAAATACAACACAATAGTTAAAATTAAAATAAAGAAAAGAAAGAAAATTAAAAATTACAGAAGTTCTCTAACCTTGTTCACAAAATTCATATTAATTAACAAGACACAATTAAAGTTCAATTAAGGCCAATCAGCAGATAAATCAAGGCATATCATAAAGGGAAAAATATTACTTTTTAGGCTAAATCTAATTCGACACAAAACTTTCCTGGCTAACTTACAATATAATAACCCCCATTTATAAATTCAATTTACAAAATTACCGATAAAATCCAAACGACATCTCCAATCTTCACAATCTTTTCGTACTCTTCAAACTCTCTCAAACGAAACTTCTTAAAATATTACAACCTCTTTTTCTTCTAACCAAAGCAACGAACCAAAAACAAAAGTGATAAACGACGATCAGTCTGCGAACTCTTGGTCGACTCGAAGGTGTCTGAATGTTGATCCACGAGACTCTTGGCAGATATGTAATTAGAAAAACAGGAAGAATTACTCTCTTTTAATTTATATGAAAATAAAGGATAAATTTTCTTTCTTTTCTTCTGATTTTAAATTGACGTATTTTACTACGTCACAGCTTCTGAATCATCTGTGAGTATGAAGGTAAGGATTGTGGAAATTGATAAGAAACTGTATGAAAGAAAGAAATGATAAAATAAAATGAAATTAGAGGGAAAGGGAGAATTATGAGTTTGAAGCTAATTGTTAACGTTTGGAGTTGATAAGTTTGATTTTAGTTTGTATTGATGAATTTCATAGGTTGAAAGAAAGAAAAAAAAAAAAAAAAAAATGGATGGAAGTAAATAGATTAATTAAGGAAAAAGAAATGATAATAATATTGGTGAGATAGAAATTATTTAGGAGGCAAATTTAAATGAATACATGATTGAAATGAAGTGATGGTGTTGATAAAAAAAAAAAAAAATAATAAAATAATGTAGAATGAAATAAAGAGAGAAAGAAAGGAATGATGAATAAGAAATAAACAAAATAGAATGAATGAATAAATAAATAGAAAATGAAAGAAAAGAAAGAATGAAAGAACTTTTAAGGGAGCTTAATTCTGATTCTGAAATCTAATGATAAATATTTGGCAACTTGTGGGTCAGATTTGATTGTTATGTTTGAATATTATTCAACGTGATTTTTATTAAAGGAGGGAGAGAAATTTTTAATTTATTTATTCATAATGATAGAAAGTCGCAAAAATTAGAGATTTCTCACAAATCAAATTTATCTGATCTACTGGAAATTTTCTTTGAGAAAGTTTGAAGCGTAGCTTCCATACTAACGTTTTAACTCTACACCTTACATATATAGCTATACTATACTATACTATACAATACTATTACATATCCACGGCCGGAGTAAAATGAAAAAAGTGATCGTCAGATTTAAGCGTCAAATGAGATCGTTATTTGCCTCCGTAACGTGGAATAAAGAGATACAACCGGGGAAAAGGGACCTCAGGAAGATTAATTTAAAATCGATGTTTTGCAATCAAATAAACTTACTCGAGGGCACGTCGAGGTCGATGTCAACCTGGTCAATCCAAGTGCACCAGGTCGAAAAATTTAATCGGTGACGACTTCCCCAGAAAGTTTTATTTAAAATCGGTGTTTTGCAATCAAATACATTTACCCGGACGATGTCGACGATGTTCCGATAGACCCGGGTGCACCAGGTCAAAAAAACTCATCGGCGACGACTTCCCCAGGAAGTTTGGTTTTTAATTTTTTGAAATACATTCACTTACATGTTGATGATAGTTAGAATTTTTGAATAAAATGACCGAGAATTTTGCTCAGAAAGGTAACGATTGATTTTTAAATTTAAAGTCATTCATTTATTAATGACGGTCAGAATACATTTAAATCTAGTATCATGAAATTTTGTTCAAGAGAGATTTTAGATTGAATTTTAGTTTTTTTAAGCAACTTATTTATTTATGTTGTTTGGTATATTTTTATATCTAGTAAGCTGTGAATATTGTTCCACTAAGTCAATTTTTATTTTTTGAAATCATTCATTTGAAGGTTGATGATTGTTAAGATATTTTTATATATGGTGACTGAAAATTTTTGATGTTCAAAGATATTGAAAGGATAATATTAATAATAATAATAAAATTAATTGATAGATTGAATGAATAAAATAGTGGGATAGAATGAAAACTCTTGTTGTAAGAGATGTAAAGAAAACTCTTGTTTCAAGAGATAAAATAAAATTTTTGTTGTAAGAGATGGAAAAAATACTCTTGTTGTAAGACATAACATAAAACTTGTTGTGAGAGATGGAAAGAATACTCTTGTAAGAGTGTTACGTGACGCAACATTATTAATATAGTCAAACATTAAAATAGTTGAAACGACCAAAGAAAAAGTGTTAAATCAGCATACGTTCCCAGGGAGCCTAAGCTGTCTAATCAGCACCTTTGGATTGAGGTGAGGAGGGGACAGCCAGGCTCTTGGGAGACGTATGCTGGAGGAACAGTGCAGTACGAAGTTGAAGTAATAAAACATCGTGTTTTAATTTAGTCTAATATTTTTATAGTATAGTTAGGAAGTAATAGCGCGTCGCAATAATTTTAATATAATATAATTTTATATTCTAATTACTATATAACAGTGTGTCGGGTTTTCTTATTTAAATTAACATCATTTATATTATATTTTTTTAATTGTGACCAAGTGAATAATAAAGAAAAACAGACCTAAACAACCGTGCACGTTCATTACCAGTCACCCTATTTTCAGGAGAGAGAGGAGAGAAAGGAGAGAACAGGAAGTAAGGTAAGGTCTCAAGTAATAAAACGTTAGTCCTAAGATCTCTCCCTTGTTTTTTCCCTCTTCGGTAACTATAGTTAATTTCCCGTCCCCACACGAGGGGAGCCTTCTGCCCCCGGTTTCCACTCCTACCCGGGTCTGCAAAATTTAGGAGTAGGTGTAGATGTCCACGGGGACATCTAACAAATGGTAGCAGAACGCGTAGTTCAGGCCCCCCGCGGAAATAAAGTTTTAGAATAGTTTAGGGTTAAAATTTTGATTTTTTTCGAAGTTTAAATTTTTCTGTTGCCAGGACAGTGCGTAGGCTACTGTTCTGTAGAATAAGTCTAGGTTAAGTCAGATAGAAATAATTTTAATAATATAGTTAAATAATATAAAATCTTTGTACTGATAGACAGTCTAATTGAAAAAAATATAAAGTAGGATAAAAGTAATAATTTCGTGCGCGAAAAAGGCTCCGATTACCATGCGGTGACGGAGAGTATTTTTAATCTGCTGACGGTGATGCACGTGCAGTCGTTGTAGCAGTTTGAAGAAGAAAAAATTTATTCACGTTGTCGTGAATATTTTTGAAGTAATTTTTTATTTTTTTTATAAATTATTTAATTTACTAAAATAAATTTAAATACTAAGTTCGATTAATACCTTAAGTTCATAAAGTTTTCTCTTCTAAATTAATTTTAGCAATAAAATTATAAAATAAAGGAAAAAAGTAATAATAACAATAATTTTAATAATAAAATCATAAATTTTTGATTATTAAGATTAAATTTTTACCCCTAGTAAATAGTTAATAATCATTAAGAAATAGTGAGTAGCTAGAGTAGTCGCGAGGAAGAGGAGCGCGCTAATAAGCGCCGTTTCACTCCATTCTCTCGTTCGTATCCCCTCCTCGCCGCGCAGTCCCCGCTAGAGTCGTTGCACGGTGTGTGGGGAGCCGCGGCAGCTCCTATCGGTCTTCTTCTTTGTGCTGCTGTCCGCTTATCGGCGTTTCACTTCATTCTCTCGTTCCGAGCGCTAGGTTGACCAAATAAGCGGACAGCATACTCCCAAGGACCTATATTATTTCTTTCACCTGCATTTGACCGAGACCTACAATTGTGACCAGAGCCCTTTGAGGTTAAGACCAAATACTGACCGGTGCAGTACATCTGTACAGTGAATTCCCCGCACTCGTTGAATTTTTCCTCGACAGCACATAACTAGTGCCGAGAAAATTCTGATAAGGAAGAGGAAGAAAATAAGATAAAGATAGAAAGAAAGATAACAAAATCCGACGCGAAATCGACAAAGTGTGGAGTGGGAATTAGCGTGGTGTCTCCTGGAACCCGGAAAAATGACGGGCGGAAACACTGTGAATAACCAAGGTCAAAATGACCTGACACAAGCAATGGGTACCACACTGACAGCCTTGGCTGACAGCTTGTGCTTGCAAAATGCCATAGCTGGTCCAAGTACCTATGATGGCAGCAACATCCCACTCAAGGACTTCCTGCAAGATGTCCGCAACGGTGCGGAAAGTGTTTCGCAGGAGCATCATTCCAGACAGCCGACGAAGATCAATGTATCGACAGCCTGAAGGTCGGCGAGAAGGACCCCGTCCTGGAATGGACGAAAGAGCGACCTACATTGGTTGGGTGCAAGAGGGGGATGAGGCGAGCGGGTGGTATGCGTGGCCTGATCAAGGAGAGTCACAAGACCCTACCGAACAGTGGCAAGAACAGTTCCCGCCAATGATAGAACAACCATGTGAAGTCTACTATCAACAACCCCCACCGATGTACGGACCTCCGCAGCCAAATTACGCACGGGCCGGACAAAACCCAGCACAGACCGGACCCCCTCCACATCAACAATCGTATTTGCGACCTCCGGTGCCCCACATGCAGATACCGCAAGGGTATTGGCCAATGCCGCACAGTTACGGTTATGGACCCCCTAGAATGAACTATCGACCAGCCGCACCGCCGCGGCCCCAAACGTATGACCCTGACAGAAGTCAGACGTATAAAACGCCAATAAACGCGGGCCCTCGATACGGAGGACCGCCGCAAGGGCCTCGTATGCAGGGCCCGGGAGGCCAACCCAGGTTCATGAACCCAGTGCCGATGAACCGTACCCCGATGATACCTCCGGTGCAGTGTCAGCCAGTTCACATGGAGGAAATAAATCTGCGACCTACACCCCAGTACCAGCAGAATTTAAACTGGACAGTGGCTCGCCCGGACATGGTAGCGAACCAGCCTCAAGGAATTTCTGGACCGATGATGAACCATCCCGGGCCGACACAGAACGCCCAGACCTTGCAAATTCAAGCCCGCGGACCCCCGCGATCCACTTTGCTGTCGGCTCGGACTCTACAGAACTCGGGATAGATCCCGATCCCGATACGCACATTAGGGTATACCTCCCTCAAGAACGGAGGCATCTTGTACTCATGCTGGACACTGGTTCCGCGGTCAACTTGATCAAACTTCAGACCCTACATCCAGATGCCCAGGTAGAGACCGCAGCTGCCATCCCTTTGGTGGGAATCGCAGCTCAGGAAGTGATGACCCTAGGAATAACCTGGATACCTATTGGGGACCAAGAGACACTTTTCCATGTAGTGCCAGACCAATTCCCCATCCGGTATGACTGTATATTAGGTCGGGTATTCCTCAAACAGAATGAAGCGGTAATATCTTACTACAAAAATAAGATAATGATCAGTGGGGATGTTATGAACCCAATACCTTTCCTTGACTCCGAAGGTTATGGAATAGTTGACCAAGAGAGAGGACTAAGGCCTAGAGAAGCCACACAAGAGGAAGTTCATAAGGTAGAGACGAGGACGCTTGCATCTCCACCGGCCGGACCAACGCCCCCTGCGGCGGCGAACCTTTCTCCTAGAAAATCCGAGATCACCCCCACTCAGGAGGCCGAGATTCCGCCCAGCAGATGGACACTGAAGAAGAGATGCCGACAAGTTATCCAGGTCAACCTGATCAACCCAAACGTGAGGGTAGGGTACCTACCTGCCCTTAGCAACACACCAGGAGTGTTTATTGGAAATGCACTTGTCACTAACGAGGATGGATGCTGCAAGGTCCTGGCTGTGAATACCACGGAAGAAGATGTGACGATTGAAGTAAATCCCCATGAGCTCATTCCCTGTGAGTATGGTGCGTCACCGTTTGATCCAGATTCGGAAACGGAGCTCGAGTGTGAGAAAATAACGGACGAGAGAGAGAGAATACGTCGCGTATTAGAAGCATTGGACACCGAACAGCTGAACGAAGAAGAACGGGGCCAAGTTCATCAGATAGTTCGAGAATACCATGATGTGTTCCTGATACCCGGGGACAAGTTGTCCTGTACCGATATGGTAGAGCATGAGATCCCTACTGAGGACAACATCCCCGTGCACACCAAACAATACCGTCACCCTCCTGTCCATAGAGAGGCGATGCAGGAAGACATCGCGAAGAAACTTCACGACGACATCATCGAACCCTCGACGTCTCCGTACCAGTCACCTGTTTGGATTTTACCCAAGAAAAGAGACAGCCAAGGACGCCCAAGATGGCGGATGGTTGTAGACTTCAGGACCCTTAATTCCAAGACAATAGGGGACGCCTATCCTCTCCCCTGCATTGCGGACATCTTGGACCAGTTAGGCGACTCAGTGTACTTTTCTACGTTCGATCTAGCCAGTGGATTCCACCAGATTCCCATGAAACCCAGTGATAAACCCAAGACGGCGTTCTCGATCATCACGGGACATTGGCAGTTCAAGAAAATGCCTATGGGTCTTAAGAATGCACCTGCTACATTCCAACGTCTCATGGACCGAATATTGCTAGGCCTCCAGAACGTCGAGATGCTAGTCTATCTGGACGATATTATTATTTATGCCAGTAGCCTCCTCGACCACCTTCGCAAGGTGTATTTATTGTTTAACCGATTGAGAGGCGCGAAATTAGTGTTACAACCGGATAAAGTTCTATTCCTCCGGAGAGAAGTCGCATTTTTGGGACATATAGTGTCCGAAAAGGGATGTGAACCGAATCCTGAGAAGGTCAGTGCGATGAACAATTTCCCTCGACCGCGCAATGTGACCAATATCCGTTCATTCACCGCCTTGGTTGGATATTACAGACGATTCATCAAAGATTTCAGTAAAATTGCAAAACCTTTGTATGACCTGACGAAGAAAGATACGAAGTTCGTCTGGACCGAAGCTCAAGAGAAAAGTTTCAACTTGCTAAAACAGAAACTTTGCGAGGCCCCGATCTTGCAATTCCCAGACTTTAATAAAAAATTCACCCTTACCACTGATGCTTGTGAATATGCTGTGGGAGCTGTCCTTAGTCAAGAAAAGGACGGATTTGACCACCCAGTTGCTTACTTGTCCCGAAGTCTAACCGGAGCCGAACTCAACTACAGCACCACGGAGAAAGAATGTGTAGCGGTGTTACATGCATTTCGTAAGTTTAGAACTTATTTGCTAGGTAGACGGTTCCTACTGATTAGTGATCACGAACCTTTGAGTTGGATGCACAATCAGAAAGACCCTGGAAAAAGAATGCTCCGGTGGATGTTGAAGTTCACTGATTTTGAGTACGATTTTAAGTACAAGCCGGGTAAGCTCAACAGCAATGCGGATGCGCTATCCCGGAATCCGGCAGACCGACCTCTACCTGAAGATGAGATCAACACCACCCTACCCATGATCAAGATCCTGGTCATAGAGGATAAGAGCGAGCGAGAACGGGCAGAAGCTCAAAAGTTAAAACAGGTAGGTAAAAGAACACCAAGCGGTCGAGTCGTCACGAACGCTCACCCCAGCACTTCGGGAACGAAGCCGGCACAACCCGAATCCCAAGTACCGGGTCAAAGTTCCCCCCCACCGCGACAAGTTCGGGCGAAGTCAGTGGATGAAGGAGTAAAGCCCCGTCGTGGTAGACCACCTGGATCCAAGACCAATAAGAACCCGCCTGTGTTGGACCACAGTGGGGTGGCCCAACGCACCAGATCCAAACAAGCTCGTCCATCAGGGAGGGCTAGTTCGTTACCACCACCCCCGGAACTAATACGAATACCCCCACACCTGAAGGATTGTTTCGATTCCAGAAAATCCGAGGCATCCAAATCCGAAGAAAAGGACGACCGTGAAGTCAGTCAAGCAAGAAAACCTGAATCAGCTTCGGGAAGCCAGACCATGGAGTCTTTTAGCGAATCGTCGGATGGAGGAACACCAATTATCGACCTCAAAAATAGTGGTCTACGAGATGAAACCACTGAACCCTCCTCGGGAGAGGAGGAGCGCCACGATAGTAGAGGGTCGGGCAGTGAGTGCGCCGTTACGGAGGTGAGTGCAGTCACTCCTAGTGAAACCGAGACCGTTGATGCGACCGACACGCCGGAAGAGACCTTCGAGGCCTCACGAACACCGGTCAGCTTGCAAGATTTGCAAGAAAGCAGTGACAAGCTCAACCAAAGCCTGTTCGAACATTACGAGCGTACCAATAACTGGTACGGGCTACCTAATCGCGAAGATGGCCAATGGCCAGCACACTTCTCCGACGGAGACGAGAAGGTAAAATCTAATGAGGAGGTCAACAAAACCCGCTTCTCGGAAGGGGAGGAGGTAGACGAAGAACTCCGAGACATCCTCAACCAAGCCGACCCCTATGATGACGCAAACCTAGATGACAGTGTCATGCACGAGAGAGTTCAGAAACTCATAGCCAGCGCCCAAGCGACGACCGACCGCGAGCTGAAGAGACGCACCTCTGCCCCTTCCGATGTAGACACCGATGATGAGGCTGACGAAACGGCGGACAACGAGGAAGGGACTACCGATTCCTCCGAGAAATGGCCGAATCGGAAGGGAGTTTCAGTAGGTTACAAACCGGAAACCCCGAAGGGTTGTAGCACCCCTCAACCGTCCGCGTCGAAGGTGCGATGGTCCACACCTCCAGATCTGGATACTATACTGGAGGAAAAGACGGACAATCCTGTGGAGCTGGAGTTCAACAGGGCTACAAGAGAGAGTCTACCCCTTTTCCTTCCAGAAATAACGTGGACACAAAGAGACCCCCCGGATCATAGTAACTGCTGGGACCCCGATAGTCAGAATTCATCTTTCAGTGACAGCTCTTCGACCCCGTCGCCTAATTTCCGTGAACAGCCTACTGGGAAAATCATGAGAAGCAGGAATTGCCTGACCTATAAAAGGGACAATCTCGTACATTTTATGTCAAAAGATTGTGTCCCAAATGGACCGATTAGTAGGCTGCTCATAGACCTGGACGCAATCAACCAAGCAGCACTCCGACAGAAACGCCCTCGGAGAGGACAGATTATGATTACTCCTTACAAGAATCATAACATTCTGTCCCTGATCGTGAAGAACCATTATTATGACCCGTTGGACATAGCCACCGTCCGAAAATGCCTGGAGGGTCTGAGAAGTGTGTTACAAAAACGAAACCTCAGTGGGTTCCGAATAGCCCGGAAAGGCGATTTATCCGACCAATTGGAACCGGGAGTCTTAGAGGAGCTTTTACGAGATATCTTCACTCAAAGCCCGTTCGACATAACTCTCTGTTTTGGTACCGTAACGATGCCGGAGGAAGCTCAACGCCCAGAAATCATCAAACTTTTGCACAACAGTCTTTCCGGAGGACATAAAGGCGTCAATCAGACGTATCAGAAGATCCGTGAAAGGTTTTATTGGAAGGGCATGAGAAATGATGTGCTCGATTATATCAGACGGTGTGGAACCTGCCGGGAGAGAAAAATAAACCGGTGTAAAACTAGAGAGGAACTAGTGCTCACCGACACACCCATCGAAGCCTTCGACAAGGTCTCTTTAGATACAGTCGGGAAGTTGAGAACAACCCCGTCAGGCAATCAACACGTATTGACCATGCAGTGTAACCTCACGAAGTATGTCATCGCCGTTCCAATTCCCGACCTGCGCGCCAGTACAATTGCCGATGCGTTAGTTAGACAGTTGATATGCCAGTTTGGAGCGCCGAAAGCGATCTTGTCGGACCGAGGTAAAAGTTTTCTCTCCACGTTATTTGACGAACTTTTAAGGTTATTTAAAGTGCATCGTCTTACTACTTCCGGTTATAGACCACAGACCAACGGAAGTTTAGAAAGAAGTCACGCTCCTCTCATGGATTTCATCAGATCATATTCAGAGAAATATAATGACTGGGATCGATTAATCTCTTTTGCCACCTTCACCTATAACAGCAGTGTGCATACCGCCACCAACTTCACACCCTTCGAGCTGGTAAACGGTAGGGTAGCGCGATTCCCCATTAGAATTCCTAATGAGGAGAAGTTACGGACCTATAACTTATACCTGCGCGATCTGATCGTACGGTTGGACGAAATGAGATTCATTGCGGGAGAAAAGGAAATCGCAGGAAAATTGAAGACCAAGGAAAGATATGACCGAAAGACCAAAAAGTTTTGTGGGAAACCGGGCGGGTACGCCTGGGTTTTGTTGGAACCCCGCATCTCCAAGTTCGATAGCTACTATAAGAAGCCGTTGAAAATTGTGGAGATAGTGGGCAGAAACAATGTGATTCTAGAATTGCCTAACGGCAAAAGAATCCGTAAGCACATGGACAAGCTCATAGGCGCCCCGTCCGACCCCGAAGGGTCAGAAAAAAATGATTAATATTTCTTTTGTATGATTACAGATGATAGGACTACTCTTCTTATTCATAGGTGGAATACCCCTTGTAAAGGGAGAAGAGACCTATAATTTGACCGAATTACAAACCAACCCAGGTCTCTACTATGAGAAGGTGGGGAACGTTCACCTTCGAAGAGCCGATTGGAAGCTGATCGTTGCCGTGGAGACCGAAAAACTACTGAAAGACCACAAAGTATGGGACCGAATAGCTGCTCTCACACTAAGGTGCCACAATCACGTGGAAAACCAAACTTGTGAGGGAGTGGTTGACCTAGAATCTCTGACCAATGCTTACCAAACTCTGGAAAGTTTAGACCAAGAGATCGACGACCGAATGAACGACCTAAAGATAGAAACCATGACAGAACCCAAAGCAGTTCCGTCCCAACGGAATAAACGGATGGCCCCGTTTGGAATTGTTGGCACCCTCGGCGAAAGCCTGTTTGGACTTGCCACCGTCGATGGGGTAGAGCTAGCCCATCGTGAAATTGATCAAGTCCAGCAAGGCCAAAAGCAACTGATAGCTCTACAAAAGGAGCAAGTACACATTGTGACCGGCGCTTTGACTGAACTTCACAACGAAACTCTGGCACAAAGGGCAAAGATCCAAAAGGTAGAGGCTATCCTGGCAAACCTGAGCTCGTCGCAATTTCTTATGGGAATACACGCTCAGTGTCAGAATGTAGGCCGTCATCTACAGCAATTGATCGAGGCTCGTCGAAAGTTGTTGCAGATATTGACCATGGGCCAAAAAGGGGAACTCGCCCCTGGACTGATTTCAACGGAATTTATGAATCAAATTCGTAACGAGATCGCCAAAGCCACTAAGAACCTCGCCCTCCCCATACCTGAGAAACGTTGGTGTTTGGACGAAGTAGCAAGGATCTCCAAGGTCGATATCGTCAACAGTCGAGGAAGACTGCTGGTATATGTTCACCTACCACTAGTAGACCAAACTACTTATGAACTATACCAGATACATTCTCTAGCGGTGCCACAACTCATCAGCACGGGAGTCAACGGGACTGCGTATATTGAACCGTCTCATCGATATCTTGGAGTTAGTGAAGATCAACTTCAATACTTCAAATTTAACCAAGACGACCTTGGGAAATGTCAAAACCTATATGACGGGTCTCTCTGTAACCCTGAGATGGGAATCTGGAAGAGTTCGTATATACCGAACTGTGAAATCACCCTCTTCCTCAGACCAACGCCGGAAACATTGAAGTTGTGCGACGTAAGGTTTCACCCACAATTCCTGGACCAATGGAGTTACTTAAAAACATCGGGATCATGGTTGTTCTCCATCGCCGAAGAAAAAACCGTGCAACTCCTGTGTCCCCAAAAGGCAACCACCCTCGCCATTACGGGATTAGGAATACTTACACATTGCTCATCAGTGTGTAGGAAAGACTGTAGGAGTGACGCTACCGAATCCAGAAACTCATGTGCAAGAGGGTCTACATTTCTATCGACCCGCGGTCAATTTAACCCTCTCCCGACTATACCCCGAATTGGCGGACCAACCAGTAAATCTTCAACAAATCAATTGGAGAAGAGAGGTGACACAAGACGATGGATGGCAAGCCCGGCAGGGACTGCCCCTGAAGGAAATGCTGACTCAGCTGAAAACCCTAGAACAACAACAAAGCGACAAATTTGTGAACACGGGCCTAAACTTGGGTAACCTTGGAATCCAAGTGTTGGCCATAGCCACATTGGGGCTAATCATCTACGTCAAGGTCATACGACCTCGGAGAACACTGGATATGACAAGCCTTAATGCACCAACAGTTTCGACCGAAGCCAGAGAGGAGGAGACGGGAAGTTCCCCGCTTGTAACCCCTCCAAAGACCAAATGTGGCATACAGGAACCCATCGTTGATACCTAGTTCCAAACCTCCTAGAGATAGATCTATAAAAAAAAAAAAAAAAAAAAAAAAAAAAGAAGAGTTATTTATAATAAATATAGTTCAATATACGTTCTGATTACAGGAACAGAAAACGAAGAAGAGAATAACAATAATGGAGAGTGCTCGGCGAATCCTGAAAGAAGAACCGGGTCAGGACCCTCACGTAATCCGAGTGAAACACCCTCACCAAGTTGAACTGTGGGAGGTATTAAAAGGATTACGGCGTTATGGCCCGATTCAAGGTGGGCATCTGGAGACAATGGGACCGACGGAATGTATCAGTCGAATAACCTTCAAGCATGTAGCAGACGCGGACCAAGGGCGAGCAAATCAAAGAAGATACAATGAAGAAAGGACCCTATCTTCACCAGGCGTTGCCCAGCCGTTGCAAGCGTCGGGCCAACGATCGAGGAAATCCGTGGTGTACAAAGTTCCTGTCGAGAAAAGGGAGAGCCCGAAGACAAGGGCCGAAGCACCCCCATCCGGGTTCGGAAAATCACAACCCACGACTGCAATTCCCGAGACGTCCTATTGGGAAAATAGATACAAAAAAAACTCCGAGACAGCAGGAGCCATCCCTAAACGAATCGAACCCGAGAGGCGAGATTACAATCGTCTATTCTGTCTACTACCAAATTCAATTCCAAGGGAATATCAAGAGGAACTCTTTTTCAAAGAGTACGCAAAATTTGGACCCTTGGAATATTGTCATACGGTTTGTAATCGACAAGGCAAACTTGTGTGGGGATATGTACGTTACCTCCATCAAGAAGACGCCGGACGCGCGTTGGTCCAAAGCGATCAAAAATATAAGCCCAGGCATGCGTCTGTCCACAAAAAATCGAGCACTACCACGGAGACCATACGCCATAGTTGCGGGGCATGGATTGGGAAGAAAACATATAAATATCACGACCAAATTTGCTCCCGACAAATCAATTATGTAAAACAATTGATCCGAGGGCGAAGGGAACCCCAATCAGCAAATGGATTAATGGACTTCGAGGTGGACCAAATCCCTGGGACAATTCCTTTAATCCCCTATAAATCGCCGCCACAACTGCCGAGCCCATTAATCAAAACAGTTGACCAAAAAGAACTAAGCGTCGCAGAAAGTGGAGGACATGCTTCAGATACAACACAAGTAAACACAGAAGAAAGAACTGAGTCAAGAAAGGACCCCCATGAGGTAGACCAAAATTTGACCAAAAGCCTCATGGAAAGGGTACCGGATCCATCAGCATCATTGAAGTCGACGAAGAACCTCCGACCGTTAGAGACCTTAGTGTAATAGTGAGAGTGTGTGAGTGTGCCGAGACGGAAGAAAATTCAAAAAAAAAAAAAAAAAAAAAAAAAAAAAAAAAAAAAAAAAAAAAAATCCAATCGGGTAGAAATATAAGTAGGTCCAGTTGAGACAACCATTGTATGTTCAGCGTGTATGGCCCCCCAGACAACATCCCTCATCCCTATCCGATTCAAAATATTTACATATATACAATGATTCCTTTAGGATCCTTTACCCCCCCCCCCCACACCCTAGTTATATATACCCCCAAAATTTATATTTGAATTAGTTTTCAGAAAAGGAGACATGTCACTCCAGAATCTAAGGGATCCTGAAGGAAGGAAGCTGCAACTCATGCATCTGGAGAAAAATGGGTCAAAGGAATTAGTCCTAGAGTTAAAACAGCCTTTTCTAGCCTCGACTCTGGGAGAATGGCTGGAAAGACAAGTGCCGGTTTACTTGTGGCATAATCGGACAGGAAAATACAACTTCAGAACGCCCAGTCGCTGTTTAATATGGTTGGAATTTTATGAAGTAAAGGAAAGAGAGCAAGCAATACAACTTTTCCTTAAAGAATTGTACCCCGCTTCCAACATACCAACAGCTTATGCCCAGTACGTGAACACTGGAGTAATAGGTAGAAATAAAGAAGAGCAGAATGTTAACAAACCTTCAATAAAGGACAATGCAGTATGGAAAACTGAACAAGCAGGAATTAATAGATCACGACCCATCACCAGACAAACGACAAATGAAAGATCGAGGCCAACACGGTCGCCTGTGAACGAAAAATCACATCAAAACCTACTCAAACAAGAAGACACGCAAGTGATCAATAAAGAAGAGCTACTTACGTGCCCACCGGGACCCTTTCTGGATTCGCAAAGAAACAGATTCGTAATGAGGAAACCAGTTGAGGATCGAGATTGCCGAATAAAATTATACCTAAATGCACCTTTCAACTTAATGGACCTCCACACGGAGCTGGTACAAGATTGCCCTGTAGAAATAAGAATGGAAGAAATAACAGATGACCTGACCGACCAGATAATGACTATAGAAATTGTTTTCGCAAGTCTAGATGAAACGCAACGAGGTGTGAAGAAAATTAAAGAATGGCAAAACCGTCAACTGTGGGCGGACGAAGCCACACAACGAATAATTATAAAAATACCAAGGAAATACACATGGAGAGAAGTCTATGAAGAATTGTCGACACATGGACAATTGCTCTCTATGAGACTATACAGACAGAAATTAAATGATGATTTATATCTGGCCTTCGCTAAATATAAAGACCGATTCACAGCCTCGTTTGCCGTAAACAGGTTGCCGAAGATTTATGGTGCTAGGTTCCTCTACCCTCGTTTACTTCGACGACCGCTAAGCCAAATGAGGGAAAATACCTTGACCTACAGATGCGAAACGTGTAAAGAGTTACTTTACACCATAGAAAACCGAGAGCATTGGGAATTTCACAGTAGGACACAACATCTGCCTTCGGGTAACGCAAAGGAGGTGATTTGGGAAATTGAAGAAATAAACAGAGGTAATGAGATATACGACGACAACAACGAACCAACCGATAAAGACGAGACGTCCAGCGTTTTCTCCATGTCGTCATACGCCTTCCTCGGAGATCTTGAGGAATTACTGAATGATGACATAATTCCGCCACCATCCTCATTCGAATAAATCCCATATATCCCCGATCAAAATTTCCGATCCTCCTTGACCTATTCAATTGCTTACCAGTTGGTATGAAGAATGAATGGATGACCAAATTCCTTGAGGAATGTTGAAATCTTGTAAAAAAAAAAAAAAATGTTAATTTTAAGTGAATGACAGTATAGAAAAGTGAAAGGTAGATTGTGAGAACGTATTGATGGACGAATGATAAAAGAATGTGTATGCGATTGGATGATATATATAGGCGTCTTTATATCAGGTTGATTTTAAGTAATAGTTCGCGATCAAAGTATAATTGTAAAGCGGATAGGACCTAATAACCCTACACAGCGACCTAATAAAAATGTCGACCGTTTCCCCCGTCTTATTTTCCCGGGAAGTTTCTCCCTTCTCCTCTTCTAACGCCTCATGTGAGCGGCTGAGGAGATATTTGATTGATTGTAAATAGAACCCCCGACCAAATTAATCCTACCGAGGTACCGATAACGTAGCTTTCCCGGGACGGAAAAGACTAAGAGGGGGATCCTGTTACGTGACGCAACATTATTAATATAGTCAAACATTAAAATAGTTGAAACGACCAAAGAAAAAGTGTTAAATCAGCATACGTTCCCAGGGAGCCTAAGCTGTCTAATCAGCACCTTTGGATTGAGGTGAGGAGGGGACAGCCAGGCTCTTGGGAGACGTATGCTGGAGGAACAGTGCAGTACGAAGTTGAAGTAATAAAACATCGTGTTTTAATTTAGTCTAATATTTTTATAGTATAGTTAGGAAGTAATAGCGCGTCGCAATAATTTTAATATAATATAATTTTATATTCTAATTACTATATAACAGTGTGTCGGGTTTTCTTATTTAAATTAACATCATTTATATTATATTTTTTTAATTGTGACCAAGTGAATAATAAAGAAAAACAGACCTAAACAACCGTGCACGTTCATTACCAGTCACCCTATTTTCAGGAGAGAGAGGAGAGAAAGGAGAGAACAGGAAGTAAGGTAAGGTCTCAAGTAATAAAACGTTAGTCCTAAGATCTCTCCCTTGTTTTTTCCCTCTTCGGTAACTATAGTTAATTTCCCGTCCCCACACGAGGGGAGCCTTCTGCCCCCGGTTTCCACTCCTACCCGGGTCTGCAAAATTTAGGAGTAGGTGTAGATGTCCACGGGGACATCTAACAAAGAGATAATATAAAACTTTTGTTGTGAGAGATGGAAAAAATACTTTTGTCATAGGAGATAATTTAAAACTCTTGTTGTAAGAGATCAGATGAAATGAGAAATCCTGACGAGATGTCAGATGAAATGTGGAATCCTGACAATAAGTCAGATGAAATGATAAATCCTGACTTAGTAAAATGAAATGGGTAAAAATGACTGTATTAATAATAATAATAAATAAAATAAAAATAATAGTAATAAAGAAAAATATTAATCATATTGATGACGATGTCAAATTAAAATAATGTTTGATAGGAGAAGATGAATAAAAAAACAATAAATATAAATTATATGTCTGAAAGTATGTCAGGAGAGATCGCCTTATTTTTCTCTATGTTAAGTGCACATGTGAGTGTTGACCCTTTTTCAGGTGCCTTACTCGTAAGTTAGATCTAATTAGCCACGAGTTAAGCTTAGACGATTTAATCCTTTGTCGGGTAAATCGTCACGTAAATTCTAACTCCCAACTAGAATAAAGTTAAGTGCAGACGTTTTAATCCTTTGCCGGATAAATTGTCTTGTAATTTTAAGTACCAATTAGCTTCTAATTAAATAAGCACGCGTTTTCATCTTGGTCGTTAACCCGTGTTGATTTTAAGTACCGTGTTAAAATTAATTACTCACGCGCGAGAGTGTTCCTTTTTTGGACTCACTCTATTCGCCTAATCATAGTTCTGTTCATAATTAATAATTACCTAAGTGCACGCTCGTGATTCTTTGTCGAAGACACAGTGCTTGATTATAGTTCGACTAATTAATAATTACCTAGGTGCACGTTCGTGATCTTTTGTCGGAGACATAGTGTTTCGTTATAGTTCGACCTAACTAGTGTAACTCGCATAAAATGAATCGAATAAATAAACTGTTAATACATCAAAGCTGAGTTTCCTTTAAGTCCCGTTCATCACTGGGGAGCTGCTGGAGTAACGTCGTGGGAACCTGGACTACAATTGAAGGTATTGTGAAGCGTAATAATTACTAAGTAAGTTCTTTAATAAGGTTTTTTTTTCTATATATGGTCTGTTTTGCAGTACCCATCTATCGGATCGTCAAAAAATTTACTCAAAGATGAAAACGACCAAGGTGCCAGGCGTGTGTAGCCGAAGGCATCGTCCAGGAATACACGCTTGAATATGACTCCCACGATCGAACATGTTCAAATTTATGCTTTTACGGGCTCCAATCAATTTTAGGTACTTTACGAGTGTTGTTTTCAGAATAAATGACAGCAATTTCAGTCATAAACTGTGTTGCCACGTTCTTACCTCAAAGCCTGGCACCTTGATCGTTTTCATCTTTGAGTAAGTTTTTTGACGATCCGATAGGTGGCGACTGCAAACCAGACCGAAGATCGGAAAGCAGACCAAATAACGGAAAATATTTGGTCTGAAAAACAGACGATATATACACCTGCTATTTGGTCAGAAATTATTAGTAGCTTATTTAAGTAGCTTATTTAAATTTTTTAAGGGGGCGTGTTGGAAATTACAAGAAATTATTATAAGATTTTGAATAAACGTGCGCTCTGCTTAGCCTACTAATGAGTAATACTTATGAGTTTAATATGTGTGTGTATGTGAGAGTCTGTGTGACTGATGCAGAGCTGCATCGCTGGACCTTGTGTAAGCTACTGCCCGATCGGCCTGTGCCTCGCTCCCAACAACATAGATCTTTGCTCGCTTAAATGAATAAAAGTATTTCTATAGTTGATTGATGATTATTGCTTTGACATTTATATATTTACCCTAGCTTTTTCTGTTTAAAAGGTCCCTGGAGTGAAATAAAGATAAATTTAGAGTTTTCTCAATTGTAATAAGATTTTATGCACAGAAAAAAAAAAAAAAAATAGAATCATTTTTTATGCAACTTTATTTATGAGCAAATTCACCAAACTCTGTTTTTATTCAATACTTTTAAATCTTCTTCAATTTTTGAAACAGATTCTTGAAATTTTGGCAATGTTTCTTTAAAATAATAAGAAATAATAAAATAATAAAAAAGTGTAGCGTGAATTGTCATAAAAAGTTGCCTGAAATAATTATTTAAACAAATGAATTATTTAAAAAAAATGAAAACCCGACTATGACAATCGATTTTTGATTTAAAAAAAATAACAAGATAGATAATATTTTTTTAATTGAAAGTTGTATTTACAAGTTTTAATTATGTAAAAATATTGCCTGAAAAAGTTACAGCAAATATATTTTCAAAACTTAGTCGCAAGCAAAGCGTTTTCTTACATTTTTCTGGATGAAACCTGATTTTTTAAACATTTGATTAAAATTTTCAGCTTCTCTTGTTTCTACAATCTTAAGAAGTGTGTATCTAAATTAATAATCAATCATATATTTAAAAAATATTATCTGAACCTTTTTACAAGGCCCGGAACGTAAAAATGAGAGTTTGTCGGATTTGCTCTTATATGAATAAGATTCTGTCTATTCAAGTTTGTGACAGTCCAGTGAGTAATGAAATCGTCGGTCGCGATTTTGAATTGAGCACGAGTCACGTGACTGCAAAACTCAGATCGGAGCGGACCTCCGGGGCGGGACTCAAGTGTGGTCAGTCAATCAGCCATTGCAGCTGATAGACATAGTAACACTACGAACCTAGATTCAGGTATTTTTAGGCATATAAGGTTAGGTCACCCATTCTGATATATGTATATAAGAAATCAGAAGGAAGGACTAGGGCTTTCAAATATTTAACTCCAGCACGCCAGCAGCGATTAAGGAACTTGCACGTTGGCATAGAAAAAAGATTGCCATTTGTTGAATTTAGAATCAGGGTTGAAAGGTCATGGAGATAAATTTCACAACGATAATTCATCGTACTTTATGTCGATGATATACTTATTGCGAGCGATGCAGAGTATAAATTGAGATAAAAAAAGCGGAACTCGGGTTCCGCGGAAGGAAAGAAGTTCCTGACGCTTATCCCCTGCAGTTACGCAAGTGGATCTCAAATGAAGTGTAGTTATATCTATTTTTACGTAAATTGAATTCTTTTATCTCACCTGAAATTCACTCGCATTACTGCAGGGGAAAAGCGTCGGGAACTTCGTTCCTTCCGCGGAACCCGAGTTCCGCTTTTTTTTTCCTCGTTTTATTGTTTTAAAGTTTCTGACCAAGTTTCAAACAAAAATGTTAAAAAAAGTATAAAAAAGATCTCAAAAATTCTTTCCAAAATGTGCTTGATGAAAAATAAGATACACGTTTTTATAAGTGACTTTTAGAAGTTATATCTGGATGGTAACTTTTTTATTTTTTATGAAGCCTTCTTAAGTTGTCCTGAAGTTAATCATCAATTTTTAGAGCTGAAGCAGCATTATTTAAAAAAAAAAAACAGAAATTGAATTTATATTGATAAAAGTACGATTCAAGTTATAATAAAAATTCAATTCTGTATCTTTTGAAATAATGCTGCTTCGGCTCTAAAATTTGATGTTCAACTTCAGGACGACTTTACAAGGCTCTAAAGAATAAAAAATTTACCATGCAGAAATAACTTCTCGTAGTCACTTATAAAAACATGTATCTTACTTTCCATCGAGCACAATTCGGAAAGAGTTTTTGAGATATCTTTTTTACTATTTTATATTTTTGTTTCAAACTTGGTTCTTAAACTTTAAAGCAATAAAAGAAAACTGATAAACTCATTAATATAACCTTGAGATGGTTATTCAAAAAATTCCATCAAATTATCAATCTAAATTTATATTACAGAATGATTTGTGTCATGGCACATGGCGCAAGCCTTTTTGTGAGTATAGTAAAATAAATAATTGGTGATTTGATATCATAATTTTACTCCTAAAAACTTTTTTCATTGAAAATAATTAATTAATAGTCTCAAATTGCTCTTTATTTTTTAAGTAACACAAAACTAGACTTAAAAAAAAAATTGTTCGCTCTGACCCCTCTGGAGTCAAAAGTTCCTGGGGAAATCATCTCTTGGTAGTTGTCGCCAAGCTCACCAAGTATCTGTCCTGAATCGTCAAGAGTCAAAACTTCCTGGGGAAATCATCTCCAGGTTGTAGTTATCGCCTAATTCACAAGGTGTTCGCCCTGACCCTTGGGGTGTCAAAAATTCTTGGGGAAATCATCTCCAAGGCGTAACTATCATCAACTACACCAGGTGTCTATCCTAACTCCTCCGGAGTGAAAACTTTCTGGGGAAATCATCTCAAAGGCGTAACTACTACCAAGTGCACCAGGTGTCCACTCCAACCCCTCCGGAGTCAAAACTTCCTGGTTGTAGTTATCGCCTAGTTCACAAAGTGTTCGCCCTGACTCTTCCGGTGTCAAAAGTTCCTGGGGAAATCATTTCTAAGGCGCAACTATCATCAACTACACCAGGTGTCTGTCCTGACCTCTTCGGAGTGAAAACTTCCTGGGGAAATCATCTCAAAGCCGTAACTATCACCAAGTGCACCAGGTGTCCACCCTGACCTCTCTGTAGTCAAAACTTCCTGGGGAAAACATCTCTAGGTTTTAGTTAACGCCAAGCTCACCGGGAGTCTGTCCTGACTCTTCCGGAGTCAAAACTTCCTGGGCAAATCATCTCTAGGTTGTAGTTAACGCCTAATCCACCAGGAGTCCGCCCTGACGCTTCTGGTGTCAAAATATTTGGCAAAAGAAAAAAAATTTTTCGAGTCCATTTTAGGTGTGGCGCACACGTGTTGCTTTTCAGCCCATCCTTGAACAAACGTATGAAGAATCTCTCTCTATCTCTCTCTCTCTCTCTCTCTCTCTCTCTCAGTATTTAAATTACAATTGCACAGGAACGCTAGTACATCAGGACTTTTGAAGATTGAATCGGGGTTTTAAGCTGCTAACTGTTGTTGAATTGTGGTGTGCCGGATCTGATAGACTTTCTGCTATTGATTGTGACTTTTGTGCAATGGCGTAACTTTGTTTATTCACAGTTTAAGTGAAATTTTAGTGCGGTTAGTGACTTTGAGGTTAGCTTAAATGCTTTGTTGTGGTGACGTCGCTGCGCTCCGTAATTAAAATTTCACCACTAGGTGGCAGCACAGTTGGCCTTATCGACTGAGTTGAGTCTGACCTAACGTTGATTAATCTATTTATCTATTGCCGCGAAAATTCAAATTTGAAGTACCCGCCATACTTGTTCTTGACTTTACTACTCGCCTGCCTGAATTTTTTGACATCTCTTTCTGTTGGTCTTTTTGAACTGTACTCCCGCCACGATGCTCAGTGAAGATATTTGTTCGATCTGTAAACTACTAAAACGTAGCAGAAACCTGATTCATCCGTGCTCAGAGTGTAAACTATTGTTTCACACACTCTGTACCAAATTTTCGATCTCCGACAAGAGTGGTATTCACACGAAAATCTGTCAGACATGTGCCACTGCGAACGTCACCAAGTATGCTGAATCAACATCTGCCACGGCTGGTATGCCTAATTCGGAAGTGCCTGCTACCTCCACTGAAAACACTCTTCAGTTACTCCTGCAAGAGATGAAGGACCTTAAATCCTCAGTTAATGGACGTCTTGATGGGATAGACTTATAGCTTCAGGGGCTCGACGTTATGCCTGGGCTGGTCACGAGAGTTGACAATGCTGAGGCTCAGCTCGATGAACTTAAACGCGAGCTCGATGAAATTAAGCAAAGACTCGAGTTGCCACAGAATCAACCAAATTCGAATGGCAATCCAGAGCTTCTAAACAAAGTCGCTGGGCTCGAGCGGAAAAATGCAGAGCTGTCAACGCGCCTCGCACAGGTCTCTTACTCCAGACCTGCGACACCTACCGAGATGGTAATTGGTGGTTTGTCTGTTCCAGATGGTGCATCCCTGAAATGCTTGGTTCTCGCTGCACTAAAATCTGTCCATGCAGATATCGAAGCACGCGACATCATCTCGACTCGCTTGCTTATCAGCAAAGCTGCTGTAAATTCAGCCCTTGACAAGGCAACTACAAATGAGCCAGGCAGTTGCCCCCTGCAGCCACGTTCTACCTCTTCCTCTGCTGGACCTGCAAGATCTCCACGCCAGTCGCGGACACCCTCGATTATAGTTACTCTGAGCTCCCGTGCACTGCTTTTGGAGGTCATCAGAAGTAAAATTAAACTTGGTAAGCTGCATACTTCTGCGCTTACACCCAACCTTCCTGCAGGCATCGCAGCTACGTCCCTCGTACCTGCTCTCATTAACATCAATGAGTTTTTACCTAAGGACTTTGATCTTTGATCTTCGCCGTACTGTGTACCAAAAATAACATGCTCCGAACTCTGGCTTCGTTACTTTTGTACGCAATGGTCAAGTCTATGTCAGGAGAAAAAAGGGAGATTCCCTACACTCATCACTTCTGAACAGGATCTCATGCGGTTTTTAGCATAACAGGTATACTGATACATCTTCTCTCTCGCGGTATTTATCACATTCTCATCATATTATTACAGTTTTGTTCATCCTTCACCCTTTTATTCCTCTTCAAGCTACACACTCCACTGTTCACCTTCAAACTCACCTCATACCTCTCAGTATTCTGTGCGGAAGCAGGGGGGTAGACTTCGTGTCTGATAGCTGTTGCTGAGACCTGGCTGAGCCCTTCGATTGAGGACACGCTTGTTGCACTCGATGGTTATGTTATCCTTAGGCGGGACCGCAATACTCAGGGGGGCAGGGTTGCACTCTTTGTGCATGAGACGCTTTCGGTAAAGCACCTTTGCTCGTCAACTACGGAATGGGACGGTAGGCCGGGTCATCCTGAATATTTGTTTGCTGAGGTTTCCACTAAGGGGATTGACCCTGTGTTTGCTGCTGTGGTGTATAGACCCCCTAAGGCCCCCTTTGTTGCTGGTACCAATTTTGTGTCTGATGTGCGTGATACTTTGCACGAGTATGGCTTCAAAGTTATCCTCGGTGACTTTAATGCTAACCAGCTGTCAGACTCAGATGCATATGCGGTTTTTGTACGTAAATTCATTGAGGAGAACTCATTATTCTCTGTGCCATATGGGGGTACACACCACACCTCTCACCTGGCTTGACCTGTGTCTTGTCGATGCTCCTGATACTGTGACTGAACACTGGAAGACCGATACTCCATTTATTGCGGGGCATGACTTACTGACTGCTTCTCTTGACATTAAAACGCCACAACTGATGACTAATGATTTCACCTACCGCGACTTTAAATCCGTGAATGCTGAGGCTTTAAACGATTTAAAGTACTTGAAAGGCTGGTCCATGACCAGATTTCTTCTTTTGTTGAATCGCAGGGACTGATGGATGGGCATCAAGCAGGTTTTAGAGCAGGGCACAGTACACAGACTGCACTACTGAAACTTACTGACGACATCCGAGAGGGCATGGACAGGAGACAGGTACCTGCACTGCTGCTGTTTGATTTCAGCAAAGCCTTCGACTCGGTCTCTCACGTATTGCTACTCGAGAAACTGCAATCACTTGGATTTTCGCGCAGGGTTTTGCGATGGATTGCTTCGTATTTATCAGGCCGCTCGCAGGCGGTGAAGGCTGAAGACCGGAGTTTCACCTCTTTTCGTCCCCTCAATAAGGGTGTGCCCCAGGGCTCTGTGTTGGGTCCCCTGCTTTTTGCTCTGTTTGTCGCTGACATTGCCCTGGGTCTTGGCCCTGGTATTTGTCATATAATTTATGCGGACGACCTCCAGATTTACGTGCAAGGCCGAGTTGAGGACATAAGTACCGTTATGGACAGACTGAGCCGAGGTGCTGTGCATGTTTCGGACTGGGCTGACGCGAATGGGCTTATTTTGAATGCTGGCAAGACTAAGGCCATGATTTTGGGTACCGCGTCTTATGTCAATGACTTTGGCAGATTGGGTATTCACACCCTACAATTTGGGAAGTGCACTGTCCCGTTTGTCTCGTCTACACGTAGTCTGGGGGTGGTGCTGGATTCCAAGCTGACCTGGAAAGATCATGTTCGGTTTGTCTGCCGCAGAGCTAATTCTCTCATGTACGGTCTCAACCACTTCAGACGCAGCACCACCTTTGAACTGCGGAAGCACCTCATACAAACCCTCCTTTTTCCTGTCGTTGACTATTGCTGTCTTGTTTATCGGAATATCTCAGATGAACCGGACCTGATGCTGCAGCGTGTGCTCAATCGTGGGATCAGATACATATTTGGGGTTAGGAAGAGCGATCACATCACTCCTTTCAGACGTGAGCTTGGCTGGCTCCGAGTGTCGGGTCGTAGAGACTACTTTGCGGCCTGTTTGCTCTATAAATACTGAATTCAGGAATTCCGTCTTATTTGGCGAATTTTTTTATTGAAAAGCACAGCTCGCGTCCGAGGAGGGTGGTGAATCAGCACGCTTGGGATGCATTGATTATTCCCTCCTGCCGCACAGAGTGCTTGAAACGCTCCTTTCATGTATCATGTGCCTACATTTGGAATAGCTTACCCCTTCATATTCGCCAGGCATCATCATTTGCAACTTTTAAACATCTCATTAAATCACGCATCTTTACTACCGAGGGAGAAGGTTGATTACTCTGTGCCGCTGAACAACTTGTGCTTAAACTGTGTGAGGATTTGTTGTGCTACTAGTGGCTGATTTGCAATGACTTTTTTTCAGGCACTGGTTAGATTAAATTAAATTAAATTGAATTAAAGTAAATTATCAAATATTGTTATATCTTGATGTATACCTTTATTTTTATTTTTATTATTTTCATTATTTTATTATTATGTTTATTTTATTTCATTTGATTCTTTTATTATTTATTATTTACTATTGTTAACCTTTGATGGATTACTAGTTGATCAACTTATGTATTTTGTACAACATAATGTACAATCAATAAACTTATCAAAATCAAATCAAAATCAAATCTCTAACGCGCGTATGGTTGACTATAGCACTAGCAGTCAGCTCTGGCTCTGCCTGCTGCGAGCCTGGACTTGTTGGAGGGGGAAGAATATAAATAGGTATACTGCTACTTAATCTTGCACTTTTTCGTGACGTTACGTTTTTTTTTGCTACAGCCCCCCCCCCCCCCCTGCGCGTCGTAAGCTCCGATAAGGAGTTATCGGAGCTTACGACGTTCCAAAAGAGGTCAGAAAGTTGAGTTTAAAATAAGACTTATTTGAGTCTTTTCGATCCGAGGGTTGCGCGCGCACACACATCTAAACTACTTGCTGTAGTAATCACGCGCGCGAGAAAAAAAAACAAAGTGCAGGTTACCGGGTTTACAATAAATATGTGTACTCACATACACTCATACATTGACTGTTCTCTTCGCTTATTTCTAACCGACTTACTCTTCCGCACTCGGCTGTTTAGATATCTTCAGGCTTTTACCGCTAGGTCGCGCACACAGCAAAATGGCTGTCTTTTGCTCAACCACGTGGAGTAAAATCGGCTTGTCTCAAGCACTCGCCGAACAATGACAATCGTTCGCACACTCTGCACATACGCGACTTAATTTTACAAAGCAAGTTATAACAATTTCCTCGATCAATAACGATGATCAACAACGAAAGTTACAAGCAAGTCAAAGTGCCGTCCGACTTACACCACGGCTACTTTTAGAGTGACCCTACGTCCGACCATACCGGACGTCAGGATCTCGTTTCGCGTTCGATAATCATTAATAAATTAATTAATCCACGATACCCATTACACAACTTACAAAGTTTTTTTTTATTTCATACTAAAAGTCCACGAGTAGTTTAAAATTTCGCGAAAGCTAAAAATCAATCTATAGAATGAAATACGTCAGTTAGAGCTACTGCATTGAAAGAGAATTTGTTTTGGTTTATTTAAGAAGCATTTTGAATTATTATAGAACAAAAACTTCAATATTTTCCTTCTCAGTAATAAATAGGAAAGTTTTTTGACATCAGCTCTAACACTAAATTATCAGTGGCATTGATTAACATAGACCCAATGTTTGTTGAGTTCTAAAAACCCATTGTAATTACCAATGATTATCATAAAATTTGATAGTGTTAGAATTTTTAAATACTAATAATTGGATGTAACTGATAAATTTTTACCTGTAGAGAGCAAGAGCATGTCCTGTAAAATCCTGAGTATTTTTATCCAAGTTAAATTTATTGTATAAAGCGTTCATGGTGTTTTTAAAAGGATCGAAATCTCCCCATGTTTTGGGATCATCTTCTTGCATGTTCTGGACCCATACTAAAAAATTTTTGAAGCGTCGTTTTTCAAAGATCCCCATCAAATCACTTGATAGAGCTTCTTGCTGATCTATGGGTACTTTTGATATTTTTCCCGATTTATAAACATAAGATCCTTCAATGGATTTAAATTCTAAATATCGAGTAACACCAGTATGGATAAGTAATTTAACAAGCAGGCCATTGGCCATTAAAAATTTTGGTATTAAGTCAACATTCCAGTCTCTACCTCTTCCATAACTTTTATCGGGAGCTGGAGCATTAAATTTACTGAAACAAAAATGAACGTTACGTTTTGGATTTTTCAACCAAATTTAAAAGTAAAAATAACTTAAACATATAATAAAAGCCAATTCAGAGTCAGAACTTCAAGCGTGCAAGCTTCTTGACATTGTGTAAAAAGAATTGGCCCGTGCTAACGGAAAGTCCTAATGGCTGAGGCAAGAACGCAGGTACGCAAAAGTTAGACATAATCTTTGATATTCTTATGTGATTTTATTTATTACTCTGTTATGTGACATATTTTATTTATTGATATAAGTCACATAACTTGCAAGTAAAGATGCGGCACTCACGCTAGCGACCGCTCCCTCACGCCTTGACAAGTGGAGGCGAGGTGCAAACGCGGAGGCGTTAAGATTAGTTCGGATTTTTAATTAATTAAGCGAAGATGTATTTTCCTTTGCTGGAAGATCGCCTTATTTTTCTCTATGTTAAGTGCACATGTGAGTGTTGACCCTTTTTCAGGTGCCTTACTCGTAAGTTAGATCTAATTAGCCACGAGTTAAGCTTAGACGATTTAATCCTTTGTCGGGTAAATCGTCACGTAAATTCTAACTCCCAACTAGAATAAAGTTAAGTGCAGACGTTTTAATCCTTTGCCGGATAAATTGTCTTGTAATTTTAAGTACCAATTAGCTTCTAATTAAATAAGCACGCGTTTTCATCTTGGTCGTTAACCCGTGTTGATTTTAAGTACCGTGTTAAAATTAATTACTCACGCGCGAGAGTGTTCCTTTTTTGGACTCACTCTATTCGCCTAATCATAGTTCTGTTCATAATTAATAATTACCTAAGTGCACGCTCGTGATTCTTTGTCGAAGACACAGTGCTTGATTATAGTTCGACTAATTAATAATTACCTAGGTGCACGTTCGTGATCTTTTGTCGGAGACATAGTGTTTCGTTATAGTTCGACCTAACTAGTGTAACTCGCATAAAATGAATCGAATAAATAAACTGTTAATACATCAAAGCTGAGTTTCCTTTAAGTCCCGTTCATCACTGGGGAGCTGCTGGAGTAACGTCGTGGGAACCTGGACTACAATTGAAGGTATTGTGAAGCGTAATAATTACTAAGTAAGTTCTTTAATAAGGTTTTTTTTTCTATATATGGTCTGTTTTGCAGTACCCATCTATCGGATCGTCAAAAAATTTACTCAAAGATGAAAACGACCAAGGTGCCAGGCGTGTGTAGCCGAAGGCATCGTCCAGGAATACACGCTTGTATATGACTCCCACGATCGAATATGTTTGAATATATGCTTTTTTGGGCTCCAATTAATTATAAACTGTGTTGCCACATTCTAACCTCAAAACCTGGCACCTTGGTCGTTTTCATCTTTGAGTAAATTTTTTGACGATCCGATAGATGGCGACTGCAAAACAGACCAAATATCGGAAAATATTTGGTCTGCAAAACAGACCATATATGGGCAAAAGATGAAAAGTCGGCCACTTTTTCGTTGCGTCATGTCATGTAACTCCGCGGAAAAAAAGGTATTTAAAAATAAGATATGATTCTAAAAATTCAGCAGCTTCTAGGATTTGGTGAACACTAGAAGCTGTCAAATTTTCAGAATGATGCCTCATTTATAGGTACCTTTTTTCTGTGGAATTACATAACAGGATGCAACGCAAAAGTGGACGAATTTTGCCCATATACACCTGTTATTTGGTCAGAAAGCAGCACGAATAACGCACCGGTAAATGGTTGGCGACTGAAATAATATAATTGTCACAATTTACGTACACTCACATATATCCCTACATTATATAGATATTTCTTGAGGAGCCGTAAATTTTTAGAAAAAAACTGCGTTTTTCGCTCCTCAAACTGATCCTCATTTCCCTTTAGAAGCCGAATTATAATGAAATTCTCTTTAGTTTTCGAGATACCGAACCCTCCTCATGTACTCCTCAGTTTGTCTTCTTTACTTATCCTCTTGATCAGAGTTGCTCCTCACTGAAAGCAGTCAAATTTTTAGATTTTATCTTATATTTACGTTATTTTTGTACTGCTCCTCACGTTGAAAATATTTTATTCATATGCTCCTTATATTAGTAGACTCAAAATTATTTATAATTTATACATAAATTATAAATATATTTATAATTTAATTATAAAATATTTATAATTTATATCAATTTATATATAAATTATTTGCAGTTTATAATATAAATTATATCATTTTGCTATTTTTTTGCCTTGCTGCTCACCAATTTCTTATAAAAAGCTTATTTTTTCTGAATATTTTCTAATTTTAACCTGTTTACAGCAATTTATTTAAAAAATTTCTGTTTAAATATTAATCAATCTAAAATAAATTTTGAGACATTTATTTGTTAAAACTATAATATATGTCTTTATTTATAAGAAAACATATTTATTATTGAGGTTTTTATACATTTTTAAATACTTAAAATTATTTTTATGTAATCAAAACTCTAACGTATTCAGAACAATCAACTCATTACCTACATGCTCAGGGTGAAACATTTTAAATACTTTCATTTTTGAATACTTTCTCTTGTTCATAAAATTATTCATACCTTTAAACATACTCTTGATGATACCCCTTTATGGTGTCTCCTGACTACTCTTAGGGTTATATTTGTTTCTAACACTGTGATAACTTTGTAACTATGAACCCATCCCTGTAGCAATAATCGTGCTTATCATTGTTCATGTCTTAGTTCTTACCATTGTAAAAATCTTTTTCCTTAACTAGCCTCCTACTCATGCACCTACTCTTGTTTTTATTATAATATTTTTTATATGCTATTGACCTCTGCCGTTACTTCACCTTTTAATTCCATTTTTTAAGTACTGCCGACTAACCATGTTCACTTCGTAAAACATATCGTTCAACATTGTAAAAATATTTTTTTTAAATATATATTGTCACAGGGCTCGAATTAAGGAATTTAATCCTGCAGAGGATCCTGGTTAATCACGAGAACCCGCGGCGATCGTCGTCCGCACTCCTCTGACCTACTGACAAAATGTACGTTCTGTGCACACGACAATCCGTCGATTTTTCTTCAATCCTGAAAACTTGGGGGAAGACGCGTACGCGAACTAATGTTATTATTATGCGGCACGGCTGCTCTCCTTCGTCGGTAGTGGCGTGAGTTTACGTGGACTGATCGCAGGAACACGGGTTCATTAAATTAATGATCAAATGTAAATTTTAATAATTTTAATTAACAATAAAAATAAAAAAGTTACATAATAGTCCAAATTAATTATACCCGATTGTTCACAAACAAGTAAACACGAATGACTCGCAGTCTTAAATTATCGAAAGAAAAATTACTTTCACCAAAAACAAAGTTCGGCGTCAGTGTCGTGGTAGGCTCGAACACACCGACGCACACACACACACGCTCTCGCGCTCGGCTGCTAGCTGCAGGGCGTCAAAATAACAAAGGCGTGGACTAACTCCGATACAAAATCTAAGTACTTACTGTACTTCACACACACACTCCGACTCTAACTATGACACGAACAAATACTCAATGATTAACCGCTACGCGGACTTACTTTTCTAGCAGGTGCACCTTCGGTTGATTAAACAATAATAATGATAATTACTACTAGCCCGATTGGCTTCACACAAGACGACAATGCCTTCCTAGGCCGCACGCTGACTTTCCGTGAGATGTTCGTCTTCCCGCTCCAATCCAGTGAAAACTGGATCACAAGAAAATCTACACAACTTCTCACTGATAATTTTATCTAACACACTTTGATAAAGTTATCTAACAACACAAAAAGTAAATTTTATATTTGCTCCCTGACCCACGTGTGATCGCGCCAAGCGCCGAAATTAAAGTAATGCTGATCGGTAGATCTCATCACCTGACTTACCGATCCGCATCTGCGTTCCATAACAGTTAGCGCCGAATTCGAATTTAATCAACGCGCTAGCTGTTTCAATATCTCCCTATATTATATTTCCGTTTTTGATTCTGATCCCCTAAATTGGATCCCCTAAATTGGATCTTCGAAAATCTGAAATTCTTAAAAACACGGTCAAAACACAGTTAAATATCGCACTTTTCTGATCCCCTAAATTGGATCTTCGTCGAAAGTATTGGATCCCCTCAGTTGGATCCCCTTTTTTTCAAAAATCCCCTTTTCAAAGATCCCTTTTAATTCTTCGTTGAAATTATAATATAATTTAAAATCCAATAATTATTTATATATACTTATATACCGATTTAAGATCAACGAACGATTGGATTTTAATTTATATTATATATATTAATTACTAATTTATATTATTTATATTAATTTATATAACCCATACCTAACTTAATACCAATGTTTACTTTTTGATAAAAAACATTTACTTAGGAATAAAAATTTGTGCGGTACTAGAAATTTTTACGGGTAATCAAGGGACACTTAAGTGGGCAGATTTACGCCATCCCAAGCCAGCTGGTTAGATAAGCGAGATACGTTAGTTTAGTGAGAGCTTATAATTTAAGTCGATTCAGGTTAGTAAGGTAGATAAGGTTGGTTAGGCGGAGGTTATACGGAAGGAGGGTGGAAGGGGAGATGAGGTGAGGAAGGGTTTGTTATTTTACTTAAAAATATTAATACAGCTTTTTCAAAATTTAAAGTACTTCAACAAAACTTTAAAGTTAGTGACTGAGTTGATGAATACGGTGAGTAGGATTCGTTGGTAGATTGGGTGAAATAAGTTTGGGAGATCCCTACCCCTTAAATCCAGCTGGACAAAAAAAATTTTTTTGGTTAATATCGCTTAAAATCAAGTTATTGTTCATTTTTCAATTTGTCCAGCTGGATTTCTAGCTGGACAGATCCGGCTGGAAAATTAAAAAAAAAAAACTAAGATAAATTTTTTCAAAATCATTGAAAAATGAATAATAACTTGATTTCAAGCAATATTGATTTTCACCAAAAAATTTCTTTTTTGAAATCCAGCTGGAAATCCAGCCGTCATATTGAAACCGAAATCCAGCTGGATAGCCAGCTGGAAATCCTGCTGGAAATCCAGCTGGATTTTAGGGGTAGGGATAAAATACTGTATTTGAAGTAAATTAAATTAGTGAGGTCAGTAATGTGGCTAAGATTAAACTAGGTCATGGAGTTGAAGATAAAAAAATTCGAAGTCTTAAGGGGAGTTGCAGAATTTGCGAAAAAAATCATTTAAAATTAAATGAAAACGAAAATAAAAAAACTTCCTAAAGATTCAATAAATATAGATGTATAGCAAATGCTATTAAGATACAAAAATTTACAAAACTGTTTCCCATATTCTGACGTTAATTTTGATCCGATTTTGATGGGGTTGGGCTTAAAAGATATATTAAGATAGTAGCTCCAGCGCTACAGAGCCCTTTTTTCATTTTCATTTTTAATTTTACTGAATCTTCAATTTTTTGTTAAAATGACCCTTATGACTTCGCCTTAATTCGGGTGAGAATAGTAAAGAGACTTAGATGGGGTGAGTGATGGTTGTGTGGTTGTGGGCTGGTATAGACATATTAAAATTATAACTTTGGCTCCAATGAAAATTTTTATATAAAATTATGTATGATAAAAAAGGTCTTGAGCTCAGCTTTCTAATTATGTCATTCAAATTTCATGAGGTATAGAATTTTATTTCTTTTTTTAATAATTTTTAGTCGAAATCTATCCAGGGCTAAAATAGATCTAAAATTGAAAAATGAAGATATAAATCAATTTTAAAATAGTTAGAGTGTTCATGTAAGGTACATACATAAATTTTTGATGACTCATAAGGAATATTTTAGTAAGCCCACTGGTATTTTGAACCATTTCATTAGATCTTACACACACAAAAATATTTTTTAGAGCTTCTTTTGCTTATGGCGGGCATATTAAATAGATTCATTTCAGATCAATATAACAAACTTTATTATATTTGCCGGCCCACAAGTGTCACTCACCTAATCACATTAACTATCTAACCTACTTCACTATCTCACCCATTTGGAGAACCCTACTAACCTTACTTAATCTTTCATCTTTAACCACCTGACCTATTTTAATCGTAGCCGCATTACTGACCTTACTAATTTAATTTACTTCAAAGTCTGATTTTATGAATCAAGTTATGATGAGTAAGTAAAGTTTAAACTGAGCTCTCGTGTCTAATTTTTATTGATTTTGAGCGCTTTAGTCTTTTGATTATTTTACCAAACATAGAGCTTACGTATTTTTTTGATTAATTTTTATATTCATCAATTATAATTAGGGGGTTGGCAAGCGGAGCGAGCAGGGGGGTACCCCCCTAGTATATATATATATTTATATGTTTTAGGTTACTATCTTCCTATATTATGTAGTCATTTCCAGGAGGAGCTCTTTTCAGGGCACCCCCTACTTGCTCCACTCGCCAACCACCCCCCCTCCCCCCAGAATTTTATGCTTGTGCTTACACCTGTGTATTCGCTTTGTGTACGTGACCCTCAGCGATCAGGATGGCGGTTTTTGTAAGTATCGACTTTGAAAACTCCTGTCTGATTTGCATGGGAGCTGAACGAACATAACCTTCAAAAATCTTCAAAGTCGATACTTATAAGTATAAGTCTATAGACCTCAAACCGCATAGTGCGCACAGTCACGTCCATAGCGAATACATCTGTGGCTATTCTCGTATCTAACATTGTTTCTACTTTTGTGGCTATCCTTGCGTTTACTCTTCAGCTCATCTTCGTTTTTATAATTGTTTGTACTCGTTCCGCATCCTCGTAACTTTATGACTACTACTGTACCTACTCACGTGCATACAATTACTCATATCCTTGTACTTAGCCTAGTAGTACAAAACCTTTTTCGGCAGATTTTCAGCAATTTTTTGCGAATTTCGTCAAGAGGTTGGCGTTAAAACTAATGCACTGATTTTAATACAACTTTGAATTGGAGAATGAGAGAACAGAGATGTATAAATTCTGGTACTATAACTATTATTTTTATACTTGTGCCTACCTTATACTCGTTCGTACTGTTGAACCTTCTATAGATGCACTGGTTTCTTTCCTTATAACTTCCCTTTTTTCTACTTAATTTTCTACTGATTCATTTTTTATTGTTCTTATATTTTTTTGTACTACTGTGCCTACTCTGTTCTTAATTTTTTTTCTACTTAAAGTTCTAATCCTGAACTTACCCAAGTGTTTAATTTTGTGTTTACTCCTACGCATATCCTTGTACCTACTCTCTTCTCCGCCCTTGTGTATATCCGTGTACCTAGCCTTGTTTCTACTGCTGTGCCTATTCTTGTAAGTACTATCTCTACCTCTCTTGTACCAAATCCGCACCTACTCTCGTGTATACACCTGTGCTAACCCTCTTGCCTAAACTTGTGTCAACCCGTGTGCGTATCCATGTACTTACATTAGTGCATACCTTTGTACGTATCATTGTGCCTACTGCAGGAGTGAAGTATTGAATGCACTTTAACTATTGTGCAATAAAAGTGAATTTTTGCTTACTTGAAAAAATTATAAAAATTTTTTTTAAAACTGTTTTATATATTTTGATTACTGCTATTATTTTGTTATTTTTATTTTATTAAATATAAGTTTTTTTAGTATTTCAATAGTTACTTTTTAAATTTCTATAATTACATAAGTAATAACATATATCAAAAATAGAAGGTATAGGTAATAGAGATAACATATATAAAAAATGGGGGCGCGGGTAAAAAAGGGCGTGGTGGGGGGCGTGATTAGAAAATTATAGGAAAAATTAAAACACATAGAAATAAACAGATTTCGGTACACTTTTACGGTTAGTTAAGCACTTTTTTGGGGGGCGTGGGGCGGGGGGGCGCTGGAGAAGAAAAATAACTATATAATATAGTAAGAGATTAGGGGGTATCCCCTGCTCGCTTCGCTCGCCAACCCCTAGAAAAATTAAATGAAATATAAAAGGGAATATTAAAGAATGTGTATGAGATTTGCCGCCTTTTATTGCCACGGGATTGGTCATGCGAGCGACCCACGCCAGAGCTGCCCGGAGTGACCAGTTTCCGCCCTCACCAGTCTTGCTTCAACCGTGATGCCGCTTTCACGCGTCACGGGACTCAACGCCGTCGTCGTAGATCACCCGCTTATCTACGACGATTCTACCTAGTTTTCCTGAGGTTGAGAGACTCTCGGCCAAAACGGCAAGCTCTCTCTCCTCATTTGTAAATAGTTATATATTTAGTTTCAATAAATAGTTTAAGTGCAGCATAAAAACTACAAGTGTTGTGCTTCCAAATACCCTCGGCTTCTCACTTTTCCCACTCCCTCGAGAACGCGGTAATTATTTCCCTTAACCTTAAGCGTGTCCTCCGCGATTCCTAAACGTTTGGCATCCCTTGTGGGGAAAAGTTCCCCGAAAAAAAGGCGCGTCGCGAGTGAAACGAAAAAGTGAGAAGTTTGTGCCACGCCGCGGCCATTTTCTTCTTCGCAGTTCGAACAAAGAAGATGCCAGTGACAGCTAACCCGTGGCGCGCGCATCACCGCCGCGCAGTCACACTTCAGTGTCAGTGACAACAGTCGTCGTGGGAGTAAGAGAGACGGACGATCGCGCTCCGCAAGTCTCCTCTCTCCACACCGAAAGCCGCACCCGCAGCTGGCCCAAGGCGGCCTGTTCAGCGAGCACTCATCGGCCAACAAGAGCGACCATCTTGTTGGCTCCTCAAGTCCAGCAGCACGCACCTCACCATCCAGGTCACCCTGGAGCCAACCACGCCACCCGCGTAACCAGTACCCAAACCTAAGACGACGGTGGATTAGAAGGAGACAGCAACACTCACGCTTGCTGTCATCTAGAACACGTCGGCCTACCACGTCCCTGCTGCACTGCAGCCCCTCTGCAGTGGGAGAGAGAGAGAAGGCACTTCGATCAGCTGACTCCGCTAATACGGTGGGTCCGCTCCAAGCCGCAAACTTGTGTTACGCAATATAATTATTAATATTCCTTTTTGTATTGTTTGTTTGTTTAGATTCTGAACGGTGTAGGTAAAGTTGACTACACTTGTTTTCAATTTTTTGCCTTTTCTTAAGTTTGTTTATTTTTACCTTTCCAAACCAAATAGTCAGTTGACCCAATCACTCAATAATTGAGTAGAGCTGCTACTATTTTGGCAAATAATTGATTATTTTAGGGTCAACTGGCCAATAAAATTAGGAATAATTTTTACTATTTTTACTTTTGTTAATATTGAGATCATCTGAAAACTTAATTTCATGTTATTCTGTTCCACCTTATCTTACACTATTGAATTTGCAGGTGCAATTACCTGGTAACTTGTAGTCTACGCTTACTGTCCAACCACACCTGAGCTACCTTTGGCATCTGTGGGAGCAAGCGAAGGGACTTTCTTCACCAACTGGTAGTCCTCGAGTGCCCATACAGCTGCAGCAGCAATCTCTGTGTTCTTCGAAAGCCTCGGGTTCAAAATTACTGTTTTTTATGGTTGTCAGAGTCAGCGTTGGAACCAAATTTTGCCAATCCTTATTCGTATATTATAATCTTAAATTATTTATATTGCTGAAGCCATAGGTATTGATTGTCTCAATTTTCCAATTTTATATTTTCAAAAATTCTAATTGAATTTTTTTATCCATTTTAGGTTTGTTTCAAAACCAATTTCTCAAGACAATCATTTTGCTTACATACCCAACTGTAATACGTACTAACTATAATCAACCTTTGGTTTGTTTTCATCTCTAAGCGGTGTTCAGTTTGTTTGAATACATTTTTATCTTTTATTTTAAAAGATCAACCCAATTAGAGTTTAGAGATTTTCATTTTTATTTTCCCTAGTTATTTGTTTATCTGTTTACATTTTTTCTTCTTCCTTTATTTTTTGATTTTTTCACTTTCTTTGTTTTTAAACTTTCATTGGATATTATGTTAGGGTTTTCTTCCAAAATCAGATACCTGCCTGGCTTGGTTGTTTGTTATTTAAATTGTATTTCAGTTAAATTATTCTTTACCAGTAATATTCATGGGTTTGAATATTTTTCAATTTTCTTTTATTCAAAGAATTAGTTGTTATTAAGTATTAAGTTTGAATATTTTTCAGCATTCTTTTATTTAAAGAATAATTGCCTCATCTTAATTGTGCTTCAATTAAAGATTGTTCCACCAGTGATATTCATAAGTTTGAATATCTTTCCACTCTTTCATTTAATGAATGATTGTGTTTCAATTTACATTTTCCTCACTCATGTGATTCAAGCCGAATCAAAATTTCCTCAAGTTTAAAAAAAAAAAAAAAGAGTTGTGCTAGGGTTTATTTAAACCTGTCACCTCCGTGATTGAGCAGCTGCGGGATTTTTCCCCACTCATGAATTTTTTGCCGTGTCCAAATCGCCTCAAGTTTAGAAAAAAATTTTAAATTGTGTTTCAATTTACATTTTCCTCACTCATGTGATTCTAGCCAAATCAAAATTTCCTCAAGTTTAAAAAAAAAACAGAGTTGTGCTAGGGTTTATTTAAACCTGTCACCTCCGTGACTAAGCAGCTGCAGGACTTTTCCCCACTCATGAATTTTTTTGCCGTGTCCTAATCGCCTCAAGTTTAGAAAACAAATTTAAATTGTGTTTCAATTTAAATTTTCCCAAGCCAAAAGATAGTCTTTAAATTTTTCCTATTGATTTATTATTTCAAATATCACCCTACCTTGCAAAATGAATAAACCAAATTCATTTGTGCAAATCCTTAGCAGGCAAGCTATAATCCGAAATCGAATCGTCACTCATTTCGAAATCTTCGAGCAAAAAGGAGCCTTGCTGATTCGCGAGTTAGCAGAGAAGCGCATCCTGCGTCTTGAACAACTCCGGCAAGAGTTTGCCAAAAATGATCAAATTTTAAGAAACTGCCCGGATGTATACCGTGGCCACGACTACTTCGTCAAGGACATGTTCTACTATACGCAGGACACCTTTGATGACGTGTGCGATGACTACATCCAATTTCTTAAAATTAAGCCTCCTGCGACACACCTAGTCCAGGCTCCGGCTGTAACCTCAAAAAATCTGCCAGCTGAACAGCTCTGAGTTCAGACTCCGGAAACTACCTACGAATTCAAGTCCTTGATTAAGGCACAGCCACCTGAACTACCTCAAGTTCGGGCTCCGGTGACCCCGTGCAAAATGGAATCATCTGAGACACCTCAAGTCCAGGGTCCAACGAACCTCTCCGAGAGCAAGCCACCTGTGGCTGTCCTGGCTCAGGCACCGGCTATCGCTTTCGAAAAACAGCCACCTGAATTGCTTTGAGTTCAGGCTTCGACTACATCTTCCAAAATTCAGCCCCCTACGACACACCTAGTCCAGGTTCCGGCTAAGTATTTTAAAACTCGGCCACCTGACCTAATCCAGCTTCAGGCTCCGGCTATATTCTCAAAAATTCAGCCACCTGCGACCATTAAAGTCCAGGCGCAGGCTACCATGATGAAAGTACAACCAACTGAACTAATCCAGCATCAGGCACCGGCTATATTCTCGAAAATTAAGCCACCTGAACCACTCCAGCTTCAGGCCCCAATCACGATCTCAAGCAATCAGCCACTTGAAGTGCCTCAACTTCAGGCCCTGGCTGTATTATTATTTAACTATTGGGTTTTCGACCCAGAAATTTTCCTTAGACAGAGCATCAGGCTCTTATCAAAGTTGCCCAGTAAGCCCCTACGTTTGACCGTACGCTTGCTAACCACCCCAGACTTAACATACAATCATTTTTATATATTACTTAATAATATTTTTATTTTTATTATGTTCACAGACATTATTATTAATCGACTACAGTCGATTAAGGCGGGCGGAATGTTTGAGATTTACCGCCTTTTATTGCCACGGGATTGGTCATGCGAGCGACCCACGCCAGAGCTGCCCGGAGTGACCAGTTTCCGCCCTCACCAGTCTTGCTTCAACCGTGATGCCGCTATCACGCGTCAAGGGACTCAACGCCGTCGTCGTAGATCACCCACTTATCTACGACGATTCTACCTAGTTTTCCTGAGGTTGGGAGACTCCCAGCCAAAACGGCGAGCTCTCTCTCCTCATTTGTAAATAGTTATATATTTAGTTTCAATAAATAGTTTAAGTGCAGTATAAAAACTACAAGTGTTGTGCTTCTAAATACTCTCGACTTCTCACTTTTCCCACTCCCTCGCGAACGCGGTAATTATTTCCCTTAACCTTAAGCGCATCCTCCGTGATTCCTAAACAGAATGTAACATTTTCTATCTGTGTTTTTAGGGCTTCAGACCTTCATTTTTATTCTAAGAAGTTAAGTTTATGTAATGAATAAAGTTCAAACACGTTAAATTACTGCTCCTCCGAGAGGAGCTCTTTCAAACATGTTAAATATAAGTTTTTTTGACTGTTTTAAGGTGCTCCTCCGGAAGAAGCTCTTAAAATTACAGCTCCTCCGGGAGGAGCCCCTTCAAACATGTTAAATATAAGGTTTTTCGACCCTTTTAAGAGCTCCTCCCGGAGAAGCAAAAAAAAGAGCTCCTCCTGGATATGACTATATAATAAAGGAAGATATATGAGGACTCGGATCTAAAAACAACCAAACTCCTCTCGGATTCCTATCTAGTTAGGTTGTTTTTTGATCCGAGTCCTCATATACATGCGCCCCCTCCAACAAGTCACTAGTCTCCGCCTGCTTTGTCACAGCTGATCCACCGTGCACGCGTTATAGATTGATTGATTGATTGATTGATACGTTTATTGAGTGTAAATTATGTTGTACAAAAAATACAAATTAAACAGTAAATTCTAATTATGAGAAAATAAATATAAATATAAAAATGAGATGACGGTAAAGTATCAAATAAAGTATATAAAGATATAACACATATTAATAGAGTATTATACAATAGAATGATAAAACAATTAATAATAATGAATATAAAAATATATAAATGATAATGTTTGTAAAAAAGGTATACATCAGAAACATGATGAATATAAGTAATATCTCGCGTACTTGAATGACAAAAAAATAAAATAAATCATCAGTAGTAATACTAAATAGTATCATCAAAGATTCAAAATTCGACGTACGATATCCAGCAAGTACAATCATAACTACAGATATTGCACGAGTGACGCACTACTGAACTTCTCCCTCGGCGATAAAAATGTGTGATTTGATGAGTTGATTAAAAATGGTAAGTGATGGCGAAAGGCGAATATGAGGGGGAACACTATTCCAAAGATAAGTAGTTGATACATGAAAAGAGCGTTTCAGAGACTCTGTGCGGAAAGAGGAAACTATCAACACGTAATCATTCCCCTCGATGGACGCAAGCTGTGCTTTTCAACAAAAAATCTCCCCAAATATGGCGAAACACCCATACTCAGGATGGCGAAGTAATCCTTGCAACCCCTCCCTCGAAGCCAGCCAAGCTGTAAGGGTTAACATGATAACTCTTCCTAAATCCGTAGATGTATCCAATCTCTTGATTGAGCACACGCTGAAGCATAAGATCCAGCTCATCAGACATATTACAGAACACCAGGGAGTAGTACACTGTTGGGTATGGGAGGGTCTGAATCAGATGTTTCCGCAGTTCGAAGGTGGTACTGCGCCTGAAGTGATGAAGACGGTACATAAGAGAATTGACTCTGCGACACACATAACGAACAAGGTCCTTCCAATTTATTTTTTAGTCCAGCACCACTTCCAAACTACGAGTAAACGAAACAAAGGGGACTGTGCAGTCATTGAAGTACAGGGAGTGGATACATATGACATTGAATTCGTTCCCCCTTATAGAGGGGTCGAGAGGAGGTATGAGTCCCGTCCTCAGCCTTCATCACCTGGATGCGGCCCGAAAGGTAGGATGCTACCCAACGTACAACCCGACGCAAAAAATCAAGAGATTGAAGCTTCGAAAGCAGAGTTATGTGCGAGACCAAGTCGAAGGCCTTGCTGAAGTCGAAAAGCAGCAAGGCAGTCATCTGTTGCCTGTCCATACCCAGCCGAATGTCGTCGGTAAGTTTCAACAGAGCCGACTATGTACTGTGCCCAGCTCTAAAACCTGCCTGATATTCGTCTATCAGACTCTGCGATTCAACAAAAGAGGAAATCTGATCATGGACCAGTCTCTCAAGCACCTTTGACAAAAAACTAAGGAGGCTGATTGGACGAAAATCATTCATACGTAAAGTCAAAACTTCTGTCTCCATCATCAAATTCCAAACTCAGAAGATGAGAAAGATCAGGTGTTGTGGCATCAAAAGAAACAGAGGCAAAGTGAGCATTGAGATCCTCCACCGAGAATCCACCCAAATTGGATTCAGGGTTAGTGAAGATTCCTAGGTGTCGAAGCTCTTTCCAAAGCTCTTGAGGGTCAGTAATGTCTTTCAGCCTGCACCAGTAAAACTGAAGTCGAGCTGACTTAGCAGGTTTTAAGCGGAGCAAAAACTCCAAGAGTAGCATAAAGATTAGTATATAAGCAATCCATCTTCTCACTGAGAAAGCTCGTCTCATCCGTAATCACCGATCAGTCATATTTCAACAGACATTCATTCAAAGCTCTGGCATCCACAGTCTTAAAGTCTCTATAGGAGAAGTCGTTGGTTACCTGTCATGGGATTTGAACGTCAAGAGTAGCAGTTGTAAGTCATGTCCTGCAATGAACGGAGCGTCTGTTTTATAGTAATTAGTCACAGTATCAAGGGCATCGACAAGGCAGAGGTCAAGCCAGGTATCCGAATGTAAGGTGTGGTGTATAGCACCATAAGGCACCGAGAACAGGGTATTCTCTTCAATAAACTTACGAACAACGGCCGCATCGTCATCCGTTGCCGATAGCTGATCGGCGTTGAAATCACCGAGAGAAACCTTAGTGCCATATGCATGCACGGTGTCGCGCAATTCAGACACAAAATCAGTGCCAGCAAGAAATGGGGCCTTTGGAGGTCTATACACCACACCCATAAATATAGTGTCACAACTTCTAGGATAAATCTCAGCAAGCAAGTACTCAGGGTGACCTGGCTTACCAATCCACACACTGGTGGATGAGCAGAGGTGTTTGACCGAGAGAGATTTATGCACAAAGAGTGCCACATTGCTACCTTGGGTATTACGGTCCCGCCTAAGAATAACATAATCTCATCCAAAGACACAAGCGCGTCCTCAATTGAAGGTCCCAGCCAGATTTCAATCACAACTATAAGATAAGATGTATCAAAGGCTCCATCGAGAGAAAGAGCCTGAGCTGCTCAACATGAGAAACCAGGGAGTTAGCATTAAGGTAACAGACTCGCAGCTCAGTCCCCTTTACCCTTAGACTACTGAGAAGTAGGATAAGTGGTGTATGTAGGGGGTTGAAACGATGCATGGTATGAATAAAGATGAAGGCTGCTGGGATAGATTAGATTGAACTGGTACGATGAGAATGTAATATGACCGCCAGAGAGTAGAAGTAAAAGTATACCCGTTATGCTAAAAACCGGATGAGATCTTGCTCAGATGCGATCAGCGTGAAGACTTTTCCCTTTTTCCTCTTGACATAAATGCGACCATTTCTGACGAAGCCAGAGTTCGGAGTATGTGATTTTTGGAACACCATAGAGCGTAGATTAAAGACATCTCTCGGTAGAAGCTCATTAATGCTGATGAGAGCAAATGTGATGGTCGAAGCTTCAATTCAAGCAGGTAGGTAAGGTGTAAGCGCTAAAGTATGCAACTTCCCAAGTTTAATTTTACTTCTGATGATCTTCAAAAGCAGTGCACGTGAGCTGAGAGTGACAATGATTGAGGGTGCACGTGGCTGGCGTGGAGATCCTGCAGATACCTTAGAGGTAGAGTGCGACTTCTGAGAACGATTGCCCGGCTCTTTTGTACACGGACAGAAAAAATACAGAAATTTACTGTGGAGGACACGAGAAACTTGTGTGCTGCTAAAGCACGTAAATTTTCTGCGAGCGCCACACATAAAAATCGTGTGTTAGCTTTACGCAGAAAAAATCTTAAGCGCACTGTATTGGAGCCAATCAAAATCACTCCGGTCGCACCTGATTGGTTCCGCTACAGTGCCGCTTAAGATTTTTTCTGCGTAAAGCTAACACACGATTTTTATGTGTGGCGCTCGCAGAAAATTTACGTGTTAGCTTACCACAGTAAATTCCTGTTTTTTTTCTGTCCGTGTACCTGCTCTGTTTAGGACTTTACTCACAGCAAATTTGCTAATAAGTGTACGGCCCGAGATGATGTCACGTGCTTCGATGTCTGTATTGACAGTTTTTAAAACGGCAATTTGAGAGATGCACCATTTGGAACAGACAAACCATCGATCATCATCTCCGTTTATGTTGAAGGTCTAACCTGTGTAAGACGAGTTGACAGCTCTACGTTCTTTTGCTCAAGGCCAATGACTTTATTTAGAAGCTCAAGGTTGCCATGCGAATTTTGCTGATCCTGTGGCAACTCTAATCTTTGTCTAATCTCATCAAGCTCGCGTTTGAGTTTCTCAAGCTGTGCCTCAGCATTATCAGCACGCGTGACAAGGCCAGGAATAACGTCGAGCCCCTGAAGTTTCGTGTCTATGCCATCGAGACATCCACTGAGGACTCAAGGTCCTTTCTCTCCTTCAGGAGTAACTGGAGAGTACCTCCAGTGATGGTAGAAGCCACTTCCAAACTAAGCGTGCCAACCAATAAAGAGACAGAGGGTATGAAAAAGTAGTTTACACTCAGAGCACGGGTGTAACGAGTTTCTGCTAAGCTTTGGCCGTTTTCAGAGTGAGCAGATATCATCATTGAGCAGCTTGGTATTAATACAGTTCAGAAACTCTAAAGAGAGAAATGGCAAAGATTTAAGGCAGGCGAGCGATATAGTCAACAAGGAGTGCGACGAATACTTCAAATTTTAATTTTCGCAGAAGAGAAGATGAGTAATACAATCAGGGTAAGGTAAGACTTCACTCAATCGATAAGGCTCACAGTGCTGCCACCTTGCGGTAAAAGTTTAATTACGGAGCGCAGCGATGTCACCACATCAGAGTGTTTAAGCTTACCTTAAAGTCACTAGCCGCACTAAGATTGCACTAAAACTCAAAATAAACAAAGTTTTGCCAATTTTCAAAAGTCACAATCAATAGCAGAAAGTTCACCCGATACGTAACACTACAAGACGAAGCAACGAACAATGACTTTTGATGAAAGTTCTGACGGACTTGCGTAGCTGTAGTTCGTAGCAGCCGAGCCGAGAGAGAGCGAGAGAGAGAGAGAGACAAAATCAAGTATGGGAAACACGTGCTCGCGCGTCATAACCTTTTAAAATTGCAGCATTTCATGTAAAACAAAACAAATTTGAGTTCAGCTACGATGTGTTAATCTTATTAGTTATTATGAGAAAAACAATTTCGTTTACTTGCTTAAGGGGGTACATATACCTAAAATTTTTCAAAAAATTAATTTTCAGGTTTTTGTGTTTTTTGATGTACTCTTACATCAGCTTTCAAATGCCGCAAACCACGTTTCTTAATTCGTTAAGGAAAAAAAGTTACAGTTAATTTAATGAAGACATTCAATTTATTAAAGTATCGTTGAAATGGCTTTTTTTGAAATTCAAGAATTTCAAGTCAGTTCTAGCTGCAGAAATACTATCTACGATACTAGGTACAAATGCTTTTTCGATGTATTTTTTCCTTTTTTAATTTTCTATTTTGAAATGTAGGTATAATTTTTTTTTTATCCACGAACAGAACTGTATTTTATCGTTTTCGTCTAATAAAAGCGATGAAAAAACAGTAATTTTTTTTATCTGTGATTAGATTTTTTCCGTGACATAATATCTTAATAATGAAAATTAAGAATGACCGATTAACTTTCATTTCAAGTCTAATGCTAAAAACAATTTATTAAGTTAGAATCGATCGCATAAAAAAATTTATAACCTTTATGACATAATATATGACATATATTAACTCTACGAGTCTACTTTAGTATATTACATCAATTAGTATCGAATATCGATCTATCGATATCAAATTAGGTATTTCTGCAGCGTTGCAAGTTCATGACGTCTTTTTTGTTCTTTGAGTCATATTTCTAGTAAAATTTTACTTTACTTGGTTTTGTTTTTGTTATTATTTTAATCTCAAGTAAATAAGTTAGTTTTATTCAAAAAAAAAATTTAAGAATAAATGACCAATTCTTACCAGTTAAACTTATGAAGTTTTTTAGTTGTTAAAAAAAAGGGGGTTTATTATGTACAAATGTGAAGTGAAAAAATAATTCTGTGATTTAAAGTTAAAGATAATTTTTAGATAATTGCATATGAAGACTCCGCTGACTCAAAGTCTTAACCTGGTCTTGGTGCCTAATAGTGTGTAATCTGTGTTTTTGATAAATGATAAAAAAGCTAATTGGGTCACTTTAGAAGCAGGAGCAAAAAAATGAAGTATCCGGCTATGTGCAAAAGAGTATTTACATCAAGCAAGAGTCATGTGACAAGATATTTTCAAGATATAAATGTTTATGTGTTGGTGTGTTACATTTTATTCATCAAAATCTGTTCAGAACTTTAAAAGCCATTTTCTCAAATATGTGATTTTTGAGAAAATGAGGGCATTGCTCGTAAAGCCAAAATTTTTCCAGACAGCGGATGGACCCAGGACTTTGCACACTTATTATACATGTGAACCCTCATGAGCGGAACCTCAGGGAACCAAATCCAAGCTTTATAAAGCTACTTGCACACCATAAATTGACTAAAATGATAAAAACTATCCAAATTTTCACTACATAAAGCAACTTCAAAGTATGCAAATAGCTTTATAGTGCTTGGATTTGTTTTCCTGAGGTTCCGCTCTTGAGGATTCACATATAGAACAAGTGTGCAAAGTCCTGGGTCCATCCGCTGTCTGGAAAAATTTTGGCTTTACGAGCAATGAACTTTTATTTCTTAAATAAGCTATATTTAATGTTACTTAGAAAATCATGTTTTTGGACTAACTAAATGTGTAAAAAAATTGTGTAAAAATGTGTATATAATCTGGAAAAAAAAAATCTTTTTAAATAAATAATTTTAAAAAATCTTACAAAATATTTTTTGAGGTTTTTTTTTAGGTATATGTACCCCCTTAAATTTTTGGTTATTGCTATAAAAGAAATTTATAAGTTTGTTAAAAATAAGAACAATGCTAGAGCCACCATTTCAAATCAATAGGTCAACTGGTTTGAAAAATAGAAATATCTCCCCAAAAAAGTGGATAACTCAGTTCTTACAATTTTTCAAGTTTTATCTTTGTTGAGTATTAATACAAATATTTAATTCGACCGCCATAATTATCACGCGTCGGTAACTTACCGGCCACTGCACCGGCCGAGCACCTGCTCGGCGGCGGCTCGTGATCGTCTCCTTTGGAATTTTGGTTAGCTCGACTACAGGTCGTGCTTTTTCTGGAGACAAAATTTAATCTCAAATAATCAGTGAAAAGTAGTGCAAAATCATCGTGAGTTATCAGAATAAAGAAAATTCAGTGCCCAACAATTACTGGCAACCATCGCGACGAGGAGGATCTGACTGATTACCGGGTTCATCTTTACCGCATCTTAACCTCCCTCCCACCGCATGGTGCATGGGTGGTATTTCAATCAGTTTAGCTCAATTCATCAATCAGCTTCACTTCTGGGTTATCAGCTCTACTCAACCAGCACAGGCTAATCAAAGGATAGCTCACCTGCAAAGGCTTCTCGCCTCAATCGCTTGGTTGATAAAATCTTCAACTTCCAAGGTTTCCAATTGGTGTCAGGGCTCAATCGGTCTCCCCGACTATCACAGCACTGCTGGCTCATAGGAGTGGTGGCTGTCGTAACATTGAACAAAATAGTTTTTATGAATTTTTGAATACGCAAATAAAGGAAAGACTCGAAATTCTAGGAAGAAGATTGTTCCACCCTTAGAAAGTTGAAGTACTTTTTGTGTTTATTGCTAAAGTGTACTAAGGCTTCTCGGGACGGCCGATCAAGTAACCTGATGAGGTGATGGGTTAGGAAGCAGTCCCCCAACTGTTCTGGGGTACACATATTCAACAATACCAAGCGAGTTTTGCTGACAGCGTCCGTGAGCTTCGTAAGCGACTCCACGTTTTTTGGCAGCACTGGAGTCAGAGCGTACAATCCCCCAAGGTACGTGCTCATGATGTACCTTTTATTGCCATACCTTGTGGTGAGCGAGTTCTATGCCAATTCGAGCGAACTTCCCACTAGCGGGAATCCAGTGACAAGCTCTTTTGGCGTGTTGCCAAGTGAGCTGACCAAATAATAAAGCTTCTCCAGGAAATGAGGCTTATTCCTCCGCTAGGGGCGCTAGTGTGCCCATTGGGGAAGTTTCCACGAAATACAAATCAGCTGCAAGTTTACTTGTAGTTCCACATTCTTAAATCATAAATTGAGTCTAAGGCTATTGTTTATTAAAATGGATAAAAAAAACCCTGATTATTGAAAGTGGACGGTGGTTCAACTGGTAGAAGAGTTAAAAAAGAGGAAAGTAAAGCATACGGGAAGAAAAGCTGAACTAGTTCAGAGGTTAATTTATTTTGGTCAAAACAAATTTTTTTTACATGGTTTTTAGTAGCTTATGATTCTACTTTTGCAGACTTGGAGATTTAGATAAATTATTCATTAAAGCAGTGTCTGATGAAAAGCCTTTTCTTTTTGAATTGCCTCATGATTCTTTTTATAAGAACTTAAATGCTTCTCACACAATAAAACTTGATGAAGGTTTTGATACACATTATTATCAATCAATTGGAGGAATTTCAAATAATAATAAAGGGAAGAAAATGTACGGCGAAGGATATTTACTTACATTACGAAAAGCTGATTTTTTGAATGATACATTTTTGCGGGCTAGAGTAGCTTCTGAGTTCAAGAAAAATGTTATTTATAATGTGGATATAAAAATTACATCATATCAATGCATTTCTGTTACTCAATGTGAATGTGCAGCTGTCAAAGCACCAAGTGCTCATTGTAAGCATGTAAATGTGGTCACAGAAGCAATTCAAGATTTTTTATCCAATCAAGATATTAAAACAAGAGAAACTTGTACTCAAAAACTACAGACTTTTCATCAAGCAAAAAAATTTAAAGGTTCTCCAATCAAGATAAAAAATTTGCAACTAAAAGAAAATAACAAATTACAAGAACAGTTAGAAATCTATGATCCAAGACCTGTCAAATTCAGAAAAAATCCAAACTATCCAGTTTATTTTAAAAATGAGTGTTTGAATTTTGCTGGTAGTGTATTGGATACATTTCCAGAACTGCAACTATATAAATGTGCTAATTTATTTGCTCTGTATAATGAGCATGATGATGATACTCACCATGCTGAAGATTATTACTCAGAAACTGAGTATATTTCTTCGATAACTCCTGAAAGAGTTGCAGAAATAGAGTTAACAACAAGGGGTCAATCTGGTAACAAAAATTGGATCCATGAAAGAAGTCTGCGACTCAATAGCTCAAACTTTGGAGAGATTTGCTGCACACAATCTCCTGAAGCATTGGTACAAAAATTACTCAACCCAAAGGATATATCTAATCTCCCATCGATTGTACAAGGAAAAAAATATGAAGTGCATGCATTAAAATTGTTTGAAGCTGCAAGTGGTTTAAAAGTAAAAGATTGTGGGTCATTCGTTGATATTGACTATCCTTATTTAGCTGCCTCACCAAATGGTGTGATAGATGACAAGACATGTGTTGAAGTTAAATGTCCTTTTAGTGCTGTAAATAAAATTATTACACCAGAAACAGTTAATTATTTATATCTTTGTGAAAAAGATAACATTTTAAAATTAAGAGAAAATCATTCATACTTTTTTCAAATCCAGGGGCAGTTACTGTGTGCTAAAAAAGAGTTGTGTTACTTCATAGTATATACAATCACAGACTCTTATGTTCTTGAAATAAATAAAGACCAAAATTTCATTAATAATATGATAAAAAATTTGAACCACTTTTATGACAATTTTTGGAAAAAAGCTATTTTGAAAAAAAATCTATATAAAAATTACTGAATGAGATTAGAATATTTCTAGCAATAATAATTAATGAAAAACATAAGCAAATTTCATAAAAAATTTAAGTATTTATTTTAAGACTTGTACTTAACATACAAGAAGAATTTTTATAAATTAATGTTATTTTTTTTTTTTTTTTTTTTTTTTAAATAAAGTGAAGATTTTAACCACTTTATATACAGAGTGTATTATTTATTTATAATAATGTTAATTATTTTGTTGTATATTTTTTACATTGAAAATAATAAAACTGTGATAGTACATTTCTTAAAATTTAATGAATTTAAAAAAAAGTTAAAAATCATGCTAAGTTTAAGCATCAATTCCTACAATTGGTTTCCTAAAGTTACACAGCATGAAACACACAAATACAATTTCATCCACTAATAAAGTTTGAGATTGATTTAATGGTCCGTATAAGATTTCATAAGTTTTACCCAATCCTATTATGCGCTCGATATGAACTCTCTTACTTGAAATCTTTTTATCACTAATAACCGTCTCACAAGAAATTTGATTTTTTTTACTGAAGAATGTTGGAATATTTAATTTAATTCTATGAGGAGCTAAAATGTCTTGAACATTGAACCCTTTATCTGCCATCAATGAATCTCCTGGATCACACATTTCCATAATCTTACTTCTCTCAATTATTTGACGATCACTAGTAGATCCTCCATAAGCTGGTGAAATATAGGATGTCAATCCTGGTGGACTAGCACAAACAACAGTTTTAGTTGTTGGTTTGTTTTTATATGTTGAAAATGTGCTTTGTTGAGCAACTGGCATGCTTGGCCGAGGAATAGGAATTTCTGTCTCATCCAATATACCTCTGGTACCATTAAATTTTTTGCGGAAGTCAGTAGGAGTATAAAAATCTACAAGTTCTTTAGAAGGCCACTGACTTATTTCAGACCACTAAAGGTACATAAACCTTATCCAAGTAATAAAGATGTTGCCAACTTGCTTAAGAGGTATACTGAAAAATAGACTTGTTTCATAATATTTTTTATGCTATCTAAGAATAACTAAAGTTAATAAAAATTGATCTAAAATGCCTATACTCGCTGGAGGCCTTCCATATATATAATTTAATTCATGTGCTGCTTCCCCTAGACTTCTAAAAACAAACAAAAATTTTTCATAAGATTCCAAGCCGGTGTAAAAGTGAATGGCATGATCATCATTTTTTATATTTTCTAAACAAAAATCAAACGGGTTTCCAGGGTTAACTGAACAAGTCCAACTAATTTCTGGTTGACTTCTTTTTGAAAAAATTAACTCACTACTGACTTCAAACTCTTGACCACAATAATTATTAAATACTCTTTGGTCTGACTCTTGAATCTCTTCAAAATTCTGTTGATCTGAGTTTACTCTGTTCTCTTTGAAATCCTCTGCATCTTGTAAAAAAGCCTCACGCTTACTTTTAAAGTTTGATAACTTTTTCTTTTTTTTTTTCTTTTTTCTTTTTTTTCCAAACACAAAATGAAGGAATACTTCCAGCTTTTAATATTCTATTCTGGCACTTATCTCCTAAATAAAAATAGTAATTATTAACAATAGTATTTATCAATAAATTGTAGGAAACAGTTGAATAAGTTATTTTCACACATCCAATGCATTTCTTCTCACGAAATCCTTTGGATTAAAATGCACATAACATACTCGAGCACTTCTGTTGATATTTACTTTTTGTAACTTTAAAGCTCTAATCCACTCTTTTTTTAATATTTTCGTCTTTGGGAAAGAAAAATCCTTGATCGACACTATTTTTACATTTATAAACACAACACTTCTGTTTCATTTTAGTAGTAGTTTTGCAGTAAAAAAAATGTTATTGTTATTTTTACTCAGCTACCGTATACACTGGTACACGCTTGCTTAAAGAGGTTATGTTTACAGCTTTTACTTAAAAAAAATTTTTTTCCAGCTTGTTCAAGAATTTAATTGCGGCATTTTTTTTTTTTTTTTAAATAATTAACACATCAATTTATTTATTTTGGACAATTTTAAACTAAAAAAATTTTTTTAATTTGAACTTTATTTTTACTCATGTTTAAAATTTTGCGCTGTTTCCCCAATGGGCACACAAGCGCCCCTGGTTGAGGAATAAGCCTCATTGAGTCGATCATCTCTCAGCACCAGGGTTGTAAAGGTATCCTTAAATCTAGGGCACACCGAGTACGCTCCGGAAAAATGAGGGATCTTAATTTCAGGTAGTTTCAAGCGGCGGGGATCCTCCAGTTGAGCGGATTGTGAGCGGTTGAGTGGTTTCGGGATGAGTTCCTGCTCCAACCATGAGATCTCCAGCATCACGTTGGACTAACCTCTTGCCATTTGTAATGCAACCGCATCCGTGAAATACTATATTTCAATAATTTTAACATCCAATAAATACTGAAAATTTCAACACTTTTTAAAGTGTTATTTATTTAGTTGATTTCCAAAATGAATTTTCATCAAGTAAAGAAGTAAAGAGTGAGACAGCTGATACCAGTTTTCTGGTCATTTAGTACTTCAAATTAATTCTTCGTTACTAAAAATGCACACAAAATACTTAGTTTTATAATCAGTGTCTTAAGAGACAATTGGTACCTAAATACATCTCTATCAAGACCAACTTCAACAACTCTTTTTCATCAAAGAAAGCAATAAGTGCTGCAATGAACAAGTGGCTACGTTGTGATAGAAAAATTGAAAACAACAAACCAGATATTCTTAGTATTTATTTGAAAGTTATTTACACTGATTTTTTGTACAGATTGTCTTTTTTAGAATTTTATCATATTTATTGTAATGCAAGAAGTAAGGTAAACAAAATTATTCATAAAAAAAGACAGAATAGTATTTTCTTGACCAAGCATGGGAACAGCGGTATTTCTACGAGAGTTGGAGATATTCTGTACGAGACGGTCATTTTTTCAAATACGCGCAGCGCGCAGCGCTCTCTCATGCGAGGTCGAGAAAATACTTTCTCAAATTTGATGAATCATCATCATAAATATATATTTAAATCATTTTTTACTTAAAAACAGAGTTTATTAATTAATATTCAGACGTTTATTCAAATGTGCCATGCGTATCTGCTTGTCACTGCACGTCAGCAGCAGCATCTGCGCTAGGTATATCTATATATACGATCCACACATATAGGTATACATCAAACGTTAATGTGAGCTGAACTTGTGATCTTAGTAAATCTTATAGTTTGTACATCAAATGTAAAATAAATGTATTCAATTACTTCATGCCAAATTGCTGAATCAAATTAAATGCATATTATTTTGATTTTCGAACGTTAAACCTCCTTTTTTTCAATAAAATTTTTTGAGGTGAAGAGATGTCGGTAAAACAGTGCGTAGCAGACTAGCGTTCTGGTGTATTGTTTTGAAATAGAGAAACACGAAGTTGAAACCGATTCTTTGTCGATTTTAGATAAAACTCACGAAGAATCGCGTTTCTTCGTGAGTTTTAATAACAACTGACGAAGAACCGCGTTTCTTCGTGAGTTTCATTTTCCATTCGGACCAAATGAGAACTGAGACGTTTCTCGTAGAAAAAACAACATCGGAATCGGGGTAAAATACGTATCAGATTTGAGAAAAGTAAGTTACTTCGTTTTAATAGATATGACAAATCCGATAATAATTCTTTGAATAAAAACTTTAGCCAACATAACTTTTACAATAGGTTTGTAAATTTATCTGACGCATCTTTTTCTACTGATGAAATTGATTTACTTAATAAACCCTTTAAAGAGGTCCTAAACCCTCTAATGATATAGTTCAAATTAAAGTTTGATGCTTCAAATAAGTTTTATTAAGTAAATAATCTCTCCTGAATACATTCGTGTGATAAAAAATATGGGTCACCGAGAATTTTATCAAGGAAAAACAATTTGAAATTTTTCAATTTTCTCATGGTCGATAATGGAGGTTAAGAATATTGTGCTCTTTGACAAAAATTTCAGTTATTTCCCGTAAGGTCCACCCTTACAAACTAGGGTTAAAAATGATCCTTAGAATTTTAACTTTCAGTACCCAGAATAAAAACTATGAGTCACCGATCATTTGAAAAAGAATTCAATCAATAAACACCGAAAAACACTAAAACAATTCCATTACAACCACAAACTGCACAAGTCAAAACTCTCAAATTACTTATCTTCAACAAAAATACATTAAAAAGTTCTTGAAAAATCCTTTTTTAGCATAAAATGAATTCTTATCACATTGAAATAATCCATGTACCCTTTTAAATTTTCTTCCGTAAATGAAAGCACTCAACTGAACCCACGGCATTTAGGACTACCTTAAATTCAACTTTAATACTAATAAAATTAAAAATAAAAAGAGAATTTAGCTATAGAATGCGAAGTTATTCTAAATAATAAAAAAGTTTTACCAACTTCTATCTGTGACAATATTCAGGAAAAACATTTTATATCTGCTATTATTAAAAACCTTTCATATGATGATTTTCCTGTTAATAAAACATACTTAAAGATTGCTAAGAATATAAACAAGAAATCTAAATATAATAATATTGCTATAACACGTGCTGACAAGGGACATACCGTTGTGGCTTTAAACTCTTCTGATTATGTTTCTAAGACTCTACAATTTTTGAACTCAGGTAACTTTAACCCCTTATGACTATGACCCTACTAAACAATTTAAAGATGAAATAATTGATCTATATCATAGACATTCTAACCAGTTTTAACCCTAAATTTAGTATAAAAAACACAGTTTAATTAGTCAACCATATTAAAGACAAAGTCATTCACTATAATTAACTCATGTTATCACATGTTTGATGTCAAAAACCTTTTTCCGAGTGTACCTATCAATGAAGTCATAATTATCTTGAGCAATCTTCTTAAAATCTTCTTACTATAGATAGTATAACTGACATTCTACGTACTTGTTTCCAACAATATTATTTCATGTTTAACAGGAATATATATTCCTCAACTGACGGTTTGATTATGGATGACCCAATGAGCCCACTCTCATCGGAGATTTTTATGGACCACTTGGAAAATAAAATCATGCAACACCCCTTGAGTAGATATTTATTTTTCTGGAAACGATACATAGATGATATTTTTTGTTGTTGAGCAGGCACTCGTAGACAATTCAAAATCTTTTTCAATCATATTAAGGTAGTTCCGAAGCGTATATATAGCTAACCTTAAATATAGTTATAGATGCTCGTTGCCCCCACTTTGACGCCACGCGCCGCCGTCGCCACCGCTGCTCGAAATCATGCTAAAATCATGCATTTTTCATTCTTTTTGATTGTATATCTCATAAGTTAACATCGTTTGCTATGTTTATCTTTGTACGATACGATTTCTAAGATCTTGCCCTACAAGAAAAGCTGTTTAAAAAAAATATTTTAAGAAAATTGAGTTTGCAATGAGAGAATAACCTTCAAAATAAATATGAATTCACGCGCTCAGCATAGGAATCCCATGTAAAAAATTGAAACTTCTGAGCTTAATATCTCAAAATTAAGTGTGGCTTGGGGGTTTAAGAAAAATACCAGCGTGTACAGGACTCAAAAATCTACCTCTGTGCAAAATTCTAGAGATTTTTAAAGAAACTCAATTTTTTGGGAACTACCTTAATAGTTTACATGAAAATATTGAATTCACAATCGAAATTGAAGAGAACAATAGAATTAATTTTTTAGGCCTCACTATTACGAGATAAGTTGATAATTCTCTACAATTTAAAATTTATATAAAACCAACATATACTGATATTATCATTCATAAGAATTCTCTCCATCCATACTGACATAAAATGGCAGCCTTTTATAGTTTCATTTATAGATTACTTTCAATTCCTCAATCTCCAACAGATTTCCAGTTAGAAATAGATATCATTAAACAAACAGCTTTTAACCATGGTTTTGATCCTAATTTGATTGACAAGTTGGTTACTAAAGTTGAGAATAAAAAAGCAATCAACAACGTCTTTCCCTTATTTAACAATAACAACAATAACAAAAAATATTTACATGTTATTACTTAAAATGATGCCTTTATAACTAATATTTGTAAAAAAAATTTTTAAAAACACGATGTCAATATAGCATTTAGGACAGTAAAGAATTTTCAAAAAATCATTAATCCAAAAATCAGATGTTTATTTGAAGAAATGTGGCAAAGAATTTTGTAATAAAGTTTATATAGGCCAGACAGGCAGATCTTTTCAAATTAGAAACAAAGAACGCTTGAGGGATTTTGTTAATTCGAATTCTGACAATCTATGCTAAACACCTACTTGTATGTAATCACCAATTTAATAATAAAATCAAGTTTATCCATTCTAAAAATACGTTAGTAATTTGCTGTTCAAATTTCAAATTATCGTAAAAGTCGTAACTTGGATCTGGTGAGCTCAAGCAATCATCATTGATTTTATATAGATACTTTTAAATGCCTTTCAATCCGAAAGGATGCAGAAAAAAGATTTTACACTAAAAATTCATCATCTTATAACAAAAGATGAATTTAAAAACAAAAATTGAGGAAGAAAAAAATTCTACTCCAGGACCAGGATTTGAACCTGGGATCTCCCGATTGCCGGTCGGATGCTTTACCAACTAAGCTATCCGTGGAGCCGTAGGTTAAGGACGTTTCAGGGATTTTCGGTCAACGTTATCAAATTTTGTAACTCGGCATACAAGAAGATTTTTAGTTGTTCTTTCCAATGCCACAAAAAAAAATAGGGCAAGCGGGACTCGTTTTTGAGTTATGAACGCTCAAAGTTCGGTCGTTTTGCATGGGATGGCACGTAGAGCACTACAATTTTTTAATGTTATCGACGACTGTAAATTAACTAGTAGTTAACTTTTTCTAAAAAAAAGAGTATATTCTAGCTATTGAAATAAGAATCAATCTAACATTTTTCAAAATACGGCAACCGGGCCTACTTTCAGAGTAATTTAACAGTAAAGTTGATTTTTTAGTCTTTGCGGTTATGCTGCGCCACGAGAGCGAGAGAGACAGAACGACCGGCGCGTCAGCTGTTTCTCGTGCGGAGAGCCCCAAAACTGAATGAGAGTCACTGGAGGTCTGAAACGTCCTTAAACACTAGTTAGGAAGCGAAATTCTTTTTTCTGCATCCTTTCAGATTGAAAGGCAGTTAAAAGTATCTATATAAAATCAATGATGATTGCTTGTGCTCATCAGATCCAAGTTACGACCTTTACGATAATTTAAAGTTTATCCATTTCTGTAAAGAAAGTAAAAAACTCGACTTTTTAAAAGCCATGGAGATAAATAGTCTTAAGAATACTGACAATTTATTGAATGATCAGTTAGACCTTAATTTTTCACCTCTTTTAAACTCAAATTTATGAACTCTAAGCGTACTAAGTTATTGTACCTTTATGTTGTGGAGCAAACAATAATTTCACTCCATACACATTATCGAGCAAAAAATCAATAGTTTGTAGACTGCGTGGCGCCATCTCTTGGCGGCCGCCGTCTGCGCAGCTTGGGGCAGCTGGCGCTGCTGCTGTAGCTGACGCCGCCGGCCTGGCGGGGGCCTACTGCTCTTCTTCAGTTCTCTTCTCGTTTTTGGCACTTCTCATAGCACGCAGCAGAGAGTTTTCATTGATTTTATTAAATCAAAATTGTCTTGTGGTTTTCTTGAGTTCATCTCATTAATTGTTTCCAGTGAAGGTATTGTGAGGTGTGATTGAGGTTCTAATCATCTTAGCGACTGCAATCAATAATATTGCAGTCACTGCTTCATCTTTGTTGTCAGCGAGCATTCATCGGCAACTTCATTTTGGCTAACCAAGGAGCTCAGCACACTGATCATTTTCCTTACTGAACATCTCACAGGACATCTCCAGGTATTTTTTGGCTCAAGTAACAATAATTTACTTGAGTCACTCAGTGTAATCAATGCACAGTAAGCAGTTACTGTGTGTTATCTTTGATTTTTCAAAGTGCCTTCATGCACGCGGCCATTTTCTTTTCTTTATCTTCTCATGGCCATTCTCTGCTGCTACTTGAATTTCTCTTGGCCATCGCTCTCTCTCTCTTTCTTTTTCAAGGCCATTCTCAGCTCTTTGTTTACCTCATCAATACACCAGTCAACTCTTGTTTACGTTTTGAATAAATATTATCGAATCAGTAAGAAGTTTTGACTTAATTGATTTTTCTAACACTTATTACATTATACTACCACTCTGAACAGTGTGCAATTTGTTAAATTATATTGATTTATTTATTAAAGAGTATACTCTTTATTATTAAGACTACAGCTTTATTACAAGGAGCTAACCGACATGATGACGACTCCTTATCTTACTAATGAGTTCATATTCATAACACAGACTACGTATTTAATAGACTCGTATTTAAACGCGCTGTAATAATCCAATTCAGCGGTAACATACTTTCATTTAGTTTAATGTGCTGTCGAAATATTGTTTCTTCCGTCAGCATTTCGACACTCACTCTCATAAATTTGCTCCCATTTCAACACACCTCCTCAAATTTATGATTTACAAATTTTTCTTTACACCAATTATTCGTAATTCGTTCCGGAATTTTTCAAACTTATTGCGTCCGAGCGCTTTAGTTAATACGTCAGCGATATTATTTTCTGACTCTACTTTTACAATTTTAATCACACCTTTCTCATAACATTCATTTACAAAGTGATAATGTATTTCTATGTATTTTGAATTTTTAGTTAAATTACCAAATTTTGCAATAGCTATCGCTCCAGAATTATCTTCATACACATTAATCGGTTTTTCGAACACAACACTAAAATCTTTCAATAGATTTTTCACCACTTTTATTTCACTCACTGCTTCTGATAAAGCCACATATTCAGCTGCTGTTGAAGATTTAGTTCCTTGTTTTCTTGATTTCCAATAAATCACATTTCCAAACAATCTTACAATATAACCAGTAGTAGATTTTCTATCTACCTTATCACCGGCCCAGTCAGCATCAACAAAGCAGTGTAACACGTCAGCATTTAAATTTCTTTCGTACGCTAATTTAAGATTTCTTGTCAAATATAAGTACTTCAAAATTCTCAACGCGTATTTATAATGAGTTTCATCGTAGCTATTCTGAAGTCTACTCAAATAATTCACGGCATAACTTATATCAATTCTCGTACTCGTGCTAATAAATAATAATGCACCGATCAAGTTTCTATATTTTACGTTATTTGATGCTGGCTGTGCAGGTTCTACACTTAAATTTTGTTCCATAGGTGTATTATACAATTTCGCATTTACAATATTATATTTTCTGGCCAATGACTCTACAGTAGTGATCAAAATTATAGAGCACCCCCAAATTTCATACTTCAGTCTTTAAGTTTTTGTGCTTTTATACGACTGCAAACACTTAAATATTTTTATAAATGCCTGAAACTTTTTTTTTCACTTAAACTACATAAAAACTGGAAAGAAGAAGTTTTACTTAACTTAAATTCAATAAAAAAATTAACTTTTACCTCCATTTTTATTAAAAAGTTCATTTTTCAAAAAACAGCTAATTTTTGCTTTTTTAAAAACTTGCGTAGTATATTTCAACCAGTTAAAAACATCCGAAAATATTGTAAATTTTTTTTCTTTTCTTTTTAGTATTCAAAACCAACGAAAAAAATTTTCAAGTTGATTGGTGCAAAATTGTTCAAACCACAAGCAAATAACTCATTTTTTTAATCATTGTAAAATTACCGATTTTTCATTATTTTACATAATTTAATGCCTTAATCTCATATTTTTTTTCAGTATTACAGGTAAATTTGAATAAAAACACTAAATTAATAATAATTTAACTAATTTAATTTTAAATTGAAAAAAATCTTACAGAAAATCACCATAAGTTTTAAAATTTTACAAATTTTTCAACACAATTGATCTTTGAAAAGAAAACGTTATTTTTGTAATAATTGCTATGTATAAAGTATACTTTTTAAAATGTTTTTACCTTTCATTGACAATTCAGTGTAAATCTAAAGTAAGCTTATTTTAATTAAATATATTATTTGAATTCTTCGGATTCGAATTATAGACTATATAGTTGCGACGTCTATTCAATCGGTAGATAATATACCTGCCTTACCGACTGAGCAGTTATTATACACAAGATGATAATTTTTAATGTTTATTAGTAACTGTAATCATGGGCAGAAGAGCAATACTAAGTCGACAAAGTGGTAAATCGTAGGATTATTTAAGGGAGGGAAAAATCAGTGTGAGATATCTAGAACTCTAAAAGTGAGTAGGCATTGTGTTCAAAATACTGTTAAGTCTTACACCAACGCGAAAACCGTAAGAGTTAAAAAAGGTGCTGGGAGACCAAGGATAACAAGCGATCGAATAGACAGAATAATTATTAAAAAAGCAAAAAAAGAACGCACTGTTACAGCAAATACTATAAAAAATCAATTAAATAATGAACTGAATGTAAAAGTTTCAAGAGTAACAGTAAATAGGCGCTTGCTTGAAAATAATTTAAAGTCTGCACGGAAAAAAATATATTGGAAATACTACACGATTTGCGATGCGTTCGTTACATCTACCTTTTAATGGAGCAGTTTCCTGAATTTCCTGCACTCAGTCCAGTAAATTCAGGCAACTGCTACATTCAAGCGCCAAGGCAACGAATCTTGTTTTTCATGAGTGTTCGCACCAGTTTTTTAGATAATCTAACCTCGACCAATGTCGAGCCCAAATTATATATGCAATAAGAACGAAGGTTAAATTATCGTGATTATAATGATTTTCTTTTGGTACACATTTGATATAGAAAAATAATAAGTAGTTAGGATAACAAATTATTTAAAAATGAAATTGAATAAACTAGGCTCAATTACTCTATGTAACTCAGCTTTGTTAATGTAATAATTTTATTGATTTTTAATTAAGAACTTAAAAAAGTTTTTATATATACTTAGATAAAAGAAAAAATAATACTAAAAAATATATTTTTAAATTTCTCGCCACTTCAGTAAATAAAAAACTGGAATAAGTTCAACTTATTACATTCAGTTCAAATTTTTGAACCGAACTTAATGACCTTTTTTATGTTTTTAAGTCTTAAGCTCCGAGAAATTCAGACTTAAGATGATAGTTAGCAATTCATATATAACATGTTTAAAATATTATAAATAAAGATAACTTATATGATGAGTGTATATCAGAGTAAAGTAGTTTTTTTCGAAATTCCAAGAAATTGGCAAATTAAAATGAACTTCTTTGGTTCAAAATAAGATGATTTCATATAATAATTTTTTGGAATAAATTTTGTTTAATTTGATTATAATTTTAAAATGGAATAAAAAATTTCTAGTATTTTTATTTAAATTTTTTTTTTCCTTTTTAATACATTATTTTGACTTTTAATAAAATGCAAAACATTTTAATAATAAATCACAATTGCACAAAAAGACAATAATTAATTAGGTTAGATTTCTCAATAGTGTATTCAATTCCATTCTTTGATTTCGAAATTGGCGCGAATGCTGATGAAAAACAAGATTCGTTGCCTTAGCGCTTGAATGTAGCAGTTGCCTGAATTTACTGGACTGAGTGCAGGAAATCCAGGTAACTGCTCCATTAAAAGGTAGATGTAACGAACGCATCGCAAATCGTGTAGTATTTTCAATATATTTTTTTCCGTGTGCTGTCGCAGTTCGTAAACCACTTCTGACTGCAAAAAATCGTAAAGCTCGTTATGAATGGTGCAAAGATAAGTTATCATGGACTGTTGAGAAGTGGAATTTAGTTTTGTTTAGCGATGAATCCTCTTTTCAATTTTTTTCCAACAGACCGAGAAGAGTGAGACGTTCTAGTATTGAAAAATATAATGCAGATTGCATCGCCCAGGGTTCAAAAAGGTGGTGGATCTATTATGATTTGGGGCTGTTTGTCAGGAAAAGGAATGGGAGAATTAAAGTTTGTGCAAGGAACTGTTAACAGCAAAAAATACATCAACGTGATGAAGGACTACATGCTTCCGTCAAAAACAAAAATCTTTGGACGTCGAAAAGTTTGGTACTTTCAACAGGACAACGCCCCCTGTCATACCTCAAAGAAAACTATGCACTGGTTAAAAGATAACAAAATATCAGTCTTAGATTGGCCAGCCCGTTCGCCTGACTTAAATATAATTGAAAATGCTTGGGATCAACTAGAAATGATGATCAAAGATAAGATTCTGAGAAATCTTGATGATTTAAAAAGAGAAATTGCAGCAGCTTGGCAAACTTTAAGTCTGACCTATTGTAAGAAGCTTGCAGAATCCATGCCACGAAGGGTTCAGGCTTGCTATAACGCAAAAGGAGGAGCTACTAAATATTAGCTGGATCAAAATTTAAGCAAAACAAAAATTTTTTATTCATATTACGTATAAATTATTACTGAATTGTATTAATTTTATTATTTTAAAGCAATTATTACAAAAATAACGTTTTCTTTTCAAAGATTAATTGTGTTGAAAAATTTGTAAAATTTTAAAGCTTATGGTGATTTTCTGTAAGATTTTCTTCAATTTAAAATTAAATTAGTTAAATTATTATTAATTTAGTGTTTTTATTCAAATTTACCTGTAATACTGAAAAAAAATATGAGATTAAGGCATTAAATTATGTAAAATAATGAAAAATCGGTAATTTTACAATGATTAAAAAAATGAGTTATTTGCTTGTGGTTTGAAAAATTTTGCACAAATCAACTTGAAAATTTTTTTCGTTGATTTTGAATACTAAAAAGAAAAGAAAAAAAATTTACAATATTTTCGGATGTTTTTAACTGGTTGAAATATACTACGCAAGTTTTTAAAAAAGCGGAAATTAGCTGTTTTTTGAAAAATGAACTTTTTAATAAAAATGGAGGTAAAAGTTAATTTTTTTATTGAATTTAAGTTAAGTAAAACTTCTTCTTTCCAGTTTTTATGTAGTTTAAGTGAAAAAAAAAAATTCAGGCATTTATAAAAATACTTAAGTGTTTGCAGTCGTATAAAAGCACAAAAATTTAAATACTGAATTATGAAATTTGGGGGTGCTCTATAATTTTGATCACTACTGTATATAGTCACTTTGGTCCACATAATTAATGTTTATTCCCAAATAAGTGCTCACTTCACCCAAATCTTTCATAGAAAATTTATTTGATAATTTATTTTTAATTTGTTCAATCCTTCCCTTATTTTTTCCACAAATTAATAAGTCATCAACAAATAATATTAAATAAATTTTTTCATTCTTTTCACACTTTACATATAAACAATAGTCACTCTCGCTTCGTTGAAATCCTAGTTCCTTCATAAAATCATCAAAACATTCATACCAAGTTCTCGGGCTCTCTCTTGTTGTTGGAAGTTTGTTGGAAGCCTCTAACTACAAGTCTAGCTTTTTTTCGGTTATCAGATTTTTTTGTGAATACCCATTTTAAATCTAGAATCTTCTTATCTCTAGGTCTATCTACTAATTTCCACGTTTTATTTTTCATCAAACTATTCATTTCCCTATCCATAGCTTCTTTCCATAAATCATTTTCCTCGCACTCTACTGCCTCCTCGTAGGTAGAAGGGCTATCTGCGCTAACTACATTTACATAAACGTAATTTGAATCTCTATTTATCCCATACCAATCTAGTTTTTTTCTTGCTCTTTGCGGCCTATCTAAACGATTTTCATTTAACTCAACATTATCATGGTTACTCTCTTCTTCAGCAGAATCTACCTTTTCCCTACCCTCGTTGGATTCAGAGTTTTGAATTTCATGACTTAAAGTTTCATCATCCTCGTAATCACTGTTATCATTGCCTCTAAAACCAATCAAATTTTCATCATTTTCAACTATATCAACATGTCTGGCTCTAACTATTTTACCGTTTAACAGAACTTTGTATCCAACGTGGTCGTAACCAAGTAAGATCCCTAAATCGGCCTTTCTATCCCATTTGGTATTTTTTTTATTTTCGGGAACTCTCACAAAAACTTTACTCCCATATAAACGTAAATTTTTCAAATTAGGTTTCTTCCCGAGGAAAATTTCATAAGATGTCTTATTTTCAATCGTATTTGCAATAGTTCTATTTTTTAAATAAGCTGCGGCTTTCACTACCTCCGGCCAGTATCTACGATTCACGTTTGCTTCAAAAAATAAACATCTCGCGGAATCCATAATCGTCCTATTATATCTTTCCGCCGTCCCAATTAATTCATGCACGTTAGGAGGACACGGTTCAAGTAAAATCCCTTTCTCTTTTATTAAATTGTAAATATCGCGATTTAAATATTCTCTTCCATTATCACATCTTAACTTTTTAATTCTTTTCCCGGTAAGATTTTCAACTTTATTAATATAATCCACGAAACAATTAAAAACATCCGACTTTAATTTTATTGTGTAAATCAATGCACATTTACTATAATCATCAATGAAGGTTAAAAAATATTTTGAATCATCATAACCCGTTGTATTATGCGGCCCATTTAGATCTGTATACACCAACTCTAAAATCTCGGTGGCTCTACTTCTATTATTTTCGAAAGATAAATTATGCATTTTATTCTGTATGCACGTCCCACACTTCAAATTTACTGACTCTAATTTTTCTGGTTACCCATCGACCAATTTATTCTCACACATTTCCTCCAAATATTTAAAATTTATGTGACCGAAAATTCTATGAAACCTTTCTTTCTTTGTCATGTTTTTGTTAATTTTCTCCGACGAATAACACACTCTCACATCAAAATAACTACTTTGTTTATACAACCCATTTTCTTTGCAAGCTACTGCAATTAAAGTATTATTACTATTATATATTTTCGACGTATTTCCGACAGACATTATTTTATTTTCATTCGTAATTTTCGCAAAACTCAACAAATTTTTATCCATCTCAGCTAAATAAAATACATTGGATATTTTTGTTTTATGCTTAATCCCGTTCACTTCAAAATAAGTTAAAATTTTACCAACTTTCGTGCCTTTCAAAATTCTACCGTCACCAACCTTGACATTAATTGGCTTTTTCAAAACTATAGATTCACAAAAATAGGATTCATCATTAATAATGTGGTCTGAGCAACCACTGTCTAATATCCAATCTATTTTATTTGTATCACAATTATATATATCAACAACATGATTATCGAATTTATCACCGTCTGTTAAATGCGCAAAAAAAGAGTTTTTCACCTGATCATCCGTACTGTCGTTTTCGGTGTTACTATACCTCGCGTTGTGTTGAATTGCTCCATCGTTGCGGGGCTGCCAGTTCCTGCCTCCGCGATTTGAGTGTTGTCGACTACCTCTGCCGCCGCGACCTTGAAACTGCTGAGACTGCGGCCGTTGTTGCTGTTTCTGCTGTGGTGCTTCTTGTGCACCTCCTTGCCAAAATGTATTGTTGTTTTTGGTCCACTTGTTTCTACAATTTCTCTTCAAGTGTCCGGGCTTACCACACCCATAGCATGTGAATTTATTTGAACTTTCTGCTTGAAATGCACTACACTTTTTCTTGCAGAAAGCAATAAACTACATTTATTGCAGTATAAGTAACGATCAATTAGAATTTTTGAGCGAAGAAGAGAGAAAATCTGCTCGGAAAATAATGCAGAAGTTTGACAAAATGTATCTAAAAGAATCTACAGCAATGCAAATCTGTGTAAGAAACAAACTCGATCAGATGAAATTAAAAAATTATGATAATTCAAGTACATTTTTCTGTGATTTTGAGAAGACTATAAATGACTTAAAAAATGCTGGAGGAAAATTCACCGAGGCAGAAAAATTAATTAATTATTAGTGTGAGGTTAAATATACATATAAGTTTATTTCACGGACGTTACATTGTGACTAAGCTCCCGTAAGAGTGTCGCTCGCTGTATATATATAACGCTCGCTTGGACGACGCCTAATGCTTGATCAGCGTGTCAAAACTGCTAAAGCGTAGTTAGCAGAAAGTATGGCAAGCAGGTTATTGACACGCTGATCAAGCATTCTTTCTGGTTCATTCCCTTTCCTAAAATGCATCCATTACAATTACTTCACACATATTGTTACTTGAAAGAATTTATATTGTGATTGGGTAATGTAAGAATTTAGTTGAGAATAACAAATAAGATGAATCTTTATATTTACTGTCCTTCAACAAATAATCACAAGATATTTATATCGGTCTTACAGTCAAACCATATATGCGGATCATTACATGATTCATAGTTAAAATCACCCCCGAAGAACCTTAAATATCGATTAGCAATCAATATTGCAAGACCCATAATATGTGCAACTTCTGGGTTTTGCAACAAAGGAACATCTAATGATCTTCTGCAGCACCACCTTCGAAGTAACCTCAGAAATCCGCAAAAATATTTTTTATCATTCCCTTTTTTGATCTTCAGCTGTCCAACGTTTCGAGTTCGCTTCGGATCCTCATTAGAGTCTCTGATGAGAATAACAATTTCCAAGAACAATCAATTAACAACGCACACCCATAAACTTATACTATATAAGCTGAGAAAAACTACATTTGAGTTACAGTTTGTAATAATCATAAGTCTGATGAAAACGCTAAGCCATTGAAACAGCTGTCACTTTTGAATAAAAATTGTGTGGTTGCTAAAAACTGAACCGGATTGTGTTTTTAATTTTTAATTTTCACTAATTAATATGGAACTGCATCAAGTAACACAAGAAACATTGAATAATACTTTAAAAACACCTAAACCATGCTATTGACTGTGGAAAGGATTCAAGATTATGAAAAGCCCCCCCCCCTCCAGGGTCAAAATCTGGGAAGTAGCCCTTTGTAAAGAGGCACTAACGAGCCTTACACCGAACCATTGTGTCACCCTACTGTGGGTGCTAGGGTATTCGATGATCTTGGGCAACGAGAAGGCAGACAGCCTCGCGAATCGTAATGCTTCGGGCATCAAGACGGACTAATGTAGCTTTCTGGACGTCAGAAGTAGTGGAACAGAGATAGGCTTATTATCAGAGGCTGAAGCAGACAAAAGTCCTCATCGATGAATGGCTGTGTGACCTGAAGAAGGCTGGCAGGAGGAAACTTAGACTAGTCTTCGGATGGCTCACGGGCCACTGGAAGGTGAGACATTACCTATCTAAGATATGGATGTCTCGGAATGCAGGTGGTGCGGAGAAGCGGCCGAGACGACGGGACACCTCCTACGTGAGTGTCCTGCCTAGGCAACACCCCAGGCCATAAGGCTAGGCAGACCCATCATTGATCCAGAGGATCTGAGGAAAGCCAGCATCTCGGCAATCATGACAGTAATTGATAATGATAAATAGAGAGCGGAGGAGGCAGACAAATTAGCACAATTGGCGTATACCAGGGTGTTGGGGTCGTATGTCCAAGTATCAAAGTCGTTTTGGCGTATAAAGTTTCAGCGAAAATTATATTTTTTCATCAAAAACTTTGACACTAAAAATATTAGAACATCTTTTTAATGATAATGATCTACTATATCATTTAGAAAAATTATGGATAAAAATCTGTTTATATTGAAGCTAGTGCATATAATATGTAAAAAAATATCAAAAAAACCTGACGTAAAAAAACTGTTTTAAAAAAATATTTTGGTCATTTTTTTTAGGTTAGGGATAGTACAAAACTAACTCAGCAAAAACCCGTGATTCATTTGATTGAATTATTTAAAAAAGTATCGAAAATTATTAAAACAAGTCAACTTCCAACACCTAATTCTTCAATACGGACGTTTTTTTTTTTTTAATTCTTTGCAATTTTTTGAGGTTAGACCGCACCCCAAGGTGATAACCTGATGATAACTCGTTTTTAAAAAGCAGCATCTCATGAAAGGTAAAAAAAATTATATAATGTTAGTGAGACTAAGTTTTTTTTTTTAGTTTTCTATTGCGTTACATGTGCGATTTACATAGACGCGCAAGCCTCTAGCGGCCAAAATTTTCAATTTGGGGACTTGTGCCCATAGGAACTTTTGTTCAGGATGGTAAGGGCTACATCATATCAAAAATTCAGAAGATTTGACGGAAACCCAATTTCCATTTGATTATTGCGGGGTCCTTTAATTATAAACCTTTCAAGATCTGTTTAATTTAGTCTCTGTGCTAAGAGTCAAAAGATTAAAATCTTCAAGCGAGTAAGACAAGTTTTCAATAATTATAAGTATTGAAGTAAAACAAGTATTCAATAGTTACAAAATTTTAAAACTAAAAAAGAATTCTTGATTAATAAATCAATTGAAAAAGTAGAAAAAAAATATTTTTAAACTATTTAAAAAATTTAGAATTTCTAAAATGACTAAAAATTGTTTAAAACTTGTTACTTGCTTTGAAGTTTCTAAGATCTTGACTCTAATATACCCTCAGAGATTGTGTCAATAAAAAACTTTATCAGTGTTTATCACCTCAAGTATGTAATTGGCTGGCTTAGTTCATACATTTCAAACCTGACTAAGGATTATTGAAATCTTGTCCTACCAGCTTTGAAGATTCTAAGCTCTTGGCTCTCACTTTGCAACTGTTTGAAATTACTTATAAAAACATAAATACAACAAAAACGTGGGTTACAATAAATTTGTTACTTTTTGATTGCATGATTAGAAATTTTTTTGTTAGAATTACGTACGCGCGGTCTCACACACAGCAACGCACTGTAGCAGCAGTGGCGTCTGCTGTCACGGCTGATGCGGCCGACGAAAAAAAATACCAAATTACCGTTCTGCGTTTTTCTCGGCCAATTTTCAACGAATTTTGATGAATTTTTTTTTAAAATGTAGCTTTTCAATGTCGCTACCCTGCTACAGAGCCCTTTTTTGAATTTACCCCCTCGATTTTTTTTTTTTTAATTTTAACTAACTATTATTGGACCCTTGCTTGACTTCCCCTTAAGGGCAAGATTGCCGATGAAATAGTCGCAACGCCGAGCAACAGACAGCCAGCCGAGCGCAAGTCTAGAGGGTGTGACATGTGCCATCCAGGGGATGTTACCGTAGACATAGCGAACGCAGGCATTTTGTAGGCGTTGAAGTGTGAGATTCTGCTTCACAGTGAGGTCATCATAGACAGCGCAAGCGTAGTTGAAATGTGACAAGATTAGGGATTCTACAAAGGTCTTCTTGAGGGATCGGGTAAGGGCGTGCTTATAATAACGCAGGCTGTGAAGCGACGAGAAGACGCGAGAGCAGATGTTATTCACGTACTCTTCAAAGTCAAGTGAAGGGCTGAGGGTGACTCCAAGGCTCTTTAGTGAGGACGAAAAGTGAATGGTAGAAATGTGTTGTCGATATGGATCGGGGGTACAGTAGCAGGGTCAAGCTTTGAAAGATATTGGATGCTACCTAGTAATAAAGCAGCAGTCTTGCTTGAGTTTAGCTTCAGACCGTTTTCCAGCGACCATCTGAGGATGGCAGAGGCGTCGGTGGACAATTCATTTGCAAGGGTGGCGAGGCCATCGGGTAAAGGTAAAGCTCTTCTGAAGATTTGAAGGTCGTCTGCATAAAGTATGTAAAGACAGTATTTGAGTACGCGTGGCAGATCGAGCACAAAGATGGAAAAAGCAGGGGCCCAAGGATACTGCCCTGCGGAACTCCGGTGGCTAGCGAGAGCCAGTCCGAGCGACTGCCATCTGTACTCTAGACAGCCTGAGAGCGGTCACTGAGGTAGCTGCCAAACCATCTGATGACCTTATCTGAGGAGTCAGATGCAAAAACGACTTAACCCTGAAATTGCAGTTTCGAGATAAATAGAGTTAAAGTTTTATAGGTGTTATTTTGCACAGCAAAAGTATAACTTGAAAAAAAAACTACTATAATCTACAAGTATCATTACTTGAGTATATAATTTTGTCAAATAAAGATTTTTAATCTTTTAATTTCATAGTTAAATAACACAACTTAAACAATTTGGGTTAAGCCCTTTTTGCATCCAATGGGTCACTAATTTAACTTTTCATTAATTTTAAATTTTTAAACAGTTTTGAGTGAGTAAATTTGCTAAAAATTCGTTTATTATCTTTTTATCTTATCCATACATAATTAATAATTAATATAAAGAAAACACGCATCATAAAAATTCAAAGGTTAGTCCTCGAATTCAGATTCTTCGTCAGATCCTCATCCTTTTTCGAAACTAACATTAGAATTTGACAATGGCTCAGTTGTTAAATCACCCATTTTATCCTATTCTAAGGTAAAATTAAATCGTATACAACTCTATTTATACAACTTTCAAGTTGTATACTTACTTAATAGGGTTTTAGGGCCCTAATAAATCGATTTATTGAAAAAGGGCTTAACCCTACTTAAGTCGTTTTTGCACCCGACTCCTCATCTGAGCATCCGACTTGGCGCAGCTTCACTAGAAGGCGAGCGTGGGGTAGCGTGTCAAAAGCTTTTGAGAAATCAAAGGCAAGAAGACCGGTTAGTCTTTTGGCCTTGATCCCTTCGCGAACATTTTCCAGAACTCCCAAAAGTGCAGATTGGGTGGAGTAGTCTGAGCAGAAGCCGGTTTGCCTAGGGTCAAGGAGCTCGTGTTCAACCAGGTGGGACTTTAGCTGTTGGTGAACAATTCGTTCGATGAGTTTGGAGGGGGTGCATAGTAGAGCAATGGGTCTCGTATCAGCGGGAGATTTAGGGTGTGGTGTTTTTAGCAGTGATACCACGAGTGCCTTCTTCCACTCAGATGGAAAGATACCAGAGCTGAGCGATGAGTTGATGAGTTCGGTCAAGTGGGGCAACACAGTGGATAGAGACAGCTTCAGCATCTCTGCCGATATGCCATCGACACCAGAGGTAGTGGTGCATGAGGCGAAAGCTCTGCTCACATTTTCAGGTGTGACTTGGCTAAAAACAAAGGACGTGAGATCCGTACGAAGATGAACCTCACAGGCAGCCTCGATTTCAGCTTGGAACAGAGGAGGAGAGCTGTTGCAAACAGTGGCGAAGTGCGTGTTCAGCACAGTGGGCGTGAAAGATTTGAAAGGCGTATTGGAGGTTTGGGATCCCAGGCCAAGTTTGCGCAGCTCCCGCCATTTGCCAGCGACGGAGGGCGCGTTATTTAAGAGGAGTTTAGCAAAAATAAACTTTCTAACAAATTTAAATTTTGGTGCAGGTACGTGGATGACATCTTTGCTTGCTTAACTGGTTCAGATAGACAACTGGACAATTTCTTTTATACTATTAATAAAACTAGTGAGAATATGAAATTTATTCTGGAAAAGGAAATTAACAATTCATTGAATTTCCTTTTTCTTAAATATTACTAAAAATAAATTGAATTCTAAGGAGAGTAAATAAGTTTTTAGTATTTTTCATAAGCATACTCAGACAAATTTTATTATAGATAATAGTTCATACCATCCTTTTTCACATAAAATAGCCTCGTTCCACTGTTATTAGGAGTAAGGGTGCAGTCGTAGTGGGGATGAGGTCACGTGGCTCACGCGCTGTTCTAGTAGATTAAAATAGTTATGGGCGGCCATGTTGAATTTAGCATTGAAAATAGTTATGGGCAGCCATATTGCTTCCCTCTCTATGACTGCACTTTTACCTCCAATACATACATAAATTAATGTCTCTACCTATGGAAGATGAGAGTTATTTTCAAGAGTTGAATAGAATCAGACAGTTGGCACTAAATAATGGTTACTTTCTACATATGATTGATGATTTATTAAGGAAGAAAAAGGAAAGGATGGCTTTGAAAACTATATGTCCTGAGATTTTAACTAATAAATATTATTTCTCTGTTACATATTCTGGGAAACAATCTTTGTATATTTGTAATATTATTAAAAAATTGAACCAGAACATAAGTGTATCATTTATAACTAATAATAAATTAGGGATATTCAAAAAAAAAAAAAAACAAAAAAACAAAAAAACAATAAAAATTTAAATAAGAACAACAAATTTATTTCAAAATCCGGTGTAGATAAACTTAATTGAGACTAATTTTTATACCTCGCTACGCTAACACTTGCTCGGTTAAGAATTTAATTATTTTTATTTTATTTTTAAATTAAAATAAAAAGTTTAAAAATATTGTTATTTAAAGTATCTAAAATAAAATAAATATTAAAAACATTTCATACCAAAATATATTGAATTTTAAAATTTTTATAAGAAATATATTGTTTTTAAAGCCCTTACATAGATCAATTTTAAAAATGGATATCAGTTTCATAATCAGCAACCCCAATATCCCTCTTATACGATATTTCCCTTTATAAAAGAGAACTATCACCATCTTGCGTAAGTGTAAGATTTTTATTCGTGAAGTGATTAGTAAAGAAGTTTTTAAAATATTCGAAAAGTGCATTCTGAGGTTACTCTTATTGTTTTTTCCTATGCACGCTTGAAGCGCGCTCAGAAGAGCTAGTATAACTCCAATCTCTTTATAAAAGAGAGCTATCGCCATCTTGCGTAAGTGTAAGATTTTTATTCGTGAAGTGATTGGTGAAGAAGTTTTTAAAATATTCGAAAAGTGCATTTTGAGGTTACTTTTATTGTTTTTTCCTATGCGCGCTTGAAGCTTAGAAGAGCTAGTAAAAAATGCTATTAAAACTAAATTTTTACCTTACGTGATAAGCCCTTTATGTAGGTATATTTGTAAAATAAACGCCAAATTCGTCATCAGCAACCCCAATATCCCTCGTATAGGATTTTTGAAAAAAATTCAATTGAAAATAAATTTTTACCTGAAGTAAGAAGTAAGAAGCCCTTACATAGGCCAAATCAAAGATTGAAGGTCAGTTTCGTAATCAGCAATCCCAAAAACCTCTGACTACTCAGTCTCTAATTAATTATAGACGTCAAAGTCTGAAAAAAGCCTGAGAAAAAATAAATTTCAACCTTGAATAAGTAGACTTTACATGGATCAAATTTAAAAATGAATGTTGGATTCATGATCAGCAGCCCTGAAAACCCCCGAGAGTCAAATTTCTCATTGATCTGAGACGTTTAAGTCACTTTTTTTTGGAAAAATAAGTCGACGACGACGACGACGAAAAAAAATTTCTTAGTATAATTGAGGATAGTTGTAACAGGGTTTATATTGAACAAACAGGTCACAAGTTTAATGCAATTGCTGAATATACATATGATTTTAATATTAGAAAAAATAAGTCAAATTATCCTAGAACCTAAACGATGAGAATCATTTATTTGATAGAAAATATGAAATTTTATTTCGTAAGGATTTGTTACTACTTTAGACATGTTGATACTTGAAAGAATTGATATTGTAATTAAATACTGCGAGAATTTATTTGAGAATAACAATTTCCAAGAACAATCAATTAACCACAAGCCCGTAAACTCATACTATATAGGCTGAGCGAAACTACATATGAGTTTAAAGTTTGTAAATAAGTCTGATTAAAATGCTAAGCCGTTGAAACAGCTGTCACTTTTGAATAAAAGTTGTGTAGATGCTAAAAACTAAACCGTGTTGTTTTTAATTTTTAATTTTCACTAATTTTGAAAGTACTTTAAAGCCGTGTGATTAACTATTAAAAATAAAACTTAACAGTATCTAACCTGAAACTTTGGATTAAAAAAGTATACAAGTTTAAAGTTTAAAAACTGTCAGCGATTAATGAAAGATCTACTAACAAGAAGATGAGCAGGCCTTTGCGTCCCCAATTTTAGTGGAACTTTTGGGTGTTGTTTTCTGGTACCGAATAATGAGCGAAACTATCAATATTACCTCTTAATGAACCTTTTTGCCAGTTTGCCATGCAAATATATGCAATTTTTAGCTAATTTTCATAAAATATTGGGAGCGAAGCCTTTTGTACTTACAAAGATACGGGACCTTCAGTTTTTTTCGTCTTTCTATTGACTTTAAGGGAAAAATATTTTTAAACTTTATCTCGATTGGAGGTCATTTTTTCAGAAACGTAGTACATGCGAAATAAAGGTTAGCGAAAAAATGAATGCAAAAAAATGTCCGGTAACCCGAAATAATTTGAGTTACTCAAGTATATTTTAGCAATTTATAATTTTTAAAATATAAAATATGCAGATTTGAACTTTTTGAATTAGGATTTGAATAATATACTTTGCACAAGCCGAAAGCGAGGCCTTAAACACGCAGGCATTCGGAATACACTATAAGGCCAAGATGCAAGTACATATTCTTCCCTTACCCCAAAGCCTGACTTAAAGTTTTAACTTTATTTTAAGCGAGTTAGGTCTGAAGAACTGAGGTTAAAGATTGCGCAAACATCGTCTGCTAGACGCAGGCCGGCGTGTTGCCACTGCTGAGACAAAGGCGAGGTAGAGCAGTCGGCCTGCATCAAATACATGGCGTCGTGCACGGTCTAACCTCCATCCGGTAGTCCAGCTTGCTGAAAAAGAAGTTCTCACTTCAATTCTGGGTAAGCCAAAAAATATTTTTCACTTAAATTTCCTAGAGAGACAAAAAATTCGAGGCTCTCTATCTCTGAAAGTGCAATTTTTTTTTTAAATTACCCGACAGGGAATCGCTATGCGGGCTAGAGCTCCGGCTAGAGCCTGGGCCAGTACAGGGAGGAGAGTAGCCTGGTCTCCCCGATTTGCTATTATTTATAGATATACTCATACGTATTGTATGATGCATCGATTCTGTAGATCTTTATGTCAACTGATACTTTAACTATTGTTTTTAGTAAATGCAAGCCTTTTGATTACTACAGTAAAATAAAAAATAGGTGTCACCAAGCTTTTTTTCAAAAGAAAAAGCAATTTACAAATTCTAATTTTTACGTGAGAGTGCCCATAGTTTACGAATTTTTTCCCATTTTCATAAGTTATTTTACTCCAAAAGACTTTTGAATAAAAGTCTAGAGGGCTCCTTATTTTTTTTAAACTTTAAATTTTCGAAGTAAAAGAGCAAGATCGCCCGGTTTGAAACAAAAATCCATTCACTAACACTGGAATTGTTACTGAAAAAAAGTATTTCAACACAAACTGCATAAGTCATTTTATGTATCTTTTTTCAAATATTGTCCAATATAATTAAAAATTTCATTCATTAATAGAAATAAACGCTAATATTTGCTCCGTATTTCTTTAAATGTTCAAACCTAAAAAGTAAGGATATGTGTATGTGAGATGAAGTTTATGTCGCTCACATTTTCGACAATTTTGTCCGGGCTAGATCGGGAAACCGTACCGGTCCCGACTCTACCCGCGTTTCTCCCCGTACGGTCTGTGAACTGACTGACCGTGTAGGGCCAGGCATTTTGACTAGCTGCCCAGCTACAACTTCCTGTCGGGTAGCTAAATAATGAAAAAAATGCTAAAAATTTGCGTTTATTAGCATGACAATTTGGGGGAAAGGCCCATTTAGAGGAAATATTGATGTTTCCGCTCATCATTCAGTACAACTAAACTACACTCAAACTTTGATTAAAATCGGCAACACAAAGGCCTTGTCACCTACTTGTAAAATATTCTGCTTAATAAATAGACCATATTTATCTTTTAGATAGTCATTGTTTTAAACTACAAAATTGTTAATAAAGAATCTGTTTCTTATTTATTTAATTTGTCTATTTATAGACAAGATACTTGAAAAGAAACCTTGATTGATCTAATTTTTTAAAAATGAATATGTTACCGCACCAAATTCATTTGTTAAGCTTAGTCGACCTGTTCATATTTTGTCGAAATTATATGTACAATCACTTATTTAATATTGTAAGAAGCAATCTTTGAAGTTTAGAATTTCTCTTTGCTTTGTTTAGTCATGAGCGTGCACATGCATCACGAATACTTGACTGTTAAAAGTAGGGGTGTGTGTGCATTGGGAAAAAGTGTGTGGTTCCTCGAGATAGCGTTTACCATGAACAATGAATGTTTATGATGAAGAATCGCTTCTCGAGTCAGTTGTGCACGGAACCACTGGCCAGGTTCTGGTACCAATTGTCTCTCCGTTGGTATTGCGCGAGAGCTGCCAAAAAGCAGGAGAATCTCGTGACGGTTTGCGCTTTAATCAGCGCAAACCGTAGACCTGTTGCTCACGAGGAGGTACACACTGTGTCCTTGACGACGACTTTTGTTTTTGTTGTTATTGTTTTAGAGTTTCAGATTATTGCTAAGCTCTGTTGAAAACAGAACTAATTGATTCGAGTTTAATTTTTAAATTTACTTTTTCCATTTTCGATCCGTCAGAAATTGTAAACTACGATCTGACAATTTTTTTGTAACTTTAAGTTTTTAATTAATAAAGTTAAATGAAATAAAATTCTTAAATTCGTTGGTAAAATTCATTCAAGCTTTCTGGGCGGTAACAAAATATATTTTATTTCAATAAATCTTTTAATAGCATGTTAAAATGATCATAATTGGGGGGTTGGCGAGCGGAGCGAGCATTTTTTATATGAACTCAAAGTCAATATTTTTAATTTATGAAAACTAGAAAATTAAAAATTTCAAAAGTAAATATTTTTTTAAATAAAACTTTTTTTACTTATACTATTGCGCCTCAACGGCATCTCTAATTCGTGTAAATTTCCAGACAAAATTTCTTGTCTCAAAAAACTTTTTATATGGACAAAAAGATTTTAAGTATAAAAAATTATTTTGTTAGGGCAAAAAATTTTTTTTGGATTTTCTGAGTGTGAAAAATTTTTAAAGTACCTACCAATATGGTTGTCTCGACAAAAAAATTTTTGCTAGCTTTGAAAAATTTTTGTTGACAAATTTTCAGAACGGATTATTCTTTTAGAAGACTAACATAGAATAATAGTACAGTCCAATAACATATGTAATAAAAAAAATGCAAAACGCAAATTAACAGTCCAAAAGCGTTGGAGATACGATGCTGATCCCTTTATAAAAGAGAGCTATCACCATCTTGCGTAAACAATTTATTCGTGAGCTGATTGGTGAAGAAGTTTTTAAAATATTCGAAAAGTGCATTTGAGGTTACTATTTTTGTTTTATTCCTATACGCGCTTGCACGCGTAAAAACTGATCATCAGTAATTTACTGATGGAGTTAGAATGTTTTATTATATTTAACAAAAATTTCTTTTGCAAAAGCAATAAATAAGGGTCCATGCGCGCTGAGTAATTACTAGTATCAGGAAAAAATCCAAGTTCCAGAATTTACAAGGGGGCAAAAAATTATTTTTCATGCAACTGACATCTCAATGGCTCTTTTCACAGCTCGTTCAGGTGCAGTGTATGAGTCTCTTTTTCTGCAAGTTCCACCTTAAATTATTTCGGAACTTCTATTAAATGCGATATGTGACAACTTTCTATTTTATAAAAATACAGTTCTTTATACAAAAGTATACATATGTATATATAATTCCGGCCTTCGGCTGGACAGTGACCATTGTACATACCACATGAAAAATTACTAAAGCAATAATACACCCTCTTTAAGGATGTTTGGTACTTACGAAAAAATGCAGCCATTTAGTCAATTTTGATCGGATTGATTTATGATTAATATCAAAGTAATCATTGAATTTTTTGCCTTTTTTGTTCGATTTAGTAGTAGAAAAAAATCAAAGTGTTTTTTAAATAATTCAACCCGGACTCTTATGGAAATCAAGCAATTTTTTTCTTTAATCGTGTGTCATTCATCCAAAAAAGCAGGGACCATTAAAAGAATTATTGGGATTTGTAGATTTTAGCTCGAAAAAGATTTTAAGATTTTTTTTATAGTACCTTTCCGACCATTTGAAAAAGATAACAAAGAAAAACAAGCGCACAGCGGTGAAATTCCATGCGCGTCTGAACAAGAAATGCTTTAACTTTTTTTCTTCTGTATGTTTTGATCTAAAAATTTGTACACAATATCTTGAGGTCTTAATTTTTAATGTGAGGTCAAAAAAGTTAATGTTCTTAAACTTTTGTTGCATAGTTTTGTAAATTGAAAATTAGGTTATGTTTTCGTGATTTTTTCTAATTTTTCAAAATATTTTTAAAACATAAAACTAATACTAAATTAAACTATAGACTTTCAACTATGCTGTGTAAAATTTTCAAAATGATTCATTCATTAGGGTCAGAGCACTGATGAGTTGAAAATAAAATCGTCTCGTCGGGCGCTGCGGTGGTCGTCCCCTCCCCTCTTTTCCCCTCACGAAAGTACCAAACATCCTTAAGCGCAAATCACGCGAAATCCACCCACGTATTCAAAAAAACCAAAATAACCCATCTTTTTTTTATTTTTTTTTCCAAAATAACCCATCAATAAAAAATTTTTCTAGGTTTGCGCGGTTAACCAAAATAACCCATCCCAAATAACCCATCACCCAATTCCTGGAACTCATTTTTATTTATTCTCGGAAAAAATGGGACCGAACACTATCCTGACTGTCCGAATAGTGTCGAAATGTCCGGATAGTGCCGATCGTGTATATAAACTGTCCGGATAGTGATGTAATAATATATTTATGAATATACATAGACATATTATCTTGCATTTTAAATGTGTGGGTGCTGGTGCGCTGGTTCACCGACACAGCCACGCGCCTTACACAGATACTTACGCACACATCTGCACTAATGGCAGAGCGTACTATGAGAGTGAGTGAGAGAGAGAATGAGCCGGCGGCCGACTAGGCCGCTGCCGCCGCGTAGGCGGCTCATTTTGGGCCAGTAACGAGCGGGCCTTATTTCGGTGCACACGCTAGTGCATCTGTAAACTGTAGCTAATAAAGTGCAATCATTATTTATACACCTTTGCCTTTTCCTTTGTATTACCTGACAAGCCATCGAGAGTAGGGCTCTACCTGGGGTAAACTGAGACACCCCTTCCCTACAAATGTATTTGATGAGCTCCCCCAAGCGGCAGCGTCTAGTAGTACTATAGTGAATCATAGCTCATGGTGTAATCCTAATAAAAATGCTCCAATGAATAAAAAACGTTGTTTTTATTAAGTTTCTCTAATAAGTGTGAGTTTTTAGGGTTATGTTGCTTTTAACAAAATACATAGGCGAAAGAAAAAAAAATATAATCGTCTAAAATCTAACTTAAAACAAGTTATTAATAAAATATTTTGCTTATTTATCAGTTTTTATTAGATGAAATCAAATAGTTAAGCTACAAATAACACTTTTTTAATCTGCGTGATTATATAGTTTGAAAGACTCAAAAATGCATTTGACTGATGATAAATGTACCAAATTTTTCACTAATTAATTTAACCCTTAAAGGCCACACGGGGTCCAAAAGACCCCACATAACTGTCAGTGTGGCAGTTCTGGATTTGGGTGTGACCTTTAAGGGTTAACGTAACTATTTTTATAATTTATTTTCAACAGTTTTAAAATAAATTAATAGTTGAGTATGTTGGTAACGCGTGAAGGTTCTTCACTTAGTTCACTTTTTCGCCACCATGAGCTCTAAGATCGAATGCACTATCCCCTCCCCTCAGCCCTGAATAGCGAATACTATTATTAGTGACTGCTAACGTAACTATAAAAAGATCCTTTAAGAAGTTAGTTATAAAAAAAATATTGTTTATGAAGGTTCTATTTAAAAATAGGTGAATCAGAGCTTAGCAGCAGACAATAACCGTCTGCTGCTGAACTCTACTTTCACCTGTTTTTATAGAACCTTAAGGACGTTCAACTCAAAAAATTAATCATGATGAATAAATTATGAAAATTTAGAGATATTTTGATTGAATAATAAGAAGTCCTCTGTTAAAATCTGGAAGCAATTAGGAGTCTAATAACAAAGATATCAATGATTATTGTTTTGATCCATTAACACAGTTTCTTTTCTTTTGTTTATTTTGAAATTAAAGTCTAAATGACTTTCAGTGTCTTAGTATACTCTATATAAGCTTCGGCTTTCAGAGTTTCATTTTAGTTTAACTTTTACTCCAGTCTGATGAGCTGCAAAAACAGCGAAACCGGTCACTGGATATTGTTATTAAAAATTTTTATTTTTTTAGATAGTGAATATGCTGTGCATTATTCCTATCGAGAACAGCCACTGTGTGGTTAAAATAGTGTGAGTACTAGAGTTTTTATTTTATTAAATTAACTCTAAATTTTAAATTAATCATTAACACAGTGTCATATGGGAAATCGAACTTTTTCGTGCTTCTTAACAAAGTCTCACAATAATAGATGATGACACCAAGCACAGTTTTTTTGAGGTGTTAAAAGAGCATTCGAGGATTATTTGAAGATGTTGACGGAGACAATTAGGAAAATATTAATAATAGAAAAGAATAGTCAAAGAAAAAAAAATAGTATTTTAGGGGTTAGGTTAGACTCAAGCAACCAATCAGCGTGTTTCTATCTTTTTCTTTTTTAAAAATTTTATTAAATAAGTTCAAATGTTAAAATTGTAGATAATGTGTAAATCTAAAACTTTTATTCCAACACTTTTTTTCACATAACCTCAAAATATTCAAGAAAAATGCAAAAAAAAAACCCTTTTTTCCGATTTTGGTTTTTCCTAACCACAAAAATTGTGTAAATTTTATTACATTCAACAAAAGTAAACCTTTTCTTTATGTTTAAAAAGCCTTTTTTTTTTTGTAATGAAAAAATATTCGATAATTTTAGAGAAATCAACAAAATCAGTGAAATTTTTTTTTTCAAAATCAATTTTAATTTAATAAGTATGTTACTTGTAGAATATTCTGGTTGAGCTCTTTTTATTGTTTGACCTTAATTTTAAGAAAAAAATAAAAAATTATAATCAACCAGATTGAAAAAATCCAAAATATGCTGGCATTTTTCATTTTTTTTTATTACATATCTTATTGGTACTGTACTATAATTCTATTTTTTGCATTCAAAAGAACACCATTTCTGAAAATTTGTCCATAAAAATTTTCCAAACTTTGCAAAAAATTTGTCAAAACAAAACAATATTGATACACAACAAATTTTTCACACTGAAAAAAATCCCAAACATTTTTTTTCTACCAACAAAATAATTTTTTTTACTATAAATTAAATCTTTTTGTCCAGACAAAAAATTTTTAGAGACAAGAAATTTTGTCTTGAAATATTAAAAAATAGGCATGATCAAGCTTAACCCAGCAAGTAAGAGGAAAAGAATGTCTTTAACCATACTCAAATACAACTAGAGCCACAAGCAACAATGATTAAAACGTGCCCCAAGAGATTCTTTATCTGCTTCCATAATAAGCATATTTTTTTTTTTTTGCCTTTTTTGCGTTGGCCTTAAAAACCAAACTTCTTCATCTTAAGTAGCTTGAGTAAAAGTTGAAATTTTCAAGCATGTACAATGGAAATAAAAAAAATAAAAAGTAGTCCAGTAAGGTAGTTCACCCATAATACCAAAATTCTCAAATTTTTATAAATTTGGTGGATTTACATTCTTTATGACGTGTTAAATCAAATTCTGCAAAAAAAAACATAGAAAGCGGTTCTAATTTTTAAGATGTTGATGTTCAAACAAGGCACTTTTTCTCGATTACAGGGAAAATGCAAAACGAACTTAAGATTTTTGAAGACTGTAAAGTGAATAATACTTATGAAGGTCTAAATAAACAATATGTTATACTTAGAATTATGAGAAACAACTTGCAAATTTAAAAAATAGGGCAAAAATAAGCCAAAAATAGTTGATTCTCCATACTTTATCTTTTTTAACTTTTTTATTTCGAATATATTTTTGTGATAGACAGTTACCTTAAGGTAGTTTACCCGTATCAGTGGTTACCTAAACTAACCTACAAATTTTTGTAGCATTTTATTGCTATTTACTAATAAAACCAGGATTTCTACATTAAAATAGTATTGAGATCTATGTATTTTTTATTAAAATCAACTGTCTATCACAAAAATATATTCAAAATAAAAAAGTCAGAAATGTTTAAGTATGGAAACTCAATTATTTTTGGCTTATTTTTCAGAGTAATTTCTATTTATCTCAAAAGTTAGCACCACTTGCCCTATTTTTTAAATTTGCAAGTTGTTTCTCATAATTCAAAGTATAACATATTGTTTTTTTAGACCTTTATAAGTATTATTCACTTTACAGTCTTCAATACAAAAAAATTTTTGAAAATAAACCAATCATTCATTTCAAATGAATTTAATTCTATCATGATGAATATGATGGTTACATTATTACTAAGTTTTTTATGTTAATGGTTATCTTTAGTAATGATAAAGTTTATGTAGAGCAGACTGGATATAGATTTGAGAATAGAAGTAGAGAACATGAATATGATTTTAACAATGGGAGTATAAGATATACACGATACATTTTATTGAAGATCAAAGTATTTAATAGTAAATGTAAAATGTTGCATGTCAGACATAAAGGAAATTTACTTAATTCTTTAGAGTTTCTAGAAATTAATGGATTAAAAAGCTCAGATCACTGAGGTAATCAATTAGATTTGAATTTATCTCCTATGCTTAACTTGTTTTAAATTTAATCCATTGTTGACATATATTCATGAAAGATTGTAATTTCTTCTGTTTAAACACCTTAATAAGGTTTACCACACCCACAAATTTTTACTATAAATATTTTGTAATATTAAATATGAGTTACAGTTTGTAATTTGGTCTGAAGAAAATGCTAAGACATCGAAACAGCTGTCACATTTAAATAAAGTTGTGTATAGTTCACAAAAAATTAAGAACTACACAGTTGTTTTGTTTTTGATAAACAAATTTTACTAGTAAAATATGGATCTACATCAAGTAAATTTATAATATGAACAAATATTGATTTATGAAAAAATTTGAATAATAGTAGGACTAATTAATTAATTGATTGATTCATATACTTTATTCAATGTCCATTATTTTGAAAAAAAAAAAAAGAAAAAAAAAAAATGAATGAAAGTTGACAAGTACAGAAAATAGAGAGTATCTTCTTAAATAATTATACAAAAGATACAAGTATCGTTAATAAAAAGAATCTTATTAAAGAAGGAGAGAGAAATAAATTCATATCTAAAAATCTGTAAGCGTATCAGACATAATTTTTAACAAAGCGGCACATTTAAAGAACACTTAATAGATTAAACTATAAATCATTAAGCATACCTAAAAAGATCTTCTAAAGGTGTAATGGAAGCTGATTCACCTCCATAATATTTATTACGGTCAATGTGTAAAACTTTTTTACCACTAACAGATAACATTCCAGATAGAATGCATTCTTTTAATCCAGTACCTAAAACAATAGCATCATACTCCTCATCCATGTTAAATAATAGTAAGTGAACTGATTTTAGTAAAAAATTTAAGATATCTAAATTATTAATTAAGATATCTAAAAAAATAATTATGAAAAAAATTTTTATTTAAAATATTAATGAATTTTATCGGACTATAAAGTTTTTAAAATTAATCCTTAGGAATATAAGTAAACGTGGATGTAGTAAGCACTAGTAACAATACGTGCTAATATCTTATCTTATATCATTTGTTCTCAAAAGTAAAGGTCTCCACAAACTGAAGGCCTCAACACTACATACTATCATACTATATGTGATAAATTTGTGTCACTGGGTACTGGGATCTTGGTTCCGGACAATAAGACGTAGCAGACAATTTTCATAACCTACTATTTGCTGGTACAAAAAATTGATGATTGTATCGGCTTCAAAGCGTTTTAGTTTAAAAAAATGCTTTCCAATGCAATTTAAAAAATAATAGAAATCAAAAATGTTCTTAATGATTATGAAACATGAAAAGTTAAAATGTCCCAATTTGTACATATTTTGTTTAAGTGGTGTACACGCTGTACAACAAAGATTTTTTTATCAGCTTTGAAGTAAAAACAACGTGAACTCCTCTATGATGAAGTTGTCGGATTTATAGAATAATTAATGGGTTTTGAAAATAACTTGTACAAATAGTTCAAAAGTTCATAGAAAATTATATAAAACTACAAAATATCATTTTAAGAACACCACGAGGGATATAAGACGTCTGCTATGAAAAAGCCATATTGACAGAAAGTTAAATAAAGTACTTATAAGATAATAAATTATCTTGATTTCGGGTTTCTTTATTGTGACTTAAATTTATTCTTACATGGAAAAAATAAAACCAATTTCCACTCGCCTAAAAATGGTCATAGTTTGTATTTTTGAGGCGGCTGAATAAAAATATTGTTGGCAGTGGATTTATTATCTAACACCGTCAACAGCTCTTATGCTGCAGCAGCAGCAGGAGACTCAGAGCGCCTGCGCGGCAGGCGCTCGGTAAGTCCCCAGCCCGCATAGGGCAGTTCGAGTATGGCCGCCAAGGCTAACGCGTGTGTAGGGATCGCTATTCCGAGTTGAGTATTTAATAATAAATATGAGTTTACCGAGACTACCGTAGCTTTATTGTGTTTCACCCTTACCTCCCTATGCATAAATTAATCTGCTGTCAACAAGTCATGGGCTTGCAGCCTCGTTTTTTGTGTACTTTACGGCACGTGACAGGAGGTTAGAAAAAAAAAAGCCGGTTAACTCGCACACGCGTTTTTGCTGCACTCACCGCGGCAGCTCGTTTTTACGTTCTTTGTTTGTGCAATAGTGATAAAATCTGAAGATTTGTGTTTTTTTTATTCAAGAAAAAAAAGGAGTGATATTATCAGCTGGCATGAGAAGACGTAACTTTGCCGTTTTGTTTACGAGGAACGAGGACAAGAGGATCGCCGAGGACATTTTCATCGACTTCAAGATGGACGACGGGAGGATTGGAGGCTCGATTGAAGTTTTTTTCACAATGAAAAGTGAGTTTTTTTTGTTATCAAAAAAAAAAAAAGAAAAGAGTGTGCATGTAAGGAGATTTCAAGTGGGGAGGGAGTTTGTGGCCGAGAGAGAGAGAAAGAGAGAAGACGCCCTGTTGAATGTCCACACGTGTGGCACACGTAACATTATTTTCAAGTAGATGATTATAAAAAGGAATAAAATATGGATATAGTTAATTATTTAATGATTTTATAGCCTCTTATGTCATAAATAATCAACAAATTGTTTTTTTATTTTTTTATTTTACGTGCTTTTCTTTAACTCACAATGTTTCGTCGTTGTCGTCGTACGTTCAAAACTGCCAAGCTCTAGAACTTGGAGCTTGTAAGACCTGGAGGTCTGAAATTTTGCAGAGGGTCTAGGTTCGGATGACAATACATGAATCCGTAGTCACTTATCGACCTGGACCTCCAGGTCGCCGATGACGGGGGTACCTGAGGGAGTCATCTCCGAGAATTTGGGCTAAATTTTTCGGGGATGACTTTGAGGAAAGTTCTAAAGTATTTATCGAGGCAATTTGAACCTAAGTACCAAGGTCACCGATGATGGGGGTACCCGGGGTACCTGGGGGTCATCTCCGAGAATTCGAGTCAAATTCTTGGGATATGACTTAGGAAAGATTTCGGGGGTGTTTTAGAGCATATGAGGAAGAAGTTTGAACCTGGAGAGCCAGGTCGACGATGACGAGTGTACCTAGGGAACCTGGAGGTCATCTTCGAGAGTTAGGGACAATTTCTGCGGAAATGACTTTAAGAGGTAATATAGAGTATTTATCGAGCCAGTTTAATTATTAGTACCAAGGACACCGATGATGGGGGTACCTGGGGTACCTGGGGGTCATCTCCGAGAAGTATAATTTAGTTGAACAAAAATGCAGAACTTTTAAGTCATTCCCGCAGAAATTGGCCCAAACTGTCGAAGATGACCTCCAGGTTCCTCAGGAGCAACCGTCATCGGCGACCTGGGTACCTAGGTTTAAGTTGCCTCGATTAATACTCTATAACACCTCTTAAGGTCATTTCCGCAGAAATTGTTCCTAACTCTCGAAGATAACCTCCAGGTTCCCTAGGTACACCCGTCATCGTCGACCTGGCTCTCCAGGTTCAAACTTCTTCCTCATATGCTCTGAAACACCCCCGAAATCAATCCTAAGTCATGTCCCAAGAATTTGATTCGAATTCTTGGAGATGACCCCCAGGTACCCCGGGTAACCCCATCATCGGTGACCTTGGTACTTAGGTTCAAATTGCCTCGATAAATACTCTAGAACTTTCCTCAAAGTCATCCCCGAAGAATTTATCCCAAATTCTCGGAGATGACTCCCTCAAGTACCCCCGTCATCGGCGACCTGGAGGTCCAGGTCGATAAGTGACTACGGATTCATGTATTGTCATCCGAACCTAGACCCTCTGCAAAATTTGAGACCTCCAGGTCTTACAAGCTCCAAGTTCTAGAGCTTGGCAGTTTTGAACGTACGACGACGACGACGAAACATTGTGAGTTAAAGAAAAGCACGTAAAATAAAAAAAAAAACCAATTTTTTGATTATTTATGACATAAGAGGCTATAAAACCATTAAATGATTAACTATATCCATATTTTATTCCCTTTTATAATCATCGACTTGAAAATAATGTTACGTGTGCCACACGTGTGGCCCACACGTGTGGACATTCAACAGGGCGCGCTGGCACGTGAGAGTGCAGATGCATGGTGCAGCCTACACGCTACGCAGAATGGGGGAGGTAATTCCTGGAACGGAATAAACCCAAGCGCGTTCGGGATTTTGTTGCGTACAAACACTGCATAGTCAGATGTTTTTAGTTGCGTATTGATATACGCTTGTTTCTTTCTTTTTCAGCACAAATTTAGCCATGCTATTTGTGTTGATTTTTTTCTTTCGTTTTTCCCATTTAGGTGATTATCAGTTATGCTACAAGTCACTTGATTATCTCTCTCTCTTACTTGATAATTTTCTTACTTTGCCCGTGCGGATAGTTTTTAGCTAGGGGCGCTGACTTTTTACAGATGTAAAATTTTTCACGCTCGAGATTATTCGTTTCTCTTCACATGCTGTGCTGGTTGAGAAATTGGATTTTCTTTAAAGATTGGCTGACCACCGATTCCTTTTCAGTTTTGAGGAGTAAATTTTTAGTGAATTCTTTTTATAGGAAATCTTCGTTATTTTCTGGGAATTTTTCTCTGAGTGAGTTTTTTATTTTTGAGAAATTCTTGATGTTTTTTTTTCAAATTTAAATTCACTGGGTTTTATTGAGAATTTCTGTTCAGAGAAATTTGTTGAGTGAGAGAAAACTTTCAGGGAATTTTTGTGAGTTGAGAGAATCATTCTATCTGGATTATTTAGTGATTATCAGCTGTGCTGGTCACTGATTTCTTTTAGAATGATGTTTTCAAAGTTTCTTTTGAAATCTTTGATTTGGAGGACTTGTTTTTGAGTTTTATGCTCAAGATTTTTTTACTTATTTTTCAAAATTTCTCGGAGTACTTAAATTTTCTTAGAAATATCCGTTTCGAAATTTTGATTATGAATTTTTTTGAGTTTTCTGTTCCTTTGAGTTTTTGAAACAGAGTCTCGGATTTTTTCACTCTTTGAATTTTTCAAGAAAATTTTGCAAATTTTTTTCAAATGTTTTTCAAATTTTTGAAATTTTTTAAGAATTCTACTGAGTTGTGAGTGTACTGAGGATTGCATGAGTTTTTTTGAGGAATTTTAGAGCAATTTAAGAAATCTGAAGAGCGTGATAAATCTGAAAAATATAGGTTTGGTATGAGGATTACTGCATGTGTGCCTGAGGATTGAAGTTGATCGTGAGGTTTGAGTTTACGAGTTGTTTTTGCTAAAGAAGGGAGGAGATAGCGAGAGTGCCATTTTTCAAAATTTTGCAAAACTAACGATCAAACTCTTTTCTCATCAGTCGTAGAGGAGCACTGTGTGCTGTAAGCGCTCGATCGGCCTTGACGTACGCCGTGCGGTTATAAACACCGCACATTAAAAACGAAAGGTGTGTGAGCAGTGCATGGTGGTTTTTGAAAACTTTTGTCTAAAATTAAAATGAGCTCGTTCTTAAGCTGTGTCAGTACGAGTAAATTTTAATTTGAAAGACCCTGATGAAGTAATTGAATGTTTGTTATATAGATGAACGGAGGTGACAAACCCCAATACACCAGACGAGGCATTATGAGCTGGTGCTGCTGAGATGTGGTGCGCCACAGGACAACTCTCAAGCAGGTTGAGCCAGTCCTTGAGTCGAGTAAAGAGGACATGCTTAGCCAATAGCATAATCAGGACGAGCAACAAAGGGTAAATCATTAAGTGTGGCACCATCTGGTGTTGATTCGATGGCCTGGGATCAAAGTTGTATAATATTAATTATATTTTACAACCACATGCAAAAGAATTTTTCCTTGTAATTAAAATTGAGTTTGAGTGAGGTAGTGGTACCACACATTGAAATCGAGAGTGAGGCTTAAACATTCAAGTGAGGTAACCTTTAATTACAGAGTAAAAAGGAAAGAATTCAGAGGACACAGAGAAAAATGGAGGAAGTTAATCTGAGCTGAGATACTTGGAGGCAATAGAGGCTGAGTAAAGGCTCATCTCAGCTGCTAATGCAGGGTTAACGGTCACTGGTCAGTCCAACCCAGCCACCTCGACACCGAAAATTGATTGAGGTGGTTAATCCAAGGCGAGTGAATATGCTAAAACCAAACCATCTCCATGTCCTCAACAACAACAACAATGTCATTAATTGTTATGACGTCAGCTATGCCCGCTGAGCTATCCATAAATACCCCGTTGAGCTCGACGCTAACAGAGCTCAGCTTCTATGAACAAGGAGAATGAATTTGTGTGCACATCGGCTCCGGCACCAAGAACGTGACGAGTACATCGCCCCCGGCACCTAGTCTAAACGGTGAGTCTATTCCAGGCTCTCCTAGTTTTAGGATAGACTTAGACGAACAAACTTGGAGGTTATGTCAGAACTTGAGGCTACTGAAGGCAAACTTCGAGTATACATCGAGGGTCAAGTCTGATTTTGTCACGATTTTGGATGATGCCACGAAGTTGCAATACGAATTTTTTTTCTTTTTCTATCTTTCGTCTTTTTACCCCGAAACCTTAACCGTAACTCGCTTAACGATAATTCAAATTTGAAGCATGAGTGAGATTAATGTAAATAATCTATGACTGCCTATCACGACCGTGACAAGGGGAATAAAAGTATCTCGTTTTTCGTGATTATCAGCTGTGCTAGTCACTTAATAACCGTATGATTCTTTAATTGAGAACCGAGTTGAGAGTAAAACAATTATTTTGAGCAATTGTCTTGTAAATCGAGGCAAATGTAAAAATCCTGAGATTTTGTCTGAGTAAGTTTAAAGCAGAGTTGAAAGCTTGATTTGCTAGACAAGTTAGAGCTGAACGACGACCCACATTTATGATTCCATATAACTTGATTGGGAAATTTTTTGTTTGAGGACGAAGCCAAAAGATAGAGTTCTTTATTTTATCGACAGGCTGAAAGATATTATCAACGAGTATAAAAACTGTCCAGAGACAGTTAAGTTTTCTGAGTTGAATAACAAGCTGTGCTTATCTCTGGAATTTTCAGAGAGTTCACTCAAGCGAACAATACTGTTTCTGGGAAGGACAAAGAGGGATTTGCGTTTTTTTCGTTTAAAATTGAGGCATCGAGGAATGAGGTTCAAACTGCTACAGTTAAGTTAACATTAAGGCCAGAAGAAGTTTTGAGTAAACTCAAGAGCTGTTGCTGTTAGAAGTTTGTACCGGAGACCAGTGCAGTTGAAACCTACTAAATCAGTGGTACTGCCGAATCTGTAACAAAAACTATGAATCACAAGAGGACGTCTGTTTATTTGAGAGAGGTGAAGAAAATAATAATCATGCTTCTAGAGATAGTCGTGGCGAGGATGAAAGAGATGAGTAGTGTAGGTTATCTGTAAACGCCCATCACAACAATGGTCGGGCAAATTAAAGTATCTCGAATTTCTCGTGATTATCAGCCGTGCAGGTCACTTGATAACTATAGGATACTTTAGCTGAAAGCCGAGGTGAAGGTAGATTCATAGTTTAGGGAATTATGAGTAAAAATGGTTAAAAATGGTCGGGATAGAGGGTACGAAGGACTTAATGGTTTAAACAAAATGAGGGCGGTCAAACCAAGGTAATGAAACAGAACGACATAAGCAAGAGCAATGTTTCTAGAGGAGGAAGAGTGAGGACAGAGTATTATTGAGGCACTTAATTTTAGTGAAAATGCGAACAGTCAAATGAGTTTTAGTTCGATGCTGATACATGTGCTACCCAGCACATTGTAAACGTAAACATTACATTGTAAAACTTTGAGAAGTTCAGAGGCGAGTTTTTGCGATCAAAAACGAGGCAGCAATTTAAACTTGAATGCGGAAACAAGTTAATTGTTTGAGATTTTATATGCAAGGCATTTTGAAAAACATTTTGTGATTATCAGCTGTGCTGGTCACTAAATGATTTTCTATAGAAAAGCTTTTTGAAAGTTTTGAGGTTTTAGATATTTTTGAGGATTTTGCTAAGGCAGAAATCTGTTTTTTAATGACATTTTTAGATGTCTACGATGGAGAAACGAGTATGCGAGGAAGGTAAATTTTTGCCACACTTGGTAATTTTCTCGATCAGTCACAGAATAGACTTGAGGATCTTGATGCAAATTTCAGTGGGAGCTTCACAGCTCATTAGCGAGTCGTAGAATTCTGAGACTGGGAGGGAGAATGGAGAGAAATCTTCACAAGGTGGAAAAATTGAAAAATGCTTGGATTGAGAGTTGGGTAATTCGTTTCTTTGCATCTTGCTTTGAACACGATTAACCTTCATGACATGAGTAAACTACAAGAGTCAATTTGAAATTGAGTAAGTACACAATCCAAGCGAAGCCAGAAAACTAGATGTAATAATCTTAAGGCTTGCGAGGTTATGTCACTCGTTGTGAAAAGTCAAAATATTTAAAATGAGATGCTAGAGTATTTGAGGAAATTTGAAATTGAGGATACTATCAGTGACTGTGAAACTTGCACGTTAACAAAGATAGATTGTTATTAGGCGAGGTTAGAATGAGAGACTGAAGGCATCAAAATTGATTTGCACGAATACTATGGGTTAGACAAAACCTGCTTTGTACCCTAGCGACACCTGTGCAGTCATGAGGTTTTAACGATTATTCCAAGTTTGCTAAAACTTATTCTGTAAAGTATAAGAGCAATTCCGGAATGGGTCTTGAGAGAATTTTTAGAATTACGAGTAACCATGTAGGTGAAAGCAGGAGTGCATGTTTCATAAGAGCTGACAGAGAAACTGAATTTGAGGGTAAATTCAGAGAGTTGATGATGAGTGAGTAGATAGCGACTTTACACGTGAACACTAAACGCAAAGAACGGCATAGCCGAGAGTTTTATTCAGACTTTGCAGGACGAAAAGTGCTTTAAGACTAGACTCTGGTGACCTATGAGTATGTGGTTTCAGGCAGCTGAGCTAGCTGTTGATATAACAGAAGATCACGAGACAGGTTTGAGTTTGAGTTTCCACCAAGAGGAATTAAAGTTGTTTTTGTCTGCTGCAGGACTAATTGCTATGTTTAATGGCACCTATCCTCACAACAATTCATTATCTCCAGAAATGTGAGATTTAATGAAATATTAACATTTGGAGGTTTTAAAGGAAGAGTTGGATCTTGAAGAGGATGAGTTAAAGTTAGTATTGTTAGCCAGTACAAACAAAGATCTAACGTTTTACTATCAGAGAGGAACTGAGTTCGATGAGTGAAAACAATGTGTGAGATTTGGTTGACAGATCTGAGATTGAGAGCGAGTTTCTGAGAGAGTACGAGTTGAGTGAGACATACGCTCCTGTCTCAATACTTGTCGTGGTCCGGGCTGCGCTGTTTGAATATAACAAACTGAATTACACGCTTGTCAGATGGATGTCAAGATAGCCTTCTGAATGATGAGCTCGAGGACGAGGCTTCCTGATGGATGCTTGTGTGAAGACGTCCTGAGAGCTAACGTGGTGTATGGACTGAGGAAATCTCTTTATGAGTTAAAAACAAGTACTAGGAGGTAGAGTGAGAAAATTAACGCCAAGATATTGAAACTTGGTTACAGTCACGACATTAATAAATCTTGTCTGTTTACTTGGGTTTATCAAACTATACATGCTTTCATCGTACTTTATGTCGATGAAATGCTCATTAAGAGCAACATTGAGCAAAAACTGAGGTTGAGGTGAGTTTGAATGCTATGTTTAGGATGAAGGACTCTGGAGAGCATGATGTATTTCTGAAAAACTAAAATCACTCGAGTTTGTGAAAAGAGGTTAATGAGTACAACCCTAACAAACTGAATAGGCAAGAACCTTGAGAAGTTCAATCTGAGTGTTTGTACTTCTCATGACACACCAACAATAACGAGGAAATTGAGTAATCATGAGTTGAGGTTTCTTGAGTTAATACAATTTGACGAGTCTAGTAACTCTCAAGTTAAAATAATTCCATTCAGAGGAGCAATAAGCTGATCCAGCCTGAAGCTACTGCTGTAAGGCCTGACAACGCCGATACGGTTAATGTGTTTGCAGGATAGCAATTGAACCTTACGGAGAATGGCTGGGATTACGTAGAAAGGGTTTTCCTTTATTAATCTGCGAGGAATCGAGATCAACCGAGGATTATCTGATTGAGTACTTTTGGAGACATCATCGCAGAGAGAAGCAAACCCTGGTAACAAGATCTTTGAGAGACGCCGAGTATAACGCTGCATCGAAAGGTTCATGCAGCTGAATCATCAGTTTTGACAAGGTACTTCAAGACACAATGATTTGGACATTCTACCCAGTAAAGAACAACAGTGATAATCTGTGCACGGTTGACAGCTCGCAAATAGAGTGATGTTAAACATCATGATAAGAGTATTGAGGTATTAAGGAAAAATCCGAGATACTGGAAGTTGAAGGGCAACTGAAAAACTTCTATTTGAGGCTCATGAGAACTTTGTAAAGCAATGCGTTGCTGAGGGTTAATTGATGTTAGTGGAATGAATTAAAAATTCGACATGGCCGATAACCTTATCAAGCCACTTCACCGAGGCGATTTCAAAAGACTTAAATTAAGATTTTTGAATTGAGTATATATGAATGAGGATGTACATGAGATGTATACAATGAGTTCATGAGGACATTTTGATTTATTATGTTACAGGTTCACCTAAGCAGTTAGTTGAGGCGAGACATTTACACCCACATTACAGATGGAAGATCAGCGAGAAAGAATATGAGTGAAATGAGAAAGAAAAACTCTGTTTTGTGATTTTATGGACTAATGTGATTTGTGATGTTTATTTCATTTACAATTTCAATTTCTAGCTTAAACATTCCATTGTATAATTTACAGCTATTTTGATTTTCCATTGAAAATTTTTGTTTATAATAATTGAGATTGTTTTATTTTGATTTGAGGTAATATAATTGAGGTTGACGGATTTATTATTGTTGAATAATAAATGGAGGGAGTGTTGGCAGTGGATTTATTATCCAACACCGTCAACAGCTCTTATGCTGCAGCAGCAGCAGGAGACTCAGAGCGCCTGCGCGGCAGGCGCTCGGTAAGTCCCCAGCCCGCATAGGGCAGTTCGAGTATGGCCGCCATGGCTAACGCGTGTGTAAGGATCGCTATCCCGAGTTGAGTATTTAATAATAAATATGAGTTTACCAAGACTACCGTAGCTTTATTGTGTTTCACCCTAACCTCCCTGTGCCTAAATTAATCTGTTGTCAACAAACATAATATTGTAGAGTTATTGCATTCACTTGGTGAAAATCCATTGTCAATTCGATAATAATAATTTGTTAGAATCTCTAGAGATTAACCGATATAGAAACACGAATAGATTACTAAACGATCAGGTAGACATAAATAACTCCCCACTCTTAAATTTGTATACTTTGTAAATAAGGATAACTCTTTAAGTGAATAGATGTTTGTAATTAAGTTTAGTATTGTGTATACTCATCTGAAGATGACATTGTATGTCGAAACGGCTGTCATGAGGCTAATGTATTAACTAATGTTAATAAATAAATTGTGAAAATCGAAAACATTTTGTTTTTTATTATTATCGAAATATAATATTATTTTTCTTTAAATTTGAGGGATCATAACCAAAATAAAAAAATAGTGCACAAGTTACCTCTTCAATTTTTATCTTCAACTTAACGCCATCTGATTGTAAGAAGTATTTTTATAGGACATTTCACGAAAACATTTTTAAACTTCCGAAATGGCTGGCGTATAACTCCCTGATCCCTCCCTACCTGTAAGCCCAAAAAATTACCCCTGAAAATCAAGGAAGGTTATACGCCGAATACAGGATTTGATAAAAAAAGTTTTAAGGGAATTAAGGATTTGCAAAATGCATAATTTGAATAAATGAATGATATTTACTATATGAATAACTTATATTATGCCAATAAATTGGTTGAGCGTTACGAATAAAAAATATAACTATTTAAAATTTCATTCTTCAGCTATACATAATAATGGCACTACCCTATTGAGTGTCCACACGTATGAGCCGCACGTAAATATATTATTGAAACAAATAAGTAATTTTGAAATGTATGAATAGTAAACTCATTATTTTTGAAGGTTGTTGTTAAATTTATCCCCGCGTGTAAGGTTTTGGTGGATAAATAACAATTATGCAGAATATTTATTCACACTGAGTTTATTTATTAAAATAATATAAAGGCACCTAGGCAAACGAGAGAACTACGCTGATTATAAAAAGGCGCGTGTACGCTCCCAAGCAGACACTGTAATGCGGCTGCCGAACCCACGAAGTCGGGCCGAATTCGACTTCCAAACGGCTGGGGGGGGGGGGGGGGTTCGGTATGAATTCGGTCGGCGCGCACTAGTGCATCTAGCCAAAGTTGCGGTATAAAGATGATTCCTACGAAGTTTTGACTCTGGAAGAGTCAGGGTGGATACCTGGTGCACTTGGTGATAGTTACGCCTTGGAGATGATTTCCCCAGGAAGTTTTGACTCCGGAAGGGTCAAGGTGGACACGCGGTGCACTTGGTGATAGTTACGCCATGGAGGTTCACCCTGACTCTTCCAGAATCAAAATTTCCTGGGGAAATCATCTCCAAGGCGTAACTGTCACCAAGTTCACCGGGTGTCCACCCTGACCCTTCCAGAGTCAAAACTACCTGGGGACATCATCTCCAAGGCGTAACTATCACCAAGTGCACCGGGTATCCACCCTGACCCATCCGGAGTCGAAACTTTCTGGGGAAATCCTCTCTAAGGCGTAAGTATCACCAGGTGCACCAGGTGTCCGCCCTGACCCATCCGGAGTCGAAACTTTCTGGGAAAATCATCTCCGATATGCCAACTATCGCCAAGTGCACCAAGTGTCCGCCCCGATCCCTCCGGAGTCAAAACTCTCTGGGGAAACCATCTCCAAGGCGTACTGATCACCAGGTGTCCGCCCTAACTCCTTCGGAGTTGAAACTTCCTGAGGAAATCATCTCTAAGGCGTACGTAGCACCAGGGTCATCAGGTTTCCGCCCTGACCTATCCGGAGTCGAAACTTCCTGGGGAAATCATCTCCAAGGCGTAAGTATCGCTAGGTACACCAGGTGTGCGTCCTGACCCTTCTGGCGTCGAAACTTCTTGGGGAAATCATCTCCAAGGCGTAAGTATCACCAGGTGCATCAGGTTTCCGCTTTGACCCTTCCGGAGTCGAATCTTCCTGGGGAGATCATCACTAAGGCGTACGTATCACCAGGTGTACCAGATGTCTGTCTTAACCCCTTCGTTTTCGAAACTGTTAAAATGCCGAGGATTTCGCCGAGGATTTCACCGTTAAAATTTACCGAGGATTTCACCACACTAAGCGAGGAATTCACCGATGAATTCATCGCTGATTTCACCGAGGATACTTGCAGTGGGGTTGACAACTTTGGAATAATTCCAGTTTCGTTCATGAATTTCAAATTAGCCCTAATTGTTACCAGATCATTATCAAAATCACTTATTTTATGACAACCCTCTCTCTGAGTGTTCTTTAAAGCAGCCAGATTATTGCACCATACCGTAAACGGCATGTAGCAGATGTTAGTATCAGTCTGAGTGATTTGTCCAGAGACACAAGTTTTCTACAAGCATCACTCATGGCAGCCTTTTCTGCCTTTGTAGTTGACTGATTTACTTTCCTCTGTTTTCGACTTCTTCACGCAATTGGATCACCATACAATCTTATGACGAATCCGGTAGTTGAGGTAGAATCTGTCCAGTCGCTTTAACTTGAATCAGAGAAAGCTTCTATGCCTTTTTCTTTACCTGTATATGTCAGACCTAAGTTACTGATGCCAATTAAATATCGAAGAATGCGTCTTACGTCCTCCTAATCACGCAGTGTGGGAGAGATCTGGAACCTGGATAAAATGTTAACTGCAAAGGTGATATCTGGCCTGGTTCCGTTTGACAAATACAGTAAAGCACCAATCGTTTCTCTGTAGAGTACTCTGGGTTCATACTGTGTCATCTGAATCTCTGATTTGAAATTCTCTTGCTTTCTCTTTTGCACTTGACGAGACTCCATAGCTATGCGCAGAGGAGTACATTTTCTCATATCAAACCTATCAATAATTTTCTCAAAATACTCTGGTTGATCCAACTTAATAATTTTATTTTCCCGATCCCTGCTTACTCTAACACCCAAAAAGTGTCTTGGTTCTCCAAGATCTTTCATTTCAAATGCCTGACTTAGTTTTAATTTTATTTCATCAAGTCTCTGAGTATTATTAGAAGCAATGAATGAGATCATCTACGTATAGTAATATAACATCATACTAACCTAGTTTACGTCTAGTAAACAAACATGGTTCATGCACCGTGACTTCAAAACTAAGATCCAGCACAACTTCAGTGAATCTTTTATTCCACCTTTTGGGACTAATTTTCAACCCATAGATAGCTTTGATAAGTTTACACATTTTGGTTTTTCTCACCTTTTCACTATCTTTCTCACCCTTGAGAGTTTTCATGAACTTACATTTATCGAGTTCACCTTTTAGAAAGGCTGTTTTGACGTCCATTTGGCATATTTCCAAGTTGTGTTCATTCACGATTGTCAACAGAGCTCTGACCAAGGGAAGTCTAGACACAGGTGCGTAAGTTTCCATCAACTCATACTGTTTCGTGTCTTTGAAGTTTCTGATAACCAACCTTGCTTTATACGTGACTCTACCTTCCTCACTCACTTTCTTTTTAAATACGGGTAAATCTCCAAAACTTTTAAACTTTTGCAAAAAAAATTTTTTTTTTCAAAAAGAAGGCACATCTTTTTTAAGTATTTTCTACAATTTCATAAGTTTTTAGAAGTTGAAAAAAACTCGGGTTAATCATTTTAAAAAACCGCTTGAAGAGATGTACATAAATTAAATTTCAATATATTTACAAAATTAAAAATAGTTAGTTCTATTGTATATGCAAGAAAAAGAGAATCTTTTGATTTTGAAAAACACGATTTTTTTAAACCCCCAAATACCCTGGGTGACGGAGTTCAACAAAAAAACTGATCAGCTATCCCCCAAACCCTAAACCCCCAAAACCCTGGGCGTCCGAGTTTAACAAAAAAACTGATCAGCTATCCCCCAAGCTCTAAACCCCCAAAACCCTGGGCATTCGAGTTCAAAAAAAAAAACTGATCAGCTATCCCCCAAGCTCTGAACCCCCAAATAGCCTGGGCGCTCGAGTTCAACAAAAAAACTGATCAGCTATCCCCCAAGCTCTGAACCCCCAAATAGCCTGGGCGGCTGAGTTCAACAAAAAAATGATCAACTATCATTTATCCCCTAAGCTTTTAACCCCAAAAACCTTGATAGCCCGAGTTGAATTATTCAAAAAATATGAGTGCATTTTAGTTAACTTAGCATGAAATAAATAATTTCGTAAGTATACCTAATTACGCTACACTTGTGCGAATATATCATGAAATTGTAAATCTGTAATTTTAAACTCCAAAATGGCGTGGTTGACTAGGAAAATGCTATAAGTTTTTACTTATTGTTTAACTCTTTGTTTGCAAGTTTATCAACAATTTTTTTTTAACAATAAATTAAATGCTCTTACGAATGAGACACATTTTGAGAGAAGTGTAAAAATTTTAGTTGGCTTATTGATTATTTTTTATTTATTTTTTTGTTATTTTGTAATATTTTCAAGTGATGTAAAAAAAGTACAAAACAACATTTTTGTGGATAGAAAAAGAAAAACACTTTTTTCTTGCCTTGATATACAAATATAAAGTACGCTTAACTTGTAAAATTATTCCATTCGGTAACCAAAGTTTTGGGAGGTTTAGAGCTTGAGGGATAACAGATCAGTTTTTTTGTTGATCTCGGGCGCCCAGGGTTTTCGGGGTTTACAGCTTGGAGAATAGCTGATCAGTTTTTTCGTTGACCTTGGGCGCCCAGGGTTGAATTCAGTATTGATTCAAAATTCAAACGATCCATTTTAAAGTTTTACCCGTTTAAAAGATTTTTAATGTACATACAAGATAACGATTAAAAAAATAATATTAAAAAACAATATTTATTTTATTGATTTTACTAATTGTCAATTGATTGTTTTCATAAACTTTTTTATATCACAATTTAGACGCCCTTGCGTGCCTAAAATGATCATAAATTTAATAAAATCATTTTTCACCATTATTTTTTGAAATCATATTATCTTGTTATTTCTAAAAGTTAGTTAAATTGAATTTATAAGTAGAAACAAAGATGGGTAAAAAAATATATAATTTTTCGTTGTTCGAAAAACTGCATTTTAAGCTGACTGGTTAGAATTAAACGTGTAAGGTCTCATTGCAGGACGTCCCGTCGTGTTGAGGAGTAAAAGGTGGCGTAAAATCACGGTCAATTTTCTCAGCTTCCATAACCTGAAAAAATTCGCCCCCAAGATTTTCCCTGGCACAATCTGCCCTTATGAAACAAACCTTAGCATTGTACCCTAACAAGTTTCTAGTCTTGCGTATGAAATCTTCAAGAAACTCACTGGACTGACTTTTTTTCTTGATAGAATAAACTTTACCATACCTTGAATAATCATTAGTAAAAATAATTAAATACCTATTACCACCAGGAAATGAAAAAGGCTTAATAGGTCCCATAATGTTGGCATGCACCTCTTGTAGCTGTCTTTCTGTCTTCACTCCCACTTCTTTAAAACGTTTCTTCTGCATTTTTGATAAAACACAGACTTAATAATTTAGGATGTCATTCCCAAATTTGGCATTCTTTAACACATCCTTTATTTTCTTCATTCTTCGCAAATAGTCCAAACATGGGAGACCCAGCCTTCGGTGCCATGTCATTCCGTCTGAGTATGTTCGTAAACTCGTCTCACTGTGCCTTGTTTCTTTGCTAAAATTCTCTGAGTTGTTTTGATTTGAACCATTTACATAATCATGTATTATTCCATCCAACTTTTCATAGTTCAAATCTGAGTCTTCAAAGAGGAGTTAAAAGAGTTTTTATCTACGCTATGGATGATTTCATTTTGATTCTCCTTCCCAAGACCAGACTGACTTACCTCTGAGTTCTCACCAGCTCCCTCTGACATCGATAATTCTGACACATCAGTCTGGGATTGTTCAATCAAATCATCCAGTGTGATTATCCTCGCGGTACATTTGTAGTCTTGAAGTTCAGTATCATCCTCGGGGTTATTTGTTTGAAACGATATCAACCAATTCGGCTTTTCATACACCCCTGCAATATAATCAAGACTAGTTTTCTTGTCAAAAATTCTGATTTGTTCATTATCTAGCTCTATAGATAAACCCATTTCGACAAACTTTCTCAAAGAAAGTAAATTGCTGACTATATTCCCGGCAACTAAAACGTTCCTCAATTCAATCACTCTACCTAACCCATTCTTCAAAAACGAATCTCCCGTGCCATCAATTCTAATGTCAGCCCTCTGATTTTTATTGGCACTTTTAAATACCCCTTTCGAGATTATTCCAAATCAAACCTTTGCCAGTTATATATTAGACCCATGAATCAGCAATAAACGTTACTACTTTCTTAGAATTCAAACTCAAATTTTTATCAGAGCTTATCTCGTTTGTGAAATTTGCGGTCGGATTTCTTGGATAAGGATTATATTTTCCTCTGGACTTGTTAAATCGGCACCTGACCATTTTACCACCACTTCTATTGTTACCCACAAAGTTCTCTGAGTTATAATTTTTACTATTTTTTTATTGTATTTTAGCAAGTTATTCTGGCCTGGGATTTAGACATTCAGCTGCCTTGTGAGTTGCAAATTTATTACAGGCACCGCAAAAATACATATTAAGACCTTTCAGCAAGCAGTCCTTTTTGAAATGCCCAAAGAAAGTTAATATTATATTTTATACATATCTTACTATATTATATAGTCATTTTTTTCATTTTTTCCCCATTAACTCCCCATTCCTCCCCACCCTTAATTCTTTACTTTTTGACCGTAAAACATATCAATTTTTTAATATTTTTTTTATTCAATACCTCCCCATTTCCTCCCCCATTCTTCCCCACCCCTCCCCTTTTTTGGCTGATCCATTTTCGGCCCCACCCGCCCCACCCGCCCCACCCTCCACATTCCATCAGTTTAATCACTTATAAAAAGAACTTGAAAAAATAATTAAAAAATAATACAAAAAATAATAAAAATTAAAAATTTCAGTAAAATAAATCTAAAAAATATATTTTTTTATATTCCATGTTCGGCTGAAGATTCTCAAATAAATTTTTAAATTTTTATCTTTTTTTTATTCTTATTCTTATTCTTTTAATTTAAAAATTATTCAACATTCGTAAAACAAAAAAAAAAAGATAGATAAACATAACCATTTAATTTTATATTGAAGTAAAATATTTGAAAATATTAAACAAGAATATTTTTAACAAAAATGTGTCGATTGTGTGTAGAAGATTTCTACAATAAAACCTGCTCACATTGTAAATTAATCGTCGAGAAAGTATAAATGAGTAAAAATAAAAATTTTTTTTTAATTACTTATTTCTATAAAATTATTTATTTTTAGTTCTGACAATGCTGGTTATTCATAATTTGTGCCAATCATTACAATGAATTAGTTCAAATCGGCATCGTTCAGCATTTAAAAAGATATTGTTTTTGGTAATATTGGTTTTTGGTAATATAAAAATATAAATAAATTATTATCATATATTTTTTATTATAGTAGTAACAACATTGAGAACGCTGATTCATTTTCTTTTGATCAACTTTGTAAAAATGGAAAAAAATTTTACAATGAAAATTTTGTACTGCTTTACAAAACGTATGTATATTTTATCTATGTATTTATAATTCTAATAATAATTTTCTAATTTTTTTTTAGTGCAAATTATGATGAGAAAAAACATGTTTCAAATGTAAATAAAGGTTCTGCACAGTCTCGTAAGACAACTTCAAAAAAATCAGAGTATCATCGCAAATGTAGAAGTTGTTCCCAGATTGCTGGAGAAAATTCTAGGAATTAATTTTTTTTTTTATTTAACTATTAATAAAAAAATAGATACTTGAAAAACGAATTTATTAAAAAAATGCTAATAACGAATATATAGGAGTGATTACAAATGGATTTTATAAAATTGATATAATATTAATAAATGATAAAAATAATGAATTGTTTTTTGAAAGAGGAGTGAAAATAGAAGTAACTTGAGAAATACAAGAAAATGGTAATTTTATTGATTGTTTTTTTTTTTTTTTTTAATATATTTAATTGAATAAATATATTCATTTCAGATATTACTTATTTCATAAAAATAAAATGTTTTGAAAATATAATTTTAATAGAAAATGAGTACATGGAACTAGAAAATTTATTAAACGGATACAGATTAATTAAAAAAGTTATATATCATAAATAATTTATATTAAAAAATAATAAATATTTTTTTAATTTTTATTGTTTAAACAATAAAAAAAATTACCAAAATTTATAAAATAAAAATTTATTTTATATGAAATTTATATTAAATTTATATTAATTTATATTAAAAAATAATAAATTTTTTTTTTTTAATTTTTATTGTTTAAACAGTCAAAAAAATTACCAAAATTTATAAAATAAAAACTTATTTTATATGAAAATATATTATAAATAATTACAAATAATTTATTTCAGATAAATAAAAATGAATGAAAATTTTGAAGAGAGTACAGTTTTTTATTGTAAAATATGTAAAAAAAATCTTGTTCATAACAGACATTATATAAATTTACATTTTGAAAAGCATTCTTTGACAAGAATGTCATGTACAATTTGTGGAATAGTATTTAAAAGAAAAGATAATTTATCAAGACATTTAAAAGAACATAGTAATAATAATAGAACTTACAAATGCACAAAAAAAAATTGTACTAAAAAATTCAAAAGAAATTGTCATTTACAAAGACATGAACTTACTCACGAAAAAAAAAAAATTGATTGTAAATATTGTAAAAAATGTTTTACTAGTGAAGATCATTTACAAAGACATAAAAGATTTTCATGTAAACTAAACAATGAAGAATAAGGAAACAAAATTTTTTATTTATCATTAATAATTTATATGATTAAAATTTAAATAAAAAACCAAATTTTTAATTATTCATTATATAATTGTTTTTCAGATAATTACTTTTTTACTTTTTTTTTTTTTTTAATTTAAATAATTTGGTTTTTTTATTTTAATTTAATAATATTAAATTAATTCATTTTCTTTTCAGTAATTTTCAGAAAATTTGCAGTAGATAGAAATAATTAATTTTGAAATAAATAAAAAAATAGCAGAAAATTATAAAAAAATTAAATTGGAATAATAAAAAAAAAAATGCAGAAATCAAACAATTATTTCAATTACAAAAATATTATAAAAGTAAAAATAAAATATATTAGAAATAATAGACAATTTTCAAAAAGTAAATGGATAAAATATTCAAAAGTAAATACAATAAAAGTATAAGTAAAATATTCAAAAGTAAATTATATAAATTTAAAAATTATAACAGTTGAAAGAAGAAAATACTATTGATTGTGGTTTTTACGGCTACTGGCAACGGTTCCACAAAAACAAAAAAAAAAAACCGCATGAAGCAGTGAAGCAGTACCTCACGGGTGGTGTGGAAATCAGCTTATAAAAAAAAAAAATAAAAAAAATAAAAAAGGTTTGGAAATAATAATTTTATATAATTATTTAAAATATTTAATTGTTTTATATTTATTTAGAATACAATTTTTGGTTTAAAATATTATCAAATAATATTCAAAATTATTGAAGAAGAATATAAAAAAAATAAAAATGGATATAAGAATTTTACCGAAAAATTAAGGTAAAATATTTAATAAAATTATACAGTATTTAAATATTTGATAACATTTTATTTCATTTTATTATATTTTTTTAGAGTCTGTCTGGACAGCACCTTCCACGTACGCGTGCGCGTACGCGGAGACTCCTCCGCGTACGCGCAAACTTACCTTTTCAAACAAAAATTTGCGCGTACGCGCAACTTAGGTGTTCCGCGTACGCGCAAACTAAATTATCCCGCGTGCGCGCAAACTTAGGTACTCCGCGTGCGCGCAAACTTAGGTGCTCCGCGTGCGCGCAAAAACTTAAGATCTCCGCGTGCGCGCAAAAACTTCCGATCTCCGCGTGCGCGCGAAACTTATGATGTTCCGCGTGCGCGCAAAAACTTCCGATCTCCGCGTGCGCGCAAAACTTATGATGTTCCGCGTGCGCGCAAAAACTTCCGATCTCCGCGTGCGCGCAAAACTTATGATATTCCGCGTGCGCGCAAAAACTTCTGATCTCCGCGTGCGCGCATAACTTCCGATCTCCGCGTGCGCGCAAAACTCTAGATCGCCGCGCGCGCGCAAAAACTTTGATTACGTTGCAATAAATGCATCAATTATTGTCCTTTTAAACATTAAAATTGTGATTAAAAAAACTTCCTAACTCTATGAAATTTATTTTTCACACACGGTGCAGAAAGTTCAAACTTTCTGATTTTTCCCAAACAGGAAGTTTGAACTCCTTGCTTTGAGTTGAAAAAAACATTACACTCGACGCTGGAAAAGTATGAGCTAACCCTTAGCAAACCTTTGACACTCTCGCCTTTGGTTCAGGTTTTGAACACAAATTGTTTGGAAATTAGCTAAAAACCCAAAGAAGTGACCCAAATGTCTAGTCCTAGCGGGTCCTCCTCTCAGGGTTGGATAAGTTTTTTTGGATCATCGATTGCAGAAACTTTGGAAATCGCTTTCTGGTACCGAATGATGAGCAAACCCCATTGCAAGTATCCTCGGTGAAATCAACGATGAATTCATCGGTGAATTCATCGGTGAATTCCTCGCTTTTTGTGGTGAAATCCTCGGTGAATCTTAACAGTGAAATCCTCGGCGAAATCCTCGGCATTACAACGGTTTCGAAAACGAAGGAGTCAAGAAGGACATCTGGTGCACCTGGTGATACGTACGCCTTGAAGATGATTTCCCTAGGAAGTTTCGACTCCAGATGGGTCAGGGCGGACACTGGTGCACCTGGCGATACTTACGCCTTAGAGAGGATTTCCCCAGGAAGTTTCGACTTCGGATGGGTCAGGGCGGACACTTGGTGCCTTTGGTAATACGTACGCCTTGGAGATAATTTCCCCAGGAAGTTTCGACTCCGGAGGCATCAGGGCGAGCACCTGGTGCACCTGGTGATACTTACGCCTTAGAGAGGATTTCCCCAGGAAGTTTTGACTCCGGAGGGATTAGGACGGACACCTGCTGCCCCTGGTGATACGTACGCCTCGGAGATGATTTCCCCAGGAAGTTTCGACTCCGGAGGGATCAGGACGAGCACCTGGTGCACCTGGCGATACTTACGCCTTGGAGATGATTTCCCGAGGAAGTTTCGGCTCCGGAGGAATCAGGGTGAGCACCTGGCGATCCTCACGCCTTGGAGATGATTTCCCCAGGAAGTTTTGACTCCGGAAGGGTCAGGGCGCACACCTGATGTACCTGGCGATACTTACGCCTTAGAGAGGATTTCCCCAGGAAGTTTCGAGTTCGAATGGGTCAGGGCGGACACCTGGTGCCCCTGGTGATACGTACGCCTCGGAGATGATTTCCCCAGGAAATTTCACTCGCAGTTGATGGTGAGATAGTGGATCTTACCTCAGGTAGCACCAGGTCGACTACCAGGTAACCAGATCTGTTAGCTCAGGAAGTTTTACTCGTACTGGACGGTCACAGAGGGCCAAATCGAAGGTCCATTTTCAAAAATTAACATCCCCTAGAATTTTAGGAGTAGAGTAAACATCTGGGAGCAGTTTTCTTCGTTTGGTGGAGTACTTTGAGAAAAAGTCCCGCTTTGTTGTAAAAAATTGTTAAAAACAATTGTTATTGCAAAAAAACTTTTAAAAGTGAACGATGAAGTATATGAAAAAGTCGTCTAAAAACGAGTAGTGCTATTCTCCCGGATTTTTTTACGTCAAGATATTGATTATCAAGCATCTAAGTCGCACAAAATTAGCTGGGTCGTTTTATCATCAGGAACAACCCCAACGAGCTGCAGGCAGGGCGATGAAACGTTACATAAAATTGTAAAATTTAAAAAAAAGGGTTGAAATTCTCTAAGCCCCTAAAACCCTGTGCGCCTGAATTCAACAAAATACTTATTGGCTATCTCCCATGCTCTAATCCCCCAAAACCCTGGGCGCCCGAGCTCAACAAAATACTGATTGGCTACTCCTCAAGCTCTAAGCCCCAAAAACCCTGGGCTCCCGAGTTCAACAAAATACTGACTGCACTGGGAAAAAATTGAAGACGACTCTCCTCACGTGTCGTGCATGGGGATACACGACGCTATGGGCACAGCGAAACCCATATGCGGGAATCACGATCCCCACAGAAACTTTGCGTCAACGACCGATTAGCGTGATGTTTTCATAAATTGTTGAAATAGTGCTATTTTTACTTTAGGACAATCTCAAGACTCGAAAGACTTGTAAAGCACAAGAAGTATCACCAGTGAAATAACATATTTTGGCACATATATAACCGACATAATTAGGATAAGCATCAAATTTTGAGGTTTGACTATGCCAAGATACTCGGTTGCTGAAAATATAAAGGTATACAAACTGCTGCTCGAGGAACGTTTGCGCGTAGGGGATCCCCATGCCCGACACGTGAAGAGAGTCGTCCCCAATTTTTTTCCAGTGTGGCTACCCCCCAAGCTCCAAGCCCCCAAAACGCTGGGCGCCCGAATTCAACAAAAAAACTGATTGGCCCCCAAGCTCTAAGTTCTAAGCCCCAAAAACCCTGGGTGCCCAAGTTAAAAAAAGGTTGTGTCTAGGTACCATCGCCGTGTACCGTACACGGTACACGGTACACGGTAGCTTTTTACTTTAGATCCTATAATTTATTCCAAATAACCCACTTAAGTTTAAAAAAACTACTAGTTTTTACTTTAAATCTAATTACCCATCCTAAATAACCCACTTAAATTCACAGAGTGTCTAAAGTAACTCTTATTTGGTACCGTGTACCGTGCACCGTGCACCGAATACGGTACACGGCGATGGTACCTAGACACTTTCTTAAAAAAAGCGAGGAATTCACCGATGAATTCACCGATGAATTCATCGCTGATTTCACCGAGGATACTTGCAATGGGGTTTGCTCATCATTCGGTACCAGAAAGCGATTTCCAAAGTTTCTGCAATCGATGATCCAAAAAAACTTATCCAACCCTGAGAGGAGGACCCGCTAGGACTAGACATTTGGGTCACTTCTTTGGGTTTTTAGCTAATTTTCAAACAATTTGTGTTCAAAACCTGAGCCAAAGGCGAGAGTGTCAAAGGTTTGCTAAGGGTTAGCTCATACTTTTCCAGCGTCGAGTGTAATGTTTTTTTCAACTCAAAGCAAGGAGTTCAAACTTCCTGTTTGGGAAAAATCAGAAAGTTTGAACTTTCTGCACCGTGTGTGAAAAATAAATTTCATAGAGTTAGGAAGTTTTTTTAATCACAATTTTAATGTTTAGAAGGACAATAATTGATGCATTTATCGCAACTTAATCAAACTTTTTGCGCGCACGCGGAGATCTAGAGTTTTGTGCGCACGCAGAGATCGGAAGTTTTAGCGCGCACGCGTAGATCGGAAGTTTTTGCGCGCACGCGGAGATCTTAAGTTTTTGCGCGCACGCGGGGATCTTAAGTTTTTGCGCGCACGCGGAACATCATAAGTTTTGGGCGCACGCGGAACATCATAAGTTTTGCGCGCACGCGGAACATCATAAGTTTTGGGCGCACGCGGAACATCATAAGTTTTGCGCGCACGCGTAGATCGGAAGTTTTTGCGCGCACGCGAAGATCGGAAGTTTTTGCGCGCACGCGGAGACCTTAAGTTTTTGCGCGCACGCGGAGCACCTAAGTTTGCGCGCACGCGGAGTACCTAAGTTTGCGCGCACGCGGGATAATTTAGTTTGCGCGTACGCGGAACACCTAAGTTGCGCGTACGTGCAAATTTTTGTTTGAAAGGGTAAGTTTGCGCATATGCGGAGGAGTCTCCGCGTACGCGCACGCGTACGCGGAAGGTGCCGTCCAGACAGACTCATTTTTTTATATTTTATTATGTTATTGTGGGGGGTTGGCGAGCGGAGCGAGCAGGGGGGAACCCCCCCCCCTTAGTATATATATATATATTTATATATATATCTTTTTGTACTTCTTTCATTAATTCATTTTCAAAAAAGATTATTATATTTAGCGTATAACTTTTTATTTAGACTCCTATTAAAAAAACCAATCGACGTAAATATTACTTTTTCAAAAGTATTTTTTGAATCTTATATTTACGTTATTTTTGTTCTACTCATCACGTTATAATATGCTCCTCATATTATGAAACTCAAAATTATATCATTTTGCTACAATTTTGCTAATTTTTTGCCTTGCTCCTCACCGATTTTTATGAAAATCTCGCTTTTTCTCAAAGATTACTCATTTTAAACTATTTATAGCAATTGATTGATAAATTTTCCATTAAGACATTACTCAACAAATTTTAAAACAATCATTTTTCTAAATTTTAATAGACCTCCCTTTAGATGAAAACCTATTCGTTATAGAGGTTGTTATAAAATTTTTAAATACTTAAAATAATTTAAAAAAACTAAAACTCCAATGTATTCGAAACAAACAACTAATTCATTACCTACGAGTGCAGAATAGGACATTGTAATTAATACACTAAGTAACTTCAAAGAAAAGATCTAAACCGAAAAATTAGTAGTGAGTTTATTTATTTTTAAGAGTAAGTTATAAGAGCTCGACGAAATTGAGCCTTAAGCTTTAGTTTTGGCTCTATTCACCCAAACTGTTTTTTAAAAATGAGAACCCTTATTTTTGAACCAGGATTCGGAAGAGGCGGAAATATTTTAAATATTTTCTGGGCCTCTCTGAGGTCTTGCAGGGTCAAGTATGATAGCCTTTTCATAAAATGAAGGATATGAAATTTTTTATTCTGTACGTAAATACACTTTATTTGAGCTTTATGAAACTTCGGTCCGATTATTAAAGACAAAACTTAAGTTTTGTTCACTACACGACATTTTAGTTCTAATTGCAAGAGTTCGGAAACCGTTCAATATTTTTTAAGGAAATTTTAGAAAAATAATCTCTTGTAGTTGAGAGCCATGTAACTATTAAAAATAAAAATTAACAGTTTCGAACTCGAAACTTTGGACGAAAAAAAGAGCACACAAGTTTTGAGTTGAAAAAACTATCGGGAAATAAGTTTTCCATTATGTTTCAAAGAATATTCCTCGTTCTCAATGTTTCATAATAATATTCCTAATATGTAAAAAATAATAGTATTTTCCAAAAAGTGGCGGCCACTACCTGGGCCAATCTCAAGCGCTAAGCCGGTTTTTGAACCAAGCCATTCAAATAAGAATCAATCCAAAATCCGAATAATCTTGAATGGCGAGGCCCAAATGAAAAAAAAAAAAAAAAAACTAATAACCCTCATAGCCTTGGAGAGCAAAGTACAATCATTGTCGAAATAAACATACCTATATCTATTAGCGCTATAGTTTAATTATTCAAATAATAATCAAACTAACCACCTTATAAGTATTGACGGTAAGGCTCAAATTAAGTGAAAGAAAATAACGACTCAATCCTGGGTAATAAAACTCAAATGAGATCCAAATGAACAACCTCATAAGTCTGAGTGGTGAGACCAAAACGAAAGCCAAATAAAAACCGGGCTTACATCAAGTCGATACGTATTATCTGCTTCTTTGTTTGAATCTCACCAAAGATTCACCACCTAAAGTGATGAGATTGTTTATTTTGAGCTTACTTGAAACTAACTTCTCAGTACTAAGGAGTTTATTATTTTGTTCTCATTTAGGCCTTACCACCTGAGTTGTGAAGTCATTGGTTTGATTTTTATTTGAGCTTCATCGTCCAAAATTCAATCTTTTGGTTTATGAAAGATTAACTAACAAGGCCTTTGTGTCACCGATTTTAGTGAAACTTTGGGGGGTAGTTTTCTGGTACCGAACGATAAGCAAAACCATCAATTTTTACTCTGAATGAACCTTTTTATTAGTTTCCCATGCAAACATACGCAATTTTTAAAATTTTTAACGTATTTCTAAAAAGTTTGTGTTTGAACCCTATTAAGCAATTATTTCTGTTACGGACGTTACATTTTGTAGCTTTGAAAAGCTGTAAAACGAATAACAATAAAAATGGTGTAAGAAATAGTTCCTAGCAAAATGCATTTAATGTATACAATATTTAAAAATTATACTTTATCTAATTTATGAATTAGATAAGACGCACGAGTCAAAAGTAGCCGTTACGGATGTTATATTTATGAGAATGGTTAGAAAAAAAATTCCGTTAGAGGCGCCACTGGGAAAGGCTCCCTCCTTGGAATGTGTGCTTGTGTCGGTGTGGGCTGTGATCGACTGTTGCTGTAATCAGCTGCTCAGCGAAGCTCACACCGACACACGCACACATTCCAAGGAGGGAGCCTTTCCCAGTGGCGCCTCTAACGGAATTTTTTTTCTAACCATTCTCATACGAGTAACGTCCGTAACGCATATTCTTGAGTCGTGCGTCTTAATATGTACATATAATACACACAACATAATATTTTTGATTAGTATTCATTAAATTGCATCTTATTAGATACCAATTTTGACATCTTATTCATTTCAGTTAATTTTACAGATGTGTGAAGCTTACAATGTACCGTCCGTAACAGAAATAGTAGCTCTATTGCATTAACGGAAATGCAGGACCGCAAAATTTTTCGTTTTTCTATTGACTTAGAGGGAAAAATATTTTCAAACCTTAACTCGAAAAAATTTCAGGTACCTAAGTACTTTTTGCATTTTTTGATTAAAGAATAAATAAATAATTTAGGTTTAAACTTTTCAAATTAGGACTTGAAAATATTTTTCACTTAAAGTTCATAAGGAGACAAAAAATGCGAGGTTTCCTATCTTTGTAAGTGCAATTTTTTTGAAAATTAGATTAATAATGAGGAAAATGCTAAAACTTGCGTTTATTAGCATGACAATTTTGTGACAAATCCCATTTAAAGGAAATATTGATGGTTCCGCTCATCATTCAATACAACAAATCAACCCATGGTATGGTATGGTATTTGTGGGAGGGGTACGCGGTCCCTACCCGGGAACATGCGACCCCAGCACTCAGGTATACACCCATTGTGCTGATTTCCCTGCCTTACTCAATCCCTGTTCAAGGCCACTTCGATGTGGCCTATTGCCGTCGTGATTGCCGACACACTTGCCTCCCTTAGATCCAATGGATCTATAATGGGTCCGCCAAGCGTTCTGGTCCGGAGTGTGGCCCAAGCGGGACATTCACAGAGAAGATGTCCCGTCGTTTCGGCCGATTCTCCGCACCACCTGCAGTTTGAGACATCGCTGAGTCCTATCCTTGATAGGTGATGTCTCACCATCCAGTGGCCCTTAAGCCAGCCGATGATCATCCTGAGTTTTGTTCTGCTAGTCCTTCTCAGGTCTCGCAGCCATGTTTCAGGTGGCTTGTCACCAATGAGGCTCTTTGCCTGCCTCAGCCCCTGGTGATCATTCCATCTTCGGTCAGCTACACCTGTCATCCAGCGTTCCATGGCTTCTTGCATTGAGCAATCGGGCATTCCAACGTTGCATTGGTCCGCCCTGATGCCCAAGGCGCCCCGGTTCGCCAGCCTGTCTGCCTTTTCGTTACCCAGGATCATCGAGTGTCCTGGCACCCATAATAGGGTGACACAGTGGTTCAACGCCATGTCAGTCAGTGCCTCTTTGCAGAGAGCCATTTCCCTCGAGCTTGTGGCCCAGCCCTTGAGCGCCAAAAGCGCCGCTTTGCTGTCGGAGCAAATCGTGACTGGGCATCTCCTGTTAACCTCTCTCAGCGTGGCCCCTGCACACTCCGTGATCGCCCTTACCTCAGCCTGAAAGACTGTGGCAAAGTCGTTAAGGTGTAGCGTTATCTCCCTGGAACAGCCCTGTCTCCAGGCTCCGGCGCCCACGCCTTCCTTTCTTTTCGAGCCATCTGTGAACCAGACAACTCCCTGACCTGTATACTTGTGCCGTCCTCCCTGCCAGTCGGCCCGGCTGCCCGTTTCGACCCTAAACGGCTTGTTGAAACTGATGTTCCTTGCCGTATGATCGAGCTTGGGCAGCTTCTCCAGATTTAGTTCTCTGGTTATCTGCCGGTCTGCCAGGTGGTCAACCTTCGCTTTGCCATCGTAGCGACACACGGCCTTGAAGGCCGCACTTCTAACCACGAGGTCGAGCGGAAGGGTTCCCGTCAGACGTTCCATCGCAACCAGTGGTGTGGTGCTCATGCATCCCGTAAGGCCTCTCAAGACGAGGGCCTGTACGCGATCCAAAATTGACTTGGCGCCCTTTACCGTCGCCACCCGGGGAGCCCATATGACTGCCCCGTGTAGTAGCTTGGGTTTCAACACCGCTGTGTATAGCCAGTGTATCTTTTCGGGCTCCAGTCCCCATGTCCTGCCAAAAGCTCTTCTGCATGCCCAGAAGGACTGAATCACCTTTGCGGAGGTGATATCGAGATGCCTTTTCCAACTGAGTTTGGAGTCGAATGTGACTCCCAGATACTTAATCTCACTGGTCAGGTCTAGTGCCCTTCCCATGAGATGTAGGCCTTTGACAGGGCCCACCTTGTATCTGGTTGTAAAGCACGTGACTCCAACTTTGCTCGGGTTCACCGTCAAGTGGACCCCCTTACACCATTTTTCGACGATTCCCAGTGCTAGTTGCATTAGGCCCGTCACCACATCCAGATCGTCGGCCCTAACGAGAATGAAGACGTCGTCAGCATATGCCAAGGCAAAAATGCCGGCTTCATCCAACAATCTCAGTAGGGTATCGACTACCAGGCACCACATAGTGGGAGACAAAACTCCCCCCTGTAGGCATCCCTTACCGATTCTACCCTTGTGGATACGGTCACCCCATGTGGCCAGCAGGCTCCTGGTGCTTAACATGTGGCACATCCATCTCACCAGGGTGGGCGGAATGGCATGATTCTCTGCACCCTTGCGGATGCTATCCACCCGGGTGTGATTGAATGCGCCTTCGATGTCAAGCAGGGCTGCTAGTACATAACCTTCATTCTTCATCCCGTTTCTGATCCAGGATTCCGCCTCTATAAGAGCTGTATCTACAGACTTCCCTGCCTGGTAGGCATGCTGTCTGCAGTGCAGCGGTCTGTCGACCAAAGACGTCTCCTTGAGATACCTATCCACGAGCCTTTCAAGTGCTTTCAGTACGAAGGACGACAGACATATAGGTCTGTGGTCCTTCGCGCTGGTAACCACTCTGCCGCGCTTCGGTATAAATACCACTTTCAGCGTCCTCCAGCAGGTCAGGACATATCCCAGGGCCAAGCACGCCCTAAAGAGTTTGACCAGAGGGCTTAACAGTACCTCCAGCCCTTTTTGTATGAGGGCCGGGAAGTTCCGTCCGGTCCGGCAGCTTTGAACGGGTCAAAGGTGCCGATTGTCCATCTGACTCTCTCTGGAGTCGTTATGGTCCTGGCCAGTTCCCAGTCCTGTCTGCCGGCTGTCGCTTCTTGCGTGCCTTGGTGTACTTCGCCTTCCCTGAAGTCGGGGAAGTGGGTCTCCAGTAGTGCGTTGAGGCAGTCCGCACCATTTTCGGCCCATTGCCCCGAGTTCAGCTTCATTACACCTGGCGTCTGGTTTGGGCCACTGCGCAGAATGCGACTGAGCCTGGATGTCGCTGCGACATCCTTTTGCTCTGTGCAGTAGTTCTGCCAGCCCAGAGTGGGCGCCCTCTCCAGCTCCTTCTTGTATAGTCGATAGGCATCTTCGTCCTCCCTCTGTTTAGTCTTGTACGACCTGTTGTAGAGTCTCCTTACTTCCTTCCTCAAGGCTGTAAGTTCGGGTGTCCACCACGGACATCCCTGACTCTTACCTCTCTTACTAACCCGGCAGTTGTTCTCGAAAGCCGTCACCAGAGTCTCCTGCAGGGACTCTGCGCAGTGTTCGATCTCCACCGGGGTGCCGTATCTCCCAGGAAAATTGGAAATTCTCCTGGCAAGATCGGCCCTGTAACCTTCCCAGTTTGTGTTTCTGGGATTTCTCCAGTAAGGCCTATCGGTAGTTCTGCCCACCAACGAAAAGGTGATGTGTTCGTGGTCTGACATGGAGGGCTCGTCCGAGACTCTCCAGTCCCCCACGGACGCCGCCAGATCGATCGTGGCCAGAGTGATATCGATGACCTCCTCACGCCTTATATCCCGAAAGGTTGGCTTGCCACCTTTATTCAGGATCTCCAAATTGGTACCCGCCAGGAAGCTCAAAAGTGCGTCCCCTCTGTTATTGCAGTCCGAGCTGCCCCACACCGTGTGATGTGAGTTGGCGTCGCACGCAAGTAAGAGGTCCAAGCCTCAAGTTCGCAGGTCCTGACAAGATCCCTAACCCTTTGTGGGGGTGGATCCTCCTCATCGTATGGAAAATAGGCCGAGGCAACTACGAGTTGCCTTTCAGTGCCTTTCTCCTCCTTGTATTTCACGGTCGCTGTCGCAATGTCTCTGTCACAGAAGGATCCCCAGGCTTCAGCAGCAAGCCCTTTAATTATCAGGGCTGCCCTGGCTGAGTCTCCGTTCCAACTGAAACGGTTGCCGCAACCGTTTAGACCTGTGATTTTACCCGCCCTTATCCAGGGTTCCTGAATAAAGGCTATGCCTGTATGCACCTCTGCCATGCGTTTGACTAAGACAGCCGAAGCGCTTTTGCAATGGTGCAAGTTGATCTGGGTGCACGAAATAGTGGACGTTGCCATACTGGCAGGCCCTGGGTTTCGTCCACCCCGACCCAGCCTCCTTGAGCTCGCCATGGGGCGAAGTTAGGAGCTAGCCTTTGGGTGTGGGGGTAGGGGTAGGATTGTGCTTAGCGCTTCTCCCACCCCTAGTTCCCTCCCATCTTCTCCCTTGTCACCTTTACCTTTGTCAGAGACAAGGACGGCGTGGGCCCTGCCACCCCCACAGAAGGGTCGGTAGTTCAGGGCCTTTAGGGCCTCCACCTCCGACTCCTCCACGGTGATGTTTAGCAGAGTCTTTACCGGTTGTCTCTCCTTTGCAGGGATCGCCTTATTGCTTACGAGGTTCCAGGACTCCACCTTGAGAGTGGGATTCTGTCGCCTCAAGCGTGTGAGTGCGGTCTGGGGAACAATGTTCCCCGGAACGTACAAGGCGATCCTTTTTACCTTTAGGAGATCGCCCTGCTCAACGACGGTGAGCTTGGCGTTCTCCCATGGGCTCCATTTAGGAACCTTCGCCTTTAACCACTCCACGTCGCCCTGGGTGTTGCAGTCGTACACTAGTGCACCCCGCGTCTCCCAGTTGGCCAAAAACTGTGGGAAGTGGCCCTCCTCAGTATGGTCGATTTCTGCTTCAAGAGCAGATCTGACCAGATCGACCTGTTCTTGGGTGAGTCGTGTGATGGGGTAGCCTTCAGGAACTATGGCCCACCGAAGCTTGGTAGCCACTGCTCGACTGTAGCACGCCCCATCTTCTTTCTTTTCCCTGGCCGAGCGCTTGATTTCCCTGGGTGTCGAGCCTTCGGAGTGGGTCCTCTTCGCAGCCGGTGTCGACTGAAAAGTGGTCCCCTCCTGCTCCCCACCCTTCTTCTGGGTCCTCCTCTCCTGGCCAGTTCTACGCCTCACCCTTTTCTTCTTCTTTTTACCTTCGATCGAGGTGCCCCCTGCCCCTTTTGAGGCGAGGTCCCTCGGTCGAGTTTCCTTGTTGTAGGTGGTAGTATCACCGTCCTTATCCGTGGATGAGGTGGTGTCCCGCCCGTTGTTACCAGCCACCTTGTGCCCGGTATCCCCAGCCCCCTTGAGGGCGGAGTCCCGTAGCGGTCCGGTGACTATGGCCTTTCGTGGGTCGGTATCCCCAGCCCCCGTGGGGGCGGAGTCCCGTGCCTCAACTTCCATGGGGGTGGGAACCCCCTTAACCTCTTGTGGTGGCGCTTTTTGCGTACTTTCTTTTTTTCCTTCCGTATCCATTTTGTTTTTTATATAGAGCGGGTGTATCGTGTTGTGGTCAGTTTCAGGTGTCTCCCGTTAGCTTGCCCTTCCGACGTGGGTGATGTTCGAGGGTCTGTTTGACTCGGTGGCCCCGGAGGTTCCCCCCCTCCTCAGTGGTGCGGTCCCAGTCCGGTCACCATCCGGCAGCATCACTGCACCAGGGATTTTACGATGGCTGGTGGGGCAGCCAGGCGGTCTGGTTAGTGACCTACCCGGGCCCCTGTACTATCCATCGGCCCAGGCGCGCCAGTCCCAGTTTGACCTCTGTACCCTCCTCGTCTCGCTAACCCTCGAACTCTTCACTCCCATCTTCTGGGGTCGCAAACCGGGGGGGGCACCCTACGCTGCAGTGTATGTGTGTAAGTGTGAGTGTATGTGTGTATGTGTATCACATCCTGTCTACCGCGTTAACAGGATGTGAGGTGTGTATACCCAGCCAGACCACCACCCTGGATGGGGGGGCTGTTTGTTGGTCGCCAGCTTTCCTGCGAGCGAGGGGGGCGAAGACCGGGACTTAACCTGCCCTACATTCACCAGGACGAACCCTTCTCGGGTTGCCTATCACTCATTCCTCGGTCCCCCGTTTATAGGGGGCCTTCCATACGCCTGGACATCCCGTTTATAGGGAGCCACAACATTCATGCAGTCTCGCCCCTCCCGCTGTCAGTCGGCCGACTAAGCCTCCCCACCAGGCTGTCGAGGTCATGCCCCCGACAGCACGCGACAAGGTCCTACAGCCCCCAGGGGAGGAAATCAACCCATAAAGTTTTATTAAAATCGGTGACACAAAGGTCTGGTCATCTACTTGTAAGTTTTTTGAAATAAATAGATCATATTCATCTTTTTGATCATCTTTGTTTTGAATTGAAAAAGTATTAACAAAAAAATCTGTTTTTTATTTATTTGTTTTTTTTAATTATCGATACCTCCATTTATATAATTTTTTAAAAATTTATTTATTTTTTTTCTACAAATCTTTTAATTTTATATTTATGATTAAAATTAGGAAGCGAGCGTTGGGTTATCCCCCTAGTATATATATATACTAGGGGGGGGGGGGTATCCCCTGCTCGCTTCGCTCGCCAGTCCCCCAGAATTTTAATTTTTTAATTATTTTTAAATGGGAATTCTGTTAACAGGAGTATTTTAATAGGAAAAGTGCCTTTGTATTGTTGTCACAATAATAACGAGATGTAGTTAGTTATCTATCAATTCTTTATTGCACAATATTTCAAGGGCATTGTCCTCCTCTTCAGGTATCTAAATAATATTATAATAATTTTAAAAAACATAATACATACTATATTCTAATAATTTTTTACAAGTTATAAGTTTTTTACTTAAATTATATCAAAATAGTTTTGTGTAGAATATTAATTAAGAAAATTAAACTTTGATGTTACAACCATCCTCTTTCAATTAGGGTTGTCATTAATGTTGTAAATCAACTTTGTATTGCCTAGGAGTAAATTAGTAGGAAAAGTCATTTTTTATTGATGATCCAGTCCCAATAATAACGAGATGTAGTTAGTTATCTATCCATTCTTATTGCACAACGTTTCAATGGCAATACCCTGCTCTTCAGGTATCTAAATAATATAATAATTATTTTAAAAAACATAATACATATTATATGACATAATATAATACATATAACATACACATACTATATAACATAATACAAACCTTCATGTTATAATCTGCCTCTTTCAATCAGGGTTGTAATTAATGTTGTAAATCAACTTTGTATTGTCTAGGAGTATATTAGTAGGAAAAGTGACTTTGTATTGATTATCCAGGTACAATAATAACAAGATTTAGGTAGTTGTCTATTAATTCCTATTGCGTAACGTTTCAAGGGTAATGCAATCCTCTTCAAGTGTCTCAATAATATTATAATAATTTTATAAATTAAATACATACTATATGCTAATAATTTCTTACAAGTTAAAAGTTCTTTACATAAGTATAGTATATCAAAATAGTGTGTAGAACATTCATTAAGAAAATCAAACATTAATATCACAATTATCTTTCTGAATCAGGGTTTTAATAAAGTATTTGAAGTTAAAATTTTATTTTAACTTAAAATAATTATTATTTATTAAAAAAAAAAAAAAAAAAAAAAACATTTTCTCTCTGTGTTTAAAGGGCTTGAGACCTTCTATGGCCATATTAAAAATGTTTTTATTTTTAATTTATTTTGAAAGAAGAGGAATTTATTAATAAGCAGAAAAATTATATAATAATGGAATATATATTTAAATGGGAAATGAATAATTAATATTAGGAAGTTAGGAAGTTTTTATTATACACTGGTAATAATTGTAAGGAAGAAGAACTTTTCATAATGGATGTACTGTATTGAATTCAATTGTTTTTTATTTTTCTTAAACATTATAAATATTTTTCGAAAAATCATTAATTAAATTACAATTTATGTAAATGACAAACTTATGTATCATTATCTTTTATGCAGTTTGATTGAATCTATCCGATTTATAGTTTTTGATGATATTGAAGATTAATCAACTCTGTCAATCTTGTTTTTTATAATTGTCAAACTGACAAATATTTATCTTCACTAATTGTTTTGAATTATATAAAATATATATAAAAGGACCCCGCAATAATCAAATGGAAATTGGGTTTCCGTCAAATCTTCTGAATTTTTGATATGATGTCGCCCTTACCATCCTGAACAAAAGTTCCCATGGGCACAAGTCCCCAAATTGAAAATTTTGGCCGCTAGAGGCCTCCGCGTCTACGTAAATCGCGCATGTAACGTAATAAAAAACTAAAAAAAAAAAACTTAGTCTCACTAACATTATATAATTTTTTTTACCTTTCATGAGATGCTGCTTTTTAAAAACAAGTTATCATCAGGTTATCACCTTGAGGTGCGGTCTAACCTCAAAAAATTGCAAAGAATTAAAAAAAAAACGTCCGTATTGAAGAATTAGGTGTTGGAAGTTGACTTGTTTTAATAATTTTCGATACTTTTTTAAATAATTCAATCAAATGAATCACGGGTTTTTGCTGAGTTTGTTTTGTACTATCCCTAACCTAAAAAAAATGACCAAAATATTTTTAAAAATAGTTTTTTTACGTCAGGTTTTTTTGATATTGTGACAAGGGTTCTTTATAAGAGCAAATGATAACACAATATTTTTCTATTATATGAACATTTATTCAAAAAGTTCCCAAACCCCGTACACTAATCCTAAAGCCCAATCGGGCTTTGACGGCGAGTAGGTTTTTTTAACCTACTACCGTGAAAGCCTGCAGGGCTTTATATACATTGAATTTCGATTTTAGGTTAGGACGATCACGAGAAAAACAATATTAGGATGATTATTTTTTTTAAACCATATAGCCTACGCATAGCCGGTGATTCTCATGAGTAATTTAAAAAAAAAATCATCACGAAATATGGTCGCATTATAAAGTTATCAACGTTTCAATTTTTCAACTCCCCAAATTCTCTTCGCTCAAGATTCAGGCGATTTCCGATTTCAGTGTCGAGCATCCGGTCTCTCTGCAGCATGCTGCCTTGCAAGACGCTGCAGCCGAAACCGGATGTTACGGACTCTCTGTCTCACTCTTGCAGCCTGCTGCTGGCCTGCTGCAGCAAGCTGCGAGAAGCCTGCGCAGGCGAGGTGCGCGGACGCAAGAGGCCCAGCCTGGGCCGCCCGCCGCCCAGGGCATGACAACAGCTGATCAGCTCGAGCTGCTGCAGAAGACAGCGCTCATTATTGTATGATTTAAAAAATTAAGTAATTAGAAAAGTAGTCAAATATATAGTGGCATCACGCTAAATTCATAATTAGCATAGTTTAATTAATAATTATTATTTCTATAATTATTGGTTAGTAATTATAGAAATATTTGACTTTAATTTTTTAAAACAAAATATTGAAAGTCGACGGTTGTCCTATGATATCATCTATAAGTTATTCTAATTTTTGTGTAAGCTGTGAGTTAAAATTGTGAAATATTCTGTTGCAGCTTTGAAAGTTTATTGGCCCTCATTAAAATTGAAGTTTTTTCTGAATGTGTGTGAGTGAATGATTTTTCTCTTGATGTGAAGTGTATGAATATTTTGTATAAACAGTTTTAAGTTGAATGCACTTATTTACTATCAAAGCAAATCTTTTAAATTATTAATGTCAATAAACCAATATGGGAAGTTAGTTTAGCAGCCAAAAGTAAAATTTAACTTGATTGTCAGAAAGGTTCATATTGGAAGTGTGTTTGTGATAATAAAATTTATCAATGCAAGTGTAGCGATTCAGAGTAAACATTTCAATGATGATTCTTCAGAACTACTTCACTTTCTTTGGGGTTGTCAAAGAGGTTTCCATATGCTGACTCTCAACTAATACACTCATAAAGATTAAATTTTTTTAATTACCTTTTGAAGAATTTAACTGAAATAAACTTTTTCAGTTTAATAGTAATTTAAAAATGTTGCAGTGGTTCATGCTTTTTTATCAAGTTAGCTGTTATAATTCATCCAACGTACAGCAAGTTTAAGTTCAGGAGATGTCAATAACCGTGATCAGTTAAAGTTAAATAAATATATATGTATATATATACATCATTTAAATCATCATTGGAACTTAGATTCTGAGTCAATACGCTAGCACTGATAAGTTTTATTCTTCTCAGTTTATTTTCCAAGATGAATGTCTGACTATTAAGTTTAATTTATATGTATATAATATAGATGCTAACTCCCTGTGATTGGTCATTGACATTGGCTGCATTTAAATGAGATGGTAATTAATGTCTCATGGGGTTATTGGAATTGTTAGACAAGTACACACATGTTGCAAAAATTTTTAATATAACAAATTTTATCACCAAAAAATTTTATCGGTTCAGACCCTGCAAATTGAAAATAATTAAATAAATACTTTAATTTGTTGTTTGCATAAAAATGACCAAGGTATTGACTGCATAACGCTGTACAAGCCAATATCTAAAGATAAAGATAAAATTATAAAAAAAATAGATGACACAAAATTATTTATAACTTTTTCATAAAACTGACTGAATTTACATTTTTAGTTGATAATAAATGTAGTGGTGTGGTACCAACTTTTGATGTTATTTGAATTAAATGCGATAGTGATCAATGTCTCATGGGGTTATTCAAATTGTCAGACAAGTAAATACATTTAAATCATCACTGGAATTCATAAATTCTGAGTCAATACACTAACACGGATAAGGTTTATTGTTCTCAGTTTATTTTCCAAGATGAATTTGTCTGACTATCAAGTTTAATTTTAGTTTCATCCGCTATATACCAACTCCCTGTACTTGGTCATTGATATTAGCTGCATTTAAATGTGATGTTGATCAATGTCTTATGGGGTTATTCAAATTGTCAGAAATGTTGCAAAAATTGTAAATATAATAAATTTTATCACCAAAAATTTTATCGGTACAGTATCTGTTATAACTACAGATTGCAATATTTTTGTGAAACCTTCAAATTGTGTGGGATTTAAGTCAGTTTAGTCATAGTGATGTGTTTTAAGTTTTTTTTTTTTTTTTTTTTTTTTTTTTTTTTTTTTTTTTTACAAATAGATAAAATTTTGAATAAAACTATTACGCTTCAAGCCTGAAAAGTTAAGATTTAGAGTAAGTAAAATGATGAAAAAAATATAAAACAATCTAGTAAGATCAGAGATTTGAAAAAATATTTTTGACTGCGTGATAAAAAAAAAAAAAACATCTCAAAAAATTCATTTAAGCATAGTTTGGTTCTTACGCCAAAACTCCTTTTGCAGAGCAATAACAACACATAACTAAGAAAAAAAATCTTTTCAATTTATTTTACCCTCATTTTAATTGAGAACTGAAAAATAAAAAATTAAATAATCAAAATAAACTTAAGTTAATAATTATTAAATAGTTTAAAAATAAAAAATTAATAATTAGTAAAATATCATTTTTTTTTTTTTTTTTTTTTAAAGCTTGGAGATAAATAAAATTAAAAAAAAAAAAAAAAAAAAATTTAAAAATGTAAAATACCAACGGTGAGTTGAGTTTTTACTGTATAGTTGCTATAACAGAATTATCAAAATAAAAATTTTTTTTTTATACTTTATGTTTAAAAATCAGTAAAAAAGTATACAAGAAAATTAATTCATTTTAATTGTCCTTCAATATCGATAAAATCATTCATCTCAACGGAGTCATAAGTTGTTTGTTCTAGTCAGGAATCAATTGGTAAATTTTACCAATTTTATTTAGTTTCACCTTATATCCAAGCGAAAGAAATGAAATCTTTAAAAAGAAAGACCTTTAAAAAGGTAAGAATTTACGGCGAGTGGTTTTTTTGGACAGAACTAAAACAAAAGTATATATGTTGTTACTTCCAGATCTATGTTAATATTAATCAATTTATCCCGAAAGATAGGAACAGATGAATAAAATATAAAAAAAAAAAAAACCATCTTTCAGTATAGTTACAGTGAATTCTGTTTATTTTATTTTTTAACTTTTATTTTATAAATTAATTCGAGTATCTACTCTGATTTTGATATTATGTTTTCGGGGATACGAACAGATACATGAAATGAAATCTAAAATAATTTTCCGGACGAGTTTTTAATAAATTTTTTTCAGTTTTATTTCATTAAGAATTTTTACTCAAATTATTAAAAATTCCTATTCTGATTCTGCTGATATTTTTTTGGAATATGAACAGATGAAAGGGATGAAATCAAAGAATCATCTTCCGGACGAGTTTTAAGTAAATTTTTCTTTACTTTTTACGCATCTTATTTTTTTTCATTTTTTTTTTTTTTTTTTTTTTAAACTTGAATTTGATTATTTTTTGGTAAAAGTTTACTATCAATTTATTCAATTTAGGTGTCGTTCAAAATCGATAAAATAATTCGGACTCGACGGAGCCGCAGATTAACGATTAACAGTCGACCAAATTCATGCACCACCTAAAAGCAGAAGCTGTATTAAACTAAAAATAAAAAGACTTAGAAATCTAAGAACTTTTTTTTTTTTAATTGTTCCTTTGAAAAGTAATATTATTCTAATCAATAAATCTGCGGCTCCGTCGAGTCCGAATTATTTTATCAATATTGAACGACACCTAAATTGAATAAATTGATAGTAAACTTTTACCAAAAAATAATCAAATTCAAGTTTAAAAAAAAAAAAAAAAAAAAATGAAAAAAATAAGATGCGTAAAAAGTAAAGAAAAATTTACTTAAAACTCGTCCGGAAGATGATTCTTTGATTTCATCCCTTTCATCTGTTCATATTCCAAAAAAATATCAGCAGAATCAGAATAGGAATTTTTAATAATTTGAGTAAAAATTCTTAATGAAATAAAACTGAAAAAAATTTATTAAAAACTCGTCCGGAAAATTATTTTAGATTTCATTTCATTTATCTGTTCGTATCCCCGAAAACATAATATCAAAATCAGAGTAGATACTCGAATTAATTTATAAAATAAAAGTTAAAAAATAAAATAAACAGAATTCACTGTAACTATACTGAAAGATGGTTTTTTTTTTTTTTATATTTTATTCATCTGTTCCTATCTTTCGGGATAAATTGATTAATATTAACATAGATCTGGAAGTAACAACATATATACTTTTGTTTTAGTTCTGTCCAAAAAAACCACTCGCCGTAAATTCTTACCTTTTTAAAGGTCTTTCTTTTTAAAGATTTCATTTCTTTCGCTTGGATATAAGGTGAAACTAAATAAAATTGGTAAAATTTACCAATTGATTCCTGACTAGAACAAACAACTTATGACTCCGTTGAGATGAATGATTTTATCGATATTGAAGGACAATTAAAATGAATTAATTTTCTTGTATACTTTTTTACTGATTTTTAAACATAAATTTATTTTAACACACAGAATTCAATTAAAGATCTCAACAAAAGCTTACTAGGTAATTAAAATGGCGTATTGGGAAATCTACGCCCAAAATCGAACTTAAAAAAAAATATTAGAACACGTGGCTGAATGACTTAATAGCTAGTTGTCAAAACTTACAAATAATTAATCCCTGAACTTCGGGACAATGAAAATCACGATATATGGCGAACTGTCCTCGTCGGTGCGGCTCGGCCAAGCAGGCTGCAACGTGCAGGCGGCGGTGTCGACTATCCGGACGACGACTCAGCTCAGCTCTCTAAAATAATTCTTTCTTCTACTTCTTTTACTTTTCTTTCTTCTTCTTGACTTTTTCTTCTTTTTTTTTTTTTTTTACACGTCCATCCGTTCTCACTCTCTGCTCTCTCGATATCAATAATTGTTTTTCTAAATTACCAAGCAACGCAAAACAAAATTAACTAAAACAAAATCGACGATCGCTCTCCCGCTCGTGGCTAGATTAATACCGGTCGATGTGCGCGCACATCTGCATGCTCTCTCTCTCTCTCATTCACGCGCACCTACAATACTTGGTTTTGCTGCCGCTACAGCATCACATGTAAAGTCTGCTTTAATTCTTCTTCTCTCTTGCTTTTATTTTCTTTCTTCTTTCTCGGCTGATTGTTGTACTGGTTCTCTCGTCTTATCTTCTTGGCTGATTTTTGATTTTCTCGATGATCATGGAAAAGAGAAATACGAAAAGAATTACTCTCCCTCATATAAAATTAGTAATTAATTGAAAATGAAGGAGAGATTTTCTTTATACATTTTTCTTTCCAAAAACTTCGTCACAAACCCCTCCCCTAGACCGAGAAATTTTCCCAAAATATCTCGTCTACCTACTGAAAATCTCTCTCCTTCATTTTCCAAATAAAAAAAAAAAAATTTTTACACTTACAAAATTTATTTTCCCTCTTCTTCTTTCATCTACTTCTTCTTTAAGTAAACCGCTCTCAAAATCGCCTAACTCGTTTCCTCGTCTACTTCTTGGAGTTCACGTAACAGTTGAAGATCTTGACTCTCGCGTTCTTGAATTTCTTCGTCCTCGACAACGACATTTTGCTGAACAGATCTATTACCTAATCTTGACTGAATCCCCCCTCTTGACTGACGTGACTGTTGACTTGATCTCGACTGAGTTTGACCATACCTTGACTGATTGTGAATTTTACTTGACTGAGTTGGAACATGATTTGACTGACTTTGACCATAACTTGACTGGCTTTGACCATTTCTGTTTCCTAATCTTGATTGTATATTTCCTGGCTGACATTGAATCGATCTGACTTGATTGGAAGGATTTTGAGACTGGGCTCCAACTGGAAGTGGGAATCGATAGGTCAAATCCCAAGTTTCATCTCGCGGATTTTCAACTTGACGACGGGCTTCATTTTGACATGACGTACTCATGGACGATAAATACGCCTTCTTGCATCTTTCACATGTACTAACCACTCTATCCAATCTACCACAATTTGTACAATACTTGTTTTTCTTTGACTGAGGACAATTTATTGCACAATGTCCTTGGCCCCAGCAGTTGAAACAACTTCGTGGTGGTGGGTCCAACAACGGGTTCGTACAAATTTCCTCCACATTCTGATAGTTCACTCCCCCCGTCTTAACTTTATAAGGATTTGAAGTAATAGAGTTCTTGTTCTCTACCTCTCTATCAATTCTTCTTTCTGGCTGATGCGTTTCTCTTGGTTGTGGCTGATGATGGATGGCAACTGGTGACGGTGATCTTGAACTTAAATTTGGCGAAAAATAATCATCGACAGTGAATTGATAATTCGGATTTCTTTTCTTTATTTTTTTATTATTTTTTTTTTCTTTCTTGGCTGAATTTTGACTTAACTCGGCTGACGCAACACGAACTTCTTCTTGAGGTCCAGTTACCCGCTCACTTAAATATCTAGGCCTAACAGGTGGTTGGTACGTTGGTACTTCTGGCTCATTGTCCCAATTTTCCTCCAAATTGCTCACCGTGTTTTCAATTGTTTGGACGGGTAATAAATTGTCTTGAGCGAAAGTTTTCCTTTCCATTGGACTCACGCTACCAATTTTTTTTTTTGTTTTCTATGTCCTGAATTAACTTTTCTCTCATTTCTACTTCATTTTCTTCAATATCTTCCAACTTTCCATTGGTACCAATCCTGTTTATCCCCTCAAAAGAACTTGATACAGCTGCAACAGTCGAATTTACACTCATGTCTTCGTCCGTGTCGCAATTTATACAGTCTTCATCGTCCTCTTCTTCCTCCAACACTTCTACTTGACCCGCTCTCATTCTTCTTGCCCTTGTTTCTAGAATTTGTTGTTCAATGTTCGTAATTGGTCTCATTTCTTCACTTGGCTGACCCGGTGGTAAAATCAAAAGATCGGACTGACTTGACGACTCTAAACTCCCTGACTCCATCTGATCAGAAATATCCATTGAAAAGTCAATTAAATCTTTCTCCATTTACCTTAAACAAAAAAAATATATCCAAGTGATTAGTTACAATGTAAATAATTAAATAATTTATATTTATTCATTAAGTTTACAATTTCTAGGTGGAATGTAACGTTTCAAGTCTGACACATGTACCTTTTGATTTTTTCTTTTCAATCCCCTTTTTCCTAAAATATATACTACAGGTGATTTAACCTCTATTATTTCATAAGGACTCTCATATTTTGGAGCTAACTTGGCTGAAAATTTTTTCGATGCATCAGATAAAACGTGAACTTTCCTCATCACTTTATCCCCCACCATAAATAATATTTCCTTTCTACCCTTATTATAATATTTAACTTGTCTTTCCCTTGCAGTTTCAATATGTTTTATTACTGGATCCCTCAAAAAATCTAACCTTTTTAATCGATCTTTCCATAATTCTGGATCTAATTTCTTAACTGGCTTATTTCCCTCAACTTCACGTCTTAGACTCTTAACTGGTCTAGGATTTCTACCAAAGTTAAGAAAAGCTGGGCTTACTTTAGTACTCGACTGAACTGCAGTATTAACCGCATGTCTAAATTCATGAACATGAACATCCCATTCCCTGTGATCATTTTCAACAAAAGCAGAAATCATAGGCTTCAGGGTTCTATTTGAACGTTCAGTTGGATTTGATTGAGCATGATATGGCGGTGTAAAAACCTGGCTTACCCCATACAATTCTAAAACTTCCTCAAATAATTTATTATCAAATTCCTTCCCGTTATCCGTTACAACATAATTTGGTGTTTCCCAACGAAATAAAATTAATTCCTCAAACGCTCGAGAAATTGATTTAGCATTAGCTTTTCTTAATGGCTTAACTTCAATCCAACGAGTAAATAAATCTTGAAACACGATCAAAAATCTATTCTGACTCTTACTTGGTGGAAACTCCATCAAATCCATCGAGACAACCACCCATGGCATTTCCACAATCCAACTACCCATCAAACCCTGTCTACCTGTCTGACGCGATTTATGTCTTTGACACGATTCACATGACTCAACGTATGCCACCACATCATGGTACATCCCTTTCCAATAATATTCACGAGCTATCCTATCATAAGTTTTATCAATTCCAAAATGACCAGCTGACGGTAAACAATGCGCATCGTATAAAATTCTCTATTTTAAATCACTCGGAACTACTAATTTCCAACTTTCTTCTCTGAAAGTTACTGGATCTAACAATTGATTAGTTTTATGTCTATATAATTTCTCGTCTTCAATTTTCCATAAAGGAAATTTATCAGGCTTATTTGCTACGTCTGAAATTAACTTTAAATAACTTTGATCTTTTACTTCACTAAACGCGGCTAACTCCTCATAATCTCCGGCAAACAATCTCGACAAAGCATCTGGAAAATGATTCAAAGCTCCCTTACGATATTCAATTTCAAAATCCCATTATTGTAATCCTATTGCCCACCTGGCTAACCTATTTGTTGGATTTTTCAAACTTCTTAACCATAACAAGGCTGAATGATCTGTCACAACTTTAAACTTATACCCCTCCACATACGGTCTGAATTTCTTAATCGACCAAACTGCTGCGTAACACTCTTTCTCAGTAATAGTCCAATTTCTTTGAGATGTATCTAAAGTTTTGCTAATATAAACAATTGGATGCTCAAAACCCTCATCATCTTCCTGGGTTAAGACTGACCCCACTGCCCCATAACTAGCATCGCATTGTACTTTGAATAATTTTGAAAAATCAGGTCTGGCTAACACAGGAGGTGAAGTTAAGGCTTTAATAAAGAAATCAAAAGCTTCCTGCTGTTCATTGCCCCATTCCCAAGGCTGACTTTTTTTAATAAACGATTTAAAGGAATAGCATGCTCAGCCGCATTTTTTATAAAACGAGAATACCAACCCAGAGACCCCAGAAAACTCCGGACCTCATCTTTATTTTTTGGTGGCCTCGTTTCAAGAAGAGGAGCTATCCTATCAGGATCTGGTCTAAGACCATCCTTGTCTAATAAAAATCCCAAATAAGTTACACTACTACGGCAAAAATGACATTTATCCCTATTAACCTTTAACCCTGCTCCGATTAATTTTTCCAAAACAAATTGCAACCACTTTAAGTGAGTTTCGAAATCCTCTGTCACAATTATAATATCATCAAGATATACAAAAATTACTGGCGCGTAATTACCAAAAAGCTTGTTAATCAATCGTTGAAAAGTTCGCGGAGCATTAGTTAAACCGAAAGGCATAAAATTAAAGTGCCACAACCCATAATTTGAAATTGAGAAAGCGGTAAACCGTTTACTGGATTTTTCCATGGGAATTTGAAAATCAGCTGACTTTAAATCTATCGTAGTAATAAAATGTGCATTTCTTAACCTGTCTAAAATTGAATCCATGTTGGGAATCGGATGCTCATCCTTCTTAGTAATTTTATTAATGTCTCTAAAATCTATACAGAATCTAAACGTCCCATCAGGCTTACGTACCATTACCGGGGCACTACTATAATCACTGGCTGAATCTTCTATAATCCCTTCCCTCTTGAACTTATTCACCTCTTCCATCATCAACTCCTCCATTCGCGGAGACATACGTCTTGGCCTATGTCTGATAGGAGTAGAGTTTAATAATTCAATATGGTGTTCGGTTAAATTAGTCGCTCCTGGTTTATCAGAAACTTTCGACAAAATATCATCTACTAATTTATCTACTCTGGCTCTATCATCAGAATTTATTTCAGCAAGTGCGGCACACTCGGCATTAAAAATCACTTCGTCCTTATCACCATTACCCGAAAATTTACGCCACTCTTTCTCCTGAATTCGCCATAAACCTCTACCTAACCTAACATCTACGTCAAAAGAAATGCAAAAATCCATTCCCAAAATGATATCATAGTCAAAATTTAAAACAGTTCGAAACAATACAGGTTTCACTACACCCTCTACTTCTAACATAATTTTAAGTATACCGTGCGTCCGACTAATTACCCCCGTTGCTGTTCTCATAACAGAATCACAAGGCTTTAACCAATCCCGAAATTTTTCCACCACCTTTTGTCCTACCAAAGAATTAGTTGCCCCCGGATCCAACAAAGTTTGAAATTTTATTCCCCCCAAAATTATATTTAGAAAATTCCTATTATCCGTACTCAAACCTACTACCTTCTTTCCCTCTTTATCCATACTTCCATTTATTCCATCCTTCAATTTACATTTAATCAATTTATTAAGGCTATCAATTTCACTCTGTTCCACCATTTCGTCATTAGAATTCTTATCGAATTTACTAAAATTTTCTGCTTCACAATTGACTTTATATTCTACTATTACTTCATTACTTTCATTACTATTATTTTCTACTTTACTCTGATTAACATTTTCATAGTCACTTTTTCTATTACATTCTATTTTATCCTTACTATTTCCACTATTACTACTATTATCAAAACTTTCTCCTTACTATTATTAAAAATCTCACAAAAATCTTTCACCTTATTCTTACTATCTGTCTTACTAACTTCCCCCAAGGGAACAATAGGATCCGGCCATAAACAGCTATTACACTTATTCTGGTCTGACTGTAATTGCAAGCTTGGTCTAAAATCAAAATTCAATTTCTCTTCTGAATCAGCTTCAAAATTTATTCTCTCATCCGGCCACACATAATTATCAACTTTCTCATTTTCTACAAAAAAATTTGCTTCCCATGACCCCATATTTTCTCTAAATTCTTCTCCTTTTTCCTTTTCTAACCTACTTTTTTCCACCTTTTTCCCATATTCTAGACTTTCAATCTCAATATCAATCCGACTTTTATTTTCTACGTGGGGAACAGAATTTTCTTTTAATTCTGAGCCCCACGCAATTCGTTTCCCAATAATTTATTGAAAAACTTGAGCACAATTTGGACACGAGCTAGCAAAAACGCCCCTCCTACCACACAAAACACAATATTCACTTGTCTTATTAGCATTAATTCCTGGCTGATTAGAATTATTCCCCGATGAGTTGAATTTACTCTTAGCTTGATCAAAACTATTTCCCGACTGATTTATTTGTCCATTCTTGTTTGGACAAAATTTCGAAATATGACCTGATGTCTGACAAGTATAACAAATATATTCTGGTGGAGAATTTAGACAACTCTTTCTCGAGTGACCCTTAATCTTACACCATCCACAAAACTTATCCGGACATTCCGAAGCCCTATGACCAACTGACTGACAATGATAACAAGCCCCATAAAATATATTTCCACCATCATCTTTAACCAAACTAGGTTGATTTACTTGCGGTGAGTTGAAATCAAAACCCTGCTGGAATTTAGGTTTAGCCCCATTATTCTCCCACTGTTTTTGTTGACTCTGAACGTTATTATTTGAATTAAATTGAAAATTTTTGTTCAAATTATTACTGACAGGTTCACCGTTTACATTATGAAACTGACTTTTATTTAAATTAGAATTCACCTGACTAAAATGAGTTTGATTCATCGCGCTAACCTCATTCTCAACAAAATCCTTATCCTTAATTATACTAATTTCTGTCAATGAATTGTTTTCCTTTGATTTTTTACTTGACTTCTTTGATTTCGTTTTTTCTTTCTGAATTCTAGCTGACAGTTCCTCATTTTGCAAAGCTGCAATATGACTTTTTGTATTACCACCAATAAAAGCAGCCCCCCGAACTCGCGTCTTATCTACAGGCGGAGGTGGTGTATACCTGACATCTAAAGACAACTGTTTTTCCCATGCTCTACCATACTTTTCTATATCATTTAAGGTTAAAATTAATTTATCAATCATTGCTCTACGATAACCTGGCAAAAGATTTCTCAACACCCTGTTAACTAGATATTTTTCAGTCGGAGCTCGATTAAACTTTGATATTAAAAGTCTAATACAACATAAATAGCTAGTAATTTTTTCACCCTTAGCTTGTGATCTTTCCCTTAATTCATCTAACAAGTCCTCCTCGTCATATTCCCCCACATAATTATTACTAAATTTTTCTACAAAATCTTCCCAATCCTCAATTTTGTCCCTCACCGTCCTAAACCATCGACTAGCACCCCGGCTGAAAACACATGGCAAAGCATCTATCAAATTTCTGTCACTCAAACAACAACTTCTCTTACAATCAATCAATTGTTCAATCAATTCTTCAGGATCATCATTTTTATCCTCCCCCGAAAATTTAATACCCCACGTTTTCAAAAATTTTACCGCTTGCATCGTATCATTATTTGACTGAGATCTAGTTGAATTCAAATTATCGAAATCCCTATTAAACTTATCATAATCTCTCGTCTTAAAATTTGGTTGATAAAAATTTTCATCCCCACTCCCCGAATAGTTACCCATAAGCTTTTTACTTTCTTTTCCCGACTTTATTCGCCTATTAGATTCCAAATTAACACATTCATCCTCATCCGTGCTTTCATCTTTAAAAATCTCAAAATTTTTATTCTTAAACGTTTTACCATAATCATTTATCTGATCCTCTTTTTTCGAACTCCCTTGACGTAAACTTTTCCCATTCCCGAAATCTCTCTCTTGATTCAAACGCCCTCCCGACTTTGATTTTAACTGATTATTTCTTGAATTTAAGAATCTCAAATTCCTATTTTTTAACCAATCATTATAATTCCCTCCCCCAATCCCTAAAAAATTAACACGATCTTTCTTATTTTCAGTTTGAAAATCTTCATAATTTTCCCTTTCAACCCTTGACAAATTTTTAAAATTTTCTTCCCGGCTTACTCTTTCATTTCTCCTATCCAACCTTTTTGTCTCAAAATCACGTTTACTTTTAAACTTTAAAACTTCAGCAGCCCCTTCAAATCTAACCTGTCTTTTCAAATCATAATTTCCATCATTAATTTTCTGAATTAAATCATTTCCGTCCCCCCTTTCAAAATTAACACTTTTATCATCTTCATCCTCGGAACTCTCCCTGACCAACTCGGTATCAGAAAATTCCGCTACTTCATTCAAATTTGGTTTTGGTGTGAAAAATTTATCGTCTGGCGAATTTATTTTCTTATCTTTCTTAAATTCCGATTTACCCCTTTTAATCATTGGTATTGACTTTATCTGACTTATTTTTGGCGTTGTATAAACTTCCCTTTCCCTCGTTTCAAAATTTGCCGCCCCCGTATTACAAACCACCCTTCTAAACTGATATTCAAACTCATGTTCTGGCTGATTTAAATAATGTCTCAATTCTGAACCCATTCCCAACCTAGATGTCCCCACAGTTACATTAGCCTGACCCTGCACAACGACCCTCTCATTAGTACTCGCGACAATAGGAAATTTCGAAAAAGGTTGACTTTTGACTAAATTAATATTTTCGATATTAAGATTTTTAATAGGAGCCTGGACCTCGACCATGGCATCCCGATGTGTAGAAAAATTTTCGATCAAACCTGACTCAGTATCCGAGGAAGTACATCGTTGACGTAAACTTTGCGTGGCTGACCTCGTCTCAACCGCAGTTTGTTCTCCTGTACGTCTTCCTCGGTTTCCTTCAGGTTGAACGTTCTCCTTCTCCACATCGGGAATCATGGTGTATCCTCCCCTGACTGAATTGGCATGTTCGTCCTCTGTCGACTCCTCGGTCAAGCTCGTTGTTGATCCAGTACAAATGTCCCACGGATACCATGGAATAAAATCAGAATTAGTCTCGTCGTTACACAAAGGTGCTCTTAATAATCTATCCCTCAAAACCATTAACTCCCCTTTTTTACTACATCCATATTTTTCCAAATTTTCAAACAAATCTTCATCTCTTAATTCTGGAATAAAATTTCTAAACCCCCTAGCTTTCCTATTTTTGTGAAGTAAAGTTTTCATAATTTTTTCATGAGAATCCATTTTAATCAATTAAATAATTAATAAATTAATTAATATTTCATTTAAAAAAAAAATAATAATAATAATTAATATTTTGTCCTAAAAAAAAATAATAATTATGTACGTACCTTCGTAACCTTGAAATTTCAAAGAAAATTCAAAGTTAGCGCCACTGCGATACCAACGCTCTGGCTGACTTTATCGACTAAACACAACAGCTAAGATTCCCCACTCAAACCCAAAACAAAATATCAGTCCCCTTCTCCTTTTCCGATTTTTAATGCGCACGGCTCAATTCTCGGAAATCCCAAATCAAAACAATCACAAACAATTCATTTTTTTTTTTTTTTTTTAGGTTATTTGATGGTTCAAATTTGATGGTTCGAGGCTAATTTTACCCCCAGACTATTATAAATAATTGATTAGTTTTATTTCTTTTATCTTATTATTTATTTTTTTTTAAATTCGATTTTAGGTTATTTTAATTGGATCCTGGCAGGATCGCCATGTGTGACAAGGGTTCTTTATAAGAGCAAATGATAACACAATATTTTTCTATTATATGAACATTTATTCAAAAAGTTCCCAAACCCCGTACACTAATTTATTTTAACACACAGAATTCAATTAAAGATCTCAACAAAAGCTTACTAGGTAATTAAAATGGCGTATTGGGAAATCTACGCCCAAAATCGAACTTAAAAAAAAATATTAGAACACGTGGCTGAATGACTTAATAGCTAGTTGTCAAAACTTACAAATAATTAATCCCTGAACTTCGGGACAATGAAAATCACGATATATGGCGAACTGTCCTCGTCGGTGCGGCTCGGCCAAGCAGGCTGCAACGTGCAGGCGGCGGTGTCGACTATCCGGACGACGACTCGGCTCAGCTCTCTAAAATAATTCTTTCTTCTACTTCTTTTACTTTTCTTTCTTCTTCTTGACTTTTTCTTCTTTTTTTTTTTTTTTACACGTCCATCCGTTCTCACTCTCTGCTCTCTCGATATCAATAATTGTTTTTCTAAATTACCAAGCAACGCAAAACAAAATTAACTAAAACAAAATCGACGATCGCTCTCCCGCTCGTGGCTAGATTAATACCGGTCGATGTGCGCGCACATCTGCATGCTCTCTCTCTCTCTCATTCACGCGCACCTACAATACTTGGTTTTGCTGCCGCTACAGCATCACATGTAAAGTCTGCTTTAATTCTTCTTCTCTCTTGCTTTTATTTTCTTTCTTCTTTCTCGGCTGATTGTTGTACTGGTTCTCTCGTCTTATCTTCTTGGCTGATTTTTGATTTTCTCGATGATCATGGAAAAGAGAAATACGAAAAGAATTACTCTCCCTCATATAAAATTAGTAATTAATTGAAAATGAAGGAGAGATTTTCTTTATACATTTTTCTTTCCAAAAACTTCGTCACAATATTTTTTACATATTATATGCACTAGCTTCAATATAAACAGATTTTGATCCATAATTTTTCTATTACCTATAAATAGTTGCCTGTGTTCTCAGAAAAAATAAATCAATAAACCATTTATATAAATAAATCGTATGTAATTTAATATATGTAGTAAGATAAAATAAAGTGAAATACTGTACAATATTAACATTAAAAAAAAACCAAAAAGAGTTTTAAATACTCTATTACATCATATTTTAACATTTAACAGTTCAAGATGAGAATTATTGACGCAGATGATTTTTTCATTTAAAGAAAACTGCCTTCGTCACAAAAATAGTTTTTTCTAATATGTACATCACTAGCAGAAACTCAGAAAAACTTTTGACATTTTATGACCTTCAAATGATTGACTATTGAATTAATTTCTGTGTGCCGAATCTTCAATACTATTTAAAAATCTTTTGACGGGTATTTCACAATATTTACATGGCGAGCGTATCCTAAATACCATAAAACACTAGCTACATGAGCGCATGAGCCTAGTGTTCTAGCACCAGCTTTACACGTGCAGTAATAACTGAGAATAGAACCTTCTCCATCTAAGTTCACATCATTATTCGCTTCATCGGCTAGAGTGTGAACAAAAGCTATGAATATTTGATGACTTTTCGATCCTGAAAACCTTGAGTGTATACGAGCTCGTAGTAGTCCTGGTTCATTAATTAGAGTATCGAACTGTAATTCTTGTCCATTATCCCTTAGAACTTTATCTTGTACGTATGCAGGAGCAAGTCTAACCTGATATATTCCAACAGTTAAGTCTCTGAGATAATCCAATGTCAAAACTGGAAAACCAGGAATATAGTTATGGTTTAGTTTAATCCAATTAGCGTTTCGAGCTTTGAGATTTTCGACTTCTACTCTGTAGTCGCTCGTTCCAAAAGCTCGTTTGCTAAATCTACGTCAGCATTCTGCATGTTAATTGTTTCTTTATATTTGTTTATTATCGCAGCTGCTATTTGTAAAAAGTCTTTGAGATTAACACAATGTACGACAGAAATGGCCCTATCAAAGAATTTAAAAATAGATTTTAGATGTCCATTCCTTGATTCAACGATCCATCTGCTTTTTGTAATTAATCGTGAGTCATTTGCTTCTTCAGTCGTAAATTGTGCTTGATTTTTTTCGAGAAACGGTGGCATCTTCATTTGAATTCCTAGTTCTTGCAAAACTGGTGCAGAATCTCTATAACCACGATCTAAAATGAATATGTCACCATTTTGAAACCATACCGTATAATGATTTTCATCACCTTGAAGTTCATTAATCAGCATTGCAGCGTCATTATTTCGATTATCGGAAAAGTATGGTCCATGTACATCTAATATGTAACCATTCGGAGCAACCATTAATCCAGGATTCACAAGATCATAGTGTTTTTGAGAGCTATATGACATTCTTTGTGCTTGGAAATTAGAAGCCTTTTGAACTTCTAAGTAACTGCCGTCACAAAAAACTATTGCTTTTGGATTCTGTGGTTCAGGGTTATATAACTGATTTGCAAAGGCTGTAACATGTCTCTCAATGAAATTCTGACGAGTTATAGAGTTAATGCCAACATTTTCAGGTGCAAATCTTTGCATTAAACTTTTTCTAACTGTTGCAATACTTATACTCGTAGATTGTCTCGTCTTGTATCCGAACATAAAAGTCAAAAATTCGTCCGATAAATCTTGACGCATTTTACACAGAAAAGTTAACAAATGCCTTTTTGTTACATACAGTAATCCATTTGCCTGTTCAACTGGATCACAATAATTAAAAAGATCACGAAACTGCTCTTTGTTAATAGGGCTCAATGAACTAAATTCTTCATCAGTAAAATTATTCTCGTTTTCATACTTCGAATGACAAACAGTATTAGCTACATTGCGGAGTTCTTCTAAGATTCTCTTAAGTTCATTCCTTTTTAGTAAGATTGGTCTATTTACAAAGCGTAGTAAATCTAAAAATTGATGGGAAAGATTACCAGAGTCATCCAAATGACCAGGGCAGCATTTAACGTTATTATTGATGTATATATTTTTTTTAAGGTAAATCTGAGTGCGGCACTTGATATCAAGCCTAACTAAGTCATGGTCATTATTACAAACGAGACAAGAATGGGAACTAGTTTGTGTAAGAACATTTAGCCTCAAACAAGCAGGGTCTTGCTGCATAACCTCAATTTCATGAATTATAGATATATGACAATTAGTACAAATCCGAGTTGCTTCTGTGACTTGCAGAGGTTCTCTGTTAGCATTATCACGACGTAGAATAGCTATTTCCCTTATTTCTTGATCTTCTAGCCTATCAATATGCTGCATCTGTCGCGGTGGTGCGGTTGTGTAACAAACAAAACAAGGTAACCGTCCTCTGTGAGCCATAACTTTTTTTAATAAACTCTAAGACAGCCACGTATCATTCGAACTTATTATATCAGATAAACTAAAAAATAAGACTCTTTATTTTTATTTATATTATCAATAATTTATCACTTTTATACAACAAATACTTCATTCCGTAAGTCGTCTGCCATCAGCATACTATGATCACAATGAAAATAGCAAGATTTATGATAAAAGCCTTAACATAGTGAATTTGTTTCATGTCCTCATTTACAACTCAAATTGTTTGTTACAGTGCACCTTTTTTAAAACCTTGGTGGTTTCTTTTTGATTTTTGTATTTTAGCTTTATTTATATTATTTTTTCTGATAACACAGGCATTTATTTATAGGTTATAGAAAAATTATGGATAAAAATCTGTTTATATTGAAGCTAGTGCATATAATATGTAAAAAAATATCAAAAAAACCTGACGTAAAAAAACTGTTTTAAAAAAATATTTTGGTCATTTTTTTTAGGTTAGGGATAGTACAAAACTAACTCAGCAAAAACCCGTGATTCATTTGATTGAATTATTTAAAAAAGTATCGAAAATTATTAAAACAAGTCAACTTCCAACACCTAATTCTTCAATACGGACGTTTTTTTTTTTTTAATTCTTTGCAATTTTTTGAGGTTAGACCGCACCCCAAGGTGATAACCTGATGATAACTCGTTTTTGAAAAGCAGCATCTCATGAAAGGTAAAAAAAATTATATAATGTTAGTGAGACTAAGTTTTTTTTTTTAGTTTTCTATTGCGTTACATGTGCGATTTACATAGACGCGCAGGCCTCTAGCGGCCAAAATTTTCAATTTGGGGACTTGTGCCCATGGGAACTTTTGTTCAGGATGGTAAGGGCTACATCATATCAAAAATTCAGAAGATTTGACGGAAACCCAATTTCCATTTGATTATTGCGGGGTCCTTTAATTTAAAAAAAAAATTTCAATATTTTTTATTAATTAATCTACTGCAGAGATATAGAGCCTGCAAAGCAGGCATAAATTTTTGTCTTCAGCTGTAGGGAATTATTTATTTTTTTTTTTATGATAAATTTTGTCAATAATTACAATGTTTTTAATTTTTTTTTTTTAGTAATCAATAAAATGTACTTTTTATTCATTACTGTATTACTTTTATGTATTTATTTTTGATTGAAACACGGTATTGCACTGTCTCATGGTTTCATATTTAAAGTTATATATGTAAAAATTTAAATTAAATAAAAAATTAAATTAAATAAAAATCAAAACTTTTATGTATTCGAACATCTTTGATAAAGACTTATTACTAATAATTAGAATATATACCTCATATAAGAGAAAAATCTGGATTGAGATTACTGAATGAAATTGAAAATTAAAAAAAAAGACAATAACTAATCTGAAAATTATAAAAATAAAATAAAAACTAAAACTTATATAAATTCGAACATCTTTGATAAAGACTTATTACTAATAATAAGAATATATACCTCATATAAGAAAAAAATCTGGATTGAGATTACTGAATGAAATTGAAAAATTAAAAAAAAAGACAATAACTAATCTGAAAATTATAAAAATAATTAAAAATTTTAAAAATATATACTTGTAATAAAAGTTTAAAAAATTTTTTTAAACTTATCATGTTTCCATTATAATTCACTGTCAAAGTTGAACTGTAATTTAAAAAAATTAAAAAAAAAAAATTTTAGCAATAAAAAATTTAATTTTAAAATTGAAAAAATTTCCTTTTACTAATCAAAATTTTAACTTCACAATTAAAACGTTAAAAAAACAATATTAATATGTTTATTTATTTAATTAGGTGTTATTAGAAAATCATAAGACAATTTAAAACTCATAGAAATAAGCATATTCGGTACACTCTTATGGTTAGTTAAGGAGGTTTGGCAGCGTAGGGGTCGTACCTAACGGGAGCCTTTGCGGGTGTATGAAATTAAAAATAAGAAAAAAAGTCTAAACAAAGTCTAGTATCATTTATTATATCTTCTTTAGTACCGTTTTGAACAATGAAATCACCTCCTAAAATAATCATTTTATTACCAAATGGTTCTTTTGAATTATTAATATCCTGCAATGCTAAATTTACTAATTCTAAAGCTTTTTTAGGAATCATGGAAGCTTTATCCCATATAATTACGTCAACTTCTTTTAATTTTTTTTTACTTAAATTACTTTTAATAAATAAATTTTCTGAATTATTCAAATCAATTGGAAGGTTAAATGTTTTATGACTGGTCATACCTTTAGGTAATAGTATAGAGGCTATACCTGTCCATGCCATAGAAATAGTTTTTTTATTTATATAAAAATGATAATAAATTAATGTTTTATACAAATATGTTTTACCACAACCTCCTGGTCCATCTAAAAAAAATAATTTTTTTTCACTTTATATAATTTCATTAAATATGTATTTTTGTTCATTATTTATAGGACGTGATAGGCAGATAGGTTTCAGATGCTCCTTCTAATCAGTGATCGGCGCTGAAGTTCAGGCTGAAGTTCAGTCAACATCAGCGAACTTCACTGAAGTTAAGTTGAGCCATATTTATATTTTTGGAGTCATATAGACTGTAACAGGGGTGGATTTAAGGGTTGGTATGAGCCGATACAAATACCCATGGTGCATACTAAATCCTCATCACCTGTACTTAGTGCTGATCCAAGCACTCGTCGAACTGCAACTCGTCGACCTGAAATAATAAAATGAGGAAATCGCGTCCGCGAATATTACTATACTTCGCGACGCGGTCGGCTAGTTCGTTTATCGGTAGTGGGTGTGGGTATTAAAACAGGATCGATTCGCAGGAACACCAGGTTTAGTCAATAAAAATTAAATTAACAATTTAATAATTTATTAAAACAAATCTAAACCTAAAATATAAATTCCGAATTACGACTCGGTGTCGTTTAAACCAGTAAACAAAAGAATCTTCAATGCTCTCTAAATCGTTGCGCGCGCACACAAATTCCTGCTGCTATCGGCAGCTAACGCGCGCAAGAGAAAAACAAGGATTATGACAATAACAGTGTACTAAGGACACTCACACGCATGCACACTCACTCGCACATTTACAATTAACTTACGGAGTCGCTAAGGTGCACCTCATACCAAGCCGTCAGGCTAAACAAAATGCCAGGCTACGATGCCGACCAGCCGCAATATCTACCATACTCGAGTCGCCGTGTAGCCGTTGGAAAGCGGTCCAGGTGATGACGTGAAATGACAACTTCACAAATAACACCACACTCTCACACTACGGCTCTACCACAACGCGCGACGCGAATGTCAATAATTGCCTTGACTTCCGTAACGAGTAAGCTGCTTCAAGATCTGCCATGAATCGATCTCCAGATCTTGTCGTGTCTGCCAGACGTCGGTCAGGTTCCCCGACGTCCACGGCTTCCAAAAGCCGGTTGACTCGTCTCGACAGAAGAATGCTTCCCGGGCGATGACCATCGATCCCGCACCTTCTGTCTCTGCCAACTCTCTCTTCGACGAAATTCCACTCCCGAGGAGTCCGGTTGGCCGTCGAACAAAGACGAGTTAAGTTCCATGTACGTGCGAACACTCGAACACGAAAACTACGAGTGGCTTCCCGATTCCCGCTCTACCACCTCACAGGTCCGCTCTGATCTGCGTTCGGCAGTCACGTGACTCGTGCCAAATCCTAAATCGTTACCGACGATTTAATTACGATCACTGACTGTCACAAGACATGGTGCCCCCCAGACATGGCAAGTAAAAACCTTATTATAAACAATTAAATAAACCGACAAGCTCTAAGCCCCCATAACGCTAGGGAGAGCGATAAATAAATAGTTTTTTATAAACAATTAAATAAACCGACAAGCTCTAAGCACCCATAACGCTGGGGAGAGCAATAAATAAATAATTTTTTATAAACAATTAAATAAACAGCCGAGCTCTAAGCCCGAATAACGCTGGGAAGAGCGATAAATGAATAATTTTTTATAAACAATAAAATAAACCGACAAGCTCTAAAATCCCATAACGCTGGGGATAGCAATAAATAAATAATTTTTTATAAGCAATTAAATAAACCGACAAGCTCTAAGCCCCCATAGCGCTGGGGAAAGCGATAAATGAATGATTTTTTATAAACAATGAAATAAACGTACAAGCTCTAAGCCCCCATAACGCTGGGGAGAGCGATAAATGAATGATTTTTTATAAACAATGAAATAAACGTACAAGCTCTAAGCCCCCATAACGCTGGGGAGAGCGATAAATAAATAATATTTTATAAGCAATTAAATAAACCGACAAGCTCTAAGCCCCCATAGCGCTGGGGAAAGCGATAAATAAATAGTTTTTTATAAACAATAAAATAAACCGACAAGCTCTAAAATCCCATAACGCTGGGGAGAGCAATAAATAAATAATTTTTTATAAGCAATTAAATAAACCGACAAGCTCTTAACCCCCATAACGCTAGGGTGAGCGATTAATATATTAATTCTTATAAACAATTAAATAAACCGACAAGCTCTAAGCCCCCATAACGCTGGGGAGAGCGATAAATAAATAGTTTTTTATAAACAATAAAATAAACCGACAAGCTCTAAAATCCCATAACGCTGAGGAGAGCGATAAATAAATCATTTTTCATAAACAATTAAATAAACCGACAAGCTCTTAACCCCCATAACGCTAGGGTGAGCGATTAATATATTAATTCTTATAAACAATTAAATAAACCGACAAGCTCTAAGCCCCCATAACGCTGGGGAGAGCGATAAATAAATAGTTTTTTATAAACAATAAAATAAACCGACAAGCTCTAAAATCCCATAACGCTGGGGAGAGCAATAAATAAATAATTTTTTATAAGCAATTAAATAAACCGACAAGCTCTTAACCCCCATAACGCTAGGGTGAGCGATTAATATATTAATTCTTATAAACAATTAAATAAACCGACAAGCTCTAAGCCCCCATAACGCTGGGGAGAGCGATAAATAAATAGTTTTTTATAAACAATAAAATAAACCGACAAGCTCTAAAATCCCATAACGCTGAGGAGAGCGATAAATAAATCATTTTTCATAAACAATTAAATAAACCGACAAGCTCTTAACCCCCATAACGCTAGGGTGAGCGATTAATATATTAATTCTTATAAACAATTAAATAAACCGACAAGCTCTAAGCCCCCATAACGCTGGGGAGAGCGATAAATAAATAGTTTTTTATAAACAATAAAATAAACCGACAAGCTCTAAAATCCCATAACGCTGGGGAGAGCAATAAATAAATAATTTTTTATAAGCAATTAAATAAACCGACAAGCTCTTAACCCCCATAACGCTAGGGTGAGCGATTAATATATTAATTCTTATAAACAATTAAATAAACCGACAAGCTCTAAGCCCCCATAACGCTGGGGAGAGCGATAAATAAATCATTTTTCATAAACAGATAAATAAACCGACAAGCTCTAAACCCTTATAACGCTGGGGAGAGCAATAAATAAATCATTTTTTACAAACAATTAAATAAACCGACAAGCTCCAAGCCCTAATAACGCTGGGGAGAGCGATAAATAAATAATTTTCATAAACAATAAAATAAACCGACAAGCTCCAGTGGACTCGAGTGGACTTTTTTTCCTAAAGTCAATAGTTTTCGAGAAAAAAAATCATCAAAATTTTAAAAAACTTATACTCCGGCCGCCATGGTAGGCTCGACTGATTTTCTACAGATGCACGGCTTTTTAAACTTTGATGATTTTTTCTCGAAAACTATTGACTTTACAAATAAAAGTCCACGTACATTTTCAACTTATTTTTAGCTGAAAAAAAAAAAAAAAAATTTTTTCATCGAAAAAATGACTTTTTTCCTTTGTTATTTGTTTAAATAATTGTAAACAAATTTTTCCGTCCACCCTCGAAGTTCTTCATTAGGAGGTCAAAATACATCTTTTATGCCTGGGTAGATCGCTGACCGCTATCGGGTAACGAAAACCCCTACGGCGCGGCGCTCAGACTATAAAGAAAGAATCAGAGATAAAAAAAGACGAAAAAAGAAAAAATTACTTTTAAAAAAAGATTTCGTTGAATTAAATGAGATAAAATATTATAAAATATATTCATGGTGATCAATTTGACTATTAGATCTTATATTATCAAAGATTTTAATTTAAGTAGTATTATATAACAATGTTTATATTATACACCCGTTAAAAATGTAAAATCTTCAAAAAATATTTTTTCTTAAATAAACTGCTTCAGAGTTTTTCAATAGATGATTTTTAATTTAATAGTATCAAATATGTATCAGAAATCATTTTTTCAGTGTTCTACAAGAAATTTATTCGTACGCGTAACACCCGGAACAAATTCGTGTAACACCCGGAACATAAAGATAAATTTTTATTAAGTAAAAAAAAATGAAAAATACAAAAACTTTTATATGAGCGTAAAAGTTTCAAGACTTAACTTTAACATGAATTTTTTTCAGAACTGCATCATTTCATAATTCGCTGAGTTCTTGTATTCTTACCGGTAACATCAGAACCACTTCTGTTTTCAGTAGCGCCCGGAACGGACTTTGCATTAAATTTTTAGAAAAATGAAAGATGTGAAAAATTTTTGAATGACATGAAAATTTTCTAAAAAAAAAGTACTTCCCTTTAGTATCAGTTTTTTTTTTTTTTAGTATTCTATGTTCATAAATATTTGAAAAACTGTGTACGATGTAACACCCGTCACATACGGACAGACCCATATGTTCCTTCTTTTTTTTTTTTTTTTTTTTTTTAGCAGAGAACGTTTGTTATTTTGAGAAACGTACCATAGGTAGAGGTTCTTTCCTTCAGTCAGATTAAGGTGCTATGTCTTATCCATTGGACTTTGATCTAATGAGTAAGGCTACTGCAAGGTCCCATGCTAACCCACTGGCACCTTAACCGCCGGACACTGGGTGCCAGTGACTAGGGCTACGATGAGTTGCAAGTCGTGGTCTTGAGTGCATTTTGACGAAATTCTCCCATTGAGAATTTGGTTTACTATTGAAACAGATCGAGTTTCAAAAATAGCAGTCTAACTGGGTTACCCTTGGGTCTTTCCCATCTCTGTATTTTCCAATGACCTTTCTTTTTTTTTTTTTTTTTTTTTTTTTTTTCAGTAACAACGAGAGCTATATTAGTTGTTGTATGTTATTGTTTTAGGTGTAGTTTTACTTAGTTAGTAGTGAAACAGAGGAAAGAAAATATTTAGGGAGTTATCTAGGTATGGATTTGATAGGTAACCAGCGTTGGTGAATACTTTTTTTTGTCAAGATGCCTTCATTCTCGGGCCTTGCATAGTAAAAAATTAATTAACGCATCATTTTACATTTTCACAAAAATATAAATTTATCCACTTAATTAAACATTCTTTTATACCTTATGTGTACGCGTTACTGCGCTATCAGTTATCCTGTTCGATTTCAGGATCTTTTGCAATAGAAGGTAATAGGTCCGATCAGGTCTCACTCATTTGCGAGTCGCGGTGTTATATGCTATCACACTCATTTTTCCATCCTAACGGTCCTTCATACAAATACAACACAAAATCAAGCACACATCCATGCACACGTATTAGATTTTTACAGTTTCTCGCACAAACTATCTGAATCTATTTTTAGTCGTTGGTTCAAGATTACACTCTAACATTTACTCACACAGTATATAATGTAAATTGGCTTGCCACATAATGGTCATATAGGCCTTTAGCTGTTACTTTAATCGCAGTTTCCCTCTATCTATTACAAGAATAGGTCTTGTATAAATTAAAGATTTATAAAAGACTTATACAAGAGCTTCTAGGATACAATTTTTGTTTCCGACGATACTTAAAACCTCGATACTTCGTTTTCCAATTTGACCAATTTGTGGCTAGATTCTTTTCCATCAGTCCAAACTGATCTCGGTCCATGTGTGTGTTGCCACCTCTTCCTGCTGCTTTTGATTTTGTTGATTTCCACTTTTCAATCTTAACTTCTTCAAAGTTTGGCAATATTTTCAGTACTCCGAGATCTGCGGTGTCTCTATTGCGCTTTGGTTAAGGGTTGAGTCACTTTAACGAGGTCACTCAGGGATTCAGGCACGTTTCCGGCCACCACATACTCCTGAGGGTTCGTTGTCTTTAACGTTTTCATCTTACTGAAACTGGCTCCACGAACATCGATCTTTATAGGTAAGGTTTCTTCTTTCAAAATCGATTCGGTGTCGTCTCTATGCTCTAGCGGATTTTCGGTTGACAACTCTCATAGTTTGTCCGTTTTTACATCCGGGATTGCCGTTGATGCCAGTGGTTTCACTGTTTTTTTTGTCAATCTCCTTACCTTACATATAGGTACTGGAAAACGAATCTTTCTAACTGTCTTTGGCTCCTTTTTTGGAACCATCTTGATAGATCTCTTCTTTTCCATAATTTTCTCGTTTTGCAAAGGCATGAGCAGCAACGGATCAGGTTGTTTAAAAATATCCTGCAGTGATACTTTATCTTCAGTAATGCATGAAGATGCCTCTTTAGAAGTAATAATCTCGTGCTCTTGGACAAACCTTCGACTATCTGAATGGTCTATAAAAGTATTTACTCCTGGAGGTGCTGTGTATTCCAAATATGTGGTTAGTCCAGGAGAAGGGATCAAGCTTGCGCTCTCGGGTTGCAGCTCTTTTCTCTCAGGACTTTCTTCTACTATTTCTTGGTCAAGTACTCGTCCATCAACACTTGCACCTGCTTCCTGAAATTTTGGGATGGTTTTTGAATTAAAAGGGCTCACAGGTGTAATCTGTTGCTCCACGCCAGCTGACCCCAGTTTAAAGTGGGTGAAGTATTTGTTAACTTCGAAATGATTACCAAGCAGATGTAATAATTCTTCATGGGAGTGAAAGTAGCATACCTGGATTACTTCCTGCGCCTCGCCATACAGATTATATTGAGCTTGCTGGAGGAAATAACCATAGTTTTTAGCCAAAATAGTTCTTGCGAGGCCATTCAAAATTTCAGTATATTCTTGAAAAGTCATATTATATCCATCATACTATGGTATTTCTACCGTACAGTCAGATGCAATATAGCCTTGGTTATTATGTTGATAACACTCTTTAGGTGGCCAGTACTTTGATGCAGGGTAAGCTCCCCAAGGGTATAAGTTAGAAGGTGTAGAACCTGGACCATATGTGGTAGTTTCATCATCTCGGTCTGGGTCATAGGTCGAATTATTGATGCGAGTGGGTCCATAGTCCCCAACTACATCAACATAGTCATAGCTCCAGCAGGGTCTGACAACTCCGACAATGGGTCTGAGCTCGCTCCAGTAGGATTGAGGCGAGCCCCTTGGTGGTTTAAAGGCAGACTATCCTGAAAGGGGTATTTACCCAGGGGCATCCCTCGGGGCCTGCTGCTGTCAGGAATAATTCCTGCATCCATTCTTAATTCTAGTCGCACTGCCTCTTTATACGCTTCATCAAGAGTCTTAGGTTTCTTAACGTCCACTAGCTGACCGAGGTCTCCAGGCAGACCCCTGATAAAAATGTCAATGGCTGCATCCGTCAGCGGAGCCATCATTTTGTCACTAAAATTAGCTTTCGTTTCTTCCCCCAGGGCCTCTCGGGCGCAACTGAAGAGAATATTAATTTTGTCCTTGAATCCTCCCACGGAGTCGTCTGGGGTAAGTTGCAGGGTGTATAATTTATTGCTATAATAGGCGTATCCCTTACCGGGGACGAATCTCTGTCTTAGATGACTGCATAGCTCCTCGATAGAATCAAAGCTCTGGCCATAGGTGCAGTCTTTAGCTGGTCCTCGCAGCTTTCCAAGGACAGCCTTGACGTAATTGGCCTTTTGACTGGTAGGGACGTCAATATCGCCAACCCGCTCATCTTGTAAAAAATCTTTCAGTGGGATGTTGCTGTCATCGAAGGTGGGCAGTCCTGCAACGGAGCCCTGCAGGCTCAGGTTGTTGGCCCATGACAACAATGTTGTGCTTATAATGGCCATCAAATTTGATGCAGCCCTTTGTTCGACCGTGAGGTTTTCATCGGTCTCATTCGCCTTGTTTGCTTCAATTCAACTTCGAGGCTTTTCGAGATTTTCATTTCAACTGATCCTAAATTAGATCTTGGTTATGAGGTAAAAAATTTAAACTGGGGTCAGCTGGCGTGGAGCAACAGATTACACCTGTGAGCCCTTTTAATTCAAAAACCATCCCAAAATTTCAGGAAGCAGGTGCAAGTGACGATGGACGAGTACTTGACCAAGAAATAGTAGAAGAAAGTTGAGAGAAAAGAGCTGCAACCCGAGAGCGCAAGCTTGATCCCTTCTCCTGGACTAACCACATATTTGGAATACACAGCACCTCCAGGAGTAAATACTTTTATAGACCATTCAGATAGTCGAAGGTTTGTCCAAGAGCACGAGATTATTACTTCTAAAGAGGCATCTCCATGCATTACTGAAGATAAAGTATCACTGCAGGATATTTTTAAACAACCTGATCCGTTGCTGCTCATGCCTTTGCAAAACGAGAAAATTATGGAAAAGAAGAGATCTATCAAGATGGTTCCAAAAAAGGAGCCAAAGACAGTTAGAAAGATTCGTTTTCCAGTGCCTATATGTAAGGTAAGGAGATTGACAAAAAAAACAGTGAAACCACTGGCATCAACGGCAATCCCGGATGTAAAAACGGACAAACTATGAGAGTTGTCAACCGAAAATCCGCTAGAGCATAGAGACGACACCGAATCGATTTTGAAAGAAGAAACCTTACCTATAAAGATCGATGTTCGTGGGGCCAGTTTCAGTAAGATGAAAACGTTAAAGACAACGAACCCTCAGGAGGATGTGGTGGCCGGAAACGTGCCTGAATCCCTGAGTGACCTCGTTAAAGTGACTCAACCCTTAAACAAAGCGCAATAGAGACACCGCAGATCTCGGAGTACTGAAAATATTGCCAAACTTTGAAGAAGTTAAGATTGAAAAGTGGAAATCAACAAAATCAAAAGCAGCAGGAAGAGGGGACAACACACACATGGACCGAGATCAGTTTGGACTGATGGAAAAGAATCTAGCCACAAATTGGTCAAATTGGAAAACGAAGTATCGAGGTTTTAAGTATTGTCGGAAACAAAAATTGTATCCTAGAAGCTCTTGTATAAGTCCTTTATAAATCTTTAATTTATACAAGACCTATTCTTGTAATAGATAGAGGGAAACTGCGATTAAAGTAACAGCTAAAGGCCTATATGACCATTATGTGGCAAGCCGGACGAAGGCAAATGAGTTTTATCCAAGCCGTATATCTCGAAGTTATCAAAAATAGAATGAAAACTATGTAGTTTTGAAATTACCTATGGTAATAAACTTCAAAGTTACATGGACAAAACTCATGAGCTTACCGTTCGACCCCGCAGGAACCAGCGAAAATGACTAATTCTCTTTTGTATGTTTACAGGTATGCAGAGATTTACCTATCAGTTAGAACTTACTCCGGAATCTGGGGAACAGACCTATAACCTCATCCAATAGGGTTGGCAACCAGTACTTTAAAAATATATTTTTTTAAAAGTACTTGATTTTGAATGTATTTTAACATTTTTTAGAAATTTTTAAATCCAAATTGAGCTGGAAAAAAAAATTTTTAGAAAAGTTTTTGAAACTACGGGTTAATTACGTCATTGACCCAAAATCCCATTAGAAGTATATCTATATATATCGAAATTAAAAAAAAAAAAAAAATTAACACTTGTAGTTCCTTTAATTTTAGTTTTTTTTTAAAAGAAAAAATACGTGTCAATTATTTTTCGATATTTTAACTAAATAAGCAAAAAAATATCATAAATTTCAAGAAGTTGCCAACCCTATTACAGGCTTTTACTACGAGAGGGTGGAGTATTTCATCTTCAAAGCACCGACTGGAAGTTGATCGTCGCCGTGGAGACCACAAAATACTGCTTCAGGACCTTGAAGTATGTGACTGAATAACTACCCTTACACAAAGGTGCTGTGACCATGGAGGAGGCCAACATTGTGAAGGGGTAGTTGACCTAGAATTTTTTTTGCCAATACTTACGAAACCCTGAAAGGGTTGGACCAAGAAATAACCGACCGAATAAACGACCTAAATAAATCAGAAGGAGTCTACAATCTCGAATCGAAAAAAAAAAAAAAAAAAAAAAAAAAAACAACTTAGGACCAAAACGAAATCAACCATTTCCAGACAAACGAGAAGAATTTACTCTGGTGTAAAAGTTTAATTCAAGTTAGAACTATTTTAGAGACTGTTAGGTATTTAAAGAAGGAGTGCCCTAGGTAGTGAAAAGAGTGAAAATCATCTAGGAGTTATGAATCAATTTACATTATATACTGTGTGAGTAAATGTTAGAGTGTAATCTTGAACCAACGACTAAAAATAGATTCAGATAGTTTGTGCGAGAAACTGTAAAAATCTAATACGTGTGCATGGATGTGTGCTTGATTTTGTGTTGTATTTGTATGAAGGACCGTTAGGATGGAAAAATGAGTGTGATAGCATATAACACCGCGACTCGCAAATGAGTGAGACCTGATCGGACCTATTACCTTCTATTGCAAAAGATCCTGAAATCGAACAGGATAACTGATAGCGCAGTAACGCGTACACATAAGGTATAAAAGAATGTTTAATTAAGTGGATAAATTTATATTTTTGTGAAAATGTAAAATGATGCGTTAATTAATTTTTTACTATGCAAGGCCCGAGAATGAAGGCATCTTGACAAAAAAAAGTATTCACCAACGCTGGTTACCTATCAAATCCATACCTAGATAACTCCCTAAATATTTTCTTTCCTCTGTTTCACTACTAACTAAGTAAAACTACACCTAAAACAATAACATACAACAACTAATATAGCTCTCGTTGTTACTGAAAAAAAAAAAAAAAAAAAAAAAAAAAGAAAGGTCATTGGAAAATACAGAGATGGGAAAGACCCAAGGGTAACCCAGTTAGACTGCTATTTTTGAAACTCGATCTGTTTCAATAGTAAACCAAATTCTCAATGGGAGAATTTCGTCAAAATGCACTCAAGACCACGACTTGCAACTCATCGTAGCCCTAGTCACTGGCACCCAGTGTCCGGCGGTTAAGGTGCCAGTGGGTTAGCATGGGACCTTGCAGTAGCCTTACTCATTAGATCAAAGTCCAATGGATAAGACATAGCACCTTAATCTGACTGAAGGAAAGAACCTCTACCTATGGTACGTTTCTCAAAATAACAAACGTTCTCTGCTAAAAAAAAAAAAAAAAAAAAAAAGAAGGAACATATGGGTCTGTCCGTATGTGACGGGTGTTACATCGTACACAGTTTTTCAAATATTTATGAACATAGAATACTAAAAAAAAAAAAAACTGATACTAAAGGGAAGTACTTTTTTTTTAGAAAATTTTCATGTCATTCAAAAATTTTTCACATCTTTCATTTTTCTAAAAATTTAATGCAAAGTCCGTTCCGGGCGCTACTGAAAACAGAAGTGGTTCTGATGTTACCGGTAAGAATACAAGAACTCAGCGAATTATGAAATGATGCAGTTCTGAAAAAAATTCATGTTAAAGTTAAGTCTTGAAACTTTTACGCTCATATAAAAGTTTTTGTATTTTTCATTTTTTTTTACTTAATAAAAATTTATCTTTATGTTCCGGGTGTTACACGAATTTGTTCCGGGTGTTACGCGTACGAATAAATTTCTTGTAGAACACTGAAAAAATGATTTCTGATACATATTTGATACTATTAAATTAAAAATCATCTATTGAAAAACTCTGAAGCAGTTTATTTAAGAAAAAATATTTTTTGAAGATTTTACATTTTTAACGGGTGTATAATATAAACATTGTTATATAATACTACTTAAATTAAAATCTTTGATAATATAAGATCTAATAGTCAAATTGATCACCATGAATATATTTTATAATATTTTATCTCATTTAATTCAACGAAATCTTTTTTTAAAAGTAATTTTTTCTTTTTTCGTCTTTTTTTATCTCTGATTCTTTCTTTATAGTCTGAGCGCCGCGCCGTAGGGGTTTTCGTTACCCGATAGCGGTCAGCGATCTACCCAGGCATAAAAGATGTATTTTGACCTCCTAATGAAGAACTTCGAGGGTGGACGGAAAAATTTGTTTACAATTATTTAAACAAATAACAAAGTAAAAAAGTCATTTTTTCGATGAAAAAATTTTTTTTTTTTTCAGACAAAAATAAGTTGAAAATGTACGTGGACTTTTATTTGTAAAGTCAATAGTTTTCGAGAAAAAATCATCAAAGTTTAAAAAGCCGTGCATCTGTAGAAAATCAGTCGAGCCTACCATGGCGGCCGGAGTATAAGTTTTTTAAAATTTTGATGATTTTTTTTCTCGAAAACTATTGACTTTACGAAAAAAAGTCCACTTACATTTTCGACTTAATTTGAGCTGAAAAATATAAAAAAAAATTTTTTTCATCGAAAACATGAGTCCAAAAGATTGAACGGAGGCAAAAAGACCAATGCTCTAAAATACGTTTAAAAGTGAAAAAAAAGATATCTGTATTGTTTCTTTTTAATGCTTTAGTAATATTATACTTTTTTCTGCTTAAATAATGTATTAATTCTGAAAGATTCAAGTGCACTTTAACAGCGACGTCCGTGACATGTAACACCCGGAACGCATTTTTTCGGAAAGAGGAATCTCAAAAAATTTTTCTACAGTAGGGGGGGATTAGTTATCTTAAGATAGCTTTGTAAACAAGAAGCTGAGTAAAAATATTATAAAATTCAAGTCACTATACAAACAATACCCTTTTTTAGCGTTCCGGGTGTTACAGAGAAATAAGAATCTTTACCACAGCACAAAATTTTCTGTAATTACCGAAACAAATTGAAACTTTGCTGAGAGCTCAATCACACTGCGTTCTAAAGAGTGAAACATAACTTATAAATCTTTGTTGATATCGAACGATTTACAGTGCTACCAACTTTGCACTAGAATCACACAAGTCAGGCCGGTGGTGTTCATAGATTCATCAACAGGCTAAAAAATTTTAAATTAAAAAAAAAAGTGGTAGAACCAGTATAGTTCCAGAAACTACATATAATTTCTGACCAGAAAAAACGGTTTATATATTTTTTTTTCATAATTTAATTTTTTACTCTGAGGTTCGTTTTTATACGGACAGACCCATATGCAGGATTTACAGGATTCTGTAAATAATGTTGTACGCTTGAAGCATATCTGACATTTAATGACCTAATAATCAAAATGACTAAACATAACGCAACAACCACAACTTCATTTATACACTTATATCAACACATAATACGAACCTGATCTTATACCCACCCTCCCTCCCAAAGATCCTATCCCTACCTTATACCTAAATTCATCAGGGACGGTGAACATTTAAGGAAGGGGGTACTGTTATGTGACACTTATAATGCACATACAGCGACCAAAGAATGACGATTCAGCAAGTGTACGCGCGGCATTCTTGCCAGCACGACGCCCTGGCGGGGCAAGGCTCGAGCGCGAGGCAGTCTTATTTTATTTAGAATGTAGTTGAGTACGGACGATTAAATCCTTTGCCGGATCAATCGTCTCGTAATTATTAGTACTTATTAACGTATAATTGATCGCGCACCAAGTTACTCTTTTGCCGGAGAAATTGTGTGATATTTAAACTCTAAGAGTATTTTAGTTTGTTTGCGTGTAGTGTATTCCGTTATTTAATGTGTCTTAATTGCCGTATAATCTAAACACGCGAAGAAACCTAATAACCTAATGTGTCTTAATTGGTGTATAATCTAAACTGCGAAGGAAACTAATAAATAACGCCTTAAAAGCGAACCTTTGTGTTATTATTCCACCCTCTACCTTACCAGTAAGACGTGGAACCGGGACTGCAGAAGCATCCAAGAGCACTAGCAGACGAGGTACAGTTTAGCAAATAAGTCTAAAATTTATAAATAACGTAGGTGCTAGTGAATAATAATTACTTCTCGTCCGTCGACACACGCGTGGGGACCGCGATCCCCCGGTAACATTCCCCTCCGATTTAATGATTTATCAACAGAAAATTCTGCATCAAAGCTAGACATCATTATACAAAATATCAGTAAATTGAAAGAGGAACTGCATAATGAAATTGTTGAGCAAAATGCTAAGAATGCTAGAATTTTTTCTACAAAGGTTGAAGTTCAGAAAATTAAGAAAGAAATGAGTGAAAAGCAATCCAAGATGCAGGATGAATTTAAAGATAATATTTTAAAATTGCAGGATGCAGGATGTTTTCAAAACCAAAATTTATGAATTGCAAGCTGGCTCTGATTTTTTGAAAGATGATGTTGATACAAAAATCAAAAATTTATGCAAAAACAATAATTATACTAATGTACTGACAGAACATTCAATTGTAAACTCTGCACTTTCAACTAATAATTTTGGTACACTTGACAATTTTCAGCAAAGGGTACAGCCGGGTAAGATAGTCGAATCGGCCCCCACGGCAAACCCTTACAATATATATATCATTCGAAAGAGTATAAAAAAAGAAAATTTTTGGCGCTAACCTCATCTTCCTATTCCCAATCTAGGGACCCTATGGTGTAAAATAGTGATTTTGCAACTTTAATTCATATCTCAGAACCTATTAGGGCTAGAGACATGCGGTTTGCCACAAAATTTTCTGAAAAAAAAATGTAGTTCACTTATATTTTTTAATATTATTTTTTAGTCCAGTACAGATAATATTTTAGAAGGGAAAAAAAGTAATCAGTAAACCAACTGTGGGAATTGGTAGTAAAAATGATACTGATTGCTGGAAAAATTTTTTATTTTGAAATATATGTGAAATTAAAAAATGGGGGTGGGTTTTAGGGGTGAAAAATGGTTTTTCGCGTTTTCCGAAAAAACTACGCATCTTATCAAAAAAGTTTGAATGTAAAAGTTGTAGGTAATTAAAAAACCTACAATTTTCATCGGATCGGTTTTTCACATTACTTAAAAAATCACCATGAAAAACGCAAAAATCCACTTTTTTTGTTTTTTATTTTTCTTGTCCACAAAAATTGTTAAAACTTAACAATATTTGGCAAAATTTTAGTTTTTTATATGCATAATTTGTGTTTTTTTTTTTGGGCAAAAATATTCAATGGTTTCTGAGATATTCGAAAAATACGGAAATTTTTTTTTTTTTTTTAACCATACATTAAACCCAAATAAATTTTGTTTAGAAAATTCTGGTGGGGCTCATTTTTTTCCTTTGATTTCAAACTTTTTGAATGTAGAAAAAAAAATTATTATTTACATGGAACAAATTCGAATAAAAAGCGAAAAACTGAAAATTCGATGTTTTAAAACTGCGTTCTTGATGAAAATGATAATATTTGTTATAAATTTTTTATTTTTTATCATTATTTTTGGTAGAAGTTGATTTCCAATGTTGAATACAATTTTAAATAAATGATTAATCAACCATGAAGTCCATGAAGTGAGAAAAAGTAAATAAAATAACTGAAAATCATGCCAAGTCGAAAAATTGAGATTTGTAAAAATTTAGATTTTGGTTTTGTATCATAAGAAAATTGTTTTTTTTTTTTTTTTTTTTTTTTTTCACAGTATTGACTTTATTTATTTATAAACAATTAAAAATAAAATTATTATAATTCTATTTTAGTTCATAACTCCTCTCGCCTAACAGTATGTTTTGTTACGGTAAAAAAAAGTTCATCTATAAATTATTACTATAAGTTCTATATTATTATTATTACTACTATTATTATAACAATTATTAATTCTATTAACTAAAAATTTTATACGATTTTGTACAAGTTCATGAAGGAATAGTATATTACTTAACTAGGCAGTATGAATGGGAAACGTCTCAGATCGCATGAAATTGTCGTCCGAGGCGTAGCCGAGTGTGACAAACATGTGATCTGAGACCTTCCCATTCAGGTGCCTAGTTGAGTATGCTATTTTTCCGCACGACGGCGCCGGGAAGCGCTACTGACTGTAGCGGCAGCGGCAGGGAAGTAGCGCTTCCCGGCCGGAGTGCGGAAAAAGTTTTTTAAACATTATATTTTTTCCTTCTCTTTGGTGCAGGGGCTGCGACTTCTTCTTCAAGTTCATCGCCTTCATTTTTTCTTTCTTGATCTCTATCTTCATCGTCGTCATCTTCTTCTTCTTCTTCTACTTCTTCTTCTACTTCTTCTTCTACTTTTTCTTCTTCTTCTTCATCATAATCATCATCATCATCATAGACACAACTTACCAAGTCGTATGGACTGTGAATATCAAAATCACTGAAATCTGGAATAATTTGTTTTCCTTCTTCGAAATTTTTGCAGGTTTCAGGATCACACCTTGTACATAAATATGTACATTTGAGTCCATGTTTCCGACACCCACATCTTTGTTTTTCACAGCTAGTCCCACAGCTGCAGCAATTTTTTTTTTAGTAAGTCGTCTGGAATCAACTTATCTGCTGTGAATTTTGCAACTAAATTATTATCTGCGTCGTATTTCCAACCCCACTCTAACGCAGATTTTTCAACACCAAGCCACTTTTGAATTTGAAAATAAACTCCCTTACTGTGCTCTATAGCGTCTCCTTCAGTGGGTGGCAGTTTATCGAGTTTAAATCCAGTTTTAAAAGTTTTACTGGTGTAATTCAAATATCGGACATCATTAAGCGGTAAGATATTTCTTTTTTTATTGATGTACATCGAGGCTATGAGCTCGCATCCATTTTTGGCAATCATATCTCGAAACTCAATTTTTTTTCTCTCTTCATCGCAGACATCATCTTTGTCATTTACATTTTCTTCGGAGTCGTAAAAAATATCTGCCAATCTTGTGAGGTTTGGATTAGAAATTAGTGACTTTATGGCCGTTTTCTTACCATTACCAGAAAATCCTGAAGTGGTATCGCATCCTGTAAACGAATACAAGAACGCCACTAATTTACTATTATGCTTGAAACTATCAGGCGTATAAAAGGATTCTTTAACTCATTTACTACCAACTTTATTATAAAAAATACTTGAATCATCTTGAACCAATTGACACAAAAGAACCAATAGGTCTACATCTTGACCTACAATAATCACATTCGTTGTTTTTAATGGTGCTGATATTTTTGCTCTCAGTGCTTCAGTTTGAGCTGTTATAACAATCAATCTGTCAGCATCTTCTTCAGCTTGTTGACAATAGAATCCTGAACCCTGAAGTGTTTCCATGATAAGTTGAATCAATTTATTTTTATTGCGTTCATTCGTTAAAAACTTATCAGGTGCGGACGATATCTTAGTGTGAGATTTGAACTCAAGATCTGGAACACATGAATAATTTTTTCTTCTTAAACGTTCTACACTTTTTGTATTTGCTGAAGTCGACGGAGAAGATAAAGAGATAGCTGAAGAATCGGGGTATCCATCAAAAACGAAGTGACTACCAGGGTTATAAGTATTTTTAACAAAATTCAAATATTTTTTTAAAATTGTTTCAATAGTGTCATTTTTTGCCAAATTACCTTGTGCAATAAGAACCCTCCGTCCACTACATGCACTGTTTCATGTGCAGGAGGTAGCGAATCGATGCTGTTGAATTCACTATAAAAATCCGACTTTTTATTTTTTCTGAATCCAGTTTCAGTAAAAATTGATACTGGTAACGGTGCGAGTTCATATTGCAAATAACTTTTCATATCTGATTTGTTAGAAATATTTGTTGAAATCCTTTGAAACAACAGTAATCGGTCAATAGCAACAGTTTCATCTTTAACCCCTCGTCATAAATCTCTACAAAGACCTTGCCTCTGCTCAAAAAGGGGAGGGGCAAGCCTAGAAAACACGGAGGCTTATAGTCTAGCCTGCGTGCTAGAAGATTTTAAAAAGACGAGATGAAGGTCTCGAAAGATCAGATCTGTTACTACAACATGAGACATTTTCATCATTCCAAATACTGATGGGTCTATGTTCAATTTCTTATAAACTTTGTAACCGAAATATTTACAATAAAAACAATGTATAACAAACAAATTTTATCATAAATATTGATATAAAATAAAAAATTTATAACAAATATTATCATTTTCATCAAGAACGCAGTTTTAAAACATCGAATTTTCAGTTTTTCGCTTTTTATTCGAATTTGTTCCATGTAAATAATAATTTTTTTTTCTACATTCAAAAAGTTTGAAATCAAAGGAAAAAAATGAGCCCCACCAGAATTTTCTAAACAAAATTTATTTGGGTTTAATGTATGGTTAAAAAAAAAAAAAAAATTTCCGTATTTTTCGAATATCTCAGAAACCATTGAATATTTTTGCCCAAAAAAAAAAAACACAAATTATGCCTATAAAAAACTAAAATTTTGCCAAATATTGTTAAGTTTTAACAATTTTTGTGGACAAGAAAAATAAAAAACAAAAAAAGTGGATTTTTGCGTTTTTCATGGTGATTTTTTAAGTTATGTGAAAAACCGATCCGATGAAAATTGTAGGTTTTTTAATTACCTACAACTTTTACATTCAAACTTTTTTGATAAGATGCGTAGTTTTTTCGGAAAACGCGAAAAACCATTTTTCACCCCTAAAACCCACCCCCATTTTTTAATTTCACATATATTTCAAAATAAAAAATTTTTCCAGCAATCAGTATCATTTTTACTACCAATTCCCACAGTTGTTTTACTGATTACTTTTTTTTAAATTTTTTAATTTTTTAATTTTTTGACAGTAACTGTACTGGACTATTTGGCGCCAAATTTAAACCGTTTGAGCCATTTTTCGAATTTTTTTACCTTAAGGTGATTTTCTACCAAATGCATGACAATAGAGAATCAGCTCAAACTTTCTGGAGATGTTTATTAGATATTAATAAACATTTCTACGAAGTCTGATCAAAATTGACCATATAGTTTAAAAGTTACAGCAAGTTAAAGATTGAATTTTTTTCATTACGCATATGGCCGCTACTCTGAAAAAGTGTACTAAATTATTGATATTTGTCTTCTTACAATAGAGATCCTTTAAAAAAACTACATACATATAGTTTCACTATCGAAGAATTTCATTTCTTGAAACTGCAAAAAATTGACCTTCTAGGAATTTTGCAATAATTTTACAAAAATAATTTTCACGTGAATAACCTCCAAGACTGCGGTATTCAAAGGTGAGGTTAAAAGTTTTAAAAAATGTTTTGTTGTGATTGTTAATGATTTTTTGGTAGAAAATAATTTCAGGAGCCTTAAAAAGTTAAAAAATAAATTTTAATAGCCAATTGTTAGTAATTTGGAGTAATAATTTTTTTTTAGTCTTGAACTTGACTAGCCCTGGTAGAAAACCACCTTAAATTTGCGATATGAAAAAAAAAAGGTGTGGGTCTATAAAAGTTATATGTGACGTATATGGCGCATATTTAGTTTATATTTACGAAGCTGCTTCCAGGGTGGAGAAGATATAAAACTGCTACTGTTTTGGTTATTTTTTCGGAGTAGGAGTTATGTTTCGGTGAAATTTTGGTGTTTTGGTAGGTTATATTTATTATTTCATCAATGTTTTTGTCTTTATAAAGTTTTTAATTATTTATTGCGATTTTTAGGAAAAAAGAAAAAATTGCCAATAGTTTAGCAATTAGCTCTGGTAAATGAAATTTCACTTGCTATTGTCACAGCAGCACCAAAAGCATTAAGTTTGTCTATTGAAACTTTACTTTGTCTATGTGATGATTTGGATTCAGATGTCAGAACAGTTGTAGATGAATGCTTAAATAAAATTATAAGGGTTAGTAAAAGTGCAATTTGAATAATACAGTGAAATAAAGAGAAATGGAGCAGCTCGATGCTTAATAGCAGCTTTAAGGCAAATTGATTTACTCAATCACATGATAAGACCATTTAAAGCAAAGGCTTATGTTTGTAGAGTCCTGCGCTGGGAAGTGAAAGATTGTGCAAAATGTCACTTCCAATGAGGCTATCCTGCGGATATGTTGATAACTACTTGTCTGAATTGCCGCTGTAACGGTCGAGTTAATTAATCGCGACGACATTAAATTAATTTCATGTTCACCGCGCGACCGTAAGAACGCAGCACGAGTGGGAATGGAACGCGCGGGAATCGGTAGAATATCGGGCCGGAGAGAAGGAGGACTGGAGTCATTCTAATCACCGCACGCGTTCGAGTACACATCGTATCGATTCGAAGCTTCTCGAGATTATAAAAACTACGAGTGAAAGATCAATTTTATTGTGTCGCGCGTGATCGGGAGTTATCGTCGCGACGAAAACAAGTCTCCAACAGGATTGTCATCCTTGGACAACTTGTTAACCTGCGACAACGAGACGACGACACTGGACCGTACGCCGGCATCAAGACACAGCAGTCTACGTTTTGGGTATCTAGCTTGGAGGCTAGAGTTTCAGCCTGACGGCTTGTAACAGGTGCACCTGCGGCGTCCTCGTGAGTTATTGCTTATTAAGCGACCATAATCGTTATCGTGTGAGAGTGTGAGTGATTAAAATCAGTCGTAAAATACTTTGTTTTTCTCGCGCGCGCGTAGGCTGCCGATAGCAGCAGGTTGTTGTGTGCGCGCGCAACTCAACTTAGAGAGCACCGATAACTCTTTGTTGTTAATTGAAATACTCGACCGTATGAGTATTTGTGTGTAAATTATCACCGTCTCAAGCATAAATTTTTGTATTAGTTTTTAAGTTAATTTTTTGTTATTAAATATTCAAAATTAACTTTGCGAGTAACAATTATTTTTCTGACCGGTGTTCCCCGCGCTCGAATCCTCTAGCCCGTGCCCACCTACCGAAATCAACGAGCTGTCGCGCCCTCCCCGATTAATCAACCGTTTAGGGATATATAATCGCGGACGGAATTTTCTCCTTTTGCAGGAAACTCGTCGACGTGTAGTCGACTGTGGCAGAGCTTATAGAGGCTGTAAGACAAACTCGGCAGATCTACGTGGGTTGTACTCCTGAGTCTGCTCGTTTAAATAACGCCCTATAACACCGCAAGCCAGTACAGTTTATAAATTATGTTACGGAACATTCAATAGGTAAGTGTTTTTAACTAAGTTTTTTTTTTTTTTTTAATTCTTATTGTTTTATTTATTTATTTAGTTCTTATAAAAAATTTATTTAAAATTTAGTTTTGTAGTCAAAATTTTTATCTTAATGCTAAAAATTTAACTGAACTTTACTAATAAAATAATATTTAATGTATTTTTTATTTTTTAGATACATTATCACATACTGCGGCAGGAAATGCAGAAGAAGAGGAACAATAAAGTCATGCTAATGCAGTTTATGGTATTTTTGGATGTTTACAAGCATTATTGCCACATATTGACGCAAGTTCAAAATTTTCACAAGATTTTAATGAAGATCACATACTTGATCATAACATTTGTATATCTGAAAATCAATATATTATATGCAAAATTCTATAAAAACCATAATGTGATAAAAATGCTGCTCTCGAGACTCTAGTGCAACTTTTGCAAAATCCACCCTAAAATGTCTTGTCAACATTGATGTCAATTGAAGGGATAACTCTGCGGCTTAATAAGCTAAAGAAGAGGGGAAGACAGTGGCCCAGTAAAATATTTTTTAAACAACTGTACTATTAGAAGATAATTTAGAGTCGAATCTTTTTGAATCTGATTTGTTAGACATTCCAGAAATAGCACCAAACATAGAAAAATGGATGACAGAGATTCCTGACTCTCCAGATATTCAAAAAGTTTCAAGTAAAGTTTATCTGCTGGATTCTAGTCAGTTCATTGGTACACAAGATTTGGGAAGTTATGGTGGGCTCATTATTGGTTCTTTTCAAAGTAAATTTTTATTACATTTATTAATAATTTATTTAGTTTTTAAAAAAATTTTAATTGTATTGTAAAAAAAATTTAATTTCAGATGATGATGGGGAGTTTGAGTGTAACGCAAGCAGTGACGTGGAAAAATTTGATAGAACCATGAGCAGTTTACCACCCTGTTCTATTATAAAAGACGAAGATATTGACGTCACAACCATGTCGATAATTTTGACTCACGAAATTTCTTTAGATCAGTTCCTGCTCCAGCGTAATGATCTATCAATAGGTAGTCTTCTTGATAACGATGTGACCCTTCAGTATCGCTGTCGATTACTTGCATCTTCTTTTTTGTTGACCGGTACACCGGGTCAATTGATTCCGGACAAACTATAACGTATAAGCGTAAAATCTCTGACTTTGAATTGTCTTGGAAATATTTCGAAGTTTTACCCGGAAATGTTGTTTGCTAGCTTGGAAAAGCTTGCAAACGAGAATGAAAAAACCAAGGCATCGCAAATGATTTCAGATATTTTTATATTTCACAGTCATTCGGATCCACAAATCAGAGGAAACGTTGTAATGCTTGTGGGTTACTTTTTGCAAGGAATGTTCTCCCAAACTAAGGGATCTATAAGTAAAAAAATTTCTAAAAGTTCTCATTACAATGGAGAATTTCATGGAACTAATTTTAAAGGTATTAAAATTTTCATTAAAATCTAGTCATTTCAGTAAATTATTGAATCGTTTTCATTCAATTCCTAAATAATGTGGGTTTTTCAGGGCTTAGAAGAAGACGAGTCAACAACTACTTGTCGACAGTCGTTGACGTCACTCGATGCATTTTTGCCGAATATTTTGGAGTCTGAAGAAAGCAAGTACGCTCTAAAGATTAAAAAAAAACTTCCGTACCTAGTTAAGAGTCAATATTTTCTTGTGAGGATAAGACTAACAGAAATTCTCAGCGAATTGCTGTACACGACAATCGAGTATGTAAGCAGTTTCAGTTTCAAAAGAGCATAATCGAAGTTTTGTTAAAACTTCTGAGCAACCAAGATCCAAGAGTGAGAAAATCAGCTAGCATTGCGTTGACAAAGTGAGTACATTTTCTTTATAGACAATCGATGCATAATACTTGAAATCGCTGTTTCACAGTGAAATTTCGATTTTTAGAATAATTCCAGTTCGAAAAACCTCACGAAGATTCAATCACTAGGAAGGCAGGTCTCTACTCTGACTGCTATATCTGCTCGACGAACACTCACCCTAGTGCTAATCCTACAGGATACGTCGAGTACAAGCTACTGATCAACAATTTGGTCGAACCCTATGAGACGGTATTCATTCAGGGATGCCGTAAGGGATCCAAACTCGCACGACTTCTCGTTTATTCTTCTTCTAAGTACCTAGCTTACGGGTGCTGTGAAGCGCTTAGCATGCTAAGTGAGACTTACTTGACGACGGTGTATCCAAGCGCTTGGGACTGCTCTATCAGTGTCAGACAGGTGGCTAAGAAGACTACGAAAAAATCAGCAAGATCGAAGTTGCCGATTGTCTTCCAAGTGAGAATTGTTTTAAAAAAGCTGCTTTTTTATTTAACATTTGAATTTAAAGTTTTCTACACATATGAAAAAAAATATGAAATGAGTATTTGTTTTATTTTAGTTTAAAAATGAGATGTAATAGTAAAAAATTTAAAAAATTCAGTACTTTTTTAACCGAAATTTCGTTTAGTGTAATAATTAATTTTCTGGATTTTTCCAGCGAAATGTTGGCGCCTATATGCAGCAGTCTTTTTTGCCAGACGATAGTTTTACTCTGTCCTTCGCCTTTGAGTCTTGATCTCTCAATGCACCGACATTTGTTTCTACTGGCCGGCAACCTAGCTTCTGAGCTTGCAGCAATGGTCGATCAAAAGAGCAATCCCGAAAGCATGAAGCTGAGCCGGTCAACGATTACAAATACTGAAACTTCCTGAAAGATAAGCCAAGCTCAAACAATTTGGAGCAGTTACTAGTCCACATCATGCGAGTTTTGAACATATTTCAGCATATAATTGAAGATCTACCTTCGGTATGTACGAAAACTCTCATTTTATCTTAACAAGTAATAATCTATATTATTTTTCTAACAGCCAGTGCAGCCAGTCTCAAAGTCTTCGCTTCCATCCCTAGCCTCGGTCCAAATTCTGTCTCCAAAGCGCAACCTTCTTGGCTCGTCCAAATCATAATCTTCCAGTTCAGACAGAATTTTAGATCAGCCACGACTCCGTTTCAAGTTCGGTGGTAAGGATCAGATGGGCAGTATTGTCGGTCAGCCTCACTACTTGCGTGAGTTGAATTTCGGCCTCCTGAATGCCTGCCTGCAGGCTTTGTCCCAGATTCTAGAAGTAGCGAGCATCACAGAAGCTAGAAGAATAGCCGACGAGATACTGCAGTATCTGCAGTCGACCTCGAACCTTTCGTCAGAGATGACGGTGACGTGCGTCAGGGAACTTCTGAAGTGTCTTTTCGAAACTAATTTACTTGCCAGGTGGTCTGATCTTTGGGATATGCAAACCAAGAAGAAGAAAAATGATAAAGTGGCTACGGTTGAGGAGTTTGTAAACGGCGATTATTCCTCTTATGCCAAATTTAAAAACAGAAATGCATGAATATTTGGTACATGATTGAAGAAGTTGCAGTTACGATGAACTAAACAAATTATTGGTTGATAGTCAACTGATAATTTAGATGCATCTAAGTCATCTGATATTTAGGTTACTACTTTAACATAATTTAATTATTTTTTTCAATTCCTAAATTAAAACTAACCGGTAATATTTTTTTAACAGGCTATTCATATCAAATTCTGGCGCAAGTCTGAGAGGTACAGAAAGTGCTGGAGTTAAGTTAACTAACTTTTATCATAAAAGAATTTTTTTTCTAAAGTTGCCACATACATTTTCCAAGTTTACTCAAAATTCTTGGTTACAAAAATATTTATAATTTCTTAAAATTAAATTAAATTTTTTTATATTTACCAATAGTCTACAAAAAGAAACTTTTTTTTTAACAAAAACTCATTACTACAAATACCAGTTTTTATCTTCTGAGGAATATGGATCTTATAAACAGTAGAATTTCTACTGGAAATTAATCCTAAGATTAATGTATATTTATTATTAAATTTCAATATAAAAGGGGTAATTAGTTAATCAAACTCACTCATTGAAAACTGAGTACATTTGCTTGATAGCCTTTACAGCTTTTCATATGAATGAATCTGGTAAAAAAACTTTGGTGAAAATGGAAGCAATAATAAAATTTACCTATGCTTTTTTATTTGTTATTATTATTATTGTTGTTGTTTCATATGCATATATGCATGATTTTTTAAATAAAACGTGCTCTCTTTTATATTTTTTGCTTCAAAAAGATAATTTTTCAAAAAATATTTTGACCTCTCTTTACAGATTTGATTTATATTTTTCATTTTTGTTCTTTTACAAAAACATGATAATCGATAATAATCAACTAAGAAAAAAAAAAGATTTGCGTAATTCAATTTTTATTCAAGTAGAAAAATATTAATTTTTTGAATTTACCGCCCTCTGGCCAATACCAGTGGCGCGAAACTTTCAATTGTTTTTAAAAACAATGATACATAACCAATTTTTTTATCCACGGTGCAATTGTTGCAGAGAATCCGATTCTCATTTTTTCTATTAAAATTCAATTAAATTCGTAAATATTTTATATCAAAGCATTCAAGTTTTTGTTTTTTTTTTGTTTTTTTTTTTTTTTTGTCCCATGTGTTTGTATTTGTTTTGATTTACAATATATTTGAGTTCAAACTGTTCCTGAATTTCTTTTGGAAAGACAAATACATCTTTATAAAATTGGTATTACTAAAAAAGTGAAAGTTTGTTCAATTTATTTTGCATCAACCTGTACTTTTAAAAAAAACCCTTCATTTTTTTACTTTCATTTTGTATTTAAAAATTATTTTAGTAAACACTAAAAATTTTTTTCTTTTTTCATCCAAAATTTTTTTATTCCTACATGGATCAATCATGATTTAAGGTTTTTGATCTTGTGCCTGTTTATGATTTTCATTCATTTACAGCTTTGTTGTAATTTTAACGCTAATTTAAATTGTCTCTTGATTAGACGAGTATGCGGTGATTTCCAGGCCATGTCAAAAAACTTTGGTTTTGGAGACTTGAGAAGGGTGAACTTGGACTCGGATCTTAATACTCTTTACCATTTGTATTGAAGCGACACGAAGGCTCAAGTAAGAATTTTTCTCTCACTTTAGTGTCTTTTGAGTTTTAATTTGTAATTCTAATTTTTCAAACTTAAACCCTTGATAAATGTTGATTATAGTTTAAGTTTACGGATGAGTGTTTTACTATATTATTATTTTACTTTCAGCTTCTACAATGCCTGCTATAGCAAGAGTGAGTGATCAAGATATCATTGATGCTTTGAAGAATTTACCAATTTTTGGTAAAGTTTTGACAAATGAAAAAACATAATCTTCATCAATTTATTTTTAAAAATGTTAGAAATGTACAAAATCATCTAAAGTTCATCCAGTCCGGCAATTCTATAAGTGATAATAGCTTGTCTAATGTAACCAAAGGAGAAATCCAAAAAGTTCTTGAAGAGAGAGTTTATATTGATCAGTTTGATGCTCTACTCTATATGAGGTTTAGTGTTGAATACCACGATGCCATAAAAATATTGTCTCCTCGGCCATTTAATCTAATGTTTAGCTCACGTGAACAAACTTCGCTCAGTAAACAGTTATCCAAACGAACTGATTCTCCTGGAATGCTTTTTTTTAGTGACAATATTATTGAAAATATCAAAATGAAAAATTATGTTTGCAGTAAAACTTTCTTTTTTGTTTTTGCTGTGAAATATGAAGATCAGACTGTGAATTTGTTTCAACAGCTAACAGAAAATCCTACTGATACACGCCTGGATAAGTTTTGGAAAATACTTTTGTCAAGAAGCAATGTTCCTAGTATCATTATATTAAATTATTCTTTCATTATTTTAAACAGTACTGCATTAGCTCTGAATTGTTGCAGTTTTGCAGATAACAACTTTAAGTGCTATAAAAGCTTATTTGATAATAATGACTCATTATTACCAGATTATCTTTTTAAAATAGACATTTTCAGTATTTTAATGTCCATGACGAGATTTATTTCTAGTAAAGAAATAGTTATGATTAAACCGGTCAAAGAATTTTTAAAAAAGTGTATTATTTATTTAAGTTTATTAAATAATATTACAGATTTTGAAAAATATCTTGAGCTAATAACAGTTATTGTGTTGACCCCCTTTACCCCTTTACTTTATTTCTGATTTAGAAAGAGATTTTGAAATGATTTCTGATCATTACTCATCTTACAAGCAGTTTCTGCAAGATATCAATTTGGATATTTCACTCCATAACCATATACAAGAGTTAAATTTTCCAGCCACACCTTTAACAAGTTTAAATAAATTTGTCAAAAAAATAAGTGAAAACATTGTAAATCGATTAAAAACTAAACCTCGTAAAAAATTACAGGAGTCAAATAATTATCATAATTTTACTTGGTATTTTGAATTTTTTGAAAAATTAGCATTTATATTTCCATCGCGGACTTGTTTAATTGATAATAACAATAAACAATTAGACACTTTAACAAAGTAAACGCATGATTATTTTTCATTTTATAAAAATCAACAAAAGCCAATACTTGCATCCGATTTAGTTAAGTTAAGTTTGGAACAAGGAAAACTAACTGCACAAGATTCTCGTGAAAAACTGTACCAAAATATAACTTTAACTAGTCCTAGGAGAAACGATTACATTGATCACTCTCCTTTAGAGTTTCAGGAAAATTGGCTTGAGGAATAAGATTTGTTGCCTCGATGAGCCCTGCGTTATTTAGGTGTAAGAGCATTAGGTGTACGAGTTTAAGGAATGAGATTTTTTCACTCCTTGAGCCCTGCATTGTTTAGGTGTAGCAGCTAGAGGGATAAGATTTGATGCCTTGATGAGCCTTGCGTTATTTAGGTGCAAGAGCTTGAGGGTTGGGATTTTTTCACTCGTTCAGCCCTGCATTATTTAGGTGAAGCAGCTTCAGGGATAAGATTTAATGCCTCTATGAGCCCTGCGTTAGCAAGGTGTAAGAGCTTTAGGTGTACAAGTTTGATGGTTGAGTTTTTTTTACTCCTTCAGCCCTGCGTTATCTAGGTGTAGCAGCTTAAGAGACAAGACTTAATGCCTCGTTCAGCCCTGCGTTATTTAGGTGTAAATGCTTTAGGTGTACGAGTTTGAGGGTTGAGTTTTTTTCTCTCCCTCAGCCCTGCGTTGTTTAGGTGTAGCAGCTAGAGGGATAAGATTTGATGCCTCGATGTGCCTTGCGTTATTTAGGTGTAAGAGCTTCAGGTGTACGAGTTCGAGGGTTGAGTTTTTTTCACTCCTTCAGCCCTGTGTTATTTAGGTGTAGAAGCTTGAAGGATAAGATTTGATGCCTCGATAAGCCCTGCGTTATTTAGGTGTACTAGCTTTAGAGTTGAGTTTTTTTCACTATTTCAGCCCTGCGTTGTTTAGGTGTAGCAGCTTAAGGGATAAGATTGAATGCCTCGATGTGCCTTGCGTTTATTGAGGTGTAGGAGCTTCAGGTGTACGAGTTTGAGGGTTGAGTTTTTTTCACTCCTTCAGCCCTGCGTTGTTTAGGTGCAGCAGCGAGAGGGATAAGATTTGATGCCTCGATGTGCCTTGCGTTATTTAGGGGTAAGAGCTTCAGGTGTACGAGATTGAGAGTTAAGTTTTTTTCTCCCCTTCAGCCCTGTGTTATTTAGGTGAAGCAGCTTGAGGGATAAGTTTTGATGCCTCAATCAGCCCTGCGTTATTTATTTGTAAGAGCTTTAGGGTTGAGATTTTTTCACTCGTTCAGCCCTGAATTATTTAGGTGTAGCAGCTTGAAGAATAAGATTTGTTGCCTCGATGAGCCCTGCGTTATGGAGGTGTAAGAGCTTTAGGTGTACGAGTTAGAGGGTTGAGTTGGTTTCCCTCCTTCAGCCCTGCGTTTTTTAAGTGTAGTAGCTAGAGGTATATGATTTGATGCCTCGTTCAGCCCTGCGCTATTAAGGTGTTAGAGCTCGAGGTGTACTAGCTTGAGGGTTGAGATTTTTTCACTCGTAATGCCCTGTGTTATTTAGGTGTAGCAGCTTGTGAGATAAGACTTAATGCCTCGATAAGCCTTGCGTTATTTAGGTGTAAGAGCTTCAGGTGTACGAGTTAGAGGGTTGAGTTTTTTTCACTATTTCAGCCCTGCGTTGTTTAGGTGTAGCAGCTAGAGGGATAAGATTTGATGCCTCGATGTGCCTTGCGTTATTTAGGTGTAAGAGCTTCAGGTGTACGAGTTTAAGGGTTGAGTTTTTTTCACTGCTTCAGCCCTGCGTTATTTAGGTGTAGCAGCTTGAGGGATAAGATTTGATGCCTCAATCAGCCTTGCGTTATTTATTTGTAAGAGCTTTAGGGTTGAGAGTTTTTCACTCGTTCAGCCCTGAATTATTTAGGTGTAGCAGCTTGAGGAATAATATTTGTTGCCTCGATGAGCCCTGCGTTATTGAGGTGTAAGAGCTTTAGGTGTACGAGTTAGAAGGTTGAGTTTATTTTCCTCCTTCAGCCCTGCGTTTTTTAAGTGTAGCAACTAGAGGTATATGATTTGATGCCTCGTTCCAGCCCTGCGCTATTAAGGTGTTAGAGCTCCAGGTGTACTAGCTTGAGGGTTGAGATTTTTTCACTCATACAGCCCTGTGTTATTTAGGTGTAGCAGCATGTGAGATAAGATTTAATGCCTCGATAAGCCTTGCGTTATTAAGGTCTAAGAGCTTCAGGTGTTCGAGCTTAAGGGTTGAGATTTTTTACTCCTTCAGCCCTGCGTTGTTCAAGTGTAGCAGCTAGAGGGAAAAGATTTAATACCTTTATGAGCTCTGCGTTATTTAGGTGTAAGAGCTTTAAGTTTACGAGTTTGATGGTTGAGTTTTTTTTACGCTTTCAGCCCTGCGTTATCTAGGTGTAGCAGCTTGAGAGATAAGATTAAATGCCTCGATAAGCCTTGCGTTATTTAGGTGTAAGAGCTTCAGGTGTACGAGCCTAAGGGTTAAGATTTTTTTAATCGTTCAGCCCCTCGTTATTTAGGTGTAGAAGCTTCAGGGATAAGATTTGATGCCTCGATGAGCCCTGCGTTATTTAGGTGTAGGAGCTTGAGAGTTGAGATTATTTAAATCGTTCAGCACCGCATTATTTAGGTAAAGCAGCTTGAGGGATAAGATTTAATGCCTCTATGAGCCCAGTGTTATTTAGGTGTAAAAGCTTTAGGTGTACGAGTTTGAGGGTTGAGTTTTTTTCTCTCCCTCAGCTCTGCGTTGTTTAGGTGTAAGAGCTTCAGGTGTCCGAGTTTGAGGGCTGAGATTTTTTCACTCCTTGAGCCCTGTGTTATTCAGGTGTAGCAGCTAGAGGGATAAGATTTGATGCCTCGATTACTCTGCTTTTTTTACGTGCAAGAGCTTAAGGGTTGAAATTTTTTCACTCGTTCAGATCTGCATTATTTAGTTGTAGCAGCATGAAGGATAAGATTTAATGCGTCTTTGAGCCCTGCGTTAGCAAGGTGTAAGAGCTATAGGTGTACGAGTTTGAGGGTTGAGTTTTTTTCACTCCTTCAGCCCTGCGTTATTTTGGTGTAGCAGCTTTAGGGAAAAGATTTAATGCCTCGATGTGCCCTGCGTTAGCAAGGTGTAAGAGCTGTAGGTGTACGAGTTTGAGGGTTGAGTTTTTTTGACTCCTTCAGCCCTGCGTTATTTAGGTGAAGCAGCTAGAGGGATAAGATTTAATACCTTTATGAGCTCTGCGTTATTTAGGTGTAGCAGCTTGAGAGATAAGATTAAATGCCTCGATAAGCCTTCCCAGCTGAAAAAATCCATATGGTAATCCGTAAGGAAACCCGTACGGGGACCCATAAGGGTTCCTGTAAAGGATCCCATACGGGTTTCCGATACTGATATTTGGTCAGGGTTTCCGTACGGGTTTCCATACGGGTTTTTTTTTTTTTTTTTTTTTTTTCTTTTAATTTTATTTTCACACTATTTTTTTATTTATTTAATATTATTATTAGATATTGATATATTATTCTTTATAAGATTTAATTATTAATAATAAAATTATTTTGAATAAAATTATCGAAGAAAAAAATTTTGTTCGACTGAGATTCGAACCCATGACCCCAGGCATCACAGGCAGACACTCTACCACCTGAGCCATTGAGCTAGCATACATCAAGACCTCAATTAAACTCCTTTAATATACAACTTATTGTCGGTTAAGCCCTTTAATTTAGATGAAGCTTCGACAAAATTTGTTTTAGATTTAGATAATGTAATACAATTGCTCGTGTTTGCGCGCTGAGAGAGACTAGTTAAAAATCAAATATAAAACAGTTGTTAAAGTAGTTTAATTAAAGTCTTCGAGCAAGCTAGCTCAATGGCTCAGTTGGTAGAGTGTCTGCCTGCCATGCCTGGGGTCGTGGGTTCGAATCTCAGTCGAACAAAATTTTTTTCTTCGATAATTTTATTCAAAATAATTTTATTATTAATAATTAAATCTTATAAAGAATAATATATCAATATCTAATAATAATATTAAATTAAATAAATAAAAAAATAGTGTGAAAATAAAATTAAATGAAAAAAAAAAAACCCGTATGGAAACCCGTAAGGAAACCCTGACCAAATATCAGTATCGGAAACCCGTATGGGGTCCTTTACGGGAACCCTTACGGGTCCCCGTACGGGTTTCCTTACGGATTTCCATATGGATTTTTTCAGCTGGGTTGCGTTATTTAGGTGTAAGAGCTTCAGGTGTACGAACCTAAGGGTTAAGATTTTTTTAATCGTTCAGCCCTTCGTTATTTAGGTGTAGAAGCTTCAGGGATAAGATTTGATGCCTCGATGAGCCCAGCGTTATCTAGTTGTAAGAGCTTGAATTTTGAGATTCTTTTACTCTTTCAGCCCTGTGTTATTCAGATGTGGCAGCTTGAGGGATACGATTTAATACCACGATCAGCTGTTTGTTATTTAGGTGTAAGAGCTTTAGGTGTACGACTTTGAGGGTTGAGGTTTTTTTTCTCGTTCATCCCTGCGTTTTTAGGTGTAACAGCTTGAGGGTTAAGATTTGATTCCTCCATGAGCCCTGCACTATTTAGGTGTAAGAGCTTGAGGGTTGAGATTTTTTAACTAGTTCAGCCTAACGTTATATAGGTGTAGCAGCTTGAGGGATAAGAGTTAATGCCTCGTTAAGCCTTGCGTTATTTAGGTGTTAGAGGTCTAGGTGTACGAGCTTGAGGGTTGAGATTTTTTTTACTGCAAGAGCCTTGCGTCCTTCAAGTGTAAGGGCTTGAGGTATCAGTTTTTTTTATCCAGGGTTTTTTTGGTTCACAAGCTTAGAGGCTTAGGTTTAAAAAAAAAACTGGGATACATGCACTTTTTTATTGGATAATTCCGTTGATTTTTATCCTTCCAGAGGTTTAGGGATTTTTCGGTTTACAAGCAGTGATTTTTTCGTGGTGGAGCTTGGGGTCTAAGACTTGAGAAATAGACCACATGCCTTTTTTTCATTGGGCGATTAGATTTTAATTATAATGCAATCATTTTTCCTTTTTCCAATGTCTATAACTGCAATGCAGAGTATTTCATTACTTTCAGATCTATGTTAATATTAATCAATTTATCCCGAAAGATACTAACAGATGAATAAAATAAAAAAATAAAATAAAAAACCATCTTTCAGTAGAGTTACAGTGAATTCTGTTCATTTTTTTAAACTTTAATTATAAATTAATTCGAGTATCTACTCTGATTTTGATATTATGTTTTCGGGGATTCGAACAGATGAATGAAATGAAATCAAAAATCATTTTCCGGACGAGTTTTTAATAAATTTTTTTCAGTTTTATTTCTTTAATTAATTTTTACTCAAATTATTTAAAATTCCTACTCTGATTCTGTTGATATTTTTTTGGAATATGAACAGATGAAGGAGATGAAATCAAAGAATCATCTTCCGGACGAGTTTTAAGTAAATTTTTCTTTTCTTTTTTACGCATCTTTTTTCTTTTTTTTTTTTTTTAAACTTGAATTCAATTATTTTTTAGTAAAAGTTTACTATCAATTGATTCAATTTAGGTGTCGTTCAATATCGTTAAAATCATTCGAACTCGACGGAGCCGCAGATTAACGATTAACAGTCGACCAAAGATATTCATGCATCACCGAAAAGCAGAAACTGTATTAGGGTAACTAAAAATAAAAAGACTTAAAAATCTAAGAGCTTTTTTTTTTAATTGATTCTTTGAAAAGTCATATTATTCTAATTAATAAATCTGCGGCTCCGTCGAGTCCGAATGATTTTAACGATATTGAACGACACCTAAATTGAATAAATTGATAGTAAACTTTTACTAAAAAATAATTGAATCCAAGTTTAAAAAAAAAAAAAAGAAAAAAGATGCGTAAAAAAGAAAAGAAAAATTTACTTAAAACTCGTCCGGAAGATGATTCTTTGATTTCATCTCCTTCATCTGTTCATATTCCAAAAAAATATCAACAGAATCAGAGTAGGAATTTTAAATAATTTGAGTAAAAATTAATTAAAGAAATAAAACTGAAAAAGATTTATTAAAAACTCGTCCGGAAAATGATTTTTTTTTTATTTAAAGATGGTTTTTTATTTTATTTTTTTATTTTATTCATCTGTTCGTATCTTTCGGGATAAATTGATTAATATTAACATAGATCTGAAAGTAACAACATATATACTTTTGTTTTAGTTCTGTCCAAAAAAAAACCACTCGCCGTAAATTCTTACCTTTTTAAAGGTCTTTCTTTTTAAAGATTTCATTTCTTTCGCTAGGTATAAGGTGAAACTAAAAAAAAAATGGTAAAATTTACCAATTGATACCTGAGTAGAACAAACAACTTATGACTCCATTGAGATGAATGATTTTATCGATATTGAAGGACAATTAAAATGAATTGATTTTATTGTAAACTTTTTTTACTGATTTTTAAACATCAAGTATAAAAAAAAATTTTCATTTTGATAATTCTGTTATAGCAACTATAGCAGTAAAAACCTAAGTTGCCGTTGGTATCTTACATTTTTAAATGTTTTTTTTTTTTTTAATTTTATTTATCTCCAGGCTTTAAAAAAAAAAATGATATTTTAATAACTATTAATTTTTTATTTTTCAAACTATTTAATAACTAGGTATAAGGTGAAACTAAAAAAATTGGTAAAATTTACCAATTGATTCCTGACTAGAACAAACAACTTATGATCACCATCACATTTGAATGCGGCAAATGTCAATGACCAAGTTGAGGTAGTTGGTACACAGTCAGACAAATTCATCTTGGAAAATAAACTGAGAACAATAAACCTTATCCGTGTTGGTGTATAAGGCTTTTTCATAGCAGACTACATCTAGCAGAACACAGAATAACCAAAACGATATAAGTCAGTTTTATTTAATTTCATGAACTTTTTAATTTTTCGTATTTGTTATTTTCTAATCTTATCATGATTTTCTATGATTTCGACAACTTCATTGAAAAAAGATCTATGCTGTTTTTACTTTTTCGTCGATTGAAAGTCTTCGCCGACCCCGAGCATTTTTGGTCAAATGCTCGGGGTCGGCGAAGACCTTCAATCGACGAAAAAGTAAAAACAGCATAGATCTTTTTTCAATGAAGTTGTCGAAATCATAGAAAATCATGATAAGATTGGAAAATAACAAAAACAAAAAATTGTAAAGGTCATGAAATTAAATAAAACTGGCTAATAACGTTTTGGTTATTCCATGTTCTGCTGGATGTAGTCTGCTATGAAAAAGCCTTATTGACTCAGAATTTATAAGTTCCAGTAATGATTTAAATGTATTTACTTGCCTGACAATTTGAATAATTCCATGAGACATTGATCACACTTAAACTACCTCAACTTGGTCATTGACATTTGCTGCAGCAAGTTAAGGTAGTTAGTATATAGCGGATAAAACTAAAATTAAACTTGATAGTCAGACAAATTCATCTTGGAAAATAAACTGAGAACAATTAACCTTATCCGTGTTGGTGTATTGACTCAGAATTTATAAATTTCAGTGATGATTTAAATGTATTTACTTGCCTGACAATTTGAATAATTCCATGAGACATTGATCCCACTTAAACTACCTCAACTTGGTCATTGACATTTGCTGCAGCAAGTTAAGGTAGTTAGTATATAGCGGATAAAACTAAAATTAAACTTGATAGTCAGACAAATTCATCTTGGAAAATAAACTGAGAACAATAAACCTTATCCGTGTTGGTGTATTGACTCAGAATTTATAAATTTCAGTGATGATTTAAATGTATTTACTTGTCTGACAATTTGAATAATTCCATGAGACATTGATCACATTTAAACTACCTCATCTTGGTCATGATAGTCAGACAAATTCATCTTGGAAAATAAACTGAGAACAATAAATCTTATCCGTGTTGGTGTATTGACTCAAAATTTATAAGTTCCAGTGATGATTTGAATGTATTTGAATGATTTAATGAATGATTTAAATGTATTTACTTGTCTGACAATTTGAATAACCCCATGAAACATTGATCACCATCACATTTGAATGCAGCAAATGTCAATGACCAAGTTGAGGTAGTTGGTACACAGCGGATAAAACTGAAATTAAACTTGATAGTCAGACAAATTCATCTTGGAAAATAAACTGAGAACAATAAACCTTATCCGTGTTGGTGTATTGACTCAGAATTTATAAATTCCAGTGATGATTTAAATGTATTTACTTGCCTGACAATTTGAATAGTTCCATGAGACATTGATCACACTTAAACTACCTCAACTTGGTCATTGACATTTGCTGCAGCAAGTTAAGGTAGTTGGTATCTAGCGGATAAAACTAAAATTAAACTTGATAGTCAGACAAATTCATCTTGGAAAATAAACTGAGAACAATAAACCTTATCCATGTTGGTGTATTGATTCAGAATTTATAAATTTCAGTGATGATTTAAATGTATTTACTTGTCTGACAATTTGAATAATTCCATGAGACATTGATCACATTTAAACTACCTTAACTTGGTCATGATAGTCAGACAAATTTATCTTGGAAAATAAACTGAGAACAATAAACCTTATCCATGTTGGTGTATTGACTCAGAATTTATAAATTCCAATGATGATTTAAATGTATTTACTTGTCTGACAATTTGAATAACCCCATGAGACATTGATCACCATTCACATTTAAACTACCTCAACTTGGTCATTGACATTTGTTGCAGCAATTTTCACTGGATAAATAAATCTCTACAGCACCAGCAGAAGGTTTCACAAGTTCAACTCACTCTAACTCATAGATGATTATCATAGGGAGACTTTAGATATTTTGTTTTGAAAAATTATAGCCAAATATTTTTCTATAATTATTGATGGTTAACGGTCATAATATTTATTAATTAAATTATGTTAATAGTGAATTTAGCGTGATGCCGCTGTATATTTTATTATATACTACTTTTTTAATTACTTAATTATTTCTAAATCATGTAATTAAATAATAATAATTATGACCGCTGTATTTTGCTCTGCTGCTCGGGTCTCGGCGGCTCGGCCTCTTGCGTGCGCGCACCTCACCTGCGCAGCCTGCTCGCATGCCTTGCTGCAGGCTGCAAGAGTGAGACAGCGTTACGTAAGATCCGGTTTAAGCCACATGCAGCGCATGTAGAGAAACCGGATGCTCAGGGACTGGAAACGAAAAAATTTCTAAAGGAAATCACCGTTTCGAATTTTGAGACGGTCATAACTTCTTAACGCAGAAATTTTTCAGGATGATTTTTTTTTTAATCTTCTCAGGGGATCTTAGGCTACGAGTAGAATATATGGTCAAGGAAAAATAATCATCCTAATAGTGTTTTTTTTATGAACGACCTAACCTAAAACCGAATTTCAATGTATATAAAGCGTACGCTTTAACGGCAGTCGGTTAAAAAAACCTACTCGCCCTCAAAGTGCTACCGTACTTTAGGATAAATTGAGATTTTCTTCAACTTGATGAAAATCGTGTAAGAAAAAAATAGTTTGATATTAATAAAAATTTAATTTAAAATTTTTTCACGAGGTTTTTTCTCTGAAGTATTTTATAAAAAGCAATATTAAAATATTGGGTTACTCTTCGTAATAATAACACCATGAAATAATCATTCTAACCTCATACACTCACATGCATAACCCGCTTGTTAATTGCAAAATAAATTAAATAAAAAACTAGAAATTAAAAAAATTCAATACAATTAAAATACACCGACAATATCACTTTTATAACTCTCGCCAACTGCTTTATTTTTAAAACATGTGGTCATCTACTTCAGTAATTTCCCTGCTACAAAAAATCCATTCAAAACCATTGAGTTCGATTCAAACTCAGTGGTTTTTAATGGTTCTGAATTGTCCCAATGGATGGACAAAAATTTTTCAATCGATACCAATTGATTTTTATGGGACCTTTTTTATTCAATGAAAATTAATTGATTTCAATGGTTTTTTCAATGGAAGTGAGTGGATTTGAATGGTACCTTTTCTCAATAGAAATCAATGGTCGCAAATTTTATTGGCTCAATAAAAATAAATAGATTTGAATGGTTTTGCCAATGCAAACGAATGGGTTTCAATGGTACCTTTTCTCAATAGAAATCAGTGGTCGCAAATTTTATTGGCTCAATAAAAATAAATAGATTTGAACAGTTTGGTCAATGGAAATGAATGGATTTCAATGGTAGCTTTTCTCAATAGAAATCAATGGTCACAAATTTTATTGGCTCAATAAAAATAAAAAGATTTGAATGGTTTTGCCAATGCAAACGAATGGATTTGAATGGTACCTTTTCTCAATAGAAATCAATGGTCGCAAATTTTATTGGCTCAATAAAAATAAATAGATTTGAATGGTTTTGCCAACGAAAACGAATGGATTTCAATGGTAGCTTTTCTCAATAGAAATCAATGGTCGCAAATTTTATTGGCTCAATAAAAATAAATAGATTTGAATGGTTTTGTCAATGGAAATGAATGGATTTCAATGGTCGCTTTTCTGAATAGAAATCACTGGTCGCAAATTTTATTGGCTCAATAAAAAAAAATAGATTTGAATGGTTTTGTCAATGGAAATGAATAGATTTCAATGGTAGCTTTTCTCAATAGAAATCACTGGTCGCAACTTTTATGAGATCAGCAAAAATGAATTTATTTGAATATTTTCGCCGATGTGAATGAATGAATTTCAATAGACTTCCTTCTCAATGGGAATGAACTTTCAAAAATTTTAAGAGCTCAAAAAAAAATGAGTCGACTTGAACAGTTTTTTCAATGGGAATTAATAGATTTCAATAAACTTTTTCCCAATGAAAATTAACTGTTGCAAATTTTCATGAGCTTGAAAAAGATGAATCCATTTGAATGGGTTTTTCATTGGAAAAAAATGGGTTTAAATCAGGTTTATTTCCAATGAAAATCAATAGTCACAAATTTTATGAACTCGATTATAATGAATAGATTTGAATGATTTTTTCAATGGAAATAAATCGTTTTGAATGGTCTTTCTTTTAAATGGAAATTAACTCTGCATAAAAAAATATACTAGAAACCATAGAGTTAGTTTAAATTCAATGAATTTGAATGGTCCCAATTGGAATGAGCTTTTAAAAATGTGTCATTTGAAATTATTTTTTTCCACGAAAATAATGGATAAGGTCAATTGGCAACAATGAAATTTCATTGGGAGGAAAGTCCATTGAAATCCATTCATTCCCATTGAAAAAAACCATTCAAATTGATTTATTATTTCAAGCTCATAAAATTTTCGACAATCAATTATCTTCGAGAAGAAAACTCATTGAAATCTATTCATTCCCATTGAAAAAACCATTTAAATCGATTTATCATTTTGAACTCCTAAAATTTTCGACAATTATAAGTTTCTATTATAAGAAGGAAGTTCATGAAAATCCATTCATTCCCATTGAAAAAACCATTCAAATCGGTTCATTTTTTAAATTAGTTTGGCCATAAAAATCAATGGAATCCAATAGATTTCAATCGATTTTTACAACATCAAACCACTAGATGGCTACCTGTAACCTTCACCTAAAATTGAAGTCTACGTTTTTGGATTACATATACCGGTGTAAAATTGTCATACTCAAGTAGCTAAGATCTGTTTTACTATAATTTTTGAACTGATTGCCTCGTTGCAATCTACTAGGATCTTTTAAACATAAAAGATCTTATTATTAGATTATAGTTTTTTAAAATTTTACATATATAAACTAGTTTAAAAAAATTATAATCTATTGAAATCTATTAAACTCGAATAACTTAAAAGAATCTATTAATTTCCATTGAAATCGATTAAAAGTTAATAAATTTCTATTGGTCTTCATCGTTCAATCGAAACCAATCGGCAAAGTGCCGATTAAAAGTACCGATTGAGATACCCATTAGAATCCATTCAATTTTTCAATCGAAATCAATGGATTTCTATCCCACTATTCAATAGATTCTAATCAACTTCAATAACAATTCCTTTCCCAATCGAAACCAATCGGCGAAACGCCTATTAAAAGTCCCGATTGAAAAACCGATTGAAAACCATTAAAATTTTCAATGGACTTCAATGGATTTTTCGTAGCAGGGTTCAATAAAAAGTTTATTTATACGCTCTTGACGGTCACCAAGATGAAATTATATATTTTATATCTTAAATAATTATGATAGTTAAAAACTTGCTAAATAAATAGAAATAATTAAAAAAAATTCGTGAAAAGTATTTTTCTAGTAGCCCAGCTGAAAAAATCCATATGGAAATCCGTAAGGAAACCCGTACGGGGACCCGTAAGGGTTCCCGTAAAGGACCCCATACGGGTTTCCGATACTGATATTTGGTCAGGGTTTCCGTACGGGTTTCCATACGGGTTTTTTTTTTTTTTCTTTTAATTTTATTTTTACACTATTTTTTTATTTATTTAATTTAATATTATTATTAGATATTGATATATTATTCTTTAAAAGATTTAATTATTAATAATAAATCTATTTTGAATAAAATTATCGAAGAAAAAAATTTTGTTCGACTGAGATTCGAACCCACGACCCCAGGCCATGGTTGTAAACTCGAGTCGAGAATCCAATATCGAGTAACTCGAGTCGAGTCGAGTCAAGTCTAGTCGACGCACAGCAGTTTATGCTTGTAACCTGCATACGCACAAGAAGTTTTTATAACAGAAGGGTGAAAAAATATTTCGGAGGAAGTTTAGACTCCGGAGGGGTCAGGGCGGACACCTGGTGCACCTGGTGATACTTACACCTTAGAGATGATTTCTTCGGAAAGTTTTGACTCCAAATGGGTCAGGGTGGACACCTGGTGCCACTGGTATTAATTACGCCTTGGAGATGATTTCCCCAGGAAGTTTGGACTTCGGAGGAGTCAGAGCGGACGCCTGGTGCACCTGGTGATACTTACGCCTCGAAAATGATTTTCTCAGGAAGTTTTGATCCCAGTGGGTTCACATCATCAAGTTTACGATTAGGATAGCATCTTCAGAGTGTAGTTATTACCGGGCACACCAAGTATTTTCCCTGACTCCTATGGAGTTAAAATTTCCTGAAAAAACATCTCCAAATCGTAAGTATCACCAGGTGCACCAGGTGTCCACCCTGACCCCTCCAAAGTCCTAACTTCCTAGGGAAATCATCTCCAAGGCGTAATTAATACCAGTTGCACCGGGTGTCCACCCTGGCCCATTTGGAGTCAAAACTTTCCGAAGAAATCATCTCCAAGTCGTAAGTATCACCAGGTGAACCAGGTGTCCGTCCTGACCCCTCCGGTGTCCTTTGTTCCTGGGGAATTCATCTCCAAAGCGTCTGTATCACCAGGTGCACCGAGTGTCCACCCTGACCCCTCCGGAGTCCAAACTTCCTCCGAAATATTTTTTCACCCTTCTGTTACAAAAACTTCTTGTGCGTATGCAGGTTACAAGCATAAGCTGCTGTGCGTAGACTAGACTTGACTCGACTCGACTCGAGTTACTCGATATTGGATTCTCGACTCGAGTTTACAACCATGCCCCAGGCATGGCAGGTAGACACTCTACCAACTGAGCCATTGAGCTAGCTTGCTCGAAGACTTTAATTAAACTACTTTAACAACTGTTTTATATTTGATTTTTAACTAGTTTCACTCAACGCGCAAACACGAGCAATTTTATTACATTATCTAAATCTAAAACAAATTTTGTCGAAGCTTCATCTAAATTAAAGGGCTTAACCGACAATAATTTGTATATTAAAGGAGTTTAATTGAGGTCTTGATGCATGCTAGCTCAATGGCTCAGGTGGTAGAGTGTCTGCCTGTGATGCCTGTGATGCCTGGGGTCATGGGTTCGAATCTCAGTCGAACAAAATTTTTTTCTTCGATAATTTTATTCAAAATAATTTTATTATTAATAATTAAATCTTATAAAGAATAATATATCAATATCTAATAATAATATTAAATAAATAAAAAAATAGTGTGAAAATAAAATTAAAAGAAAAAAAAAAAAAAAAAAAAAAAAACCCGTATGGAAACCCGTACGGAAACCCTGACCAAATATCAGTATCGGAAACCCGTATGGGATCCTTTACAGGAACCCTTATGGGTCCCCGTACGGGTTTCCTTACGGATTTCCATATGGATTTTTTCAGCTGGGTAGTTAATAATTATGGTTCGACCGACCAAAATTCTTCATTAAATCAATGAGTTTCTGTTAGAAGCAACGACTAATTACTTCAGAATAATTCAGATATCATTTCTGGTTCAAAGCAGTGCTCGACAGTTATTTCAGCTGAGTCAACTGGATTAGATTTAACAACGTCAAGCTCAAAAAATGTAAGTAATGATCACAAATATTCTAATTTTAGTGATGAGATGACACTGAATATAGTATCGACGTCATGTGTTGAAATTAGTCTTCCTCCTAAAGTTTATGAAGTTAAAAAAATAAAACAAAGAGCGTCAGGTGTTTGAAATTAGAAAATTCGAGCAAAAAATCTCATGGTAAAGGTAAAAGTCAAGGAATAATAATAAATGGCACTATTCGTCGAGGCTCAAAAAATGTTAATGGAAACATTTATTTTTTTAAGAACAGTTGCGCTTATGACTCGATTACAGAAATTCTAGCAAATGCTGTTGGATTTTTCGTCTGCCTTAGAACTTTTCTTGTCAGTTGTCAAATTCCAAGTTTGAATTTTTTGTGCTATCCAAGTGCAGTAATAAACTACGCCACCAGTGGCTCTTCTACAATTTCAAATGTGAACGTATATCGAGCTCACATTTTGACGAAAATTGCCACTGATGACAGTAGCAAGCATACTCAGATCCGACTAGCGAGATTCATTGGTACCACGATTGATTGTGTAACAAACACCGGTAGATTATTTCAGCGGTTGATGAATGGATGTCCTGGTTTCATAGAAGAAAGTTCGTGTGAAAACTGTGGTCTTAAATAGTTGTTTTGGAGTTACCCAATGTTTTTGTAGTAACAATTAATAACTATAATGGTTCTCAAGATAGTATGAAAAATTTCTTATCAGAGGTTAAACATTATCCATGTTCAAATTGTGACAGTACTGTACAAGTTAAGTACTGTTTGGGTGCGTACATGTGCATTAACTCATATAGCGTATACTCTAAAGGAATATGAAGTTTACAAGTACATTACAAGAACTATCTGTCGCTTTAATTATGTCCTTGATGAATACTAGTAAATCTAATGTGAATAAATTAACAGGAGTCATTGAACTACAAATAGACTATAAAGTTATAAAAGAAGAAAGATCAGTACCCCATTATGTTGCTTGGACCAGAAACTTGAGTGGAAAATGATTGCAAAAAAATGATTTAGTTGGAACGTATTAAATTGTCAAGAGAATCGACATGGCAAAACAAAAGGCAGTTTGATTTGTTATTTTACATTAAAGTTGACGAAGTTGATAACACTGAAAGTGCAAATAACCAATCTAATGAAATTGTCGACCAAGTAAGTATAAATAACCATTAAATGTCGTCTAAGAATTTTTCACAGGCCGGGATGTACAATTTATTTAGCTCGAAGGCACCAGATGTTGGTATGTAGCTCTAAGACCTGAAAGCTAACGCTTTCTTTTTGATTCATTTTTACAAATATATTTTTCTATAATTTTTCATTCATTTTAATAGATTCATCATCATTTTTTCAATTTTCATCATGAAATCAATAAATATAGTTGATTTCTATTTTCCTTTTTTTGAATAGTTCAAAGAAAAAACCAAGATAATTTACTCACTCCTATAATATACATTTTTTACATATATTAACTAAATTTTATTCTGTTCATAAACGTGCTCCAAAATTCTTCAATTCAATTTTGAAGCTACTTCAACTTATAAGAAAAGCGATTGGGTAAAAATATCATTTTTCTCGTTTTTTCATAAATTTTTAACAGGAAACCCAGCAGAAAAAAAAACCTCATATTTGTGAGCAAAAATATGGGTAAAAAAATGGTCACAAAAATGCCCATTTATCTGCGGTTTATATTGAGACAACATATTTGCTCATTTTTTTGCTCATATTTTTTTGGTTAGAATTGAAAAAAAAAATTATTTGCTGATGAAAAGTTAAGATATTATTAATTTTTTCTTATAATTTTGTTATGAAATTTATAAGTTTTATTGAATTATTACATCATCTTTTAAACTTCCGCATATTAACATTAGATTTGACTCCTACATATAAACGTTGTAATAAGAGATCATAATTATTTTTGCAGACATTGAATAATATATATACATGTATAAATTTCTTTAAAAGAAATGACGCCTTCAATTTTATGCAGTACTTTTACGTCAATTCATAGAAGCTTCTGAAAATGTCTAAGAACTTGCACTGCCACTGGGACTCAACAAGTACATCGTGGATTCAATTTAAGTCCAAACCTGAAAAAGAGAAAAATAATATTTACAAAGAAACCAATTGAAATAATTTCTTCATTGTAATATATTTATAATCACAGCAGTAACTTACGTGAATTATCTAATTTTGTAATTACTTTGTAATTTGTAACTTGGACCAAAGAGATGCTGGACGATAGAAGATCATGCAAGGATTCAAATCAAAATGTTTTACATCAAATTATATTGATTTTTCAATAAGGAAAAAGGACTTCCAGATATCAAATCGTAAATAATTATACATATTGATATCAAACCAAAAACATTGATGAACTAGCGGGTAAAAATCTTAAAGCTGGAATTTTTCAAAAGCATCGTACATCTGTAGTGACTCATTGTTATTTAGTTGGATACAACCTACAATTTTTCTGAAGACTCTTCGACAGGGCCGGATTAAGATTTTTGAGGCCCGGGGCTATCAAAATTATGAGCCCCCCCCCCCCCCACTCTTCTATTCTGCCTAAAATAAATACAATAGTAAAATTTATTTTAGTACAAAAAATTATAAAATTATCAATCAAGTAACATGCATTTTTACTTATAATAAAATATACATGCATACATAACAATATTATTATTATTTTTATTTCAAGCTGATGGTTTTTTTTCGAACTGTAGGTTGAGTTTATTTTAAATAAAAATTACTAGTTAAAAAAAATTTTCATAAAAATTTATTATGTTACAAGAAAGCTACATTACTAAATCATAAATTAATAACTATATGAGTTTTTTTCTATTTTTGCTTGAACAAACTCTTCAATTATTTCTTCGAAATTTAACCCATTAAGTCCGAGGATTTTTTGAATTTTTGGTTGTGTTTGAGCTGGGAAATCTTAGGGAAAACTGTGAAAAATGTATACCTGAATACCCTATCCCCCTATTTTCAAGTATGCCCTACACGATGGTATAGTTCAAAAAAGTCAAAAATTCGATTTTCATTTGTTTATAAACAAATTAAAAAAAAAAACAAGATTTTTTTTGCACTTTTTTTTTTTTAATCGAAAAATTGAGTGGTTAAAAAATTTTTTACACACTTTAGAATATCATCACGGGTGATCACGCATTTCAAAGTTTCCAAATCTTCTTGAAAATTGTAGCTGCGATTTTTGTAAACAAAATGGCGGCCAAAAAACTACGACGTAAAAATTCGTAAAGCAGCCGAAGGCGGAACCAACATCGAAAAACTTATTTCGCTCAAAAACGAGGCCTTCAGATGTATTTATTTATTTATTTATTTATTTATGTTATTTATTTATTAGATTATTTGATTTTTCTGTTAAAAAAATAAATTAATAAATAAATACTTGAATTTTTATTTGTTTCCTTTTTTTGTTATGCAGTGTCAAACTGAATACGAAATATATGTTCAATAAAAATAGCCTGCGTATTTTATAATTATTAGAAATACAATTTTGTTATGCAGAAGAAGAGAAAGTAAGAAAGAACAACGGATTCATTGATGCTGTTAAAGCTTTTGCCAGGTGTATACGACTATAGCTGAAAGGCATAGAGTCTGCTTCGTAACCACAAGTCCATGGGTTCAAATCCCGCTTAGAGCAAAAAGTATCTCAAATACAGAAAAAAATTGTAAATCCAAAAAAAAAAAAAAAATTCGTCTTCCAATGACTTTAAATCTTTTTTTTTTTTTCTACTTTCAAATACACCTTTTTGAAAGGATATACTTCACCAAATATTGGTCTGAACTGAATAAAAAACTATAAGAAAAATTAACTTTTAGTAAAAAGCGATCAGACTAAAATTATCATAGATGCAGGCTAGAAAAAATTACAAGAAAATTTTGTTCAATTATATCCATAAATCAAATCTTTTATAAAGAAATATTTCATCAGATATAAAGAAAAATTGGCAGATTGAGAGTTGAAAAAAAAAAAAAATTTTTTATAGCCTAAGGATGAAATTTTTTTTTTCAATCACCACGAAGTCAACGCCTCTGAGAAATTTTTATTACGACTTTTACAGTTTACAACTGTATCTGCGCTTTTTCTGAATACTCGCCGTGAGCGGGATTCGAACAACGATCTAAGCATTGCTAAACTGGCTCTTTGCTGCTTTAGCCAACGGCCGTGTACAGATTTACAGATTTAGACTTCATTTATATGTAAAAATAATAAATTATGAATTTTCTGTAGCAATAATAGTCTTTACCAATCTCTCTCAATCAAAAATTATAAAAATGTATAGAAAATTTTTAAAAAGTAACAATAACTCGTCAAATTGTAAATTTCATCTCTTAGCCGTTACACTTATAAAATACAAAACATAACGTTGCCCAACACCTACCACGCGGAGGTTGATGAAACAAAGTGTCTTTTTTTTTTTTTTTTTTTTTTTTTATTAGTTTTATAATTTTTTTGTGTTTTTGTAATTTTTTTTTTTTTTTTTTTTTTTTTTATCAATTTTTTTATAAAAATAATTTTTTAGTTCAACAATGAAACTTTCTTAGAAATTATGAAAACTTTTAGACTACAATAAATTTAATGATTATTTTTAGGAACGCAATTTTGACAAATAGATAAGCTGCACTTTTCACAGTACAAACGTGTCCTAATGGGACAGAAGCAACATTTTCTTAGTTTTTCTTTAGTCAAAATTTGGTGATTGCCTCTAGTAGACTTTTCCTTTGAAAGATAATGCTTGGAAATTGCCATCATAAAGTCAAGCGAACTTGATTTTTTAGTTTCCTTGCCGTGAACATAGTTCGAAAGAACAACTGCATTAGCTATTGACGCTTGAATAAGACGAATAAAAACGATCCACGTCCACTTTTTAGACCTTATGCAAGGCATAGCGTAGTTACAACGTCCATCATGAACGTCAACGCCACCCATATTTTTATTATAAAGTTGGAATGCATTAGGGAAAGCAATTTCTTCTTTTTCTTTTTTTTCTTTGCTCCTCCTTTTCGCTGTGTATGTGGGTGTGACACCAGCAGCAGTAGAAACCATCGACACTGGTTTAGAGTCCTGCAATGTAATGTAATTTATACCACTACTTTTTTCGTATTTCACTGCAACTGTACCTTTCGGTGACTATTTAGGAATAACATTTTTTTCCTTTACACGATTTTCTCGGATAGTACCAGTCGAACGAACCCCTAAGTTTTTTAAATGTAAAACAAGATCAAAACTAGTAAATAAATTGTCCATGTATAAATGATAAAGAGGCAGTTTCCTAAAAGTTACGTTTGAAAAAAAGTGCTGAAGCAAACTCATAACAACACGAGTACCTAAAGAACATTTTTCAAGTTTATTGTCAGCTATTGCAGAGTTTTTACCACAGTACAAATCAAACTCAAGTAAATAGCCATCAGGAGTGCAAAGACCCCAAAATTTCAAGCCAAATCTAATGGGCTTCCCTTTTATGAATTGTTTCAGAATAGTTCTACCATAAAACTTGGCCATCATCTCGTCAACGGCCATTGCAGCTTGAAAATATCCAAATTGCTGGATGTTTTCCCTGAATAAATCAATAATTGTACGTACACGCCATCCAAAATCATTTTCATTTTCATCTGCAGGTTTAGAATATTTGATGTTTGATTTTATTTGCTGAAATTTATCGCGAGCCATAGCCGCTTTTACTGGCTCAAATGACAAAAAAGGATCATTTGACCAGTAGTGTTTGTAAGATTTTCGCGAATTGCAGGCTGATGCAATTAAAATACCTATAAAAACGTTAAGTTCACCCATCGTTAGTTCATACCCGTTTGCTCGAGTACACATAATTATGTGATTTTTTATACTATCTGAAAAAAAAGTTTCAAATAGTTCAACACAATTCATACTTTTTATTTTTTTTTTGTTAGCATCAGACATTTGGCAACTATTTTCAACGTTTTGTGGATAAATTTGTTCTCCCTCGACCCACTCATAAACGTATTTATCCTCCAAACGACTGTTATTGCTAACATAATTTTTTGATGCTTGAGAATAAGTTTTTTGTGAAGTTTTATCATTTTGAGAATCGTTTGTACAGTCGTCGCTTTCTTCAGCTCCTGAGCCTTCGCTTTCATCTCCAGAATAATTTGGATCAGGTATGCAATATCGTTCGTCATCTTCATCAGAACTGAAATATTCTGATTCAGAATCAGTATCAGGAGGTTTAGCTGGTCTAGGTCGCTTTGGTCGCATATTGAAAAGTTTGAAATTATTCAATCACTAAAAATTGAACAGATTTCAAAATTTTTTCAATTTATTTATTTATTTGTAGTCTGGACTAGCTTGAAATTCGCTAAAATTATCAGCCACAGTCTTTGAGCAGCTCCCCTGGTGGAACTTATCATCTGCCAGGGTAAAAATGTCATCAAACCAACCATTGTTTATATTCTTTTTTCACCTAATTTATTAGTATGTTGTTTAAACGTGACGCCACCTAGCGGACTCTTTTCGTTATGAAGCATGTTTACCCTAGCAGATGATAAGAATTTTCACCATTGTCATTTATAAAAAATGTTTTTTCATTTTTATTTTTTTTTTCGAAATAAATTATTATTTTTTATAAATATATAAATTATTGGAAATATCTGCAAACATTAAAAATATTCTGTTCATTTAGTTTTCTCTTCAATTAGTTTTTGCCCAACTAGAATGACTACATTCAAAATTTTATTAATTTTTACAAAAACATAATGTAATAAAATGTAAAAAAATAAAATATATTGTACGTTACATTTCTTGTATTTTTTTTTTATTTATGGCAATAATTTTGAGTTTTTAAATTTCGTAAGCAAGGTTCGAACCCATGAAGTGGGGATTATGAAGCAGACTCTATGCCTTTCAGCTATACTCGTATACACCTGGCAAAAGCTTTAACAGCATCAATGAATCCGTTGTTCTTTCTTACTTTCTCTTCTTCTGCATAAAAAAATTGTATTTCTAATAATTATAAAATACGCAGGCTATTTTTATTGAACATATATTTCGTATTCAGTTTGACACTGCATAACAATAAAAGGAAACAAATAAAAATTCAAGTATTTATTTATTAATTTATTTTTTTAACAGAAAAATCAAATAATCTAATAAATAAATAACATAAATAAATAAATAAATAAATAAATACATCTGAAGGCCTCGTTTTTGAGCGAAATAAGTTTTTCGATGTTGGTTCCGCCTTCGGCTGCTTTACGAATTTTTACGTCGTAGTTTTTTGGCCGCCACTTTGTTTACAAAAATCGCAGCTACAATTTTCAAGAAGATTTGGAAACTTTGAAATGCGTGATCACCCGTGATGATATTCTAAAGTGTGTAAAAAATTTTTTAACCACTCAATTTTTCGATTAGAAAAAAAAAGTGCAAAAAAAATCTTGTTTTTTTTTTTTAATTTGTTTATAAACAAATGAAAATCGAATTTTTGACTTTTTTAAACTACACCATCGTGCAGGGCATACTTGAAAATAGGGGGGTAGGGTATTCAGGTATACATTTTCCCCAAGATTTCCCCAAGATTTCCCAGCTCAAACACAACCAAAAATTCAAAAAATCCTTGGACTCAATTGGTTGATAGTCCCAACTTCAACGAATTTTTATGAAAAAATAGTGGCCCCAATAAAAAAAACACCAAGTATATTTTGTTCTTATAATTTTACGTAGAATAAGTTAGTATTTTTTATTTTTCGATTTCTCAATGTTTATTTTTGGGTCCCTCCCTATTGGGCCCAATACTCGCATATATGCAATTGAAATGATAAAAATATTAACAATTAATATTTCAAAGACTTTTTATGCTTTTTCAATAAATATTTTTGAGCAAAATAAGTTTTTCGATGTTGGTTCCGCCTTCGGCTGCTTTACGAATTTTTTCTTCGCAGTGTTTTGGCCGCCATTTTGTTTACAAAAATCGCAGCTACAATTTTCAAGAAGATTTGGAAACTTTGAAATGCGTGATCACCCGTGATGATATTCTAAAGTGTGTAAAAAATTTTTTTTACCACTCAATTTTTCGATTAGAAAAAAAAAGTGCAAAAAAAATCTTGTTTTTTTTTTTTTAATTTGTTTATAAACAAATGAAAATCGAATTTTTGACTTTTTTAAACTACACCATCGTGCAGGGCATACTTGAAAATAGGGGGGTAGGGTATTCAGGTATACATTTTCCCCAAGATTTCCCCAAGATTTCCCAGCTCAAACACAACCAAAAATTCAAAAAATCCTTGGACTCAATTGGTTGATAGTCCCAACTTCAACGAATTTTTATGAAAAAATAGTGGCCCCAATAAAAAAAACACCAAGTATATTTTGTTCTTATAATTTTACGTAGAATAAGTTAGTATTTTTTATTTTTCGATTTCTCAATGTTTATTTTTGGGTCCCTCCCTATTGGGCCCAATACTCGCATATATGCAATTGAAATGATAAAAATATTAACAATTAACATTTCAAAGACTTTTTATGCTTTTTCAATAAATATTTTTGAGCAAAATAAGTTTTTCGATGTTGGTTCCGCCTTCGGCTGCTTTACGAATTTTTTCTTCGCAGTGTTTTGGCCGCCATTTTGTTTACAAAAATCGCAGCTACAATTTTCAAGAAGATTTGGAAACTTTGAAATGCGTGATCACCCGTGATGATATTCTAAAGTGTGTAAAAAATTTTTTTTACCACTCAATTTTTCGATTAAAAAAAAAAAAGTGCAAAAAAAATCTTGTTTTTTTTTTTAATTTGTTTATAAACAAATGAAAATCGAATTTTTGACTTTTTTGAACTATACCATCGTGTAGGGCATACTTGAAAATAGGGGGATAGGGTATTCAGGTATACATTTTTCACAGTTTTCCCTAAGATTTCCCAGCTCAAACACAACCAAAAATTCAAAAAATCCTCGGACTTAATGGGTTAATGATAAAAGTAATTTTTTTTCAATGGTCAATATTGCTAAAGATGTTAAACGATCATTAACCATAGTCGACCGGAGCAAATTTTTTATTCTTTTCAAAACTGAAAATGATCTTTCTGCCGAACAATTAGCTATTGGGATTGTTAAAAATAAACGATATATTACATAAATATTAGGGTATAAATCAATATAATATTCAGCAATCCAATTCAACACTTTTAACGGATTTAATCTGCTATCACCAGCTACTCCATTTTGTTTGTCTCCCTTTTTTTCATGAGAAAAAGTTCCTTTGGGCTGCAACCTAGTATGCGGAATAAATTGTTCAAATTCGTTGAGTAGCTCATTGTAATCTAAATCTTCAGAGTAAGTATCTGAAAGTCTTTTTATATGATCTTTAAGCTCAGAAGACGTTATATCCAAAAGATTTGAAAGAAAACCAAAGAATGTGGTAATGAAATTATAAGCTTCACTACGCTTTTTCAACTCAGATAGCAGTTTATAAATTATTATGTAGAAAGTATTTATTCGAAAGTTATCGGATGCGCTCAAGGCTTCAATTGCAGTTGTACCATCGTTTAATTTTTTAGTTATAATTCTTTTGCCAAATGTAGTGTACTCTTGATTTACGTAAGAACTAAGCGCCTTTGCATCTGTTTCAATTGTTGAAAATTCATCTCTTAACTTGTTTACGTATTCAACTAAAGACAAAAGTGATGTATTTGCACTGCATAAATCCAATTCAACTTTTTGCACAAACTGACTAGTTCCGTGAAAGCGATCCAAAATACGATACCAGAACACAGCCATGAAACAATATTCTAACTTAACGAGATTCTTTAAGAAAGATTCTGCTTCGTGTCTGGCGTCGGGTTTTTGATTAACATCTGTGGATAAGTTTACAAGAGAATCATAAATTCCATCAAAATTTTTATTTAAATTTTTTGCGGCATCTCTTCTGCAAGACCATCGAGTTGCTGATAAGCTGGTCAGTTTTGAATTGTTAAGTTTTAAAATATCCCATCTATGTGTTGATGCACTAAAAAATGCGTATAAACTCTGCAAAATACCGAAATAATTTATTGACATTGTACATACACTAGCACAGCACACGCCGACCAAATTTAATGAGTGTCCAACACAAGGGACGTAAAATGCTAGCTTGTTTTTTTTCATCACATGTGCTTGTAAGCCGTTGTAAGGTCCAGACATGTTTGCTGCATTATCATAAGTTTGAGCACGGCAGTCATTGATGTCTAATTTATGATGTTCAAGTAAATCAAAGGTTTTGTCTGCCAAAGACTTGCCTGTGTGACAATTTATTGGTAAAAAACCAAAAAATCTTTCATGAACAGCCTCATTCAAATAGTAACGGAAAATTACAGAAAGTTGATCGACGTGTGATACATCAGGAGTGGAATCCAAAATTATACTCCAATATTTAGCATTTTTCATTTCGTCTTTTATTCGATTTAGAACTTTTTGAGCCATAATCTGTATAAATTCTTCGAAAATGGTTTTGGATAAGTAAGACGCGTTTCCGCGACCTTTATTGGCATAAATTTCTATGTGTTGTTTCAATAAAGGATCATACTTAGCTAATAATTCAATAGCACCCAAAAAGTTTCCATTATTTGTTGAGCCTATTTTTTCTTCAGTCCCTCGAAATGCGAGTCCATTTACAGCTAGATAAATAATGACATCCACAACTCTTCTCAAAATTTCAGTCCAGTACTCTGATTCGGATCTTAGATCTTTTATTAGTTTTTTGTCAATGTACGAGCATTTTTTGTAATTTATATAATTCAATATACAACGTCTATGTTCACGAGAGCTTTCATGCCCACAAATTGACTCACCAGTTTTTTTCCAGTTAGAAAATCCTTTTTTTACAAATACATTATCTTGATCCGGTGAGAATAATTTACAAACATAACAAAAAATTTTTCCAGTAGACTCAGAATACATTAACCATAATCGCTCACGTACTTCACCATTATTCTTTATTTTCTCGAAATATTTTTCAGAGAAGAATCTATTTTGATTTTCATAACTGCGTTTCGATGCTTGAAAGTTTGAATTTTTATTTTGAAAATATAAATGGCCTTTTTTCAAATACTGTTCACGTTTGATTTTATCATTATTGATTTTTTGAGGCCAAAGAGCTGGATCTTGGAATAAGTTTCCTTAGAAAAAAGTATATAAAAAATGTAAATTAAAATGATTTAAATAGCCCAAATATCAATGTATCATTTTTTTTTTATTACTATTGAATGTTTATAATGATTAAGAATAAAAAATATAGTAATATTAGGTGTATAAAAATTTTTAAAGGAAAAAAATTAAATTTAAAATGATTTTTATCAAAAAAACATACCTGCTTCATGATTTTCATCAACAGGGTCAATTAGCAAATCAAACTGATTATATTTGGTAGGTATTTCAACACTGACATCATCTAAAGAATTGTTATTATTGGCATCATAATTTTTCATTTCATTATCAAAGTCATCATTTTTTGTTCCAGAATTGACGAAGAAAGGGTCAAATTCAGTGTGTGTTGATAAAACAACAGTGCACAAATTGCGTACATTTTCTTGGTGCGAATTTTGAACGGATTCATTAAACTTAATTTCTTGCGTTAGAATACGGTGGTAATTTTTGGAACATTACTGTTGCACTTTTCAAAAGCCACTTCAATTTTAGTTAGTTTATCTCGAAACGTTATAAAATCTCTCTCCTTTTTACGTTTTCTGCCACCACTTTCCCATCGACTAGCCATTTCAATGATAACTTAAAAGTACATCCAATTCTGGTAGTATTAAAAAAAACTGAAGATGGTAGAGTAAACTGTGGAGGTAGTTTTATAGGTTAGAATACACTACACTGGGAAAAAGTCGGGAGATAGCGCCCCCACCGGTATGGTTAAATTTTGTAGTGCCGTCTGGGCGATAGCAGTATTCTGCCCACCTGGGAAGCGTATCTCCCAAGCCTGTCATGCAGCGCTACCTACGGCGGCCTCGACAATTTGATTTTGCTTCATTTCTCCCGTCTGTGGGCAGAATATTACCCACGGCGTTAAGACGCAGCGCTCTCATTTTTGGGACTGATGACGCCCGACTTTTTCCCAGTGTAGACGGTTAATCACACGCTTCTACTGTCTTAGTTGAATCTTAGTTGACACCAGTGCAGTCCTCCATGGACTACGGTGGCGTTTCTGAAGAGGCGAGGCATGCGCAGTAACTGATGTGAATGAAATGTGAATGATTAGTTACATAATTTTTAAAATGTGGTTAGTTCAATTAAATAATCAAAAAAGACACTGCCTTAACAACTAAAAGTGTGATTTATGTATATTTATACTTATGTAAAATCAAATCTTTTATTTTGCAAGTAAAAACTGCATAAAAACATTTACTTTTTGAAAACTTAATTTGAAGTTGATTCTTAAGAATGAAAATTTTTGCAAAAAAAAAAGTAAATCATGTTTCTAGATTTTGAGGCCCTCTAAGTTGAGCTTAAAAGTGAGGCCCGGGGCTGCAGCCCCCCAAGCCCCCCCCTTAATCCGGGCCTGCTCTTCGAGCCTCAAGAAGAAGCTTTATATTTAAAGCTAAAATAGTCAAATTGTAAGCAAATTCATAAATTAAAATTTGTTATTTCGTTTTGATAATGTTAACTAGTTTTCATTTATTTATTTTGTTTATTGTCTTTAATAAAACTAGTCTCTTTCAGCGCGCAAGCACGCGCACATGTATTACATTATCTAAAACCAATATTGTTGAAGCTCAGGGGTGCGGTGACAGTAGGTTGTTTGAGGAGCATTCCTCCAAACTATTTTAGGGGGGGTCGAAAAAAAAAAAAAAAAAAAAAAAAAAAAAACGTTCCCCAAGCTTCAGCCCCCGAAACCCTGAGCGCCCGAGTTCAACAAAAAACTTATCGGCTATCCCCCAAATACCCTGGGCGTCCGAGTTCAACAAAAAAACTGATCAGCTATCCCCCAAGCTCTAAGCCCCCCCAAACCCTGGGCGCCCGAGGTCAACAAAAACACTGATCCGCTATCCCCCAAGCTCTAAACCCCCAAAACCCTGGGCGTCTGAGTTCAACAAAAAAACTGATCAGCTATCCCCCAAGCTCTAAACCCCAAAAACCCTGGGCGTCTGAGTTCAACAAAAAAACTGATCAGCTATCCCCCAAGCTCTAAGCCCCAAAACCCTGGGCGTCCGAGTTCAACAAAAAAACTGATCAGAAACCCTGGGTGTCTGGGTTCATCAAAAAAACTGATCAGCTATGCCCCAAGCTCTAAACCCCCAAAACCCTGGGTGTCCGAGTTCAACAAAAAACTGATCAGCCATCCCCCAAACTCTAAGCCCCCAAAACCCTGGGCGTCCGAGTTCAACAAAAAAACTTATCGGCTATCCTCCATGTTAGAGCAGTTTTGGAGAGAAGCCTGAATGGCACCCGCGCGAGAGTGGCAACGTCGCTACTCGTGTCCCTGTAAGTGGAGGAAGGCTGCCGCTAGGTCGGTTCACGCTGTGTGAAGACTCGGCACGCGCGCGCTTCTATCCGGTGTCTCACGGGTAGATTTTACTTTTGGTAGTTTGTCCGATTAATAAAGATTCTAGTTTTGCGATAGCTCTCGTTGTAAATATTATAAATAATAATAAACAGCTAAACAGTGTTACTTAATAAAAAAAGTGTTCTTGTATTATTTCTCTCCTTTTTCGTTCCCGTCAAATTTTCATCCAAGACTCCAAGCTCTGAACCCCCAAATACCCTTCAAATCCTGGTTCTCGAGTCGAATTTTTTTCTTTCTCAAATTTTGATTTTTAACGATTTTTCATCGTAAGATGATTATATTTTTATAAATAAATTTCTTTTCTGCATTCTCTCGAATTTGAGAGACAGATAAAAGTCACGCCAACCATAGCGTGGGGAGGAAGAATCGAGAATCTTTCGATATTCCTCCAGCTTTACCTTTCACAGCCCGCGAATGAATTTTCAATAATACATTCTTAGTTTATTGAAATTATTGAAGGTATTTGAAGAATTTCAAAAAAATATTGACTGTTACCCAGGAGCTTTTGACTCCGGAGGGGCCTGGGTAGATACCTGGTGCACCTGGTGATACTGACGTCATGGAGATGATTTCCCCAGGAAGTTTTGAATCCGGAGGGGCCAGGATGCTCACCTGGTGCACCTGGTGATACTGAATCCTTGAAGTTAATTTCCCCAGGAAGTTTTGACTCCGGAGGGGCCAGGGTGGGTACTTGGTGCACCTGGTGATACTGACGCCATAGAGATGATTTCCACAGGAACTTTTGACTTTGGAGGGGCCAGAGTGGATACCTGGTGCACCTGGTGGTACTGACGCCATGGAGATGATTTCCCTAAGAGGTTTTGACTCCAGAGGGTCCAGAGTGCACACCTGGTGCACCTGGTGATACTTACGCCTTGGAGATGATTACCCGAGGAAGTTTTGACTCCATTTCACAGCACAACCGAGCAGTCAACAAAATTCCTATCGGACCTACCAAACGGACCAATCGGACCTGGTCCACTTAGGTCCGGTTCAGGTAGGTCAAGTTTGTTAACACCCCTGGCTCAGACATGCGCACAACAGCGTGGGGGCCCACGTGACCAAATTCAAACCATTTTATTCATCCCAAATCAACAACCCAATATACTGATAAATAAATAAATAAATAAATGATACCCCAACATCCTACAACTCAATAACGCTGGGCGTCTAGTTTTTTTTAATAAATAAATAAATAATTAATAACCCAAGCTCCAACAATTCAATAACGCTGGGCGCCTAATATATTTTATTGATAAATAAATAAATAACCCAATATCCTGATAAATAAATAAACAAATAAATGATACCCCTAGCTCCTACACGCTGGGCATCTAGTTTTTTTTAATGAATAAATAAATAAATAATATCCCAAGCTCCAACAACTCAAAAACGCTGCGAGTTTTTCTTTTTTTTTTTTTTTTTTTAATAAATTTGCAAGTAGATAATTTCCCAAGTTCGTATACTATGTTTAAATCTCTACACTACTACGTACACTTGCAGTAGGAAATATGTATAATAGTTACATTTAGAGGTTTTAATTATGATTTTTGTTAATTTTCTTTATAAAAGAATTTGCCAGTCAATTTATGTCAATTTGTTAAATGCCGAAGTTATCGTAACTCAAATGTTTAATAAAAAAAAAAAAAAAAAAAACAACTTTAATTTATTCCAAAAAAACGGTTGCCCAGCGTTTTTGAGTTGTAGGAGCTTGGGATATCATTTATTTGTTTATTTATTTATAAATAAAATAAACTAGATGCCCAGCGTTATTGAGTTGTTGGAGCTTGGGGTATTATTTATTTATTTATTTAAAAAAATAATAATAATAAAACAGACGCCCAGAGTTACTGAGTTTGTTGGAGCCTGGGGTATTATTTATTTGTTTATTTGTTAAAAAAAAAACTAGACGCCCAGCGTTATTGAGTTGTTGGAGCTTGGGGTATTAATTATTTATTTATTTATTAAAAAAAACTAGAAAAAAAAACTTTAATTTATTCTAAAAAAACGGTCGCCCAGCGTTTTTGAGTTGTAGGAGCTTGGGACATCATTTATTTGTTTATTTATTTATAAATAAAAAAAAACTAGATGCCCAGCGTTACTGAGTTGTTGGAGCCTGGGGTATTATTTATTTGTTTATTTGTTAAAAAAAACTAGATGCCCAGCGTTACTGAGTTGTTGGAGCCTGGGGTATTATTTATTTGTTTATTTGTTAAAAAAAACTAGACGCCCAGCGTTATTGAGTTGTTGGAGCTTGGGGTATTAATTATTTATTTATTTATTAAAAGAAACTAGAAAAAAAAAACTCTAATTTATTCTAAAAAAACGGTCGCCCAGCGTTTTTAAGTTGTAGGAGCTTAGGGGATTATTTCTTAATTTATTTAAAAAAAACATCTGACACTCAGCGTTATTGAGTTGTAGGAGCTTGGGATATCATTTAATTGTTTATTTATTTATAAAAAAAAAAACTCAGACACTCAGCGTTTTTGAGTTGTAGGAGCTTGGGGTATTATTTATTTATTTATTTAAAAAAATAATAATAATAAACCAGACCCAGGGCCCAGGGTAGGGCACTAAAAGGTGCTCTAGGATAACTGATCAGTTTTTTCGTTGAACTCGGCACAGTTGATCTATCGAAGAGTCTAAATCGATAGATTGTAAAATATCGATTATGTATTCAACAACGCCTTTAAGTGAATAAAATGCGAGCATTTTTTGCCGCTAAATTTCGCTTGTGGTGCTTCAGTCAGCTTTAGTATCTAATCATATCTGATCACTCAGCAACATATAACAATATTATTATAAAAGTTATTATTTAATATTTTGTAAATATTCCATACTATTATATGATTAATATTTTGCTCTTAATAATTTTACTAACGGTCTTTATAAATCTGTAAAATAATTTCTTTAGAAACTTCTCAACCAAAGCGGTACTTAAGCGAGTGTCTTTTTTGCAAACATGGTAATAGCTGATGACTGTCAGCAGTTACAACAATTTCTTCAGCAAATTTTTTTATTCTTATGAAAGCTTATAAAAAATATTTTTATTCAGAGTTCTCAAGGACTATTCCCAAGTTCTCCCGCTGTTACCGAACGACATGAAGCTGCAACATCACCAGCTCCAGATTTTGAAGAGCCATTTGAAGATGAAAGTCGGTTGCTTGGAGATAATCAAGACATCATTGAAGCAGACGATGGAGAAGAGTTATTTGGTGATAATATGGAAGCGTGAGTTGATAAATTTTTGTTTGTTTGTTTTAAATTCAGTAAATTTCAAGTTATTTTCTTTCAAATCAGTGATTATCGACCTATGTCAGCTCTTGATCAATATGATCCCAATCAATTAGATGACGAAGAGTATTCAGAGTTATCTCAAAGAGACCGATTTACAGCTGAGGCTGCTATGCAAAGAAGAGATAGAGCAGCTGGTGTTATCAGAGATGTTAAAAATTATTTGTACGGTAAGTATTTATCTGTTTTTTACAGACAACTGTAGGGTAAAAAAAAAGAACTTTGATATTATAAAAAAAATTCTTATACCAAAACTACAATGGAAGACACTACTTCTTTCCAATGGATCACGAAAAATACCCATTTATTCTAAAAGTGTCTTTCTCTAGTTAACATTATATTACTAATAACTAACTTTCGATGTTAATATATAAACTTAAATCTTGAGCCTTATTATTATTAATATTATTTTTGCTATTATTTTCTAATGAGTGCCATGCATTATTTCATACTAATTTATATATTCAAATTTGTAAAGAGCATTAAGGTCCTTTAATTCAAATAAAATAAAAAAAATTAACAAATAATTTTCTCAATTTATAAGGTTTAACTTATTTAATATATTGCAGAAGATAGTGATGATGAGGATCTGAGTCGAAAACGTCGCTGGGCTGAAAAGGCTGCAGAGGGTGGAATTGAAGATTCTGAGGTAATTTTTAAATCTTAAAGTTCTTGAAATTTAGTTGTGACTAAAATAACCCCTTGTGTTATTAATATAGATGATAGAATCTATTGAAAATTTAGAAGATACCAAAGGGCATTCTGTAAAAGACTGGGTTACTATGCTTGCTCCTAGAAATGAAATTTCAAACAGGTTCAAAAATTTTTTACGAACCTATACTGATCCCAAAGGACAATATATTTACAAAGAACGTATAAGACACATGTGTGAAAGCAACCAGGTTATTGAAAAAATTTTTGTTCAGTTGTCAGTTTTCTTGTTTCTAAATTTTAATTCATATTTAATTTGGTAATTTTTTCAGTCAAGTTTTATTGTTGAATTCACTGTTCTTGCAAGTAAAGAACATGTGCTTGCTTATTTTTTACCAGAAGCACCTTTTCAAATGTTAGAAATTTTTGATGAAGTTGCAAAAAATTTTGTTTTACAAATTTTTCCCAGCTATCAAAGAGTAACCAGTGAAATTCATGTAAGGATATCTGAACTTCCTCTCATTGAAGATTTAAGAACTTTTAGGTAATTTTTTATAATTATTCAGTTCATAATTTTTTCAACTATTTATTACTTAATAAAAATTTATATGAAACATTAATTTATAGAAAACTTCATATCAATCAATTAGTAAGAACCTTAGGAGTAGTAAGTGCAACAACAGGTGTACTTCCTCAACTGTCCATTGTAAAATACGATTGCAGCAAATGTGGTTACATTTTAGGACCTTATACCCAAACTCAACATCAAGAAATCAAACCAAATAAGTGTCCTGAATGCCAGAGTAGTGGTCCATTTTCAGTAACTATATGAATTACATAATAATTTCACAAATTTTATGTATATATTATTTGAAATTCACAATTTATTTTATTTTTTCAAGATTAATATGGAACAAACAGTTTATCGTAATTATCAAAGAATAACCATTCAAGAATCACCAAATAGAATTTCAGCAGGAAGAATACCTCGTAGTAAAGACTGCATACTTTTAGCCGATTTAGTTGATCGTTGCAAACCAGGAGATGAAGTAGATGTTACAGCTATATACACCAATAGTTATGATGGAGCATTGAATACAGAAGAGGCAAGTTCTAAATTTTGCAATCTCAATGTTAAAATTTATGTATTTATTGATTTATAGTTGTATATGTTTTAAAGTTGGGTAGTTGTTAGGTCAGTTTTACAAGAATGTACTTTTTTACAGTTTATAGAATAGGGTACACAATTGAGAACCTGGGTGTAAAAACCGCCTTAGCGCTCGGCCGGCTGTAGTCTAGTCCAGCCAAAGATTGCTGCTGCTTGATTTTAAATGATTTTAAAATTATACTAAACTCAAAACTAAAAAAAAATACTACTCAATGCACAATTTCATCGCGCGTCTTTTTTACATTCAAAGTCATAACAGATTTTTTTTTTTTTTTTTCAAGTTTCAAGAAAAATAAAAAATCACGTTTTTTTACTACAGCAGAACCTCCGTATTCGCGGTAGTTACGTTCCCAAAAGGTACCGCGAATACGGAAACCGCGAATACGGAAGCATTAGTCTTATGGGAAAAAGGGGGTTACGTTCCAGCATCTGAAAAAACAGGCAAATTTTTTGACTTAGAAAAAAAAATCAATAGTTTTCATCAAATTTATTGAAGTATTTGGTTAATAAAGGTTGTTTTGATCGTCTTAAAATATCTTTGTACAATTCTTGATAAGAAGATAACGCTACATTACAATCATGCTTGAATTTCAGACTGCGCGCCACTATTGGATCGTGTTCCACAGCTTCCTCAACGGCCTCTTGAATTGTTTTTATTATTTTTACGATGGATTTATCGGTGAAACAAGAAGACTCAGAGGGCTCTTCTTCTTCTTCTTGCTCTGGTCGATTTACCAATTCTTCGACTTCTTCGATCGCCAGTCCTTCTGTATCGGTACGGATAAGTTCAAGCAAGTCGCTTTCTTGCGCATCTTGAAAACCCTCTCCTTCAATACTTCTAGCGATGTGTAGCAACTCTTTAACACAATCTTCATAAGAAGGTTCAACTGCTTCTTGAACAACCATTTCAGGCAATAGTTTTCTCCAACTTTTATTGATCGTTGAGGCTTTTACTTCTTTCCAAGACTCCTCAACAGCTTCAATTGAATCGAGGATGGTAAATTTTTTCCAAAATTGAATCACTTCACTTCTGGGGTTTTCTTCTAAAGAGCGAGCATGGTTCACTACTTCTAACATACCATGTAATACTCTTCGGAGATAATAAGATTTAAAAGTAGCGATAACTGTTTGATCCATCGGCTGAATGAGTGATGTAGTATTTGGTGGGAAAAATAAAACGTCAACATTGGGATGCAGCAAAGTCAATTCTTGAGGATGACCTGGAGCATTATCTAACAGTAACAAAGCTTTAAAAGATAAATTTTGTTTCCTTAAAAATTTCTCCACTTCTGGGACAAAAGACTGACAAAACCATTCTTGAAAATTTTTCTTTGTTACCCAGGCGCTTTTATTTGACTTCCAATATACTGGTAGATGTTCCTTTCTTTTTTGCTTAAGCACTCTTGGATTTTCGGAGCGATATACAAGCATAGGTTTGCATTTGCAGGTGCCCAAAACATTCGCGCGGAACAATAATGTGTACCTGTCCTTTGAAACTTTGAAGCCTGGCGCTCTTTTTTCTTGTTCTGTAAGATACGTACGTTTCGGCATCTTCTTCCAATACAGACCGGTTTCGTCAGCGTTAAAAATTTGTGCGGGTAAGTATCCTTTTTCATTGATAAACTGTCTCAGAACCGGTGGGAAATCTCGAGCCGCAGTTTCATCAGCTGACGCGATTTCTCCAGAGAAACTCACGTTATGCAAAGAAAACCTATCGTAAATCCGTAAATCAGAGCAAGTTTAGAGATGAATTAACAATCCAACAATGTTTTAAAATAACAAATACCTCTTTATGAATTTTTCGAACCATCCTCGACTTGCAACAAATGCTTCCTTTGAATTTGATTGATCTTTCTTTTTTAGATGGTGAAAATAAGTCAGAGCTTGAGTACGAATAGCAGCGCCGCTCAGAGCAACTTTTCTTTGAATTAAATCTTGCATCCAAATGATTAGCATATCTTCCATTTTTTCCATTACAATTCCTCTTGAAATTTTGCATTGTTTAGAATGAGTTCCTAACTGTGCTGCGCTTTTACGAATTTTTTCTTCATTTTTACGAATTGATCTTACGGTGGACTCATTAACCTTAAATTTGCGCGCTACCATAGCTATTTTTTCACCCTTTCTTAATGAATCCAGTATAGAAATTTTTGTACCAATGTCCATAACTTTTTTTTCACGTTTTGTATTGGTTTTCTCATATTTGATGGAGCCATTTCATAATTTTGAGCTTAAAAAGTTTTTGGATTGAAAAATTTTAAGGTTTAAAAAAACAATGAATATAGGTTACGACCGCGAATGTGCGAAGCAGACACCGCGAATACGAAAACAGGTGTCAATTCGCAAACCGTGAATGTGCGAAACCGCGAATACGGAAACCGCGAATACGGAGGTTCTGCTGTAGTTTCAAAAACAAAAAATTCGTGTTTACCTCACGATGTCTTAGGAATCGGTCTATATTTTTTCACAGGGTTTTGACAAAACTTTTCTTCAACTCTCTCCGCTTCTAATATGCCATTTCAAAAGCCACCAAAAAAATTTGGGCCTAACGTATGATTTTTTGAAATAAAAAGTGCTATTTTTATTTTATTTTTTTATTTAATTAGTATTTACTAACCAATATGGTTTTTATGCGTAAAATAATTATAAATGTAAATATATATTAAATAGATAAACATAAATTAAGAATAAATTAAGGTTGTTGGGTCGGTCCATGATCTGACAAGTAGATTCTAACAAAAAAGTACTCATTTTATAGGTAATTGCTTTTTATTGATGCCACTAAATTTTGAGGGCAAAATGAACCTTGGGAGAAAAGATATTGCCAAATTTGTTTAACACGTAAGCTTATGGGAATCACTGTTTTCTTGAAAGTTTAATAGGACCTGACAAGTATATTTTAATGAAAAAATTCAGGGTAAAAGAAAAATTTTTTTGAAACACTTATCAATTAAAAGCAATTACCAGTGGACCTTATGAGCTGAGAAAAAAATTATCAAACACTAAAATCTTAGGTTAGTTGCTATGTTGTGCCACGAGTGCGAGAGAGACAGAGAGCGCCGTGAATCTCTCCGTTCGACTCGCACTAGTATCTCTTTCTCTCTCGCACCGACCCAACAACCTTAATCTGCTTCATAAGGTATAAACGAATCTATATCTTAAGTTTACAATCGTTGAGGTACTTAATGAATATTTTACACAATTGTTTCGTAGGTTTATACAAAAATATAGTATCAATATAAGGAGGATAAATCCTAAGTCTCTTAAGCCCAGCAATCATTCTAGGCCACTTATCATACAAAGGGCAACACCACAGGACATGATTCAAGTCCTGATCGCCCGATCCACACTGACACTCAGGTCCACTCACTACATTTATCTTAGTCATTTTGATCTATCGGCAGAAATATCTTGAAAATAAAGCCCTGTATAAAAAAGTTTTTCGTATAAAAGTTGTTTGGACTAGAGGGGGAAGTAGAATGGTAACCTTGGATTTGGGCCCGGGGCTTTACGTTGGGCCCTATGGACCCAAACTCCGTTTTTTGAAATGGGAACCCCTATTTTTGAGCCCGAGTTTTTTTGAAATTTTTTTGGGGCCCCATGCATCTTGCCTGCAAGGCTTATGAGGCTTTCATAAGGCCCATTTTTTTTAAACGCGAATTAACTCGAAAATAACGCATTTTTTGTATTGTACATGCTTAGAGAAAGTTTCTTAGTCTGAAATTTCCAAACAAAATGACCCCAACAAATTTGAGCCCAGGGCCTTACGTTGGGCCTTACGGACCCAAAGTATACGCGTATCGTCTTGAGAGGTTATATGTACATATGGGTGATTCTCTGTCAACTCAACCAACCAAAAAATAAATTTTCAAAATAATTTGTCTGCTTGTTCTAGACCACTATTTGGACTCCCTGGTAAATTTTTAGATTTTTTTGTTGCATATTACCCAAATGGCACTCGTCCAAACTTGACACTATCTAGTATTTTTGCATTTTTAGGCTATTTTTAGAGCTCAAATTACTGGAAAAAGAAGCATTTTTTCTCTTTACACATAAATGTAAAAAAAGTTGTAAATTTTATGTTCAGAAAAAAATTATTTTGGGGCCATTCGAGTACTTTTTTTTTTAACTAGTATTGATAGCACCCTTCAAATTGAGAAATATTGATGTTCGCCACCTGGAAAAAGTTTTTTAAAATGCTTAAAAATTGCATTTATTATCCCTCAAAACAGCCATGGAGCTTTTAGAGTGGGCCTGATAGATAATAAAGCACTACAAATGATTTTATTTTAAAAAATAAGCCAAAAATACACTACTTTTAACTTTTTCTAAGCACCCAACGCTTTAAGATTGTTTAAAGTTTCTAAATCTTCATATTACTAACTCTTCATATAAAAATTTACTGTAATATACTATTACAATAGTTAAAAAAAATGTACCTACAGGAAAAATCATTACCGGTCTGGGCATTTTCATAATTTTTAAACAAGCTTTTTTTAACACTGTAAGCTATACATGGGGAATTCTCAAAAACTTTTAAAATATACAAGTATTCAGAAAAACATAGTTCTTATTGAAGCACACCTCTGAAATTTTGACCACATTTTCTTATCGTTATTTCTAACGCTGATCCGCGAGGAAAGTTTGTTGCAAAGTTCGCAGGCGAAGTTATTGCAAAATGAAATTATCAATAAACAATTCATAAAAAAATTCAAAAAATGATGATGGCAACCGATCCAGAGGAAAAAAGAAGAGAAGGACATTCCATTATAGTTTTTTATCAATATAGTAAGGTAAAGATGGGGAAAAAATTTTTTGAACAATAATATTGTTTAAATAATTTCAAAAATTTCACAATTTTGCTCTGTAAAAAATGGTTTCATATTTTTCAGGAAAAACAAAATTAAAAGTGACTTTAGATATTTTTTATTTGAAGCCTTGGGTTATGAGAAAAAAATCATTGAAATTGAAAAAAGAGTTCTTGATCACGGAGCCAGAACGTTCATGATAGTTTCATTTTGCAATAACTTCGCCTGCGAACTAAAAAATAAATTTTTTATTATTAGATCAAGTTAGAAATTACAATAATAAATAGCTGTCAAAATTTCAAAAGTGTGCTCCAATTTTTACTATACTTTTCCTAATTTTTACCGAGTTTAAAAGTTTTTGAGAATTCCCCACATACTTTTCACTGCTATCATATATCAGAACACAACATAACAGCTTGATGAATAATGAAATTTAGTTTGATTCTGACAGTTACCAATGAAAAATACCCGATATCAATAAAATAAAACCATTTGAGTAAACCACTAAAAGGTTTACAAGTGAGTATCATTATTAAAACTTTTCTTTAACTTCATATCATAATGTTTACATACAAAGTTATAAACTTCAAGTAATCCAATTTTAATCAACAAAATAAAATTTTTATAACAACTGTATAAAATTGATGATACTTAAACACTTGATGATAAGAAACTTAACACATATCATGACAAATAACTTTTTTTCAAACTTGATGTACCAGCTCCAGAAAAAATAAAATAAAAACAATGAAATCTTTGATTTTCATTAAATAATTGAAAAAAAAGTCATGTTAAAAATAGTCAAGTTAAAAATAGTGTATTTTTGGCTTATTTTTTAAAATAAAATCATTTGTAGTGCTTTATTATCTATCAAGCCCACTCTAAAAGCTCCATGGCTGTTTTGAGGGATAATAAATGCAATTTTTAAGCATTTTAAAAAACTTTTTCCAGGTGGCGAACATCAATATTTCTCAATTTGAAGGGTGCTATCAATACTAGTTAAAAAAAAAGTACTCAAATGGCCCCAAAATAATTTTTTTCTGAACATAAAATTTACAACTTTTTTTACATTTATGTGTAAAGAGAAAAAATGCTTCTTTTTCCAGTAATTTGAGCTCTAAAAATAGCCTAAAAATGCAAAAATACTAGATAGTGTCAAGTTTGGACGAGTGCCATTTGGGTAATATGCAACAAAAAAATCTAAAAATTTACCAGGGAGTCCAAATAGTGGTCTAGAACAAGTAGACAAATTATTTTGGAAATTTATTTTTTGGTCGGTTGACTTGACAGAGAATCACCCATATATATATATATTTATATTTATAAAGAAAGAGAATTGATGAGTTTCAAATTAATAATTGAGATCTTGTTTAATTTATATTAATCTTTTATTTGACTCAAAAAATCTCAAATTTTACAAAGGTAAAACTTTATCTTTTAATCGTTAAATCAGTTTTTTTCAATTATTCTTTAAATCTACCAAGTCGTAGCGCCCAAAAAACGAAAGTATATAATTTACCTGTAAGAAACAAAACCACGTTGCTACGAGACTGCAACAAGAAATTCTAAAAGAGAGATCGTGTTCTCTAGTTTAGAACACTGTCAAAGTCACGTAACTTCAATTACTTTGATTTCCCCTTATTTTCTTTCCCGCCGGCCAACGTCAATGGCACCATACGCTAACCATCACGTAAGGTTTTCTTTCGCGCTGGCCTATAAATTCATAATAATTTACGCCAGAAGACGAAAAAACCAGATATGTTCACAATGAACGGCCTAAGATCCAACGTATCCATGCTCAAACAAATTCACAAGTAAAAGGCAATCAAAATAAAATGAATGTTTTCACAAAACAAAAGTATAAAAGTCTTGGTAGATTTAAATGTACAAAATATAATTTCAAACACGGTTTTCATCTTAACAAGTAGTAATAATATAATCAGTTACATACGCAATAATTATAATATTGTCTTAACAATTAAATAAAGTTTAAAAAAATAAAATACAAAACCATGTTGTCATTATACATTCTTCCCCCCTATGAAACATACGCGTTTTATACAGACGCTAATTTAATAAATTTATGATTTGGACGTATTGTATCAAAACCATATCCCCAAGGCTTAATAGATCCTCAGAACGAAACCATTTCTGACAAGGCAGCAAAGTGGATAGATAATCGTTAATGCATTTGTACCAAAAGGCATCCGCAAAATGTTGTAACATATTCGCAGACAAACGGTCTCAGGATTATACGTTCTAAAGCTTAAAGTTCCTGAAGAAGATCCTAACAAAAAATGATTAGGAGTCAAGGCTTCTCCATCTTGAAGATCTGTCGAAACATAAGTAAGGGGCCGAGAATTAACTGAATGTTCGAAAAACCTCATCACTTGGTGCATGATCTCTCAAGACGAAAGTAAGACACTCTCACGGATTTCATCATTCTTTCCCAGGCCCCTCCCAAGTGAGAAACTGTCGGTGGATCAAATCTTCAAGAAAACTTATGGTTAAACGCGAATGTAAGCAGCTTTTACCGATTCATGTTACCCAAAGCCTCCCTCAGTTCCTCATCCGAGAAAAGAGAGACCAACGAACCAACGACCATTTGTTTTAAAATTCTCTGAATTCCACTTTATCGCATCGTCAGCTGGATTATTTTCTGAATCGATCCATTTCCACTCCGACACGTTTGATTATTCGTTTGTCTCTCCCAAACGGATTTACTCAAAAATATTATATGAGTTCGAATCTGATCTAATCCATTTCAAAAGAGTTTAAGAATCCGACCAAAAACGCGTCGATTTACGTTGAACTCATGTTCCGAAAAAATTGTTGCAGCCAACCTTATCGCGAAAACAGTACCCTGTAATTCAAGACGTGGAATTGTTTTATTTCTATCTGGTTTGAGGGAAGCTACTCTAGCTTTTGAGAGTATCATAGACGTATGTATACTACCGTTCGATAAAACAAAACGCCAATATCCTACCTCCGAGTATGCTTTTCCTCTACCATCGCAAAAAACGTGAAGCTCAGTTGACAATATTCGCTCTCCCAAAAATTTATGACACCGGAGAATTCTAAGACACTCAACCATGCCCAAATTTCCCAACCATGATTTCCATCTAACAAATTCTTCCGCATGTAACTTTTCGTCCCCTACGTTACGTCATGCATTAAAATCCCTCCCTGAATCGTAAAAGGAGAAATTAAAATTAAAGGGTCGAAATCGACACGATCACTCTCAAAAACTCATGTTTCGTTGGTATTCTTTGGCCACTACGAATCTTTTGGAATTATATTTTCACCAAATTTAAAAATCAATTCATCCGAGACTGTACACCATTGTAAACCCAAGACCTCTCGCGGAGTTTCAGATTTAATTAAATTAGGCGGTTTTAAAACGTCATCCTTACTTAAGTTAGTTACGACTTATGTATATAGCTAACCTAAAATATAGTTATAGACGCTCGTTGCTCCCACTCTGACGCCACGTGCCGCCGCGGCCGACGCAGCTCTAAATCATATTGAAATCACGCATTTTTCATTCTTTTCGATTCATTATCTCAGAAGTTAATGTCGCTTACTATGTTTATCTTTGTATCTCACGATTTCTTAGATCTTGCCCTTCAAGAAAACCTGTTTAAAAAAAATATTTTAAGAAAATTAAGTTTGCTATCCGAGATTAACCTTAAAATTTTTACGAATTTTTACGCTCAGCATAGGAATCCTATGTAAAAAATTGAAACTTCTGAGCCCAATATCTCAAAATTAACCCATTACCGCCCATGGAAAAATCAAAAGTGATATAAAAAAACTAACTGTTGGAAAACCTGTCTCATGAAAAAATAGTAGATACGTGTTTTTTCTTTTTTCAATTTTCATTGTTTAAACATTATTTATTTAATCAAATTCGTAGAAAAAATTAAATTTTTATAAACTAATAACGGCATTCGATTCTTTGACCAAAAATAAGGCGAAAGTCATCTAAGTAATTTTTTGATCATTCGCTTAGATCTTTTGCTACGAGCGCTCAAACATGTAAAAATATGGTTTTATAGTGGTGAGCTCCGAGGCGCCGCACCGAAGATACACTTTTACGAGTCAGAGCTCACCACTATAAAACCATATTTTTACATGTTTGAGCGCTCGTAGCAAAAGATCTAAGCGTCTGATCAAAAAATTACTTAGATGACTTTCGCCTTATTTTTGGTCAAAGAATCGAATGCCATTATTAGTTTATAAAAATTTAAATTTTTATCCGAATTTGTTTAAATAAATAATGTTTAAACAATGAAAATTGAAAAAAGAAAAAATACGTATCTACTATTTTTTCATGAGACAGGTTTTCCAACAGTTAGTTTTTTTATATCACTTTTGATTTTTCCATGGGCGGTAATGGGTTAAGTATGGCTTGGGGGTGTAGGAAAAATACCAGCTTGTAGAGGGCACAGAAATCTACCTCTGGGAAAAGTCGAGTTAGAGATCTTCGAAAACTTTTAGATGTTCCGACACATCCAATATTGAATGTTTCATTATTATGGTTAGATTTTCTAATTTATGAATCATTTTATTTCTTTCAATGCATAATTTATCAATCTCTGCATTAAAATAATCAGCATCGTCAGCATCTAATTCTCCCCATAAATTTTTTTATTAATTTTACCTACAATATTAAACAATCCTCTCTTTACGCGAGTAAGTACTTTATGATGAGAAAAAACATTGGATAAATATGTCTGCAATGAATGAAAACGGCTGGAAATCCTAAACCGCGGTAGCGGTTGAACGGCGAGAGGTTTAAAAAACGACCGTGAAAAAGCGTACGCTTTATATACTTTGATTTCTGTTTTTCAAGGTTAGTCCGTGAGATGAAAACCATAATAAACGAATTTTTTTTCATATCTTTCATGTGCTATAAATAGCCAATAAACTGTGGAACAATAAAAAAAAAAAATTGTCCTGAAATGATTGCTGCTTAAAAAGTTATTACCTTTTTCTTTTTATCATGCGCTGTTTCAGGAGTTTTAGCTTTCTTTAGGATTTCCGTACTCAGCCCTTTGGCTCGATCGAACTGCGAGTTCGATTTTTCGAGTTTCTTCGAGATCGAGATTTGTCGATAGGTTGTTGAGACGCGATGCACAGGCAGTACTCTGCAGTCTGCAGTCTGTCTGCACTCGTGCTGTGCCTCGACAAAAGACATGTTGTTTTTTTTTTTTTTTTTCATTATTAAAATAAAATAAATGACCTTCGGTGAACTTCGTCAGTTCGATCATTGTGTTATTGTTGCTTATGGAGAAAAAATTGATGCTTTTATTATTAGTGCTTCAAACGTGCATATTTGAAATGAGAAAATAAAATGTGTGAAATAGTTAGTATATAACAGTGTATAATGAAAGTGTATATTATTATTATCAAAATTATAATAAAAAATGCTGTGTTATTAAAAAAATAAATATCTCTATCTCTACCACGATCTCTACTAATTTTTTTTTTTTACTTAACTGATAGTAATAATAAAAATTCATTTTTTTTTTTATATACATTATTATTCATAATAATGATAATAATGATTTATAACTGCTAACTTTTAATTTTTTTAATAAAAGTTAATGATCCAAGTTTTTTTTTTTTTAGTGTATGTTTATGCTGAAATTTTTTATAAAAATTGATGAAAGTGAGGTAGATGAAAATGAAAACACTGCTTTTCAAATAAGTTATTTAGTGGGTTTATCATTTTTGTATAATTATTGAGTATTGTTGTTATTCATCTTAATTTGTTATCATATTTTTATTGATCCGTCTTTATTCTCATCCTGACTTGGAATGAAAATGTAAGAATATAATAAAGCCACAAAATTCATGAAATTATATCTTTTGGTATCCGAGTCATCACCCAAAGATTAATTTCTTTTTTGATTGATATAATATTACCTTTAAAATTATATATAAAATTTTATTAAATTTAATCTGTTATAGATAATTTTAAAATTACAATTAAAATTTTCATTTTTTGACAAATCACACACAAACATTTTTTACAGTTAACTCTGAACTTTTAACTATTTAAAACAAAAAATTAACCATGTTTATAAAATTTTTTGATCTTTCTGATTTTTTTATCTTTCACCAGTTTCTTAAACTTGTCTTTTTTTCAGTCATTTATCTTATTATAAGGAAAGATTATTTAATACCACATTTAAAAAAGTATGTTCAACTTTTTCATTTTCCTATAAGACAAAAGAGTCGAAAGCGAACAAGTGGTTGGTTATTGATAAAGTCATTTATTAAGTTGGGTTTATTTGTTTTGATTAATTGACATGCAATTTTTCATTGATGAAATATTCAAACTGGTTAAAGTCTAATGTAAAGGGAGAACTTTTTGAGGCAATGACTTAATATAACAAAAGTTTTTAAGATCTCTTGTCACAATTAAATTGATTTAAAAAATATAATGTATAATTTATTATAAAATTTTAAATGAATAGTTTGAGCACATGAAAATAAATTTATTCTTCCATCCTCAATCCTGATGTTGGATTCCAATGATAATTCTTAAAGCAAATTTAGGTGTGTTTCAAATTTTATAATTTAATCGGTTTCATGATAAAAGTTTGGTATTTCTGTTGACCTTGATTCAAGACCAACTAGAAGTAGAACAGAACAGAAGGGTAGAACAGTTTATAACAGAAGGGTGAAAAAATATTTCGGAGGAAGTTTGGACTCCGGAGGGGTCAGGGCTGACACCTGGTGCACCTGGTGATACTTACGGCTTGGAGATGATTTCCCCAGGAAGTTTGGACTCCGGAGGGGCCAAAGTGGACACTCGGTGCACCTGGTGATACTTGCGCCTTGGAGACGATTCCCCCAGGAAGTTTTGACTCCAAAGGGACCAGGGTGGGCACCTGGTGCCACTGGTATTAATTACGCCTTGGAGATGATATCCCAAGGAAGTTTGGACTTCGGAGGAGTCAGGGCGGACACCTGGAGCACCTGGTGATACTTACGCCTTGAAGATGATTTCCCCAGGAAGTTTTGACTCCAAAGGGACCAGGGTGGACACCTGGTGCAACTGGTAATAATTACGCCTTGGAAATGATTTCCCCAGAAACTAAGGACTCCGGAGGGGTCAGGGGAGATACCCGGTGCGCCTGGTGATACTTACGCCTTGGAGATGATTTCCCCAGAAAGTTCTGACTACAAAGGGGCCAGGGTGGACACCTGGTGCAACTGGTATTAATGACGCCTTGGAAAGGATTTCTCCAGGAAGTTAGGACTTCGGAAGGGTCAGGGCGGACACCTGGTGCACCTGGTGATACTAACGCCTTGGAGATGATTTTCCCCAGGAAGTTTTGACTTCGGAGGGTCAGGGCAAACACCTGGTGCATCTGGTGATACGCCTTGGATATGATTTCCCCAGGAAGTTTGGACTCCGGAGGGGTCAGGGTGGACACTCGGTGCACTTGGTGATACTGACGCCTTGGAGATGAATTCCCCAGGAACTAAGGACTCCGGAGGGGTCAGGGCGGACACCTGGTGCACCTGGTGATACTAACGCCTTGGAGATGATTTCTTCGGGAAGTTTTGACTCCAAATGGGCCAGGGTGAACACCAGGTGCAACTGATATTAATTACTCCTTGGAGATGATTTTCCCAGGAAGTTTGGACTTCGGAGGGGTGAGGGCCGACACCTGGGGCACCTGGTGATTCTTACGCCTTCGAGATGATTTCCCTCGGAAGTTAGGACTTTGGAGGGGTCAGGGTGGACACCTGGTGCACCTGGTGATACTTACAACTTCGAGATGTTTTTTCAAGAAATTTTAACTACGTAGGAGTCAGGGAAAATACTTGGTGTGCCCGGTAATAACTACACTCTGAAGATGCTATCCTAATCGTCAACTTGGTGATGTGAACCCACTGGGATCAAAACTTCCTGAGAAAATCATTTTCGAGGCGTAAGTATCACCAGGTGCACCTGGTGTCCGCCCTGACCCCTCCCCCCCTCCCCAGAGTCCTAACTTCCTGACGAAATCATCTTCAAGGCGTAAGTATCACCAGGTGCCCCGAGTGTCCATCCTGGCCCCACCAGAGTTCAGACTTCCTGGAGAAATCATCTTCAAGGCGTAAGTATCGCCGGGTGCACCAGGTGTTTGCCCTGACCCTCTGAAGTCAAAACTTCCTGGGGAAATCATCTCTAAGGCGTCAGTATCACCAGGTGCACCAGGTGTCCGCCCTGACCCTTCCGAAGTCCTAACTTCCTGGGGAAATCATTTCCAAGGCGTAATTGATACCAATTGCCCCAGGGGTCCACCCTGGCCCCTTTAGAGTCAAAACTTCCTGGGGGAATCATCTCCAAGGCGTCAGTATCACTAGGTACACCGAGTGTCCACCCTAGCCCCTATGGAGTCCAAACTCCCTGGGAAAATCGTCTCCAAGGCGTAAGTATTATCAGGTGCACCGAGTGTCCACTTTGGCCCCTCCGGAGTAATTAATACCAGTTGCACCAGGTGTCCACCCTGGTCCCTTTGGTGTCTAAACTTGCTGGGGAAATCATCTCCAAGGCGTAAGTATCACCAGGTGCACCAGGTGTCCGCCCCGACCCCTCCGGAGTCCAAACTTCCTCCGAAATATTTTTTCACCCTTGTGTTATAAAAACTTCTTGTGCGTATGCTGCTTACAAGCATAAACTGCCGTGCGTCGACTAGACTTGACTCGACTCGACTCGAGTTACTCGATATTGGATTCTCGACTCGAGTTTACAACCATGCCTGGCGTTGCACTCGTCCTTTATGACCCCTACTTTCTTCTTATTTTCTTGATTGGGGGTGATTCCAAACTTGTTATCGGGAGGGTAGTCTGATAGGTCGAACTCGTATGAATTTTCTTTCATGATTTGGTAGACGTCAGTATTTTTTATCTCGTATACAAGGCTGTCCGTGTCCGTGTACAAAAGCTTCAAGTCATCACCCAGGTGAGGTTGCATGAAGTCGTAGTGGAATCGATAGACCAGAGTTTTGGACAAGTCCAAGACGCTCAAGCCTACGTAGGCGGGCTTCGTTATTGAGACCTCGGTGAGTGCTAGCTCAATGGCAACCAGATTGCTCTTAAAAATCGATTGGCTCTTGAAATTTGGACGCGCCGTGAGTGCCTCAGCTCCATGAACTCCAGCCCAGTGAGAGATTAGTTTTACCAAGCGCCTCTTGGTCTCGTCCTCCATCGTTTTACCAAAAACGGAATTCACGTGCAACTTGAACAAAAGTTTCTTGAATTTATTCTTAGCCAGCCGACGTTTCTGAGTGCAAAGGTCCACGTAGATTTTGAGCCAAGATTTTTGTCGAAAGCTGATTGATCGGTGAATTTTTTTCAGCACCAGACCATGCTTAAGAGCCTGCTTTAGGGCTCGATAATGGATCACATATTTCTCTTTGTGGTATAGGGTGGTCATGAGTTTCTTGTCCTTGGTCCCAGGTGCAGCTCGATGCTCCGGGCAGAAAGGTAAGTCCTTGTCGCTATTGTGAAGATGCTCGGGGTACTCCAGATCCACCTCCAGGATGTAACCGAACTCGTTGTCGTCCGGGACGTCGAAGAAGAAGTTTTGACCAATCTCGAGCTGCCAACCAGTTACCTAGCGAAAACTATCGTAGGGGAGCGCCTGCGTCATAGCCCAGCCGTAGAGATTCGTTACATCGAAGTACATGAGGTATTTCGAGTCCTGATTTCGATCGTAATTATCCATGTAAGGATTGTTGGCCTTGGAGTATCGGTTGCTACACTGGCTGATGCCACCACGGATTCCCTTTTGAATAAAGAGCATCATGTCAGGATTGGTGATCAATTCCAATTCAATTTGAGTTTTCTTGAGCATGGACGCCCAAGAGAAGCCAGGAGCCGTATAGTAATGAGCAGGGTCAAGGCCAAAGGAGTCTTCCCCGATTCAGCTATCCCTGAAGCTTTCGAAAATGTTGGCCAACAACAGGACATCAGTCTGGAGGTATATGTCCGAGTAGTCCCCTAATGTTTGGACGTCGAAAGCTTCCCACACGGCTTCAGCGTGCTTGTACTCATCCTCGGAGACTGTGCTGTCCGTGAGTGTGCTCGTGAAACATTCCCGAGGGGGTAGTTTTGTCTGCTCCAGTGACTCAAGCGATGACACATGCTCATATGGGAAGCAGCCTTTTTTCTTCAGCAGTCTGATTTGATCGAAGTTGTATTTCTTGCTAAAAATTCGATCGGTGACTTTGTGCTCGGTCAAAGTGTCAGCCAGAGTTTGCAGGGACGATGCCAGGAACCGGTACGAGTCAATAAGCCGTAGATTGATCTTGCTACCCTTGATTTTTTTCGTGAATGATATGTATTTTTTCTTTGTCAAGGGCAGAAGCGTGATGGAACCCTCTACAGCATTGGCCAATTCTTCGATGATGAAGTGTGCGTCGTAGCCACTCAAATTGTGCAGTATTATTGGAATAATTCGTGAGTCCTTGAAGTTTATATTGCAAGCGGTATGGACTGGGCCACGGTACCTAGAAATTAATAGAAAAACGATAGATAATTTATTTGAAATTTAGTAATTTTTTTATTTCTTACCTTCCAGTAAAATGATCGTGATCCCGGACTTTAATGGAATCTTGAGTGAATGGTTTGAGGCAGACGTGACAATTTTTTGCCGACTGATAGGCTGTCATCTCTTCATGAGTCAAGGGGGTCATTGGTTTCGGGTTCTCATAGTACTTCTCGAGCTCTCGGGCATGTTTTAGCAGGTTCCGGACAAACCAGGCAGCAGGCTTCTCATCTTCATCGGACTTTTGTCTGTAGAGCTTGAACGATGAAAGATTGTCATCAAAGCTCGATTGCAGATAGTATGCAATGCTGTAGGGAACATGCTCATGACAAATTTTGTCGTCTTCCTCCACTGGCTTGAGCATGCACTCTATATCAGCGTAAATTGTGAATGGAACACGTTCACGGTTCTTGTAGTTCTTGAAACTCAAGGTATTGTTGTGTCTACCCGGTAGTGTGACCTTGCAATGGTTCATCTTCTCACAATCCTTACTATGTTCAGATAATTTATCCAAAGATTCAAAGTAGTGAAGGCACCTGTCACAGATATGCTTTTTCTTGTGGTTTTTACTCAAATCAGCACCAACGAGAGCAGAGAGTTTTTTATTCCACACGTAGTGGTAGTTTTTTGGCTCTTCTTGAACGTACTCGTCTTCTTCGTAGTAACGGTCCTCCACAAACAAAAGGTTGATGTGTTTTTCCTGCTTGGAGGAAGTAAGGTAGCATGGGAAGACTTTGAATTTACCATTACGCTTTTCAAGCATGAAAAGGTTTATCGATAACCAAGGATTCAGTTTTTCAAACTTTTTGATGTCAACAGGCTTGACGGGAAATTCAATGTGGCCAAATTTGATGACGTCCTTGAAGTTCTCATACTTTGACACCCTTTGACCATCACGTTCTGCTGGGTATAGCGCTGAAAGAACAGCCCATCGAAAGCATTCGTTGTCGTTTAAGTTTTTCACATTGATACATGCCCCTCTGTTCTCTATTGAAGGAGGAAGAGTGATGTAGGAACTCCCTCTCATGGGGTTGAGTTTGTTGATGTTCAGCGTCAGGTTAACTATTGAATGCAGAGTCCAGCCAGAGTCCCTCTCCTGGAATTCTTCAATTTCATTGAGTATTGAGGTGGATAGAGGTGGATAGGCCTTGATCCTTTCTCTTCAACTTCTGACTAGAGAATGAAAAGCTGCGCTAAGTATCCGGCTATTTATTCCAATTACTAGGAGTGGGGGGGGGGGGTGAGCTGAGGTGGCGCTAGCGTACTTGTTGATGGTGGGGGGTTGCTCATAAGGTATAAATAGAGCGCATCCTGAGCCAAGAAATCATTTCTTGCCCCTAAGAGCGCCAGAACAAAGAATAATGGAGTTCATAGTCGACATACAGGGTTTCAAAAGACCCTTGAATGCCTTCACATTCAAGGAAGTCGCCATTACGGCTCTCGAAGAGGACTCCGTTCCCGTGGTCTACCTCTTCAAGCCACCGTACAGTTGGGATAGCTTGCCTGGAAGATACCGAAGCGAGAACTCCTGGGTGACCCGGAACTACCACGGCATTCCCTGGGAAGCTGGCGAGATCCCCTACGCCGATGTCCAGGAAATCTTGAGATCCGCCCTGAAGGATGCCTCTACAGTCTGGGTTAAAGGGCATGAAAAGATGGAGTGGGTCGGGAGATCAGTCGGTAATGTCCGGAACCTCGAGGTGCTTGGCTGCCAGTCACTGTCAATGCTGGGTACCAAGAAAAAAAGCTGCACTCACCATCCACTCTGCTTCAACCCGGTGTGCGCGGCCTATAACGTTGACATTGTACGCGACTGGCTTCTGAACCGAAGTCAAGACACGGTTGATAAGTAAAAGTTTATAAAATAAAAATGAAAATGAAAACAAAATGTACACTAGTTTTAAGATTTTTTCTAATAAATACAATTTTTTGTTGTTTTTTTGTTTAATTAATGTGTTTTTATTTACTACTACTGCCCTCCTTTACTATAAATAATCTTACCATTACATCTTTTCCTCATTATCTCATCAAAATGGGCCAGGAACACAGCTCAGACGGCTACCAGAAGCTCCACGATGATAATAAGAAGAAGAACTCTTCAATCGGGAAAGACTGGTCACAGTTCAAGAAAGACTACGAGGAAAAGAGTTACGACAACAAGTCGTTTAAAAAAGATGAAAAAAAAGTAGAAAAAAAGAATGGAAAAGAAAAAAATTTAATTGAACTGTAAATTTCTACTTTACCGATAGTAATTTTAATAATTTATTTGTAAATAATGACTAATGTCAACAATTTTAAAGGTTTCAATAAATAAACTTTAGCTTAAAGATATATGCGTGCGCGCGCGCGCGCGCGCGTGTGTGTGTGTGTGTGTGTGTGTGTAGTGTATTAAAATGATTCTATTTCAATTATAGCTCTCAAATAACATTTGGAAATAAAAATAAATAAAAAAATTTTTTGCACCAAGGCCAAAAATTGTAAATGTTAGATTTTTTTTTCTTTTGTAAATAATTTTAATGACAGCAATTATAAGTTTCAATTAATTTTTAAGATTAAAATTAATTTTATAGATTTTGATTTTGAATTTAAAAATTTTTTTCACACTATTTGATTCAATTAAATACAAATTTTAGTAAATAATACTAATTAATTAAAAAAGGAGTTGAAAAAATTTTAATCAAAGTTAAACTTTGATTTTTAATTCTAATTTATCACACATTCGAGGGATTATAAAATTTCAAAATTAGTCCTAGGGATCAATTTCAATTTATTATTCAAATTAATACAAAACATTGGAAAAATTTTTTTCCAAACTTATAAAATATTACATTCATTTCAGTTACATTTTAGCCATCACAAAACGATACAAAATTTTTACTTGAAATCTAGAGTAAAATTAATAAAAAACTGTTTGAACTAATAAATTATTCAAAAGCTTAATTAATAAAACTATTTGTTTCATTTCAATAATAATCATTCAAAAGCTGAATCAATAAAACTATAAACTAATTCTTTCATATCAAAAAATATTTTAAAATAAAGTTCTCTTTTTTTTTTTTTTATAAACTATAAAATCTAGAAAAAAAAAAAAAATGAGCTCGAACGACATAGATAAGTTTACACTATAATTTAAGTTCAAAAATTTTTACTAGTTCTCAATTTTACTTTAAATTGCAGAATATAGAAACTGAAAAACTTTTTTTTTTTTTTTTTACATTTTAGCAATATTTAAATATAAATATCTAAGTGACCAGAGGAAATTAAGATTATAATCAAACTTAAGAACTAGTTTTCCACAGCTTAAATTGACATTTATTTTTAAATAAAAGCTTTTCCACAGCTAACTTTTATTTGTTATTTTTTATAACTAAACTCAAAAATTGTTATTTTTATTTTCTTTTTCTTCTTCGTGTTTTTTGCTCGTAGCAAGTTTTTTCATTAGCTCATGCACCTTAGCCTCTTTTTTTTTTTGCTCTTCTACTAGTTTTTTACTTTCACACAATAATTTTTCAAGTTCTTTTCTGTCGTTCTCCTCTTGTTTTGCTTTTTTCTCAGCTACCTGTGCCTTCTTTCTTTCTTCTTGCTCTCGTCTTTTTCTATCTTTTTCTTCAGCTTTTTCAAGCTCTCTGACTATTTTCTGATTCCTCCAGAAAAACACGTTCTTTTTCGTTCTTCAGTTTCTCTTCTTGTTCAACTTTCCTAACTTTTACTAATACTCTAATAATTAATGTTTTTTTTTTTTTTAATTTTAAAGTTTAAAGTAAACAGAGTGGTCAATTATACCAATGAGATAACCTACAAACGATAAATCATATTTCATATTAACTTACTCTGCGTAAAGGACGTCTTTTATCTTTTTTAGTCATTGTTTACCTAGCACACAACACTGATTGACTCTGAGTGATATGGTAAACCCGGCAAACTGTGTTTATGCACCAGATCGGGGTGCGGGGTGACTAGTGACACGTGAGTGCTTCAAGGTTAACTGGGAGACCTGCGAGTCGGCTAGTCGTCCGCAGTGACGATTATTTTTACCGAGAGTTCTAGCTTGTGTAGGAAGCCTAGGGTTCGAGCGGTTAACTGCTGGAAGAATCAAGAGACCTAAGACTCAATTGATTCGAACAGCGAATGACTTGACAATGCGCTGCGTTGGTGTATTTATACTATGTTCTCGACCGGATAGAACAAGAAATAAATCTCGCTGCGCAGATGCGTAGTTGCACCATCACTCCCGAATCCCGAATCCCGAATCCCGATGGCTAGACACACACTGGCGGGTCTGCAAGCTAGGCTCGATGCACTATGCAGCGAGTGGCAGGCCGCCATACTCATTCTCTCTTTCACTCCAACGTATACGTAGTCAGTTGCAGAGCGAAGCCCATATGCGTCACTACCTCAAGCAAACTTCATGGCACTCACCGAGAATTTCAAATTGAACTCTCTTGCGGGAATTCGAAATTCGATTTAATGGTTTAAAAAAATATTATAATTTTTTTTAATTTATGGGTAAATAAAAATCAATAGTTTTCAAAAAAAAAAAAAAAAGAATTTTTTAAAAATTTTTAATAAAAATTCAATATTTTATGAGTAAATCATTATTAAAAATAAAACTGCAAATAAATATTAGGTAAATTGTAGTTAAAATTTAAAGACAGTTGTAAATCAGCGCACTGGGGTCGGTAACACCACCGTCAGAGTAAATCATTACTAAAAATATTTTTTAAAAATAAAACTGCAAATAAATATTAGGTAAATTGTCAACGCACGTCTGTTTGGTTAGAGAGCTGCGCGCGCACCATTAACTCGCGCTGCACTCGCGCCACCACTCACGCAGAGTCGCAGCCGCTGGGAGTTTTAAATTCAAACTAGGGCTCGAGAATTTGAATTTGAAACATGATATATTGTTTTAAAGTTATTAAGTAATTTAAAATTATGATTTTATAAATAATAATATTGAATTGTTGATAAAAAATTCAATATTTTTTTTTATTTTCAACTCTACTCGGTAAATAAAAAAACAGAAAATAAAAATGCAATAAATTGTACCAAAAATTATAAATAAACAATTTGATTTTTATGCTTAAAAAATAAATATAAATAATGTAAATAAAATTTATAAATAAAGTAGCACTCGGTAGTATTGTAAATTTTTGGTGAATAAATTTTTACATAAAAACTGTAAATAAAATTTAACTAAATTTATTTTAAAAATATTAAGTAAACATATATTATAAACAAAATTTCAGTCAGCGCAAGATCTTTGGAGCTCACGTGGTCGTTAAGTAGAGTAACCCCGTGCAGGGATAACCCAGGTTCGGGGTCGGTAATACCACGATAACCCAGCGCACGGGGTCGGTAACACCACCGTCGGTAAGGTAGGAATCTTAGCCCAGACTCGAATCACTCGGTCGGTAAGGTAGATTCCTACCTGCGCCAGAACGTACATGTCTCTACTACTATCTTCAAGTTCTTTTATTTGCTTGTCTATCTCATTTTGAAAAGCTAAAGGGTGCCTGTAAAGTTTGGAAGTAATAAGCATAGGTGCACCAAGTTCTATCTTATGATATAGTCCGAGGGCAGAGGCCGATTTTGTAGGATTTTGAGACCGGCTCACTTTTTCAAGTGATTCCCATGTATTGTGGCCCGCTAAATACGAATATCGAGGTTAGAAGTGTCAAAAGTTGTCAGATAATTTGTTATTAACAAATTTTAACAATAATTGGGAAAAAATCGCGTTTTTGCTAAATAAAAATTTTTTTCAGGTTTTTTGGATCAAAACAAAGAAAAAATGTTCTATAAAATTTTTCTCTAGGATACGTAATTTTTGCGTTAAAAATCGCCAAAGTTTTAAAAAATGCGATTCTTACGATTTTTGACTTCCAAATACTATGTGAAAAAGATTATTTTTTCACACGATTATAGGGTTTACTCGTTATCTGGGATCTATTCAACATTATGCGTAACAAGTGTTATGTCATTGTTGATTTTAAGTACTTTTTTTTTATTGACAAAAAGCATGGGCGCTAAGCAACTCACTCGAGGAGCGCCTGTTAATGTCCAATACTCTTGGCTCAGTTTTCATCAGACTTGAAGTTTTTGAAATCAACATTTATGCATTTTTTACATGTTCGAGAAGAGTATGAGAGATGGAAAGTATCAAAAACTGTGTGAAAATCTATAACTGATAAATTTAAATAATAAAAAAATCACTTAACCTAAAAAAAAAATTTTTCTTCTTCTAATCAAAAGTAATAAAAGTAATAATACGTTGACATGAATTTTTTTCGAAACCCGTCAAATTTTCGAATTTAATTAAAGCTCCTTAGTTAGAAATGTGGGCATTCGAATAATACGTAATTTTTTGTTTTGAAATAACTAATGTCATTTACGTTTCTTAAATTTTATATAACATATATAAAAAATAATCGTCAAATAAAATAAAAACGAGATTTTTATGCATTTAAATTAGCATTCATGCACGTCTTTAAAATACAATTTGTTAAATAAAGAAATTCATAAAATAGAGTCTTCTTAGTAATGCATAGAATTATAAAAATTTTAAAACAGTTTTTACGTATACGACAAACAGATTTGGGAAAATGTAATATAATTATTTACTTCTTTAAAATAATTTTGATAATCTTTGACTTTATATAATATATTTTAATTTAATTGATGGTAATATCACATTTTTTTAACGAGCACATTGAATTTTTTTACCAGTCTGAATCGTCATCACTTTCTAAATTATCTATTAGATTAAATTTGTTTTTGCAAGTATTATCCTTTTGGCATTTGCAAAATTCGCAACATGGTACTCCTGAAGATTTGCAAATGCAGTGTTTTGTGGATCATACTCGACACGAGCAGCTAGGAACTAGTTCATCTGATGGAGGTATAAGAATTTTAACTTTTGCTGGTATCAAACAATCATTTTGTTCTTCCCATCTTCTCGAACATGTAAAAAATGCATAAATGTTGATTTCAAAAACTTCAAGTCTGATGAAAACTGAGCCAAGAGTATTGGACATGAACAGGCGCTCCTCGAGTGAGTTGCGTAGCGCTTTTTTTAAAACTTTGGCGATTTTTAACGCAAAAATTACGCATCCAAGAGAAAAATTTTATAGAACATTTTTTCTTTGTTTTGATCCAAAAAACCTGAAAAAAATTTTTATTTAGCAAAAACACGATTTTTTCCTAATTGTTGTTAAAATTTGTTAATAACAAATTATCTGACAACTTTTGACACTTCTAACCTCGATATTCGTATTTAGCGGGCCACAATACATGGGAATCACTTGAAAAAATGAGCCGGTCTCAAAATCCTACAAAATCGGCCTCTGCCCCCGGACTAATAACAATCCATTACTTCAGGTAAAGGGTCATCTTGGCAAATATATCACCATAATCATGAATTATTTTTAATATTTGTTCTCTCTCATCTTTCTTCAAATGGCTAAGACGTGAATTTTGTGTGAGCCTCTCTAGACGATCTTTATCTATCACGATCTCGTTCCCGAATTTCTTGGTAAATATATTTTTTTTATTACTTTTTCCGAAATAAATTTCTTTCAATAATCTTTTTCTTACTTCATTATTTGTTTTATTATCAAAAATAGATGGCTTGGCATTATTAACATCTAATTTTTCGATCTTTAATTCATTATAATAATCAATGTGATTTTTATGATTTATTACTCCCACTAAAGCATGCTTATCTTAAATCTTATTAATTCCACCCAAAACATTTTTACCTTAAATAATGTACTCGCCATCAGGTCTTTCGATCTTTACTTTTTCAAATTTACAATTACTAGGCTCAATTGCTTTATTATCAAGATTAAATTTTAGTCTCAATTTATCATTTGTACTGTTTGTAAGTGTTATTTCATCATTATGGCTGTCTATTCATGCTTTATATTTTTTAAGCCAATCTTTACCAATGATACCATCTTCCTTAAGAGGTAAGTGATTATTACAGCCTCTAAACTTATGCTCTCGACCCAACATTTCTAAATGGGCATAACCCAAAACTTCATATTCACCATCTATTATGCTAAACCTCGGTCTCTCTTTTCTTTCTAATTTGTTTATCTTACCATTGATCATATCTATGCATTTTGCCTTTATTGTTGAAGAAGGCGCCCCGGTATTTACATAAAAGGTAAACATGCGATAAGTGCCCTTTGTTTGGAATTTTAAGAACCAATAGCTATTTTCTGATAAACTTTCGGCATAATGTTTTATTCGTCCTCGTCGAGAGAGTTCTGTCTCTCCTCGTAAGGTTCTACTCCCACTCCCGATCGATGCTCTCGCTCTCGCGATCGCTCTCCTCGTCGTTCTCTTGCGATAAGTACCGACGAGTCTCGTACTGCCGATTTATCCGGTCTGTCGGCGGCCCTTTGTCTCCCGTTTCGGCTTTCTTACAATAATCGCACCATAATTTTTTTTATCGTTATTTTCGTGGACTCTAATTTTCGATGAGGATATTGTTTTTATTTTATTTTTCTCCTTACGATAAGAAAATTTCCCTCTTAAAACTTGTTCTTCCTCTCTACCCATCATATATGATTCGCAAAGAGATTCAGGCTGTCTAATTGTCTAATTTTTACTTTGACACTAATTGTAAGTAAATTTTCCAACCCGTTTAAAAAATTACTTATAACTTTCGTCTGCTCCATCAATCGAACAGCAGCGCGATACTCAATAGGCAATGCGTCCACACTGCGCTGAATTTTTAGGTCAAGGGTGCTGAATTCATCGATGTACTTTCCCACCCCCTTTTTATGCTCATGCTTGATTAGCAATCTATTTTTCACTTACAGATCATAAGATTTTTCTTTTATTGAAAAGTTTAGGCGAAGCACTTCTCCAAACTCTTTCGTAGTATCAATATCGTATCGATCTACCATAGTTTGTGATTCACCCTTCAGTTTTGAAGCAATAATCATTTTTAACAATAATTCACAATCCCCGGACGTAGATACAAGATTCATCGCACCTCTTATTTGTTTAAGAAATGCTTCTACATCCGAATTACCGTCAAAACTTCTAATAGCCGAAAGTAATTCTCGGAGATCAACATTGCTACGGGGCCCGTTCGCGACTTGGCAAAGTTTTCTACTACTTTTTTGGGTCTCCCTTTCCAATAATTAAAAATTGCTATTTTCAAACAACGCAATTAATGACTCGAGATGCTCCTGCAGCAGGTTATTCTTTTTTTTCAAAATCTCATTCTCCCAGTCAGGCGTTAGGCTGATGCCGCCTCGCTCGAGTCACCTTTATCGCTGGTTAGATCTCTATCTCCGAAAGCGCTCTTTAAACTTTTAAGAAATTCTTTTGTAGCGTCTACTATAGTTTTCTTATCGTCAGACATTTTGTTTTTATTTTATTTGCCTTTATTTATTTATTTATTTTTTTTATTTATTTTTTTTTTTATCACCGTTATTATTATTTTAGAGAATTTATCAAGAATGTTGTTTAAAAATCCGATTGTTATATTAAAAAAAATAAAAATTAGGGAAGAAGATTTATGTTATTTTCTGTATTATTGTTGTTATTATTGTTATTATTATTATTATTACTACATAAAAATATTCTTATTTTTGTATATATTTTGATTTATTTATTTATTTATTGATAAAGTGTTGGTGTAATGTTTGAAAGTGTTGTTAATAGAAATACGGGTAAATCTTAAACCGATTAAACTTACTTTTACAAAAGTCGTTGGTCCGCTGCGTGAATGTCCAATGCTTTTTCTTCTCAGGAGAAAGTTGTTGAAACAGAAGGTCCTGTATGTGGTTGATGCCCTTTTTCTAGGTAAGATGGTCCTAAGGCTGCTACGGCTGCTGCGTGGAATTGAGTGCACTGGTGCTCTTTTTGCCAAACTGCAGTTCGGAAATTATTATTATTTTTTTTTTTTGTACGTAGTCGATCACTTGTGTTGTATAGATGCGAATCCCTGAGGTTGCTTCTGTACGTATTTATTTCACGGAGATACACTATTGAAGATTTTTCACCGTAAAAAAAAACTCTTTCTCTTTTTTATAAGTTGTTACGGTGAGAATTGTTGTAACGCTTACGAGACCTGAGTTCGAAATAGTGTGCTTTACAACGCGTTAGGTTGGCTCACCTCGTGTTTTAAGGGCTCACTGATGTTGTAAATTTATTTGCGACATTAATCCTTTCCGCTGCCACCAATTGTCAAATTGTGGGTTTGATAATAAATAATTTAAAATAAAGTTCTTTTATTTTATATTATTTTATTATACTTTCATTAAAAAAAATACAAAGTTAAGAATACAAGTGAACGATCTGTTCAGTACGACAGTCAAAAACAATCTGCTGGTGCAACGTGGGTGCACTTTGCCCTCGCCCTTCGATGGGATCGGAATCTCATCTTTATAGTCGATCTTTATGGCGTAGACTCTCGCCTGACCGCTCGGCTCTGGCTCGGCTGACGTATTTACTATACATCGCATAAAGAATGAATAAATTAAAAGGTACTTTAGAGGTCATTCCATAAGTACAGTCACTTCCAAAAGGTTGCGTGCATGCTCGGCCTCTTTCTGTCCTTCTCTAACAACAGCTGCCATAATCAAAATTATACGTAAAAAGGGGTATTTTTCAACTTTTGGTTAACTCAAAAAGTAGTCTAGGTTTGGACATTCAGTAAGCAAGGAAGTTGTTTGAAATTTATTTACTAATAACATATCAAATTTTTAGAAAAATTCAAGGTTTATTCAGGCTTTAGTTGTCCGAAATGTAAAAAAAGTACCAGATTCCGGAATCCGGTCCGATTCCTACGTCCGCCGTGCGAATTTTTCATATTCTGAAGACTTTTTTCTCAAACTCTAATCTCGCTTGCCTGTTTAAATTCAATACTATCGGATTCCTTTCTACAAGTTTTAGGATAATAATAGTAGGAAATAGGATTTTTCACGGTACTACCTTAATTGACTGTAAACCTTTAAATACTCATTGCTTGGTAATATTTACTTAAAATTTTAAAACTACATGAAAAAATTTAATTTTAAATTCTGATAACTGAAGCGCATAACAGATCACGCTGAGTTCGTAGGTACACTGAAAAACTTCTGTCGGTCAGAGGGCGGCAGCTGTGTCCCTTAATGAGCGGCACGCGCTGTGTCGGTGCATAGCCAGCACAATCTTTCGAAGTAAGCAGTTTGCGTTGCTGCTATCAGCTGTTAATATATGAAGCGTGAGCCGATCGTACCGCACGAAAAATAGTTATTAAGAAAAAAACAATTCAATTATATTTAAAAGAAAACCGTAAACCTAAAAGTAAGGTTAGAAATGATAAAAAAATTTAACTCTTTAAGAATAATTTTATATAAATTAAAAAAAAAGTATGCCAACCTGCCCCGGAGAAATATACCATTAAATTAATGCTTTTATATCAAATTATAGTTTTTATAATAAAAGAAAATCGGAATCAACATAATTTACAATGTATATATTTTCATTATATCAATTATATTTTATTCTATGAATATCATTACATAATACTTATATAATTCCCATTTTTTTTTAATTTATTTATTTTTTTTTACAATAAGCCTCAGATAATACCAAAGGAAAAAATAGGACCAACAAATAATTAAAAAATACTTTATTTATGAGTTATAAAACATCAGTACAAAAAATTTTCATAAATCATATCTCGTCGCTATATACGAAAGTCTTTACCATAAACTTTTTTTTTTACTAATAAACATGGATCAATTCTAAGTAATCTATCAATATGCAGCAACTTAAACCAATTCTTATGCTCTGTAACTTTATATGCAAAAAAATGGTCGTCAAAGTAGTTAGCTACCAAATAATTTGCATAAATGTAAAGTTGGTTTTAATTTCGTAAATAGATGTGACTTTCCCGAAATAAAAAATACCATTTTCAATATTAATGAGAAATACAGTTACAGCAGAAAAAGTTTTACCGAGAACATTTACAGATCGAATTTTTTTCGCATTAAATGGTCCAACCATTGTAGGATCTATAGATTTAATTTCTGTATCATCTACAATAGAAATGACTGTCCCACGAGACACATCTGAATCAAAATTTTCTGAAATTCCTTTTAAATAACATAATTGTAATTTATTTTGTATACGGATTGTAGAAAGGAGATCTTTAGAAGATTTAGAAGCAGATACATGTTCTTTAAGTTGTTTATTTTTTCTTTCAAAAGGCATGCCCCATAATTGAATTAAGGGCCCATTAAGTTCAATCAATCTGGCATAGTGGGTTAAGAAGTGCATCTTCGGTTTCAAGTCTCCGTAAAAATCTCTGTACATTGAATTATGTTCAGTTATTAATTGCTTTAAAATTAAAATCTTGCTTTCTACAATTCTAGTTGAAGTTATAATACCGATGATTTTTCTAAGAACAATATAATACGGCCAGTGAACGTTGTCTTCGGGCACCAAGTCACCTAATATAAGACTAAAGTACCTCGTAAGACATAGCATTTCAGCCGCAGTTTGCTTAACTCTAATTTTAGTTTTTTTTCCCTTGTTTTTTCGATTTTTACAAGTTTCCATTGTGAGTGGTTTTGGTTTATCCCGAGAATCTACCGACCCATAGTCAAAATTTTCTATACGATAATTAATTTCGGACAATGTTGTAACGCCACCTTTAATCAAGCCATGAGAAACGTTTCCTAAACCATGCTCTGCCGCACCCTCAAAAACATCATGTGCTTCATTGGCACTTAAATTTTCTGTAATAAAAAAATCATCGATTTGATTGAAAACACAATTTTCAACTACTCCAGTAGTAGAAGCATCCTGCACATCAACCAGTTTAAGGTAAGTATCTTTTGTTCTCAGCAAAGATTCAATTTCTTGACATAAAACTTTGCATTGAGTCAAAGAAGCATTACAGAATCTACAGTAAAAATTTGCAGAGAAACTTTGAGAAAAACCACAAGTACAGTTGATCCCTAAGTTATCACCTAAAATTAAAACGGCTTTGAAATATATATTTTCAGTGGAAAAAGATTCAAAAGGATTTTTGTTTGCCTTAAAAATATTTAAAATAAGATTTAAAATGTTTTTGTCTTTGACATGGAATTCAATTTGTTTAAATAAAAAGGGAAGAAAAAGATCAGATAAAAAAAATTGGTATTTTTCGATAACTTCTTTAACTAATTTTCGATTGTGAAGTTTTGTATATAAAGACAAACAGAATTTTAATTTTTCTTTATGCATCTTTAAACTGGTAATATTGTCACCGAAACTATGATTATGTATCAAATCCATTTTTTTAGTTCAAAAGTTTATATTACTACTCAATATAATAACAATGATTCTACTATTAAAAATCAATTTAATTATTAAAATAAACACTAATTCAGTTTTGAATTACTATGATCAGTCTTTTTATTCATAAAGAAAATTCAACTACCTACATTGGCTATACTATATTATGACTATACGATCATATTAAACGATAATAAATTGTAGTAATTATAATATGAACATCTCAGTACGTTAGCGCAACTTCACTCGAGTATAGCTGCCTGTATATAAATCTTTATCATTTACCTGTGTAGAGTCTTTAAAAAAATTAAGTTTATTTAATGTTTATTTCAGTCATCAGAGATGTTACTACCGCGCTAACACTTTTCTGATCACTTTCATATACCTGAGTTTGTAAGAACTCCCAAGGTAATGAGCAGCTCTTGCAAAAATGGCTTCTGAAAACTTTGACACTTTTAAAGCATAAGTCAACCACATGTAATACCGAAGGAGTACTATACTTTATCGAGCCAATAACCGCATGAGAAGAGACAACGTTGTTTATTGAGCCACAAATAATTACATACGGTTGCTTAGTTAAGCTGTGTATGACGAAGTTTTCCTCCAAAGTTTCCTGCTTTGTTTTAATGTTTTCAGATTCCTAAACAGTAAAAATATTACGAGGATTAGCTTATTAATCAAATTACAATATTTAATATATGTTATTATAAGTTACCAAAACTTGCAAAATAAAAGAATCCGTCACAACATCTATTTCAGGTTTCCACTGTGTCCCAGGAACTTTAAAAACACTGCAGCTGTACGATCTCAAAAGTGCTGGAAGAAGCAACAACGCTAATATTTGCTCGTAATCTGTTAAAATAAAAATTACATTTTAAATCATTAATATTATTTCAATAAAATACGTTACGGGCTTTTGATATTAAACTTACCCTTATCAGTTTCTCCAGGTATGGAATAGTGCAGCAAAATTTTTTTAACAGCTGCGTGCCGTTTACTTTTTGCAACTTTTATTATTTCTTTTGCTAGAGAAGGCCATCTCGTAAAAAGTTTATCCGCACTATCTTTGAATTCATAAGTATAATCTTCCAATATCTATATCAATAATTTAATTTTAAAATTGTTTCAATCAAAATGATAATAAATTTTAATAAATATTTTACCAGCTTGTATCCAGAAGCTGAATTCAGAGGTAAATACTTTTGCAATATCTGGACGATACATATATTTTTATAATCATTGGTACGCTTTCCATGTTCTTCTAACCATATCTCTATGAATTCATGATTTATTTCACCATCGTATTGTAGAACATCATTAGTAACAGCCTCTGAAAGTATAAAAGAAAAAAAAAATTATGTGTTTTGTACAAAATTTTTTACTATAAATAAAATTAAGAAATGATTACCATAAGTTTGAGCTTCTTCAGGTACACTTTTTTTTATGGCACCTAAATACCTATTCAGTCTTTTGTTAGCTTCTTCTCTTAAAGTTTCATACTTCTGAGCATAATAGCCTTTGGCGCCTTTGGGTTTTTTTTTTTCATCATACTTGAATGTTGAATACCAAGCCAGCTGATTTTGATGGGGCAACAGTTCAACTGTTAACCTTGGCAATTCTTTCAGTCTATCTGGTTCAATGCTACAATAATTATTTAACATAAAAACCTTTGTCGTATAACATGTTAGTAAAAAAGTATACAGTAATGAATTTCATCGTTAGTTACTGATAAGATTTTGTCGTGTAGAACTCATTTTCCAAAACAATTTGTGCTAAAAGGTGAGGTCTAAACACTGGCTTGTAATCTAGTTCAGTTGCGGTGGCATTCGCTTCCTTAACCTTTAAAAAATCTTGTTTGTACTCATCCAGTGCAAATTCACCTCTGTAATTTCTGAACAATGGCATTAAGTATGAGTTTTCATTGATAATTACAGGTTTTTCAGGCTCCACCTGGCATAATGGTAAATTTGTATCTGTATAACTGGAATGGTCAATAAAATCCTCTGTAAATCATGAATATTTTGATTAAACTTAGAAATAATTGAATCAAATGAAATGTTATGAATAATGTAAAAAAATTTTCAAGAAAATAAATGAATGATTAGTTATCTTGAAATAAAAAAAGTTGAAGTATTATTGTTTTATACACACAATAGATATTAATTTTGCATGCAAGTTTTACAAACCTTGGGTACTTTATAATGAATTAGTGCTAGAATCTTCTATGTAAATAATGATTTGATTTGAAGAATCAATTCTCTGCCTCTTTTTAGGAGGTTCAGAGACTTTATCTATGACCGTGGGAATTGTTGGATTGGGAGTTGGATTTTGTGAGAAAGTCGATATATTCTTAGATATTGAATCTATTAAGCAATTCAGTTGATCTTGTCTTAAAACTAAAGGCATATTACTTGACCAAGAGCTATCCATGATTTCTACAGCAAAAACATTCAACCAATTTACTATGTTATTTTAGGTTAAAACATTATTTTGAAAAGTATGCACTTCAAACATTCACTTTGTGCAAAATGATTTTTATGATACTTACTCTTTTGCAACAGTATTTATCCACGAAAAAACGCTTAAAATAATTGAATTGTTTTTTTCTTATTAACTATTTATCGTGCGGTACGATCGGCTCACGCTTCATATATAACAGCTGATAGCAGTAACGCAAACTGCTTACTTAGAAAGATTGTGCCGGCCTGAAGCAGGCAGAGCCTGCCGGCTTTGCACCGACACAGCGCGTGCCTCTCATTAAGGGACACAGCTGCCGCCGTCTGACCGACAGAAGTTTTTCAGTGTAGTATCTTTTTATTCAACTTTATGATATCTTTTTTTTTAAATCATCTAAAATTATCTACTCGATAGCTGAAAATTGATCTTCAATTTTATTACAGTACAGTATGAAAAAAAATTTTATTTTATTTTTCAAATAAATTCTGAATCCTCGTCTGAATCCCATCAAATTTCCAACAAACAGTATAATTAGTTAACTCTTTTGTGTATCTTATGAAAAACCCAATTAATTTAGTTTTATTAAATTTTTCAAATAAAATGAGTCACTTCCAGTAAATAAAAATTTTTGTATTCTACTTACAATTTAAATAAAAAAAAAAATTTGGCAGAATGTTGAATTTTTTGTTTAGATTAAAAATAAATTACGATTTTGCAAACTCTTTATGTATAAACGAAAAAGTAGCTAGTTGAAGATAAATTTTCATAGATAATTTCAGATATACGATTTTTTTGCGGAGCATTAGTTGGTTAAAAAAATCATGGTTTAGTGATTTTTAGGCATGTATAATGTACATACATAAGGGTACATCGACGATCTCCGACTGAGAAAACAAGCCCAAGTGGGAGTGCCTAACAGCCGAGTCGGTGAATCGCTGCGGAGCGAGCGTTTGCCAAACATTCTGCCATGCAGTCGGAACTCACACAGTAACAGCTGTCGTCAAGCCCTGGGGCCCCAGCAACTCACAAAAAATATGTACGCCCTTGAATTTTTGCATCGACGCCATCTACGGTCCGGCGGCGAACTAGATATCCGCTCTGTTTTATCCTGAAAGACTAAAATCACAACAACCAGCCGGCTGAAATAGTTCCTGACAAACTGTGGCCGCTAGAATCCATCGATTGTTACGAAAAAAATACCAAAAATTTCGTTATTTCAGCCTACAAGTACCTTACTATCTGGATTTTTCATCAAGTAAAGGAATTATTCGCAGTAAGTAATTCTTTGTCATCGGCATTAACATGCGCAGCAGAGATTCCCCCTCCACGTTGATGCAGCCTGTCTTCTCTGAAAGTCAAGAACCCAAGGAGATGGACGTTATCCTCTTCCGTAAGCCAAGACGCGATACAGCCGACGATATCATAGTCCAGCGAATGTACAGCGAGTTCATGTTGTTTTTTTTTTACTTTTCAAACTTCTAGCGTTCCAGTATAGAATTCTCAAATTGTCGCGGGACACATTAATCAAGGTAAAAGAAAGGTTTTTTTTTCTCTCTCTCTTTTTTTTTTTTTTAATTTTTTTTTCAAGCGGAAAAAAATCTAAGGCTAAATTTAGGCTCACTGTCAGTAACGGCGGAGGAATCGCTCATGGAATCATCATCATGAGCGCTTTTCCTTTCCAATTTTTTCAAAATTCTACTAGTCCGGTTTTTCAGGTTAACGTCGGCGAACGTTTGCGCCAAGGTTGCCAACATGATAGAAAACTCAGACACATCGCTCGTATATTCTAGGGCAATTTCCTGAATGTTTCTTGCACCGTGGCTTACAACCAAGAATTTCGAAATGTTATCCACTGTATCAGCTGAGTATTTGCTTACCTCATCGAGTTGCTGGTGGCCTCTGTGACGGCGGCAGAGACGTCGGCTATGTTTGGTTTGTTTTGCTCCAATTTTTTTTTCTTGGAACGTGGTTTGAGTGTCGTTGATTTTTGTTGCAGAGTTAGTCGCCTGCTCCTCACTGCCATCCACGTTTACTTGAGAATCGACCGCTTGGCAGTATTTGGCAATATGACCCTCCTCCTTACACAGAAAACACTGCACTACATCTTTCGAAAAATAGACCCAGTAATCCGTGTCGTCCCATTCAATTTTAATAGAGGGATAATTTTGTCTACGTATTCTGAATTAACATATACTTGACGCTGGAAACTGCATATATGTTCGTAGCCGGGATTCTTGTTGCCTCCTCTGATATATGTAATCTTTGATGAGATTTCAACTCCATTTTTATTTAGGGCCTCTTCAATTACGTAATGAGATATTACAGGGCAGGCGTTGGAAATAATCACTCGCGTCGTACGTGAAATTAGGCGTCGAATACCTAGCAAATTTTTGTCGATTTTAACTTTCAGCACCTTTTTTACGAGTTCGTCGACGAGCTTTTTGGAGGTCAAATACACACGCGGTTTTGAGAAATGTGCGACGCGTACAGGATGTTTTTTGGTCCGATGATTTGACCAACTGCGATGGTGTAACTGTGAATCGAGAGTCCGTCGATGGAGTCCAGGGCGATAGCTTCCTCCTTGGTGGGTAACTTTGGTTCGTTGAGTATGCTTGAGAATAAAGCTTTGGATGTAGCGGTCTTTGAGGTTATGTTTTGTTCGGTGAATTGTTTTGGAGCGCCACCAAAGCTTGGCGCCTCCAGGTACGACGTCTGCATGGATCCGTCGGGAACAGCACAACCTTTGTTTTGTAAAAAAACCAGCAGGCTGGCTAGTATGCTAAAAGCACGAAGGCTCAAGGTAGCCTCGAAACACTAGACACTTCGCCGAAGTGACTTCGGGCACAACACGCAGAGAGCAGTAGAAAACACGTCCGTACGCGACGGCGTTCGTAGCCGGAATCCCGAATTTTTGTTACAATCATGCTTAGCTGATCTCATTTTTTTATCATCAAATTTATCAATTAAATACGATTGGAGAAAATGATTTCTCTACGCTTACATATTTTATATAAAGACGTTGTTTATTGAGATGAGCCATGTAACAAAATTGATATAAACTTTTGGTGGTAGTTGAATAGCTTTAAACATTTATTTACTTGTGATTGATTTCAAAAATGCTTTCTTTTTATTTTTTTGAATTTGATACCTTCTTTCTATAAGTATTTTAAGATGAAAAATTAATGTAAACTATCACATTTCAATATCTTGATGAATAAAGTCTGCGTTACAAAATACCAATTATATTGATTGTGAATATAATAATTTCTAAATTTTTAAAATTAATAAAAACAAGTTTGTCTTTTTATTAGTCAACATTTTTATTAGAAATTATTGTAATAAAAGTTATAATTGTAGTTTTCAACTGAAAATATCAAATAATAAGAGATAAATTATTACTACTTTACAATTTATTTACACATAATGAGACTGTTCAATCGAAATAGTATATTTTGAAACTACTCATCCGCACGTTGCCCCATGCAGTGGTGTGTAGTGAACTGAACTAGTTTAGTTCAGTTCAGTTCAGTTAGAAAGTCGCATATCGTGAGCTGTGCGCATATAGTTCAACGACGCTAAGAAAATTCATAAAAAAAAAGTAAATAAAATTAAAATTATATTGCCTGAAGGTATATAGTAAAGAATAAAAATAAAAAATAAAATAGAATATTAAAAAAAGAGAAAATTTCTAAATATTTTGCGTATGAAAGTTTTATAACCACTTGGAGGTTATAGACAAGTAAACAAAGATGAAAGTGCTGAAAAAAAAGTAACAATTGTTAATAATTGGCGGTTTCAAGCGAATAAATAGTACGTTTTACTTGACTGTATCTTATGAACAATTAAATAAACCGACAAGCTCTGAACCCCCATAACGCTGAGCAGAGCGACAAATAAATTATTTTTTATAAGCAAATAACTAACCATCAAGCTTCAAACCCCCGTAACGCTGGAAAAGAGGATAAATAAGTATTTTTTTTATAAACAAATAATTAACCAGCAAACTTTAAACCCCCATAACGCTGAGGAGAGCGATAAATAAATAATTTTTTCTAAACAATTAAATAAACTGACAAGCTCTAAACCCCCATAACGCAGGGGAGAGCGACAAAAAAATAATTTTTTATAAACAATTACATTAACCGACAAGCTCTAAGCCCCCATAACGCTGGGCGCCCGAGTTCAACAAAGAAACTAAATGCCCCAAGCTTAAACCCCCAAAACCCGGAATGCCCAAGTTCGACATAACAGCTGATTGGCTATCCCCCAAGCTCTTAACCTAAAGCCCTAGGAAACCGAGTTCAACAAAAAAGCTAATTGGCTACCCAAGCTCTAAGCCTCCAAAATCCTGGGCGCCCGAGTTCAGCAAAATGCTGATAGGCTACCCCCCACGCTCTCAACCCCCGAATGATCAGTTTGTTTTATTGAACTCAGACACCCAGGGTCTTGGGGGCTTAGAGCTTGGGGGGAAGCCTATCAGCTTTTTTGTTGAACTCGGGCTCCCAGGGCTTTAGGGGCTTAGAGTTGGAGGGTAGCCTATCAGCTTTTTTGTTGAACTCGGGCTCCCAGAGCTTTAGGGGCTTAGAGCTTGGGTAGCCTATCAGCTTTTTGTTGAACTAGGTCGCTCCGGGTTTTGGGGGTTTGAAGCTTGGGGCATAGACGATTAGTCTTTTTGTTGAACTCGGGCGCCCAGCGTTATCAGGGTTTAGAGCTTGTCGGTTTAATTAATTGTTCATGAAAAATTATTTTTTTAGCGCTCTCCTCAGCATTATGGGAGCTCATAGCTTGGCAGTTGATTTAATTATTTATAAAAAATTATTTATCCATCGCTCTTCTCAGCGTTATGGGGATTTAGAGCTTGTCGGTTTGTTCAATTTTTTATAATAAATTATTTATTTATCGCTCTCCCCAGCGTTATGGAGGTTTAGAGCGTGTCGGTTTAGTTAATTGTTTATAAAAAATTATTTATTTATCGCTCTCCTCATATGGGGGTTTAGAGCTTGTCGGTTTATTTAAAAAAAAACTTATTTATCGCTCTCCCCAGTGTTATGGGGGCTTAGAGCTTGGTGGTTTATTTAATTGTTTATAAAAAATTATTTATTTATCGCTCTCCCCAGCGTTATGGGGGTTTAGAGCTTAGTGGTTTATTTAATTGTTTATAAAAAATTTCTTATTTATCGCTCTCCCCAGCGTTATGAAGGTTTAGAGCTTGTTGGTTAATTTGATTGTCTATAAAAAATAATTTATTTGTCGCTCTCCTCAGCGTTATGGGGGTTCAGAACTTGTCGGTTTATTTAATTGTTCATAAGATACAGTCAAGTAAAACGTACTATTTATTTGCTTAAAACCGCCAATTATTAACAATTTTTACTTTTTTTTCAGCACTTTAATCTTTGTTTACTTGTCCATAACCTCCAAGTGGTTATGAAACTTTCATACGCAAAATATTTAGAAATTTTCCCTTTTTTAATAGTACCACTCAGCGCGCTGCAAGCGCGCATAGGAAAAAAAAACAATAATTGTAACCTCAAAAGGCACTTTTCAAATATTTAAAAAACTTGTCCACCAATCAGCTCACGAATAAAATCTTACATTGAAAATCTCACCAAAATGGCGATATCTCTCTTTTATAGATAGATTCTTTTTTATTTTTTATTTTTATTCTTTACTATAAACCTCAGGCAATATAATTTTAATTTTATTTCCTTTTTTTTTACGAATTTTCTTAGCGTCGTTGAACTATATGCGACATTCTAACTGAACTGAACTGAACTCCCTCAACTGAACTAAACTAGTTCAGTTCACTACACACCTCTGGCCCCATGTGAACAAGTTGTAGAAAATATATTATTTTTTCATACAAATCACTTGAATTTGAAGAGAAAATCTTTTTGCACAATAGAGTTAATGTTGTGTGCTTAAGGTAGGACCTCAGTTAAACAGCTAGTCAAGTTCCAATATCAACCTCACATTTGACTAGCTTTACGCAGATACAGATATAGAAGTGCGTTTAGAGCAGACTTTTTTTTGATATTTTGCATGAATAATTTTTAATTCATACTTCATCCATTTTTAATTCACATTCATACATTTCATGCCAACACCATTACAAGGAGAGGCTACACCCTGCGGGTCATCGATCCTATCGAAACTTTGGGGATCGTTTTCTAATATCAAAAAACGAAAAACTCAACAATAATTCCGTCCAATGGGGCCTTGATATCGATTCGCCGTATAGCTCATATAGCATTTTTAGCACTTTTTTTGTTTTTTAGCTAATTTATCAAAAATTTCTTATTGCACCTCCATAATTCTGCAACCTCGCATTTTTTTTGTTTTTTTTATGAATTTTTGAGAAAAAATATACTTAGACATCATTTTGATAAAGTTGTTCACGTACAATTAAAGTTTTAAAAAGCCAAAAAACCCTAAAAAATGCTTTTAGAAGTCCTCTTAGCACAGGGTCAAACTCATCAAAAGTGAAGTTAAGTAGGACCGCACAAACAAGAAAGAGATGAGTAAAAAATTTCAAACTTGAGGAACTGAAAGATAAATATTAGAAAATGATACTATTAAATTTATAGAGGCTGGAGGTTTTTCGTTGTTGAATAATTAAATATTTTCATCACGTTAGTTTAACCCGTAGTCTTATGGGAGAGCGCATTTTTAATGAAATTTTCATATAATTACAAATGATCAGCTGTTCGGAATCTTATCAGTATAAATAAAATATGCGCGAATAAACAACTAATCAAATAATCCTTTCGGTTCTTCTAAGTATTAATTAAAAACACAAATATGCGTTTCAGGTTAAAAAAACTTCTGCTATCTATGCACTGCTATATCTATATACGTGTGAAGCTGGTCAAATGTTTGACCAAAATCGCATCTTGACTTAAGCCGTTGGTGTGGTCCTACCTTAAAAATATTTTTCCTTGAAAGTAAATGAAAAAACAAAGAGAATGCGAGGTTGCAGAATTATGGGAGTGCAATAGGCTTTGAAGAGGAATTTTTGAAAAATTAGCTAAAAAACGCTTTATGAGCTGTATGGCGAATCGATATCAAAGCCCCATTGGACGGAATTATTAATGGATTTCTCTGTTTTTTGATATTATTTTTATTATTGTGAAAAAATTTACGCCTTGAGAAGACATAAGACTGTGGGTTAAATAGTCGACACAAAAGTTAATAATATTTTAGATAATAGGTTACCCCAGGTCTTGAAAATTTAGCAGTATCAGTTTTTGGTATTTACCTTTAGGTTACTCGAGTTATACATTTTTCAGACATTTCCTTCTGGTAACTGAGATCCTACCTTAACTCCAAGGCTAAAGCACTGCGTACACTACATTTTATCCCTTTGCACATTTTTATCTCAATTATTTATCAATTTTTCATGCACTTGTTTATTTTTCTTCAGTTCTATGACTTCTTAGCTTTTTTTTTTTTTTTTTTAATTTTTTTCTACTCTAAAAACTTATTAGATTTAAATTAAAAAAAAAAAAAAAACGGGCCAACACCATGCTGAATCAATGTGAGCCACTGATTTTTTGACCCCGAGTATTTTTGTACTGCTAGATGTCGTCTGCTATGAAAAAGCCTTATAAACGGCGCTGAGCATTAAAAAGCTTGAAGCAAGTTTAAGGCAGATAATGCCAACTCTAAAGCAACCTTACTGCATTCGTCCGATGAATCATTTTTTTTTTTTTAACCTCGTTGATCACAAGTAATAACTTGTGTCCCTCCGACGCAAGCCAAAAGAACGAAATGTCCTCCCGAAGCGCCAGCGGTCGACACGCAGCCGGACGCCATGTTGCGGCCCGAGCGCTCGCGAGGGCATGCAGTAGGCCGGGTGCGCGTTGGTCGATGGCGCTTCGGGAGTACATTTCGTTCTTTTGGCTTTAATCGGAGGAAATCAAGTTATTTTTTGTGATAAACGGACTTGAAAAAAGTGCATATATCCCTCAAGACTAAAGTTTGCTGAGGAGGCCCACGTATTTGCAGCCCGAGACGAAGTCGAGGGCTGCAATGACAGCGGGCCTCCACTGCAAACTTTAGTCCCTCTGGGAATAATATACTATTAAATCAAATGATACCAGCTTACGCGCTTCGTGCGTTAAAATTCAAATCTTATTTTATTATTGATATTCTTTTTTTTTTTTTTATATTACTTTAAGTCTAAAATAATCTTTTATTTGAGTTAAAATAGATTCAGACTTTAAGAGTTGTCATCAAACTTTTCATTTTAAAGTCATTGTTTCGTAATTAGGTTTATAATTATTTTTTCTCTTATAAGATCAGCGTGAAAAAATGACCTACCGTATTTATTCGAATCGAAGCCGCACTCTACTTTTCAGGCACCCAGTTTAAGAATTTTTAGTAAATTACATTAAGTTGATTTAAATGAAAATAAATTTTATTCAAAAATTACAAAGCAATCGTGGAATCTAAGGCTGTTTTTATCTTTCCGCTTGCTGTAAGCGGCAAGTCATCATTAGCCATCCACGAATTGTATTCTTTTTTGACAATATCTTTAACTGGCTTGTTTATCGATACATCTTGTGGTTGCAATTTAGAAGTCATACCTCCAGGAATAGTAAGATTGCTTTTTTTCTCTTTCAGTACTTTTTTAACCTTGTCTGTTGTGTTGCCTCTGAAAGCATCTAAAACTAATAGATTATTAGAATTTAAGAGAGCTCCAGTAGTAGACTTCCCTGCCATGATTTTCCTTTTATTTTTGTAACGGTCTTTTTGCCCGCTACGGCTGGAGGTTTTTCTCCGTAATTGTAAGTTAGTTTGTAAGTCATTTTGTACCTGGTAGGAATCAGGCCAATTTATAGCTAAGGAAGCAGACGCCAGGGCAGAAGAGCGAGAGAGTCGCGCCCGACGGAGCAGAGAAACAAAGACACGATGCGTGCCGGCCGCCGGATTGTCGCCGCGGCACGTGAAGGAGTTAGTCTTGCCCGAGCTGCCGAGCAAGCTACGCGCGCCGATATTTATTTTGTCATACGATTGTTGCGTTCGTGATTGCTGTGAACTCCAGCTGATAAAAGTAAGTGTATTTGGTTCTCTACTGGGCAAAGGCCCCGTCTACTCCTGCGGCAGCGTGATTGTGTTTTTTATAATAAAAGTGTGAGTTGCAAATAGCAACAGACCTGTTGTTCTTTTTGATCACCCTGAACCCACCTTTTGTTGATTGATTGTTTTTCAGTTTTGGTATGGAGCAAAAGCTCTTACAAATGGCATCCCTTTACCGGTGGTGATTTAAAAGTTCAACAAAGGTAGAGTGTAAAAATTTTTTTTTGAGTGGAAATTTTTATTACTCGGGTGTGAAATTTCGTGTCGCGATTAATTTATAGTGTGTTCATTAGTGGAAGAAGCACGGAGGAGAAAATTTCTCGAGAGAGGGTGCATGGCTGAGGATGTGCGTGGCGCGGTAAGGACAAGGTGTCCTTGGATCGGTAAGCCGATATTCTCGCGCGGGCGAGAGAGAGAGAGGGTGTAACGACCGTCGATCGGTCTTTGTTTTGATAACGCGCCTCTTCTCTCTTGACCGAAGATCGGTTGGGCTTCGTGTACGTGTGCGCGGCTGTATGTGTGCATGTAGTGTGAAAGCGGCCGAGCGACAGAGATAGAGAGACGACCGCGATCGTCTTTGTTTTGATTTCGCACCGCAAAGGTGAATATCTCTGTCTCTCTCGCTTTCATAGGATCGAGAATACCGAGAAGTGAATTTATGAAAATTAATGATTACAAATAAGAATATCAAGTATTGTAACCGACTGAATTAAAGTCGGTGGAATTTTTCTTTGATTTGTTTTTGATTTTGATTTTCAAGCAACTTGAATAAATTCAAGTTGGATATTTTACCAACTTGAAATTGTTTTTGTAAACACGTGTGTGAGTATGCTGAGTGTGTGTAAGTGGTGGCGCTGCAAAAAAAAAAAAAAAAAAAAAAAAATTTCAGAATAACGATAGAATTTTTTTTCTTTTGCTTGTTTTTATTGTTGATTGTCGTTGACAATAATTCTCTCGTCATCCCACCCCACGTGGCAGCGGCCGGTAAAAAAGGGGGTGGGGCCTACCACCGCATGAGTGTTCTGGCAAGTGGTGTAGAGCTTACGCTCGTCTAGTTTTCTCTTGTTCTCTACTCTATTTTTCCTTTCGTGATTATTTTTTTAGGTAGAGATTTCTTTATTTTTCTTTTTGCGATTATTTTTTTTAGGAGATCATCGTTGGAAGTCAACGGGGGGATTTTTGATTCTTCTTTCTTCTTCTCCGTTTCTTTTTCTTTTCCTCTTTTTCCACGACTACGTCGGTAGAGATTGATAAAATTTTTTTTTTTGAACACCACTTGTGCGAAGCGCACGTAAAGCGTGAAAATTTTATGATAATAGAGTGCATTCGTGAATGATCGGTAGTACGTAATGACGGATCCTAGGACGATGGACCGAGTGTGGTGGCCACGTGAGGCTGATTACGAAGATCCCGATTTTGGACAAGGGGCGATCGAGGACAAAGCCACTCTTCATAAGTGGTCCATAACGATCGACCCTTGGGATTTGGGCATTTACCTGAATAGTTTGGACCTGTTGGCAACGGGGGATGAATTCGACCAGAGAGGTCAATTGTACAGGTGCCTCGGGGGAGAATACGCGGAAAATGATTTTCTCCCGAACCCGTTAGTGGAGGATGAGATAGCTCTCCTCCGGAACAGAATAATATTGCTTCACCATTTTATGGAGAAGCAGTTCACTACGCCGCAGAATGAAGCCGGAACCGATCAGCAAGAACAGTCGATGGATTTGACAGCAGGTCCAATACCAAACGTGAACAGCTCACTGGCGGACAACATGGAGAGAAATATGGCCCATGGTGAGTCGACAGGCACATGGCAAGGGGTTGCGGACACGGAACGACGGCCGCTGGAGGATTTATTTGTGAATCCTTATTGCAATTTAACCAAAAATCAAATAACCAAAAATCATTTTTCCACTCGGAAAATTGATGGAAATGAAAATTTTGATAAAAAATCACCAAGTATGTAGTTTTTATCGATGAAAAAAAATTTTATTTTCTGTGTTTTGTCTTCAAATCATAAATTTAACATTGGCAGTATTCAGTTGCAGCGAGAAAGATCGACGAAAACGAAAAATGTTTGCACTTGCGGATTTTCCCGAGGATTTTCCATTTTCCAGTTTATTAGGGAAGTAAAGAAAAAAAAGCTTGGTGCATGAACATGTTTTGAAATGTTTTCAAGGTCAAGGTTTTATGTAGTAATATCAAAAATTGCATACTAATTTATTTAAACAGTTTATATAAACAAATATTTGTAATCTGTGATTGTATGTCATCGTTGGCCCTGACGAAAAAAAAACACCTGAGATCAAGAATCCATGAAAAAAGTACCATTACGTGATTTTCCGGGAAAAAACAAAAAACAAAAAAAAATTGTACACGATAAATGTAACGTTGCAATTTTTTGCAAGAAAATTATCATGATGTATAACTTTTCCGAGAAAACTGTCATGTTAAACTTGCTGCGAATTGGAAGACAACATTCACCGAGGTAAGTGTAACCAGTGTGTTTTTATCCGTGAAATAATTACATTCCCTCAACACGGAAATATATCCCAAAGAAAAATTAATCTGCACAACTTCTTCCGGGTGAACTGTAACGTTGAGATAATAAACAATTGAGGAATTCTTTTTTCATGTAAAGAGTAACAAGACCCGTCAACTTGTTTGAAGCAGACTAAAGGAGTTTTTCCCGGGGAAATCGTAACGTTGAGACTTTTTTCCAGGTGAAATGTAACGCTTAAGTGATTAACGATTAAAAAAAATATTTTTCTAAGTGAGAATCTACAATATCAATGCTTACTTGTTTAAAGCAGACCAGAAAGCTTTTCCCGAAGAAATCGTAACGTTGAGAACGTTTTTCCGAGTAAAGTGTACCGTTGAGAAGATCATCGAATAAAAAGATATTTTTAAAGAAAAATTTACAATATCCATGCCAACTTACTTAAACCAGAGAAAGGAGATTTCCCCGAGGAAATCGTAACGCTAAGATTTTTTTTCCGAGTAAACTGTAAGGTTGCGGAAATCATCGAATATAAATATTTTTTTAAAGAAAAATTTACAATATTCATGCCAACTTACTTAAACCAGAGAAGGGAGATTGTTCCGAGGAAATCGTACCGTTGAGATCTTTTTTCCGAGTAAAGTGTACCGTTGAGGAGATCATCGAATATAAATATATTTTTAAAGGAAAATTTACAATATTCATGCCAACTTACTTAAACCAGAGAAGGGAGATTGTTCCGAGGAAATCGTACCGTTGAGATGTTTTTTCCGAGTAAAGTGTAAGGTTGAGAAAATCATTGAATATAAAGATATCTTTTGAAGGACAATTTACAATATCCAGGCCAACTTACTTGAACCAGAGAAAGGACATTTTCCCGAGGATATCGTAACGTTGAAAACTTTTTCGAGTATAGTGTAAGGTTGAGGAAATCATTGAATATAAAGATATCTTTTGAAGGACAATTTACAATATCCAGGCCAACTTACTTAAACCAGAGAAAGGACATTTTCCCGAGGATATCGTAGCGTTGAAAACTTTTTCGAGTAAAGTGTAAGGTTGAGGAAATCATCGAATACAAAGATATTTTTTGAAGGAAAATTTACAATATCCATGCCAACTTACTTAAATCAGAGAAAAGAGATTTTCCCGAGGAAGTCGTAATGTTGAGAATTTTTTTCCGAGTAAAGTGCAACGTTGAGGAAATTATCGAATATAAAGATATTTTTTGAAGGACAATTTACAATATCCATGCCAACTTACTTAAATCAGAGAAAAGAGATTTTCCCGAGGAAATCGTAATGTTGAATATAAAGATATTTTATAAAAGAAAATTTACAATATCCCAGCTAACTTGTTTGAAGCAGGCCTGGGAGCTTTTCCCAAGAAAACCATAACGCTAAGAACATTTTTCTGGGTAAAGTGTAACGTTGAAGAAATCATCGAATATAACAGTATTTTTTGAATGAAAATTTACAATATCTATGCCAACTTGGAGGTTGGAGTGGTCAACGATTAAAAATTATATTTTTTTTAAGTCAAAATTTACAGTATCAATGCTAACTTGTTTATAGCAAGCCAGGGACCTTTCTCCGAGGAAATCGTAAAGTTGAGAACTTTTCTTTGAGTAAAGCGTAACATTGAGGAAATCATCGATCATAAAAATATTTTTCAAAGGAAAATTTACAGTATCCATGGAAACTTACTTAAATCAGAAAAGGGAAATTTTCCCGAGGTAATCGTAACCTTAGAACTTTTTCCTGGTAAAGCATACCGTTGAGTCGTCCAACGATTGAGATAGTATTTTTCCAGGTTAAAAATTGAAAGTTTTGTGTGAACTTATTTACAATAGAATGGGGTGCTTTTTCCCAAAGAAAAAGTAACGAGCTTAATTTTTCCAGGTGAAATGTAACCTCACTCCCTTGAACTACTTTATCCGAAAAACCAGTAACATTATTCAAGAAAACTTGGTAAAAAAAAAGTTACTGGAACTTTTTTCGATGGAAAACATAACGTATGCTTCTTTTCCCGGGTAGATTGTAACAACCACCTCGGACAACTCTACCAAACCAGCAACAACATCAATTCTATCTTGTATAAAAGTACTGACATTTTTTCCTTCATGAAATATCGTATTTGTAACGTTACTTACCTTAACGTTACATTTCATTCGGAAAAAGTCGCAACTTTGCGATTTCCTCGGAAAAATCTCCTTTCTCCGGTTTGGGTAAATTGGCATAGATATTGTAAATTTTCCTATAAAAAATATCTATATATTCGATGATCTCAACGGTACACTTTACTCGAAAAAAAGTTCTCAACGCTACGATTTCCTTAGAACAATCTCCCTTCTATGGTTTAAGTAAGTTGGCATGAATACTGTAAATTTTCCTTTAAAAATATTTATATTCGATGATTTCCGCAACATTACAGTTTACTCGGAAAAATGTTATGATCGTTACGATTTCCTCGGGAAAATCTTCTTTCTCTGGTTTAAGTAAGTTGGCATGAATATTGTAAATTTTTCTTTAAAAAAATATTTATATTCGATGATTTCTTCAACGTTACACTTTACTCGAAAAAAAGTTCTCAACGCTACGATTTCCTTGGAATAATCTCCCTTCTCTGATTTAAGTAAGTTGGCATGAATATTGTAAATTTTCCTTGAAAAATATTTATATTCGAAATTCCGGTGGCAGGTTCTAACCTGAATAGCGACTCGGGTCGTAGGTGGCTGCCAGTGCACATAGGGGAATTTCGACTGCATGCTTTGTTTGACCCCGGCGCAACCAGAACGATTGTTGGCAAGTGTGGCGATACGATCGCGTCGTATTTAGGGGTAGAAGTTGAGCCGACTTTTGGACCAGGCGCAAAGATGGCGAATAATTGAACAGCGCCCGTGACTGGAAAAGTGGTTCTGGCGTTCGAAGTTGCCGGAATAAAAAAGGACATTACCGTGTGGATAATGCCCGACCTTGACGGTGACTGTTACCTGGGTACGGATTTCATCCGTTTGTTTAATACAGTCCTTCGGCCACGAGAGAATGTTCTCGAAATAGAGGGGGTGGCAGATCCAATTCCCCTTGAGGTCGCTTCGATAGAAATGCTAAGAATCGGTGCGGTAGCTCCGATTGGTCTGGCCGACTTAACGGCCGATGAGCAAGCGACTCTGGACAGATTTTTGAAGGATTTACTACTTCCAAAATCAGACGAATTGGGTTGCACAGACCTGGCCGACTACAGTGCCCGGTCTGGGCCACTTCCAGTGGAAAAGAATCCCAAACGGGGTGAAAAATGGGCCCTCCAAGTTCCAACTGATGATGAATCAATTGATTCCACCGGAACTGGAACGCTGGGGTTTTTCCTACCTGGATGACGTATATGTCGCGACAGAGACTTTTTTAGAGCACTTGAAAATGCTCGAGAAAATAATAAAAAGGATCCTCGTGGCGGGCCTGACAATCAATGTGAAGAAATGTGTGTTTTGCAGGTCCGAGGTGAAATACCTGGGGATAATGGTAACTCGTGACGGGTTTTACCCAGATCCCGGCAAGATAGAAAGATTCCTGGATTTTCCAGCACCAAAGGCAAAAAAGGCCTTAACCCGTTTTCTAGGGTTAGCAAGTTGGCTGCGGAAATTCTCGGTAGACCTTGCAACAATTGCCGAGCCCCTGGCAAGGTTAACGAAAGCTAAGAATACGTTCGTGTTGGGCTCAGAGCAAGTGGCTGCATTAATTGCAATTAAGCAATTAAGTGACCAATACCTCCGTTCCGCCGGAACAGGTGGGGCGAAGTAGCCTCCTTTTATTGTTATGCCCGCGCTCCCAAATTCACTCTCGTCCCCGACACTCGAGTGGTTTGGTCACCGTAGCTAAGTGATCTAAGGCCACGTACAGCACACTTGGACCAGTAGAGTCGGAGCAGGCAAGGATCCGTCAGTGAAAAATCGCCTTCGCCATCATAGAATAAGGACCTGGAAGGCCCAGAGAACCTCTCGCTCACTCCAACCGCCCGGACACTCCGGTAATTTGTAAGATATTTTTATCGTTAACTTCTAACTCTGTCAGAGGACATAAAACTCGCCTTTAAATTGTAAACTTTCTATCCTTAAACTCTTAATAAATAATACTTGTAAAATTATCTAATTATTTTTTTCAACTTAGAATTATTGAATCATCTTTTATTTTACTTCATTTTACCAAATCCTAGAAACCAGATAACAAAGGGACGGAGCGATTACGCTAGTAATCGTTCTGGAAGAATAAAGATCACATCCTTTAACAATAATAACGTCAAAGATTCATCGAATCCATGACAATCTCAATCAATGTCAAATATTTTCTGACGCTCCAATTAAGGCCGAAAAATTCCAAACATTCTCCGATTATCCCAATTAGGCCAAAAAATTTATAATGGTCCCAAATTATCTAAAAAAAAAAAATACAACAATCCCCAACGCACTGGAACTGTTCCAATTTCAAACGATTCCGATCAAACCAACAAAGTCTCCCGATTGATTGCAGATAATTCTGAATGGTACTAAACTACCGCTAATGGTTTCGGGATGCTGATAAAACCAAAAATTTTCCGAATGCTCCCTGTCAACCCTCAACTCTTCCAAACGTTCCTAACCGAGCGTATTTAAACTTGGACGGTCCTAAATAAATCCACGTAGTCCGACACGTTCCCCAGATTGTCGCCATCTGCTTCGACCGTTCCCAGACGACATTCAATGGTTCTAGATGACATAACGAGGCTACAATCTGCCTAACGCTTTTCCAAATGGTCCCTCACGACTCCGAACGGTCATAGATGGTTCTTAATAGTCTCAGACAGTCTTGCACGATCCTAAATGGTCTTGAACGAACCCACTAAATCTTATGTGTTATAAGATAATCTCAAATTTTTTCGACGGTTCCTAGAGTTTCTAAATGATTCCAAACTCTCTCACTCTAACGAAAAAAATTGCTGTTGAAAAACATGACGAACCATGTCCCCGTGGAGCCCTGTAAAAAAATTTAAATAGTTCAAAATGAAGAAGTTCTGTAAAATTTCAAATTTAATAGTGCCAGACGATTCCGGATGATAAATATTCAGACTACCTTAAACGAAAAAAGATTTACGCTATTCCTAACAAATAAAAGTTTTAGATGAATCACGAAAATCTCAAAAGATTAATATGGATAAGTTCGAGGACTGCTCGATCACGCAACGAAAGTTAGAAATTACTTTTTAACATCCCTCTTTTAATTTTTTCCAGTTTTTTTCTAACAGCAGTCGCAATTCGTCTGCACTGTCTATTTCAAACTTATGCTGCTTACGGACCTTTGCTGTCTGGAACTAACGCTGGATTTTATGCATCCGTATAACTTCTTATCGGGTATCAGAGATGTCAATACTCTAGTTAACCTTCTAAAAGCCACTGCAGCTACGTTCTTGAGTGGTTTAAACGAAAATTTTTCAGAACAATCACAAGTAGCGATTGTGAGTCTAGAAGTCGCTTGTTTATTTCGTTTTTCGGCAGCGCAATCTTTGGCATCTCTTCGAGTAAGCGCTAACAGAATTTTGAAAATGCCATAAATACAAAACCTATCAAAACAATACCTCATAGCCTTTATTTCGCAAAACGTTTTTGACCAGGAAGTTTTTAGTTGTTTAGCATGAAAATTTTCAATTACTATGAAAAAGATAAAATAAAGATTTTTATTTAGCATAAATAGGCTGCAATAATAAATGAGGCGTCGGATGCAAAAACGACTTAAGTCGATTTAAGTCGTTTTTGCGTAAATTTCTTTTTTTGAATCTGCAAACCCTAATTTATCAGGGTGCATCTTCAAAGTTATGTAAAATGCCTTTTATGTTAATGAAAGGAACTAATTAAAAGAGTAGGCCTTGTAAGACTGCACGTGGAGAGTAAACTTTAAATCGATTTATCTCGAAACTAAGATTTTAGGGTTAAGTCGTTTTTGCATTCGACGCCTCAAATACTGCCTTTATCAAAGAAACTTAGTATTTTTTTTTTAAACATGTTGTGATGTTTGTACGTGTATAATGTTGATAGTAAATTTTTACGACTCGATTTATTTATTGATTTCAATTTTATCTAGAAAATTACTTATCTACAACCAAAGTAAATTATGGCAAGATATTTACTAAAAATAACTTAAGTATCGCACAAACAATAAATGGACCGTTTCATAATTTTAATAAAATCAATTTTAACTTTTCCTATCAATAAACTTCTTTCAAGAATGAATTAAAATTTGAAACACGGTTTACAAATTATTTTGTTATCATTCGTTGATATTTTAACTTACCTTATAAAAGCGGTTGCGCATACGTTAAAAGGAATTTAGATTAAAATTTTAAAATTAAAAAGTATCTATTCGTATGTTTGGCTTCTGACAAAATGTTTGATCAAAGAAAAAGCACGTAAGTTCGGTCGCTGAGTCTCTAAAAGTACAGCTCAGCCAGTGAACGTACGTGCACTTTCTTTGATGAAACGTACGTGCAGAAGCAGAACGTGCGTACACTTTCTTTGGTGTAACGTATGTTCAGAAGCTGAACGAACGTGCACTTTCTTTGGTGAGACGTACGTTCAGAAGCTGAACGTGCGTGTATTTTCTTTGGTGAAGCGTACGTTCAGCTTCTGAACGTACGTGCAATTTCTTTATACAAACGTACATTTTAAATAGGAAAACTGAACGCACGTTTTGTTGAAGACGTGCATTTGAATACAGAAAGTAAATGTACGTTTTCGAATTTTCGGCGCGGAACGTATCATCGTGCGGCAAGAGACTCTATGGTTCATGACAGTTCAATAATTTTAGTAACTAAAAGAAATTTTTGCGTGTACTTGCCTTTATTATTATGAAACCTTGTTGGAAAAAAATTTCAGTTTCTATAATTAATAGTTATGTACCAAATCAAGACATTAATAAGTAGTATGGCCCATTAATAAGTACTACATTTTAAATAATTTAGTATACTTTTTCAGCGTAGCGGACATACACGTAATAAAAAAAATTCAATCTTTAACTTGCTGTAACTTTTAAACTATATGGTCAGTTTTGATCAGATTTCGCCGAAACGTTTATTAATATCTAATAAACATCTCTAGAAAATTTCAACTGATTCTCTATTGTCATGCATTTAGTAGAAAACCACCTTAAAGATGTTTGGTACTTATGAAAAAATGCAGCCGTTTTGTCAATTTTGATCGGATTGATTTATGATTAGTATCAAAGTAATCATTGAATTTTTTGCCTTTTTTTGTTCGATTTAGTTTTTAAAAAAATCAAAGTGTTTTTTAAATAATTTAACCCGGACTCTTATGGAAATCAAGCAATTTTTTTCTTTAATCGTGTGTCACTCATCCAAAAAAGCAGGGACCATTAAAAGGATTATTGGAATTTGTAGATTTTAGGTTGAAGAAGATTTTAAGATTTTTTTATAGTACCTTTCCGACCATTTGAAAAAGATAACAAAGAAAAACAAGCGCACAGCGGTGAAATTCCATGCGCGTCTGAACAAGAAATGCTCTAACTTTTTTTCTTCTGTATGCTTTGATCTAAAAATTTGTACACAATATCTTGAGGTCTTAATTTTTAATGTGAGATCAAAAAAGTTAATGTTTTTAATCTTTTGTCGCAGAGTTTTGTGTATAATTTTCAAAATGATTCATTCATTAGGGTCAGAGTACTGATGAGTTGAAAATAAAATCGTCTCGTCGGGCGCTGCGGCGGCCGTCCCCTCCTCTCTTTTCTCCTCACGAAAGTACCAAACATCCTTAAGACAATCATGTTTAAAAAATGAGAAGGGCAAAATAACGGTCTAAATAAACCTCTGAAAAACACCTTTTTCAACTTTAATTTTTAAACATTTTTGTCATGGCTTTTAAAATATCCGTTCATTTAAAAAAAAAATAAAATAAAACTTTAATTTTCGACAAATAACGGCATCCTTGATTAATAGTAGATCACAGTTTAAAGGTTAAAGACTATTAGCCTTCTATTCAAGTGAGAGTTTGGATTAGAAAAGACTCGTCAAAGAATTAGGGTTGAAATATATTTTTAATTTAACTTAAACTTCAATCCGATCAATTTTAATTGCTTTGTTTTATTTTTAGGGTTTCCCTGTGTTTTCTACGGTTCTTTTAGCTAACTATCTACATGTTAAAGATTCTAAATCCATTGTAGATTCTTTAACTGAAGAAGACGTTAATAATATCTTAAAATTGAGCAAAGATCCTAATATTGCTAATCGTATAGAGGCTAGCATAGCACCGTCAATATATGGGCATAAATTTATTAAAAGAGCTATAGCTCTTGCAATATTTGGTGGAGTTTCAAAAAATCCAGGTAATTTTTAATAATTAGGGATTTTGTTTTACCGAGAAAAAAATTCTCAATAGTTCATTTAATTTCTCAGGTATGAAACACAGAGTCAGAGGCGATATAAATATTCTTATGTGTGGAGACCCTGGAACTGCAAAATCTCAATTTTTAAAATATATCGAAAATATTGCTCCGAGAGCAGTTTTTACCACTGGACAGGGTGCCTCTGCGGTTGGTCTGACTGCTTATGTAAGAAGGTCGCCTATGACCCATGAATGGACATTAGAAGCTGGTGCTTTGGTAATTGCTGATACAGGTGTATGTCTTATTGATGAGTTTGACAAAGTAAGTTTTGTTCTTGTATTAAGAAAGTTTATGTTCCTTAACTTCTGATACAAATCCGCAGTAATTAGACCCCCGCAGTGATCCCCCGCCCCGCAGGTCCCCATACCCTAGTAAAAAAAATTTAATAATTATTAGAAACTTTTTGGGTATGATTTATCGGCACGGTAAATTTAATGAATTGCACGGTAAATTTATGGCAATTTCACGGTATTTAAATAAAGTGCACGGTAAAATAATGAAATCGCGGTAAAAAAAAAGAATGCACGGTAATAAAAATAATTTCACGAGAACTAAATTCATTTTAACGGGAAAAAAAATAATAAACTGTAAATAAATATCATTCATTACGGAAAAAATGGTTAAGTTGCACGGTATTTTTTTAGGCAAATACAAAGTACATTTTTACTATTACTAATGTGTTTATAAAGATTATAAATTTTACATAATTATAACAGAAGATTATTGGCATTGTAAAGCTTTTTTGGCCTTTGATGGTCGGCCTCTTTTTCGCTTTTGCCCCAAAGGAATATTTTGAGCTTCTGCTGGCACTTCTAATTCTTTACGCTTGATCCGCATACCAACAGAGTGCTTGCACTGATTCTTTTTAATGAAAATTGGGCAAGTACAAGTTACATGGTCCGAATATAACTCAATTTTCCATATTTTCGAACGCCAATTGCAGTAATTTTCGAACGTTCTCCATTTACCTTCCTGCCGTTCAAAGTCTTGAAGAAGTTTAGGCGTGATTGGTGTATTCAATTTAGTAGAAGAGCAAAAGTACTGCACGCAATTATCAGCGTTATGGTCGAGCACCGGAACTTTATTGTCGACCCACTGGTAAGCTTCTGTCCACAGTGGTAGCGAAATTGTAGGAGTTTCATCAAAAAACACACAGTTGATGGATTTTGGATCCCTACGCATGGACCATTGATTTACCATATTCATCGTGCAACCGAGAAACTGTCCTACTGGTAACCTTTCCCTTAATGTGTATTGTTCCTTCATAATTGCGTTTGTACCCTCCACTCCATTATTTGTAGAAGGAAGGCCCAGCGCAGCTCCTTCATACCAGTTCGGCAGGCGGACTAACCATTCCTCTTCGAAATATTTGATAAAATCATAAACTTGAGAGTCTTAATATTTTTTCCATTTATTTAAGAAAAATCTGGATGAATTCTTGAATGTTTCTTCACTTGGTGACGACTGGAGATCGTAAATATTTTCCTTCAATTCCGAACGTAACTTTGACTTAGAAATTCTTCGCAGATGCTTATCAATGTTTTTTATAACGTGAAAAAAACACATAAGACAAACTTCAGGTGGGCCAAATATCTCTGTAAATCCGTTTGTGATGGCTTCAGCAGCGTCTGCCATTAAGATTGTTGGTTTCCACTCTGGAACTGCAGTTTTCAGAGCTCGGAATATTAATGCAAAATCATCTTGGGTCTCTGCTTTGGTAATTGCGACTGCGTATGGATGAAAAACATGATTCGCATCACTTGTGCCAACCAAGAGAAAAGGGTATCCATGCCAGTTCAATTTGTAAGTTGCGTCGGATTGAACTAATTTTTTAGCTTTCCTGGTAAGGGAACGTTCACAAACCACGTGGCCCAAATAGGGGGGGAGGGCGCGCGATTAAAAGGCTACGAAAGGTTACGTGGGGGATACGGCTGTTGATTCAGAAAGGCACGTGGTTTTTAAAGTGCATGAATCGATGTTTCGATTCATAATATTTTACCGTCGAACGTTAAAGTCGGCTATCCTCCAAGCTCTAAACCCCCAAGACCCTGGGCGCCCGAGTTAAATTATTCCAAAAATATGAGTGCATTTTAATTAACGAAATAAATAATTTTGTAACGATACCTAACTACGCTGAACTGGTGCCATTATATCATGAAGTTGTAAGTCTGAAATTTTGAACTCCAAAATAGCGTGGTTGATTAGGGAAACTATAAATTTTTACTTATTGGTGAACTCTTCGTTTGCAACATTATCAACAAATTTTTTTTTTAACTATAAATTAAATGCTTCATTTCGAGAAAAGTGTAAAAATTTTTGTTTGTTTATTGGATATTTATTTATTTATTTTTTTTTTATTATTTTGTAATATTTCCAAGTGATGCATATTAAAGTACACCACAACCTTTTTGTGGAACAAAAAAAAAAAACACTTTTTATGGACTTGATATTCAAATATATAGTACGCTTTAATTATAAAATTATCTCACTCGGTAACCAGAGTTTTGTCAGGTTTAGAGCTTGGGAGATAGCTGATCAGTTTTTTTATTGAACTTGGGTTTCCAGCGAGGGGCTAAGCACTCCAGAATCATTGATGATTCTTTTGATTCTTTTGTGATTCTTTCTTGATTCTTTTGGAAAATTTAACACATTTTGAGCCTTGGATCCAATTTCAATTGATATTTTGTTAAAAATAATATTTTTCGAAGATTTTTACTTGAAATGACATTGATACTTTATTGATTAAATATTGATTTTCATGTGTGATTCTTTTTGTGATTCTGAAGTGCATAGCCCCTCGGTTTCCAGGGTTTTGGGGGATTCAGAGCTTAAGAGATAACTGATCAGTTTTTTCTTTGAACTTGAGTTCAATAAATAAACTGATCAGCTATCCCCCACGTCTTGAACCCCCCAAACTCTGCGCGCCCGAGGTCAAAGAAAAGACTAATCAGTTATCCCCCAAACTCTAAACCTCCCAAAACTCTGGTTACCAACTGATCAGTCTTTTCGTTGACCTCGGGCCTCCAGGGTTTTGGGGGTTCAAGACTTGGGGGATAACTGATAAGTTTTTTTGTTGAACTCGGGCACCCAGGGTTTTGGGGGCTTAGAGCTTGGGGGATAGCTGATCAGTTTATTTATTGAAGTCGATGCCCAGGGTTTTGGGGGTTCCAGGCTTGGGGGATAGCTGATCAGATTATTCATTAAACTCTACGCCCAGTGTTTTGGGGGTTTAGAGCTTGGAGGATAATTAACCAGTCTATTTATTGAACTCATCGTTTTTTTTTTTTTTTTTTCTTGACGTCAGTTTTATTAGAGGGGGGGGGGGTAGACCTCAGGACACCCCCTAGCTGAAAGGAGTTGTTGCGCTCCTGGTATTAAATCATTAAATTATAGCTTCAAAAATAATGTTTTTAAAAAACTAATAGTATTCATATTTACAATTTGAAATCGTAAAAAAAACCACGTGACTTCAGGGGGGGGGGGGCGAAAAATTGATAAAAATACTACGCTGATCTTCATGGGAGGGAGGGCCCTTCAAAATCTTCGAAAAAATGACCACGTGGTTTATGAACGTTCCCTAATCAAGGAACGCCTTTTTCATTTCGTAACTTTCTCAGAAAACCAATAAGTCTTGTCTTTTCAGGCTCAGCTACGCCCTTCTTACGAATGAGATTCAAAAGCGTATTAGGTTTTGTAACCCCTTCCTCAAATTTTTCACGAACAAAGAGTTTCAAATCCGATGACATGCCTCGAGCCGGGTTGTCGTCATGATTTTCATGTTCATTTTCCGTCCGAAAAAGTGATACAAAATTACTGGAACTGTGATATAGTAAATATAAACCAGCTGAACATTCTTCTTCTCTGTATTTTCCAGCTGTACATCTGTATTCGACTCGTTTACCTAAAGTGCCATAATACGCAAATGTTAGTCTATTGAATGGCAAAAAAAAAAAAAAAAAAACCTTTACCTGTTGGTAATATATGGGAAGAGCAGATTTTCCGAGTTTTTTCTGCTTGTACAGTATGTTTTGCCTCGGCCGCACTAGCGAATTTCTCGTGTTCATTTCATGTACGGTTTGGACGTCTTCGTTTTTTTGGTGGCTGAATAAGTAACTTTTCGTCAGATGAACAATCAGAATCATTTTCAAAATAACGTAATTCGTTTGCCATGTTTACAAGAGTAACTACTTTGCTGAAGGTTCACTAACTGATAGGTTACACTAACTGACCAGTGAAGGTACGAAAACAAGGAGTCGAGTAGGTGGAGTAAATATTAAGGAGCAGCAAATTTTAGTATTGCTGAGTGCTGTTTAAGTGCTTCTGACAGTATTAGATTATTTTGCAGTGCGTTTAAATATTATTTAGCCGTGAAAACGCTATTTTTTACCGATACTGTTCGAACGTCGTTTTTTTACTGTGCAAATGCTTTTTTTTACCGTGAATTCAGATACTGTTCGAACGTCGTTTTTTAACTGTGCAAATGCTTTTTTTTACCGTGAATTTGATTTTTTTATAGTGTACTCAGATACCGTGCAAATGCCTTTTTTTTACCGTGCATTTTATTACATGTAATAAAAAATGATAAAAAAAAAAATCTTCAGCAACTATTTGAAGCACAAGATCGAAATAGTAATAAGTAAGCTCTATTCATGGTTATTTAACAATCATAAGACTTAACTTATTAACTCCCGAAAGTCAAAAACTTTTGGGTTTATAAACTTGGGGTTAAAAATGTTTAGGATAAACTTGGAAAATTGATCGGAAAACCCCCCTACTGACTATTTTTAAGGATGCTCTACAAGATTCCTTACACGGAAAAAAAAGGAAGGCAACCTTTACTTCTTCGAGCGAAGCGGTAACCGCTTTGCTAAAAAAAAAGGAGTAACTGCATTTTTTGAAATGTAAATGAAGCTTTTTATTCAACTGTAGAGGGCGCAGTTATTTAGAAGCGGATTATTTAATTCAAAATATTTTTATCGATCGTTTCACTGTTCATCGTGTCATTACATTCCAATAATAAAATTAAAAAATAAGTAAATTGTATTAAAAATTACGTTAATTTTTCATTATTATTTTTTTTTCATAAGTTTAAGAGATGAAAAAAATTTTAAAACAAGCAACCAAAACAAACTTGAAGGTTATAAACTTACCGATAAATCGGTCTAAGAATTTTTCCAACTTCCACTTCTCCAATAACATTGATACGAGCCTAAAATCTTCACTCATGTTTACACTCATTGAAAATAAATAGATAGTTCTTGATGATATTTTTGTTGATTTAATTACATTGTTTAGTCGTATAGACGCACAGTGAAACGATCGATAAAAATATTTTGAATTGAATAAACTCTTCTAAATAACTGCGCCCTCTACAGTTGAAAAAAAAGCTTCATTTACATTTCAAAAAATGCAGTTACTCCATTTTTTTGGCAAAGCGAAATTAATAAAAAAAAATTATTTTCACCGTTTTTTAGCAATTAATTCAGCTCTAAGTTCCAAAAGACACATGTTTTTGAAAACTTTGAACAAAAAAAACAAATAATTTGCAGGCAACTTTGTCATGAAATGCTTTTTTACCTGTGAAAGATAAGGCTAAAGATTAAAAAACTCTAAAAATTGGTTTAAAAAAAAGTGAAAAACAATTCATTTATTTAGTGTCGTACGGACAATTTTGGATCTATATACCTAAAACTTTACAAAAAACTTTCTTTTGTACATACCAATCGAATGGTATATAATTTGTGAGGTTGCGAAAAAATTGCTGACAGTACCAGTTGTCCTGAGATAATCATTTTTTGCTTTTTTTAAATTATTTTTTAATAACTCTAGGGCTGTGGGGACAAGGGTTAAAAAAGGATACAAAATTTTTTTTGGTTCTAAACTAACTTTTAAAGGAGTGGCAATGAATACAGCGACATTTTGGGAACTAACTTACACCCTTATCTGGGTGCGCCCTACTAACATGTTGTTAAATTTTTTTTGACGGATAGTTATTATTTTTTGTTATGTTTCATAGATCCTTATATGAAATCGACCAGCTTTTTGACTTTTACCCATAAATACTGTAGGAATCTGCCGTGGGGGTTGATCTGACGATCTTACCCGACTATACCCTTTCTATAATTCAATAAAATACAATAAAAGTTTTTCCTCAGTAACTTTATAAAGTACATATCAAATGCAGTATCTATTTGAAGAGCTCCTCCCGGAGGAGCCAAAAAAAAGAGCTCCTCCTGGATATGACTATATATTATAGGAAGATATATATCCCTTACTTGGCACACCCAAATTCAGAACTGACACTCGAACAGTTTGTGGGGTCCTGTGAAACTACGTGTGCCAAGTTAGGGATATATTAGGGTGGGGTGAATTTTTTGTAGACAAAATAAGATGAGGCCTAACCTCCTAAGGGTTAGTTTATGAAAAGACAAATTGAACAAAAAAAATTTTTGAGGTTAGGATAAAATTTTAGGGCTGCACATAACCAAAAAAGGTAAAAAAATCGAATTGTAAAACATCACGCTAACCAAAAAAAATTAGAACAGTCTGAGATCTCTAAAGCATTTGAAAATGGTAAAAATAACGTCAAAATGAATAAAGTATCTTAAAAATTACTATAAACAGCCCTTAAACAAACCCTAGCGTTGATAAAATAGTAGAAAATATGAAATAAATCATCATTCTCGAATTAAGCGATTCGGCCATTTTTTTCTTCAGAAACCATCTTTTTTTGAGTATAAAAAATTAAACAAAAAGTAAAGGATCGATTTATTATCAGGAACAGCCCTTATCGTTGATTAAATCAGGGGTGAAATGCAAAAAAAAATACTGCTTGTTTAGATTAACGATTCAGCCAGTTTTTTTTGTTAGGCTATCATTTTTTTAGCACGAAAAGGGCACATAAAAAGTTACAAAACCAATTATCATCGGGAACTACCCTTAACTAGGATGTGAAAAGGGGTGAAAATCGTCTAGAAGTCCTGACTGGCAAGTTGATTTATCTTTTATCGGGAACTATCTTTACCGTTAGTCAGATTGTGAATGGGTAGCGAAAAAATAATCATGTTTGTTGAGTTAGCAATTCAGCTAGTTTTTTTTTTGTTTTAGACAAATTTTTTTTTTAGACAATTTTTTTTTTAGCGCAATCAATAAGGTATTTGCCATTATGACGTTATGAGTAAAAAAATTGACGAACACTGGAGTCAAAACAAATTACATATAGATATACATGTAATGAGCGCTAAAACTTAGCTTCCATGTAGAGTATATCTATGTATAGTTTGTTTTGGCTCCAGTGTTCGTCAATTTTTTTACTCATGACGTCATAGTGACAAATACCTTATACACCAAAAAATGACGAGTCGATATATTAAAGAACTGGTTTATAACTTTTTTCATTTATTATTGACACTAAAAAAAATTCATCCACGAGGAAAAGTGACTCAATCAATGAACTAGACAAACAGGATTTCGATGCGATTTTCACCCCTTGTCACACCCTAGTTAAGGGTAGTTCCCGATGATAAATCGACTCGTAATTTTTTGTGTGTACTATTGACGCTGAAAAAAAGATTCTTCAAGAAAAAAAACTGGCTGAATCGGTCAACTGGCCAGTCAGGACTTCTAGACGATTTTCACCCCCTGTCTCATCCTAGTTAAGGGTAGTTCCCGATTAATTAGCCAGTCCTGTACCCCACTTTCCTGGTGGAAAAAGTATTGTTTTCCATCTCTCCTGTGGGTCGTGTCGATGGCTTAGCAAAGCCGTCTCCATAGCCTCTTTGTTTGCTTTCGGGTCAATCCCTCGGATCTCCAGCGTTGTTGTTCGACTCCGAGGCTTTTGGACGCTGTCCACTCCTTGGACGGTTTCTTCGACCTTCCACTTAAAAACCTCTAGTCCGGATCCGTCTTGGAGACATCGGTGATATCATCTGGTGCCTCTATCTCCGCCTTCATCTTTGCCAGCAACCCGGCGTAAGTCTGGCCAGCACCAATCTTAATCACCATGTTTTGCTGACATCCTTCCGCTTGCTCTCCTTTTTCTTCTTCCTTCTTTCTTCTTTTCGGCTTCGTGTGCGGTCTTTTTAGGAGAAACGTTTCCGTCGTTCCTTTTTCTCTTCTTCACTCGGTGATGCGAGGAGTCCTCCTCGCTATCTTTCCTCAAGTTTCGAGCTGAAAGAACCGCAGACCTCATCAACTGTCCTTGCATTTTTCGACGTGTTCTCGCCCTCTCTTGCCTAGCCTCTTCAATCCAGACGAGACCTTCTTGGCAATTTTCTCCCTTTTTGTCACCTTCGTCGTGCTTCTTCAAAATGGCCTCTGCCAATCTTGCTACTGCCTTCAAACCATCCTTAATTGTCATGTTGACGCATTTTTGTTGTTGTTACGACTCCAGCATCCGTTGCACCTGTTCTTTTATAACCTCCAGCATTTTCTTTTCTTCCTGCCTGCTTTCCAGGGTCTTCCTCCAATTTTCTTAACAGAATTCCTGACCTTCGACTGTGGTATTGCTAAAGGCGCTCACGGCGCAGCGCTGGCATTGCTCAATGCACTTTCTCTTCTTTCCTTCGTTGCCGGTACTCGAAGAAACACATCTTGACTTAGTTCCTTCACTTAAACACAGTCTTGCCCCCCCCCCCCCCCCCCCCCCCCAGAATTCGTGGGAGCTGCGTCGGGTCGGCCATCCGGGCTTGCACCGGATCGGAACCATTGGGGAGTTTGGTTGCTCTCTCGGCTAGTCTTGTTTTGCGATTCGTGTCTTCTATGTCTAGTTTTCATTCAGGGTATCCTTCCTCTAGGTTGATTTTTCTGTCTGCCCCGAGTATTTTATTTCCCCGTTACCCTCTACAACGTAGCGACTGTTCCATTATCCGCAACCCAGGGAGGCGCTGGATGGAAGAAAACAACCAAAAACTTCACGCCAGATTATTATTATTATTATTATCATAATATTATTTTCATTGTTATTATTATTAGTACTATTATTACGATTATTTTAAAACGATGTAAGCTAGAAACTATTCATGCATGAGAACGAATGATAAGAATGAACGATATGAGTGAGTTATTTTGACTGATCGCGAATCACAAACGGTAATTTAGATAACGGTAATTTAGACACTAGAAGCGTGAAGCTATTACCCAATATTATTCATGGTGATGTGATAAACAGGATCAGAATGGGAAGGTAACACGCTTAGATAGAGAAAGGCGAAGAAGTGCGTTTTGGGAATTAACACATTGTCCACCAACGGTGGTAAAGATGAGACCGAGATTCCATCGTTACCGCTTATTCGCTATTCGTGACATCCTGGTTAATAGGGTAGTCATTTAATTCTCCAAGGCCTAGAAAAAAAAAAAAAAAATTACTATTATTATCATTCATTTAAGTTTTTTTCTTAGTCTAAAAAGAAAGAATCTCTCTCTTCATTATTAAAATATCAAAATAACACATAAATTATTATTAATCAATTATAAACAAAACTAAATAGATCAGTTATTATAATAAATGTTTTTTTTTTGTTTGAATTATTTTTTATGCATTTATTTTATTTCATTTTTATTTAAGATGAATGATCAGGATAGAACATCAATTCACGAAGCAATGGAGCAGCAAAGTATTTCCATTTCGAAAGCTGGCATAGTGACATCTCTTAATGCAAGATGCGCTGTAATTGCAGCTTCGAATCCAATTGGTGGAAGATATAATTCCAGCATGTCATTTTCTGAAAACGTATAATTTACAATAAGCATAAAAAAATCAAGCTTTGATAATATTAATTTTTACTAATAATTACATGATTAATTAATTTTAGGTTACTTTGACTGAACCCATTATATCCCGCTTTGATGTTTTGTGTATAGTTAAAGATGAAGTGGATCCTATGCTAGATAGACATTTAGCCAATTTTGTTGTGAACTCGCACATCAAAAATCATCCTTCTAATTTGGAGAAAATAATTCCGTCTAAATTAAAAAACTCTGCAGAAAAAGATTCAGAAAACTATGAACCTCTAAATCAAGATATTCTGAAAAAGTATATCGTTTATGCGAAACAAAATGTACACCCTAAAATAAGTAATGTTGATCAAGATAAAATTGCCAAATTATACAGTCATCTAAGACAAGAAAGTTTGGTAAAATATACTTTGAAAAATTGATAAGTTTTTTCATTCTTTCATTCGAGCAATAGAATTTTTTAATTTTAATTTATACAATAATTTTTGTTACATGTAGATAACTAAAAGTCTTCCAATAACAGTTCGTCACATCGAAAGTATCATTAGAATGGCAGAAGCTAATGCCAAAATGCATCTCAGAGAATTTGTTCGAGAAGAAGATATAAATCTTGCTATCCAAATGGAACTTGAAAGTTTTGTGGATACACAAAAATATTCTATTATGAAAGATATGCGACAGGTTGATTTTATTTTTAATATGTGGTATAAAATAAAATTTAAAATAAATAATTTAATTTTATTTATCTATTAAAGCTGTTCCAAAAATACTTGTTATTTGAAAAAAATCATGATGAACTTTTATATTTTGCGCTTCGTGGCTTGACGTTGGATGCTCTACAATTCCAAAAAGTTCTGCAGAGAGGTCGCTTAAGTTCTGTGGAGATCTCCGAAAAAGATTTATTAGAAAAAGTAAGTACCTGAGCGTTTGAATTACGTTAAATCTTGAAAAATTAACAGCTTCAAATTAAAAATTTTTTTATTACAGGCTAAACAGTTTAAAGTATACAATTTATCATCTTTTTACAAGAGTAGCTTATTTGTGAAGAACGGTTTTTTTTATGATTCGAAAAGGAAAGTCATCGTGCAGAATTTGCCAGCGGTGGAAAATGATTAAACAACCAATTTTATTGTTTTATGTATTACATTGATTAAACTCTTTTTGATTGTTTATTGTACCATTTTTAAGCTTTTTTAAATACTCTTTGTAATTTAATTTTGGATTGTTATACATGTATAAAAGTTTACAAAAAATATTTTTGAATTGTCAGTACAAAATCATTGTGTGTGCCTACACTAGCTGCTGTAACAGGGGTGGATTTAAGGGTTTGTATGAGCTGATACAAATACCCACGGTGCGTACTAAATCCTTATCACCTGTACTTAGTGCTGATCCAAGCACTCGTCGAACTGCAACTCGTCGACCTGAAATAATAAAATGAAGAAATCGCGTCCGCGAATATTACTATACTTCGCGACGCGGTCGGCTAGTTCGTTTATCGGTAGTGGGTGCGGGTATTAAAACAGGATCGATTCGCAGGAACACTAGGTTTAGTCAATAAAAATTAAATTAACAATTTAATAATTTATTAAAACAAATCCAAACCAAAAATACAAATTCCAAATTACGACTCGGTGTCGTTTAAACCAGTAAACAAAAGAATCTTCAATACTCTCTAAATCGTTGCGGGCGCACACATATTCCTGCTGCTATCGGCAGCTAACGCGCGCAAGAGAAAAACAAAGATTATGACAATAACAGTGTACTAAGGACACTCACACGCATTCACACTCACTCGTACATTTACAATTAACTTACGGAGTCGCTAAGGTGCACCTCATACCAAGCCGTCAGGCTAAACAAAATGCCGGGCTACGATGCCGACCAGCCGCAATATCTACCATACTCGAGTCGCCGTGTAGCCGTCAGAAAGCGGTCCAGGCGATGACGTGAAATGACAACTTCACAAATAACACCACACTCTCACACTACGGCTCTACCACAACGCGCGACGCGAATGTCAATAATTGCCTCGACTTCCGTAACGAGTAAGCTGCTTCAAGATCTGCCATGAATCGATCCCCAGATCTTTGCGTGTCTGCCGGACGTCGGTCAGGTTCCCCGACGTCCACGGCTTCCAAAAGCCGGTTGACTCGTCTAGACAGAAGAATGCTTTCCGGGCGATGACCATCGATCCCGCACCTTCTGTCTCTGCCAACTCTCTCTTCGACGACATTCCACTCCCGAGGAGTCCGGTTAGCCGTCGAACCGAGACGAGTTAAGTTCCATGTACGTGCGAACACTCGGACACGAAAACTACGAGTGGCTTCCCGATTCCCGCTCTACCACCTCAGAGGTCCGCTCTGAGCTGCGTTCGGCAGTCACGTGATTCGCGCCAAATCCTAAATCGTTACCGACGATTTAATTACGATCGCTGACTGTCACACTGCGCACTATATACTTCCGAAGTTTTAGTTAGCGCTTGAGATAAAACCGCCAGCCTTAAGTTTTTGCTAGTGTCAACCTTCAGCTAGAGGGCACGAAAAATATTATCGCTCTTAAAGTAAGGTTATTATTGGAATTATTGATGAGGGAGATTAAATTAGTGATGCACTTTCAATTTAATAAATAGAATTTGATAAAGTAAACTATAAGTTGGCCGCATGCGAGCATTGTGCTCGGCACCGGTCAGCAGCTAGAAACAGAGTAGTAAGTGCTAGTCGCGTGAGACTAGCACTTACTACACGGAAAGTTCATTAGGGCGCCCTCTGTACAATTCGCAGACTGGTTAAGTTCAAACGGGAAGGGGAAACAACAATCCGAGTTTGGGCAAATGCGGCCCTAATCGGTTCAGGCATATGCATTCGGTGAAACTTTTCGAGCGTTCGTAGTATGGCTTTTATTCATTTGTTATTTTTATATTTTAGTTGATTTTGAGACTTTTTAGCGATCGAGGATTCAACGATCCGGCGCAACAATTTGTAAGAAGAGTCAAATAAGCATTAAAAATTGAGTAATATTGGTATAACCTAAAAAATGAACGCGCAAACGTAAGCGCTGATTAGGGGCGTATTTGTCCTAACTTGGATTGTTGTGTCCCCTTTCGTTTGGGAGTTCGCACTACTATAATAATGGATAGAGGAGGCTCTACTGAACTTTCCGTGTACTCTCCCCCCCCCCCTCTTTCTCTCTCTCTCTCTCTCTCTCTCTCCCAATGTCTCCATAGCTCTGGAAGTACGTACACACGCTCTCGGTTTTTGCCTAGTGTTTGAGTCTCGTTCCTGTGTTCACTGAGAGATTTTTTTTCTAGTGTAGCAGTTCTCGTGCTACTTTAAGTGGATTGATTGACTTTTGTTTACTGTGGTGTTGCTCATAGTAAATTAACTTTGAAAAAACTTATTAAATTACACCAGTGCAAAGTGAGGTTAGTGCAAAATTTTGGCGTCATCAGTGTTTAGCCGCGCAAAGTGCCTTAAGTTCTATCTACAATAGTGCGCTCATAGCCATAGCAAATTTAGTGCAAATCCGCGCGAATTTTTGAATTATAGATAGGCTGCGCAATTGATACCTGGCAACCCGGCATACCTTGGAGCCTGTACGGTGTACTATAACCTTACACTGGTTGACTGTTTTGGCAACTGTCACCCCTTGTCTGCGGTTTTACGGCCTGACTATTCATAGTCTTCTACTACTTGCTAGCCTCTTTAGGTGGTCTATACCACACAGTGGTCTGACCAATTCTTGGCCTTTTCACTTACCTGTGGCCTGACCACAGGTTGATTAGTACGTCTTGTCTGTCATCTCGCTAGCTCTTTGTGCAGTACTGCGTGCTTGAGAGGTTAAGAGTAGCCAGTGATACTTAAAACTTCAGTCATGAACGGGAAAGATACTCCTCTCTGCGGCTCTTGTCACGGGCCCGCGCGCACAAATGCGAAACTACACTGTTGCGACAATTGCAGCAAGCTCTACCATTCGCAGTGTGCTAAATTAGCAACTGTTATGCTGCATGGTAAGCAAGCGAAAGCCTGCACGTTCTGCATCACCCAGGCCGCGCCTGACAGGACTAGGTTGAACGACGCACCGAACACTCGTCTGCGCACAAACTCAGCCTCATCCGGTTCATCTAATACCTCGAACGCCGTAACTTCGGAGAATGTTGAGCCAGTAGCCAATGAGGCACTTTTGAGAAGTATCCTGAATGAGCTTGGAAACCTGAAGACTTCCTTCAAGGAGCGCTTCGATGGAATAGACAACAAACTTGCTGATCTGGATGTCATCCCGAAGTTGGTAGCTCGAGTTGACACTGTTGAGAACCAGCTGGAAGATATAAAAGGTGAACTGGCTAAGCTGAAAGAGAAATTTGAAAATCCGGAACTGTCTGCCACCCTCCACTGTGATACTGAGCTATTAAATAAAATTCAACAGATCGAGAAAAAAAATGCCGCTCTCAGCTCGGATCTTGCTCGACTGAACGCGACGACACGCTCTACAAATTCCTCGGAGCTGGTAATTGGAGGTCTTGCTACTCCTCCTGGTGCCAACGTGAAATCACTTGTCCTCTCAATACTCAAGACTCTGCGTCCGGATACTGAAGCCCGTGATATAGTGGGTGCAAGGATGCTCATCAGCAAGGCCACCACAAGGTCAGCAACGTCAACTTCCACTACAAACGCTGCAACGTCCTCAACTCAACCTCCAACCACAACCTCGCCTACGAATCGTCAGCAAAGTCGCCCACCATCGATTCTGGTTACACTTCACTCCAGAGCACTCATGCTAGAAATTATCCAGAGCAAAATTAAGTTGGGTAAGCTGCACACCTCTGCATTGTAATCGAATTTACCCCCTGAGATTGATCCCAACTCAATCTTGCCTGGACTGCTGAACTTGAACGAATTCCTTCCTAAGGAAGTTTTTGATTTGCATCGTGCTGCACGTGAGAAGGCGAGACAATCTGACTCTGGATTCATCAGCTTCATCCGCAGTGGCCGAGTCTACGTTCGCAGGAAGAAGGGAGACACCCCTACACTCATCTCCATTATTGAAGATTTGAATCGTTTTTTGTAATAACAGGTATGCTGACACATCTTCTCTCTCGCGGTAATATTACATTTTCATATTATCACTTCAGCCTTCTTCACAGTACGCATCTTTCACCTCACATGTAACTACTTCTTCCTCTACTACATCCTATTTCAACCCGCTACTCTTTAGTTCTTCTTCATCTCATTCTCAATCATTCTCCCAGCCTTCTACACACTCTTTACACCAGAGGTCCGTGCGTGGCAAGGGCATGATGCTGCGTGTCTGCCATTTCAATGCTAACTCCCTTAAGGGACATATCGAGCAGGTTAGGCTGTTTCTTTTGTCACAGCCCATGATACACGTGATCGCTGTTACTGATACCCATTTGGGTCCTTCGATTGAGGATGCGCTTGTTGCTTTGGAGGGTTATACTCTTCTAAGGCATGACCGTAATAACCAGGGGGGCGGGGTGGCACTTTATGTTCATCAATCTCTGTCAGTCGAACGCCTCTGCTCGTCTTCCACTGACAAGGAGAGGTTACACCCTCCGGAGAACCAAACTCTACCAAACTTTGGGAATTGTTTTCTTGTACCATAAGATGTAGGAAAATATTAATAGTTGTATCCAATGGGCCTTTTTAGTCTGTTCGCTGGCTATGTGCACTTTTAAAAAAACACCACTTTTAGCGTAATATCTAAAAATACACATATTTAGTATTTAGCTCACTCGAAGCCCATTCCATGGGTCATAACCAAATTTTGGCTCATGATTTCTTTTACTTTAACACTCTTGAAAAAACTATTAAGAAAGCCTAATTAATATTTTTAGTTGTTTTCTCCACTATGAGCACTTTATAAAAATAACACTTTTTATACCTTTTTGATGTTATTTTTTGATGTTATAAATCAACTTGTTGGAACATTTTTATACTTATCTAATTTCTTTTAATAGAATAAACAGCAAATAACACTGCCTTGAGCACATTCCCATCAAAAACTTGATCACATCACAATGAAACGTTTCCAAACAGCGCTATCAATATACTACACACTTATATCCATAACTGTACAAGCAGATAAAAATCATTGTACACCTCAACACTTTGACACACACAAATCAAAATTTAAACTTCCTTGAATGAAGATCGGGTTATATTTTCAACTTTCTTGATCCACAGACTCACTACAGATTATTAGCTTTTGTACATAACTTTTAATATTTATGACATATGTTTGTAGACTGGCTTGCCGGATTCTTAATTAATGAAAATTATTTAAAGTTTTGAAATTAAATAACTAAAAACACTTATTTTAAACAAAAAACACTTGATCATTTAGCACATTTTTTAACACTCATTACATATTTACCCAACTACCACACTATTTTTGTTGATCTGATTCTAGTTGATGTGGTTCTTTAATCACATTGGCATCAGTATCTTCACATAAAAACTTCCATGATGACACTCTTACTCTAGCCAGTTAATAAGAAAAATTTTAATTTTGTCCAATCCTTTCTGCAAACACTTTTTTATTCTTGACACCACATACTCTGAATGAACTGAAAAAAAAAATTTTATTTTTTTCACAAAGCAACAATACTTTTTTTTTAATAAAAAAAACATGCGTATTTTTAATAAAAATAAATAATATACTTATCTGACAGGCTGAATGACCCAAGTTAGTAAAATAAATGGCAATGAGTTTTTCTCCACTTTTATGATAACTTTGCTTTATCTGTTGTCAGCTCAGCTGGTTCAAAAACTCAAGTGTCAAGTGCGTTCTGCAACTTCGTAACTGTGGTTTAAGGTCCAGTCTAAAATGCGTACATCTTGAAACAGATACAAGTTACAGACTGGACCTTAAACCGCAGCTACGAAGTTGCAGAACGCACTTGACACTTGTGTTTTGGAACCAGCTGAGCTGACAACAGATAAAGCATAAAGCGAGACAAGCAAAGTTATCATAAAAGTGGAAAAAAAACTCATTGCCATTTATTTTACTAACTTGGGTCATTCAGCCTGTCAGATAAGTATATTATTTATTTTTATTAAAAATACGCATGTTTTTTTTATTAAAAAAAAAGTATTGTTGCTTTGTAAAAAAAATAAAATTTTTTTTTTCAGTTCATTCAGAGTATGTGGTGTCAAGAATAAAAAAGTGTTTGCAGAAAGGATTGGACAAAATTAAAATTTCTCTTATTAACTGGCTAGAGTAAGAGTGTCATCATGGAAGTTTTTATGTGAAGATACTGATGCCAATGTAATTAAAGAACCACATCAACTAGAATCAGATCAACAAAAATAGTGTGGTAGTTGGGTAAATATGTAATAAGTGTTAAAAAATGTGCTAAATGATCAAGTGTTTTTTGTTTAAAATAAGTGTTTTTAGTTATTTAATTTCAAAACTTTAAATAATTTTCATTAATTAAGAATCCGGCAAGCCAGTCTACAAACATATGTCATAAATATTAAAAGTTATGTACAAAAGCTAATAATCTGTAGTGAGTCTGTGGATCAAGAAAGTTGAAAATATAACCCGATCTTCATTCAAGGAAGTTTAAATTTTGATTTGTGTGTGTCAAAGTGTTGAGGTGTACAATGATTTTTATCTGCTTGTACAGTTATGGATATAAGTGTGTAGTATATTGATAGCGCTGTTTGGAAACGTTTCATTGTGATGTGATCAAGTTTTTGATGGGAATGTGCTCAAGGCAGTGTTATTTGCTGTTTATTCTATTAAAAGAAATTAGATAAGTATAAAAATGTTCCAACAAGTTGATTTATAACATCAAAAAATAACATCAAAAAGGTATAAAAAGTGTTATTTTTATAAAGTGCTCATAGTGGAGAAAACAACTAAAAATATTAATTAGGCTTTCTTAATAGTTTTTTCAAGAGTGTTAAAGTAAAAGAAATCATGAGCCAAAATTTGGTTATGACCCATGGAATGGGCTTCGAGTGAGCTAAATACTAAATATGTGTATTTTTAGATATTACGCTAAAAGTGGTGTTTTTTTAAAAGTGCACATAGCCAGCGAACAGACTAAAAAGGCCCATTGGATACAACTATTAATATTTTCCTACATCTTATGGTACAAGAAAACAATTCCCAAAGTTTGGTAGAGTTTGGTTCTCCGGAGGGTGTAACCTCTCCTTGTGAGTGGAACGGTAGGCCTGGTCATCCTGAGTATCTCCTTGCTGAGGTCTCTCTTGGAGGCACTGACCCCATATTTGTAGGTGTGGTGTATAGTAGGGTGGGCCGAAAATGAAAAATTCTGGAATTTTGACACGCCTGAGGTCTCAAAAGTTGTCTTTTAACAAGAAAATAAGAAAAAAAATTTTGTACACGCAAAAAAAAAAATTTTAGGTTTGCCCAAAGCCCTTAACGTTTTAGTAAAATTTGTTTAAAATGAGCTAATTTGAAAAAACATGTTTTTTTTTTCAATACTTGATTACTTTGCGAAAAAAATCGTAGAGTCGCGAATAAAAAAAGAAAATAAAGCTCTTTAGTTGTAGTTTAAGTTTCTATAAATGAGAACATCATAAAAAAATTTTGGAAACTGTTTCGCAAGTACAAACTTCATACTTTTTTTTCTTTGTTTGTAGTGGTTGTAACCCGAAAATCGCAGAAATGCGATTGTTTTTTTTAAATATTAATAACTTTGAGAAAAAAACCGTAGAGATACGAATAAAAAAAAAAAAGAAAGCTCTTGAGTGGTACTTTAAGCCTACGTAAACTAAAATACCATAAAAAAATTTTGGTAGCTGTTTCATGAATGAAAGTATGCTGTTTTTTTGTAAATTTTTTTTTTTAATTGGTATAATTCGTCTATTTTCTTTAAACTTCAGTATCTCTGCTTGAAAAGATCATGGAAACACGAATAAAAAAAAAGAATTGAAACTGTTTAATTGAATTTTAAGCTTACGTAATACAAAATTGCATAAAAAATCGTAAAACTAGTTAATAAAAGGTTTTCGTCAATATTTCTAGTGATTTTGCCAAATTTTAACATATTTGTATGAAAAACTTTAAAATTTTTCTAAAAATCTTCGAAAAAAGTTTTTTCATATATTTTATCAGTTTATTTGTTTTTACTCGAAAATTTTCATGTAATTGTTAAAAATCCGTACATTTCTTACTTTTTTATACACATTAGTTGAACAATTTTTCATTAGATGGCGTTTATATTTATACAAAAAAGTAATAAACTATTAGTCATAACTAAACATTAGTTAAATATTTTTTTCCTATGTGGCGAAGTTTTTTAAAAATCTATAAATAAAGTAATAAACCATTTGTCATAAGTATGGAGTTTTTTCATGAAAAAGTACTGTTTAATTATTTGAATACTAGTGAAAATGTCAATAGTCAAACTTTCAAAACGATCATTTAAGTAGAAAAATTTTTAAGTTTTTCATACAAATATGTTGAAATTTGGCAAAATAACTAGAAATATTGACGAAAACCTTTTATTAACTAGTTTTACGATTTTTTATGCAATTATGTATTACGTAAGCTTAAAATTCAATTAAACAGCTTCAATTCTTTTTCTTATTCGTGTTTCCATGATTTTTTCTAGCAGAGATACTGAAGTTTAAAGAAAATAGACGAGTTTTGCCAATTAAAAAAAAAAATTTACAAAAAAATAGCATACTTCCATTCATGAAACAGCTACCAAAATTTTTTTATGGTATTTTAGTTTACATAGGCTTAAAGTACCACTTAAGAGCTTTCTTTTCTTTTTTTATTCGTATCTCTACGGTTGTTTTTCTCAAAGTTATTAATATTTAAAAAAAACAATCGCATTTCAGCGATTTTCGGGTTACAACCACTACAAACAAAGAAAAAAAAGTATGAAGTTTGTACTTGCGAAACAGTTTCCAAAATTTTTTTATGATGTTCTAATTTATAGAAGCTTAAACTACAACTAAAGAGCTTTATTTTCTTTTTTTATTCGCGACTCTACGATTTTTTTCGCAAAGTAATCGAGTATTGAAAAAAAAAAACATGTTTTTTTAAATTAGCTCATTTTAAACAAATTTTACTAAAACTTCAAGGGCTTTGGGCAAACCTAAAATTATTTTTTTTTTGCGTGTACAAAATTTTTTTTCTTATTTTCATGTTAAAAGACAACTTTTGAGACCTCAGGCGTGTCAAAATTCCAAAATTTTTCATTTTCGGCCCACCCTAGTGTATAGGCCCCCGCATGCCCCATTTGTCCTCGGGTCTGACTTTGTGTCCGACCTGCGTGATAGTATGCATGATTATGGCACTAAGGTCATCCTTGGTGATTTTAATGCAGACCAGCTCTCGGACTCGCCTGATGCGATTTTTGCGCGTAATTTTATTGATGAGAATTCTCTGTTTTCGGTCCCATTTGGGTCTACACATCACACCTCCCATTCGGATACTTGGCTTGACCTGGTTCTCGTTGACGCACTGGACACTGTGACTAGCTACTGGAAGACAGAGACACCTTTTATTGCGGGACATGACCTGATGACAGTCACCCTTGACATTCAAACCCCCCAAGTTTTGACGAATGAATTTACTTTCAGGGACTTCAAATCTGTTGATAGTAGAGCTTTGAATGAATTTTTGCTTGGGTGTGATTGGTCAGTATTCACGGATGAAACGCGTTCGCTTAGTGAGAGGGTGGGTTGCTTGTACTCTAACCTCAACGCTGCTCTTGATATTTTTGCTCCTCTGACAAAGAAAGAATCGTCATCCATGGTTTACTGCATACCACCGTGACCTATTGACTGAAAGAGACAGACTCTACAGACGTTACCGACGCTCGAGACTCGATATTGAACTATTTTTATTCAGGCAAGTGCGTGATTTTGCACATGAGAGGATTGAGTCTGCGAGACTCGACTTCTATTGGCAGAGGCTTAAGAACATCACTGATCCTCAACAGCTCTTGAAGGAACTAAGGCATCTTGGTATCTCTTCCAAAGCAGACTCCAATCTGGTTAGCTTCTCGGTGGAGGATCTCAATGCTCACTTTGCCTCTGTCTCTTTTGATAATATGGCACCAGATCTTTCTCTTTTTCTGAATAACTTGGAAAAAGAGACAGATCATGGTGGCTTTGCGTTTGTGGATGTGACGGTGGACGAGATAGCATGCGTTATGTGCCAGTCGACATCCCAGGCGGTAGGCATTGACTCCCTACCGCAGAGCTTTATTCAGTCAGCCTTTCCTTCCATTGGTCCTTTCATCTGCAATATTTTTAATACTTCCCTATCCACATCGACCTTTCCTGAGCAGTGGAAGAAGTCAATAGTGATCCCTCTCAATAAGACACCCTCTCCGTCTTGTCTGAATGATTTTCGTCCTATCTCCCTGCTCAGTTTTATGTCGAAGATCCTTTAGAGACTGGTCCATGACCAGATTACTGCCTTTGTTGAATCGCAGGGTTTGATGGACGATTATCAGGCGGGCTTCAGAGCAGGACATAGCACACAGACAGCACTATTGAAACTCACTAATTTGTTTCATAGAAATAAAGTAAGATTAGTATCGAAAGTTCTTTTTAACTTCTTGAGTAACGGTTGTTTTAATTTTCTTGGAATTTCAAGAAGACAGTATAAACTTACTATGATTGTTAACAAACGTATCTTATACTCGTATGAAATATATGTGCCTGCGCGCGTTTTATATTTTTATTATCAAATCGACGGGGGTGGGGGGATTTCGAGTAAGAGAAAATTGATTTACGCAAGGTTGTTCTTTGCAACTTCAAGATTTATTAACCCATTACCGCCCATGGAAAAATCAAAAGTGATATAAAAAAACTAACTTTTGGAAAACCTGTCTCATGAAAAAATAGTAGATACGTGGTTTTTCTTTTTTCAATTTTCATTGTTTAAACATTATTTATTTAAACAAATTCGTAAAAAAATTTAAATTTTTATAAACTAATAACGGCATTCGATTCTTTGACCAAAAATAAGGCGAAAGTCATCTAAGTAATTTTTTGATCAGACGCTTAGATCTTTTGCTACGAGCGCTCAAACATGTAAAAATATGGTTTTATAGTGGTGAGCTCTGACTCATAAAAGTGTATCTTCGGTGCGGCGCCTCGGAGCTCACCACTATAAAACCATATTTTTACATGTTTGAGCGCTCGTAGCAAAAGATCTAAGCGTCTGATCAAAAAATTACTTGGATGACTTTCGCCTTATTTTTGGTCAAAGAATCGAATGCCGTTATTAGTTTATAAATATTTAAATTTTTTTACGAATTTGTTTAAATAAATAATGTTTAAACAATGAAAATTGAAAAAAGAAAAAACACGTATCTACTATTTTTTCATGAGACAGGTTTTCCAACAGTTAGTTTTTTTATATCACTTTTGATTTTTCCATGGGCGGTAATGGGTTAATAATCATAATCACTTGTAACTTGAGGAGTACGCAGGGCTTGGTTCAGAGAAGAGACGAGAATGGCACAAAAGCTGCAATAGCTGCAGCTTCCTGACGAATGTCAGCCGATCCGATTGTCTGCGCTTTTTGTTTGATAGTGAACGATATCCAGGGTGTATGGAGAGTGAGATGTTGCTCTGTGCTTTATTTGTTGAACTACTGTGCGGTGTTCGAACACTTTTACTTAATGAATCATCGTGTAATTAGCAGTGTAGTTGGTATTTTGAGGTTAACCCAACTTTGTTATCTTCAGCAACTTCGTCGCTGCAAGTGAGCTCGAGTTTTCCCGTGTGGTGGCAGCACTACTCGGACACATTACCGACAGAGCATGTCTGATCTTACAACGACTCGTTCTACTTGCTCGCAAGCCAGCTGCAAAAATTTGAATTAAATTTTGGTGGCTGACCAGTGCCGCGGTGGCTCGACGGTTTAGATACCGGACTCTCACGCCGAGGGCCCGGGATAGATTCCCGCTGCCGGCACCTCTGAAAAAAATTTTCATGTGCCTATTACCGCGGTTCTGAATGGGGGACCACGGCTCGGTCGGAGACCTATAAACGCTCTCTCGATTGAAGCGTGATCCCCACAGAGGCCGGAAGATGGGAGTTCGATGTAAAGTAACGTACCACAGGGACAGGCGACTGATACCAACGGGGGTTCATGCATCGAAACTCTGTACTTACGGCCTCGGTCATCCAGGTATAGGTTTTTTCCCTACGATGTGGGTTTTTACTATACCCATAGCACGCTTAGCATTGCACCTACCGGCTTCCGTGCTATGTAAAGGAGACTGGGATTATAGGGGGGAAGAGGAACCTTCTGGAGCAAAAATTAAAAGGCTCTAGAAGCATGGCCACTTAACCGGGGGGATAGGGATACAATGGCGAAAGCTCAGTGTCCCTGAGCCGAAAGGCACCCCGGTCAACTTTCATTACCAATAACCAATAATATAACCAATTGGTGGCTGACCGAAAAACTTCACTATCTACTCGCCTGTCTAATACATAGCTTTTACAAAATTTAATCGTAGGGGACAAGAACAACTTATGCAGCAAGTGCTCAGGCACTTCACGGATAACTGCGCTGGCTTCTTCCATAATATGTGTGCTAAGCTTGCCACAGTGACATTAAAAGGTAAGATAGCCAAAGCCTATACTAAGGCATAACCAATTCCCCCGCTCCTCAGTCAAGAAATCGGTTCTCGTCAGTTCCATCAGAGGTATTAAGCAATGTATCAGCTATCAAGATGCCTTCTACTGACTCTCATGCCATGGCAGCTGTCACGCTTCAAGCTCTGTTCGATGGGATTTAAGTGATATGGACAACAATGGATGATCGGTTCAATGATGTGGACAATAAACTCAAGGAACTTGACATAATGCCACAATGAGTCTCCAGAGTTGATCAAAATCAGGTAGGATTAGCTAAAGTTCGTAAGGAGATAACTGACTTGAAAAGCTAGTAGAATCTGAAAAAGCCACTTCTCCCAAACTAGCTCAAAACCCTGAGTTGACAGATAAAATAATCAATCTCGAAAAAGGAAATGCAGAGTTCAACTCTCGCATACCTCGTGTATCTTCCATGAAACAATCTATCTCGATAAACTAAGTAATAGGAGGTTCGACTGTACCAGAAGGTGCAGATCTGAGAAAACTTGTCGCTGCAGTTCTAAACTCAGTGCACTCAGGAATCGATGATCGAGATATAGTCACCACCCGTCTATTAAAAAATCGAGTTGATGTCAATGCAAATACAAGTGTCGTGAACCCACAATCAAATATTGGTGATACTAAGAATCGTCAAAACACTGTGTCTGCAAAAGGCCAAGCCGGGAGTATGGCCTCGTCACTCAGTGCCTCTTTGACCAACAGAGGTAGATCCCCGCCATCAATAGTAGTGACAGTTCATTCAAAAGCTCTCCTTGAAGAAATCATTCCCGATAAAATAAAGAAAGAAAAACTTACATACGTGCGCGTTAACTACTTCTTTGCCGCCAGAGATACCCCCTGAATCGCTGACTCCTGGTTTGATAAATTTGAATGAGTTCCTACCTGCAGAGATCTTCAGACTGAAATGTCATATCTACAAGCTGTCAAAATAGCTGAACTCTGGTTTCACAATATATGTACGAGGTGGACAAATCTACTTGAGAAGAAAAAAAGGTGATGCGGGAACAGTGATTGCCACCAAAGAAGGCTTTAAACGTTTTTTAGAGATTTAGGTATGATTGTTTATCTACTCCCCTTCTGTAACTCCCGTCATTCATCAACGTATATTAACCTCTCTTCTTTTCGTTCATTCTCATCCTCATCATCAAAATCGCAATCACCTCCACCAATGAAAAATCCATGCTCCGTTCTCTCCCCCTCCTATATTTATTGTAATACTGGGATTGAGCTGTGTGCCAGTTTGATTAATGCCAACTCACTGAGGAGTCATTTAAAACAATCAAATACCACCTCCAGTCTCATTCCTTAATTCATATACTGGCGATAACAGAAACATAGTTGGGCCCTAATGTTGAAGACTCGCTGGTGAAATTAGAGGATTACATCATTTTTGGGAAAGGTCGTACAGGGAGGAAGATTTGCTTTTTACATATACAAGTCACTCAACGTGACACATCTTTGCTCATCTTCTAATGTGTAGATAGGAAAACTTGGTTATCCAAAGGTTGGTTATCAGTACTTTGACTCTAATGAATGAATCATTATGAAAATTTTACACAACATACTTGAAAGTCTTTACTTTCATGTACAAAATGTAAAATTAATTTTATTTTTAAAAGATACATGTATTTTAAAAAATTAGGCAAAATCACGAAAACATAACCTAACTTTCAATTTACAAAACTCTGCGACAAAAGTTCAAAAACGTTAACTTTTTTAATCTCACATTAAAAATTAAGACCTAAAAACATTGTGTACAAATTTTTAGATCAAATTATGCAGTAGAAAAAAAGTGAAAACATTTCATGTTCAGACGCGCATTGAATTTAACCGCTGCGCGCTTGTTTTTCTTCGTTATCTTTTTCAAATAGTCGGTAAGGTATTATAAAAAAATCTTAAAATTTTCTTCAAGCTAAAATCTACAAACTCCAATAATTCTTTTAACGATCTCAGTATTTTTAGAAGAGTGACATACAATCAAAGAAAAAAATTGCTCGATTTCCATTAGAGTTTGGGTTAAGGGGAACCAGCGGCAAATTTTTAGCCCATAGAAATAATGGACCTAGAAGGCTGAAAATTTTTTTCAACATGCATTTTTACGTATCTCCATTGATGGTGCATCGAGTTTTGGGTAAAAATGATTTTTGACCTTTTTTAGGTACTTTTTTGAATTATTATACCCAAAAATTTATAGTTTTTCCTGGATAAAGAGCGTAAAAATTGCGTTAAGGTCAAACCCATGCGAGAGAATTTAGCTATTGCTCTTACGAACAATTTAAAAAAAAAAAAATCTCAAATCGGTTGAGAAACAAAAAAGGAGATACAGTTTGAAAATGAGATGTTTTTACGATAATTTGCTCCGGCCGCCAAGAACATTTTGGGCTGGTTTATTTTTCCAAATATCCATGAATAAATGTTTGATATCGATGGAACTTTGTATATAGGGGTTTCTTCGAGCGCTGAGCTCGAATTTGACGTTAGTTTTTCAATTGGACCTGTTTTAAGGGCAGCACTTATCTAAGGGAGGATGAAGAATTAAAATTTTTTTTATAATTATTGATAAAAATTGATTTAGGGGGTGTTTGCACGCACTAAACACGAATTTGATGTCCATTTTTCAGTTTGACCTAAACTAAGGGTAGTACTTACCTAAGGACTGGTATTTTTTTTTCACTTTTCGATAAAAGTTGGTACGCGGGGGTTTTTGCGTGCGCTAAACACGAATTTGACTAGCGTTTTTTAGTTTGACCCAAACTAAGGGTAGTACTTACCTAAGGACTGGTATTTTTTTTTCACTTTTTGATAAAATTTGGTACGTGGGGGTTTTTGCGTGCGCTAAACACGAATTTGGCTAGCGTTTTTCAGTTTGACCTATACTAAGGGTAGTGCTTATCTAATGGAAGGTAATATTTTTTCTTTGTTTATTTGTAGATAAAAATTGGTATGCGGGAGTTTTTGCGTTTTATTTCTTTTAGTGCAATACAGGCCACTTGAACTGTAAATGAAGTTGGGACCAATTTTTTATAATCTAGATTATACTAATTTTATTATAAACGAAAGAAAAAAATATGTACGTATTTACAAATTTATTCACAAACAAGATATTTTGTATTACTATTTACAAATTTCAGTTCTGAGCAACTAAAAATCATTTTTAGAGTAACTCAGTTATATAACTATGTTTTTTTTTTCATATTATTGACTTCATATATTTACAAATTTATTTACAAATAAGACTTTTTCCATTATTTTACTACTTACAAATTTCATTATCGAACAACTGAAAAACATTTTTAGGTTCAATATTTTATATTAAATAAATTTTATTATATCTTTAGTACATTCCTGGATTATACGAGTCGTCCTCTTCTTCTGATTCTTGTTGATTTCTTTTAGCTACATTTATAATGCCACGGGCATTTTTGACGTATCGATTTTTTTTTGTACGCTTCTACAAAGTCTGTGCTCATCAATATTTTTCAGTTTGGATAAATACTCAGAGTTACGTAGTCCCAAATTGTTCGTGATTTCAGACACAGTTCGATAACTACCAACGTTATATTCACAAACGGCTAATGAAGCTGCAACTATAACCCGCGTCTTACCAGAGTAATTTTTTTTAAAACGTCTGTTCCAATTAATACTGTGAAGACTTTCATTGGCATTTTGGGTGGCACAGCGACTGCAACGCGACAGTAGAGATTCATCTGTTAGTCTTTCATACAACGGTAAAATTTTCTCAAAACAAAGTTTGTTTATTGGTGTTTTATATTAGTTTTATGACAACCAGGAGTTTTATCTATCGCTAATGCTCTTTGGTAAAAACACCATGAGGTCGACCAGGACAATACTGATGCTGAGGTTCATCATCCGTAGAAGCTGAATGATAAATCGATGCAAGAATATCGTTTTTCATTCCCTACAAATTATAATAATTTGTTTAAGAATGTTTTTTCAGCATATATTTTGTATTTTTTTTTTTTTTTTTATAAAATAAAAGATATTATTCAATTTTTAACCTGAAGATCGTTTTTATTCTTGTAGATAGCTTTTTGTAATAACTAGAGAGTTTTTTCTTTTTGTTGGATCAGACAATTGTCCAAATTTTTTTCCTCCGAGAGTGACATTACGACTTTTTTCTTCCTTTACAATGTTTGTAATGCCAGCGTAAACTCTTGATTGAAAAATAAAAAAAACTTAAATTTTCACAATTTTATGTATATAAATATTAGATATTTTGATTTTGTTGTACCTTTTAGAAACGTGATTGACGCATTCTTCTTTTTTTATTTCAACTGATGGCCCATAAACTTTCAATGATACTAAATGATTATAAGTTTTAGAATCTCCATCGGAAAGTACATTGACATATCGGAAACCTATTTTTTCGGAACGTTTCCATAGTTTTTCGGCGATAGACACTTCCATGGCCCCGGATGACCCTGTGTGATCAATTGGACACTTATCGGCATGCCCTTCATACCAAATATTAAAATCAGGTGAGTCTGCTCCAAGACTCGCAGCGACTGTACAACATTCTTGGCAAAATTTGCCCGCAACGTCAAAATCAAGTACAAATCCTGTAAGTAAATCGATGACACTGCTGAAACAAGTTTTCGATTTGAATCCTGGTGTTAGCCAGGATCCATCATAAGTGCAATCAACGTCTGTATTATCATTTTTTGCCATTTCGTTTCTTTTTTGAACCTCGTTTTGGTTTTCAGCATCGTCGTCTACGTTTCCAAATTCAAAATACTTGTAAGATTTTTTTGTTAATTCTCTGCATTCGGTAAGTATATTTTTTGTGGATACATCAACAGCTTTTGCAACAATCTCAGTATGTTCACGAAAAGTAGAGTCAGACATCGAGTCCATATTCATAATTGCAGAAAATTGCTCTAAAGAATTATGTCCTTTTCCTAGAAACGAAAATGCTAGAGTTATCCGTAGAATTATGTCAAAGCGGCTCTTGGATTGCTGAGGGATATTTATTCTTTCTGAACTGTACACCTTAGCTTTTTCGTCATTCAAACCACTTTCGCCGCAATCATAACACTTCAAAATCAAATTTCGAGCTAAGCCAAAACGCTGATCATCAAGTACAATTTCTAATGAGTTTCCTCCGCACTCGCCACATTTCAATTTATCTAGGATAGGTTTCAACTGAGATACTTGCAAAAAAATATAATTGAAGCTTTCTATGTTTTTCGACTCGATATTTTCATCCTGATCAGAATTTTTTATATTTTCATCTTGCTCAGGTTCAATAATGCACCGATCAGAAACTTTTGTACTTTCTTGAGGAATAATGTTTTCGTAAAATTCTGACGGTTCATTCAAATTCAACAGTCCTTTATTGCTTTCAGTATTTTTTATTTTTATCTGCAAACGAGCGTTGTGCTCAGGAACATCATCTTTTTTTCGAAAATTTTTCCACCTGAGAGTCGCAAGATTTTTAAAATGATCGGATTTTTTACTAGCTGGTACTTTAGGCATTTTTACTACTTTTTTACACCACTTTTGCACAACTTTTGGAAATATATTCACTAACTTATCACATTTATTGAATCAAGTACAAAGAAAATATTTTTGGTTAGCAGATAAACATGACAATAATTTTTAGTACCATAGTGACCAATAAACAATAACTAAAAAAATAAATCGAAATTCACTTGCAACAATGAGTTTTACAGCTGATTCAGTACGTAATAAAATTGGTTTCTTACAAAATTTTCAACCTAAAAATGATTTTTAGTTGTTCAATAATGAAATTTGTAAATAGTAATACAACGCAAAATATCTTGTTTGTGAATAAATTTGTAAATATGTACATATTTTTTTCGAAGTCATTATTTTTAATAAAGTTAGTATAATCTAGATTATGAAAAATTGGTCCCAACTTTATTTACAGTTCAAGTGGCCTGTATTGCACTAAAAGAAATAAAACGCAAAAACTCCCGCATACCAATTTTTATCTACAACTAAACAAAGAAAAAATATTACCTTCCATTAGATAAGCACTACCCTTAGTATAGGTCGAACTGAAAAACGCTAGTCAAATTCGTGTTTAGCGCACGCAAAAACCCCCGCGTACCAAATTTTATCAAAAAGTGAAAAAAAAATACCAGTCCTTAGGTAAGTACTACCCTTACTTTGGGTCAAACTAAAAAACGCTAGTAAAAATTCGTGTTGAGCGCACGCAAAAACCCCCGCGTACCAACTTTTATCGAAAAGTGAAAAAAAAATACCAGTCCTTAGGTAAGTACTACCCTTAGTTTAGGTCAAACTGAAAAATGGACATCAAATTCGTGTTTAGTGCGTGCAAAAACCCCCTAAATCAATTTTTATCAATAATTATAAAAAAAATTTTAATTCTTCATCCTCCCTTAGATAAGTGCTGCCCTTCAAACAGGTCCAATTGAAAAACTAACGTCAAATTCGAGCTCAGCGCTCGAAAAAACCCCTATGTACAAAGTTTCATCGATATCAAACATTTGTTCATGGATATTTGGAAAAATAAACCAGCCCAATATGTTCTTGGCGGCCGGAGCAAATTATCGTAAAAACATCTCATTTTCAAACTGTATCTCCTTTTTTGTTTCTCAACCGATTTGAGATTTTTTTTTTTTTAAATTGTTCGTAAGAGCAATAGCTAAATTCTCTCGCATGGGTTGAACCTTAACGCAATTTTTACGCTCTTTATCCAGGAAAACCTATAAATTTTTGGGTATAATAATTCAAAAAAGTACCTAAAAAAGGTCAAAAATCATTTTTACCTAAAACTCGATGCACCATCGATTTAAGTTTAGTATCTCCATCAATGGAGATACGTAAAAATGCATGTTGAAAAAAATTTTCAGCCTTCTAGGTCCATTATTTCTTTGGGCTAAAAATTTGCCGCTGGTTCCTCTTAACCGATATAGAAACACGAATAGATTACTAAACGATCAGGTAGACATAAATAACTCCCCACTTTTAAATTTGTATACTTTGTAAATAAGGATAACTCTTTAAGTGAATAGATGTTTGTAATTAAGTTTAGTATTGTATATACTCATCTGAAGATGACATTGTATGTCGAAACGGCTGTCATGAGGCTAATGTATTAACTAATGTTAATAAATAAATTGTGAAAATCGAAAACATTTTGTTTTTTATTATTATCGAATTGAAATTCCAGCCAAAATTGGGTCGCCTGCTATGAAAAAATTGATACTCAACGAAATATTGATCTCAATATCAAAATAATATACTACTTTTATTCATTTTTTTAGTTTTTTGATTCGTTAAAAATGGGGCCATATTAACCCTTAAATGACACACCCAAATCCAGAACTGCCACACTGACAGTTATGTGGGGTCTTTTGGACCCCGTGTGGCCTTTAAGGGTTAGGGGGGGGGGGGGGTCTGAGCGGTCAAAAAATGATGATTTTTCGATGATTTATAGTGAAGCTCCTGTTTATTATAATTTAATAAGAATTTATATACATATCATACAACATTCAAAGAACATTCTGTCAAAAATTCAGATCAAAATATTAAAAATTGAGGCAATGGGAGCCAACCAAACAAGGCGCTTCGAAAAAAAGATGAGTTGCGGTGAAGGCTGTAACTCGCGAACGGTTCATCTGAAATCAAAAAATAAAGTAGATTTAGTTAATATATTAGTTTTTCTCGCCCCCTAGTAGGATCAATTTCATTTTTTTTCAATTTTGAAGTTTTGGCGACGTTTTGAAGCCAAAACACTGTTTTTTGGTCACCAAAACCGGCCATTTTATGGCTAAAACTCGGCCAAAAAAAAAAAAAAAAAAAAAGTAACTCACTAGGGGGCGGGTTTTTTATGCATTAAAGACGTATGTTTAATTCTAGAAAGATCGGTGCAGTAGTTTTCAAATGAGAACTTTCACCGACTTTGAAAAATAGTGTTTCGAGAAAAACGCGTTTGAAGTTTTCGGTACGAAAAAAGTGAAGAAAAACTATTTGATTTACAACTTACACTGAATCATCTATTCCAGCTCCATAAAGTTAGTCACCAGCAGCTTCAGCAATGTCCAGGGCATCTTTTTGTCCTTGTCTTCGCCGAATTCTACCTTCTTTGGTTTGAGCGGCGCTTTCGGAGTCGGCTTTCATTATGCGAGTTTCGTCCGCCAGCCTCGCGTACTCATGGGCGCTGCATCCAGTACCAACTCCTGCTGATTGAAGAATCATTAATAAAGCTGTATTTCCTTCATTAAAAGTACATGCAGCTATATTTGCTGCAATCTCTACTATGTAGCAGCCAGCAGTATGTTGCAGCCTAGAATGTGACGTCGCTTGCTTTTCTTCTTCAGCGGCAGAAGCCACAATTTTATCCGTAACTGATTGGACTGCGGAGCATATGCTGTTAATGCAATTATTATAAGTAGTTTTGCACAAAAAACTGCTTGATAAGTCCATTAAACCGCAGAACTTCGATTCGATTCGATTTTTCAAAAATTGCCAGACCCTACCCCCCCCCCCCCCCCCCTTAAGCCGCGTTAAGAATGCAGGAAAATCTCCGATTTTTTTAAATTCTTTTGAAATTTTTTTCATCGATTTCTGGTATAAAAAGAGAAAGTTTCCCAAAATTTTGAGTTCCAAAAAATTTTTTTGTGCCCTTTGTGAATAAAAAAGTCTTTTACGAAAATATTTCATTTGAAAAAAAATTTATCGCTGTTTTTTACTAATTCTGCTGGCATTTTGAAATGAATGGGCCGATTTTCACGCGTTTTGTTGCATTTGAAAGAAGAGAAAAAAAAACTATTGACAAATGTCCAACTTTTTTAATTTTCATGTCTTCGAAACGATGTAGCAGGTAATTACTTCTTCATACTCATTTGACTTTGTCCAAAAAAGCTATTTTTTTTTTTTTTTTGGATATGTTTAACTTTTTTTATGTGTCTACTTTGAGTATTTATAGAAGAAATTTTTTATATTTGAGTTTAGAGTCGTTTTCATCACATATTTGTGAAAAATAACACTCTAAAAAAATTAAAAAATCAACCTTTTTCGACTTTGGAGCCTATTTTATAGATATACATAGCATGCTTCAAACAACATTTTAAATAACATCTCGTTGTAGCTGAAGTCAAGAGCTTTTTAGCGGTATAAGATTTTGTATGAAAAATCCTACTAAATCTAAAGTTACAAGCTTTTAAAGATAAAAAAAAGTGTACCACATGAACTGTTAACCTGAAATATGTCTAAAACTCATATGTTTGTTTTAAAAAAAAAACCATATGAATGAAACTGTCTTTTAATCTCTCAAATTACAAAAAAATCAACTCAATTTCTAAGATTTGGCTTATCTAATTTTCCCATAATACCCCAATTCTCAGAATAATACTTATTTGCAGAAGAATAGAAGGAACTTGTATTGAAAATAAACAAATAATTTTATTGCCACGTATATATTTTTATTTTCGGAGTAAATTTACAACATTTAAAAAGAAATCTAAAAATTATGGAAAATTTTCCTTTCTCACCTATGTATAATTTGACTAAAAAGGAGTATGTACCAGAATTTAAATTTTCCCAATAAAACTAAAGAAAATTTAAACTTTTTTTGTCAAACGTAAAAGGGTCATATTTTAAAAATTTATTAATTTTATCTTTTCTATAAAGAACTCTCAATATAATTTTTAATAAATTAAAAGTGGCGCTTAAAATTGTTTGGGATTTTTTCATGTCTTGTCTGCTATGGGCAGAACTTATTCGTTGTCTGCTGCAGACTGCAGAGTGCAAAAGAATTCGTTCTGAAATTTTAGTAATATTTTTTGAGACTGTTATTTATTATTTTTTGAGATTTTTTTTTATTATTTTAAAGTTTGATTGATTTCTTTCTTTCAAATGTGCAGAACAAATATTAAAATTGCTAAATTTTTCTACTAATTGCAGTATTTCAAAAGTTTTAAGTGTAGAATAAGGAATTGATTCTTCAGAACATTCGCTGTCTTTTGCTTGTAACAGGGGTGGATTTAAGGGTTTTTATGAGCCGATACAAATACCCACGGTGCGTACTAAATCCTTATCACCTGTACTTAGTGCTGATCCAAGCACTCGTCGAACTGCAACTCGTCGACCTGAAATAATAAAATGAGGAAATCGCGTCCGCGAATATTACTATACTTCGCGACGCGGTCGGCTAGTTCGTTTATCGGTCGTGGGTGCGGGTATTAAAACAGGATCGATTCGCAGGAACACTAGGTTTAGTCAATAAGAATTAAATTAACAATTTAATAATTTATTAAAACAAATCCAAACCAAAAATACAAATTCCAAATTACGACTCGGTGTCGTTAAACCAGTAAACAAAAGAATCTTCAATACTCTCTAAATCGTTGCGCGCGCACACATATTCCTGCTGCTATCGGCAGCTAACGCGCGCAAGAGAAAAACAAAGATTATGACAATAACAGTGTACTAAGGACACTCACACGCATTCACACTCACTCGTACATTTACAATTAACTTACGGAGTCGCTAAGGTGCACCTCATACCAAGCCGTCAGGCTAAACAAAATGCCAGGCTACGATGCCGACCAGCCGCAATATCTATCATACTAGAGTCGCCGTGTAGCCGTCGGAAAGCGGTCCAGGCGATGACGTGAAATGACAACTTCACAAATAACACCACACTCTCACACTACGGCTCTACCACAACGCGCGACGCGAATGTCAATCATTGCCTTGACTTCCGTAACGAGTAAGTTGCTTCAAGATCTGCCATGAATCGATCTCTAGACCTTTGCGTGTCTGCCGGACGTCGGTCAGGTTCCCCGACGTCCACGGCTTTCAACAGCCGGTTGACACGTCTGGACAGAAGAATGCTTCCCGGGCGATGACCATCGATCCCGCACCTTCTGTCTCTGCCAACTCTCTCTTCGACGACATTCCACTCCCGATGAGTCCGGTTAGCCGTCAAACCGAGACGAGTTAAGTTCCATGTACGTGTGAACGCTCGGACACGAAAACTACGAGTGACTTCCCGATTCCCGCTCTACCACCTCAGAGATCCACTCTGAGCTGCGTTCGACAGTCACGTGACTCGCGCCAAATCCTAAATTGTCATCGACGATTTAATTACGATCGCTGACTGTCACATGCTACGTACAGACACTTATTATCTAAAAAAATTTAAAATCAGCAAATTATTTTTGAACGATAATTTGAGGTTAAAAAAACAATTTCAACTTGCCTTGCTCCATCATAAATAACTAGAAAATATTTACAAAAATAAACAGAAAAAAGTTAACATTTCATGAAAATTAAACTTTTTATTGCCAAGCAGTCCGAATTTTCACATTTATTGCTCTCCTAAAACTAACAACCAATCGACTTTACACTAAAATTCTTGGCTTTCGTGTCATATTAGTTTTATCTCTTGATAGACGTTTTTAGAATTCTCAGACTTTCTGAATCTATCAAGCTTTATAATAATAAAAAAAAAATCTCGAAAAATAATAAATAACAGTCTTAAAAAATATTACGAAGATTTCAGAACGAATTTTTATGCACTCTGCAGTCTGCAGCAGACAACGTATAAGTTATGCCCATAGCAGACAAGACATGAAAAAATCCCAAACAATTTTAAGCGCCACTCTTAATTTATTAAAAATTATATTGAGAGTTCTTTATAGAAAAGATAAAATTAATAAATTTTTAAAATATGACCCTTTTACGTTTGACAAAAAAAGTTTAAATTTTCTTAAGTTTTATTGGGAAAATTTAAATTCTGGTACTATACTCCTTTTTAGTCAAACTAGAAATCGAGCTGCGCGCGTACGCGCGCTTATTGTTAATAAGATAGTAAAGTAAATAATTAGATACTAATTTGATAATAAAAAAAAAAAAATTATAATGTGAATCTTATAACTTTCATACTGTTTTTATAGAAATGAAGTAAATCTTTTTTTAAACATGAAAAAATAAATTGTTTTTACACAGAATCAGTTTTATAAACATTCGTTAAAAATAATATAATATTAGTCTTTTAAGAGCATATTGATAATTTTTATTTTTTTGATTGATTATTAATTGTAAGTATTGGCCAACATGCGCGTGCATTCATGCGCGCGCGCGCGCGTGTGTGTGTGTGTGTGTGTTTAGTCTTTGAAAATAACATTGTAAACCCAATCTGATTACGCTAACAGTTGCATAGAGTTGACGTGTTAACTAAAGGATTAAATGATAAATGGATCGAAGAAAATAAAACATACACTCAAATTGGAAGTTTGACAGAAACATCGATTTTTGAAAAATATTTCGTGTCTAATATTATAATTACACTAACTACAATTAATTTACACCGGGATAAGGAGGTAGTAATGGCAAAGACATTTACAATTTAATGTTCCTGTCATCGAAGAGCCTTCGCTGGTTGATACAGTTGGTTCACTCGCTATTTTTATTTAGTAACGTACCTAAATCTTTAAGGTTTACACGGCCATAATTCACTCACTATAGCTGATGAAAAGAACAATATCCAAAATGATACAACCGTTGAAAAAATGAAAAAAGTTACTCTAAAACTCAGGAGAAATCAATAAGACAAAAATTATTTATTGATACAAATTAGATTTATTTATATTAGTTGGCATAAAAAGCATAGTTAAATAAATTACTCTGCACATACTCAGTCAACTTTAAGCTTTCTTATATAAAAGTTCTCTGCAGTATAATTATTTTAAGTTAAACGAAAACATATATAACTTATTTTATATGCAATTGAAATGGCAATCGTTTTATAAATTTGAAAATTTATTCGATTTTTTAATTCATATATCATTTTCAATACAATATTCATCTCAACTGTCGCAATCAAGTTCAAAAATTTTTTTAATTCACTGAAATACAAAGTATAGACATTTAAACGTAAAACGTTTACTTTCTAAACTGTAACAATAGAAATTTAAAATTTTCTTTTTAAAGTATCAATCTGCGCTTTGAAATTTTGTTTTTAAAAAGTGTAAATTGTATGTACAAATTCTAACTTATTAAGATTTTGCTAATTTGAAGCTATAGCACTAATTGAATTTTTTCTAATAAATACCAAGAATCCGTTATACGTCTTTGCAAATTGAAAGTGAGCATCAGAAAAAATAGACACTTCATCAAGAAAATCGAAATTAAGCTGAAGATCATTTTTCATCTTTACACTGAAAAAAAGCAGCATTGATTATTTGAAAGTAGACGAAAAATAGAAAAATTATTTTTTTCAAATTTGCATAAAATTAAAATTTTATTTATTTACATCAACTTTAAAAAAAAAAAACTGTTTTAATCGTTGATAATCTTAAAATAGCACCATTATAATTTATTTCTGTGGATAAATGAATCCTGAGAATCCGTGAATTTTGAAGGGAGAAACGATTCGATGTCTTTTTGGTGGTGTACGAAATTTTTGTATCGTTGCGCTAAAAAGAGAGGTAGAAATATTAATAACTAAATAAGAACACAAAATAATAGAGATTATACGCAGAAAATATTAAATCAATCAGAAACACAATACTGATGATAATGGCTTTTCAGAAATAGTTTTCATAAAAATTTTAAGATTTTAAAAATAATTTTTTGATCGAAAATACTAAAGATTAGAATATGCGGTAAACATAACATAATCACTAACAATTTTTACTGTGAATCTTTTAGTATATTCATGTAACAATTTGAAACTTCAAAAATTTATACCTCATCTTAATTTCTGTTTACTTTTTATGAAAAAGAAAATCAAATTTTTAAATTAGTTAGCAATACAAAATAGGGCCAATGATAACTTTTCAGAAATATTTTTCTTTTTAAGTTAAAAATTTATTAAGATTTTAAATATTATATACATAATTTTTTAAATACGTGGTAACCATAACGTCATTACAACTAATTTAAATTGTCTTAAGTTTTTTTTTTTTTATATAAAAGTATGTAGAGGTTTTAAACATAAAAAATTAAATAAGTTAGCAGTACAAAATAAGCCAATGACAATGCCAATTTCTCAGACTTTTCTTGAAAAATAAAATAATTTTTGAATCAATTTCACTATGTAATAATCAGAAATATTGTCTTGTAAAGTTGACAATTTTTTAATATTTAAAAGATTTTTAAAATAATTTATCATTCCAAAATATTAGAGATATAATTTTTTATTTACTGGTGACCATAGCATCACCACTAACAATTTACATTTTAAATGTCTCTATAGATATACATTGATATAATAAAAAACTACTTTAGATGGTATTTTTCATAAAAAATAGAAATAGAATAAAGAAATTGAAGATTATGAACATAAATGAGTAAAATATAGGAAAGATGGACTCATAGACATGGTGCCACCCGGACATGGTGCCCCCCGCTTTATTTGGGAAAATTGACCGTCGCAGTTACCGCGCCAGTTTGAAAGCTGAATATGTAACAGAAACCGTTGCAAATAATAAATCAATATATAAATAAATAAATAAATAAACCACCAAGCTCTAAACCTCCATAACGCTGTGGAAAGCAATGAATAAATTATTTTTTATAAACAGTTAAATAAACCGACAAGCTCTAAACCCACATAACGCTGGGGAGAGCGATACATAAATTAATTTTTATCAACAATTAAATAAACCACCAAGCACTAAACCCCCATAACGCTAGAAAGAGCGATCGAAAAATTATTTTTTATAAACAATTAAATAAAGCGACAAGCTCTAAACCCACATAACGCTGGGGAGAGCGATACATAAATTATTTTTTATAAACAAAAAAATAAATAAATAAATAAATAAATGAACAAACCACAGGGCATTACAAACCCATAACACTGATCGTCCGAGTTTTTCTATTAAATAAATTAATAAATAAATTGATAAACCGCCAAGCACTACAACCCCATAACGCTGGGCACCCGTGTTTTTCAATAAATAAATTGATAAACCGCCAAGCGCTACAACCCCATAACGCTGGGTGTCCGATTTTTTTTTTTTTTAAATAAATTAACTAACCGTCCAAAACTCGGACGCCCAGCGTTATGGGGTTGTAGCGCTTGGCGGTTCATCAATTTATTTGTTTGAAAAACTCGAACGCCTAGCCTTATTGGGTTTCATTGTGTGGTGGTTAGTTAATTTATTTATTAGTAAAACTCGGACGTCCAGCGTTATAGGGTTGTAGCGCTTGGCGGTTCATCAATTTATTTATTTAAAAAACTCAAACGCCCAGCGTTATGGGGTTTTTCTGCTTGACAGTTAGTTAATTTATTTTAAAAAAATAAAATCGGACACCCAGCGTTATGGGGTTGTAGCGCTTGGCGGTTTATCAATTTGTTTATCAATTGATTCATTAGAAAAACACGGGTGCCCAGCATTATAGGGTTGTAGCGCTTGGCGGTTCATCAATTTATTTATTTGAAAAACTCAAAGGCCCAGCGTTATTGGGTTGCATTGCGTGGTGGTTAGTTAATTTATTTATTAGTAAAACTCGGGCGCCCAGCGTTATATGGTTGCAGCGCTTGGCGGTTTATCAATTTATTTATTAATTTATTTAATAGAAAAACTCGGTTGTCCAGTGATAGAGGGTTTAATTGCTTGGCGGTGAATACTTAATTTATTTAAAAAAAAAAACTCGAACTCCCAGCGTTATGGGGTTTCATTGCGTGGTAGTTACTTAATTTATTTATTAGAAAAACTCAGACGCCCAGCGTTATGGGGTTGTAGCGCTTGGCGGTTTATCAATTTATTTATCAATTTATTTATTAGAAAAACACGGGTGCCCAGCGTTATGGGGTTGTAGTGCTTGGCGGTTTATCAATTTATTTATGAACTTATTTATTAGAAAAACTGAGACGACCAGTGTTATGGGCAGAGGCAGCTTACCCGCCACGCTAAACACGCTACAGCAAGGGGCGGCAGCTTCGTAAGGAGGCGGCAAAACCAATAAACAATTTTTTTTTTTTTTTTTTTTTTTTAGTAAGCGAAAAAAGATTAAGTTTTTTTTATTTATACTTCAAATTTAATAAATGACTTATCAATTATACCTCAAATTTTAAACCCCCAAATACCCTGGGCGCCCGAGTTCAACAAAAAAACTGGTTGGCTATCCCCCAAGCTCTAAAACCTCAAATACCCTGGGCGCCCGAGTTCAACGAAAACCTGATCAGCTTTCCCCCAAGCTCTAAATCCCCAAAACCCTGGGTGCCCGAGTTCAACAACAAAACTGATCAGTTATCCCTCAAGCTCTAAACCCCTAAAACCCTGGGCGCCCGAGTTCAACAAAAAAACTTATCGGCCATCCCCCAAGCTCTAAACCCCTAAAACCCTGGTTACCGAGTGGAATCATTTTACAGGTTCAGCGTACTTTATATTTGAATATCAAATAATAAAATAAATAACCAATAAACAAACGCAAATTTTTACGCTTTTCTCGAAATGTGTCTCTATCATAGAAGCATTTAATTTATAGTTAAAATAAAAAATTTGTTAATAATGTTGCAAACAAAGAGTTTAACAATGAGTAAAAGCTTATAGTGTTTTCCTAGTCAACCAGGCAGTTTTGGAGTTAAAAATTTCAGATTTACAACTATATGGTATAATTGCACCAGTGCAGCGTGATAAGGTATTGTAACAAAATTACGAGCAAAATCATTTATTTCATGTTCAAGTTAACTAAAATGCACTCATATTTTTAAAATAGATCAACTCGGGCGCTCAAGGTTTTCGGGGGTTTAGAGCATGGGGGATAGCCTCGGGGATAGCTGATGAGTTTTTTTGTTGAACTAGGGCGCCCAGGGTTTTGGGGGTTTAGAGCTTGGGGGATAGCCGATAAGTTTTTTTGTTGAACTCGGGCACCCAGGGTATTCGGGGGTTCAAGACTTGGGGGATAATTAACCAGTCTATTTATTGAACTCAACTTTTTTTTTTTTTTATTCATTTTTAAGGGCGGCATCTTTCTTCGCGTAGGGGCGGCAAATTACCTAATCCGCCTCTGGTTATAGGGTTGTAATGCCCTGTGGTTTGTTCATTTATTTATTAATTTATTCATTAGAAAAACTCGGACGACCAGTGTTATGGGTTTGTAATGCCCTGTGGTTTGTTCATTTATTTATTAATTAATTTATTTTTTTGTTTATAAAAAATAATTTATGTATCGCTCTCCCCAGCGTTATGTGGGTTTAGAGCTTGTCGCTTTATTTAATTGTTTATAAAAAATAATTTATGTATCGCTCTCCCCAGCGTTATGTGGGTTTAGAGCTTGTCGCTTTATTTAATTGTTTATAAAAAATAATTTTTCGATCGCTCTTGCTAGCGTTATGGGGGTTTAGTGCTTGGTGGTTTATTTAATTGTTTACAAAAAATAATTTATTGATCGCTCTTTCCAGTGTTATGTAGGTTCAGAGCTTGTCGGTTTATTTAACTGTTTATAAAAAATAATTTATGTATCGTTCTCCCCAGCGTTATGTGGGTTTAGAGCTTGTCGGTTTATTTAATTGTTCATATAAAATAATTTATTTATCGCTCCCCGCAGCGTTATGGGGGCTTAGAGCTTGGTGGTTTATTTAATTGTTTATAAAAAATAATTTATTTATCGCTCCCCCAGCGTTATGTGGGTTTAGAGCTTGTCAGTTTATTTAATTGTTGATAAAAATTAATTTATGTATCGCTCTCCCCAGCGTTATGTGGGTTTAGAGCTTGTCGGTTTATTGAATTGTTTAAAAAAAATAATTTATTGATCGCTCTTTCCAGCGTTATGTGGGTTCAGAGCTTGTCCGTTTATTTAATTGTTTATAAAAAATAATTTTTCGATCGCTCTTTCTAGCGTTATGGGGGTTTAGTGCTTGGTGGTTTATTTAATTGTTTACAAAAAATAATTTATTGATCGCTCTTTCCAGTGTTATGTAGGTTCAGAGCTTGTCGGTTTATTTAATTGTTTATAAAAAATAATTTATGTATCGTTCTCCCCAGCGTTATGTGGGTTAAGAGCTTGTCGGTTTATTTAATTGTTTATAAAAAATAATTTATGTATCTCTCTCCCCAGCGTTATGTGGGTTTAGAGCTTGTCGCTTTATTTAATTGTTTATAAAAAATAATATTTCGATTGCTCTTTCTAGCGTTATGGGGGTTTAGTGCTTGGTGGTTTATTTAATTGTTGATAAAAATTAATTTATGTATCGCTCTCCCCAGCGTTATGTGGGTTTAGAGCTTGTCGGTTTATTTAATTGTTTATAAAAAATAATTTATTTATCGCTCCCCGCAGCGTTATGGGGGCTTAGAGCTTGTCGGTTTATTTAATTGTTTATATAAAATAATTTATTTATCGCTCTCCCCAGCGTTATGGGGGCTTAGAGCTTGGCGGTTTATTTAATTGTTTATAAAAAATAATTTATTCATTGCTTTCCACAGCGTTATGGAGGTTTAGAGCTTGGTGGTTTATTTATTTATTTATATATTGATTTATTATTTGCAACGGTTTCTGTTACATATTCAGCTTTCAAACTGGCGCGGTAACTGTGACGGTCAATTTTCCCAAGTAAAGCGGGGGGCACCATGTCCGGGTGGCACCATGTCTATGAGTCGAAAGATGATAACTTGGAAAAAAAATTTATTTCTTTCAACGCTCAAGTTTTAGGTCTTTAAAGATTTGTTTTAAATGTTTTTGATTATAAATTTCAGAAATAAAATTTGTTTGAATAATGTGGTGGCCATGTCATCATCACTACCAATTTATATTTCAAATGTCTCTATAGATATACATGGATATAATAAAAAACTACTCTAGATGGTATTTTTCATAAAAAATAGAAATAGAATAAAGAAATTGAAGATTATGAACATAAATGCGTAAAATATAGGAAAGATGATGACTTAAAAAAAAAATTTCTTTTTTTCAACGCTTGAGTTTTAAGTCTTTGAAGATTTGTTTAAAAAGTTTTTGATTATAAATTTCAGAAATAAAATTTGTTTGAATAATGTGGTGGCCATGTCATCATCACTACCAATTTAAACTTCAAATGACTCTATAGATATACATGGACAGAATTAACAGCTACTTTAGATAGTAGTTTTTATATAAAAATAGACCAAAGAAATTGGAGAGTAAAAATGAGTAAAGTGTAGGAATGATGAGGACTTTAAAAAAGATTTTTCTTTCTTTCAACGCTTGAATCTTAAGACTTTACCAATTTACATTCTAAATGTATCTGTAGATATACATGAATATAATCAACAACTACTTTAGATGGTATTTTTTATATAAAAATAGACCAAAGGAATTAGAGAGTTTTAACATAAATGAGTAAAGTGTAGGAACGATGATAACTTTAAAAAAAATTTTCTTTCTTTCATCGCTTGAACCTTAAGACTTTGTTGTTAAAAATGTTTTTAATTACATATATATTTCAGAAATAAAATTTGTTTGAAGAATGTGGTGGCCATGTAATCATCACTACCAATTTATATTTTAAATGTATCTATAGATATACATGAATATAATTAACAACTACTCTAGATGGTATTTTTTACATAAAAATAGACCAACTGATTGGAGAGTTTTAACATAAATGAGTAAAGTATAGGAAAGATGATGAGTTTAAAAACAATTTTCTTTCTTTCAACGCTTGAGTTTTTAGTCTTTAATATTAAAAAAAAAAGATTTTGATTATAAATTTCAGAAATACAATTTATTTCAATCATGTGGTGGCCATCTCATCATCACTATCAATTTACATTTTAAATGTATATGCATAGATATACATGAATATAATTGACATCTACTTTAGATGGTATTTTTTATATAAAAATAGACCAACTGATTGGAGAGTAATAATATAAATGAGTAAAGTATAGGAAAGATGATGAGTTAAAAAAAAATTTTTCTTTCTTTCAACGCTTGAATCTTAAGTCTTTACGAATTTACATTTTTAATGTATCTGTACACTCAGAGAAGCTCGGTAGATATACATGAATATAATCAACAACTACTTTAACGATTAAGTTTCAAGTCTTTAAATATTTTTTTTAAAAATGTTTTTGATCATAATTTCAGAAATACAATTTGTTTTAATAATGTGGTGGCCATCTCATCATCTCAATCAATTTACATTTTAAATATATATTGTCACAGGGCTCGAATTAAGGAATTTAATTCCTCGGAGGATCGTGATTGAACACGAGAACCCGCGGCGATCGTCGTCCGCACTCCTCCGGCCTGATGACAAAATGCAATTTCTGTCCACACGACAATCCGTCGATTTTTCTTCAATACCTGAAAAGAGGGGGGAAGACGCGTACGCGAACTAATGTTTTTATTACGTGGCGCGGCTGCTCTCCTTCGTCGGTAGTGGCGTGAGTTTACGTGGACCGATCGCAGGAACACGGGTTAATTAAATTAATGATAAAATGTAAATTTTAATAATTTTAATTAACAAGAAAAATAAATGAATCAAAAATTTACATAATATTCCAAATTAATTCTATCTGATTGTTTACAAACAATCCAACCCGAATGACTCGAAATCTTAAGTCGACGAAAATTGATTCTACAAAAATAAAGTTCGTCGTCTGTGTTGTGGTCGCTATCAACACACCGACACACACACACTCACTCGCGCTCGTCTGCTTGCTGCAGCGCGCCAAAAGAACAAAGGCTTGGACTAACTCCGATACAAAAATCTAAGTACTTCCTGTACTTCGCACACACTCTGACTCTAACCATCACACAAGCAAACATACAATGTCTAACCGCTACGCGGACTTACTTTTCTAGCAGGTGCACCTTCGCTTGATGTAACAATAATTATAATAATTACAACTAGCCCGAATGGTTTCACACAAGACGACAATGCCTTCCAAGGCCGCACGCTGACTTTCCGTGAGATGTTCGCCTTCCCCGCTCCGATCCAATGACAACTGGATCACAGGAAAATCTACACAACTTCTCACTGATAACTTTATCTAACACACTCCAATAAAGTTATCTAACAACACAAAAAAGTAAATTCTATATTTGCTCTCGGATACACGTGTGATCGCGCCAAGCGCTAAACTTAGAGTAATGCTGATCGGTAGATCTCGTCATCACCTGACTTACCGATCCGCAACTGCGTTCCATAACAGTTAGCGCCGAATTCGAATTTAATCAACGCGCTAGCTGTTACAGTCCCCTCCCAGAGGTGACGTATCCGGGATTCGTTACCTCGACAATCCCAAGAACGCAGCTTACTTAAGTAGGGATTACATCAATTCCCATATCGTCACAGGGCCCAGATTAAAACAATCCCCATAGCACCCGATCGCACGCTACCTGACACTTGCGAGTGTCAGGATTTTCGGACGCATCCCTCGGTGGTTGAATTTCCTCTTCCGACGGTTCTTGCTCCAGTCTTGCGATCCAAGTTTCCAGCCAGATATTGTAATTACCGACTGTCTGGTTAATCAAGTCGTTGGGCTTACAATCGCCAAGCCCATCATCCACGACTCCTAACCTTAAAAAATTTCTAGGTTTTTCTTGACTTAAAACCTCATTCAATATCCAGCCGTCCAGCTCTCTGACCAGATAGCTTATGGCTGCATCAGTCAGATTCTTCCTCAGCAAACACTTGTCGGCCTGACCGATTAACCTTGACTTCGTTAATTCGGTCATAACCACAGCTGTATCTTTGAGGTTAAATTTCTTAATAACCCATAATTGAATTTTCCAGATATCTGCTGCCATCTTATGTTTACTAGCTTGCTCAGTATTTATCTGACCAACTGGACAAGCTTGGGTGTCATCTCCGAGTGATGGCTCGGCCGCAACTTTGGCGGAGTAGAATTTATGACTTTCTACTCCGCCGGTTGTTCGTTTTCCGGCCGTTCAGGACAACTAAACCTTATGTGTCCTCTTTGCCCGCATTTCCAGCACTTAACTGGAGAACCTTTGCCAGGACTTCCCTTACTTCCATCACTCTTACTCGATCTTGGAGATGAGCTTCTAGCCTCTTCGTCATCCGTCGACTTACGTCTTGCTTTGGTCCTTCTGGCCTTGTATGAACCTTGGTGCCTTGGATCCGTAGGCTTTCCAAACGACATACAATTAGCCTCGAGTTTGTTAAGCACAGTCTCGAGACGGCTAATAACCGAAGTCTCGGCAGACCTGCCTTCCACAGCCGTTGCGGCTATGTTAACTTTCGGTATTCTATTAGCTCGATCATCTCTATAAGCCAGATTAGGCCATACTGACGTAGACGGTGATGGAGGTGGCTTATACACCAATTCCATATTGGTAATTCTCTCGACCTCGACCGCTTGGCTTAATAAGCCTTTAATTGACTTAACCTCTTCACGCCTGATCTGTCTACGCAATCGAGGCAACATGTTCGTCAACATAAAGTCAATTTGTTCTCTCTCGGTCGGTATCGGTCTAATTTTTAGCAAATAAGACTGCAAGCATGTCAAGTAGGTTCGCACCGGCTCGTTTTCTCCTTGAGTCCGGGTTGTTGCTTCCATCCTTGCGGTCTGCTGGTAGTCTCCAACTCCGTACCACTCACGAGCTTCTTGACAAAAGTTCTCCCATGAGTTGATCGTGTCTCGCACGTTACGGAACCACGTAGCTGCTACACCGGTTAGCATCATTGGTAATGAATCCAGTAATTGAGAACCGGTCAAACCAGCGAGTCTATTGTATTCTTCTATTTGCAATAAAAATTTTTCAATACTAGATTCACTATCGCCACTGAATCTAATATTCCACCTTCGAACAATTATGCCGACGTCGACTGGCTTCATCGGGTTGCCTTGAGCCTGGATTGACTCCTGAGTGGCTAAATCAGCCGTCTGCTCATGGCTTCTCAACTGTTCGAGTTCGGCTTGCAAGGCCTTAATTTGTTGTTCCAGTTTTTGTACCCTGTCCAGTCTCGCGACTATAGGGCTGGAACTATCTCTCGCGTCTCGCACAGATGTCTCACCGAAGTTGACTCTAGCATGCGGTAATTGACCGTCAGTCGACATACTGCAGTCATTTAGCGAGTTTTGCATCTCCGGCCTTATTGTCGAGGAGACCGGGCCTCCCGGCCCCCGGATCCGATTTGGCTGGCGGTACTTATCAGCCTCCACAGCTGCCAACCTGGCTCGGGTGTCCTCACTCGTCTCTCTCAACGCCTTAAGTTCTTCCGCTACCGACCTCACGGCTTGTAGCACTTCGGCGTTAATATCTTCGACCTGGCCCGGTTGTGCATGACCCGCCAGATTTCCACCTTCCTGATTGCGGTCATGCACCTGGATATTCGAGTATTCCTCCTGGATTCTCGAAGCTGCCTCTCGGACCATTTCCTCGTCCATGAGGACAGCCAAGGGGTGTGCGCCACTTGTGGTATAATTTGGGTCGATTATTGTCGACCCAGATTTCTCCCACACTGTCGTTGCTATGAAAGTGGCTCTTAGACTTTCGCGCTTAATTTTAACCTCGTCTGCCTCTTCAGACTCGGTTGCAAGAAAGTCTTCCGCTGAATAATTGCCTAACAGCCATTTCAGCAGCCTACCACTTTTATCGATCAGCGTACCTTCAGGCTTGAGCTCAAGCTCATTCAAAGCCTCTGACACGACATCTGCCCCTTCGGCCATGATCCACGAAAAGACCAAGTCTTCCTTTGTAAGTTCCTGAATCATAACTGCGTCCGATGTCACCTAGCTTACAAAGAAAAGAGCACCCTAACCCACGTGACAGTTTCAACACACTCTAATTTATTAATATTTTTCACAAAATATATATCTCGCAATCCTGAAATAGATAACAAAATTTCAATTATATTTCTGAGTTATGCAAGAAAACAAAAAAACAAAAAAAAAAAAAAAATCGATTCACTGATCTCAACAGCAATAATCCGAAATGACCAAAAAGTCCACCAACCACGCTTGGTTTTAACAAAAACTCCCGATTGGCTAAAAACGAATCACCCGTTGAAGCCACGACAGAATCAAAATAACTAAAAAAATCAATCGTTTTAACCCGTGTCAAAACCCAATTTTTCAACTCAGAAATATAAATCACAGTTGTTAACGAACGTTAGTCGATAACAGCCTGTATGCAAAATAATATTTCACAATAATCATACAATAAATTAATATTATTCAGCGCTCTACTCTCGCTACTGTCACGTATAGGTTCTGCTTGGTGGAGTACTTGCTCTAACCAAAAAAAACAAAAAAAAACAAGTCAAAATCGAAAAACGCAGCTCGAAATATCCGCGTCGGAGTTAAATTACTAGGCTATGCCTAAACAAACACCTTACCGTATGACAACACGGTTTAATCAAAACAACTCCGATGTGAATTCAACTTCGAGTTGCAAAACTCTCAAACCCGAGAAAAGAAAAAAAAAAAAATAAATAAATAAATAAATAAATTAACGATTTTAACTAAAATACAGCAAGCACTCGCACTCCACCGAGCAATTAACAGGAAAAAAAAATTCCTCGACTTGCTACTCTGCCTTTGTCTTTATCCTAAGATTAACTCTGCCGACCGACCTTGAACCCCCGCCGGTCAGCGCACACCTGCGATCACTCACACTAACCAATAACCTTTGTTTTGGTTACCTAACTACCTACACGTTGTTGGGCGCCAATTGTCACAGGGCTCGAATTAAGGAATTTAATTCCTCGGAGGATCGTGATTGAACACGAGAACCCGCGGCGATCGTCGTCCGCACTCCTCCGGCCTGATGACAAAATGCACTTTCTGTGCACACGACAATCCGTCGATTTTTCTTCAATACCTGAAAAGAGGGGGGAAGACGCGTACGCGAACTAATGTTTTTATTACGCGGCGCGGCTGCTCTCCTTCGTCGGTAGTGGCGTGAGTTTACGTGGACCGATCGCAGGAACACGGGTTAATTAAATTAATGATAAAATGTAAATTTTAATAATTTTAATTAACAAGAAAAATAAATGAATCAAAAATTTACATAATATTCCAAATTAATTCTATCTGATTGTTTACAAACAATCCAACCCGAATGACTCGAAATCTTAAGTCGATGAAAATTGATTCTACAAAAATAAAGTTCGTCGTCTGTGTTGTGGTCGCTATCAACACACCGACACACACACACTCACTCGCGCTCGTCTGCTTGCTGCAGCGCGCCAAAAGAACAAAGGCTTGGACTAACTCCGATACAAAAATCTAAGTACTTCCTGTACTTCGCACACACTCTGACTTTAACCATCACACAAGCAAACATACAATGTCTAACCGCTACGCGGACTTACTTTTCTAGCAGGTGCACCTTCGCTTGATGTAACAATAATTATAATAATTACAACTAGCCCGAATGGTTTCACACAAGACGACAATGCCTTCCAAGGCCGCACGCTGACTTTCCGTGAGATGTTCGCCTTCCCCGCTCCGATCCAATGACAACTGGATCACAGGAAAATCTACACAACTTCTCACTGATAACTTTATCTAACACACTCCAATAAAGTTATCTAACAACACAAAAAAGTAAATTCTATATTTGCTCTCGGATACACGTGTGATCGCGCCAAGCGCTAAACTTAGAGTAATGCTGATCGGTAGATCTCGTCATCACCTGACTTACCGATCCGCAACTGCGTTCCATAACAGTTAGCGCCGAATTCGAATTTAATCAACGCGCTAGCTGTTACAATATATGTTATAAGATATACATGAAAAAAATTTCTGAAACTTCCAAAGATATATCTCTCTTAGTTTCTATTTTCAATACAAAAAAAAAAAAAAAAAAACTTTGATTATGTTTTGATCAACTATATCTAAAAAATAGCAAAGCATACTACTTGAAGAATATTGTTTTTATCTGCCTTGTTTGAGACACTAAGAGACTCCTTGCACTGCTTTTTAAAGTTTACTTATTTGATTGATGGCTTAACTTTTTTTTCTTATAGAAAAAATAATAATACCTACTTTTTTGTAATTGACTTTCTTATGTTAGATTGAACAGCACTTCGGATAACCTCTATTTTTAAATGATTGGTTACTTCTTAATTCGATATTTGTTTGCACTTCACTCGGATTACTAACTTTATATACTGCTTCCTCTTTTAAAGATTGTTTATAGTTTTTTTTTTTTTTTTAATACGAAAGAAGCCTCTTGGCTTTATGCAGAAAGGTTAGCCTTCTGCTCGACAGACGAAGTTTTGAATTTCTAAACCAAACGGAATCGACCAATGACATCACGAATAAAAGTTTGAAACTTTTTTAGCCAATAGCATTTCACTTTTGACAATCGATCTCTAACTCGAAGATCGAAAATAGCCTTCTCCTTTTTATAGATGGAATAGATGGATTATACATTAGGGTGGGCCGAAAATGAAAAATTTTGGAATTTTGACACGCCTGAGGTCCCAAAAGTTGACTTTTAACAAGAAAATAAGAAAAAAAATTTTGTACACGCAAAAAAAAAAAATTTAGGTTTGCCCAAAGCCCTTGAAGTTTTAGTAAAATTTGTTTAAAATGAGCTAATTTGAAAAAACATGTTTTTTTTTCAATACTTGATTACTTTACGAAAAAAAATCGTACAGACGCGAATAAAAAAAGAAAATAAAGCTCTTTAGTTGTAGATTAAGCCTCTAAAAAATAAGAACATCTTAAAAAAATTTTGGAAACTGTTTCGCAAGTACAAACTTCATACTTTTTTTTCTTTGTTTGTAGTGGTTGTAACCCGAAAATCGCTGAAATGTTATTTTTTTTCTTAAATATTAATAACTTTGAGAAAAAAACCGTAGAGATACGAATAAAAAAAAAAAAGAAAGCTCTTGAGTGGTACTTTAAGCCTACGTAAACTAAAATACCATAAAAAAATTTTGGTAGCTGTTTCATGAATGAAAGTATGCTGTTTTTTTGTAAATTTTTTTTTTAATTGGTAAAACTCGTCTATTTTCTTTCAACTTCAGTATCTCTGCTAGAAAAAATCATGGAAACACGAATAAAAAAAAGAATTGAAGCTGTTTAATTGAATTTTAAGCTTACGTAATACAAAATTGCATAAAAAATTGTAAAACTAGTTAATAAAAAGTTTTCGTCAATATTTCTAGTTATTTTGCCAAATTTCAACATATTTGTATGAAAAACTTTAAAATTTTTCTATAAAATCTTCGAAAAAAGTTTTTTCATATATTTTATCAGTTTATTTGTTTTTACTCGAAAATTTTCATGTAATTGTTAAAAATCCGTACATTTCTTACTTTTTTATACACATTAGTTGAACAATTTTTCATTAGATGGCGTTTATATTTATACAAAAAAGTAATAAACTATTAGTCATAACTAAACATTAGTTAAATATTTTTTTCCTATGTGGCAAAGTTATTTTAAAATCTATGAATAAAGTAATAAACCATTTGTCATAAGTATGGAGTTTTTTCATGAAAAAGTACTGTTTAATTATTTAAATACTAGTGAAAATGTCAATAGTCAAACGTTCAAAACGATCATTTAAGTAGAAAAATTTTAAAGTTTTTCATACAAATATGTTGAAATTTGGCAAAATAACTAGAAATATTGACGAAAACCTTTTATTAACTAGATTTACGATTTTTTATGCAATTTTGCATTACGTAAGCTTAAAATTCAATTAAACAGCTTCAATTCTTTTTTTTATTCGTGTTTCCATGATTTTTTCTAGCAGAGATACTGAAGATTAAAGAAAATAGACGAGTTTTACCAATTAAAAAAAAAATTTACAAAAAAATAGCATACTTCCATTCATGAAACAGTTACCAAAATTTTTTTATGGTATTTTAGTTTACATAGGCTTAAAGTACCACTTAAGAGCTTTCTTTTCTTTTTTTATTCGTATCTCTACGGTTTTTTTCTCAAAGTTATTAATATTTTTAAAAAAAAATCGCATTTCAGCGATTTTCAGGTTACAACCACTACAAACAAAGAAAAAAAAGTATAAAGTTTGCACTTGCGAAACAGTTTCCAAAATTTTTTTATGATGTTCTAATTTATAGAGGCTTAAACTACAACTGAAGAGCTTTATTTACTTTTTTTATTCGCGTCTCTACGATTTTTTTTCGCAAAGTAATCGAGTATTGAAAAAAAAAACATGTTTTTTTTTAATTAGCTCATTTTAAACAAATTTTACTAAAACTTCAAGGGCTTTAGGCAAACCTAAAATTTTTTTTTTTTGCGTGTACAAAATTTTTTTTCTTATTTTCATGTTAAAAGACAACTTTTGAGACCTCAGGCGTGTCAAAATTCCAAAATTTTTCATTTTCGGCCCACCCGTTTATACATAGGTAAGAAAGGAAACTTTTCCATAATTTTTAGATTTCTTTTTAAATGTTGTAAATTTACTCTGAAAATAAAAATATATACGTGGCAATAAAATTATTTGTTTATTTTCAATACAAGTTCCTTCTTTTCTTCTGCAAATAAGTATTATTCTGAGAATTGGGGTATTATGGGAAAATTAGATAAGCCAAATCTTAGAAATTGAGTTGATTTTTTTGTAATTTGAGAGGTTAAAAGACAGTTTCATTTATATGGTTTTTTTTAAAACAAACATATGAGTTTTAGACATATTTCAGGTTTACAGTTTATGTGGTACACTTTTTTTTATCTTTAAAAGCTTGTAACTTTAGATTTAGTAGGATTTTTCATACAAAATCTTATACCGCTGAAAAGCTTTTGACTTCAGCTACAACGAGATGTTATTTAAAATGTTGTTTGAAGCATGCTATGTATATCAATAAAATAGGCTCCAAAGTCGAAAAAGGTTGATTTTTTAATTTTTTTAGAGTGTTATTTTTCACAAATATGTGATGAAAACGACTCTAAACTCAAATATAAAAAATTTCTTCTATTAATACTCAAAGTAGACACTAAAAAAAAGTAAAAAATATCAAAAAAAAAACTTAGCTTTTTTGGACAAACTCAAATGAGTATGAAGAACTAATTACCTGCTACATCGGTTCGAAGACATGAAAATTAAAAAAGTTGGACATTTTTCAATAGTTTTTTTTTCTCTTCCTTCAAATGCAACAAACCGCGTGAAAATCGGCCCATTCATTTCAAAATGCCAGCAGAATTAGTAAAAAACAGCGATAAATTTTTTTTCAAATGAAATATTTCCGTAAATGACTTTTTTATTCACAAAGGGCACAAAAAAATTTTTTGGAACTCAAAATTTTGGGAAACTTTCTCTTTTTATACCAGAAATCGATGAAAAAAATTTCAGAAGAATTTTAAAAAATCCTGAATTAAAAATTTTTTTGCAGTCTTATCGTGGACAGCCCCATTTTTAACGAATCAAAAAACTAAAAAAATGAACAAAAGTAGTATATTATTTTGATATTGAGATCAATATTTCGTTGAGTATCAATTTTTTCATAGCAGGTGACCTAATTTTGGCTGGTATTTAAATAGTTTTTAGTCAAACAATAATTTAAAAACATCTAAAATGAACGAAAAAGTTAAATGTAGCGTATATATTGTTAAAAAAACACTAGTTTAGCACATAAAATGTGTCAAAAGTGTATGCTTTGGAATAAACTAAAACCCCAAATCCGCACTACAATTACTATGGGAGCTTGTTTGGAAACATATGAAGAGAAGTTTCCACATATTTTCCTCTCTTAAAAAAGAGACCCCAAATAAGTGAAGCCTCATCGCATGCGCATAATGATCGCAATATCACGCAGTTATCACCAGGGATGGATTCGAGAATCTGCTCATGGGGACCAAGCACTCACTTCAGGTCAAAGAAAGTCGCAAACGGTCGGACGCCCTGGGCATCGTGGGTTTGAAGCTTGGGGGATTATTTATTTATTTAAAAATTAATCTCGGACGCCCAGGGTACCGTGGGTTGAAAGCTTGGTGGATTATTTATTTATTTAAAAATTAATCTCGGACGCCCAGGGTACCGTGGGTTGAGAGCTTGGGGGATTATTTATTTATTTAAAAATTAAACCGGACGCCCAGCGTTTTGTGGCTTCAAAGTTTGGGAGATTATTAGTTTATTTATTTATTTTTATTTAAAAATTTTACTCGGATGCCCAGCGTTTTGTGGGTTTGAAGCTTGGGGGATTATTAGTTTATTCATTTATTTTTTTTTTTGTTAAATTGAACTCGGAGGCCCAAGGCATCTAGGGTTTACAGCTTGGAGGATTATTTATTAATTTAAAAATTAAACTTGGACGCCCAGGGCATCTAGGGTTTAAAGCTTGGGGGATTATTTATTAATTTAAAAATTAAACTTGGACGCCCAGGGCATCTAGGGTTTAAAGCTTGGGGGATTATTCATTTATTTAAAAATTAATCTCAGACGCCCAGGGTACCGTGGGTTAAGAGCTTGGGGGATAATTTATTTATTTAAAAATTGAACTCAAACACCAAGGATATCTAGGGTTTAAAGCTTGGGGGATTATTTATTTATTCAAAAATTAATCTCGGACGCCCAGGGTACCGTGGGTTGAGAGCTTGGGGGATAATTTATTTATTTAAAAATTGAACTCGAACGCCAAGGGCATCTAGGGTTTACAGCTTGGAGGATTATTTATTTATTTAAAAATTAATCTTGGACGCCCAGGGCATCTAGGGTTTGAAGCTTGGGGGATTATTTATTTATTTGAAAATTAAACTCGATCGCCCAGGGGATCAAGGGTTTAAAGCTTGGGGGATTATTTATTTATTTAAAAATTAAACTCGAACGCTCAGGGCATCTAGGGTTTACAGCTTGGGGGATTATTTATTAATTTAAAAATTAAACTTGGACGCCCAGGGCATCCAGGGTTTAAAGCTTGGGGGATTATTCATTTATTTAAAAATTAATCTCAGACGCCCAGGGTACCGTGGGTTAAGAGCTTGGGGGATAATTTATTTATTTAAAAATTGAACTCAAACACCAAGGATATCTAGGGTTTAAAGCTTGGGGGATTATTTATTTATTCAAAAATTAATCTCGGACGCCCAGGGTACCGTGGGTTGAGAGCTTGGGGGATAATTTATTTATTTAAAAATTGAACTCGAACGCCAAGGGCATCTAGGGTTTACAGCTTGGAGGATTATTTATTTATTTAAAAATTAATCTTGGACGCCCAGGGCATCTAGGGTTTGAAGCTTGGGGGATTATTTATTTATTTGAAAATTAAACTCGATCGCCCAGGGGATCAAGGGTTTAAAGCTTGGGGGATTATTTATTTATTTAAAAATTAAACTCGAACGCTCAGGGCATCTAGGGTTTACAGCTTGGGGGATTATTTATTAATTTAAAAATTAAACTTGGACGCCCAGGGCATCTAGGGTTTAAAGCTTAGGGGATTATTTATTTATTTAAAAATTAATTTCGGACGCCCAGGGTACCATGGGTTGAGAGCTTGGGGGATAATTTATTTATTTTAAAATTAAACTCGAACGCCCAGGGCATCTAGGGTTTACAGCTTGGAGGATTATTTATTTATTTAAAAATTAAATTACGTCGCCCAGGGGATCAAGGGTTTAAAGTTTGGGGGATTATTTATTTATTTATAAATTAAACTCGAACACTCAGGGCATCTAGGGTTTACAGCTTGGTGGATTATTTATTAATTTAAAAATTAAACTTGGACGCCCAGGGCATCTAGGGTTTAAAGCTTGGTGGATTATTTATTTATTTAAAAATTAATCTCGGACGCCCAGGGTACCGTGGGTTGTGAGTTACAGGGATTATTTATTTATTTAAAAATTAATTAATTAATTGATTAATTTAAAAATTAAACTTGGACGCCCAGGGCATCTAGGGTTTAAAGCTTGAAGTATTATTTATTTATTTAAAAATTAATCTCGGACGCCCAGGGTACCGTGGGTTGAGAGCTTGGGGGATAATTTATTTATTTAAAAATTGAACTCGAACCCCCAGGGCATCTAGGGTTTACAGCTTGGAGGATTATTTATTTATTTAAAAATTAATCTTGGACGCCCAGGGCTTCTAGGGTTTAAAGCTGGGGGGATTATTTATTTATTTGAAAATTAAATTACGTCGCCCAGGGGATCAAGGGTTTAAAGTTTGGGGGATTATTTATTTATTTATAAATTAAACTCGAACACTCAGGGCATCTAGGGTTTACAGCTTGGTGGATTATTTATTAATTTAAAAATTAAACTTGGACGCCCAGGGCATCTAGGGTTTAAAGCTTGGGGGATTATTCATTTATTTAAAAATTAATCTCAGACGCCCAGGGTACCGTGGGTTGAGAGCTTGGGGGATAATTTATTTATTTAAAAATTGAACTCGAACGCCCAGGGCATCTAGGGTTTACAGATTGGAGGATTATTTATTTATTTAAAAATTAAACTTGGACGCCCAGGGCATCTAGGATTTCAAGCTTGGGGGATTATTTATTTACTAAAAAATTAAACTCGGACGCCCTGGTCATCGTGGGTTTAAAGCTTGGGGGATTATTTATTTATTTAAAAATTAATCTCGGACGCCCAGGGCACCGTGGGTTGAAAGATTGGTGGATTATTCATTTATTTAAAATATAATCTCGGACGCCCAGGGTACCGTGGGTTGAGAGCTACGGGGATTATTTATTTATTTAAAAATTAATTAATTGATTAATTTAAAAATTAAACTTGGACGCCCAGGGCATCTAGGGCTTAAAGCTTGAAGGATTATTTATTTATTTAAAAATTAATCTCGGACGCCGAGGGTACTGTGGGTTGAGAGCTTGGGGGATAATTTATTTATTTAAAAATTGAACTCGAACCCCCAGGGCATCTAGGGTTTACAGCTTGGAGGATATTTATTTATTTAAAATTTAAACTTGGACGCCTGAGGCATCTAGGGTTCAAAGCTTGGGGGATTATTAATTTATTTAAAAATTATACTCGGACGCCCTGGGCATCGTGGGTTTGAAGCTTGGGGGATTATTTATTTATTTAAAAATTAATCTCGGACGCCCAGGGTACCTTGGGTTGTGAGTTACGGGGATTATTTATTTATTTAAAAATTAATTAATTAATTGATTAATTTAAAAATTACACTTGGACGCCCAGGGCATCTAGGGTTTAAAGCTTGAAGTATTATTTATTTATTTAAAAATTAATCTCGGACGCCCAGGGTACCGTGGGTTGAGAGCTTGGGGGATAATTTATTTATTTAAAAATTGAACTCGAACCCCCAGGGCATCTAGGGTTTACAGCTTGGAGGATTATTTATTTATTTAAAAATTAATCTTGGACGCCCAGGGCTTCTAGGGTTTAAAGCTGGGGGGAATATTTATTTATTTGAAAATTAAATTACGTCGCCCAGGGGATCAAGGGTTTAAAGCTTGGGGGATTATTTATTTATTTATAAATTAAACTCGAACACTCAGGGCATCTAAGGTTTACAGCTTGGTGGATTATTTATTAATTTAAAAATTAAAATTGGACGCCCAGGGCATCTAGGGTTTAAAGCTTGGGGGATTATTCATTTATTTAAAAATTAATCTCAGACGCCCAGGGTACCGTGGGTTGAGAGCTTGGGGGATAATTTATTTATTTAAAAATTGAACTCGAACGCCCAGGGCATCTAGGGTTTACAGCTTGGAGGATTATTTATTTATTTAAAAATTAAACTTGGACGCCCAGGGCATCTAGGATTTCAAGCTTGGGGGATTATTTATTTACTAAAAAATTAAACTCGGACGCCCTGGGCATCGTGGGTTTAAAGCTTGGGGGATTATTTATTTATTTAAAAATTAATCTCGGACGCCCAGGGCACCGTGGGTTGAAAGCTTGGTGGATTATTTATTTATTTAAAAATTAATCTCGGACGCCCAGGGTACCGTGGGTTGAGAGCTACGGGGATTATTTATTTATTTAAAAATTAATTAATTGATTAATTTAAAAATTAAACTTGGACGCCCAGGGCATCTAGGGCTTAAAGCTTGAAGGATTATTTATTTATTTAAAAATTAATCTCGGACGCCGAGGGTACTGTGGGTTGAGAGCTTGGGGGATAATTTATTTATTTAAAAATTGAACTCGAACCCCCAGGGCATCTAGGGTTTACAGCTTGGAGGATATTTATTTATTTAAAATTTAAACTTGGACGCCTGAGGCATCTAGGGTTCAAAGCTTGGGGGATTATTAATTTATTTAAAAATTATACTCGGACGCCCTGGGCATCGTGGGTTTGAAGCTTGGGGGATTATTTATTTATTTAAAAATTAATCTCGGACGCCCAGGGTACCGTGGGTTGTGAGTTACGGGGATTATTTATTTATTTAAAAATTAATTAATTAATTGATTGATTTAAAAATTAAACTTGGACGCCCAGGGCATCTAGGGTTTAAAGCTTGAAGTATTATTTATTTATTTAAAAATTAATCTCGGACGCCCAGGGTACCGTGGGTTGAGAGCTTGGGGGATAATTTATTTATTTAAAAATTGAACTCGAACCCCCAGGGCATCTAGGGTTTACAGCTTGGAGGATTATTTATTTATTTAAAAATTAATCTTGGACGCCCAGGGCTTCTAGGGTTTAAAGCTGGGGGGATTATTTATTTATTTGAAAATTAAATTACGTCGCCCAGGGGATCAAGGGTTTAAAGCTTGGGGGATTATTTATTTATTTAAAATTTAAACTTGGACGCCTGGGGCATCTAGGGTTCAAAGCTTGGGGGATTATTAATTTATTTAAAAATTATACTCGGACGCCCTGGGCATCGTGGGTTTGAAGCTTGGGGGATTATTTTTTTATTTAAAAATTAATCTCGGACGCCCAGGGTACCGTGGGTTGAAAGCTTGGTGGATTATTTATTTATTTAAAAATTAATCTCGGACGCCCAGGGTACCGTGGGTTGAGAGCTTGGGGGATTATTTATTTATTTAAAAATTAAACCGGACGCCCAGCGTTTTGTGGCTTCAAAGTTTGGGAGATTATTAGTTTATTTATTTATTTTTATTTAAAAATTTTACTCGGATGCCCAGCGTTTTGTGGGTTTGAAGCTTGGGGGATTTTTAGTTTATTTATTTATTTATTTATTTTTTTTTAACTGAACTCAGACGCCCAGCGTTTTGTGGGTTTAACGTTTGGGGGATTATTAGTTTATTCATTTATTTTTTTTTTTTGTTAAATTGAACTCGGAGGCCCAGCGTTTTGTGGGTTTAAAGTTTGGGGGATTATTAGTTTATTCATTTTTTTTTTAATTTAAAAATTATACATGGACGCCCAGCGTTTAGTGGGTTTGAGGCTTGGGGGATTTTTAGTTTATTTTTAAATGAATTAGTTGAATTTTGGCGCACAGAGTTTTTGGGGTTTAAGGTCTACGATATACAGTTAATTTGATAATTAATTCCAAGATTATCCGTTTTGTAAATGAAAGTAATTAAAAAATCGAAAACACTTATTTTGAATCTGCGCGCTCGAACAAGCGAATAAATCCTCGCCGCCATCTTTGTTGATATCACCTAGATTTGGCTCGGAGTATGATTTTTGTAGACGGCAGCCGAATGGTAATTTTCAAATTGTGCGGACTTTAGCAGCGCTGGCCTACACTCTTAATTGATACAGCGCCACCAGTCGCCTCATAGCTACAGGCTCGGGCCTACATGCCCCCGTCTGCCGCTGTAGGTAAGCAGTAAGAGTGAGACAGCAAAAATAGACACGCCCACTGCATACGTCACGTCCGGTTAAGTCTACAGAGAGCGCTGGCAGAGAGACCGGATGCTCGAAACTAAAATCGAATATCCCCTGACTACCGTGAGCCAAAGGAAATCAGCGTTTCGAAAAATGAAACATTCATAACTTTTCAATGCGGGCTTTGTTCAGGATATTTTTTTTTTTAAATTACTCAGGGGATCATCAGCTACGCGCGGGATGTATAATATAAATGAAATAATCATCCTAAAATAGTTTTTCTTTGAAGCGTCCTAACCTAAAACAAAAATCAATGTATATAAAGCCCTGCAGGCTTTCACGGCAGTCGGTTTAAAAAAAACCAAATCGCCCGTTAATGCCTGAATGGGCTTTAGGATAATTTCTTTCTTTAATTATTTGATATTTATGATTGATTAGTAAGTGCAATTTTTACAAATATTATTTGACCCTTAAGTAGACAATTTAATAAAAACCTTTTGTTGATGTTAACATAATCAATAGTATATTTTTTTCATAAAAAATTATCCCATTTACATACAGTAAGATTATTATTACTTGAAAGGTATTTAAAACATTAAATTGGATGGCTATCTATTTTTTTTAACCTAAACAAAAATTAAATTAATTGGTCACATCAAATTTATACTTTACAATACTTAATACTACTTTGTAATAATAAAATTATACTTTATAATAATTAATACTACTTTGGTGTACCTACCCCTGTTTCTACTCTCGTGCCTACCCTTGTACCAACCCTCGTGCCTACCTCTGTTTCTACCCTTGTACCTACCCCTGTTTCTACCTTCGTGCCTACCCTTCTACCAAACCCTGTTTCTACCCTCGTACCTACCCTCGTACCTACCCCTGTTTCTACCCTCGTACCTACCCTCGTGCCTACCCTTGTACCTACCCCTGTTTCTACCCTCGTACCTACCCCTGTTTCTACCCTCGTGCCTACCCTCGTACCTACCCCTGTTTCTATCCTCGTACCTACCTTGGTGCCTACCCTTGTACCTACCTCTGTTTCTACCCTTGTGCCTTCCCTTGTACCTACCCCTGTTTCTACTCTCGTGCCTACCCTCGTACCTACCCCTGTTTCTACCCTTGTACCTGTCCCTGTTTCTACCTTCGTGCCTACCCTCGTACCTACCCCTGTTTCTACCCTCGTGCCTACCCTTGTACCTACCCCTGTTTCTACCCTCGTACCTCTGTTTCTACCCTTGTACCTATTCCTGTGTCTTCCCTCGTGCCTACTCTTATTTCTATCCTTGTGCTATCGTTGTTCCTATCTTTGTGCTCACCCTCGTATTTTATATCTTGCCTGTCCTTATGCCCACCCTCGTATCTCATATGATGCCTGTCCTCACAGCTACCCCTGGGCTACTTCTATTCCTACCCACATTTCTATCCTTGTGCTTACTCTTGTGTCCCATGTCGTTCCCATTCCTTTACTTACTTTTGAACTTACTATAGTACCTTTGTACCTACTATTATCTCAACCCCAGTGCCTACCTTTGTTCCCCTGCGTGTGGCTACTCTCATTTTCACTCCTTTCACTAGGCTTGTTCCTATCCTTGTACCTAACCCTTTTTCTACCAAGATTTCCACCCATGTAACTACTCTCATTACTACACCTATTTTGCTTCTACACCTAGTCTAGTTTCTACCCTTGTTACTACACTTTTTCCACTCAGATTTCTAACTCTGAAGCAATGCTCGTTTCTACATCTGACTCTACCTAGATTTCTACTTTTGTTCTTATATTTGCTCATACACCCGCTTCTACCAGAGTTTCTACCTAATTTTCTATCCTTGAACCTAACCTCGTTCCTAGTACAGTGCCTACCTACGTTTCAACTCACGTACCTACCCTCGTTTTTACATTTATTTTTACCCCTGAACCTACTCTTGTTTCTACCGCTTAAATGACGTCATTTTTAATATTTAATCGGGAAACGTCACTCTTGTCAAGCTCTGAACCCCATTATGCTGAGGAGAGCGACAACTAAATAATTTTTTATAAACAATTAATTAAACCGCCAAGCTCTAAACCATTATCAAGCTGGGGAGAGCGATGAATAAATTATTTTTTATAAACAATCAAATAAACTGACAAGCTCTAAACCCTCATAACGCTGGGCGCCCGAGTTCAACAAAAAAACTGATTGGCTACCCCATAAGCTCGAAGCCCCCAAGACCCTGGGCGCTCAAGTTCAACAAAAAAGCTGATCGGCTACCCCCCAAGCTCTAGGCTCTCAAAACCCTGGGCGCACGAGTTGAACAATGAAGCTGATTGGCTAGCCCCTAAGCCCTAAGCCACCAAAACCCTGGGCGTGCGAGTTCAACAAATAAGCTATTGGCTAACCTCCAAACTCTAAACCCGCAAAACCCCGGGCGCCTTAGTTCAACAAATGAACTGATCGGCTATCCCCCAAGCTCTTTGCCCCCAAAACCCAGGGCGTCCGAGTTCAACAAATGAACTGATCGGCTATCCCTCAAGCTCTAAACCCCCTACTGATCAGTTCGATTTATTGGACTCAGGCACCCAGGGTCTTAGGGGCTTAGAGCTTAAGGGGTAGCCGATCAGCTTTTTAGTTGAACTCGGGCGCCCAGCGTTATGAGGGTTTAGAGCTTGTCAGTTTATTTAATTGTTTGTAAAAATTAATTTATTTGTCGCTCTTCCCAGCTTTATGGGGTTTTATAGCTTGTCGGTTCATTTAATTGTTTATAAAAAACAATTTATTTATCGCTCTCCCCAGCGTTATGGGGGTTCAGAGCTTGTCGGTTTATTTAATTGTTTATAAAAAATTATTTATTTATCGCTCTCCCCAACGTTATGGGGGTTCAGAGCCTGGAGGTTGAATTAATTGTTTATGAATAATAATTTATTTATCTATTTTTCCAGCGTTATGGGGGTTTAGAGCTTGGTGGTTTCATTAACTGTTTATAAATAATAATTTATTTATCTATTTTTCCAGCGTTATGGGGGCTTAGAGCTTGGCAGTTTATTTAATTGTTTATAAAAAAAAATTCATTAATCGCTTTTTCCAGCGTCATTGCGGCTTAAAGCTTCGCGGTTCATTTAATTATTTATAACAAAATATTTATTTCTCTATTTTTCCAGCGTTACAGGGGTTTCAAGATTGCTGGTTACTTATTTGTTTATAAAAAATAATTTATTTTTCTATATCCCACTGTTAAAGAGGTTTCAACCTTGCTGGTTAGTTATTCGTTAATAAAAAATCATTTATTTATCTCATTTTTCAGCGTTATGGGGGTTTAAAGCTTGCTGGTTAACTATTTGTTGATGAAAAAAATATTTATTTATCCTCTTTTCCAGCTTTACGGGAATTCGAACCTTGCTGGTTAGTTATTTGTTTATAAAAAATCATTTATTTATCTCTTTTTCCAGCTTTATGGGGGTTTAGAGCTTGGCAGTTTATTTAATTGTTTATGAAAAATAATTCATTAATCGCTTTTTCCAGCGTCATTGGGGCTTAGAGCTTGGCGGTTTATTTAATTGTTTATAAAAAAATATTTATTTATCCTCTTTTTCAGCTTTACGGGGGTTCGAAGCTTGCTGGTAGTTATTTGTTTATAAAAAATAATTTATTTATTTTTATATGCTGTACCCAGCGTTATTAGGTTGTCAAGCTTGTGGGATTACTGTACTAGCCCGCCGTACAACCTCAAACTAATGCTTGGTCGAAAAGTATGCCCTGAACATAAAGCTTAGTCCCCTGAGCAGAATATCGATACCCTTTCTAATATATATATTATCTTCAGTCGGACTGAACATTCAGTGAACATATTCACTTTACTCAACATTACAATCATGACTTGAGTGCGCTCATTGCACCAAGCTCTAAGATCTGTGGCCAATACGGAAGGAGTGCCTTTTTATCACTTCGGACTGTTCTAAGAAATGCAACAAGTTTTTCTTTTGCAGGTTCTATCATCTGATTTTTACGTATGAGATTTAGTAGTGCATTTGGCTTTGTAATACCATCTGCATATTTATCTTTTACAAAAGCCTTAATTTCCGATGATAAGCCTCATGTAGAATCAATATTTTTATGTCCGCGCTCCTCTTCTGTTTCGTACAAGGACACGCAAGTATCCGAAGAATGATATAGTTGGTACAAGCACGCTGGACACTCAGACACTCTATAAATTCCCTTTGTGCACCGATATTCAACTCGTTTTCCTTTTGCCACCATTTTCGTTGAAGATATTTTCCAAACTTTTTTTAACTTTACAGCACTTTCTGCCTCTGTTGCTGATGGGTATTTGTGACGTAAAAGCGACACTCGTGTTGGTTGCCTGCATATTTTTTTAGTCTGCTGGATCACTTCAGATGAATTTTCTTTTTCATGATGAGTCCTCAGAAGTTTCAAAATACGTTCACTCACCAGTCATCTTTTGGCTCTTTGCTTTACTTGTCGACTGAGACGACACTGTAAGTTGAACTGAGCTCAATAATAAAATGGGTTGAGAGATGCTTAGTGAAAGAGTACGTGGTCTTTTGTTTCTAGGCTTGATAGGTAAACACGTTTTAATTAAACCGTGCAAAAGTATTTATTGTCCAGTGCAGAAGTATTTATTTTCCCGTGCAAATGTATTTATTTTCCCGTGCAAAAGTATTGATTTTTCTGTGCAACCCATATCCCGTGCAAATAATTTTACTTCCGGTGCATTTTAATACTTCCCATTAGAAAATTATAGGAAAAATTAAAACACATAGAAATAAGCATATTTCGGTACACTTTTACGGTTAGTTAAGCACTTTTTTGGAAGGCATGGGGAGAGCGTGGGAGAAGAGTAGGGGAGGGTACCCCCTGCTCGCTCCGCTCGCCAACCCCCCCCCCTCCCCCCAGGTTTTTATGCTAGTGCTTACCATTGTGTCTACAATTGTGGCTACCCTCGTAGCTACTATTGTTTTGTGCTTTTGTAGTTATCCTTGTATTTACTCTTGTGCATATCTTTGTTTTTATGTTTGTTAAGCTCCTGTACATACCCTCGTAACTCTATGACTACCACTGTACTTACTCACGTGCATACAATTACTCATATCCTTGTACTTAGCCTAGTAGTAAAAAACCCTTTTCGGCAGATTTTGAGCAATTTTTTGCAAATTTCGTCAAAAAATTGGCGTTAAAACTAATGCACAGATTTTTATAAAACTTTGAATGGGAGAATGAGAGAACAGAGATGTATTAATTCTGGTAGTATAACTATTGTTCTTATACTTGTGCCTACCTTATACTTGTTCATACTGTTGAACCTTCTATAGATGCACTGGTTTTTTTCGTTATAACTTCCCTTTTTTCTACTTAATTTTCTACTGATTCATTTTTTATTGTTCTTATATTTTTTTGTACTACTGTGCTTACTCTGTTATTAACTTTTTTTGTACTTAATGTTTTAATCCTGAACCTACCAACGTGCTTAATTTTGTGTCTACTCCTGCACATACCCTTGTACCTACTCTCTTCCCCACCCTTGTGTATATCCGTGTACCTAGTCTTATTTCTACTGCTATGCCTATTCTTGTAAGTACTATCTAGACTTTCTTGTACCAAATCCGTACCTACTCTCATGTCCACTCCTGTGCTTACCCTCTTGCCTAAACTTGTATCAACCCGTGTCCGTATCCGTGTACTTACATTAGTTCATACCTTTGTCTGATCATTGTGCCTACTGCAGGAGTGACATATTGAATGCACTTTTTAAGTATTGTGCAATAATACTGAATTTTTACTGACTTAAAAAAATTATAAAAATATTTTTTTTAAACTGTTTTATATATTTTGATTATTGCTATTATTTTGTTATTTTTATTTTATGAAATATAAGTTTTTTTTAGTATTTCAATAGTAACTTTTTAAATTTCTATAATTACATAAGTAATAACATATATCAAAAATGGATGGTGTAGGTAAAAGTGATAACATATATCAAAAATGGAGGGCGGGGGTAAAAAAAGGGCAGGTGGGGGCGTGATTGGAAAATATAAGAGAATTCAAAACACATACAAATAAGCATATTTCGGTACACTTTTACGGTTGGTTAAAAACTTTTTTGAGAGGCCTTGGGGGGCGTGGGGGGGGGGGGCGTGGAAGAAGAAAAACAACTATATAATATAGTAAGATATAATATAGTAATTTTATTCATTTTTCACTCACTTCCTTACCACCCCTGATCACCCCCTACCCACCCCTAATTCTTTAGTTCTCAACCGTAAAACAGTTAAATTTTACTGAATTTTTTTCACTTATTCCCTTCCCACCTTCTTCTCTCCTTTGTTTACCCCCGCCCTTTCTTGACTGATCCATTTTTGCTTCCATCCAGCCCACCCCGCCCAGCTTTATTATAATATAAAATCTTATTAAAAACTTTTTATATAATAAAAATGATAATTTTAAATTTTTTCTTATTTAAATGAAAAAAAATTATTAAAAATTCTTGATGAAGATGCTAACAGCATTGAGCGGAAATCAGTTAACCAGATGTCTATGAAACTAATCATATTGATCAGACTTGAACTATAGATGACACCAAAGCACATATGACACGGAAACCCGTGATCACCAGCAGAAACGTGGTTCGTATTATTTTAAGGCGATGATCACTTGTAGTACAAGTGATTCACTGCTAAAAACAGTGAACAGTTTTTTTGACACTCGAATTTAGGGTGATCGATCACAAAAAACACGTGAAGCAAGAAAGTCAATTTTAGTCTGCCACTCTTCTACACATCTGCATCGAATAACTCACAAATATAAGAAATTTTTTAGCTGTAATTGCAATTTACATTTTTTTATTACGTATTATTACGTCAAATTAAATTTTTTCAAGGTTCAGATGAACAGATTTATATTCGCGATGAAAAAAGAACGCATCGATGTATTGGATCAATACTATATTCAGCCATACTTACGACGAAGAAATAACAGATATATGTGTTAAAACAATACAAGATAAAATTTTAAACTAAATTTCACATTCATGGATCCGTGCTAGAGTAAATAATTCAATGATTTTTGGTTTTTGCTCGTAATTAATAATTTAAATTATTAAAGTTAGGATGGTTGTTGATCTTACGAGCGACATGAAGCTAACGTTTTTTAGTTAGCGTTTTTGCAAGTTGCCGTTTTTTTAAAAACAACTTTAAACTGAATAAATTCAGTCGATTTATTTTGAGTAAAAACTCAAAAAATTCTGACATTCTCAATCAAAATAAAAAAAAATAAAAAATATATAAAAAAATAAATAAGAATTTTTCAGAAATAATTAAGAGAAGGTTCTAGTTTATTTATAAAATCTAATCAGCCTAGGATACGTATTTCGTTTTACCCAACTCATCAGCTAGGCGGTTAAAATGATACTAAACCACCTCAAAGAAAGCAGAGCTTGTGAACAGAATGGTAATCAAAATATTATTAATGAGACACTAAGAATTATAAAATTTTAAACTAAATTGCACATTCATGGATCCGTGCTAGAGTAAATAATTCAATGATTTTTGGTTTTTGCTCGTAATTAATAATTTAAATTATTAAAGTTAGGATGGTTGTTGATCTAACGAGCGAGATTAAGCTAACGTTTTTTAGTTAGCGTTTTTGCAAGTTGCTGTTTTTTTAAAAACAACTTTAAACTGAATAAATTGAGTCGATTTATTTTGAGTAAAAACTCAAAAAATTCTGACATTCTCAATCAAAATAAAAAAATATAAAAAAAATATAAAAAAATAAATAAGAATTTTTCAGAAACAATTAAGAGAAGGTTCTAGTTTACTTACAAAATCTAATCAGACTAGGATACGTATTTCGTTCTACCGAACTCATCAGCTAGGCGGTTAAAATGATACTGAACCACCCCAAAGAAAGCAGAGCTTGTGAAGAGAGTGGTAATCAAAATATTATTAATGAGACACTAAGAATTATAAAATTTTAAACTAAATTGCACATTCATGGATCCGTGCTAGTGTAAATAATTCAATGATTTTTGGTTTTTGCTCGTAATTAATAGTTTAAATTATTAAAGTTAGGATGGTTGTTGATCTAACGAGCGAGATTAAGCTAACGTTTTTTAGTTAGAGTTTTTGCAAGTTGCCGTTTTTAAAAAAAAAACTTCAAACTGAATAAATTCAGTCGATTTATTTTGAGTAAAAACTCAAAAAATTCTGACATTCTCAATCAAAATAAAAAATATATAAAAAAAAATAAAAAAAAAATAAATAAGAATTTTTCAAAAATAATTAAGAGAAGGTTCTAGTTTACTTACATTAGTTTACTTATAATTATAATCGTTTCAGTCGTCAAGATGACAGGCAAGGGGAAAATCAGGACTGCGAACCTAAAGGACATTTAAACTCTATGGGGACTCGTCCAGAGCCGCACCTGACGAGTCCCATGGCAAGCAGTCAAGATGCGCGAATGAATTCCGTGGAAGCAAACATGGAAGAACAACAGGCATCAGTGTATCAGATCCTAAGGAAGGAGGACAGGCGGCCAGAATTGCGTCCTGCGAAGGACCTTCAAATATAGACGGTGTCGACAGAGAGGTCAGCACACACGTCAGCATATACATTCCGGGGGAAAAGCGCTATTTGGTAGTTATGCTAGATAACGGGTCAGCTGTGAATTTGATAAAAATCAATTCGGTTCACCCCGAGGGTATGGTCGATGTTAGTCAGCGTACGCCGCTGGTAGGAATCTTTGACGGAATAGTGCAAACAATAGGAGTGACTGCGATTAAGATCGCTAACAGGGAAACAATTTTCCACGTTGTAGGAAATGATTTTCCACTAAAATACGACGGAATGTTAGGTCGTGGATTTTTCAAGGAACAAGAGGCCGTTATATCTTATTATAACAAGGCCCTCATGATAGCTGGAGATGTTATGAATCCTATTCCATTTTTAACACAAGAAGATTATGACTGGGTGGACCGCGATAGAGAACGTAAGAGAGTTCAGGCAAGTAAAGAAATGGTCGGTAGTACAGACGGAGATAGTCGTGTAGAAGTGATGCCGAGACAAATGGTGTTAGAAACCAAGTCGGAAGGAATGATAGATGGACAGGTGGCTTATGAGCAGCCGTTGACAAGAAATGTCAAGTGGCGCATTCCGGCAAGAAGTAAGAGACTGATAACAGTGAATTTGATCGACACGGATCTAAAGGAGGGTTATCTTCCAAGAATACATGTGTGTGACGACAGAATTTTCCTCGGGGAGGCCCTAGTGAGGAATGAGGGCAATTCGTGTAGAGTTATGACAATTGTCGGGCGTGATGTTCAAAATGTTGAAATGCTGGCATATCTTGACGATATAATCGTTTACGCGAAAAATCTTAAGGAACATAATAGAAAGGTTAGGCTGTTATTTGATAGGTTAAGAGATGCCAATTTGGTACTACAACCAGACAAGATAGAGTTCTTGAGACACGAGGTGGCGTTTCTAGGACACATCGTGAGTGACAAGGGTGTTGAGCCCAATCCAGAGAAGGTAAAAGCGGTAAAACATTTTCTTCAGCCAAAAACAGTGCAAAGTGTTCGCGAGTTCCTTGGAATCACCGGATATTATCGAAGGTTTATAGAAGGGTTTGCAAAAAAAGCAAGGCCTTTGCACGACCTGTTGAAAAAGTCACAACCCTTCGAGTGGGACGACAAATGTGAAACGAGTTTCCGGACACTGAAACAAAAGTTATGTGAAGCTCCCATTTCATTATTCCCAGACTTTGAAAAGCAATTTACGTTGACAACTGACGCGTCTGATTATGCTATAGGTGCAGTGTTATCATGAGAGAAGGATGGTTTTGATCACCCTGTGGCATATTTATCAAGAACTTTGAATAAAGCAGAAAGAAATTACACTACGATATTATAGTGTATATGCCTATATAGTATTATATGCCTTACATCATTACAGACCGTATTTGTTGGGTAATCATTTCAAGCTGGTGGCAGATCACGAGCCCCTCAACTGGATGCACTCCAGGAAAGATCCAGGACAACGACTCATGAGATGGATGTTTAAATTCACAGGTTACAATTACACTTTCCAGTATAAGCCTGGAAAATTGAACATTAATGCGGATGCGCTTTCAAGGAATCCGGCCGATCAGCCATCTGAGGAAATAATTAATGGTAAGTTAGAGACTTTAAAGGTGATGGTGATAGAAAATAAAATTTCCAGTGATAAGGCAAAAACAACGGCAGATGACAAGGCAAAATCCAATCATAAAAAGACTAAAATGAATCCGGAAAGGGGAGAATCTTCAACTAGTGAAAGGAAGATACAACGCAGCGCAAGTAACCCTAACGCTACGGTCAAAGAAAGAATAAGGTTAGGGGATGAAAACAACAAGCCCAAAAGAGGAAGGCCACCGGGTGCAAAGACAAGCAAGGAAAGGCCGGATTTAGACCACAGTGTGGTGGGGTTGCGTACCCGATCTAGAAATAGACAAATAAATCAGGTGCCGCAGACTAGCGGAGAAGAAACGGAAAGAACCTTTTCGGGTCTTTTAAGAAACAGAGTGAAGGAAAGGATGAGAAAACTGACGGGCAAGTCATTAGCTAGTTCAGGGAATAATTCAAGTACGTTGGAAGATACTGTGTTGATGACTGAATCGGAAAATGAGAAAGGTCAAAATTCAGAGATGAGTGACGTGATGACCGAAAATCGGGCTCCTGTCGAGGATATGAAGGAAAGTTGTTTGAGGAGTGAGACGACTGTGGAAGAAAATTCGGAAGCAGGGATTGTGACAGAAATGGACCGTGAGAGTGAAGATGCTGTTGCTGTCGACGTAAGTGAATTATCCAACACTGATTACGTCTTAACACATTTGAACACCGAGGAAACAGAAGAATTAGAAGTAATAGATGTACCCAGACAAGAAAATACTGGAACAAATGATTTAATGAAAGGTGCTCATGAGCAGTTTACAATGGACTTAGATGATTTCCTAGAGAAAAGTCGCAAACTTGATAAAAGTATTTGCGAACATGCCGAAAAAGGTAAATGGTGTGGGTTGAACGTGAGTGATTTACCGCAGCATGAAATCACTTTCCCTGCAAATTTTTCCGAAGGGGACAGCATAGATTCGGAGACGCATGCCATAATAGACGGGATGGATCCTTACGACGCAGAGAATGGTAACGATGATATCATGGCAGAGAGGGTGAAAAGATTAATCGAGTCAACCAACACAAATGTTCAGTCAGAAATTGAGAAGGTTGTGGAGGTCGATGAAGGGACTGAGGGAGATGTGGAGGACGAGGCATCAGGAGAATCCATGGTCAGTCCGCATAGGACCGAAGTAAGTTTACCAAGCGCTACTTCAGCAGGAACTCCTTTGTGTTCAAGTACACCTGCGATCATCAAAACTCCAAGGTTTAAGCCCAAAGCTCCTAATTTGGAACAGATCCTAGAGGAAAGGAGTGTGTCGGGAATAGATCTGCACTTCGAGAAAACACCGCGGCAAATACCAACATTTGTTCCTCCGCAAGTTTCGAAATTCCAAGGCAAACCAAATGTAGTTACGTACTGGAACCCGGAAAGTTTATTTCTCGCTTATTTTTATTATTTTCCTCTTTTTCCAAATCAAAATTAAAGCCTGATCCCCCGTTGGGCGGTGAGAGAGTATACTGTAAAGTTTCGCGAATTTTTGCGAACTTTTTGATGTGACCTATGCTTCATCTTCCACCGGTATATCCAAGGTCGTCTGTTTTTATTATTTCTACAGTCAATAATGATGTTTTTGATAGTAACAATCTAACACTCTCGATATTACACCAGAGTCGTGGTCGATGGTTTCTCTTTTAACCCTTGTCCTCAGAATTGATACCCGAATCACACGTATTCGCCATTCTGTGAATGACTCACACTTAATCCATCACACCGTTGGTACCGGAAAACCCTTTATAGCAGCCGGGTGAGGAGTAGGTGAGGAAACCTGGGGCGTTATTGTCCTACTTGTCTCTTTACCCTAACTTACTTTACCTTTGGTAAAGTTAGTTCAGATCCTCCCGGTGCACTCGGAGGAATTATCACTACTTTACTTAATTAATTTCTCAGTTTATCGGTTACAGATTATTGTACAGAAAGGAGCGACGGTCTAGGAGGGAAGTGTACCAAAAATGCCTTTCAGGAACAAAACACGGCTCGAAATAATACCAATTCTAAACTATCAACAACAAATATGCCCGACATTACAACTGTTATCAAAGTATAATAAAGAAAAAGGAAGATTCTAATTGGTTTCCATAGTTAATCCATCTAAATAACGTACTATGGTTTACACTTACCTTTTTAGAATAATGTATCTCTAGCACTAACATACCGCGTATACCGCGACAAATGTTGCGAGTTTATTAATCATATTATCTGATTCTTAACTCATCGATTAATGTGTGTCGGAAGCTCAAATTGGCAACGTCATATTAAGTGAATTCCTACGATCAAACCCTTCAAGCACCCGGCATATATCTGTTGGGAGCGTTCTCTTTTCTACTCTTGACTAGCACAGCTTTTGGTTAAAAGCCGTGTATCGTCAGGACGCGACTACTGCAACAGACGTTGCCATTATCATCGTTATTATTATTTTCATTCTTCTCCTTTTCCTTTTGTACCTTGCTTTATCGGTTACTGTATCGATCAGGATCACACAGAATTCAATTGTAATGGTTCTTTCCTACCCGTTAGCAGACGTAACCTGGACCGAGTGCAGTGGTCTCCAAATCGAAACAAATGATGCCTTGGTATGTCTGGGCTAAGGATCAATTCGAACGGTATATAATCGTTACGAGATTATTTTTTTTTTATTTTTTTTTTTACCGACCATGCTCTTCGATTCCTGGTACTCTGTTTTGTCATCTACTTTATCGATCAGAAACACGTCCAAGACCCAGGGTTGATAACCTAACACACGGGTCTACCGCTTAATTTTATATTTTTTTTTTTATTTTATATTTATTTAATCATTATAAATTTTTTTTTCCTCTTTAAATGGCGCTAATCAATCGAGAAATCAAAATATTTTCCAACGGATCATGGTATTCGTTAGTTTGACAGAAGTTAAGCTCACGGTTAAATGTCATTATCTAATACATTTGTAATATGTTCGATGGCAAGGATTTGTAAACGTCTGCACATTTCGAAATACCCCTCGGAGATTTCTTATTATTTATTAAACCTATCAGGGTTGAAACCTGTGGACTCCAAATCAAAATGAATAATGCCTCGGTATGTCAACACTGAGGATTAAATAACCGGATTCAACATACGTTCTATCCTACGACCTTCAATATGTCCTATTATATATTATTAAATCCGATTCAAAGGGAAAATCCGCGGAACGTTTTTTATCACCCTCCTTTTTTTTGGTTAAGTTCTGGATACACCTCCTGAATCAAGCATACACTCTCACGAATTGGGTACTTTATTTTGACGATGCAGGTTGGTCCGCGATGGGGAGTTATGTCTTCTTTTCATATGACGTGGAAGCATCATAGCACCGAGCTAACGCTCTTTCCGCTGGATAGCCCACATCGACTCGTTTTTGAGCGCTGAGTACGCGGTGGATTGAAAGTGTGAAGGAAAGAATTGAGACAGGATTACCTAGAATTTATTTGTCTAGGGTAAGAACCCTACCCCTCCGGACATTGCCGGGAGGCAACGTTCTGAGAGGGGGAGGGTGTTACGTGACATCTTTTGTTGATTTTTAATAAAATAAATAAAAAGGGAAAGAATTCGTCAAGGAAAAGTCTCATCCACAATTAATTAAATCGAGGAGAGTAAAACGTGGCAACCGCGCACATTCCGGGCGCGACTTCAGTCTCGCCTGATTGTGTAGGCGTACGCGTTACTTCTCTTCAAGTAATTAATCGTGGTGGGAGCAACTGCGGTCAAGCTGTAGTTAGTATGAAAAAAAGATATATTTTATTTTATATTTAAAAAAATGGCAATAAATAAAAAACAAATAACTAATCAAAAAATTTTAAACCCCTATAACGCTGGAAAAATAGATAAATAAATTAAATTATTTTATATGAACAAAACTAACCAGCAAGTTTTAAACCACTGTAACGCTGGAAATGATAAATAAATAAATTATTATAAAAAAATAACAAGCTTTAAACCCCTGTAACGCTGAGAAAAAAGATAAATGAATATTTTTTATCGCAACAAATAACTAACCAGCAAACTTAAAACCCCTGTAACGCTGGAAAAAAAAAATTAAATATTTTTTTATGAACAAAACACCAAGTAGCAAGCTTTACACCCCTGTAATGCTAGAAAAAAGGTAAATGAATATTTTTTTATAGACAAATAACTAACCAACAAGCATTAAACCCCCATAACGCTGGAAAAAAAGATAAAAAAAATATTTTTGTGTAAACAAAAATCATCCAACAAGCTTTAAACCCCTGTAACGCTGGAAAAGAAAGTTAAATGAATATTTTTTCCTAAACAAATTAACTAACCAACAAGTTTAAAATCCTCATGACGCCGGAAAATTAGATAAATAATTTATTTATTGTATAAAAATAATTAACCGACAAATTTTAAACCCTTATAACGCTGGAAAAAACAGGTGAATAATTATTTTTTTATAAACAAATAACTAACTAACAAACCTTAAACCCTGAAGCTCATTATTTTAATAAATAAATGGTTCCCTAAGCTCTAAACCCACAATACCATAGGCAACCGAATTTATAATAAAAAAATATTTATTTATCTTTTTTTCCAGCGATAGGGGGGTTTAAAGCTTGTTGGTTAGTTATTTGTTTATAAAAAAATATTCATTTACTTTTTTTCTAGCATTGCAGGGGTGTAAAGCTTGTTACTTGGTTATTTGTTTATAAAAAAATATTTAATTTTTTTTCCAGCGTTACAGGGGTTCAAAGTTTGCTGGTTAGTTATTTGTTTATAAAAAATAATTTATTTATATATTTTTCCAGCGTTACAGGGGTTTCAAGTTTGCTGGTTAGTTATTTGTTTATAAAAAAATATTCATTTACTTTTTTTCTAGCATTGCAGGGGTGTAAAGCTTGTTACTTGGTTATTTGTTTATAAAAAAATATTTAATTTTTTTTTTCCAGCGTTGCAGGGGTTCAAAGTTTTCTGGTTACTTATTTGTTTATAAAAAATAATTTATTTATATATTTTTCCAGCGTTACAGGGGTTTAAAGTTTGCTGGTTAGTTATTTGTTTGTAAAAATAGTATATTATATACATTAAATAGTATATCGAACCCTCGAGCCTAAGGGAAATATACTATTTTTCGTCCTTCTAACCGAAAACAAGGGGCGAAGTTCCGATTTTGAGGTTAGAGGGACGGAAAATATTTATTTATCTTTTTTTCCAGCATTACAGGGGTTTAAATTTTGCTGGTTAGTTATTTGTTTAATTAAAATAATTCAATTTATTTATCTTTTTTTTCAGGGTTATGGGGGTTTAAAATTTTTTGGTTAGTTATTTGTTATTTATTTATTGCCGTTTTATTTTTATATAAAATTGAATATATTTTTCATCATTTCTTTGCTTTGTTTTAATTTAAAAAAAAAAAAAAAAAATCCCTTATTTTTGAAATAAAAATTTTTTTTTGTTCAAATTTCAATTGGGTGGGTCAAAAATAAGCAAAGCGCATGCGCGCGAGCGCCTGAACGCGTTCGCAAAATATTCCTGGGGTGGAATTCTATATCTAAAGTAGTGTAGCGTAGCGTATTAGGAAAAGGGTTAACGTAGGTTAAGGTAAGGAGTAAAATACGTCAAGTAGAAAACGATATATGGCACGATTAAAAAAAAAATTAATCAATTAAATTAGATTAAAAAAGAAAATTTAACTGTGATTATGTAATGAAATGATATTTAGAAATATAAAAATATGTTGTAATTAATCAAATTTCACCTAAAAATTTTTCTCGATTTTGCAAATAATTTCAAAAAGGTAACGACGTGATAAAATCTTATTTGTAAAAAATTTGTAGCTGTACGGCAATATTATTTGCTGAAATTAATGATTAATCAATGAAAAAAATATTGAAGAAATTTCAGATTAATTTATTTAAAAAAATTTATAGCACTATTTTTTGAACAAATATAAAAAAACAAATTATATTTTTAATGTTAAACATTAACATTAATCCATAATTACTAGATATAAACTCTATTTATTTAGCTCCGTAGCTTGTAATATTAATTTTCATTTTTTAAACTTATGAATTAATATAAATGTTTAATATTCAAAATATAATTTGTTTTTTCATATTTATTCAAAAAATAGTACACTGGCCGGACACCATATCGTTCCGAGGTTCGAATTAGCGCTCGAAATGTGACCGTCAGAACCAATTTTTTTTGGTACCAACCTTCGTCCAAAGCGCGCCAAACGTTAGTAAACTTAACCTCATCAGATGAGAGAAATTTTTTTGCGCGCGTAACACGAAGGTTGGCCAGTGTTGGTTTCAACTTATTTTTATGGGCACCCAGTGGCTATATTCAAGTGTTGTGGGAGTATTTTGGCACCCTGCGGCTACCTTCAGGCCGTTTCACGCGCTGGTCCGTTAAAAGTAGGTCTGTTCGGATATTTATTTGTTGAAATATAATATTTTTCTAAGCAAAACCAGATTATTATGTTTCTATAATTGAAAGTTAATAAGATTATAGTTGTTTTTTTAGTTGAAAAATGAAAATGAGATGCTTAATTTCATTTTAAAATAAATTGACATTATTCTTACAATATCATTTAATTTTATTTTTTTAAATATCCCCATTGCAAAGATCACCGATGATATCACCTTTTCCAGGAAGTTTTCCTCGCGAACAACTCCCGGGGGGGATTCGCTCGCACCAGGTCGTCTACCAGGTTACCGAATCGACTTCTCCAGGAAGTTTTCCTCGCGAACGACTCCCGGAGGAATATAGAGGAATTCGCTCGCACCAGGTCGTCTACCAGGTTACCGAAACGACTTCTCCAGGAAGTTTTCCTCGCTAACGACTCCCAGGGGGTTATAGAGGAATTTGCTCGCACCAGGTCGTCTACCCAGTTACCGAAACGACTTCTCCAGGAAGTTTTCCTCGCGAACGACTCCCGGGGGGTTATAGAGGAATTCGCTCGCACCAGGTCGTCTACCAGGTTACCGAAACGACTTCTCCAGGAAGTTTTCCTCGCGAACGACTCCCGGGATGTTATGGAGGAATTCGCTCGCACCAGGTCGTCTACCAGGTTACCGAATCGACTTCTCCAGGAAGTTTTCCTCGCGAACGACTTCCGGGGGGTTATAGAGGCATTCGCTCGCACCAGGTCGTCTACCAGGTTACCGAAACGACTTCTCCAGGAAGTTTTCCTCGCGAACGACTCCCGTGAGGTTATTAAGGAATTCGCTCGCACTAGGTCGACTGCCAGGTTACCGAAACGACTTCTCCATGAAGTTTTCCTCGCAAACGACTCCCGGAACCCCCCGCGAGGAAAACTTCCTGGAGAAATCGATTCGGTAACCTGGTAGACGACCGGGTGCGAGAGAATTCCTCTATAACCCCCCGGGAGTCGTTCGCGAGGAAAACTTCCTGGAGAAGTAGTTTCGGTAACCTTAATAACTTTGACAATTTTGAAGATTTTTAATCGCTTTAAGAAAAGCATTGAAGGTCTTGAACATACAAATCGATTGCCATCAACCAAAAAAAAATATATAAAGGTTATAAAAAAAAATATAACCTCACTAAATGGCAGCTGTTTGAATATGTCTAAAAATCGTCAAAATCGAAAATTTTATCAATTTCAGCGTTTGTAATCGCACTTGCATCAAAATAATTATTCTAAAAAGATCAAAAATTTTTTCAAAAAGCTTATTGAAAAACAAAAATTTTGCTAGGTCAACCATAAAAATCGGATAAAACTCTATTTTTGGCGAGTATTTGAAGTTAAGATAAAAAATAGGCTTAAAATAACTCTAATAAAGGCTTATTTTTTTATTTCAAATGGCTGTCATTCGGGTTATACGGCATATTTTAAGTTTAAATTTTGGCAAAGCTCCTAAATATAGTTATATTTTAACATACTAAAAAATTAGGAAAATCGGTTGACCTCGTGCTCACGGTTTTGGTGAAAGATGTTGGAATGACCCATATATTCTTTTGTTCTATCATTTTAGAACGAGTGTTTATTAATTATTATTCACATTTTATAATCAGTCTATGGTATATACGGCCAAAGAATAACTTTTGTTTAATTAATAAATTTTTCTTGAACCTATGAAGACACAATTCTGTTTTTTTTTTGTACCTTTTCTTTTTACACAGTGTTGAATGCAATGACTTTATTTTGACGTTAAATGAACGTAAAATATTTTTAATTGCAAACTTTATCATTATTGTCTTATTCAATTTTCATGTTATTTTAACATTTTTTATTGATTTTTGATTTAAAAAATTATTATGATATATTTAAAAAAATAAAATTATTAAATGATATTGTAAGTATAATGTCAATTCATTTTAAAATAAAATTAAGCATCTCGTTTTTATTTTTTAATTATAAAAACAACCATAATCTTATTAACTTTCAATTATAGAAACATAATAATCTGTTTTTGCTTGGAAAAATATTGTATTTCAACAAATAAATATCCGAACAGACCTACTTTTAACGGACCAGCGCGTGAAACGGCCTGAAGGTAGCCGCAGGGTGCCAAAATACTCCCACAACACTTGAATATAGCCACTGGGTGCCCATAAAAATAAGTCGAAACCAACACTGACTGGTTGGCATTAAAAAAAATTGATTCGGACGGTCACATTTCGAGCGCCAATTCAAACCTCGGAACGATATGGTGTCTGGCCAGTGTACAATAGTACTTGTTACGTGACAATTAAATAAACTGTTTATTTAAGTTAAATACTGTTAAATTTAGTTAAATACTGTTACGTGACAATTAAATAAAATCCGCAATCGTGCATTCTCGCGCGAGTGTGCGTGCTTGGGATGAGGGGTCCGGTCAGCACTTCGGATTTCAGCTGCAGCTGAATGCTGCTCCTGCACTTTTGATGGGAAAAAATCAAGGTGGCGGGGGAAGGATTTAGATGCAGCGAGGAGGAAGAGCGCCGGACGTCGAGTCAGTATGAAATATAATTAAATAGCGCAAAGATCGCGAGCATTATTGAAGTTAACCTAATTACCTAATACGATATTTGCACATTTCGACCTATCAGAATTTGATTCTAGATTTTATTCCCTAATAATCATAAATTCGTTGATCTCAGTGTCCGATAATTGTAACCCAGTGTATTTGATTTTGACCTAATAAAGCATATTTTAAAAGTAAACTTGCCAGTGAGTGAATAAAATAATTGAACCTATTGTACCTACGTCTGAGAGACTCAGCAGAATACGAACACATCGACCAGTTACCTGCGTGTTTTGGTCCAGAATCAAGGTAACGAGTTTAGTATAAAATTTTAACTTTATTTAATTAGTAGTTCGCGCGTCCCCGTCACACAAGGGGAGCCGTTCACCCCCGGTTTTCCCCGCGACTCCTTCCCGGGTCTGCAAAATTAGGAGCCGGTTATATGTCCACGGGGACATATAACAAAATTGGTAGCAGAAAGCGTAGTTAGGCCTCCCGCGGAGCGCGCATTAAACTTAGAGTATAAAAAAAAAAAAATAAATATTTTTTTAGTTTTAGTGCTTGAATTTTTGCCAAGACGAGTCGCTCGCCCGACGGTCTTGTAGTTTAAGATTTTAGTAATTTTAAGTTGGAAAGAAGTTGGGTTTAAGCTCGTGCATAAAACTTTATTCGGAGTGATTTTCTTTTTTTTTAGGAAATAATCAATTCTAATAGGATCGTGCGTGATTTTTATATCAGGCCGAATTAGAATAATTTTAGTGCGACGGAAGAATCAGAAAAAAATTTAAAATAACCGAAATCATCCTACGACGCGAAAAGTCTCGAGTTACATCCGGTGACGGAAAAAGTGTAGCTCGTGCAGCTGCACATCATTTAAGCTTAAGTAAAATTTATATTCACGTTATAAAGTTTAAGAAAATTTTTAAAATTATAATCTTCTTTTGATAATTTAAACCCCCTTGTTTGAGACCTTATACAGTATAATTGAAAAAAATAGGAAAATTTTTTTTTTTAGAGTAATTAGAGTTAGAACTTTGAATTTTTATTTTAGGCTAATAACTTTTCCCTCGTGCCAGGACAGTGCGTAGGCTACCGTCCTGTAGTTTAAGTTTAGTATTTAAGCAGTTTAGTAATTAGAATTATAAATTGTGCAAAAAAAAATTTTAACCCTAAAAGTACACACGGGGTCCAAAATACCCCACATAACTATCGTTATCGGGTGACTGCACGGCTGTCTGTATAAAGAAATACTTAGTCGCGTTATTTTATGCACACTTTTATTATAACTTACAGAGTTTAAATTTTACACTAGAAATAAATTTGATTGTAACAAAAAAAAAATAGTGATAAAAATAAATAGAAAATAAAAAGAAAAAAGGAAAAACCTTTTAAAGCAAAGACTCAAATTTTTCAAATTACAATTTTTGAAGGTTATTTTAAATATTACTCTTGAGGTCAAACCCTATTTTTCCAGGGGTATAAATTTTCAGTGCGTAAATTCGATTTCAATTTTCAAATTGGCAATTTTTGGAATTGCAATTTCAATTATTTCCAGTTTCACCTTTCAGATTTGGTAATTTTCTCAATTTATTTTTTTTTTTAAGCTCAACCAAAGTTGTTGACTTTAATGCTAGAACAGGTTCTTATTTAAAATAGAAAAAAAAAAAAAAAAAAAAATCAGAGGTTACGATTTTAATTTTAAACTCAAGAAATTACTCTGCATAAATAAAAAAAAAAATTTTTTCGTTGCTCATTCAAATTTTAAAGAATTCAATTTTCCCAATTTTATCTCTTTTCCAACTTTAATTTTTCAAGAAACAAAAAAAAAATAATAATAATAACAGAACTTCAATCACTACAGTAAAAGTTTAGTGTTAGAAATAAAAGCCTTTTCAAATTTAATTGTTTCGAGGTTGTAATTTTAATTTTGGATCTTCAAAAAAAAAAAAAAAAAAATTATTGTAATTTTTCCCTCGGCTATTTCAAATTTTGATTCTACAGAGAAAGAAAATATATTACAAGGCGGAGACATTAAATTGAGGAGACCCAAGTGAACGAGAGAAGAAGTGCGCGCAAGTAATCGCCGTTTCACTTCATTCTCCCGTTCGTATTCCCCCTACCGTGGAGTCGCAGTAGCACTAAGCCGTTCTTCTTTGTGCCGCTGTCCGCCTATCGGCGTTTCACTCCATTCTCTCCTTCCGAGCGCCGAGCTGACCGGAGAGACGCCCGACCTATAACCGAAATGCTTTAGACGCTACTTTAAATTCAATAGTATTGGCAATCGCTACTGTGAAAATAAATTTTTTTTTTTTTTTTTAGTAGTAATAGCATTAGTAATATTGATAGGAGGTAGTGCTTAATTAATTTGATAGGTTCAATAATTAATAAAAAAAATTACTATAATTAATTTAATTTAATAATGATTGATAATATAATTAGTATAACTATAAAGTATATTTAATAATAATTAATTTAAGAATAATTAATTTGGTAGGTTTGATAAAATATCGTGAATATTACCGAGTACAAAAAAAAGTAATAAGAGAGAGGAAGCCGCGCGCTACTGAGTCCGACCACTTCCCACCCTTGTGTGACGTCTGACTAATTCTTGACCTATTTTTACTCGCTACCCTTTTGGTGGCTGACCATCCCTTGACCTATTTCACCCGCCTGTGTTTTTTTTTTTTTTTTTCTTTCTCTTTCTGACCACGTTGACCTACTCTACTCGCCTGCTTTCACAGTCGAATAAATAAATAAAGAAAAAGGGGTCGTCATTCTCCTATCACCGTGTGGGTTCCCTGACTCGTGCCCAACCGGGAGTTCCGACCGAGGGGCGTCGTAAGCGACCCCGACTGGGGAATTGAATGCAAGGCGGCGCAGTGCACCTCTACAGCCAGGAAGGGCTAGCCCTTGGGTTTCGGATCTTCCTGCGCAATCAATTCGAATTAAGAATCATCCGGATCAAGTTGACCCTATATGCAGACGACCTAGTTGTCTATCACCGTTAAAGATAGACCCAGACCGAATCTCGAACACCTACACCGGTAGTTCTTCCGTACCCCTAGTCCTTGGACAGTGGAGTGGCAGCTAAGCTGGTGTCTTTTGGGACCCCACGAGATGACCGGCGGGACAAATGCCAACGGGCAGGGACAGCAGGACCTGACCCGAACCATGGGTACGATATTGCTGGCATTGACTAACAGTCTGTGCCTGCAAAATGCCATCGCGGGTCTGAGTACCTACGATGGCAGCAATATACCCCTCAAGGACTTTATCCAGGTTGTCCGGAACGGACCACCTCAACCGCGTCAACAATACCCCCAGGGACAGCGATACCCCCGACCTCCGGTACCGAATCTGCAAGCCCCCCAGGGGTATTGGCAACCGCCCCCTGGGCATAATCCCAATTACGGACCACCCCGAGTGAATTACCGACCGCCTGGCCCACCCCGACTAAAAACTTATGACCCTGACCGTAGTCAACAGAATAAAGTGCCCACCTACCAATATCCCCGATATGGGCCCCCTAATGGCTGGCCACAAGGCCCGCGGATGAATACCCCTATGGGACAACCTACGATGACGGGGCCACCTCCCCCGAGCCGTAACCCAGCCATGCCTCCGGTGCAGTGTCAACCTGTAACCGCGGAGGACGTTGACCTACGACCTAATCCCCCATACCAACAGCCTTTAAACTGGCTGGAGGCTCGCCCAACTATGGTGGCGAGCCCGCCTCAAGGACCCTCCGGGCCACTGGTGAACCAACCAGGCCCCCCGCAGGCGGCACAGACCATGCAAATTCAAACCAAGGGAGTACCATCCACCTTGTGGTCTGCCCGTACGCTGCGGAGCTTGCAATAGACCCCGACCCGGGCACCTACATCCGAGTATATCTCCCGCAGGAGCAAAGACATCTGGTGCTCATGCTGGTCACGGGGTCCGCCGTCAACTTGATCAAGCTTCAGGCGCTTTACCCGGATGCCCAGGTAGAAACAGCTGCGGCCATCCCCTTGGTGGGAATCGCAGCCCAGGAAGTAATGACCTTAGGCATCACCTGGATACCCATAGGCGACCAACCTACTCTTTTCCATGTCGTGCCAGACCAATTCCCCATTCGGTATGACGGAATACTGGGTCGAGTATTCTTAAAGCAGAATGAGGCCGTAATATCTTATTATAAGAATAAAATAATGATAGGTAGTAACGTTATGAACCCCCTACCCTTCCTAGACTCCGAGGGTTATGAAATGGTTGACCAAGAGCGGGGTTTAAACCCACGAGACCCCATGCCAGAGGGAATTCACAAGGTTGAGTTGGCCGAACCCTCCCCTGTAAGTACGGGGTCGGCTGAGTCCCCGGCTGAGGAGAAAGGACCTAAGGAAACCCAGCTGAAAGCCCCTTTGAACCCCAAAGAAGGGAGTACCACGTGGACAATTAAAAAACGGTGCCGCCATGTTATCAGCGTTAACTTGATCAACGCCCATATGGGAGTAGGATACCTCCCCGCCCTTAGCAGAACCTCCGGAGTGTTCATCGGAAATGCACTCGTCACCAGTGAAAACGGGAGTTGCAAGGTTTTGGCAGTGAATACAACCGAGGAAGATGTGACCATTGAGGTTTACCCCCATGAATTAATTCCCTGTGAGTACGACGCACCCCCGTTCGATCCTGATTCAGAGACCGAGCCTGAGGGCAAAAAAATCACAGATGAGGGAGAGAGAGTGAGGCGCGTGTTAGAGCTGCTCGACAAGGAGCAGTTAAACTCCGAGGAGAGGGACCAAGTGCGGCGTGTCGTGGAAGAATATCACGATGTTTTCTTACTACCCGGGGACAAATTGTCCTGCACCGATCTAGTGGAACACGAGATACCTACCGAAGACAACATCCCTGTGCATACTAAACAATACCGCCACCCACCCATTCACCGGGAGGTGATGCGGGAGGACATCGAGAAGAAGCTCCATGATGACGTCATAGAACCCTCAACCTCACCGTACCAGTCTCCTGTGTGGATTTTGCCCAAGAAAAGGGACAGCCAAGGGCGTCCAAGATGGCGTATGGTGGTGGACTTCAGAGCTCTCAATTCCAAAACAATTGGGGACGCATACCCGCTCCCATGCATCGCGGACATCCTGGACCAATTGGGCGACTCGGTATACTTTTCTACCTTTGACCTAGCCAGTGGGTTTCATCAGATCTCCATGAAACCCAGTGACAGACCCAAGACGGCGTTCTCCACAATAACGGGACACTGGCAATTTAAGAAGATGCCTATGGGACTCAAAAACGCGCCCGCGACCTTCCAACGACTAATGGATCGCATCCTGCTGGGCCTGCAAAATGTGGAGATGTTGGTGTATCTAGATGATATCATCATATACGCCAGTAGCCTTAGCGAGCATCTGCGAAAGGTGAGACTGTTGTTTGACCGATTAAGGCATGCTAAACTGGTATTACAACCCGACAAAGTACTCTTCCTCTGACGAGAGGTAGGATTCCTGGGACACATCGTGTCCGAGAAGGGATGTGAACCAAACCCTGACAAAATCATGTCCATGAAAAATTTCCCCCGACCTCGCAATGTAACCGGTATCCGGTCGTTCACGGCTTTGGCCGGATACTATCGGAGATTCATAAAAGACTTTAGCAAAATAGCGAAGCCTCTGTATGACCTCACGAAGAAAGATACCAAGTTCGTCTGGACCGATGCCCAAGAGCAAAGCTTTAATCTACTAAAGCAAAAACTTTGCGAGGCTCCTATTTTGCAGTTTCCCGATTTTAATAAAAAATTTACCCTAACAACCGATGCTTGCGACTATGCTGTGGGAGCCGTACTTAGCCAGGAGAAAGATGGCTTCGACCATCCTGTCGCCTATTTGTCACGAAGCTTGACGGGACCGGAACTTAACTATACCACCACCGAAAAAGAATGCGTCGCGGTGTTGTACGCCTTCCGCAAATTCCGAACTTATTTGCTGGGGAGGCGATTCTTGCTCGTGAGTGATCACGAACCCTTAAGCTGGATGCATAACCAAAAAGACCCCGACAAAAGTATGCTACGATGGATGCTGAAGTTTACAGACTATGAGTACGACTTCAAGTACATGCCAGGAAAACTTAACATCAATGCCGACGCCCTCTCGCGAAACCCGGCAGATCGGCCAATACCGGAAGATGAGATCAATACCACCCTGCCCACGATCAAGGTCCTGGTCCTGGAAGATAAGAACCAGAGAGACCAAGATAAGGCTCAGCGAATCGAGAGGCCTGTTCGAAACCCTTCGGGACGAATGGTTGGCAATTCACGCCCTAGTACCTCGGGAACAGACCCAAGACAACCAACCCTAAATAAAGCAAAGGGAATCACGAAAACGACCTCTTTGACCCCTACTCCGTTGCGCCGGGAGCGGGCGAAATCGGTGGACGAGGGAATAAAGCCTCGTCAAGGTCGACCGGTAGGATCTAAATCAAGAACCCGCCCCCGCTGGACCATAGTACCATAGCCCAACGTACGAGATCCAGACAACCGTTAGAACTCCCACCAAAGAGGGGCAGTTCCTTACCCCCAGCCCCGGGACTGAGTCCACTACCCTCACGCGTGAAAGAAATAAGGGACGAAGCCGAACCCGGAGATCATGCCGACGGTGACGCTTTCGATCCGGAAGAAGACAAAGAAACTCGGGGCGCCCTGACGGTGGACCCCATGAGTGACTGGGACACGTCAGACTCAAGACCCCCCGTGGTTGATCTGAAGGATAGCGGACTGCGAGATGAGACAACCGACGAAGTTTCTTCAGAAAAAGATGATGAGCAGCGATAAACTAAACCAAAGCTTATTGGACCACTACGAGCGTACCAACAATTGGTATGGGTTACCGAACCTCGAGGAAGATAAGTGGCCCACACATTTTTCAGACGGTAATGGAGATGTGAGAACCTCCGTACAGGGAGACAAGGACCGAATCTCAGAAGGGGAAGAGGTCGACGAGGAGCTGCAGGATCTGCTCAACCAGGCCGACCCTTACGATGCTGAGACTTTGGATGACAGGGTGATGAGTGAACGAGTGCAGAGACTGGTAACCAGCGCTCAAGCCTGCACGGATCGGGAAGTGAACCGGTGCATCTCGGCCGCATCGGACCCTGACACTGACGACGAGGCAGATGAAAGTGCTAGAGAAGAGGAACGGAGAGACGAGTCTTCCGGAAAATGGCCGGTGAAGACCGGAGTTTCAGTTGACCCAAGATATAAGCCTGACACCCCCAAGGGGAGTAGCACCCCCCAATCTGGGGCGTCAAGGGTGAGATGGTCCAAGATACCCGAACTGGAAACTGTACAGGAAGCAGCCCCGGCCTTCCCCGTGAACCTCGAATTTAGTAAGCCAGCCCAGGAGGACCTACCCTTTTTCCTCCCCGAAATAACTTGGGCACTAACTGATCCACCAGACCATAGTAAATACTGGGATCCCGATAACCCGAAAACCCCAAGAGAAGATGACCCGTCTGACCGTGTGAGGAAGCAGCCTAACCGGCCGCTAGGTAAAATCGTGCGAAGCAGGAACTGTTTGACCTATAAACGAAGCAACCTTGTTTACTTCCTCTCAAAAGATTGTGTTCCGGCGGGACCTGTCAGTCGGCTGCTTGTAGACCTTGAGGCAATCGACCCGAACGCATTCAAGCGAAAGCGACCCCGGAGGGGACAGATTATGATCACCCCTTACAAGAACCACAATATCCTGTCATTGATTGTGAAAAATCATTACTATGACCCATTGGACATCGGCACGGTGAGAAGGTGCTTAGAGAATCTAAGGAGCGTACTGTCCAAACGTAACCTCAGCGGGTTCAGAATTGCCCGGAAAGGCGACCTGGCTAGCCAACTGGAGCCAAGACTATTGGAAGAGCTCTTACGAGACGTGTTCGAAAAAAGTCCGTTTGATATCACCCTCTGCTTTGGTACAGTAGCTATGCCCGAAGCCACCCAGCGCCCGGGGATCATCAAGCAGCTGCACGATAGCCTTTCCGGGGGGCACAAGGGAATAAACCAGACCTACTAGAAAATACGGGAAAGATATTACTGGAAGGGCATGCGAAACGGTGTGCTCGACTATATCCGGGGATGCAGTACTTGCCGGGAAATGAAGATAAACCGATGCAAGACCAGAGAGGCGCTGATACTTACTGATACGCCCATCGAGGCCTTCGACAAAGTAACCATAGACACCGTCGGCAAATTACGGACGACCCCCTCGGGAAACCAACATGTGGTCACGATGCAATGTAACCTTACAAAGTACATTGTTGCGATCCCTATCCCCGATCTACGCGCCACCACCATCGCTGACACGTTGGTGAGGCATATCATATGCCAATTTGGAGCTCCACGAGCGCTCTTGTCTGATCGAGGTAAAAGCTTCCTTTCGGCCCTGGTCGATGAACTCTTGAGGTTATTCAAAGTACATCGTCTTACTACCTCGGGGTATAGACCTCAGACGAACGGAAGCCTGGAAAGGAGCCATGCGCCACTCATGGACTTTATCCGGTGTTATTCGGAGAAGTATAATGACTGGGATCGTCTTGTGGCCTTCGCGGCGTTCACGTACAATACCAGTGTCCACTCCGCCACGAATTTCACGCCTTTTGAACTAGTGTATGGCCGGGTGGCCAGGTTCCCCATCAGGATACCAAACGAAGAGAAATTGCGGACCTATAACCTCTACCTACGCGACCTAATAGTCCGGTTGGACGAAATGAGACTAACCGCGGGAGAAAGAGAGATAGCCGAGAAAATTAAGACCAAGGACCGATACGACCGAAAAAGAAAAAAGTTCTGCGGCAAGCCGGGTGGGTACGCCTGGGTGCTAGTCGAACCCCGCATCTCGAAGTTTGACAGCTACTATAAAAAGCCGCTGAAAATTGTCAAGATCGTGGGAAAGAACAACGTGATTCTCGAATTGCCCAATGGGAAAAAAATTCGAAAACACGTGGATAAACTCATAGGCGTCCCATCCGGTTCCGAAGAATGCGACCTAAATAACTAACAGGTTCTTGTATGATTACAGATGCTAAACTATCTAACGTTTATGATGTGGGGAATTCGTTTAGTTATGGGGGAGGCGACCTACAATATAACTCAATTCCAAAACAACCCAGGGTTAAATTATGAAAAGGTGGGAGTGGTACATCTTCGAAGAGCAGATTGGAAGGTGATAATAGCAGTAGAGAGTGGACAACTACTTCAAAATCACGACGTGGCTGACCGAATAGCTGCTCTCTCTCTAAGATGCCATAATCATGTGGACGATCCCCCTTGCGAAGAATTGGTTGACCTAAACTCATTGACCAATACCTATCGAACCCTCCAAGGATTGGACCAAGAAATGGCAGACCAAATAAACGACCTAACTACCGAAGAAACGACCGAAGGAGAAAACCCATCGACCAAACGCATCAGGCGACTAGCTCCATTCGGCATCATTGGATCCCTTAGTGAAAGCTTATTTGGACTAGCTACGGCGGACGACGTGGAGAAAGCTCATCGAGAAATCGACCGGATGCAACAAGACCAGAAACAATTGATCAGTCTACAAAAGGAACAGGTCCACGTCGTAACCGGAGCTCTATCAGAACTCCATAACGAGACCCTAATGCAAAAGCAAAAAATTGACAGAATGGAGACCGCCCTAACCAAGCTGCAAACATCCCCAGTGCTCAAGGATCTGTACGTGCAGGGTCAAAACCTGGGTCGCCAGCTTAATCAATTAATGGAATTACGAACAAAACTCTTACAAATAATCACCCTGGGTCGGAAAGGCGACCTTGCCCGTGGACTAATATCAAACAAGTTCCTAACCCAGATCCGACATGAGATTGGACAAACTACTAAGAACCTTGTCCTTCCCATCCCGGAGAAACGCTGGTACCTCGATGAAGTGGCCAAGATTTCGAAGGTAGAGATAGTGCACAATCGAAACCGACTACTGGTGTATGTGCATATACCTCTAGTAGACCACACGGCCTACGAACTACATCGAATGCACTCCTTAGGGGCACCACAATCCCTTGGTACTGAAATCAATGGAACCGCATACATCGAACCCTCTCACGAATATTTGGGAGTGAGTGAAGACCAGCTTCAATACTTTAAATTCAACCAAATCGATTTTGAAAAGTGCCTGGACCTAGTTTACGGGTATCTGTGCAACAGCAAATTGGGAATCTGGAAAAGTTCCCATGCCGCAAACTGTGAGATAACGCTGTACTTACAACCTTCGGCAGAGGCGCTCAAGCTGTGCGATTTGCGGTTCCACCCGCAAGTCCTGGACCAATGGCGCTATCTGAAAGCGACGGGGTCCTGGCTTTTCTCCATGGCAAAGGAGGAGCAAATACGAATTCTCTGTCCCAGTAACACAACTATAATCTCGGTGAAAGGCCTAGGACTTTTGCAACTAGCCCAGGAATGTGATGGAAAAACGGATAAAATTACCCTGCCAAACCCCGAGATTCACCGACAAAAGGGAGAATTTTTCTACCATCCAGAGATCAATTTAACCCTTTCGCAACTATACCCCGAATTATCCAAAGGAGTCCAAAACCTACCGCAAGCCGATTGGAACAATGAAGGGATTAAAGACGACAGGTGGCAAACCCGGCGTGGGTTACCCTTGCGAGAACTATTAGATAAGCTCAAACGTTTGGAGTAACGACAAGGCGATAAGATAGTAACTACCGGACTGAGCCTGAGCGGGTTTATTATGGTAACGACCGTGATGACCGGGTTAGTCGTGTATATCCGGGTGGTAAGGCCACGGACTAGGGCGCTCACCGAGAACTCAACCGAGCCCCAAAGCACGAGTAACGAAGCCCCAACTGCAGTGGGGGACCGAGAACCCCACGATGTTCTATCCACTCCTCCAAGGAAAACTACGACGCAAGAACCTTGGATTGATTCCTAATTTCTAGAACCCCCTCCCCCCCCCCCACCTATCACCCATCATCTGAATGACGACCAACGGTTAACCGAGACCCAAATTAACTAATAAATATGATTACAGCATCACCGAGTCAACAAAAAAAAAAAAATGGATCACCAAGTGTTGAAAGAAAGCCCCGGCCAAGACCCCTGCATGATCCGAGTGAAACACCCTCGAGATGTGGAATTATGGGAGGTCATTCGAGGACTGCGCCGTTATGGGCTCATTATAGGCGGGCATTTAGAAACCAACACGTCCAATGGAAACATCAGTCGGATAACCTTCCGAAATGTAGGCGACGCGGATCGAGTTCGACGAAACAACAAAGAAAACGAAAAAAATAAGGCCCAAAAGCCGTCCAAGACTACACCCTCACCACCGGAGGAGCCTTCAAGACCCATCAGATCAGTAATCGTCAAACCGCCACTGAAACCCAAAAGGGAGGAAAGTCGAAAGAAGCAAAAAACTCTACCAGGAAACCTAGAGGAAAGACAACCAAAAAAGATATCTACTGAGACGCCACGCCTATGGAGCGAGCAAGCCTCCGATCCGGAGCTACTTAAAGCACCCACGGACCCACGGGAAGGAGTGGATCACCATCGCCTCTTTTGTATTCTCCCCGAGGAAATACCCATCGAGTACCGAGATGAGCTCTTCTTCAAGGAGTTCGCCCAATTCGGACCTTTAGAATATTACCAAACCGTGCGCACTAAGCAAAATCAGCTGGTATGGGGCTATGTGCGCTACCTCGACCCACTAGATGCGGAGCGCGCCCTACGACAAAGCCAAAAACCCTACCGTGCAAAATATGCAGCGTTTCACCGTAAATCGAGTGAAAACAAGGAGGTTGTTCAACATAGCTGTGGGCGATGGATTGGAGCCGACACGTATCAACATCACGACCGAATTTGTGAAAGACAAGCCAACTACGTTAACCAACTAATACAAGGACTGACCCACCCACCCACCACCGATCATCAATCAGTCCCCGAACCTAATGGACCTTGACTTCTGGGAAGAAACAAAACAACCTCCAAATACCACGTTAGAATTAGCACCGAGCCAAATGCATGTGTTGGTGGAACACATCGTCAAGCTTTGGGACCAGCGTCACCACCAAGTGTCGTCAACAACAAAGACCACACCGACGGAGAGAGAGGTCCCGAGCACAGATATAAAAGACCCGCCCACGACCGGAAATTTAGAAGGCAAACCGACAGACCTATTACCAACACCAAAGAAGCAAACCGACCCAAACGCGCGGAACACCGAAGAAAGGATGGAAATGCAGATGGAAACACTTGTGTAATTAGAGACTGTAAGACCCAAGATAGAGTGACTAAAGGCAAGACCGTGCTAGTGCGCGATAAAAGTGTGTATGAATGCATATGGCCGCGAAAACGGAATGTTTGTGTGAGTAACTGTCCAAGAGGCATAAGTTAGAATGACCGTAAGTCAATAATGTTCCATCTTAAAAATTATATATATAACTTAAAAAAAAAAAAAAAAAAAAAAAATTTAATAATAATAATGGTAATAATAATAATAACAACAATAATAATGATAATAATAATAATAATAATAATAAAATATAACAATAATAGTCTGAAAAAAAGAATACGTACATACCGCATGATAAATTACTAAAGCAATAATACACCCTCTTAAAGCGCAAATCACGCGCAATCCACCCACGTATTCAAAAAAACCAAAATAACCCATCCTAAATAACCCATCACCCAATTCCTGGAACTCATTTTTATTTGGTCTCGGTAAAAATGGGACCAAACACTATCCTGACTGTCCGGATAGTGTTGAAATGTCCGGATAGTAACCGCTGTATATATGAAATGTCCGGATAGTGACCACCACATATATATGTAGGTATGAATGTATATACGATAAAGAAAAAAAAAAAAAAAGGTAAATTTGATAAAATGTGCGTAGATAAGCGGTCGATATAGGGGTTAAAGAAGAAAAGCGGCGAGTAGGAATGCATGTGTCACAGCCCTAAACCCTTCAGTCTTCTATTAACCATCCTTAATATAATTGAAACCACCATCCACCTCGTGACCTACCTCCTCTCAAACTCCTACCCATAACCAGCCCCTCCCCAAGCGGAAAGCCCAATTCATCTAGAGTAATCAATTCATAACGCCTTCTTGCAGCAAACATGGCCTCCTCAAGACTTAGAGAGCAACTCGAACCCAGCGATCCACGAAGACCGTTAAAGGATCTAAATGGGCACAGATTTGTGTTACGAGTCCTGGGAACGGCAATGGTGGGGGAAAATGAGGTCGGAATGGTCATCAATCGGCCCTTCGACGTCCGAGAACTCGGAAAATACCTGATAGGGGTCAACCCTACTTTATTGGAGGAGCACGAAAATGAGGATGACCAAGAAGACCCCCTCATTTTTGTAAAGTTCCGATTCCGAACGCCTGAGCTGAAGAAGCAAGGCATCGCCCTAATAAAAAAATTGGAAGACGACCAACGATTGGTAGACGAGGGAACCCAATTGCTAGATGTGCGTGTACCCGTAGCCCGAAGCCATCAAAGAGTCTACCACGACCTGAAAACTCACGGACCCCTCTTGTGGCTGCGCTTTTGGAAAATGCCCACGCCAGGACGAGACGCACACCTAGACCCCCTGTATTTGGCTTTTGCCAAATATAGGCATCCCACGAGTGCGTTAATAGCAAGGGAACGGTTAGAAAAGGAATACGGAGCAAGACTAGGGAAACCTCGTCAATGGAAGTGTGATTTGCGCGAACTCCGGGAACCTTTCCCAATAATCCATTGTGGAGGTTGCGATACACAAGTGTCTCGGTTAGACATTAAGGACCACCGACAACTCCACACCCAAGAACGAATATGGGACAAAAGGGAACCAGACAAAAACAGAAACAACGAATACGCGGCCACTCTCCGATTGGAAAGGGACTTGCAGCGGCTGAGCTTGGAAGACGAAAACACCCCCAAAGAGGACCCACCGTGCAAAAAGAGGAAGGAGGCAGACCAAAAGCCTCGCGTTTTCAGACCTTGGGAATAAGTACCTATACCTAAAACCTCCTTACCAAGCCAATATCTACTTCTAGCCCTATGCCTAAATTCCAAAAAAAACCAAAAAAAAAACCTTCCGAACCTACACCTACTTCCAACCCTATACCTACATTCACCAGGGACGGTGAACAGTTTAAGAAGGGGGGGCTGTTACATGACAATTAAATAAACTGTTTATTTAAGTTAAATACTGTTAAATTTAGTTAAATACTGTTACGTGACAATTAAATAAAATCCGCAATCGTGCATTCTCGCGCGAGTGTGCGTGCTTGGGATGAGGGGTCCGGTCAGCACTTCGGATTTCAGCTGCAGCTGAATGCTGCTCCTGCACTTTTGATGGGAAAAAATCAAGGTGGCGGGGGAAGGATTTAGATGCAGCGAGGAGGAAGAGCGCCGGACGTCGAGTCAGTATGAAATATAATTAAATAGCGCAAAGATCGCGAGCATTATTGAAGTTAACCTAATTACCTAATACTATATTTGCACATTTCGACCTATCAGAATTTGATTCTAGATTTTATTCCCTAATAATCATAAATTCGTTGATCTCAGTGTCCGATAATTGTAACCCAGTGTATTTGATTTTGACCTAATAAAGCATATTTTAAAAGTAAACTTGCCAGTGAGTGAATAAATTGAACCTATTGTACCTACGTCTGAGAGACTAAGCAGAATACGAACACATCGACCAGTTACCTGCGTGTTTTGGTCCAGAATCAAGGTAACGAGTTTAGTATAAAATTTTAACTTTATTTAATTAGTAGTTCGCGCGTTCCTGTCGTCACACAAGGGGTGCCGTTTACCCCCGGTTTTCCCCGCGACTCCTTCCCGGGTCTGCAAAATTAGGAGCCGGTTATATGTCCACGGGGACATATAACAGTACTATAAATTTTTTTAAATAAATTAATCTAAAATTTCTTCAATATTTTTTTCATTGATTAATCATTAATCTCAGCAAATAATATTGCATTGCAATGATTTTATCACGTCGTTACCTTTTTGAAATTATTTGCAAAATCGAGAAAAATTTTTAGGTTAAATTTGATTAATTACAACATATTTTTATATTTCTAAGTATCATTTCATTACATAATCACAGTTAAATTTTCTTTTTTAACTTAATTTAATTGATTAATTTCTTTTTTTAATCGCGCCATATATCGTTTTCTACTTGACGTATTTTACTCCTTACCTTAACCTACGTTAACCCTTTTCTTAATACGCTACGCTACACTACCTTAGATATAGAATTCCACCCCTGAATATTCCTTATTTTACAGCATGTCACCCCTGAGGCCAGCCCGCTATTCACGGAGCCATCGCCGCTTCGAATTTAATTATTAATTCCTATCGTATGCATGATCATGATCGTATGCATTGCCGAACGTAACTATTTTTTTGTTCCACAACTCTCGAGACAACGCTCGAGCAACCTGAACTTAATACTTAGTCGAAATTGTATACTCTGAACGAGATGCTTTGCGCCTGGTAAATAATATCGATATTCGATACCAACACTGGACTCCCGACTTCCGAGTGAGAGTGATTCCAACTCACTCGAGAGTCGAAACCTCAGCGTTGGTATCGATATTCTGCTCAGGGGACTAAGCTATATGTTCAGGGCATACTTTTCGACCAAGCATTAGGTTCAGGTTGTTCGGTGGGCTTGTACAGGAATCCCACAAGTTTGACAACCCAATAACGCTGGATACAGCGATAAATAAATTATTTTTTATAAACAAATAACTAACCAGCAAGCTTCAAACCCTCGTAACGCTGGAAAAAAGGATAAATAAATATTTTTTTATAAACAAATAATTAACCGACGAGCTTTAAACCCCCATAACGCTAGAAAAATAGATAAATAAATTATTTTTTATGAACAAATAAGTAACCAGTAAGCTTGAAACCCTTGTAACGCTGGAAAAATAGATAAATAAATATTTTTTTATAAACAATTAAATAAATCGCCAAGCTCTAAACCCCCATAACGCTGAGGAAAGCGATAAATAAATTATTTTTCAGAAATAATTAAATAAACCGCCAAGCTCTAAGCCCCAAAAACAATGGGGAGAGAGATAAATACATAATTTTTTATAAACAATTAAATAAACCGCCAAGCTCTCAACCCCCATAACGCTGGGGAGATCGATAAATACATAATTTTTTATGAACAATTAATTAAACCGCCAAGCTCTAAACCCCCATAGCGCTGGGGAGAGCGATAAATACGTAATTTCTTATAAACAATTAAATAAACCGACAAGCTCTAAACCCCCATAACGCTGGGGAAAGCGATAAATTAATTATTTTTTATAAACAATTAAATCAACCGACAAGCTCTAAACCCCCATAACGCTGGGGAAAGCGATCAATCAATTATTTTTTATGAACAATTTAATAAACCGCCAAGCTCTAAAAATATTAATTTATCGAATATTATTATAAAAAATAATTAATTTATCGCTTTCCCCAACGCTTTAGGGGTTTAGAGCTTGGTGGTTTATTTAATTGTTTATACAAAATAATTTATTTATCGCTCTCTCCAGCGTTTTGGGGGTTTAGAGCTTGGCGGTTTATTTAATTGTTTATAAAAAATAATTTATGTATCGCTCTTCCCAGCGTTATGGGGGCTTATAGCTTGGCGGTTACATTAATTGTTTATAAGAAATAATTTATTTATCGCTCTTCCCAGCGTTTTGGGGATTTCGAGCTTGTCGGTTTATTGAATTGTTTATAAAAAATAATTTATGTATCGCTCTCCCCAGCGTTATGGGGGTTTAGAGCTTGTCGGTTTATTGAATTGTTTATAATAAATAATTAATTTATCGCTTTCCCCAGGGTTATGAGGGTTTAGAGCTTAGCAGTTTATTTAATTGTTTATAAAAAATAATTAATTTATCGCTTTCCCCAGCTTTATGGGGGTTAAGAGCTTGTTGGTTTCATTAATTTTCTATAAAAAATAATTTATTTATCGCTCTCCCCAGCTTTTTGAGGGTTAAGAGCTTGCCGGTTTTTTCAATTGTTTATAAAAAATTATGTATTTATCGCTCTCCCCAGCGTTATCGGGGCTAAGAGCTTGGCGGTTTATTTAATTGTTTATAAAAAATAATTAATTTATCGCTTTCCCCAGCGTTACGGGGGTTTAGAGCTTGTCGGTTTATTTAATTGTTTATAAAAAATTATGTATTAATCGCTCTCCTCAACGCTATGGGGGACTAGAGCTTGGCGGTTTAATTAATTGTTTATAAAAAATAATTAATTTATCGCTTTCCCCAGCGTTATTGGGGCTTACAGCTTGGTGGTTTCATTGATTATTTATAAAAAATAATGGATTTATCTCTCTCCTCATTGTTTTGGGGGTTTGGAGCTTGTTGGTTTATTTAATTGTTTATAAAAAATAATTTAGTTATCGCTCTCTTCAGCGTTATGGGGTTTATAGCTTGGCGGTTTCATTAATTTTTTATAAAATATAATTTATTCATCACTCTCTTCAGCGTTTTGGGGGTTTAGAGCTTGTCGGCTTATTTAATTGTTTAAAAAAAAAAATATATTTATCGCTCTCCCCAGCTTTATTGGGGCTTAGAGCTTGTCGGTTTATTTAATTGTTTATAAAAAATAATTAATTTATCGCTTTCCCCAGCGTTATGGGGGTTTAGAGCTTGTCGGTTTATTGAATTGTTTATATTAAATTATGTATTTATCGCTCTCCCCAGCGTTATGGGGGCTTAGAGCTTGGCGGTTTATTTAATTGTTTATAAAAAATAATTAATTTATCGCTTTCCCCATCGTTATGGGGGTATAGAGCTTGTCGGTTAATTGAATAGTTTATAAAAATCAATTTACTTATCGCTCTCCCCAGCATTATTGGGGCTTAGAGCTTGGCAGTTTATTTAATTTTGTATAAAAAATAATTTATTTATCGCTTTCCTCAGCGTTATGGGGGTTTAGAGCTTGTCGGTTTATTTAATTGTTTATAAAAAATTATGTATTTATCGCTCTCCCCTGCGCTATGGGGGACTAGAGCTTGGCGGTTTTATTAATTGTTTATAATAAATAATGTATTTATCTCTCTCCTCATTGTTTTGGGGGTTTAGAGCTTGTTGGTTTATTTAATTGTTTATAAAAAATAATTTATATATCGCTTTCCTCAGCGTTATTGGGGCTTAGAGCTTGTCGGTTTATTTAATTGTTTATTAAAAATAATTCATTAATCGCTTTTTCCAGCGTCATTGGGGCTTAGAGCTTGGTGATTTATTTAATTGTTTATAAAAAAATTTTTATTTATCTATTTTTCCAGCGTTACAGGGGTTTCAAGCTTGCTGGTTACTTATTTGTTTATATAAAATAATTTATTTTTCTATTTTTCTAGCGTTATGGGGGTTTAAAGCTTGCTGGTTACTTATTTGTTTATAAAAAATAATTTATTTATCTATTTTTCCAGTGTCATGGGGGTTTAAAGCTCGTTGGTTAATTATTTGTTTATAAAAAAATATTCATTTATCCTTTTTTCCATCGTTACGGGGGTTTGAAGCTTGCTGGTTAGTTATTTGTTCATAAAAAATAATTTATTTATCGCTGTACCCAGCGTTATTGGGTTGTCAAACTTGTGGGATTTCTGTACTAGCCCACCGAACAACCGGAACCTAATGCTTGGTCGAAAAGTATGCCCTGAACTTATAGCTTAGTCTCCTGAGCAGAATATTGATACCAACGCTGCGAGACCTTTAAATTTAAATTGAGTCGGTGGCAGTGTTGGGTAAATGACAATTCTGGAAGTTTTCGACATGTCGTAAAGTCGAAAATGTCGAAAATGTCGTTAATGTATCAAATGTATAAAAGTTTTTCGTTAATGTATGAATTGTATAAAATTCAAAAACGATTTATTTCAGCTCATAACCTAGATTTTTTCTCAATTAATTTTGTTTGTTTACGTTACTTGTATTTTAATTTCAAGATATTAATGAATTTTTAGTAAAAATTATTTAAACTATTGTTGAAAATTAAATATGTTAACAATAAATGTTTAAAATTGGTTTTTCAGTTTTTTATTAGTTAATAAAAGCAATTAATTATTCCTACTTTTTATAAAAATTTTCTAGGTTGAAAAAACTTTATTGCAGTTTTTTATTTAATAGTGTTTAAATATTTAATCTGAATGCAGCTCACAATGGTGAAAAAACATTTAAGTTTAGCAAAGAAAAAGTGATTTTTTTTATTTACAATTTATTCAAATTAGTTTGAAAATGGACGCTCTCAGGTAGTCTTTAAAGCCTCTTAAATTTAAATTGTTATAACCAGGGACGTAGCGAGCTCGAATTTCGTGGGGGGGGGGATGTCATGAGAATTTGCCAACAAAAATTTTGAAATTGCCGACGAAAAAAAACAAACGCAGGGGCGCGCCACCCCCCGCTCCCAACAAAACTGGCATCTAAAAAAAAAAAAAAAAAAACGTTGAGTTAAATAGAGTATTTAATTATCTCCCAAGCTCTAAACCCCCAAAACCCTGGGCGCCCGAGGTCAACGAAAAAACTGATCAGTTATCTCCCAAGCTCTAAACCCCGAAAACCCTGGACGTAAAGTTCAATGAATAATCTGATCAGCTATCCCCCAAGCTCTAAACCCTCAAAACCCTGGGCGTCGAGTTCAATAAATAAACTGATCAGTTATCCCCCAAGCTCTAAACCCCCAAAACCCTGTGCGTCGCGTTCAATAAATGAACTGATCAGCTATCCCCCAAGCTCTGAACTCCCAAAACCCTGGGCGCCCGAGGTCAATAAATGAACTGATCAGCTATCCCCCAAGCTCTCAACCTCCAAAACCCTGGACGCCCTAGGTCAACGAAAAAACTGATTAGTTATCCCCCAAGCTCTAAACCTCATCAAACACTGGTTACCGAGTGGAATAATTTTAGAAGTTAAGCGTACTTTATATTTGAATATCAAGTCCATAGAAAAATGTTTTTTATTTTTGTTCCACAAAAAGGTTGTGGTGTACTTTTATTTACATCACTTGAAAATATTACAAAATGATAAGAAAAAATATATAACATAAAAAAAAAAAAAAAAACGAAAATTTTCACACTTTTCTCGAAATGTGTCTTATAATTAAGAAAAAAAAATTTGTTGATAATGTTGCAAATGAAGAGTTAAACAATAAGTAAAAACTTATAGCGTTTTTCTAATTAACCACGCCATTTTGGAGGTAAAAGTTTCAGATTTACAACATTACGATATGATTGCGCCAGTGCAGTATGATTAGGTATCGTTACAAGATTATTTATTTCGTTAACTAAAATGCACTCATATTTTTGGAACTCGGGCACCCAGGGTTTTCGGAGTTTAGAGCTTGGGGAACAGCCCATAAGTTTTTTTGTTGAACTCGGGCACCCAGGGTTTCGGGGGTTTAGAGCTTGGAGGATAGCCGATCTGTTTTTTTGTTGAACTCGTGCACCCAGGGTTTTGGGGGTTTAGAGCTTGGGGGATAGTCGATCTGTTTTTTTGTTGAACTCGGGCACCCAGGGTTTTGGGGGTTTAAAGCTTGGGGGATAGCCGATCTGTTTTTTTATTGACCTCGGGCGCCCAGGGTTTTGGGGGTTTGAGGCTTGGGGATAACTTATGAAAAATTTTTTGATTCCGGCCTTACGGCCGGGTTTAAAATTTCTCCTGCCGACGGCCTGTTCGTTGATTTTACCGACGACGAAAAGCCAGGGGGGGGGTGTGACCCCCCCCCCCCCCGCTACGTCCCTGGTTATAACGTTTTATTGCGAAATGTTTAATTTATAAAAAAGTGTTTTATACAGTTAATTACTTTTTTCTTTTTTATTTTATTTATTAATTTTTCAGAAAACAGTAACTTGATAATGATTTATGCAAATTTTTTTTGTTGTAACATCTCGTTTCTTACTGTGGAGTCCAGTTTTTTTCTGGAGTTTGTTAGATTATTAAATCTTGATTACTCTCCTAATTTCCATAATCTGTCTTGTATAGCAGGTTTAAGTTTAAAAAATTATTTTTAATTTTTCAAAAATATTGTCTATAAATTTCATTTCTATTTATTTATTATTATTTTTTGAATATTATACACTGTTATTTACTTGTCAGATTTTTATTTAAAATTTGATTGTAATAAAAATTTTTAATAATTTTTTTTTCATAATATACATAGAGTCTCTGTGCGCATTTATATGATAGTTTTAACAAATTAAAAAAAAAAAAAAAAAAAAAATTGCGTTGGAGTTTTTGACAAATATTTTTGTCAAAAAAATTTACGACAGTCTTAAACTACATTTTCGACGTGTCAAAAATGTCATTTAATACAACCTATTTTCGACATGCCCAACACTGGTCGGCGCAGGAGAGTGTAAATACCCGAACGTGATTGGCTCGTGATGATGTCACTTTTTAAGATGATTTTTAGCCTCAAGCTTGTTTTGTGCGCGTGAAAATTTATTAATGCATATTAGTTCATGCAAACATTTTATGAAAACGACGAAAGACGATGCTCTCTTTGACAAAGGGTGTTGAAATAAAAAATTGTAATTATGCGTCTGAAAAAAAAGTTTTTGAAAAACTAATTGATTACAATATGTTATAATATAATCAAATTTTAAACTATTGCAGTTAAGAAAATCGTATAGTGATATTATTTTCTGGCTTATTACTGTGTTGAAAGTGCTTAAAATATACTATCTAAATTTTTATATACGTGTTCTGGTATAATCATCCAGTTTTCAAGAAGTGATATTATTTTCTGGCTTTTTACTGTGTTGAAAGTGCTTAAAATATACTATCTAAATTTTTATATACGTGTTCTGGTATAATCATCCAGTTTTCAAGAAGTAGTTTCTCTCCCAACTATTATCCAGTTAGTTACCAAATTATTTTTATATTTATCTAGGTGTCTTGAGAATGTATATATTTTGTCATCAAAATTTTATTTTTAATTTCAATGTATACATATATATAATATCAAATTGAAATGAAAATTATTAGTTTTCTTTGGTATTAATAATAGGATTTTATATTTTTTTATTTAAGCCAGTTTTTCAATAAATTTAAAATGTATAAATTCTTTATTAGTATGATAGATCAAACATTTAAATTTTTGTAATAAGTATAACTAGATAATAATATATGTTTATTATGTTTATTAATAATTTAAAATAATATTTTCAAATTTTCTGTAATATTTTTCCATTTTCCTTTAGCCTATATATGCAGTTTTTAAAAATAATGTAACCAAATTCATAGTTAATATTCTATATTTACTTGGTTGACAATGACTTGAAAGATCTATACTTTTTGTTTGAAAAGCAGTTTATAATCTTTTTAATTATGAAAAAGGTGTTTTTATAAAAACTGTCATGTATTTAGAGAACAAAATTATACATGCTTAGAGATATATAAATTATTTGAAAATGATTTAAATACACAAGCTCTAGTATTTTACTTGTTTATTTATTTATTTATTCATATATAAGTGCAGGAACTAGGCCCAAAAAATACATAAGGTAAATACATAACTAGTTATAAGGTGGTGTATGTTACTTAGCTTAATTAGTGACTATAATAAAAGTCAATAAATATTATAAGTAACATTGATTAATAAAGTGGATTAATAGTAATCAACAAAATTAAAATAATTAGTATCATAATCAATTTCAGGCTCAACAATTATAAAGTTTTAGTCAATCAATAAATATATAATGCTATAAACTATACAGAAAGATAAAGATATAAAAATTCAAGTCTTCTACTTTCAATACATATATTTCATCATCAATTAACAATATTGTAGGAACTTGTTCTTTACATATTTCTTAAAGCTAGCTATACCAAATCTGACAAAATCATGGAGAGTCTGTTCTTAGTTGTTTATGATGCCACATGCCACAAGCATAATTAATACTCGACAGGGAATTGTAGCCGGGCAGCCCGGTCAATGAGCCTGGCCCCGTACCAGGCAGCCAGTTCACAGACCGTACGGGGAGAAACGCGGCTAGAGTCAGGGCCAGTACGGGGCCCCGACTCAGCCCGGGTGACATTGTCGTAAATGTGGGAACTCCATCGCACATGAACAAAAGCATAACCTTACTTTTTAGGCTTCAAAAATTTAAAATAATACCGAGCAAATCATTAAAGTTTATCGCTATCAATTACATAATTTTCTAATGAAACAATATAATTAAAAAAAAAAAAATTATAAAAAAAATAAAATGACTTATGCACTTTGAGTAAATACTTTTTTTCAGTATCTTCCAGTGTTTATTAATGAATTTTTTTTTTTCAAACCTGGTTCTATGTTACTTTATGAGATAAAAAAATAAAAAGCAATTTTAGACTCTTGATTATATGTACCCTACCCCTAAAATCCAGCTGGATTTCGGTTCCGATATGACGGCTGGATTTCCAGCTGGATTACTAGCTGGATTTCCAGCTTGATTAAAGAAAAAAAAATTTTAGTTAATATTGGATTTCCAGCTGGACAAATCCAGCCGGAAAATTAAAAAAAAAAAACTATGTTCAATTTTTTCAAAATCATTGAAAAATGAATAATAACTCGATTTTAAGCAAAATTGACAAAATTTTTTTTTTTTTTATCCAGCTGGATTTCCAGCTGACTATCCAGCTGGATTTCGGTTCCAATAAGATGGCTGGTTTTCAAGCTGGATTTCCAGCTGGATTTTAGGGGTAGGGTAATAAAAAAAGTGCTTTGGAGTAAAATTATTACGTTAAATCACCAATTTTTTATTTTACTGTACTAGTCAAAAAGCTTTTGTGCCATGGCCCAGGCCATTCTGTAATATAAATTAAGATAAATAATTTAATGGAATTTTTTGAATAACCATCTCAAGGTTATATAAATTAGCTTTGCAGTTTTCTTTTATTGTTTCAAAGTTTATGACCAAATTTCAAACAATAATATTAAATAGTTAAAAAGATATCTTAAAAACTCTTCCCAAATTGTGCTCAATGGAAAGTAAGATACATGTTTTTATAAGTGACCATTAGAAATTATTTAAGTATGGTAACTTTTTTATTTTTTATGGCCTTCTAAAGCTGTCCTAAAGTTTAATATCAAATTATACAGCTGTAGCAGCATTATTTTAAAAGTTAGAGAAATTTAGTTCAAATTGAACCTAATGCGTTCTCTCATCAATAAAAATTCATTTCTGTATCTTTTAAAATAATGCTGCTATAGCTGTATAATTTGATATTAAACTTTAGGACAACTTTAGAAGGCCATAACAAATAAAAAAGTTACCATACTTCAATAATTTCTAATGGTCACTTATAAAAACATGTATCTTACTTTCCATTGAGCACAATTTGGGAAGAGTTTTTAAGATATCTTTTTAACTATTTAATATTATTGTTTGAAATTTGGTCATAAACTTTGAAACAATAAAAGAAAACTGCAAAGCTAATTTATATAACCTTGAGATGGTACTTCAGAAAATTCCATTAAATTATTTATCTTAATTTATATTACAGAATGGCTTGTGCCATGGCATTATGCCTTCAAGTTGTATACAATTTCATTATATCATGCACTTAAGGACATTTTTTTCAAAAAACTTTGATTATTTATAACTAAACGTTTTTTATATATTTGTTTTCAAGTTTTTTTTTTAATAAGTAAATTATCATTTAATGTTAAAATAATGGCCGGTGCTAAACGTCGGTCAGATAATCGAAAATCGAACTTATTTTTTTTCATTTAAATTAAGGCCGAAAATAATAAAAAAATTTTATCTTATACATGTTTATGAAAAGCTAGTGTTAAAAATTGATGAAAAATAATGTGAAAACAACCCTTTTGTATTTACAAAGGGTTAAAATTAAGAAAAAAGAGCTTGTAAAAAGGTTATACACAGTACTCTAACTATATATACAATTCCACCGAATTCGTTGTTTCTAGCAGCTCGAAAAACGCCGTTAGAGGCGCTGCTTAAGGAAGTAACATGGCGCTAAATTTTAAAATAGAAAATTCTAATAAAAGTTTTGACTGAAAGTATATATTTTTTTAATTCTTATCAATAAATATAATAATTAATTGAAGATTATAATAACACAAAAATTTTTGTAAGCACGGTTACACAAAAAGAAAAATAAATTAATGAAGTTAAAATTTATTTATGCAAAATTTATAAATTCATCGACAATTCTGTAAAATGACAGATTTTCTTGCTAAAGATAATAAAATTAAAATTGTTGTAAATTCAGATCAAAAAAAAAAAAAAAAAAAAAAATGTTTGCAGTATAAGTTAATAACTAAGTTAGTATAAATTGCACACATATACTTCCTTATAATTTGAAAATTAAAGATATCAAATGAATTTTTGAAACATGTTTATAAAAAAATATTATTGAAATTGGCTTTGAAATATATATTTTCCATCATTGAAAAATTATTTTTCACGGCCAAATTCAAAATAATTTTGAACTCAAAATTTTTCGCGCCAGTCCGGATTCCCGCGTCCTGAAGTGTAAGAATACAGAAATATGAAATATGAAATATCTGACCGACGTTTAGCAGTTCCCTAAAATAATTGTTCAATAGGGAAGAAATTCTAACCTTAAATATAAACTTAACAAACAAAAGTAATATCCTAAAGCCCAATCGGGCTTTAACGGCGATTTGGTTTTTTTTTAAACCGACTGCCGTGAAAGCCTGCAGGGCTTTATATACTTTGATTTTTGGTTTTAGGTTAGGACACTTCAAAGAAAAACTATTTTAGGATGATTATTTCATTTATATTATACATCCCGCGCGTAGCTGATGATCCCCTGAGTAATTTAAAAAAAAAATTATCCCGAACAAAGCCCACATTGAAAAGTTATGAACGTTTCATTTTTCGAAACGCTGATTTCCTTTGGCTCACGGTAGCCAGGGGAATTCGATTTCAGTTTCGAGCACCCGGTCTCTCTGCCTGCGCTCTCTGTTGACTTAACCGGACGTGACGTATGCGGTGGGCGTGTCTATTTTTGCTGTCTCACTCTTACTGCTTACCTACAGCGGCAGACGGGGGCATGCAGGCCCGAGCCTGTAGCCATGAGGCGACTGGTGGCGCTGTATCAATTAGCAGCTCCCTACAGCTGACTGCGGAGCCGCTGAGCAGAGCAGCTTGTAATGTGTTATGAGCAATAATTTTTTTATAAATAATTGATTGTCATAGAAAAACTGTACTGAAGACCCTTATTTTCATTATATATTAAATAGAATTTATAATTATTAATTTGTTTAATTTCAATAAAAGAGTATGAAATAAATAATCTCTACAGTCTTTCTATGATCATCATCATCAAAGATTTTTCCATTATTGTGGTGTGCCCTGTGAGTTGATAATAATTGTGCTGTGGTTGTGTTGGGGACCTGATGGCTGGAGGTGCATATTGGCAATATTAAAAATAAAGTTTTTTCTGAATGAGTGTGTTTGTATGTGTGTGTGTGTGTGTCAGGTTGAACTTGCAAATTACTTTTTTATAATCCACCCAACTTGCAAATTGCAAAAGGTGCAATTGCAGCACATAATGTCATTGTTATACGCATTATCGCTTAATTTCATAGAATCATCATAGAAATGTATATGCTCTGAGCCAATACACTTGAACTGTTAAAGTTTTGTAATCCTACCCTGCTTCAAAAATAAACTTGATGTCTGAAAGTTTTGTAACCCCACCTTTTTTCTAAAACAAACTTGATGTCTGACAATGAATTTTAATTTTGATTGTAACTGTTACATTCACTTAGGGTGTTAATGATAAGTATATTTAAATCAACATGAATCAATTATTAAAATTTTTTATCTTTTTTGTTGTCTGTATGCAAGCTTAAGTTATGCGGCCAAAGTGATTTTACATTTTAAAATTGGTGAATTAAGAAGTACAAAAGAAATAGATAGTTTTGGGTCTACTTATCCAGTGGACCAGAAATTATGAATTCTATTTGGCATGGATTTTTAAAGTACGGATGAGCATTTGCTTCATTATTTTCAAAGTGGATTTAGTTTGTCCATCAATTATGTATGCAAAATGAATTCAAAAGTACTTCATAACAGTAAATTATGTCTATGATTTTTATGTGTTCTGACTAATGATAAAATTTATATAAAAGAAATTTAAACCTAAAGAACTAGATACATCCAAGTTAACATGAATCAATTATTAAAATTTTTTATCTTTTTTGTTTTCTGTAAGCAAGCTTAAGTTATGCGGCCAAAGTGATTTGAAATTTTAAAATTGGTTAATTTTTTTTTTACAAGAATTAAAAAGTGCAATAGAAATAGATAGTTTTGGGTCTAGGTATCCAGTGGACCAAAAATTATGAATTCTATTTGGCATGGATTTTTAAAGTACGGATGAGCATTTGCTCCATTATTTTTAAAGTGGATTTAGTTTGTCCATCTATTTTGTATGCAAAACGAATTCAAAAGTAGTTCATAACAATAAATTATGTCTATGATTTTTATGGGTTCCGGATAATGATAAAATTATATAAAAGTAATTTTAAACAGAAGAACTAGATATATCTAAGTTAAAATGAACCAATCATTGAAAATTTTTATCTTTTTTTTAATCATTTTAAGGTTACAAATGAGTATTTGCTAAATTTCAATGTAAATTTACATTAAAATAAAGTTATGCAATGTACATTTAAAAAATAGGTAAATACTAAATTGAATTTTTTTTTTTTTTTACATATAAAATTGATTTCCCTTGGACTTTTATAGGTTCTGGTTTATGCCGTGGTACATCAGAATAATTGAATATATCTTAGTTATTGTTAAATTATTTAGAATTTGTTAACTTCGTGAAATAATTTATTAAGACATTGTTGCGGGTTTACTGCTTCATTAATTTTATTTTTATTTGCCGGATTAAAAGCTGGTAGGGGAGGGTTGCCAAATAAATTGAGTAGACCATTAATTAAGTTTATTTGAATTTTATTTTCTAAGAATATATTGTTATTTACAAAAAAAGGTTCAAGTTTAATAACTTTTATTAAATCTCTTAATATTGAATCAACAAGTATGAAATTTAAGTAGTTAATGTGTATTGACAGATTAATAAGTTTGATATTGATAACATGAGCTCATAAATAGAATACTATAAAATAGAATAAGACAAATCATCAAAGTATAAAATAATTTAATTATAAATTATGGAGAATCACTATTGAGCCAGGTCCAGTTGAAATGTAAAATGAGATAAAATAAATCAGTGTAGTATACTTAAGAGAACTATCCAGAAGGTTAAGTTGAATTTCATGAATTAATGCAAATGAGCTGAGAATGAGCTTGAGAGAGAGAATAATAACTGATTAAAGAGAGAAACTGAGATATGAGAATATGTTGAATTGAGAATTGCCAGCATTAATTTCCGTGTAAAGAAACTTAACTAATTTGAGAAATCGCCTAGTCAAAACTCTTGACGAATTTGATTATATTAATTCAAACCATAAATACGAGTTTTGCTTGAGTACAGTTGAGGTAAACAAAGCAACAGAGAATGGCCTTGAAAAGAGTAGAAAAGAAAATGGCTGCGTGTAAGACAGCACAAAGAAAAGAGAGAGAGAGCAAGAGAATGCACAGTAATTAGGGCAATGTAAAAGCACCGGTAAATTATTGTTACCGGTTCTGAGCGAAATACCTGAAGATGCGTGAAAGCTCTCCTTGCTGAGCAATTAACCCAAGAATTGAATTGAGCCGAGCCGTTTGAGTTAATTGAAGATCAAATGTCTTCCGAGTTGAGCCAACACTAAGTAGATGATTCGTCGAGTTGACTGTACTGATGAGATGACTACGTTGAGGATGATGAGAAAGAGTCACGAGAAAGAACCAAGAGAAACCAGAGAAGTTTCACAAAATGGCGAGTGAAACCGTCTATTCACGAGCGTTGTCTTGAAGAGAGAGAGAGGCCCGAGCGTAACAGTCAAGTCCTAAGTAAATGTAAACACCGATATTGATTTGAACTTAAATTATGAGAGTTTTCTTATTTACATTAAAAGGTGTGAGCGTTGGTCGAGTAGCAGCAGAGAGTGACCTTGAAAATAGAGAGAGATAACCCGATAGAGAGAGAGAGAGAAAATGGCCGAAATGGCTACGTGCTTGTGCACTTTGAGATAGACGAAATCAGCACAGAGTCGTAAATTCTGTGCTAGAGAAAATGAAAAGTGAGAAGGGGCAAGGAAATGACTGTTACTTGCGCCTGAATACCTGGAGAGGTTCGATGAGTGAGGATTGTCCTTGAACCAGACAAATTCTCCGTGGACCACCGGTGAAGAGTAGCTGGTACACGTGGTAATGGCGCGGCTCCGAGGTTGTTGATGATCACAGAATTACTGTCTGTGATCGTCCGGATGAGCTGGTGCACGGTGAAAAGGCAGGTTCCGGGACTACCTGGTGAAAAAGGCGATGAGAAGAGCCGTTGAGAAGAACCGTGAAAAAGCCGGGAGAACTCTCTGCTGCACACACACACACTTGAGCACCAAAACCAGAAGCCAGCACGCGAGGCCTGTGGCAGCAGCAACGGCGACAGCGGTACTGCCCAGCACTACGGCGCGCGGGAGTGAGAATTGGGACTTAAGTCCCCGCCTAGAGTCATAGATGGAGCCATGTAGTCTATCAATTTAAAGTTGAGCGAATGAGCCGAAATATTTACGAGCGAATAGTGGTCCACTCCGTAACAGACATATTTCAACAATATTAATGATTTATTTATGGAGTTTGGTTTTTTGAACTTGTGGACAAAAAGGAAATACATTTAAATATTTACCGAATTTACGCAATAAAATCTTTAAAAAATACTTTTAAAAAAGTAATATTTACGGCGATTGGTTTTTTAATTTATCATTAACTTGACTGACTTTAAGCATGTAAATAGAAAAACATTGAATCAATAATTGATTAATTACAATTATCAAGTTAAAGTATCAGCCGATCCAAAGATACGGCGTATTATACATCTGCGTCTATATCTATATATAGTGGAAAACCGGGGAGCCCGTACCGCGCTCGGCCATCGCCGCGTTTCTTTTTTGCGGTTTTTGGGGGCTCAGCCCGGCCATGCCCCGTACGGGCAGGAGCTCAGCCAGTACGGGCCCAGGTTCCAGCCCGCACAGCAATTCCCTGTCGGGTGGTTGACTTATTTGAGATAGTGATTTTATCATGTCTACTCTGGGCAGACATTCCTGAAAGTCTCAATAAAGTACAAGAACAATTTTCTGAACCAAAATCAGTGAGACCCATTGGGTCAATTATGGCTAATGTATCCAATTTTAAAAATTGAAAAAAATTGAAAATTAAATTCTTTCAAGTAAACATCTGTAATGCTTGAAAATTAGCAACTTGTGTCTGCAGCAGTCTTCAAATGAATACATTCTTTTCTTTTTTTAGTTGGTAAAACTTAAATAAGATTTGAAAAAAAATTTAATAAATTGTTAATCCATTGATTATTTTGAAACAATTTTATTAGTTATGAAAAGCTGTACAGAAATGAAGTTCTAAAGTATGCAAAGGGGTCGACGCATGCAAAATTTTCAGTAAAACATTATTCAATTGCTGTATATGTACTTGTGACAGGGCAACACCCATTAGGGAAAACTGGTAAGTCAGGGAGAGTCAGGCAATTGGCAAAGAGTCAGGGAAAGTTATGAAAAGTCAGGGAATTCATCCTTTTTTTGATAAGTCAGTAAAATCTCTAGTTATTTATTCCCATGAACTAAAAAAATATAAAAGATTAAGCCTTTGAGTCAGCATATCAGTTCAGACAATAATTCCAATAACGCTGGACACAGCAATAAATAAACTCCTTTCAATTTAAAATAAAAAACTTGCAAGCATTAAACCTTAACAAATCTGGGTACAGCGATAAAGAAATTATATTTATTCATCTTATTTATTTATTTATTTATTTGTTTATTTTGAGTCAAGAATGGACATAAGTGTCCTTTACACAATAATGTTATAAATATAATAATAAGTTTATAAAATAATTATTATGTATAATGCAATGCTATAATAACAATTATAAGCAATCAAGGTGGCTGTTATCTTTACTAAACAGCCAAAAATAATTGTTATTTTTTTACAACCTCTCTTAAGAATCTAATACTGTTAGATTTTCTAGGATTAGATGGAGAAGTATTCCAGAGTCTTCCTAAGTCTATTAATATTCATATTAAATACACAGTCGGAATGAAAATTAAAGTTTCAAAAAGATCTCTAATTGCCCTGTTGAATGTCCACTTGTGTGCTACACGTAAAATAGACTTGAATAATGTTTTTTTCTTTTGCTAAATTTTTTGACACCTATGGGGGCAGGGTGGACACCTGGTGCACTTGGTGATAGTTACGCCTTAGAGATGATTTCCCCAGGAAGTTTTGACTCCACAAGGGTCAGGCTGGACACCTAGAGCACTTGTTGATAGCTACGCCTTGGAGATGATTTCCCCAGAAAGTTTTGACTCCAGAGGATCAGGACGGACATATGGTGCCTGGGATGGTGATAACTACATGGAGATAATATCTCCGGGAAATTTATATTCCAGTTTGGACATAGTGGACACCTGATGCACCTGGTGATTGTTGCATTCTGTGAAAAATTTTCTCAAGAAGCCGGCCGCTGAAGAAAGGTGGCGCTACAGTCGTCCTACAGGGTTGGGTCGCATTTTATATACGGCCAACGCCGAAAAAATATTCACTCGCTCTGGTGGTCAGAAAAATAATACTTTTTTCAACTCATCAGAATTCTGGACTAAGTCAACGAATCGCTACATAATTTTGACACAATACTTCTAAAGATTAGCAGTTTCAAACAATGTAATTCAAAAACTGGGAAAATGTTCGGAAAATTTTTTAAAAATTTCTCAAGTTTTCATTGATTTTTCCTTAATTTTTCTAAGCCAATTAAAGTTTTTTATTAATACTACATAAAACTACTAATCTCAAGAAATATGATGTCAAATAGGAATTAAGTTGTCGATTGCACCATGGGCGCGTGGGAATTTTTTAGGTTATCGCGGCTTGCGAAGCAGACCCACTGCAGAATAGTGCGCGCATGGGGGAACCTACGATTAGGAGGTTCGGAGACCTACTAGGCCGCTCACAGGCCTACACTCGTTCCAGCACAGGCCAATCTGTTGTCTCGCGAACGATACACTTTTAGTTCGGCTGCTAGCCTATGGATGCGCTCACCGTCCTAAACTTTTTTCCGTGCAGGCTGTAGTTATTATCAGGCACACGAAGCACTTACTCTGACCTCACCGGAGTCTAAACTTTCCGGAAAAATCGTCTCCATTGCGTAATTATCACCAAGTGCATTAGTTGTCCACCTTGAATCATCCGGAGTCAAAACTTCCTGGGAAAATCATCTCCAATGCGTAACTATATCACCAACTGCACCAAGTGTCCACCCTGACCCCATAGGTGTCCAAATATTTAGCAAAAGAAAAAAAAATTATTCAAGTCCATTTTACGTGTGGCACGCGTGTGGACTTTCGACCAGGTGAGTATTTAACATTAAAAGTTAACATTAAGTTACGATTAGGAAACAGTTGTAGGTATGCTGAACCATATTAATCAGGAATACACAACCATGCTTGTGTAGTCGTGATTAATATATGATAGATATCTCAAGAATTAGGGATTAATCTTTTCCAATTCATAAATATTAGAGGCTTGGTGTGGAGTCCAAATCTGTGAACAGTGTAGTAAATGAGAAAGAACCAAGTTTTTATATGAAAGTCCTCGTATGTATAGCCACACGTTTTCCGCATGTAAAGATCAAATAATAATTATTTTTCTATAGTAAATATTTTGATGAAATAGTAAACATATAAATAAATTACACAATTAAAATTTCCTCAGCTACAAATTGTAACGGTCCAGTGAATAATTAAATCGTCGGTTGCGATTTAATAAATTAGCAATTCAATAAATTACTGTGATTCCGGTCATAGTCAGTTAAATTGAGTAGTTTTGAAAGAGGCTGATAGACCCAACTAACCTTTTTTCTTTATTTTTTTGTCTCAAAGAAAAAAAGGTGTAAATCATTAATTTAATTTAGTTGGTTTGCGAGTGGAGCGAGCAGGGGGAACTGTTTAAAATAAAATGGCTGAATTATGTGTTCGAAGGACCGCGAGGGTTGAGTTGCGAGGGATGAGAAGAGTGAAAGGATCTTAAAATGATAACAAGACCTTACACTAACTAGACTCGTTTCTTTATTTCGCGTTAAATTTACAAAAGAGTTCGGGACTCTTTCACTGAATTTAAATAGTTGTTCGGAGCCGAGTCTTTTGCCTTTTTGACAGGCAAAGCTCGGACTCCGTTTCCTTAATGTGCTTGCGAGGTTAGAAGTTTTCGGGACGCGTGGTTGCAGCGTACACGGACGGAGAACGACTGCCTGAGCGGGCGGAAGTCGACGGCGTCGCTCGCTCCTGTAGTCGCTGCATTGGCTCGATGGGATGCTCGGCAATTTACGATGAAGCGGCGTGAATCTCAAACAGGAACTTCCCTAGTTTTATATAAGATGAGTTTTTTTATTTAATTTTTCATTTTTGAATACTTTGTACAAAAAAAAAAATTTATACAATGAGGACAATTTTTTAAACTGACTCATGAAAGAGTATAGCCGGTTGTGCCCCCTCAAAAAACCCTAGCACTATATATCATTCGTAAGGGCTTAAAAAATGAAATTTTTTTTACTAAAAAGTAATTTTTATCCTGAATTCTGCGCGTGCGTGCAAATATGCGCCCGGTAGGTGGTGATTTGTTTGAAAATTTTAACAAATTGGTCAGAAAAGCCATTTTTAGGCTTGAAATTACCTAAACCATTTGAATGTGGTACCAAAAAATTTTTAAATACATGACCGTACTATATTTTTTGTTAAAAAAAATATATTATAAAAAAAAATAATATTGTTCCACTTTTCTGCTAACAAAAAAAAATGTAGACAACAGATTCATGGAACAATTTTCATAAATCGGTCAGAAATGTGCCTTCCAGTCCCTTAAAAATTCAGAAAAATTTGAACAAATAATTTTCATTAAAATATCTCACATGTTTTTTGCTGGAGAGGTGTTTTATTTTAAGCAAGCAATGATTAGCGATACTGCCAAACCTTGGCTTCCACAGAGATGTAAAGGCACTAAGAGAATTAGAGTATATTTATGGGGACAGGAATAAGGTGAAGTGTAAAAGTGTTTTCGACTCGGTTTTTTCTTACTATCATCGTTATTCATTTTCCTTTTATTTACTAACACCAGTACAAAAATCATTCCTGATTTAACTTACTATATACATACACAAATAAAGACAGTTCGGCCTGTATGTATAAATTACACAAACAACGCATATACAAAACCAAATTAAAACAAAGGAAAAAGAGAAGCGACTCTCGATGTCACCCCGATCCGCGCCTAAGCCAGAGTCCCCGGGCCGGCCGGACCTACGCGGCCCTACGTCTCGATCCCTCAAAGTCGTCCCCCCACCCTTCGGTAAGGGTGCAGCAATGCGGGTAGCAGAGAGCTTGGGTCTCCCTCCGTGCATCACGGAGTACCAGAGGGCGGGGGAAGAGCAACCAAGTCGCCCCCCGGGCGCCTCTTCCCCTCCTCTCCTGTTCCAAACTTATTGCATGAAGCCTAATGTGTGTTCAAAATGATAAGATGCAAATGAGATATTGCCGCAAGAGTATAGATGAAGCAGTATACCTGTTATGCTAAAAACCGTTGAAGGTCCTCTTCCGAGCTAATTAATGTTGCGACGTCTCCCTTCTTTCTTCTAACAAAGATTTGGCCACTCCCAATGAAGGAGGTAAATCCTGAGCTCGGTTGTCTGGCTTTTTCACGAACGGTTCGATGGAGGATGAAGATGTTCTTTGGCAAAAACTCGTTGATATTGAGTATGCTGGGTACTATAGAGCTGTGGTCGATTCCGGCAGGTAGATGAGGAACCAAGGCTGATGAATGTAATTTACCCAGTTTGATCTTTGACTGAATGATTTCTACCAGCAATGCACGGGAGCTCAATGTAACCAATATTGACGGTGGGCGTAGTGACTTGATGAGAGCAGCTGATGACGACGTAGCGAAGTTCTTTGGCTTTGTTCCTGCTAAGACCCCATCAGCAGTGGTGATGTCTGTCACCGTCTTACCAATAGCTGAACTCACCGCCGATTTACTGACCATTATACGTGTTGTAATTATGTCCTGGGAGTCTATGTCGGGGTGAACCGACTTAAGTACAGCTAGCACTATGGCTTTAGGATTAGCCATAGGAGGAACGGACAAACCACCAATCACAATGTCAGTACAACTTGATGACCTTGATTTTGAAGCCTTCGGTTTGACGCCGTGTCTCCCCTCCACTTGACCTCATCGCTCTTTCAATGAGATCAGCTGCAGCCCTTGACGATCTCAGATCGTTTGGCTGTTTGGCTTACCCTATACCAAAGTCCAGTGCAACAGCCTTCAGTTTGACTCAATCGTCTCCCCTCCACCTGACTTTGTCGCTTTTCAACAAAGCCAAGCGCAGCCCGATGATCCAAGACCATTTTGCTGTTGGGCTAATGCATAAACATCGGGCCCTGACGCCTATACACCTGCAACTTGGACCTTAGCGCTTTGAAGAGGATTCGGAATTGGAGACAACTTCCTGAATTCTATAATTCGTCACAAGGTCAATCGGACCAACGATAAAAACATCGAAACTCGCTTCCTTCTCTCAACCAAGCATTGTTATTACAGCATATAAGTCTCACTCCAATAATCCTTCCCACTCATACCTTACACTGCCTTCACAGCAGAGCCATTCATAAATCTTAAATCTAACCTAACTTCATAGCGCATATCAGTGAGTGACGCAAATAACAGTAAATCTCGCTTATCAAAAGCGCAACTCGAGCTATATCATGAGTGAATCCCGAAGCCTCCACCCCACCCCTCAGTACGATCCCGTGGCTCAAGATTGAAAATAAAGAAACAAACAACCAAGCAAACTCGCATCAACTGGCCTAAAACTCGCGTCGGGCGCGCGAGTCGGAGGCGCTGCGCAGTTGCACACGTGTGTAAGTCGAGGTGCTCTCCCCCGAACAGAGATGAATAAGCAACGCCGCTGCAGCCCGCCTCCCCAGCACCCTGGGGCTTGAGGCTCATGCTGCCCCCGTCTGCACCGGAAAAGCCTGTCCGTCCCAATGACCTCGAAAAGTCAATTTCATCCCCCCCGGTAATGAAAACTCCCGCTTCGGGATCCTTCAGCCGATTTATCAAAAATTCCACAAAAAAGAACGTCCCTGCCATTGCCCTCGTATAAGCATGGGAATCGATCCGGAACATTTATGTTTTGGTACCTGTGGGCAAGCGCCAAATCAATGGCATCTGACAGTGCTAGAAACTCTGCATTATGTACAAGGTGTCCCATTTTAAATGATGCACGCGAAACTTGCTTGCGAAGGCTCAAATAAAAAAAAATGTAGCGATCAAAGTTTCATAGTTTTTCATGACTAAGCAGACTTGGATCTTCTCATATTGTTTGGGACCTACGGGCTATAAGTCCCGTTTTTTAATTAAGAACTCATACTTTTGACCATGGATTCGGAAAAAGTGGAAAATTTTACGATGTTTAAATATTTTTCGAATTTTTTTGAACTATATGTCTAATTATATTGTTATTTAAGCACAGTGTGACCTGGCCTTTAAAGCTGAGCCACGAGGCTCTGCTGCTGTATTGAAATGTGAACTAACCAATTTGAAAGCAGAAAATGATAAATATTCTACGGATGTCTTAAACTGACTGAAGTAAAGGTTCCGACCACCCGGGAGATTTTTTAGGGTAATTTTTCTTTATAATTTTAGAGTAATTTTCCCGCAAAAACGAAAATTCTAACGCAAGCCGTTTTTTTTTTTTTTTTTAGAGTTGATTGTAGTTTTTTTATACTGTTACATATTTGACGTTGCAGTATTTTTTTTTAAAAACAATTACTTTTCATTCAAAATATATTAAAATAACTTAAAATAAATTTAATAAATGAAAAAATAAGTGAACCGTTTAGTTAGTAAGTAAATTTTTTAGTAGTAATCCTTAAGTAACACCTATTTCTGGGACTTTTGTGAAAACAAAAATAAAAGAAAAGAGAAAAAAAGCTGAAAAATTTCAGAAAAAAGAGAAAGATCAAGAATTCTTACGCAAAGAAAGAGAAAAAACTAAAAATATAGAAAAAGAGAAGCAAACAATAAAAGTTCTTGAAGTAAAATAAACTGATTCGGAAAAAGAGCATGCGAAAGAATAGTATATTCCTGTACAAGTAAGGGAAACGCGTCGTTTCCACGAGAGTTGGATGTTTCAGCACGAGACGAAGTCGAGTGCCGAAAAAATCCAACTCGAGTGTGAACGACAAGTTTCCCTTACTTGTACAGGACTGTGCTTTCTCAAATTTGATGGATAATCATTATTACATGTTTAAAATATTTTCACAGTCAGTGCTGTGTTTTTTGTTTTTAATTTTGTTGGTTATAAGTTCGAATGTTTCGGTCTGCTTTGCTCGGTGTGTTGTTTACTTGATTGAACCTGAATCCTCCGTGTTTTTAACAAATAATAATTATTAAAATTTTGGTTGTTTTTATCACTTTTATTGCGTTAGCGTAGTACGCAGTGTGTTTTTATTTTATGCGCGCAATGGTTAAATTATTTCCCCCCACGCGCTTTATTAATGTATAATTATTAATAAAGTTTTAGTATTTATTCCACTCGCGTATCGCCCACTGTGCTAGTTTTTTTAATAATCACCCACAGAACACTTGAGTTGCTGCAGGTAAATTTTTAGATTTTCATGTATCTCTAACCCAAGGCAAACTATTGCTGGCAGGATTTCATGTGCTTTTAAACTTAAGAAATTCGATTGTTTGTTAGAAAGTAAATGAATTACACTTCTGAATTATTATTTTGGTCAATTTTTAACATTGAGTGAGTTTCAATAAATATTTTGTCAACAGTATTGCTATTTATTTTTATAAAATCCAACCTCCACATTAAAAAAAAGTAATTTTTTATTCAAAAACTCTTGTTTAATTTTACAAAAAATTGTTTATTGATATTATTATTTGGTAATTTAATACATATTTTTTATCGGAAGCATTAAGAAACATTATTTTACGAAAATTGTTCATTTTTTAATTCATATATTTTTGAGGTTTTGATTAGAAAAGCTAATCGTGTATATTTTTTCTATGGAAACAAAAACTGTGACGGAAACAAAAACTATGGTGGAAAAGGCCCGTTTCCGACCGTGTTTTGAGGCATGGAAACGGGCTGTTTCTAGGATCAGATTTGAGAAACTGAAGATACTGAGAGTTAACTTATTGTTTTGAAAAATTATGCTGCAAAAAATTGCTCTCCTCAAGTTCTCGGTGGATTGGTGAAGGGTTTAGAAAAATTAAGGGACACAGAAAAAGAAAAATTAAAAAAAGTTTGTAAATATCAAAAAGACTTATCAGCAAGGAAAAACAAGGTTATAAATGTCAGAATTGAAAAAAAAACAACAAAACGTTGATTTTTTTAATAACATACATAAATTAATAAATAATATATTATTATTAGTGTTTGTTGACGGTGATTGGGAAGGTTTGGAATGAAACTGACTCGAATTAATTGATACTGTTTTACTTTTTATTAATTAGTTTTAAGTTCAAATTTACAAGCGAGACGTTTTCAGTGCTGCGCGTCTAAGCCAATTAATTCTCTGTCTCTTTCTCGTCCAGTGCCAAGTCCTCTCGTGTCGAGAGTAGTAATTATAACACAAGCAGCTGACGCTTGAGGAGTTAGATAGGTCCTCGTCAGTACCATCAGGGGCATCAAACAATGCATCAGCTATCAAGACACCATCTACTGACTCAAGCTATACCAGCTGCCATGCTTCAAGCCTTGTTGGAAGGAATTCAAGCGATACAAACAACGACGGATGAACGGATTAATGATGTGGACAATAAACTCAAGAAACTTGACATAATGCAGCAATGAGTCTCCAGGGTTGATCAACATGAGATGGGACTAGCTGAAGTTGATAAAGAGCTAGCTGACTTGAAAAAGCTAGTAGTATCTGGAAAAGCCACCTCTGCCGATCTAGCTCCCAACCTTGAGTTGGCAGATAAAATTATCGATCTCTAAAAAAGAAATGCCGAGTTAACCTTGCGCATGGCTCGAGTTTCCGCCATGAAACAATCAATCTTGACAAATCTAGTAAGTCACAGCAGTTCTAAATTCAGTACATCCTGGAATCGATGATCGAGATATAGTCACTACTCGCTTATTGAAAAATCGAGCAGATGCCAATGCAAATACAAGTATCGTGGACCCACAATCAAATATTGGTAAAACTGAGAATCGTCAAGACACTGTGTCTGCAAAAGGTCAAGCCGGGAGCCTCGTCACCTAGTGCCTCTTTGACCAACAGAGGTAGATATCCGCCATCAATAGTAGTGTCGGTTCATTCAAAAGCTCTCCTTAAAGAAATCATTCACGATAAAATAAAGAAAGAAAAACTTCATACGTGCTCGTTAACTACTTCTTTGCTGCCAGAGATACCCCCCGTATCGCTGACTCCTGGTTTGATAAATTTGAATGAGTTCCTACCTGTAGAGACCTTCAGACTGAAAAGTCATATCTACAAACTGTCAAAACAGCCAAACTCTGGTTTCACAATGTATGTTCGAAGTAGTCAAGTCTACGTGAGAAGAAAGAATGGCGATGCAAGAACACTGATCACCAGGAGGGAAGACTTAGAACGTTTTTTAGAGATCTAGATACGATTGTTTTCCCTCTCTTAGTGAAAAGGGTATCTGCACTTGTAAAAGGCAACCGAAACCGGACTTGATCTTCCATGGGATCCCAAGAAACTTCAAGCTCGACTGCGAGCCCTTCCGTTGAAAAATCGACCCAGTCTGGACGAAGTTTGTCTTCCGGGCTAATTTCTTCGAGAAGTGTGGAATTAGCTATCCATTTTCCCTAAAGAAAGCCCGTCTTCAGTGGTTGAATAAGTTGATCTCGCAATAGTTTCGTAGATTCGGGTCCGAAGCTTCCGCCCAAGCAATCATCCATATTCGCTATGTGTACATGACCCTCAGCGATCGGCGAGGCGGTTTTTGTAAGTATCGACTTTAAAAACTCCCGTCTGATTCGCATGGAAGCTGAACGAACATAACCTTCAAAAATCTTGAAAGTCGATACTTAGACCTCAAACCGCATGGTGCGCACAGTCGCGCCCATAGCGAATAGATGCTCTTCTTGATCAATTCTACAGCTAGGGGAAAAGCTGCCCCTTCATCCTTACGGAGCTGCTGCCAAGTGCGTTGAGCCAGGTAAGGGACACAGGATTCTCCATAAGTGACGGTCAAGAGCACGTATTGTCTGGCCCACTCATGAGCCGCTGCGCTCCAAAGTATTCGTTGCAGATGGACGTCACTGAGTTTAAGCTCGATCTGACGAAACATCATCAAATACAAACCGATGTAATCTTCATCGTGTTATCACGGAGGATATGTGGCTCTGCAGTTTCAGTCCAGCAAGCAGTGCATCGTTGAGACTGTATCCCGACCCTGGTGTGTGAGACGCGTTGAAGTCTACACGCAGCTTCCTACCAGAGTCACTTTGTTGCCAAATCCCATGATGTAGTTAACTGGCAGGCTGGTATCGGCCAACTCTTCCTCGGTGAGGAAAATCCTAGCTGTTCGCATTTTTCCATGAAGAGGCAGTAGTGATCTCTTAACGCTTGATCCTTCTCCATTCTGCGGTGTGTTGATGAAAGAGCTGCCCGGGCTTGGGGCAGGCTGTCTTCGAGAATGGCGACAATCTCCGGCTTGAGAGGCAAGGGAATCACATACCTCTCGACCGAGTCTCTAGAACAGCTGGCATGTACGTTCACACTTAAGGTCCGCTGGAGATATCCGATGGGCTTGAGATACCTCCTCTAAGCTCCAGAAGCGCTGGGCGAGTCCCAGCAGTGCCTCGTGGCTTGTCTCTGCCTCGGATTTCAAAACGGAAGTGCAGAAGTTACTTGTTGACTGCTCAGACGTTGCTCCAGCCACTTGGTCTGTAATAACCCAACCGAATATAGATTGCTGGGCTATTAAAGATCCCCAATGATAATGGCCAAGTTGAATAACTTGCTCGTAGACATCGGCTCCTAAAACTACGTCTATTCGGCCTTGCGTATCGAAAGCATGGTCGGCCAGCTGAAATTTCTGCCTAATTTAAGTGAGGTCGGCGTTTGGTACTCTTGATGGAGTCACGATGTCGATTGACTCCAATACAAAAACCTCTAACTTTCGTGGCTGAATCATTCGGGAGTCCGAAAGCCAAACTTGAGCTTGATAGCTGGCTGAGTCCATGGCTGAGCCTGCAACGCCCGTGATACCTATTTTGACGCGTTTTAGTCTGCAACCTAGCTTGCGAGCGAGGCTTAATGTGATTAAAGTGGCCTCAGAGCAAGGATCTAGCACTGGCCGTATTGTCTCCTTGGCTGCTAAATCACTGCCTAAGAACGTGATCACGGTCGGCCGGATTGATATCGCGGGTGGTCCTTGTACAATCGTAGAGCTAAAGTAGATAAAACAATGGAGCTTCTCCCCCATCTCCGTGTTCCTGCCCAGATAACCCAAAGCCCCCCAGATAACCCGGAGCGATCCTCCTCAAATAACCCGGGGCGTTCCTCCTCACCCCAACACATCCTCCACACCGGGCAGTTTTGATAACCCAAGGTCTCCAGATAACCCAGAGGCGGTCCTCCCCAGATAACCAAAGCTGTTCTCCCGATAAAAACCTTTGTATCACACCATCCAACCCCGCTGTACTACACCCCACCGTGTGATACCCGTCGTATTACACCAGCCGACCCCGCTGCTACACCTAACGGCCACCTCCGCTGAACCGAGTGGCCGTATTCTACCTGCCGTATTTTACCCGGGTCATCCGCGACAAGGTAGGCATCTGCCCGTGGGGATTCACCTCGCTGTGAGCAACAGTATTGATTTATTTATTAAACATTGTTAAAAATTATTTTATAAGTTATAACGAGGTGAAATAAAATGAATAAATAATTTTTATTATCAAAATTCATTTTATTTATTTACCAGGTTATTACTAAATTTTAAATTTTACAATATCTTACCTTACAATTTATAATACGAATTCTCAGAGGAGGCACCGTTGATGAAAATCCTTTTCTTTTTCTCTTTATTTCTCTGTCACTGTCTATTACTTCTTTCTTTTTTCTTCATTATGACTTATAATTGTATATTCTTGTATATTCTGACAATGTCACTTCTAAACTATAATAAAGGTTAGCAGTTCTCTGCTCGTAGTCAAGAGGTTAAAACAAGTGACGAAGGAATCTTCGTCACAAAGTGAAAAAATTATTTATGAAGAATTATTTATTCAAGTAGTAGGGGTTTTAAATGAAAACAATTAGTTTCTAAAAAAAAAATATTTATTAAAAATTACTTAAAACTATGGTACATTATTAATTAATTAAAACTATGTTACACCCCCCTTCAAATTCGGCAAATGGCCGATCGAACGAACTCCGAAAAAATAGTTGGTGGTACCAATCTAAGTTTTCGCGCAAAAAAATATATCAATTTTTACATAGGTTAGATGGTTAGAAGTATCAGTAATGTATAATTAATCAAACCATGTAATATAAATCAAGTAAAATTAAAGAATAAAGTGGCAATTATTTATTATCATTTAAGTGCAAGTGTAATGATTAATTTTTAAGTGATGATTGTGATTTCATGCTGATCATTTTGGAAAAATTTTTATGAAGCAGGTAAATTCCTTATTAAAAATGAAAGTTTTTGTTATTTACAGCGATGCTTGGCACCAATCCCTCCAATGACAGGAGTCATCCTCGTCCCAAGGAAAACGTCCTCCGTCATCCTAAGCTCGTACCGACTGCTCCGCAAGCTCGAGTTGAGTAATTTGAAAAAAAAATCGACGAATTTTTAGAGTCTACGTGTTCTACGAAGATGCTCGGCGCCAATCCTTGACAGAAAATCGTCCTCGGCCCAAGGAAGTCGATTTTTTAATAAAATTACTTAACTCGAGCTTGTGGAGCAGTCAAGACGAGCTTAGGATGACGGAGGACGTTTTCCTTGGGAAGAGGACGACATCCTGTCATTGGAAGGATTGGTGCCGAGCATCGTCGTAAATAACAAAAATTATTTTCATTTTTGATAAGGAATTTACCTGCTTCATAAAAATGTTTCCAAAATGATCAGCATGAAATCACAATCATCACTTGTAACAGGGGTGGATTTAAGGGTTTGTATGAGCCGATACAAATACCCACGGTGCGTAATAAATTCTTATCACCTGTACTTAGTGCTGATCCAAGCACTCGTCGAACTGCAACTCGTCGACCTGAAATAATAAAATGAGGAAATCGCGTCCGCGAATATTACTATATCTCGCGACGCGGTCGGCTAGTTCGTTTATCGGTAGTGGGTGCGGGTATTAAAATAGGATCGATCCGCAGGAACACTAGGTTTAGTCAATAAAAATTAAATTAACAATTTAATAATTTATTAAAACAAATCTAAACCTAAAATACAAATTCCGAATTACGACTCGGTGTCGTTCAAACCAGTAAACAAAAGAATCTTCAATGCTCTCTAAATCGTTGCGCGTGCACACAAATTCCTGCTGCTATCGGCAGCTAACGCGCGCAAGAGAAAAACAAAGATTATGACAATAACAGTGTACTAAGGACACTCACACGCATTCACACTCACTCGCACATTGACAATTAACTTACGGAGTCGCTAAGGTGCACCTCATACACAAGCCGTCAGGCTAAACAAAATGCCAGGCTACGATGCCGACCAGCCGCAATATCTACCATACTCGAGTCGCCGTGTAGCCATCGGAAAGCGGTCCAGGCGATGACGTGAAATGACAACTTCACAAATAACACCACACTCTTACACTACGGCTCTACCACAACGCGCGACGCGAATGTCAATAATTGCCTCGACTTCCGTAACGAGTAAGCTGCTTCAAGATCTGCCATGAATCGATCTCCAGATCTTTGCGTGTCTGCCGGACGTCGGTCAGGATCCCCGACGTCCACGGCTTCCAAAAGCCGGTTGACTCGTCTAGACAGAAGAATGCTTCCCGGGCGATGACCATCGATCCCGCACCTTCTGTCTCTGCCAACTCTCTCTTCGACGACATTCCACTCCCGAGGAGTCCGGTTAGCCGCCGAGACGAGTTAAGTTCCATGTACGTGCGAACACTTGGACACGAAAACTACGAGTGGCTTCCCGATTCCCGCTCTACCACCTCAGAGGTCCGCTCTGAGCTGCGTTCGACAGTCACGTGATTCGCGCCAAATCCTAAATCGTTACCGACGATTTAATTACGATCGCTGACTGTCACACACTTAAAAATTAATCATTACACTTGCACTTAAATGATAATAAATAATTGCCACTTTATTCTTTAATTTTATTTGATTTATACTACATGGTTTAATTAATTATTCATTACTGATGCTCCTAACCTTCTAACCTATGTAAAATTGATATTTTTTTTTTTGCGCGAAAATTTAGATTGGTACCACCAACTATTTTTTTAGAGTTCGTTCGATCGGCCATTTGCCGAATTTGAAGGGGGGTCGCGAATCCATGCACCACTAGTGTACATAATTACAATTCAATTAAATTCTTATCTTTTTCTTTAATTTTTTCAAATTTAATCTTTTTTTCATTTTTCTTTTCATAAGTTTTTTGTTCTTCTTGAAGCTTTTGAAAGCTTTTATATTGCTCATCTTGACGATTTTTTTCTTCAGAATAACTTTTAAAACCCGAGGACTTTTCATCTTTCATTCTTTCATAGCCAGAGGAGCTCTGTTCTTGACCCATGATGACTGAGTAATGACAAAATCGACGAACAACTTCTACTTTTATATCCACTCCATAGCACTCTTGAGAGCTTCGCTTTGATTGATGAATTTTTTCAACAGCTGTACATTTCGGAGAGCGCATCTAAAGTTGTTTCTGTGATACTCGCACACAGTTTCAATGGTGTCCATCGGTGGATATCCGTACGCAGCGACATCTTTGACGTTAAATCTAAAGCGCTCCAACCATTTCTTCTGCATTGCTCCGGCAACGTAAACTCCTGTGGCCTTTTGTAGTGTCTGGCGAACTATATCGCCAATCGATCTGTAAGGTTCGCGACCCGATTCCCAACTCAGACCGTGATAAATACGTTCTAAATTACTATTGATGTCTTTGTAAGTTTTAGTGAGACGACTCAAGAGATACGGTTCTTTGAAAAGAAACACTTTTGGGTCTGTGCCTTCGTCGACCGAAGTAATAGCCAACTCTTTGATTATATAATCGTGATCTTTTCTGATATCTCGTCCTTGTTTGATAACGCTTCCTAGCTGTACGAAGCCGAGCATATCCACGGCGTACCGCATCTTGGCGATTGATGATCACCCCGGTGTTAATTTTTTCTTTTATACTAGTTTTTTAACAACCCCTTACACTAAATTGTACTGAACGATTCGTTCGTGTAGGATTATACAGTATGCAGTGGTTCCAGCTGGAAAATTGTCTCTTGATTCGATCTCCAACCGAACGTCTACTGGCGCGCTCTTAAGTGACTCGTTTTGTTTCGAACAATCGATGACTATCAGAGGAATTTTCTCGATAAACTGTGATTTATTTAGAGGAGGTTTGGGGTCTTTACTGTAGTATGAGTTTTGAAAATAAACGTACATGTCGTAGATGATTGCGTACTCGTTCTTTGCAATATTGAGATTCAAGTTATTGTAGGGATAGTACTGGGAATTCAAGAAAAGTTTAACATTGCTCAAGTTGCAGTGATCAAAGTGACCGGCGTTTGCCGTATTGAGAGATTTTCGATTGGTTCGTAAGCCAATGATGATGAAGCGAGGTTTTTCCAGTCCAAACGTGCTTGAAAGTTGCGGGAAGTATTGGGTACTCGAAAAATTCTTTTGATCTAAAGCTCATTGTGATTGGACGATCTTTTTCGAGAAACTTGAGCAAGCCTACTCTGTGGGAATCCGAGACCAAAACAAGGCATTAGCCACTCGATTTTTGTCAGTTGAATACTGACAGTTTCAAAAGTATCATTGCTGGTCGAGTTAGTCTTTGTTTGAATGATGTCGTTCAAGTCGTCTCTGGATCGAATGAGAATTAGTTCGAGCTTAACGTTGACTACAATTTTACGATAATCTTCGGCAAAGCCAAGTATCATACTGGGAGGAATGAAAACGTCAAAGTAACCATCGTCGTTTACAAGTTGAGGCTTTCCCGTGAGACTAAACCAACCGGCATTTTGCGCGAGTAAACTCTGATTAGGATTGAACGAAAGCCAATTTTTCATGAGAGTGGAGAGACCGTTATTTTTGCATCGATAAATCTCGATTCCGTTCAACTCCAAACAAACATCATCGAATAAGTAACAGATGCCATTTTTAACGAATTCTGTTTTTTCTGGTTTTTTATTTGTAGCAGGATCAAAAAGACGACCACAGATGTGAAGTACGCTACGACATGGTAATAGACACAAATCTTGATGTTGAATTAATATACGAATCTCGTCGTTGTTGTTGTAATTAGTCGTGGTATACGGTTGATGTGCGTGCATCTCGTAATGGTAGATACTTTCTTCGAACGCGACCGGACTCTGAATGTTCACAATGTCTTCCATTTTTCCAACAGCAATAGTATATTACAAATGTAAGAGTGAATGTGCACTAGTGCCGCCCGCACGTGGTCGCGGCCCGAAGCGTAGCCGAAGGCATGCGGCGGAGTGCGCGGCAGCGGTAGTGCGCATGCGCCCCAAGGTGTGTACTGTATTTTTCATCCATAAGCATGCGCCAAAAGATAGTTCCTTCGTCCCGAGGTTTCACCCCTGCTTAGAGGGACGAGGAATGAACTTTCGGCGCGCGTACGATGAAAAAGAATATACAAGTTATTTTCCACCAGGAACTATTTTTAGTCCTAGACTTTTGAGAAACTGGATGTTCCGCTGTGTTAACGCTTTGGTTGTTCGTCGAGAACCGCATGATGCAGTGCTTTTATATTCTCTTGTTTGAAATCCTTTTCTATTGTACACGATTCCCATTATGATTTTATATGCAGGCAAATAGTTATTTCTTCTTCTCGAAAATTAACTAGTCTTCCGTCTTGATCGACAATACGCAACTGAATGTGATCCATACACTTGACGGACACCGGTAAATAAATGACTTGCGACGTGATTTCGATGACTTTGAAACCAGGATCCTCGACAGGGAAAAATTCATGAATCGTGTGAACTTTCTTGTTATTTATGTAAGCTCCTGTGGTTATATTACACTCGACTCTCAAAGAGTTTATACTGAAAATATTAACCGGAAAATCTGAAACGTGTTTGAAACCAGTGGAGACTTTACGGTGTCTAAATCCCAGAATATCTGCGATAGAATCTTGAGGAGTAAAGTCAATTTCGGTTATGTACGTAATTTCACTGTATAGAGTACTCTCGTTGGGTTTTATTAAGAGTCCAGTTTCTATGTTTTTTTCCTTTAAGTTTATCAATAATATATTTTTCTATGGCACCAATGTCGTAAGAACCAACGTCAAATTTAATCACTTGATCACCGATATAAAATTTATCTTTACTAATATCGATATTGGGAATCGAATTGAACGACAAGAATTCAACCAAACCAAGAGTATAATGTCGGTTTGGAATAAGTTCAATGGGGGGAAAATATTCGGCTTCCAAAATAGAAGATTTGCCCGATAAAGTAAAGGTTAATGACTCCACGACATCTCGGAATAGACTGAAGTTATGGTTTCAAAGTCTGAGGTTATATACCCTCGCTTAAAAATTTCAAACACAAATGTCCGCAGTTGAATGTGTTGAAAGTTTGATATTTTTCGGAGTTGTAGTTGACCTCGTCAACATTAAGATAAATCGTCAACTCCACGGGTGGTCGAAGATCGCCAAAGCTGTCAAAGTAAACAACTCTTTTGCCACGCTTTTTGTACGCAACCCAATGAGTTTCTGGTCCGGTGTCGTTATCGAGGTTCACTCAATTGCAGATTCTTGAAATCTTGGACCCGATGATGGTAATTTATTCTTCTTAAACACTTCTCGAAAATGTGGAACTCTCAACTTTTTAGCAAACTTGGTTAAATCAAAGTTTGATAAAGCTCGATTTGGTAAACTTATTTCGAGCTTTTTTTTTTTAATCCATTGCCTTTGTAGCGTCTCAAATATAATCCATTGCCTCTGTAATGCTTCAAGTACAAACCAAGACCTGTCTTGTAACGTTTGAGATACAGTCGTTTTCCTTAAGCAATAGCCTCCATTGTCTTGTTGTGTCTTTTGTTTTCATCCAACTGTTGACGATCTGACTTTGCTTCGTTGATGGCCTTGTAGACACCAGCAAATTCACCGGCAAGAGCTCCAGTGGCACTCAAAGCCGCGAACAAGGGTACGAGAGGCAAGACTCCACCGATCTTTGAATTTACAGGTAAAATTCGAGGAACTCTGACTCTACTTTTTCCACAGGCTTGCTTGATAGCTTTTCTACCAGCTTTGAGTGATTCGGTGATAATACTTTTAGGTGATTTACCAGGAGCACTTACTTTAGCCAATGCTCTGATTATTGAGTTTGGAGTATTCATTTTTTTACTTGTTTTTCTCGATTTTTTCTTGGGTCTTCTTTTTAGACCCATCCCCTTTTTAGATTTTAATTTCATGACGTTATTCACTCCGTAAGCAGTGGCTTTTTCCCCTAAAGATGCGTCTTTGGAAATAACTCTTTGCCACGCTTTTTCAGCTATAACTTTGTCTGCAGTAGTATTTTCTTTGTTTTTCGAGTAGGCTATGTCGTGTTGTTTACACGCCTAGTCAAGCAGATTTACTGGCTGATCTCCTCAAGTCAATCGAGCTGCTAGTTTTATACCGGGTCCGCAGTAGTTGTATCCTGGAATATGTAATTCAAACGGTAACTTGTTGATTACTTTATTTGTTAAACCGTGACCGCTCTTCTTATGAATGATCATGCCTCTACGAAGGTCAGTCTACGAATGATTGAAAAAGTATAAAAGTTCGGTATTTATACTTTTATACAATCACTCTTGTATCAGTCCTTGATCAATCAACATGGATTTTACACAAAGCTCCGTGAAACTTCTGGTGCAAAATTTCGATATTTTAGCGGAAAAGGATGGAAAAGAGAAGCGACACAGCGACTTATTACCCAACAGTATAAGAGCAGTCATTTCCGGACCATCAAATTGTGGAAAAACCCAACAGTATACTTACTCTCCTGACACACCCAAACGGTTTAAGATTCGAGAACGTTTACGTGTACTCAAAATCACTCAATCAACCCAAGTACCAGTTTTTGAAACAACTTTTCGAACCCATCGATGGTATTCAGTATCTCGAATTCAACGACAACGAAGAAGTAATCGCACCCTCGGAAACCCTTCCTAATTCAATCATGATCTTCGACGATATTGCCTGTGAAAAGCAGAAGCACGTGAGAGCTTTTTTTTGCATGGGCAGACACAAAGACGTAGGTTGTTTTTATCTCTGCTATACGTAATAATGATACGTAATTTTTTAAAAATCGGATGTATTGGAAGAGTCATGTTAAATTTTTAAAATAAAACTGATGACAAAAATCTATAAAATAGAAATGCTTGTCATTTAAAAAAAAAATAGAAACAAAAAAACGGAAGTTAGATTCATAATATACATCTTCGAAAATATCCGTATACCAATTTGAATTGAATCCGATGATTAGGAGCGTTGTAATCAAATTTTTAAAGCTTATACCGGACGGACGGATGGGCGGACAAAAATATCTACATTATTATACGCAGCATCCATAGTTTTGTCCGTCCGTCCGTTCGTCCGGGATCAACTTTAAAAATTTGATTAATATATAATGTAGATGTTAGTATTTTAAGTTTTTACTTACTGCTTCTAATAATCATTTTTTCATTAATTTCATTTTGTTTTGTAAAAGTCATTTATAAACAAATGATTTATATTTTTAGCAGTTATTTATAAACGCGAAACGATGTAAAAATTAGTGAATTTCGAAGGATTTTATACCTATTAAAAAAACACACTTATGAATTTGTAATTTTAAATTTTCATAATATGGGAATCAAACTAAATAATTCTACGAAAAATATCTAGTAATAGAGGAGGCTAAAATTCAGTTAAATTGTAATGCATCAAAAACTTGAAAGTTTTTGATAAAATTGGTGAATAAATAAAATTAATCTACAGTGTCATAGATATTACATAATCATTTTACAATTGACCTATAATAAAGTAATATCCGTGTTTGTTTTTAATTTTTTTTGTAAAAAATAGCTTGACATATCTCTTGTATTTGATTTTAATAACAGGTTGATGGTAGCTCGTTATTTATGTAATAATCTTTATACTCAGTTGTAGGGAATTGGCAATAAATAAACACTTATGTTGCTCTGTAAACAAAGTTTATTAATTCTTATTGTTATTTTTTTTCTATCATACACTATATACACTTTTTACAGCTTTGATCAATATCTCTTACCTATAAACAAAGAAACGACAATTAAAGTTTATATTAAATAATTATCAATTCCCGTATTACAAATAAATCTAAATAATATTATATCACAAATAATCTACACGACTTGTATTTTTCTTTAACCTGTCAGTCACTCTTTTCGGGCGTCTCCTGACTGCTCCATTCACCAGCCGTCGATAACGCTCGATCGGTATCGCGGCAATTTCAAAATTAAGAAAAACAGTGACACACATGTATGAGTGACATGATTTTCTTTATATTTATAAAAAAATTCAAGGCTTTATTTTATTCTAAATAAAGAACTCAAAATCCACTTCTTTAGTCACTTTTTTCAAATTTTTAGGCCACTTTTCCACTTTTTAAAATGAAAAAGTGACTATGATGCCTGGTATGTGTTTGTTTGTGTTTCTTTAATTGAATTAATGTGAGATACTAAAGCTGAGCTAGATTTTTTATTTTTAGAATCATTTTTATGTTCTTGCATTCTCTTACTAAGCCATCTACTTGTTTGACTGATATAAACAGCTGGGCAGTCATTTCAATTAATTTTATAGATTATATGTCAGTACTGAATTGAAAATCTTCCTTATCTCTGCCTAATCGAATTATATTATTGAGTTTATGTATCGTGGAATTAGTCAATCGGTAATCATTGAATTTATTGAATTGTTTGACCTTTGATATATGGTAAAACAAGATATTTTTTTGGAGTATATTTATCAGGAGGTAAAGTAGTGGAATCCGTGACATAAAATACGAAGACAAAATCTACGCGACGAAATCTACGAAAAAAAAATCTATGAAAGACAAAATCTACGAAAAAAAAATCTACTAAAGACAAAATCTACAAAAAAAAATCTACGAAAGACAAAACCTACATTAAAAAAAAATCCACGCAAATAAAAATTTAAGAATTACATAATTAAGATTATTAGGACTAGAAATTTATTCAATGTAGATTTTGGTTGGAACTAAATTTTATGGCGCGCCTCTGCGGAGGCCCTTTGGGCCCTACGGCGCGCATTGTTTTAAAAGATAACCCGTTAGTGTTTCATTAGAAATTAAATTGTGACTTAATAACTATTAAATTATAAGAAATTAAGCTTATATAAATATATATACGGGGTGACCCATTTTAAAAGACCCACCCAAATAACTCGCTTGGAAAGGCCCAAATCGAAAAAAATGTAGAGAGCAAAGTTTTATTATTTTTTAGGGCTAATTTGATGTGCCCAAAAAATTTGGGCCCAGGGCCTTATTTTGGGCCCCATGGACCCTAAGTCCGTTTTTTTAAATGGGAACCCCTATTTTTGACCTCGGATTCGGAAAGAACGAGAAATTTTACGATTTTTAGGTATTTTTTGAAAAATTTTTTGGGCCCCACATGAGGCCCTGCAGGGCTTATAAGACTTTTATAAGCCCCATTTCTTTTTAACCCGAATTAACTCGAGATGAACGCATTTTTTGCATACCATATGCATTGGGAAAGTTTCTTGGTTAAAAATTTCCAACCAAATGGGCCCAAAAAATTTGGGCCCGGAGCCTTATTTTGGGCCCCACGGACCCTAAGTCCGTTTTTTTGAAAGGGAACCCCTATTTTTGACCTTGGATGCGGAAAGAGCGGGAAGTTTTACGATTTTTAGGTATTTTTTGAAAGTTTTTTAGAATCCTCTTGGGGGCCGGTAAGTCTAGGTAAGGCCCAATTGTGTTTGGTAGCGTTATTTTCGAGAATAGTGCATTTTTAGTGTACCACATGCAATGGAAAAGTTTCTTGTTTTGAATGTCTAGGACCTACGACGAGGACGTGGCAAGATGGATTTTTAGGTCCTACTGGGTCCTATCAATTAAAATAAAACCCGAAAAATATTAGTAGTACAGTTAAAAAAGTGGGGGGGGGGATTTTTTTATTGTTTTAAAATGCACAGATCAAGTTTTCGCTCGAAGCTTCAAGCAGTTTACAATTAATTTAAAAATTTCAATTCATTAATTCTTTAACAGTTCTTTTGAAAAATAAAAAATTTTGAAAGTCTCAATGTTGTTCGAGGTACTCAATGAACATTTAAAAACTATAATTTTAAAATAGTATCGAAATGTAAAGTTTAGGTTTAAAAAACAGCGATATTTAAATTTGAAGAATAAAAATGGAAAAAGTATTTAATTATCAAGTTTCAGTATCGGAAACAGCGTTCTCTACATTTAATGAATACAAATTAAAAAAGTATTAAATTATAAAGTTTCAGTATCGAAAATAGCGATATTTACATTTGAAGAATAAAAATTAAAATAGTATTTAATTGTAAAGTTTCAGTATCGGAAACAGCGCTATCTACATTTAATGAACACTTGAATCGCTGAACAAAAAATTGCGATTTTTTGATTGCATACAAATAATATTTTTCGGGTCTTATCTTAATTGATAGGACTTAGTGGGACCTGAAAATCCATCTTGCTACGTCCTCGTCGTAGGTCCTGGATATCGAGGTTCTCGATGACTAAACGCAAGCAATGGTATTCAAAATTTGAATAGAACTGATAAATGGGCCCTGTGATGTTCAGAAAAAACGAGGTCTCAAAGAATACCTTGAAATCATAAAATTTTCCTTTCTTTAAAAATTCGGGGTCAAAAATAGTATGTACTCCACTTTTAAAAAACGAAGTTAGGACCCGTAGAGCCTAAAATAAGGCCCCGGGCCCAAATTTTTTGGGCCCATTTGGTTGGAAATTTTTAACCAAGAAACCTTCCCAATGCATATGCTATGCAAAAAATGCGTTATTTTCGAGTTAATTCGGGTTAAAAAGAAATGGGGCTTATAAAAGTCTTATAAGCCCTGCAGGGCCTCATGTGGGGCCCAAAATTTTTTTCAAAAAATACCTAAAAATCGTAAAATTTCCCGCTCTTTCCGAATCTGAGGTCAAAAATAGGGGTTCCCATTTAAAAAAACGGACTTAGGGTCCGTGGGGCCCAAAATATGGCCACAGGCCCAAATTTTTTGGGCCCATTTGGTTGGAAATTTTTAACCAAGAAACTTTCCCAATGCATATGGTATGCAAAAAATGCGTTCATCTCGAGTTAATTCGGGTTAAAAAGAAATGGGGCTTATAAAAGTCTTATAAGCCCTGCAGGGCCTCATGTGGGGCCCAATAAAATTTTCAAAAAATACCTAAAAATCGTGAAATTTCCCGCTCTTTCCGAATCCGAGGTCAAAAATAGGGGTTTCCATTTTAAAAAACGGACTTAGGGTCCGTGGGGCCCAAAATAAGGCCCTGGGCCCAAATTTTTTGGACCCATCCAATTAGCCCCAAAAGATAATGAAACTTTGCCCTCCACATTTTTTTCGATTTGGGCCTTTCCAAGCGAGTTATTTGGGTGGGTCTTTTAAAATGGGTCACCCTGTATATATCTTACTATATTATATAGTTGTTTTTCCTCTCTCACGCCCCTCCACGCCCCCAACCCGCCCCCCACAAGCCTCTCAAAAAAGTGCTTAACTAACCGTAAAAGTGTACCGAAATATGCTTATTTCTATGAGTTTTGAATTATCCTATGATTTTCCAATCACGCCCCCCGCCCGCCCTTCCCACGCCCTTTTTTTTCCCCGCCCCCCATTTTTAATGATTTGTTAAGTAGTTTTGTATATTTTCTTAACTTAATAATTCTTTTTTAATGGTATAGTTAAACTATATAAAATTTTAAAATTTGAATTCATTAATATTAAAAAAATTTCATTATAAGATTAATTAGAAAAATCCAAGTTTTTAATTTAAAAAAAATGAAAAAAAGATTTTATTTTCAGACAAATTAAATTTATAATGGAGTAATTTTTTCTTTTTAATAAATTGTAAAATTTTATTTAAAAAATTTGTTAAACTTTAAATCCTTATTTATTTATTTTTTATTTTTTTTATTCTGTAATTATTATCCAAATATATTCATGTATGTATTCATGTATGTACGCGGAGGAGTCTCCACGTAGGCGCAAACTTACCCTTTCAAACAAAAATTTGCGCGTACGCGCAACTTAGGTGTTCCGCGTACTCGCAAACTAAATTATCCCGCGTGCGCGCAAACTTAGGTACTCCGTGTGTGCGCAAAAACTTTAGATCTCCGCGTGCGCGCAAAAACTTCCGATCTCCGCGTGTGCGCAAAAACTTTGATTACGTTGCGATAAATGCATCAATTATTGTCCTTCTAAACATTAAAATTGTGATTAAAAAAACTTCCTAACTCTATAAAATTTATTTTTCACACACGGTGCAGAAAGTTCAAACTTTCAGATTTTTCCCAAACAGGAAGTTTGAACTCCTTGCTTTGAGTTGAAAAAAACATTACACTCGACGCTGGAAAAGTATGAGCTAACCCTTAGCAAACCCTTGACACTCTCGCCTTTGGCTTAGGTTTTGAACACAAATTGTTTGAAAATTAGCTAAAAACCCAAAGAAGTGACCCAAATGTCTAGTCCTAGCGGGTCCTCCTCTCAGGGTTGGATAAGTTTTTTTGGATCATCGATTGCAGAAACTTTGGAAATCGCTTTCTGGTACCGAATGATGAGCAAAATCATCAATAATTTTCAAGTCTTAACTCGAAAAATTTGAATAGGAATAATTTGTTACTAGAAGTACTTTTTAGCATTTTCTGAGGTTTGAAATATAAATTGTTCAGATTTATACTTTTTGAGTTAAGATTTGAAAATATTTTTCCCTTAAAGTTCATAAAGAGACAAAAACATGCGAGGATACACATGTATCGGAGTGCAATGGGCTTTGAACACAAATTGTTTGAAAATTATTTAAAAAACAAAAATAATTCAAACATTTTGTGTGGATAATCGAAAAAAGGACCATTTAGAAAATTTATTGATGATTTTGCTCATCATTCGGTGCCAGAAAGCAATTTCCAAAGTTTCTGCAATCGATGATCCAAACAAACTTATCCAACCCTGACTGACTGACTGTATAAGGTTTTTATTTCGGGCTTGGGGTATAACCCTATTTGGTCGCTTGACAAGTACATCGAGTGATACAAATAAATGGTAACACGTTCGCATAAATAGACAATTAAATGCACTTAAAATTAGATTACAACGAAGTAAATAACAATGATCTAATATATAATTGCATGTTCTCGTAGGTAGAATAATAAATGCACTTAAAATAGTATATTATAGTTCAGGTGCAGCATCGTCACCGGGGTGGTTTTAAGGACCCAAGTACGTAGCGAAGCACAGCACGAGGTTCTTAATAAGCCCTGTTGATGTACTGCACTCGTACTATATACTATTTTATAGTACGAGTCACCGAAAACACGCATCAAAGATTTGATTTTGTGGTTAGAGTGACCAGGCGTACTATAAATTAACTTACAACAAAGTGACTTATAGGGCAGGAAACAAAATTTATTAACTGGGTAAGTGTGGCAGGTGCAATAGTAAATCGAATCGAATCGTGGGATAATCCATTCACTAGAAAATATATGACGTTTTCCCGTGCGAGATCAATTCTATTGCCGTTTAATACATTTTTTTTCCCGCGCAATGTTAATTCTACTCCCATTCAATATATTTTTTTTCCCGTTTAATACATTTAACTTCCGCTCAAATGTCTTTTTTCCCGAGAATTTGACCTAAAATTTCCCGTGCGTTTGCTTTTTTTCCCGTGCTAATAAATTAGACCCTTTTCTAATCACCCCCCCCCCCCCGATGCCTTTTTTTTTACTTACGCCCCCCATTTTTGATATATGTTATCAGTTTCTACCCACATCGCCAATTTTTGATACAAGTTATCAGCTATGTATCTATAGAAGAAATTTAAAAAGTAACTACGAAGCATTAAAAAAATTAACTAATATCCAAATATAAAAGAGAGAACTCAAAAAGAATGTCAGCATTTTATTCGTGATGTAATTGGTTGAAGAACAAAATTTAAAATTTTTATTTTTATTTTTAATTTTTATATTACAATTCAATTAAAACATCTAGAGAATAGATTTGATGAAAAAATAATTACGTAATCAAGTTTTCGAAATTATCCGATTATAATCATGAAAATAATAATTATTAGTATACAAACTGAAACAAAACCAATGAATCTATAACCACAAAAGTTTAAATGAATATGAACTCTGAACGTAGCGCAAAGGTAAAGGGTATATATAACTTATTGTCGATTAATTTAGATGAAGCTTCGACAAAACTTGTTTTAGATAATATAATACAATTGCGCGTGCGCTTCGCTTAGAGAGCTTCAAGGTTTGGCAAGAGGGTAGGTACATCGGTAGATTCAAAAGTTGGTAAGTGCTTACCTACAAAGGTTTGTACAGGATCGAAAATAATAGTATAAAAGATGTTAGTTTCAAAGTTAGATGTTGAGAAAAAAAAAAAAAAAAAAAAGTACAACATACGTTCAAAGTTACAAATTGAAGTATGAAAATAATAACAAAGTGAAAGAGGCTACACATGGCTGGAAACTGGTGTCGTAAGATAAACTTCGATATTAATCAAGATAGGTTGATTGGGACAGACCTACGTAGAAAAAGCGTTGATAACAAATGTAAAAGGATGTAGGAAATATCTGTAAAAAAAGTTAAAGAGCTGTGTGGGTAAAATTGTATGAAGATGATTAGTTTCACGATTGCAATTACAAAAAAATTTGAGAAGAACAATAGAAAAGATAGTTTTTACAAAGATGAGAACAAAGATTCAAAGTTAGAGACCAAAGCATGAAAAAAAGAAAAAACAACAGCAAACACCAAAATTTAAGCAGGTAGATTCATGTGAAAGAGATAGAAACAATATTAAGCAAAAATGTACATATAAGCGTAGGTTCAAAGTTACAAACGTAATGACAAGTCCAGGTACGGCAGTCGGTACAATGAAGTTACCACAGTAGTTATCAAGTTTGAAACAATGTTATGAACAAGGTTTGTTATAGGGTTATTTAGAATAGTAAGTACAAGAGGATAAAAAAGATTATGCACAAGGCTAGATTCAGTGTAGAAAATTAAAAAAATAAATAAATAAAAAACTAGAGTCAGCATGGGAGTAGAAATAGATGTAGAAACAAATTGATGTGTAGAAGGTTCAGCGTTAGAAGCTTGAGTAAAAAATAGGTAGTAAGCACAAGATTATTAACATATGTAGGAAGTAAAAAAAATCAACAGACGTAGTAAAGAGAGTCGGAAAAAAATACTCAACAGACGTGGATAGTAGCAAGGTTATAAAGCAGGGAAGGTTAATAAATAAAAAGACGAAAATAAGTCGATAAAAGCATAGAAACAGATGTTTAACAAAGGATTGAAATGAAAGTATGATCAAAGATTAGAACAAAGTAGTCTTAGAATTAGAAATAAAAGCATGAAAAAAATTCAAACTACAGTTATCACCATGATAGAAATATATATATAAACATGAGCATATTCCTGGGTAAGAGCTTAGTTATAAAAAACAGTAAGTGCAACGGTAAGAACAGGGGTAGTTACAAGGGTTTGGAGTAAGATGAAAGGTGAGAACAAAGGTAGGCACGAAATAAGGTGCAGGTGTAGTCACAAGCTATAAAAGTAGAAACAATGGTATGTATCAGAGTAGGTACAGAGGTAGACACAAGAGTATGTGTATAAGCGTAGGTACAAGTGTAGATTCAAGCATAAAATTCTGGGGGGTTGGCGAGCGAAGCGAGCAGGGGGGTACCCCCCTAGTTAATATATATATATATATATATATATATATATAGGGTGGCGTAAATTAATCGAAACGCGCATATATCTCGAAATGGAAGCTTTGTGGAAAAAAGTTTTTTAGATAAAAGTTGTTTGGTTTGGAGGGGGAAACAAAATGGTGGCTTCGGGTTTGGGCCCGGGGCCTTACCTTGGGCCCTTTGGACCCAAAGTCCGGTTTTTTAAATAGGAACCCCTATTTTTTTTTACCAAATTCGGAAAAAGCGGAAAATTTTACGATTTTTAGGTATTATTTTAATTTTTTTTGGGGCCTTATGGAGGCCGCGTAGGGCCCGTTTCTCTATTTCTGCTTAAGTCCGAAATAACGCCTTTTTCGTATGGCACATGTAAAGTAAAAGTTTTTTAGTTTAAAATTTTCAATCAAATGGGCCCAAAAAAATTGGGCTCGGGATCTCATATTGGGCCCTATGGACCCAAACTCCGGTTTTTAAATGGAAATCTTTTTTTTTTTTTTTTTTTACAAAATTCGGAAAGAGCGGAAAATTTTACTGTTTTTAGGTATTTTTTGAAATTTTTTTGGGCCCTAACGAGGCCCAGCGAGCTCCGAAAAATCACATTTATCATTGACAGAGTCAAAATTAATGTGTTTATGATTGACAGAGTTAAATTTTTTGTGAAACACATGTACAAAGTTTTTTAGTTTAAAATTTTCAATATGATTGGCCCAAAAAAATTGGGCCGGGGCCTCTTATTGGGTCTTACGGACATAAACCCAATTTTTTTCAGCAGATTCTGAAAGAGCGGACAATTTCAAGATTTTAATTATTTTGAAAAAAAATTTTGGACCCTATCTAGGTCCAGCAAGCCCCCATTCACGGAAAGAAGGGCGCACTGCAAAAGCGGTGGTTTCAGGAGCTTTGAAAAAATGAGTAACCGTCACTACTTTCTGCATGACACGCACGAAAATTTCTGTGCCTTGTACCGATTTTCCGGTGCTAGGCACCGAAATTTCTAAAGTTGGACACTGTCGGTAAAGAAGTAACCCTTGTTGAGGTTATAAATTTTTCTCTGCAATAATAAACTAAGCTGGACACTGATTATTTGATTCCCTATTTTTTAAATGTCCTTCATAAATATTTTATTCGGAAAAAAATATTACAAATAATTTTTTCAAAACAGAAAAAAATAAAATTTCGAAAACAATCGTTATGTTGTTAGCAGACGCATACTACTGTTTTTCAGGACAAGTGAAACCGGTGCCTTGCACCGATTTTTCGGTGCACGGAAGACTTTTTACAGTACGCCTTTCTTTCCGTGTTTAGTGGAAAAATTAAAAGTAAAAATAAACAACAAACAAACATTATTATTCTCTATAATGAAAGCCTGCGAACTGCACACAATACATAAGTAAATAGGAACTTAGTTGCACACGATACATAAGTAAAATAATTTTTTTGATAAATAAATAAATAAATAAATAAATAAATAAATAAATAAATAAATAAATTAAACAATTAATGAATTTTATTAAATGGACCATGATTTCAAGCTTTACTATCATACAGGCTGTAGTAAATAAAAAATCATTAATTGATAATTAAACTCTAAATTAAGTGAAAAAATTTTTTCATCCATCGGGTTTTTAGAACTCACAGAATTCGTTTAATTATGAGTTAGTTTTTTTTTTCATTAATAATCTTTAACTATGTTTTTCGAGAAAATACTTTTTCTCGAAAATAACTCTGTCAATGATAAATGTGATTTTTCGGAGCTCGCTGGGCCTCATTAGGGCCCAAAAAAAATTTCAAAAAATACCTAAAAATAGTAAAATTTTCCGCTCTTTCCGAATTTTGTAAAAAAAAATAGGAATTCCCATTTAAAAACCGGACTTTGGGTCCGTAGGGCCGAATATGAGATCCCGAGCCCAATTTTTTTGGGCCCATCTTATTGGAAATTTTAAACTAAAAAACTTTTACATTACATGTGCCATACGAAAAAGGCGTTATTTCGGATTTAAGCAGAGTAATAGAGAAACGGGCCCTACGCGGCCTCCATAAGGCCCAAAAAAAATTTCAAAAAAAACCTAAAAATCGTAAAATTTTCCGCTCTTTCCGAATTTGGTAAAAAAAAATAGGGGTTCCTATTTAAAAAACCGGACTTCGGGTCCGTAGGGCCCAACATAAGGCCCCGGGCCCAAACCCGAAGCCGCCATTGTGTTTCCCCCTCTAAACCAAACAAGTTTTATCTAAAAAACTTTTTTCCACAAAGCTTCCATTTCGAGATATATGCGCGTTTCGATTAATTTACGCCACCCTGTATATATACATGTATTTAGATGATATAATATGAATTTAAATATAAATATAAATGTATTTACAATTTGAATTTATCATAGTCTCATTTTAAATTATAAAGTTCGTAGATTATGCATTTCGTAGATTTTTATTTTCATATATTTTGTCTCCGTAGATTTTTATTTTCATATATTTTGTCTTCGTAGATTTTTTTTCGTAGATTTTGTCGCGGTACCAAAGAAGTGATATTTTTTTGAATATTTTTTAATTTCATTAATCTATTGTTGAAATGTTTTAAAATAAAATTAATGGGGCACTAAGGGCTAGATATTTTCAAAAAATTCAATTTTTTTTTTTTTTTGACATTTTCATAAATACAAGATCTTAAAAATATCCCCTCAAAATTTGAAGTCATTTGGAGTAAAACTTTCGGAAATACAGAGCTTTGAGTCTCGAGCTCCTCCTACCTGGTCAATAGCAGGACGTAGTAGCTGGGCGGTTTTTCTCGATACTACTTTTTTTAAAGTCAGTGAACACTATAATTTGAAAACCAATTGACCGGTCGTTCTAAAACTTGGCACACTTACAAAATGGTGGCATTTTTCAGTCGAAAATCGGTATTTTCGAATAAATACTTACCAAATCTTAAAAACGTATTGAAAAGTTTTAATTCAGCCCTGTTACAAAAATTTTTTAAGGCTTTAATCAGACAAAGGTTCGTAGCTGGGTCTACGAATACCGGTCAACGTCATTCAACCAAATTAAAAGAATCAATGGATTTATTTCAACAAATTTAATAAAAATAAACCTTAAATTTAATACAAAGATAATAATCTGACTCGGTGTCATTAAGAAAAACTATTCCGTGTGAATCAATACATAAAAATCAATCTGACTCCAAAAATAAATAAGTCCTACGGCTATCGAGCTGAGAGCAAAACGGTAATTGTACGAGTTGACCGATGTTTTAAGACTGCTCAACTCCTTCAGGATGCTGTTGAACGGATCATCATCCGCACTTAGACGCAGTTGATTCATTCAGAGATGAGGCTAATGCATTCGAGGCAGAGAACAGAGTACGTGTGTTTGTCATGTTTTGATAATGCCAAGGTTTGTGCTACGCAAGCCTTACCTGTCTTGCAATCAAAGGTGGCTGTCGCAAGTTTTCCGCAAAAAGTGTGATAAGGCGTCTTGCAGTTGGAGCACAAGTGGATTTTAAAATTCCCACGAGCGAATGTGTGACAAAAACCAGAAATTATTGCGGTTTTATAGGCCAGTGGTGTGGATGAATTTTGGTCAAACCCGGAATTGAAATTCGAATTTTCATGCTTGAAAGGTAAGTAGAGCAGGACGTGGTAAGGCCAGCCACGACTCAGACGGTAATCTGGCGGTGCTGTAACCTGACTTCAAAATATTTATCACAGGCCTGAGCGTGGTTCCCGAGGTAGTTTGGCTGTGCTAACCTCAAAAGTATAAAATTATTACTTTTTAATTAATTAAAAAGTGCCAAGAAGCACATTTACTGAGAAGGAAGGCTAGGTAGTGAGAGAGAGAGAGAGAGAGGGATAGAGACATAACAAACGTGACTGAGCTCGTTTATGTAACTTACTGGTTAGCATTTATTTATTTATTATTTTGAGTTGGTAAATATGATGGAACCATTAGATTATTTGGTTGAAGTGTTCGTATCGATATCAAAGAATTAGTTGCAAAAAACCTTTAACCGTTGATTTTTCTATTTTTAGTCGACTGCATGTAATGAATTAATCCAAACTAATTTCAGCGAAGTTTACATAGTAATAGTAAAGTTTTCTATTCCCAATAACTCAACATATTATGCATGTATATGAGTAAATCTGCCAAACTCTTATTTTCACTGTCCGGGCATAGTGAAAAGGTTTAAGACAATATTTTTTTTATATTTAATTGAATAATTATTTAGATTTACACTTTTAGAGATTGTGGAAACAAATATAAATGCTGAAAAGTTTATGCAAATGTTTAAAAAATTAGGTTTTACCCTGTAAAACGCAAGAAAACGCTGTGTCCGGAACTAAGTTTTGAAAATATTATCTGCTGTAACTTTTTCAGGCAATCTTTTTACATATTTACAACTGATGGAGGTATTAATACTGGGTTCAAGGAATGTTTTACGACCCATAAAAATATTGTGCCTATATTTTTCGAGAGATGACATAACTTTAAAAATGTGTCCACACGTTTTTGATAAAAATGAATAACCTATTTATTCAAGTTTTTGCAGGTTCAGGCATTATTCAAACGCCACAAATGTGTATTCATCTAAAACTACATACTTTAACGAATAATTTAAGACCAATCCGAATAATGTGCTTTCAAAATAAGCTATTGTTTACATCATTTTATTCTGAAAAGTTCGAGCGTGAATCCTTGTAAAAAATGTTTTTTTCAGCTGGCACATCCACAGATTAAAAAAAAAGTCTCCAAATTTAAGTGTGATCAATAAAACATAACTTTTTTTACCTAAGTTTAGCTGCCTGAAGCCAAAAAACTTAATTTAGTTAAAAAAAAAAAGAGTTTTTCTCTATTATTCGCACCTTCGAACTCAACCTGTAGCAGACGACACTTACTAATGTCTTTCAGCAGCAGGCAGGTCAACGACGTAGTTATGAACTTATATTTATCAATTTTTTTTGCTCTTTACTTATAATTTACATAGTAGATTAGTGTAAAAAGATCAGTAGGTGGATATTATCGCCTATATATTATTATTGTCAACATTAAAATACATTTAAAAAAAAAGACCCTAACCTATTCATAAAGTGCCGTATGATGACTATTATAAAAAATTTAAGTTGTTTAGATGATTATTATGAAAAAACTCAGCTTTTAATTGAAAAAATACTATCTTTCCTTTTATTTTTTTAATAAAAAATCGATTGTCATACTCAGATTTTCATTTTTTTTAAATAATAATTTAATTGTTTGAATAATTTTTTCAGGCAACTTGTTATGACCATCCACGCTACATTTTTTTATTTCTTATTATTTTAAAGAATTATTGCCAAAATTTCAAAAGTGTGCTTCAAAAATTGAAAAAGTTTCAAAATTACTGAAAAAAAAACAGAGTTTGGCGGATTTACTCATATATACAAAAGTATTAAAAGGTCTTTAAAAAAGGAAACTTTTGGTTCAAGTCGCAAAATTTTTTTCCCCCCTACTGTGCATGTGTAGAGCAAAATAGCGATTTTTTATTTTTTATTAATATTTCAAAACTTAAAGTGGTTTGATAAATGCGGCAGAATTTTGCTTATAAAAATATAAGTTCAAAATTAAAAATCACACACACGCACACACACAAGTATGATTTTTAATTTTGAACTAATATTTTTATAAGCAAAAATCATATATGTATTGTTGAATACTTTATTTAAGCAATTAAATAAATAAACATAGCTGGTTCAAAATACGTATATTTATTGAATAAGGTCAATGCAAAATAAGGTAAGGATTAGGTACTGGGATCTGCAATAGTTAGTTAACCAACAAAGTTTTAAATAAATGAAAAACAATTTATTGGGTGCTCGGGGCTTATGGTAAGCGAGTGTAGCACGCGGTGACCAGAGGTGAACCGACTGTGCTTTTAGCAGATGGCGACGCAGCGCCACAGTCAGCCACTTAGCGCGCTAAAAATTTGAAAATTAATTGCATTTAAGTTAGAAAATCTTTTTAAATTTAATGGCTTAATTTAATTTACATAAAATCTACAAAAATAAAAAAGAGATCAGAAAATTAAATATTTAAATGTCGTTTTCCGACATACCGCCCACTTTAATACGTCGCAGCGTATTAAGACGGTTGAGAATTAGCAAGAAAAAAAATAAATTAGATTTCAAAACTAAAACAATGACTAAATATATGCACTGAGATCATGCCCACTAAGGGACTTTTAATTAGGAACAAAAAATGACTCGATATAAATCTAGATCTCTAAAATTAGTCAACAAATTAGGTTATAAGTTTAAATTTAAGAAAAAAATTGAGAAAGTCTATAAACACTACAGTACCTAAGTACTCTCACGGACACTTTAAAGTTCGTCACTGTTGAGTTCGTTGACTGGTAGAAGTAAAACCAATTTGACCACTGGCTGAGTATAGGTAGAGTCAGCAGTTTTAATATTGGCCTCCCGAACTTGACCATCTGCACCTTGATGAACTGCCTCTACTTTTCCCAGTGACCATTGTGTTAGGGCCAAAAGATCGTCCTTAATAAGGACCAAATCACCTGTCTGAAGATTTCTTGAGGGCTTGAACCACTTTTGCCTTTCTTGAAAAGTCTTCAGGTAGGTTTTGGACCACTTACTCCAGAATTCCTGGCTCATTTGGCTGATCCATTCCCATCTTTTGCCCAGAGGCACCTTCACTGCAGGGTTGAACGGCTCAGGAACAATGAATGACGGCCTCTGGATCAAGAAGTGAGCAGGAGTGATGACCCAGTCATAGGCGTCGTCTGAGGCTCGACCCAAGGGCCTCGAGTTAAGGAAGGCCTCGATTCTACACAGCAGTGTGTTAAACTCAGCAAAGTTGAGAACGTGCTCACCTATCATCCTACGAAGGTAAAACTTTGTGGACTTTACCATAGTTTCCCATAGGCCACCGAAGTGTGGAGCTCGAGGTGGGTTGAAGACCCATTGCGTGCCCAGAGTAGCCAGTGAGGGTATGATGACTAGCATCTGCTCCGAAGCCTCTTCGAACATCCTGCGCAGTTCCTTGTCAGCACCAACAAAGTTTGTACCTCTGTCGCTTCTCATCAACGCGCAATGGCCACGTCGGCAAATAAATCGGGTGAAAGCAGCCAAGAATGCCTCCGCTGTGTAGTCCTCTACAAATTCCAGATGAGTCGCTCTGGTGGCCAAACAGGTGAAGATGCACATGTAGGCCTTCATTGTGCCCTTGCCACGGGACTTAGTGAGTCTCAGCTTGAACGGTTCCGCGAAGCCAACCCCAGAGTGCTCAAACGAAAAGGCTGGACGCACCCGGTCACTTGGTAAGGAGGCCATAAAGGGGTTAATGACCCTGGCAGCATGACGGCGACAAAGCAGGCACAACCCAATAAGGCTTTTGACCTTTTGCCTACCTCTCAAAATCCAATGACGACAACGAAGAGTAGCCAAGGTTAACTGGGTACCACCATGAAGTGACCGCTGACGAGCATCCCATACCAAGATTTTTGTGAAGTGACTGTGGTCGGGCAGAATCAATGGATGTTTTTCTTCGAAGTCCAACGACGAGTGTTTAAGTCTCCCACCAACCCGGAGTAATCCATCCACCATGATAGGGTTGAGTGTGACTAATGTGCTTTGCGTGAGCGGTTGATATCTATTTATTAGTGCCATTTCACGACCAAAATGATGTCTCTGGACTATGGAGACCCACAACAGCTCGGCGTTGTGAAGCTCACGAGTGGTCAATTCGGGTGAGTAAGTGTCGTTGCTGGATAGCCGCAGAGACAAGGTGAGTTTTCGTTTGAGGAGGCAGTTGACCCGTATGGAGTTGATGAAGCGCAGGCACCAACTGGTAACTCTGAGGAGTATCTTAAAAGATGAGAACCGGGTCAGCTTGTCGTTGACGTAAACTCCAACAGCGAGCACGACGGGCTTGGCTTGCCTTTAGGTGACGTTTGTACCACTTCAGCCAGTTCTGGCCATTCGTCATTTGAGGTGAGTAAGAACTGCGGGCCTGACCACCAAAGTTGCAGGTCTTGGAGTTCTACCGGGTTCACACCCCTGGAGATCAGATCAGCAGGGTTCTCTGACCCTTGGACATGATGCCAGCATGCCTGAGGTACAGGGTTGCAGAATTTTGGAATTCTTTAACTAATAATTCAAATTCAAAATTTTTTTTTTAATTAAAAATATTTTAATTCAAGAACTAAGTTTAGTTCTAAATTAAAATATTTTAATTCAAGAACTCAATTTAGTTCTGAATTAAAATATTTTAATTCAAGAATTCAAATTAGTTCTGAATTGAAATAGTTTAATTCAAGAACTCAATTTAGTTCTGAATTAAAAAATATTTAATTCCATACCCTAAGTTAGTTTTGAATTAAAATTTTGAGTTAAAACAATTTTAATTCAAGTTAATACAATAAAAAAAAAAAAAAAAATTTTTTTTTGCCTTTAAGTATTGGATTGCATAATAGTATATAATTATACAAGTGCGTTAAAGTCCCTCGTGGGACCGTTTTTGCACGAGCGAAGCGAGTGCAAAATGGTCACACGAGGGGGAAATCACTTTAACACACATGTACAATACTATATTTTATAGTACTAATGCTTGGAGGCTCGATTTTGCATACGCCGTTGTAGGTTAGCGTGTGTAAAATCGAGCCTCCACGCATTAGTGCTATAAAATTTTATTCACTTAGTTAACCCCGGTAAACGGTTTTTTTTTTAAAGTTTTTAAAATTTACACAAAGGTAGTTTCTTTTTTTATCTTCTATAGGTTGGTAATTTACCAAGCAAGTTTTAATTTTCATTTATCGAGCCTAGAAAAATAGCTGTTTTTCATAGTTAATGCATAAATCTCACATTTAATTCGTGATATTTAAAAAAAAAAAGAGTATGTTTTAGAGGAATTTCAAACGAACAAGTAGAGATGTTCAAAAGTATGGCAAGGGGTATTATTTAAAAATTAAGACACGAGGACATCGAATAAAGCGTACTTTTTATTAGTAATATAAATAATCAAAGTCGTAGAAACAAAATTTGGTATAACAATAACAAAACAAATTGTAACAATAACAATACAAAAAAAAACACATTACTAGATCTAAATATAATTTGATTTAAATTAAGAAACTAATTATAAGTACAAACAAAAAGCATTCAAATTTACGTGAAGTCTTGTTTCACGTAATTAACTTTATATAAAACTCTTTTTTCAAAATTCTCGTCACTTAATTTATTGAATTTAGGTATTTCTAATAGCGTTGCAAATGAAAACAGCCGTTCTACCGGAGCGGATGATGGTAAAACCGTATTGTATTTAAGAAAAATCTTTTTGACACCAGGAAATTTTTGCAAAACCTATAAAATTGAAAATTATTTAAATAATGGAAATGATGAAAATTATATAACTATTAAATATTTATTACCTTCAAATTATTAGTACAGGGTTCAGCTAAAAATCGATGCACTTCATTGGGTTCAATGGAATGATTGAATGAACATTCGATCGGATTTTTGACTGCATCCCCAAAATCAAAAAAGTCATTTGTATCGACTTCCGGTGTGACCTCTGAAGTGTTGGAAGATATTGTTAATTTGTCAATCAGATATCTCACTCTACTTTGATTTTCTGCAGAAAGACACTGCAGCCATCTTATTTTAAACTTAGGGTGAGTCACAGCAGCGATAACAGCCGATTCACTAACCGATGTTACATTAAAATAATGATAAAACCTGCTCTCAAGTTTCTTAATCAATGGTTCTACTGTGGTTTGAAGCATACTGTTGTTTATGCTCTTCCACTTTTTCCGCAAACTCAGAAGCGACGGTAATAAATAACCAAAATGACAAGTTGTCTCGCCTTGCAGTAAATCTATAGTTTGAGTCACAGGTTTCATTAGATTTAAATAATTCTCGATGTAAAGAAAATTTTCTTCTGTGAATGATTTTGACAATTTCAAGACTACTTTTAATTCAGAACCAAGCAGTCGTTCTTTAACAGAATAGATAAGTTTTAGAGAGTCATAAGTCGAATTCCATCTGGTAACAACAGGTTTGATTAGGTTGATGCCAACTAAATTTTTAAGAGCAATTCTTCTTTTTCTGTATCTAAGATTTTTCCAAACTTCCTTGCATTTCTTCATGGTGTTTAAGTGCTTGTTCATTAATATGGTATCTGATTTCAGAATTTTAATGTAGTCACTTGAAGCTATTAAATTTAAAGTGTGACTTGCACATCGAAAATGACGAGGAAGTTTTAAATCAGAAATATCTATATACTTGATATTTTCGATGAATTGTTTTACATCTGTTGTCTCGAAATTCTGAAAATCCATGTCATCATCAGCTACCACGTCATCTTTAACTTCTTCTTTAACATCAAGTACATCTTCATCATCATCATCATCATCATCATCATCATCATTTTCATAGTATTCTGATTCATCTAAACAAAAAACTATTATTAAATACAGAATTTTTTATTTTTATTAATAATAATAATAATAATAATAATAATAACTTTATTCAGATGTATAAGTGATATGTATACATAAAACCGTAAATACATAATTTTGCATGAATGCAAAAATCGCCACTATGACTTTAATAAGTCAGCGCGTGGCCTGAATATAATAACTTATAATTAATTAATAAAATTTTAAATTTAAATTTACACTTAAAATTACTTACAATAGATATAAGAATTACAAATTTTCAGATCATCTAAAAAAGCTTTAACGAAAGTATTTGTTGTGTGATTATCCTCCTCTTTTACAAAATGTTACCTTCGCTGTTTAAATTTAGTTCAGGGTTATCAATCACACCAAACTCTTTAAAAGCTTTTACAAAATTAGATCCATTATCGGTCACAGTTCCAACAATTTTTTCTTCGTTTAATCCGTAGAAACTGTGTATAGCTTCTAGGTTTTGTGCAATGTTGTCAAAAGAATGAATGTCAAGGAATCTCTTTAAGGCAAGAGCAGCTGACTTTATTTCAAAACTGTTTTCATCAATCTGTAGAATAATTTGAACATTAACGATTTAAAATGAGAGGGTCAGGCATAAGCTTCTTTATTTGACAAAAAATACTTTCGTCGACGAAAATCTAGACAATTTTTTGTTTAAAAACACCACAATATTTTTAGCAAGGCTTTGTCATCGACGAAAAAAAAAATTAAGTGTCGTTGAAGAAAAATAGGTTTCATAGACGAAAACTTATTTTTAATTTTTCGTCGACGGAATATTTTTTTATATGACAAAATTTTCATTTTCAGCATTTAAAAAATTAAACAATGTTTCGTCATTTTTTTTTCATCAAAGAAATAAGATCCTTTTCGTCGATGAAACTTTTTATTTGATAAAGATGAAGTTTCTTTGGATGACCGAAGAAAATTTCGTCGACGAAACAGCAAAAATAACAAGAATTAAGTAATCAAAATTTTTCGTCGACGAAAAATTTTCTTTCTTGGACGATAACTTAAAAGGACCCCCCGGTGAAATTTCAACCCCGGGAGAAAATAATCAAAAAATGTTGAAAATTTGAAAACTTGAAAATTTGGCCCTAATTGATATTTTTCAAAATCCTTACGAAAAGATGTTCAAAATATTGCCTAAGAGCTGTAAAAAAATTTCGTGAAAAAACATTAAGATTTGCGTGGTTTTTAAAAATTAGTAAAATTATGAAAAATTTATCTATCCGAAATTGTATTTTTTGGCCTAATTAAGATATAGGAAAATCCATACAAACGTTGTTTGGAATAACGTCTAGAAACTTAAAATAAATTTTCGTGAAAAAATATTGAGATTTTTTAAAGTTCAGAGTTTTTAAAGATTTCGATATTTTTATACGTTTTTACTCCTTTCAGCTTAAATAATTTTTTATATATATAGATTACCCAATGTACTGTTACTCCTAGAAAACTGCGTTTTGCTGAGCTCCACAAATCTGCAGTAGTACATACATGTTGGTGGAGGCCCAACTCTACTTTCAATTTTTTCAAATGCTCAACGTATAATTTTTCTGCATTTTTTTCAATAGAATAACGATTGAGAAATTTTAATTTGTTGTCCCCATTTTTAATATTTAAATCTAAAAATTAAATCAAATTTAATACAAATTAAGTTTACTATTACATCGATTATGCATTGATAAAAATTTTATACTTGATATATCATATTATATTAGAAATAACTTTAAAAAGTTATACTGAATAGTAATATTTTTTTCCGATCAATACAAAATAATTAATATAATTCTATTGTAAAAGAAACAAACCTTCAAAAATTTTTTTAAAAGATTCACTTTCGATAGTGCGCAACGCTAGCATGTTACCCAAAATAAAATTCGTACAATTGTTATTAAACAATTTTTGATCAAATTGGCAAGTTACTCGCCGAGCTGTAGATTTACTACAATTCAACAGCTTTTTCTTTTTTATTTGTTTGTGATCTTCATACAATTCAAGTTTATCAGGGTGTTTCTAAAAAATTTTTATTAAGGATTAAAATTATTGATCAATAAAATAAATAAAATAATTAAATATATAATGCCAACAACAAAAAAAAAACAAATACAATCTTACCCTTTTCAAATGTCTTCTAGAATTAGAAGATACATTATAGCATCCACAAACGCTATCGTCACAAAACATACATTGTGCTTTAACTGAATTTTTTTTCAACTTAACAGATTCTGCTTCATTGAGTTTAAAATATTCACCATCTAAGTATGGAAGATTTTTACAAATATTTCGTAATGATTCAACATCATGTTGTATCGAAATATTACGTTTTTTGGCTTGTGTGTTTTCATCTGATTCTATTGGTGGTGAACCATTATTGTGCTTCGACATGACTGAATATAAAAATTAGTATAAAAGATTAGACGACAAATAGCCAAGAGCGCACCTCGCAAATTTTAGAAATAATAAAAGAATAGTGATCAATAAATTATTATTATTAGAAAACATTTTTTGTTAAAAATTAAAAAAAAAATTTTAAGCACGGGTGGTCGTATTTTAGATAAATAAATTTATAAGTAATTTTTTTTTATTTTTCAAGCGCTTCTTTATTTTGTTTGTTTATTAATTTATAAAATAAAACGATAAAACATAGTACTTACCTAATAAAATTTAAGAAAAAACTTCACACTTTAAATTTATACAAATTTTAACAAAAGAATACTAATAGTTGACAAGTCGGCATTTCCAAATAAAATGAGCCGGCAAGTAATTGTCATATGTACGCCCGTAAATATTCTACTGCTCAAAGTACTATAATAACTACTACATACTAAGATTGGTGTCATCGGATCTGAAATATGCGCGCATTCGAAATTGTTATGAATTCGAAATAGTGTTGTCTCGTAATAACAATAAATATCGTAAATTATGCGAGTATAGCCGTTTCGTGTTTACAAATACTTTCATGAGTACCATCGTTCAAAGTTTGTACTATGAGTGAGTTTAGTTGATTTCCAACTAATTCAACATGTACAAAGAAATTTTTTTCACGCAAAGAAAATTTAGAATTAAGTACCGCGTTCAGAATAAAACAAATTTCAAAGTTAAAAAAATAATTAGTATTCCATTGTACGCATTAAAACATAAAAAAACTGATGAGTCCAAAGAAAGACCGGGAGAGACGGTGAGAAAGTTAAGAATTATAAAATATTCCCCTATTCAAAATACACGAAAAGGTGAAAAAATAGTATATTTTGGACTCAATGAAAACGGTGAAGAAGTTCAACTAACAATTTATAGAGAAGACATCAAATTTAATCGAGATTTTGTTGTAAGTAGTTTAATTTATTATATTCGAATTTTAATTAATTTCAATCAAACCCTGGCCTAACTTCACCTAAATCACAATAACTATATGAAAGTGATTTCTATAATAAAAATAATGAAAATACATATCATATAATTTTTAAGCAACGTGATATTTTTTTAAAATTTTTAAGTAACAATTTTGTTGAAAATTAAGAAGCCTTACGAAAAAAAATGAGATCTTGTAAAAAACCACCTTAAAAAAAGGTAAAAATGTACGGCTAGGATTTTAATGTAAACAATACGATATATTACCTAACGAAATAAGTGAAGTCAAAAAAATACGAACCGAGTTTATGATTAATTTCTTTCGTGTAATTTTTCTTAATTTTTTTTATTATTGAAACTAAATTTTGAATCGAAATAAATTCAAGAAAAACTCAGCACATTCGACCTTAAACGTTTCAAAGACATTGAATTTTAAAAATTCATCGAATGAGCTGAGTTTTTCTTGAATTTATTTCGATTCAAAATTTAGTTTCAATAATAAAAAAAAAATTAAGAAAAATTACACGAAAGAAATGAATTGTAAACTCGGTTCGTATTTTTTGATTTCTCTTATTTCGTTAGGTAACATATCTTATTGTTTACATTAAAATCCTAGCCGTACATTTTAACCTTTTTTAAAGGTGGTTTTTTAAATTAATTTAAGACTAATTTAGGGGAATCTTATAGGGGATTTTTCTTTACAAAAGAGAGCTCGCGCCATTTTGAAATACATTAAAATGATGCTTTTTAGGTTGGAGAAACTTACGCAATTAAGAATTTTAGAACTATTGAGAGTTCGGAATGTTTTCACACACTAGATACCAATTTAATTTTAGATAAATATAGTAACAAGTACTTGATTGTGGATGATTCCTCGATCCCTAAGAGGAAATTTGAGTTTCTTTATAATATCTCTGTTATGGAGGAATTTGAAAATGACTATATAGGTTTGTGAACAAATATTATTTATAAATAAGTCTATATAAATACACAGGGTGGTTCAAATTAATTTATCATCGCAACTATCTCGAAATTAAAGCTTTTTTCATAAAAAAGTTGAAATAACTTGGATAGATTGCAACGATACATTAATTTGGAACTATCATGTCTATTAATGTACTATAAGTAGTACATACAATAGTGGTCAAAAGTTTAGGCCACCCCGAAATTCATATTTTGCTAGTTCAATTCTTGAACTTTAACGTGAGTGCAAATGCTTAAATATTTAAGTAGGTGTCTGAAACTTTTTTCTCAACTTAAAATACATATAAACTTGAAAGAAAAATATTTACTTAGCTTATATTCCTTTTCAAGTTGATTTATTCCTATCAACTTAAAAATTTTTTTAAGTTAATAGGAATAAATCAACTTGAAAATTTTTTTCATCAAACTTGACTACTAAAGTAAGATGTAGAAAAATTTACAACATGATCGAATGTTTTTAAAACACTTCAAAAATACTATAAAGTTGATAAATTAGCTAAAATTAGGGGTTTTCGAAAAATAGCCATTGTAATAAAAATGTGGGTGAAAGTTACATTTCTGACGGAATATAAGCTAAGTAAATATTTTTCTTTCAAGTTTACATGTATTTTAAGTAAAGAAAAAAGTTTCAGACACCTACTTAAATATTTAAGCATTTGCACAACATTTGCACTTACGTTAAAGTTCAAGAATTGAACCGGCAAAATATGAAATTTGGGGTGGCCTAAACTTTTGACCTCTACTGTAGTTCCATTTGCTTCAAAATTAAAATTGTGTTTTGAAAAAGATTTTTTAGGTTTTGTAAAATCAATGGTTAATTCGAAAGTGATTTTGGACTCTGACAAAAATATAAATAAAGAATGGGCCATTATTTTAGAAAACGAGAGAGGCGAAGAGGTAAAAAATTACAGTAAATTTAAATGCTTTTTGTTTGTATTCAATAGTTAATTTGTTTATTTAGATCAAACTATATTCAGATCAAGAGAAGGAATTACAAATTAACGATATAGTTATAGTTCAAAACGGAAAAATTAGACGAGTGAATGACTCATTGAGCATAGTAGCAGAAAACCAGACTACTATGATAATAAATAATTTTGGTATCCGACGATGTCATAGGTAAAATTTGAAAAATAAAAATATTACAAAAATTTTTTTAAAAATTTCATACAAGCTTTTTTTTAGGATGAAAGAACTTTTAGAAAATAAATTTAATTGGCAAACATCGATTTATAAATGATTTTTCTACTTACAAGTGATGTAATTTTTTTTTGTATTGTTATTGTTACAATTTGTTTTGTTATTGTTATACCAAATTTTGTTTCTACGACTTTGATTATTTATATTACTAATAAAATGTACGCTTTATTCGATGTCCTCGTGTCTTAATCTTTAAATAATACCCCTTGCCATACTTTTGAATATCTCTACTTGTTCGTTTGAAATTCCTCTAAAACATAATCTTTTTTTTCTAAATATCACGAATTAAATGTGAGATTTATGCATTAACTATGAAAAACAGCTATTTTTCTAGGCTCAATTAATGAAAATTAAGACTTGCTTGATAAATTACCAACCTATAGAAGATAAAAAAAGAAACTACCTTTGTGTAAATTTTAAAAACTTTAAAAAAAAACCGTTTACCGGGGTTAACTACGTGAATAAAATTTTATGCAATCCTATACTTAAAGGCAAAAAAAAAATTTTTTTTTTTTTTTTATTGTATTAACTTGAATTAAAATTGTTTTAACTCAAAATTTTAATTCAAAACTAACTTAGGGTATTGAATTAAATATTTTTTAATTCAGAACTAAATTGAGTTCTTGAATTAAACTATTTCAATTCAGATTTAAATTGAGTTCTTGAATTAAAATATTTTAATTCAGAACTAAATTGAGTTCTCGAATTAAAATATTTTAATTCAGAACTAATTTGAATTATTGAATTAAAATATTTTAATTCAGAACCAATTTGAATTATTGAATTCAATATTTTTTTAATTAATAACTCATTTGAATCCTTGAATTAAATCGGAATTATCAAATCAATTGAATTACAATTCTGCAACCCAGCTGAGGTAGCAGGGTTTGAATCTCGTTGCAACGGTTGGCCACAAAGGTTTGCCATCTCGAAGGGTGGTCCTGGATCCAATAGAGTACATCCTTGGAGTCTGACCAAAGGTGTACCTTGAGTTGACCTAGGGAGGAGAAGGACATAAAATGGTGAGTCAGTTTAGTTAGTTACAGAGCAGCGCACAGTTCCAAGCGAGGAACTGAAGTATTTGGTGATATTTTGGTTTTGGCACCCAGCAGGGCAGTGGTGACCCCTGAACCATGCAACACTCTCACGTAAAGAACAGCGCCATACGCCTTCAGTGAGGCGTCGGCGAAACCATGCAATTCTATCACCCGGCCTTCTAGCATATAACCTATCCAACGGGGTATTTTGATTTTAGAAAGAACTGGTAACTGAGAGTAGAACTCGTCCCAGCGACGACAATAGTCCGGAGGGAGGGGACTATCCCAACTACATTTAAAAAGCCAAAGTGATTTGATAAAAGCCTCTGAGTTGACAGTCACTGGGGATAGAAAACCTAGCAGGTCGAAGAGCTTAGCTATCATGGAAAGCGCTGAGCGCTTTGTGAGTTTATCACAATCGTAAGGTTCCAGCGAGATATTGAAGTGGAAATAGTCACCCTCAGGGGACCAAGCGAGCCCAAAGACTGAAGTTGACTGAAACTCATCGAACACAGAGACCTCAGTAGTCCTTTTGCCTGGCGCAACCCAGTCTATCAAAGCCGGGTTATTAGCTGTCCATTTCCCCAATTCGAAACCTCCCAATTTTAACAGGGAGACTAGTTCTTGCATCTTACGTAAGCATTCCGCAATGGAGAAGCCCCCTGACAATACATCGTCAATATAGCTCTCGTATAAGATAAGTGTCACGGCCAAAGCAAAATGAGCACCTTCATCTGGAGCTAGCTGATGCAAGATTCTAATGGCTAGAAAGGGGGAACATCTAAGGTCGTAAGTTACTGTGTTAAGGGCATAAGTCAGAATTTCACTCCCATAGAGCTGCCAGAGGATGAGCAGGTAGTGTCGATCGTCGTGGTGGACAATGATTTGTCTGAACATCTTGACCACGTTCGTAATGAACATGAACGGGTATCGTCTCCATTTTGAGACTATAACACGTAAGTCGGGTATCAAATTTGGTCCCGGAAGTGAATTATCATTCAGGGACAAACCATCCCCCACCCTGTCCGATCCGTTGAAAACAGTACGCAATTTTCCCCTTGAGTTCAAGACGCCGTGATGCGGCAAGTAAAAGGCATAGTCCCTCTGTACTGCGTTCAACGGAAAGACCAATGACATGTGACCTAGTTGCTCGTATTCGGCGACGAAGTCGCAATATTTGGAACAAAATACTGGGTCCTTGAACTTTTTTCTAAGTGACAATAAAACTGCGAGGGCTCTGTTAAAAGAGCCACCTAGGTTGAATCCCTTGTCTCGTATTACCTTTACATTAAAGGGTAACCTGACAATATATCTGCCTTCCGCGTTTCGAGAGTGAGTATTGATAAAGTTGTCTTCGCAGGCCTTTTCATCCTCAGTATACAAGGGTTGAGGAGTAGTGATTTCCTCGTGAGTCCAAAATTTCTCAACTGCCCTGAGTAGGCTTGTGTTGTCGATGGGATGACACGACTTAGTATTGAGAGCTGAGGAAGAACCTGCGGGGCCTGAAACCATCCACCCTAGTCGAGTGTTAGTAGCTACTGGGTCTCTTGGGGACCCTTTTTGAACCTCATTCAAGACGATGTTAGCGTGCACTTCGGCACCTAACAAAAGGTCAAAAGTTTTGAGGTTATAAAATTCTGGGTCAGCTAAAGACAGTGCCGAAAGGTTGGGAAGTGTAACCACTCCGGAAGAGATCAGAGGTCGACAATTAGTAATTGTATCTAGGATCATTGCATCAACATCAAAAACAAAGTCCGTATCCACAAGGGATCTAACTTTCAAAGTGACACGACCTCGGGTCTTTTCCGAAAACAATGATGACACTCCCTCTACCGAAGTGTCAGAGCGGTGCATAGGGTGGCCAAGTCGTTGAGCGCAATTTTCAGTGATCAAGGATACCTGAGAGGCCTGATCGATGAGGGCCCTGAACATGTGGGTTTTACCATTGTATTAAGCTTTTACCCAAGCCGTAGGTAGCAAAACAAACGAATTCCGAGCGACAGTATTCATCGACTGATGAAAAGCTTGAGGTGCCTGCTGAGTAGGGTTAAACGCGTTGGCACTAGTGTTCAGGCCAGGAAGTTGAGAATGAGGCCCAGAAGTTGAAACATGAGTTGTAGGTTCATCAGCCTTAACCAGTCGATTGGCAGCTATACCATCATGCAGTAAGGTATGGTGTTTCCTTCTACACACAGTACAAACAACTTTGAGTTTGCATTTGCCAAAGGAGTGATTACCTAGACAAAGGAAACACAGTCCCTTAGATCTAGCCAAAGTTAACCTATCACTGCCTGCCAAGCTTTTGTATTTGACGCATTTAACGAGTTGATGATTTTCACTACAGTTCACACAAGGTTTTGGCTTTGGAGTGCTGTTTTGTTCCGAAGTAGTGGAAACATGAGCTTTCGGGTTAACCGGTTTAGGCTGAGAATAAGTGAAACCCCGACTACTCGCCTCAACCGACTCAAAAAGTGCCAATTGGTCGCGGAAAAACTTCTTAAGTTCCTCCAGAGATGAAGCCTGAGCGGAGTCCCCCAAGGATTTTTCCCACTCGCGACGCGTGACTGGGTCGAATTTAGACACAGTGAGGAATACTAATAAATCTTCCCTGGTTGTCTCAACAGACCGCCCTAGTGAGGCCAAAAAACCCAGGGTGTCAAAAGTAGAGGTAAATAGCGCACTTAGCTCAGCATAAGAATCCGATTACATAGACTTAGTTGATTAAAGCTGACCAACTGAGTGGTTAATCAACCTTCGCTTGTTCTCATAAAATTCAGTCAGGTTGGCCCAAGCTAATTGATAATTCTCAGTGGTCATTTCTAGATTTTTTATTTTATCTGAGGCAGTGCCCTCAAGTAGTGTAGACAAGTGATAAAATTTAATCACAGGAGTCAAGTCAGTACGGTTATGCACAAGTGAGACAAAAAGGTCTCGAAAACAAGCCCACTCAGTGTGCTTACCGCTAAATTTCGGAATCTCTATCTTTGATAAAGAGTTGTTTAAAAAGTTAGCCCCTACATCAGATCTTGACTGATTGGCAGGAGCCATAGATTCATCTAAAGTGGCAGGAGCATTGCAGGAGAGCAAGTACTCTTTGAAGTTGCCTACATATTGAAAGTCAAATCTGAAAGTCATATTGAAAGTAAATCTCTTGGCCGTTGTCAAAAACTTCCGCCGTAGAGTATTCATGTTTTAGGAAGTCAGGCAGCTGGGTAATGTTAGTATGATTTTCTAAGAATACAAATCACGCTCCAACTGTGACAACCTAGTCTGACATGCAGTTACTTTCATCTTAATTTTGCCCAATTTCTGAAAATTTTTATAAGAGTTACCCATCCTCCTAATTAGCTCCAGTTGTCTTGGATATAATGTCTCCATTTTACAAGCACTATATTAAAGTTCAAAACAAGAGGGTAATTCAAAAGAAAATGTATAGCTAAAGTGTGTTGTCACTGAGTCAAAGCGATGACAGATAGTCACCATGTACAATGGCAACAAAAGGCTTAGCTTTTTGTATAGCAACAAAAAATTTTCAGAATTCAAGTTAGGAATTTTGTAGCTTAAAATTAAATAGAAAAGAATTGATATGTTATAATATAATTCAAATAAAATTAATATAGGGTGTATTATGATTAAAGCTATGGCTACTAACAATCAAAGGCCTAGTCAAACTGCTTCTTCGACAAGCCATCCCCCTCAAAATTGTTGCATCTGAGAAGATTTTAAGCATTATCAATAAAACATAACTTTCAGTTTATCCTAACTAAAAAATCCTAAAGCTAAATAAATATATACAGTGCAAGAAATTAATGAAAATGTAAAATATTGCTCAGATAGTCCAAGCGATCCTTAGACTCAAATAAATGAACTGGGATTAGTGATTCAAGTATAAATAAATAAAAGTCCTAAAAGTAATTTATGTACAGAGAAAGAGAAAGAATAATAATGATATCAAATCAAAACACTGACTTTAGTCAGCTCAAGCGAGCTAAGCTCTATCACTCAAATCAAGAAAATACAAAGATAATAAAAGTGTACCTTACCCAAATCATATAATCAAGGATAATCAAAATAAAGCAATAGTGAACCACAGTTAATTTCCATGTATGTACATGTAAAAGCTGTCAACAAACCAAAAGCTATATCAACAATAAACTGTTTGTTTACTTTATGTGTGTGAGAGTGTTGCAATATGAATGACCACTGACTTTTAACTGCTTGTTGCTGCTGTTTACAAACTCCAACTACTGTCTTCTCCTCACCTAAAGCAAAATAGTTTATTAGTTTTCTTTTTACAAAGTGAGCTAACTCTACTTTTTAAAGCAAAAACAACACAAGAGAAAAAAACTTGGTGTGAGTGCCAGTGTCAAGCACAAAGATAATGAGTAACCATGAGAATGAAGATAAGATTAAGTTGGCGTTCACCTCTGTTTCACTTGAACACTTTTTCAGAACTGAAAAAAAAATTTTTAGTAAGCACTTAAGTGAATCGCGAAAAACCACACGAGGCACACCGAGCTAAAACACCAAGAAGCATATGGCGCCCAACCATGTGCTCCTGTGGCACCACGAAATCTTTTCTCGTAATCCTTTACTGGCTCGACCATCCGGACTTAAAAACACGAGCTCGAAGGACCATGAAAAATAAGGTAAGGATTAGGTACTGGGATCTGCAATAGTTAGTTAACCAACAAAGTTTTAAATAACAGAAAAACAATTTATTGGGTGCTCGGGACACATGGTAAGCGGCTGTAGCACCAGAGGTGTGTAGTGAAGTGAAGAGTGAACTAAAGTCGAAACGATTTCACTTCACTTGAGTTGGGAGTTGCGCATAGCGTGACGCTGTGCGCTGTGTATATAAACATACGTAAAATGGACTTGAACAATTTTTTTCTTTGCTTAATATTTTGACATCTATAAAGTCAGGGTGAACACCTGGTTCACTTGATGTTGGCTTCGCTTTGGAGATGATTTCCTCAGGAAGTTTTGACCCAGGAAGGGTCAGGATGGACTCCTGGTACCCTTGGGGAAAGTTACGCTTTGAGAACGATTTCTCCAGGAAGTTTTGACTCGGAGAAGGTCAGGAAAGACACCTGGTGCCCTTGGTGATATTTACACCTTGAAGATGATTTCCCCAGGAAGTTTTGACTCCGGAAGAATCAGGGTGGACTCCTGGTGCAACTGATATTAATTACGCCTAGGAGTTGATTTCCCCAGAAAGTTTGGACTTCGGAAGGGTCAGGGCGGACACCTGGTGCACCTGGTGATACTGATGCCTTGAAGATGATTTCCCCAGAAAGTTTTGACTTCGGAGGGTCAGGGCGAACACCTGGTGCACCTGGTGATACTTACGCCTTAGAAATGATTTCCCCAGAAAGTTTTGACTTCGTAGGGTCAGGGCGAACACCTGGTGCACCTGGTGATACTTACGCCTTGGAGATGATTTCCCCAGAAAGTTTTGACTTCGGAGGGTCAAGGCGAACACCTGGTGCACCTGGTGATACTTACGCTTTGGAGATGATTTACCCAGGAAGTTTGGACTTCGGAAGGGTCAAGGCGAACACCTGGTGCACCTGGTGATACTTACGACTTGGAGATGATATTCCCAGGAAGTTTGGACTTCGGAGGGGTCAAGGCAAACACCTGGTGCACCTGGTGATACTTACGACTTGGAGATTATTTCCCCAGGAAGTTTGGACTCCGGAAGGGTCAAGGCGAACACATGATGCACCTGGTGATTAGGGTGGGCCGAAAATGAAAAATTTTGGAATTTTGACACGCCTGAGGTCTCAAAAGTTGTCTTTTAACAAGAAAATAAGAAAAAAAATTTTGTACACGCAAAAAAAAAATTTTAAGTTTGCCCAAAGCCCTTAAAGTTTTAGTAAAATTTGTTTAAAATGAGCTAATTTGAAAAAACATGTTTTTTTTTTCAATACTTGATTACTTTGCGAAAAAAAATCGTAGAGTCGCGAATAAAAAAAGAAAATAAAGCTCTTTAGTTGTAGTTTAAGCTTCTATAAATTAGAACATCATAAAAAAATTTTGGAAACTGTTTCGCAAGTACAAACTTCATACTTTTTTTTCTTTGTTTGTAGTGGTTGTAACCCGAAAATCGCTGAAATGCGATTGTTTTTTTTAAATATTAATAACTTTGAGAAAAACAACCGTAGAGATACGAATAAAAAAAGAAAAGAAAGCTCTTAAGTGGTACTTTAAGCCTATGTAAACTAAAATACCATAAAAAAATTTTGGTAGCTGTTTCATGAATGGAAGTATGCTATTTTTTTGTAAATTTTTTTTTTAATTGGTAAAACTCGTCTATTTTCTTTAAACTTCAGTATCTCTGCTAGAAAAAATCATGGAAACACGAATAAGAAAAAGAATTGAAGCTGTTTAATTGAATTTTAAGCTTACGTAATACATGATTGCATAAAAAATCGTAAAACTAGTTAATAAAAGGTTTTCGTCAATATTTCTAGTTATTTTGCCAAATTTCAACATATTTGTATGAAAAACTTTAAAATTTTTCTACTCAAATGATCGTTTTGAGCGTTTGATTATTGACATTTTCACTAGTATTCAAATAATTAAACAGTACTTTTTCATGAAAAAACTCCATACTTATGACAAATGGTTTATTACTTTATTTATAGATTTTTAAAAAACTTCGCCACATAGGAAAAAAATATTTAACTAATGTTTAGTTATGACTAATAGTTTATTACTTTTTTGTATAAATATAAACGCCATCTAATGAAAAATTGTTCAATTAATGTGTATAAAAAAGTAAGAAATGTACGGATATTTAACAATTACATGAAAATTTTCGAGTAAAAACAAATAAACTAAAAAAAAAATATGAAAAAACTTTTTTCGAAGATTTTTAGAAAAATTTTAAAGTTTTTCATACAAATATGTTAAAATTTGGCAAAATAACTAGAAATATTGACGAAAACCTTTTATTAACTAGTTTTACGATTTTTTATGCAATTTTGTATTACGTAAGCTTAAAATTCAATTAAACAGTTTCAATTCTTTTTTTTTTATCCGTGTTTCCATGATCTTTTCTAGCAGAGATACTGAAGTTTAAAGAAAATAGACGAGTTTTACCAATTAAAAAAAAAAATTTACAAAAAAATAGCATACTTCCACTCATGAAACAGCTACCAAAATTTTTTTTTTGGTATTTCAGTTTACATAGGCTTAAAGTACCACTTAAGAGCTTTCTTTTCTTTTTTTATTCGTATCTTTACGGTTGTTTTTCTCAAAGTTATTAATATTTAAAAAAAACAATCGCATTTCAGCGATTTTCGGGTTACAACCACTACAAACAAAGAAAAAAAAGTATGAAGTTTGTACTTGCGAAACAGTTTCCAAAATTTTTTTATGATGTTCTAATTTATAGAAGCTTAAACTGCAACTAAAGAGCTTTATTTTCTTTTTTTATTCGCGACTCTACGATTTTTTTTCGCAAAGTAATCAAGTATTGAAAAAAAAAACATGTTTTTTCAAATTAGCTCATTTTAATCAAATTTTACTAAAACTTTAAGGGCTTTGGGCAAACTTAAAATTTTTTGTTTGCGTGTACAAAATTTTTTTTCTTATTTTCTTGTTAAAAGACAACTTTTGAGACCTCAGGCGTGTCAAAATTCCAAAATTTTTCATTTTCGGCCCACCCTACTGGTGATACTTACGACTTGGAGATGATTTCCCCAGGAAGTTTGGACTCCGGAGAGGCCAGGGTGGACACTCGGTGCACCTCGTGATACTTGCGCCTTGGAGATGATTTTCCCAGGAAATTAAGACTCCAAAAGGGCCAGGATGGACATCTGGTACAATAGGTATTAATTACGCCTTGGAGATGATTTCCCCAAGAAGTTAGGACTCTGGGTGGGTCAGGGTGTACACCAGGAGCACCTGGTGATACTTACGCCTCGAAAATGATTTTCCCAGGAAGTTTTGATCCCAGCGGGTTCACATGATCAAGTTTATTATTAGGATAGCTTCTTGAGAGTGCAGTTATCACCGGGCACACCAAGTATTTTCCCAGACCCTTACGGAGTCAAAATTTCCTGGGAAAATAATCTCCAAGTCGTAAGTATAACCCGGTGCACCAGATGTCCACCCTGACTCCCCCGGAGTTGAAACTTCCTGGGGAAATCATCTCCAAGGTGTCAGTACTCCAGGTGCACTGAGTGTCCACCCTGACCCTCAAAAATCCAAACTTCCTGTGGAAATCATCTCCAAGGCGTAATTAATACCAGTTGCACCAGGTGTCCATCCTCGCCCTTTTGGAGTCAAAACTTCCTGGGGAAATGATCTCCAAGGCGTAAGCATCACCGGGTCCACTGAGATTCCACCCTGGCCTCTCCGGAGTCCAAACTTCCTGGGTAAATCATCTCCAAGGCGTAAGTATCACCAGGTGCTCCAGGTGTTCACCCTGACCCACCGAAGTCAAAAATTCCTTGGGAAATCATCTCCAAGGCGTCAGTATCACTAGGTGCACCAGGTGTCCGCCCTGACCCCTCCGAAGTCCAAACTTCCTGGGGATATCACCTCCAAGGCATAATTAATACCAGTTGCACCAGGTGTCCATCCTGGCCCCTTCCTAGTCAAAACTCCCTGGGGAAATCGTCCTCAAAGCGTAAGTATCACCAAATGCACCAGGATTACACCCTTACACTTAAGGAGTCAAAACTTCCTGGGGTTATCATCCTCAAGGTGTAAATATCACCAAGGGCACCGGGTGTCCTTTTTGGCCCCTCCCGAGTCAAAACTTCCTGGGGAAATCGTCCTCAAAGCGTTACTATCACCAAGGGCATCAGGAGTCCACCCTGACCCTTCCGGAGTCAAAATTTCCTTGGGAAATCATCTTCAAGGTGTAAATATCACCAAGGGCACCGGGTGTCTTTCCCTACCTTTCTCGAGTCAAAACTTCCTGGAGAAATCGTCCTCAAAGCGTAACTATCAACAAGGGTACCAGGAGTCAACCCTGACCCTTCCTGGGTCAAAACTTCCTGGGAAAATCATCTTTACAGCGAAGCTATTATCAAGTGAACCAGGTGTTCACCCTTACTTTATAGATGTCAAAATATTAAGCAAAGAAAAAAATTATTTAAGTCCATTTTACTTATATATACAGGGTGACCCATTTTAAAAGACCCACCCAAATAACTCGCTTGGAAAGGCCCAAATCGAAAATAATGTAGAGAGCAAAGTTTCATTATTTTTTGGGGCTAATTTGATGGGCCCAAAAAATTTGGGCCCAGGGCCTTATTTTGGGCCCCACGGACCCTAAGTCCGTTTTTTTAAATGGGAACCCCTATTTTTGACCTTGGATGCGGAAAGAGCGGGAAGTTTTACGATTTTTAGGTATTTTTTGTAAATTTTTTAGTAATCCTCTTGGGGCCCGGTAAGCCTAGGTGAGGCCTAATTGTGTTTGGTAGCGTTATTTTCGAGAATAGTGCATTTTTAGTGTACCATATGCAATGGAAAAGTTTCTTGTTTTGAATGTCTAGGACCTACGACGAGGACGTAGCAAGATGTTAATTAAAATAAAACCCGAAAAATATTAGTGGTACAATTAAAAAAGTGGGGGGGGGGGGATTTTTTTATTGTTTTAAAATGCACACATCAAGTTTTTGCTCGAAGTTTCAAGCAGTTTACAATCAATTTAAAAATTTCAATTCATTAATTCTTTAAGGGGAGGTTCTGGTGGATTGACTTTTTTTTTCTAAGATTTTTATTTCATAGTAAAAATAATATGAGACATCCAAATTTTTTACACCTTAAAGAATAAATATAAAACAACTGAAAAATTTTTTTTTTATTTTTTCGTTGCTTAATGATGGCCTCAAAATTGTCCTCTTTTTCGGTCAGGGAAGTGATAACTCCCGAATGATGAGCCTAAAATCAAAAAATCAAACATTTTCTGAATCTGTATAGATTTGGCTATGGCAGGAACTAGAACGAGTAATTTAAGAGTAAAAAAAACAAAATGGCGGCCGTGTAAATTTTTTTGCAATATTTTTGCAACTTCAATTGTTTATAACTTCGGTAAAATTTTTTTTTTTTTGTTCTAGTTCCTGCCATAGCCAAATCTATACAGATTCAGAAAATGTTTGATTTTTTGATTTCAGGCTCATCATTCGGGAGTTATCACTTCCCTGACCGAAAAAGAGGACAATTTTGAGGCCATCATCAAGCAACGAAAAAAAAAAAAAAGAAAAAAAAAAAAAAAATTTTCAATTGTTTTATATTTATTCTTTAAGGTGTAAAAAACTTGGATGTCTCATATTATTTTTACTATGAAATAAAAATCTTAGAAAAAAAAAAAAAAAAGTCAATCCACCAGAACCTCCCCTTAACAGTTCTTTTGAAAAATAAAAAATTTTGAAAGTCTCAATGTTCGAGGTACTCAATGAACATTTAAAAACTATAATTTTAAAATAGTATCGAAACGTAAAGTTTAGGTTTAAAAAACAGCGATATTTAAATTTGAAGAATAAAAATTGAAAAAGTATTTAATTATCAAGTTTCAGTGTCGAAAACAGTGCTATCTACATTTAATGAGTACAAATTAAAAAAGTATTAAATTATAAAGTTTTAGTATCCAAAATAGCGATATTGACATTTGAAGAATAAAAATTAAAATAGTATTTAATTGAAAAGTTTCAATATCGGAAACAGCGCTATCTACATTTAATGAATACAAATTAAAAAGTATTAAATTATAAAGTTTTAGTATCCAAAATAGCGATATTTACATTTGAAGAATAAACATTAAAATAGTATTTAATTGTAAAGTTTCAGTATCGGAAACAGCGCTATCTACATTTAATGAATACAAATTAAAAAGTATTAAATTATAAAGTTTCAGTATCGAAAATAGCGATTTTTACATTTGAAGAATAAAAATTAAAATAGTATTTAATTGTAAAGTTTCAGTATCGAAAACAGCGCTATCTACATTTAATGAATACAAATTAGAAAAGTATTAAATTATAAAGTTTCAGTATCGAAGACAGCACAATCTACATTCGAAGAATACATATTTAAAAAAAGAATTAGCTTACGTTCAAACGTCACGGGCTGAAATCAATAAATTTTTTACCTCAATAAAATTTGTAGTGAAAATGCCGGATTACACTCGATCTGAAATAGTGGATATTTTACTTATCTTAGGAGAGTGTGCTAAAAACTATCGTCATGCGGCCCGTTTGTATCAGCAGCGCTATCCGAACAGAAATCAGCATCCAAATCACCGGGTCATAGCGAGGATTGAACAGCGAGAAAGACAAGGACCTCAAAGACCTCGGCAGCGTCGAAGAGTTATAACAATTGAAAATGATGACCCTAGGATATTGGTCGTGCTTTCTTTAACTACAGCAAATCCGAATATATCACTTCGTCAAATCCAATTGCAAACGGGTATTCCAAGAGAGACTGCAAGAAGATTGTTGGAAAAACATCATTTTCACCCGTATCATATTACATTGACTCAGCAACTGATGCCACCTGACTTTCAGAGACGACTATAATTTTGTTTGTGGGTAAGAGAAAGATTGGAAGAAAATCCTAACTTTTTTTATAATGTTATGTTTTCTGATGAGGCTACTTTCCATAATACGGGGGAACTCAATCGCCATAACTGCCACTATTGGTCTCCAGAGAATCCACACTGGAGAAGATCCATCGATCATCAAAATCGATGGAGTTTAACGACATGGTGTGGAATTATCAATGGTCATTCAATAGGGCCGGGTAATGCAGTACTAAAAATAAGGTAAGGATTAGGTTCTGGGATCTGCAATAGTTAGTTAACCAACAAAGTTTTAAATAACAGAAAAACAATTTATTGGGTGCTCGGGGCACATGGTAAGCAGTTGTAGCACGCGGTGACCAGAGGTGAACCAACTGTGCTTTTAGCAGATGGCGACGCAGCGCCACAGTCAACCACTTAGCGCGCTAAAAATTTGAAAATTTATTGCATTTAAGTTAGAAAATCTTTTTAAATTTAATGGCTTAATTTAATTTACATAAAATCTACAAAAATAAAAAAGAGATAAAAAAATTAAATATTTAAATGTCGTTTTCTGTTAGTTAAAGTTACAAATGAGAAATAACCGAGCGCCGCGTAATGCAGTACTCGTTGCAGCAGCTCAGATAAGACTGACGCAGCATTCAAACTTCAGTACACACCGGGGGTGGGACTGAAGGCTCATTACGGGGTCCATTAAGGATTACTTATTGGGCACGTAGGTCACTCTAACATAACTTAAAGTGCGTGCGTGCGTGCGTGTGTGATTTTTAATTTTGATTGAATATGCACTCGCTAAATGGTGATTTATAGAAAAAATTTTAATAAATCAGTTGGAAAACTGCCTTTCATCAGCTTAAAAGATCTGATAAAATTTAAGCCATTAATTTCCGTCAAATTACATCACATGTTTTTTTTTCTAGCGAGGTGTTTGTTTCAACTTTTTTCAATCGAATTTTTAAAAATATGGTCAAACAAAATTTTTTGTAAACGAAATTTTGCCTGAATATAATTTCCCTAGTTCTTATAGGTTCTGAGATAATAATAAATATTAAAAAATCACTATTTTAGACCCAAGGGTCCCTGAGAAGAGAATAGATAGTTGCGTTTTAAGCCAAAAATTTTCTATTTCATGCCGTTTTGAATCATATGTATACTAGTATACTAAAGGGATTCCAAGTGGCAGCAGATACGACTATTTTACCCAGCTATACCCTTTAATCTATAAGATATAATAATTTAAACAATCTTCAGTGTTTTTTTATCGAGTTTCGTGGAAGTCTGTAGAATGGTAAGCTATAAAACTATCGTGGCTCCGAGTAGTCTAAGAACCTGGTTCGCTTGTTGAGGAATAAAAAAGTGGGCAAAGGGAAGCGACACTAAGAAACGTTTTGTATGAATAAGATTAAGTCATCAGAAATATAAACTATCAATTAAGAATACATGGCTTTTCGTAATGCTTCACATTGGAGTTTGATTTTCAAGAGCGAAGTAGAGAGCGTGAAGCTTGCGATAAAACATAAAAATGCGCTTGCAATCGATTGAAACGCGTAATTATAAAATGACTAAAAAGTTTAGATTTTTGCCTAATAATAAGAGTTTGAATACATTTTATAAAACGCATCCACTTGCATTATTATTATTATAAAAAAATGTTTTTTTTTTTGTTCATTGACTAAAATAATTTATGCTTGAAAAAGTTATTAACGAAAAAAAATTTTTTTACGGTACTGTAATTTCAATTGAAAATTGAATTAAAATTTTAATTCAAGTGAGTTTATTAGATTAACTTGATTGCAATGTATAATTTTAGTTAGCTTACAGTATACTTATATTTGAAGTTTGGATTTTAGTTACACTTATTTTCTATTAACAGGTTCAAAAACTTATGCACTTTCAAAAAGAAGCTGATACAGATTTCAAGCAAAACTCAAATCTTTAATTAAAACTAGAAATATTGAGAAAAACAAAAAGAAAGGAGAATTACAAACCAATACGTGATGGCTCGGCAACGACAAATTTATGAAACAGCTTTTGATTGCAAAGTCGATAGATCTGAAGATGATCTGGAGAATCTTAATCAAATAGTTAATGATAAACTTGTAATTTCCAAGGTAATGTATATATTTTCAATTTTATAGTTTAAATTTTAGTTACTTTTTGAGTATAAAATTTGAACTCGACCGCAAAACTATTTTACATTTATACTATGCACTGTGTTCTGGAACCAAATTTCATTATAACACGTAAGTTTTTTTTTTTTTTTCATTACTTTGTGACATTATTTCTAAGAGATTGTAACATGTTAGAAAATCATATGGCACTCCTCGAAATTTTTGCAAAATACTATTTTTTGAGCTTATTTAATTTAAAATAGCTCTGACTGGTTTTAAACTTACGAACAAAAATAGTTACTGTGACCAGCTGAATGAATATTTTTTAATGCGCTTAGGCTCATTTTAAAGATTAAAATCAGAGCTTCAAAATAAGATCTTACTTGTTTGACTGTAATAAATCGTCTTCAAATGATGGTAATTTTATGACAGTATAGTTTTCAATGATTTTTTGTTTCTAAAAATACGGGTGATTCCATCATCAGAATGAACGAAATTTCAGCTAAGACCTCTTTTCAGAATATATTTTGACTCACCTGTAGATTAACGTTACGCTGGATTAATAAATGTATATTTTATTTTGTTTAAATTCATCGAAACACCCGATTTTTCAACCTAAACTCGGTGTTAAAATTTTTTTGTACAAAATTGTTGAAAAAACAATTTAAAAATATTTGTTAACTGGTTAAAATTTTTTAGACCCATCTAAAAATATTCTAATGCGTATATATGTAGTTTCATCAGTATTAATAAAACTGATTATTCGAAGAAAAATATTTTTAATTGACGTGAAAAATCCCATAAATAGAAAAAAAAAAAAAAAAAAAAAAAAAAAAACAGTGTGGGTCTAGGGACCCGTGGTAGACGTGAAACTTCAACCTCGTTTCTTGATAATTATGAACATAATCTGGGCAGTTATTTTGTGCGAATCGCAAATGTATTCATAAGAAAAATAGAAGGATACAATAAGATACCTCATTAAATCACTTTTAACTGATGCACTTTAAATATCTGATGCTCTTTTAAATTTCAAGAATCGCATATTTATAAATGAAAGTAATATTAGCTAATCAAGAATAATTTATGAATTTATTTATTATTTGTCACAGATGAATGTTAGTTTTATTTATTTCAATTTCAATAATTTAGAAGTCATGTTGAGGATTTCAGAAATTAAAAGTAATCAATAATCATGTGAATAACAAAAAAAAAAAAATTTTCTTGAAAATCTAGTGGTTTTTTAATACAAAAAATATAGGGAAAAAACTTAAGGTAGTTACGAAGCGTATATATAGCTAACCTAAAATATAGTTATAGACGCTCGTTGCCCCCACTCTGACGCCACGCGCCGCCGTCGCCACCGCTGCTCGAAATCATGCTAAAATCATGCATTTTTCATTCTTTTTGATTGTATATCTCATAAGTTAATATCGCTTGCTATGTTTATCTTTGTACGATACGATTTATAAGTTCTTGCCCTACAAGAAAACCTGTTTTTAAAAAATATTTTAAGAAAATTGAGTTTGCAATGAGAGAATAACCTTCAAAATAAATATGAATTCACGCGCTCAGCATAGGAATCCCATGTAAAAAATTGAAACTTCTGAGCCCGATATCTCAAAATTAAGTATGGCTTGGGGGTTTAAGAAAAATACCAGCGTGTACAGGACTCAAAAATCTACCTCTGTGCAAAATTCTAGAGATTTTTTAAGAAACTCAATTTTTTTGGGAACTACCTTAATACTAATCCGTCAATTGTAAAAAAATTATAAGCAGCTTGAATTCAGTTTTTATTTTTTTTAGCATCTGTTTTTAACTGCATATTTAACTTATGCTAATGAACTTTAATAAAGTACTAAACAAATTTGAAATACGTCAACAGCAAAAAATTTTTAATCTTTTGAAAGTATCTCCAAGTTTTACCTATCAACTTCAAATTTCTATTATTTTGAATTTTAACGCACCGACCGCGAAAGTAGGTGATCCAGGTTCGATTCCTGGCTGGGTAAACCGAAATTTTTTTATCTTTCTCAATTTGATTATTGGGGGGATCGGTATCTATTTAAATTCATTTTTAATTAAATTTATCATTTTTAGAAATTTTCTCACTTTTGGGAGGCTATGCTTCTGAAGTGGGAATGTTTGCGCGAAATATGCCTGGATCGTCAATACAAGGTCACACTGAACTATGTTATATCCACTAGGCAATACAAAGTTATTTGATGAGAGAAAAACTTATTCTTCGACCCTGACAGAGAGATTGGTCGCATTGAGAAAGATAACTAAATAGCGGTCCCATAGTCAGAAGCGAGTCGGTGAGCCCGGTAGCGTAATGGTTAACGCACCGACCGCGAAAGTAGGTGATCCAGGTTCGATTCCTGGCTGGGTAAACCAAAATTTTTTTATCTTTCTCAATTTGATTATTGGGGGGATGGGTATCTATTTAAATTCATTTTTTAATTAAATTTATCATTTTTAGAAATTTTCTCACTTTTGGGAGGCTATGCTTCTAAACTGGGAATGTTTGCGCGAAATATGCCTGGATCGTCAATACAAGGTCACATTGAACTATTATTGTTATATCCACTAGGCAATACAAAGTTATTTGATGAGAGAAAAACTTTTGAATTTTAATTATCTCTAATTTTCAACGCTTTGAGGGAAAAAGTCAGCTATTCGCTTGATTTTGAATACAGTATAAATCATACAGTGAATTTTTACTTTTATTTTAGTTTTCTATTTTCAATGCTATGATGGAAAATATTAGCTATCCGCTTGAACTTGAATTTCAATGCTTGGTTTTATAATTATAAGATTTAACTTATATACTTGTGTTTTTATACGTATAATTATATGCCAATCTGCACATGTCACAAGAACTTTCATAACTCTGAAACCAAACATGGCCCCATACCAGACTTTTTCTATAACTAACTATCTCTAAATAAAAATTTGGTGTTTAGTGTCAAAACTAAAATTTTTCTCCACATGATATATTTAAATTTTCTTCAATATTGTTAACAAAGATTTTTTTTACTTAAGATAACAAATTAAAACTGTTACTCATAGAACTGATATAAAATGAATTTTGGGTTGCCATTTATATTTATTTTGAATGATAATTAAATTTAGTCTAGCCGCCATATAGAAGGTTTTACGTGCAAGTTCGCTCCACGACGGCAACCTTGGTTTAAAAGACGTATTTCGATGTTCTCTTTCGAATTAACCAGGGTTGCCGAGCTCAAAATTACAATAACAACAATTAAACAATAATTTGTATATTTTCATCATACTTTATAAACACGCAAGACCCCATCATATGTCGAGTGCGTCTTGGTGGAATGGTGAGAGGTCTTACCTTTAACTTGGGAGACCGGGGTTCCAATCCCACCTCGATTAATTTTTTTTTTTTTTTTTTTTTAGGTTCGTTGTTCGGTAAATAAGGGGCCTAGGTTTTGCCGAAATCCTGGCTAACTCTCTAGCGTCAGATGCTCGTTTTGTGATTCCTTTTTCTGACGCGAGGGGGCTTGGGGCGAAAGACAAGAGAGAAGATTTGATCGGGCGAAGAAGAGCACAACTGAAAACCCTCTCGTTCTGTAAAGCTACGCTTAAACGTATTAATAAAGAGTAAAGTTTTTAAATACACAGTCTCTCGAGTCTATTCTCATCACAAGCCTTCATAATCACCCACCACAAACATTTTGGTCCATACGAGCCGGATTCCAGCCACAAGAAACAGGGTCAAGTACTGCAGCTGCAAGCGTCAACTGGGAGTTTGCTATAACACGAGGATCTGAGCAACGGAACCCTGGAGGTGAGAGAAAGAAAAAAAAAAAAGGGAAATACAGGGGCGCCGGGGTGCGGGCCAGTCCGAGCGCACATTACACGGGAGAGCTCACTGGATGGACTCTTAGCCGCAGAGGGCATCATGGTGGTCGGCTGGTTTGACAGAACGGGGGGCTTTGTTAGAGGCGCGCGGGTGGGGCGAACGATAGTGTGACCTGGCCACTATGGACTGGAGGCATGGAGGTGTACTTCGGGCTTGCATGGTGGACCCGGGTGTGCTGAGGTGAGCTTCATGTCAGCCCCATTATTCATGAATGCATTTGAAAGATATGGCGACTAATATGTCGACCGACTCGGGAGGCCGAAATTCACATGCGCAGGCGCGCCGCGGCCATACCACTACTGGTAGCGCGGCATGGCAACGCCGCTATGGCGGGCGGGCAATCTGAATGGTCGGCAATGCTCAGCTCAGCTGCAGCGGCATCGGGCCCTGCAGCGGCGCTGGCTCGCATTGAATCACATCTAGCTCGGCTGCTGCGGCATCGGGTCCTGCGCCGGCGCTATCTCGCGTTGGATCTGCAATGCTCAGCTCGGCTCCAGTGGCATCGGGCCCTGCACCGGCGCTGGCTCGCATTGAATCACATCTAGCTCGGCTGCAGTGACATCGAGTCCTGCACCGGCGCTAGCTCGCGTTGGATCTGCAATGCTCAGCTCGGCTGCAGCGGCATCGGGCCCTGCACCGGCGCTGGCTCGCATTGAATCACATCTAGCTCGGCTGCAGCGGCATCGGGTCCTGCGCCGGCGCTATCTCGCGTTGGATCTGCAATGCTCAGCTCGGCTGCATCGGCATCGGGCCCTGCACCAGCGCTGGCTCGCATTGAATCACATCTAGCTCGGCTGCAGCGACATCGAGTCCTGCACCGGCGCTAGCTCGCGTTGGATCTGCAATGCTCAGCTCGGCTGCATCGGCATCGGGCCCTGCAGCGGCGCTGGCTTGCATGGAATAGCATTCAGCTCTGCGCCGGTACTGATCGACTCTTTTCTTCTTGAAAAGTTTGATGATTAGCGAGCAGGCCTTTCGACTGCACGTCAGGCCTACAGATAACTTGGTAGTTGGCGGCAGTTTCATGGCATACTTGCCGTGATCTCGCCTGTATCTAAACTGGGACTTATTTACAGGATGGCAGAATTGCTGAGGGCACAGGAGGCTTTGCTCCGGACCATGCAGAAGACTCTGGCTAAAATTAAGGACACACCGGAAGAGGAATGGACTGCTGGACTGGTCGAGAGTCGACTCGGACTTCTCGAGGGCTACTGGGTCTCGTTCCGCAGCAGACAAGCACAATTACTGACGGCAGACGAAGAGTTAACGAGAGAATTCCTTCACGGGGATGGCTACTCCGATGCCGAGGATTATTACACGCTGGGACGAGGTCTCCTCCTAGATCATCGCTCTAGGTTTCAGCAAATCGAACGTCTCAAGGAATCAGAAAGCACCCCTTCGATCATACCCGAAGACGGATCGACTACCAACGTCGCTCTCGCTCGCCTCCCGAGAATCACTCTACCGAGATTCAGTGGCCTGCAGCAAGACTGGGAATCATTTCGAGACCTTTTTACTGACCTCATCCACAACAATGCAGCACTCGGAGATGCTACAAAACTACTCTACCTCAAGACGAACACTGAGGGAGCAGCAGCCGATGCACTTCACGAGTTCAAGCCGACCGATCGGGATTACTCCACCGCATGGGAGGCGCTCAAAAGTCAATACGATCAACCGAAGCTCCAGGTGCAGGATCACTTGGAGGCTCTACTGAGCTTGCAACCTTTGACGGAAGAATCGGCAAGTGACCTGCAAAACCTTCTTGACAGAATCAAGCGACATCGCAATCTCCTTGACGCCCTCAAAAGGCCCGTGGAACACTGGGACGATTGGTTCGTTTACCTCACCAGCAAAGCCATGGATGAAGTCACTCGCCGGGTCTGGGAGGAAGAGTTGGGAGATGAAGAACGCATCAAAGGAAAGGCAGACCCTTCCTTCGAGAGATTGGCGGATTTTCTTCAGCGTCGTTGTCGAACTCTTAGATCTATCGCAGCGAGCCAACCAGAGCGGCAGTCCTTGATAACCGCCAACAACTTGAGGAAAACGAATTCCACAACTAAAACGATTCGCACCCACGCTACCAGCACTCAACAAGGAAAGGGCTGTCCAGCTTGCAAAGAGGCCCATTACATCGGACACTGCCTCACCTTTAAAGGCCTTGATCCCAGAGAGCGACGACGACTGGTCTCAGAGCGAGGCCTTTGTTTTAACTGTTTAAGTAGCAATCATGCAGCGCGGAACTGCCCATCACAATCCACCTGTCGAGACTGTTCTGGGACTCATCACACCCTGATTCACGAAGGAGGAGGCAAGCGACCCGTAACAATGGAGGGAAAAGAGCAAGACCCCAAGCGACCTCGGATCCAAACAGCTGCTACCAGAGCGACCCGTAGCTCTACGATTGGACAAGGACCATCCGGGCTATCAATCTTACCGACTGCAATCGCGACCTTGAGCGGTGGCTCATCAGTCAAAGAGACAATACGGGCGCTGCTAGATCCTTGCTCTGAGGCCACTTTAATTACCTTAAGCCTCGCTCGCAGGCTAGGTTGCCAATTAAAACGCGTTAACGTAGGTATCGCGGGCGTTGCAGGCTCCGCTATGGACTCTGCCAGCTACCAAGCTCAAGTCTGGCTTTCGGACTCCCTGATGAATCAGCCTCGAAAAATTGGAGGTTTTTGTATTGAGGTCAATCGATATTGTGACTCCATCAGGAATACCAGACGCCGACTTCACTCAGATTAAGCGGAAATTTCGGTTAGCTGATCCTGCTTTCGACACGCCAAACCGAATCGACGTAGTTTTGGGAGCCGATGTTTACGAGCAAGTTATTCAACCTGGCATTTATCATTGGGGATCTTTAATAGCCCAGCAATCTGTTTTCGGCTGGGTTATCACCGGCAGAGTGACTGGATCGACGTCCAAGCAATCAACAAGTAACTCCTGCACTTCCTTTTTGCAATCCGAAGCAGAGACAAGTCACGAGGCACTACTAGGCCTCGTCCAGCGCTTCTGGAGTTTAGAGGAGGTACCTCAAGCTCATCGGGTCTCTCCAGCAGACCTTGAGTGTGAGCGTATTTACGAAGCTGGCTGTTCCAGAAAATTGGACGGGAGGTATGTGGTTTCTTTGCCTCTCAAACCGGAGATTGTCGCCCTTCTAGAAGACGGTCTGCCTCAAGCCAGGGCAGCTCTTGCTTCGGCTCATCGCAGAATGGAGAAGGATCGGGAGTTGAGAGACCACTACTGCCTATTCATGGAAAATTACGAGCAACTAGGCCACATGAGACTCCTCACCGAAGAAGAGTTAGCTGATACCAGCATGCCAGTCCACTACATTCCCCATCATGGGATTTGGCAACGAAGCGACTCTGGCCGGAAGTTGCGTGTAGTCTTCAACGCATCTCGCCCGACAGGCTCGGGATACAGCCTTAACGATGCGCTACTTGCCGGACCAAAACTGCAGAGCCACATATCCTCCGTGATAACGCGATGGAGACTACATCGGTTTGTATTTTGTGCGGATATCAAGATGATGTTTCGTCAGATCGAGGTTAAACCCAGTGACGTCCACCTGCAACGAATACTTTGGAGCGCATCGCCTAATGAGCCGGCCAGACATTACGTGCTTTTGACTGTCACTTATGGTGAATCCTGCGCTCCTTACCTGGCTCTACGCACTTTGAGGAAGCTCTGCAAGGATGAAGGGGCAGCTTACCTTCTGGCTGTGTTGTTGATCTACAAGTGTATCTGCATGGACGACTGCTTGGGCGGAAGCTTCGATCTCGAATCAACAAAACGATTGCGAGATCAACTTATTCAACTACTGAAGGCGGGAGGCTTCCACTTGGGAAAATGGATAGCTAATGATCCCGCTCTTCTTGAGGGAATTAGCTCGGAAGACAAACTTCGTCCAGACTGGGTTGATTTCTCAACGGAAGGGCCTGCAGTCGAGCTTGGAGTATCTTGGGACCCTACGGAAGATCAAGTACGGTTTCGTTTGCCTCCTGCAAGTGCACAGACTCTTTTCACTAAGAGGGGGCTACTCTCTGAATTGGCCAGTATTTTCGACCCTTTAGGTTGGCTCGCTCCGGTGATACTGGTGGCCAAGTTAATCATTCAGGACTTGTGGAGAGCTAAATTCAACTGGGACGAGATACTCCCGCAGCCGTGGATCGACAGATGGCAGGTATTCAGAAGGGGGATCCAGAAGGTCGGCGACCTCTCTATTCCGCGCTGGCTTGGTCACACGCCGCTGGACAAAATTCAATTACATGCATTTTCCGATGCCAGTAGAAGAGCGATAGCGGGTGTTTTTTATTCCAGAATCGAGACTAGTGAGAATGGCACAGTTATAAGGCTCGTGGAGGCAAAAACTAAGCTCAGCTCTATCAAGAGTCTCATGCCTCCGAGTAAGCCTTCTGGCAGGATGACCATTCCCAGACTGGAGCTGCGAGCCGCGCTTATCACCGTTCAGCGATTAAGAGCCACCGCCGATACCCTTGAGGTTCCCATGACATCCTGTTATCTGTGGAGTGATTCAAGAATAGTTCTTCACTGGCTACAGAGCGACGAACCTGTTGGGAATCATCTTGTCGATAACTATGTCGCATATTCAAGAAATTGCTGCCGGAGCGACGCTGCGCTACGTTCCTTCTGGGGACAACCCTGCAGACATTGCATCACGAGGCGCCAATGCTCCCGACCTCATCTCCCATCAGCTTTGGTGGAACGGCCCAGCCTGGCTCTCCAAGAACGATCGGGAGTGGCCGCTCCAAGAGTGCAATGATGGAGAGCAGAGTAGTCCGACTGATAACCCTGAGACCCCTGAAGTTTATTGCCTTCTCACGCAGCTGACAGGTCCATCATCAACTGACCACATCTCACGGTTTTCGACGCTCAATGCACTTCTTCGTGGAACAGTTCGGGCTCGCAGGTTATTCCTCAGGAAGAGCAATCAGTCTGACATCCAGCCGGTCTTGGCTCCCATCTCAGCTCAGGAAGCCAGCCACGCTTTTTTGATTTGTGTAGGAATATCTCAGAGACAGAATTTCGCTTCCGAGCTTGAACAGCTCAGCCACCACCGAGTCCTTCCACGCAAATCTCAGCTTCGTTCGCTGGATCCATTCGTCAACGAGAAGGGCATATTACGCGTCGGTGGTCGTCTAAACTACTCTACGCTTCCTTACGACGAAAAGCATCCGGTGCTCCTTGACGGAAAGTCTCATTTGGCTCTGCTGGTTATCCGATGGGCTCACGAGCGTAGCCTGCACGGCGGTTTCAGAGCGACATACGCCAGAGTCCTTCAAAGAGCTTGGATTACTGGCTGTAAGGTCAGAGTTAAGAAGTTCTTGCGTCAATGCATTGTGTGCGAGTGCATCTCAGCTCGTACTGCATCTCAAGTGATGGCGCCGTTGCCCGCAGTTCGGGTAACCCCGTCTCGACCGTTCAAGGAGTGTGGGGTAGACTACGCGGGGCCGTTTGCTCTCTGTAGGGCAGTCGGCCGAGGCCTAGCTACTTTCAAAGGATACGTCGCTTTGTTTGTTTGTATGACCACGAAAGCGGTTCACCTGGAGCTGGCTGGAGACTTGACGACTGCGAGTTTCCTTGGCGCACTTACTCGCTTTATCGGCCGCAGAGGCCGGCCGTTGGAGATTCAGAGCGACAACGGGACGAACTTAAAAGGTGCTGACTCGGAACTACGACGACTTCTTCATGAAGCAGGCCTGGACTGGAATCTCGTCGAAGAGCAACTAGCTTTAGAAGGCATAACCTAGAAGTTCATCCCTCCTGGAGCTCCGCATTTTGGAGGGCTTTGGGAGGCCGGAGTCAAATCCATGAAGTCACATCTCAAGAGAGTTGTTGGACCTCGGAGACTGACCTACGAGGAATTTTCTACCCTTCTGGTGTCCGTCGAGGCTATCTTGAATAGCCGACCTTTGGTTCCCCCCTGTGGTGGCTTAGACGACCTGGACGCTTTAACGCCGAGTCATTTTCTCATAGGCACCACTGCTACTTCCTTCGCTCAACCATCCAACCCAGAAGTCAGCTTGGATACGGCTACCCACTGGTCACTGGTCAAGGCAATGAGGGACAGATTTTGGGATCGCTGGAGCCGGGAATATTTGAATACTCTCAACCAGCGACCGAAGTGAAGAAGCCCCCGAACGAACTTTGAAGTCAACGATTTCGTAGTGGTGGTAGATCCCACTCTCCTCCGGCCAGATGGTCGTTGGCCTTTGGGCAGAGTGATCACTGTTCATCCTGGTAAGGATGGTTATGTCAGAGCCGCTACTGTCAAGACTGCCACTGGACAGTACCTCCGTCCTATATCGAAGCTCGCTCGGCTCCCTCTCCGGGCTGATCAGTCAACAGCTTCGGGCAAGTCTTCCCCCGACGTCGTCAAGTAGCTGCTTTCTTTCGTTCCTGGAACAAGGCGGGCGGCATGTTCGGTAAATGAGGGGCCTGGGTTTTGCCGAAATCCTGGCTAACTCTCAAGCGTCAGATGCTCGTTTTGTGATTCCTTTTTCTGACGCGAGGGGGCTTGGGGCGAAAGACAAGAGAGAAGATTTGATCGGGCGAAGAAGAGCACGACTGAAAACCCTCTCGTTCTGTAAAGCTACGCTTAAACGTATTAATGAAGAGTAAAGTTTTTAAATACACAGTCTCTTGAGTCTATTCTCATCACAAGCCTTCATAATCACCCACCACAAACATTCGTTAAATAAAAAAAAATTTTAATTTTTATTTAATAAATTTCTTTTTTATTTTATACCGTTGAACATATATAAATATATAAAAAAATTTCTTGAAAATCTGTATTAAAAATTTAAATAAAATATTCACAAAATTAATCAATTTTGTAAAAAGCTTTTGCGTTGCAGCTAGTATACTGTGCTGTTCATTTTGTTATTGCAAAAAGACTGATACGTGCAAAAATAAATACAACGACTGCGGATTTAACGATTGCGATTCTGAATCCATCCTACAAGAATCAATGTTGGATTAAAAATTATTGTCAGATACAGAGTTTTTCATTGTTTACGTAATTTAAGTTAAATTAAGAGTTATTTGCTTTTAAATACTGATTTTCAAGAAATTATATACACATGTATATATCTTCCTATATTATATAGTTATATCCAGGAGGAGCTCTTTTTTTTTGGCTCCTCCGGGAGGAGCTCTGAAAATGACGGCTCCTCCGGGAGGAGCCCCTTAAAACATGTTAAATATAAGGTTTTTTGAAGGTTTTGAGGTGCTCCTCCGGGAGGAGCTCTTAATTTTAAAAGCTCCTCCCGGAGGAGCCAATTTTAGTAGCTCCTCCCGGAGGAGCACCTTAAAACGTCAAAAACCCTTATATTTAACATGTTTTAAGAGGCTCCTCCGGGAGGAGCCAAAAAAAAAGAGCTCCTCCCGGAGGAGCACCTCAAAACCTTCAAAAAACCTTATATTCAACATATTTTAAGGGGCTCCTCCCGGAGGAGCCGTAATTTTCAGAGCTCCTCCCGGAGGAGCCCCTTAAAACGTCAAAAAACCTTATATTTATTATGTTTGAAGTGGGCTCCTTTGAGGTATTAAAAGTGAGAATTTTTTTTTTTTTTTCATTTAATATTATGCAAAACGTGTTTTTAGACTTCAAATTTTAATTCTTTTTTTGAATTGTCTCCCTACAATTTTTCCCGTCAAAATGGCAGCCCTTCAAAGTTCAACAAAATTTTCCGGCGAGTGGCGAGAGATGGCGAGAGGCTTAGTAAGTGCTGCCACCGCTCGGTTCGGGAACTCTCAACCATGATAAAATTCCTTACCAGACCCACGTAAACAAACCGGGCTATCGCTCCGCTTTCTACGTCGCACTATATACAGCTCCATCATCTGCTTGGCTTTTTATCTCTCTTTTTCCTACACTGGCGCCTTCTTTCCTGTGTGTGCCTGCGCCCCACCATCGCAAATGTCGATAAACAAGTGGTGGGGATGGCTTACGTGGTGCAGCAGAGGGAAAAGTAGAGAAGGAAATCTGAATCGCGGTTTCACTCCCCACGTTTTATTAATTTTTTTGACGCGTAACGCCGGTAAAGAATTTTCACTTTAAAAAAATATGTGATATGAAATTTTATTTAAATTTGGTTCCAGAACACCGTGCTTGTATTTATCATGAAAAATAGACCAGATTATTAAACTCCATATTTTACTCGAGAATTATTCAAAGAAACTGTTATTACTTCAATATGACATTTAATCATTTATCTATTTTTATAAAGAAATTATTTTTAGGTATTTAATAAAAATTTTATAATTTTTTTTCCTTATTTTTACTGCTGAAACGTAGCCAACTATTTCCCATAAATGGCGCTTTTTAACAGTTGAAACAAACCGCAAATAATTAGGACTTCCTACTTGCATAATTTTGAGAATGTCTTGATCGAATCATATAAGCGCATCACGGCAACACAAAGCATAACCTATAATAACCATCCGCGCTAGCAGTAGACCACTGGCTCAATTTGCTTGACTAGTCGAGCAATAGTTGCTCAATTGATGTTGCTCGGCGAATCGAGCGATGGTTAAGGAGGCTTGGCAGCGTAGGGGTCGTACCTAGCAAGGGCCCTTGCGGGTGCATGAAATTGAAAATAAGAAAAAAAGTATTTTTTTTATTTATTTTTATTAGTAAGTGATTATTTATCATTTTTAAACATATTAAAACAAAATTTAAGATAAAAAATTTTTTAAAACGTTGAAAAATTGCATGTTTTGAAGGTTATGTACCAATTTTCTATTTTTCTTGTAAATTAGTCCGATTATCTTAAATTTTTATAATTTTAAAATAATCTTCAAATTTTTATCTTTAAAATGACACCTAACTCGTAGTAAACTTGTGGATTTTGATGATTTGCCAAATTTTTGAATGTTTTTTTCCATAAGAGCCCATGTTAAAAAAAAAATTCTAAACTGATTTTTTTCTCGAAAACGAGTCCGACAACCATTGTTGTGTTAAATAGGAAAGTTGTTTGTCTTACTTCAAGGAATCTACAGGAATTTTTTGGGTTCTTACTTTTGGATTTTGAAAAAATTTCCAAGCCTCCTTAATCGACAGAGAAAGCAATTCTCGCTCGACTCATTCTTCAGTTATCACGAATAATTATTCGTGATAACTGAACAATTAGATATGTAATAAAATGCTAAACAAATTTGAAATAGGGCCGCTCAAATCGGTCAACAAGCTTAACATATAGACATATTTGGATCTCAGTTTCGAGTACTATTCCGCGTTTTACAAAAAAAAAAAAAAAAAAAAAAAAAAAAAAAAAAAAAAAACCAAACAAACAAAAACATAAATCAAATAATGGGTTGAACATTTAATTACGTCTTTTGTTCCGGGTTGACCGGTCTATCAATTTTATTTTGTTTGCCGGCTTAAACTGGTAGGGGAGGGTTGTTAAATAAAAGTTGAGAAAGACACAATTTAATAAAAACAGTGTTAATTTATTTTTAATTTTAACACAGCACTTAATTTTACAAACAAAAAAATTCAAATGATTATAAAATTACACTTGGTGAGTTTAATAAAGATTAGTCTAAAGAGAAAAACTGAGAGGTAAGAATATCATACGTTTGAATTGAGAATTTTCCAGAATTAATTTCCGTGAAAAGAAAACTAATTAATGTGAGAAAACACCTAGTCAAAACTCTTTACGGGTTTTATTATATTAATTCAAAAACGTAAACACGAGTTAGCTAGAATAAAGGTGAGATAAACAAAACAACAGAGAATGACCTTGAATAGAGAGAGAGAGAGAGCGATGGCCAAGGGAAATTCAAGTGGCAGCAGAGAATGGCCTTGAGAAGACAAAGAAAGAAAATGGCCGTGTGCATGAACACTTTAAACCAAAGGAGAGAGAAAGAAGAATGCACAGTAAATTCAATTACTGTGCCCGAACTACGATGAGAGACTCAAGTAAATTATTGTTACTTGAGCGGCAAAAATACATCGAGCTGTCCTATGGGGCCACGGGGGTGTCCTGCAAAATGAGCTCTGCAATCCGCCAAAATGAACTCGCCGTTGAATCATGCTGACTGCAAGGATGATGAAGTGGCTGCAATATTATTGATTGCAGTCACTGAGAAGAAAGAATTACAGCACTCCTCACTAGGAACACTTTTCACAAAATTAACCCAAGATGAGTTCACAGGATCACACACAAGATGAAAAACTTAAGGTGAAATGAAAAATTCTCTGCTGCTTGCTACGAGAGCGCCAAAACGCAGCTGTCCCGGCGGCGTCAGCGACAGCAGCAGCGCCAGCCGTCTCAAGCTGCGCAGACAGCGGCGCGAGAGCACCAGCACCATGTAGTTCTGCGTGGTCCAAGAGATGGCGCCACGCAGTCTACAAACTATTGATTTTTTTTTCTCGACGATGTGTACGGAGAGAAATTATTGTTCGCTCCACAACATCTTCATTTTAATTTTTAACGTCTGTAAAATTAGTAGAAATTTAAACTAGACTACGAATGAGGAATTGAGCCATTCAAAGATTGCATGTCAATCTGTAGAGACGAGCAAAACAAACAAGACTTAAAAATTTTTTAATGTCAATCTAATTTTTTAATTTTTGAAAATTGACTAACAGCTTTTGTTCCGAAGTATTATTTTATGATACATATTATTTTAAAATTAAAATTCTTCAAAAAATCCCAGTTTTCTCAGTTTATTTTTTATTTTTTTTTTTTATAAATTTATATGAAAATGTTTGTTTGGAAGCAAGGAATATGATGTTATTAAGCTTACGTGAACAAGCGTGGCTGGATTTTAAGAAAAATTAGGTAGTTAAAAATTTTGAAAGTGAACATGTATAGAAATCGGGCTCATCAATCCTGATCGAAAAATAAGATTGGCAGCCTTTCTTGTAAACCTAGGCCAGGGTTGGAAACGTTGGGAAAAGAGTTAATGGTGATGTAGCGTTAGCTTGGGCCAACGATGGGTACCAACTTATATATATATATGTATACATAAATATATGCAGTGGGTATTATCCTGACATTTCATATATACACCCGGAAATATTCGGACATTTCCGGTATTATCCTGACGTCAGGATAGTGCCATGACATTTCAAAATCAAAAAACTCGAGTTCCATGTAAAACCAAGGTCCAGGAAATGGGTGATGGGTTATTTGGGATGGGTTATTGGAAAAAGCATTAAAATTAGTGCCGGGGAAAACCTAGGAAAAGTATTTATTGGTGGGTTATTTGGAAAAAAAAAGATGGGTTATTTTGGTTTTTTTGAATACGTGGGTGGATTGCGCTTAAAGAGGGTGTATTATTGCTTTAGTAATTTTTTACGTGGTGGGTACAGTGGGCATTATCCGGCCGAAGGTACACATATATATATATACACTAGGGGGGTACCCCCCTGCTCGCTTCACTCGCCAACCCCCCTATATATACAAAATATATACTAAATATTTACTTGAGGCACAAATGAATTATTTATTAAATATTTATGAATCAAGTAAATTAAACTATAATATGAAATAAATTATGTTTTTTACTTTAATTATGCAGATTTCCACACCACCCAGGAGGTACTTGCATGGCGCGTAGGGTTTTTTTAACAATTTTTAAAACAATATTCAACTAACAATATTTAAATATACAATTTAACATGGCCAGCAAATACGGAATTTTCATTTATCAAATTCATTAAATATAGTTTAACATTTTAAAATACAAGTTTTAAAATAAATTTTAAGGGTCCTGCCAAACAAACAATTATAAACACATAAGATTTTTATGAAAAATTATTGAATTGTTCCAACGGAAGATTTTTTGATATTGAAGATATTATTAAAAAAAAATTTTCACGGAAGATCATTGTGAATATTTATTTTTTTTAGGAAAATAGAATTGAAAATTATTTTCAAGAAAAGTTTTTTAAAATCAATTATATGTGGTTCATACGGCTACTGGCAAAGGGTTCCACATATAGTTTCTTTTTGTTATAACATTAAATTAAAATATAGAATAGATATTTTCCCAGGAAGTTTTGACTCCGGAGAAGTCAGAATAGACACCTGAAGCCCTTGGTAATAGTAACGCCGTGGAGGTGATTTCCCCAGGATGTTTTGACTCTAGAAGAGTCAGGACAGACACCTGGTGCACTTGATAGTAGTTACGCCTTGGAGATAATTTCCCTAGGAAGTTTTGACTCCAGAGGGGTCAGGACAGACACCTGGTGCATTTGGTAATAGTAACACCTTGGAGATGATTTTCCCAGGAAGTTTTGACTCCATAGGAGTCGGGGTGTATACCTGGTGCACTTGGTAATAGTAAAGCCTTGGAGATGATTTCCCCAGGATGTTTTAACTCCAGATGGGTCAGGACAGACAACTGGTGCACTTGGTAATAGTAACGCCTTGGAGATGATTTTGCCAGGAAGTTTTGACTCCATAGGAGTCAGGGTGTATACCTGGTGCACTTGGTGACAGTTACGCCTTGGAGATGATTTTCCCAGGAAGTTTTGACTCCAGAGAGGTCAGGACAGACACCTGGTGAACTTGGTAGTAGTTACGCCTTGGAGATGATTTTCCCCGGAAGTTTTGACTCCGGAGAAGTCAGAATAGACACCTGAAGCCCTTGGTAATAGTGACGCCTTGAAGATGATTTCCCCAGGATGTTTCGACTCTAGAAAAGTCAGGACAGACACCTGGTGCACTTGGTAGTAGTTACGCTTTGGAGATGATTTCCCCAGGAAGTTTTGACTCCGGAGAATTTGATACAGTTACTTTTTAACTTTTACTCATGTAGTGTAAATTTTTACAAATGAGTAGGGTCTAAAAAAAGAGTGGGTGTGAGAGCGGGGTGGGAACGGAATAAAAGTGCAATTTTTGACCTATTTTACGGTATAATATGGAGAATTAAGGGTGGGAGCGGAATGGGGTGAGAAAAAAAAGGCGAGAAAAGGCGGGAGTGGGAGCGGAATAAAAGAGCAATTTTTGACCTATTTTCCGGTATAAAATGAAGAATTAAGGGTGGGAGCGGAGTGGGAGTGGGGTGGGAGTGAAGAGCAAATTACAACTATTTAATATAGTAAGATACTCCTTGCATATATATTGTGGCGGCTTTAGCAATAAATTATTATTAAGAGTTTTGTTTGTTCATTTCACTTGTTTTAACTAAATTTATTTTCGAATTATTAATATTGTACAAGAAAAATTATAGTAAATAGTGTTTAGTGTAAAACAGCATATGTATCAAATATGAAAAAAATTTAATAAATAAACGAACTCAGGAATGTCTTTGTTTTCTTTTTTTGGTACTGGTGCTGTCTTTGTCAAGTGGTTACCAGAATCTCTGTTCTTTATGCGTTGGTTTTTATACATGCTCTGAATCTCCAGTGCTACAATCTTATCCTCTTGAAAATTTATTAACAGAAGTTTTAAGGAGTAGTTGTAAGGATAATTTACATAAATAAAAAAAAAATGTAACTTTTGTAAAACTTTATTTAATAAATACATCATTACAAATTATTTTGATAATTTATCCTTGCTTATCCAACTATTATGACTTGATGAAAATCCTAACCACTTAGCATAGACATTATTTCTCCTTCTTTTCAGTATTTTTTCCACCAAGTAGACGTTTAGATTTTTCACTGGATGCAACTCGTACTCGTAGAATCCTCCTAAAATTGCCTTTCCATGCAAATCTTCGAGCAAATAAGTCACAGGATTTGTAATTTCCACTTTCGAAATTTTAAAGAGCTCGGTGGACTAATTGGGAGTGTAACCTTTAGTAAATATAGACTTGAATTTGCTTATTCTAACCACATCTCCGACTTTAAATTTTCCCCTTCCCGCAATTTTTATCCTGTTGTAGGAAGTTGCTAAGATCTCAGCTTCATTGGAGGAATTGACCTTGTTGGCTGCTAGACCAACCCTATTGTATGATGAGGAGTATTGTTATACTTGCTCACAACTTGCTGCAAAATGTTCCACCTGGTGATTACCCTGAAGACTAAATCTCCGCCAGAGAGCTTCCTTAAGCGTACGATTCAAGCGCTCAACTATCGAGGCTTTTAAAATTGAGTAGGTGAAATAGTGATTTATGCCATGCTGCTTCATAAACTCTTGAAACTCGGAATTGTAAAACTCTTTGCCCTCATCAGTCTGCAGATTTTTTGGAACTTGTTCTCAAAATTTTTTTAAATGCCTCCGTCACACTCTTACCCGTTTTATTTTTCAGAGGCAGTGCCCAAGCATACTTGCTAAATATATCAATGCAACAAAGAATAAAATTGTAGCCTCGATTTTATCGGGAAAATTGTCCCATTTCCACAAGGTCAGCTTGAAAGGTGTCTCGAATACCCTTGACTACAACCTGTCGACGGGGAAAATTTCGTCGAGATGCTGTATGCAGCTCATTGACCAGCTGTACTTTTTCTCTTGAATATTGCATTGCTATAAATACAATCGAAGTTTTCCCCAACACTTTGAACGGCACATTGCACAGTGGTCTATTTTTTGCACACAATCTTCACAAAATGTGTGTCCACAGGGAAGACAGGCAAATTCAACTTGTCCATCAAAACAAATTTTACAAATATTTTGCTTGCTCACGTTCACTTTATCAAGACTTTTTAAAAATTCACATTTCCTGGTGGACCATTTTCTATGTTCTAGCAAGGCATTGTCATCCTTTAGCCAGAGGAAAATTTTAGTTTTGCAGGAAAAACATTTTACTTGATCCCCTCTACCCGTGTAGTAGAAACCTGCTTTTGCAAGTTCCTCGGGACTTGGAGCTGCTGCTCCTCTTTTAGACCAATTTTCGTTTGCAAATAACTTGAGACGTTCTTGATAGCTACTATACGGATGTTTTATAAAAGACCTTATCATCTGTTCGTGAATCTTGTAAGCCAATATACCCATGCTCCAAGGCTGCTGCTGAACTGATCTAAACTAATGGCTGCTAAACTGATCTCTTATAAATAAGCTGTTGTACCGAACTGAACTGTTTGTTGTTTAATCACAACTGTTTTATCTGCTTTTTCAGCTATTTGAAATTATCCCCGCTTCCTTCTGCTCCTCCAAAATTGAAACTATTTCATTTGAATGACCCGTGTGCCCAGCTTCTTGTTCTGATATTAATAGTCTGAGGTGTTCCACAATTTCATTTGCATAATCCCAATGCACATAATCTATGGGATTTGATGTTACAAGCATGTCTATTCCAGATCCTCCCAAAGATTTTCTTTTGGACAACCTTAGACGTTTTGCTGCTGCAGTTGCAGAAAGTTGATGTTGTGTGTGAAATGTAGGATGCTGCTGCTGCTTCTCAATACTTTTACCTCTTTTTGCAGGCGCTTCTATTAGAGTAACATCTGTTGAGCGAAACATTGGACGTAAAATATGTTTTTATTTCAGACCTCTAGATCCCTTTAGTTGTTCTTTTTTATCATAATTCCTTCTTGTTGCACTTGTATGTCTCATGATATTTTCATACTTTAACAAATCTTCTTGAGTGTAATTTTCCGGTGAATTTGAAATTAAAAGTTCAAATATACCTGCTGTTAATTTATAATTCCTAATTTGATTATCATTATTTTTTTAAATCATTACATCTTTTTTGTCCAGTTCCACCTCCACGTTTCTAAGCTTTAATTTATTTCCCTCGAAATGAGGACCATAAACTCTATCAAATTGATGTGGTTTATTTTGAAAAATATTTTTCATATACTTTTTAGAGATTGGTCCAAAATTTTTAGAATAATCTTCATAAAAATTCTTGCGCTCTTGCGTATTAAGAGTCTGCTCCAATTCATTTTCCTCCTCTTCCTCCTCCTCCCCAGCATGAGGTGTTACAAAAATCTCTACATTTCCCACTTGGGCTACAGTTATATCATCATCATCATCAGCAACTTCGGAATAAAATTTCGCCTCATTGTCTGCGTTGTTGTACATGAGAATCATTGAAAAATCCTCAGGATCATCATGATGCTTACTGCATATATTTTGATCATGATTATGCTCTTGCTTTTTAACAGGTGTTGAACTTTTCATTACAGGTTCTTGAGCCTCTTCCTTGCGAGTATTTACCAAATATTCCAAATTATCTGCATAGTCTGGATTAAAAGATGTCTGCAATTTTATCGAGGGGCTCGCTGAGGGGTTTGAGATAATTTACATGCTCTTCATTTCTCGCTCTATTCAGTTGCTTCAATTTTTTATATTTTTTTCTAATACTGGCAGACGCTTGCGCCACCTCGGGTAGAGTTTTTGTCGACATGTTAACTGCACAACCACTTTTCTACAACTGGATGAACTCATTGAAACCACGTCGAAAACGACCTCCTTCTCGCATGGTACGAGACTTGTCGATAACAAGAAAATCCCACTTGTCTTTCCAGCAAAGAGGACACATGTGGAGAAAAGATTTGAAAGGCACAACGGTTAGGGCGACATGCTTTTCATACACATGCTTCAAATTCACCTCATCTTGCTTGAAGAGAATTATAAAATTTGCATTGTCACGAATGAGTTGTTTGGGCACACTCGAGTATGTTTGAGTTATATAAAAACAATCAACTTTGGAATGACGACCCCTACTATAGTAGTCTCGAATTACTTGCTGATTATTATTCGCAGTAACAACATCATCAAAAATAAATATACTGTTTGGTTTAACCTGATCAGCTGGTACAACAACATCTGACCTCGCAATGTAGGTCACTTCAGGAATTGTAGAAAACACACTTTCTAAATATTTGTATTTAGGTTGATGCAGAGTCCTTGAGTAGACGTAGACATTTTCAAGAGTGAGTGCATTTTGGCTTGTAAGTAAGGATATTACAACATTTGTCTTACCACAACCCGGACCACAAATCAAGGCTCTAATGCTCTCAGGCAATAAGCTTCCATGTCGATAATAACCTTTCTATTTTCCCCCTCTTTTCCCATTTCTTTGTCCAAGTTGGAAATTTTAATGTTTGTAGGTTGTTTAATAAAGTGCATCATGGAAGGTAGATGGGGGAGGTCTCTTCAAGGCTCTAAGGCTCACACTGCTATGTATTTCTTTCTCCATCCACCGTTGGATTTGTATCCTGCTGAAAAGCTGAGCATAACTGATTACGAATTGATATACATTTCAAAGTATGTGCTTGTAAACTTTGAAAAATACATTGAAGAATTGTGGGAAAGACTCGATCCTCTGCTAAAACTTGATCCTGAAGTCGCTGCCTGCAGACCCTACCTCAAACACTACAACACTGGTCGCTCTCAAATTGACGGTCCTCCACCTCTCATTAAATACTGTGGGAAATGTCAGAGCCTCATCAATCGGAGAATAAATTGTAACAAGTTTTGGGAATTTTTCAGGTAATTTTTAAATTTTTTAAATTTGTATATGTAATTATTACAAATGATTTCTTTGTTTTTTATAGAACCATCTGATTTCGGTCAGTTGATACAGCCCAAGCAGCAGCAGGAGCAGCCGCAAGAGTAATTTAGAGTTAGGAGCATCAGTTAAAAAGTTACAAATCCCATTTTGTCGAGGTGTTTACAGCAAAAAAAAATCTTTCAACTTTTTCTCCATATCCATGTGAATGTGCAATAATAAACTTGGATGATAACAGAGGTACTCATTGGGTAGCATACATAAAAATATTCAATGTTGTTTATTATTTTGACTCATCTGGAAAATTACGTCCACCTGAAGAATTGCTGAAATATTTTGGTAAAAAAGAAAAAAATATTTTATAATTGCAAGAGATATCAAGATTGGAATAGTGAAAATTGTGGTTGGTTGTGTTTGAGCTTCCTCTGGAACAAGACATAATGCGTCTTTACAACATATAGCAAAAACCTTATCACCAGCAGCAGCAGCAGCGAGGAGGTAACTTAACACGAAAAAACGTAAATTATCTAAAGTCTTTAGGATTACAAATGGCAGCTGTCTTCGATATGCTTGACATCAAGTTAAGACCACTTGTTGATGATAGAATAACGAACATCATGCTTACAATCCGTACGCAGGGACATCATTAAACCCGGGAGAAGAAGTTAGAATTGTAATTCAATATCAGGATTTAAAAACTTTACCGAGCAAAGCATATCTCTACATAAAGTATAAAATTATGCCTGAAGCAGACAAAGATTTTGATCCACAAGATTGGGTCTACAATATTTATTTTTATTCTTTTTCGAAGAAATACACTATGAGATAAATGGTTTAGAAATTGATACGTGCATTAACCTAGGTGTTTCAACTGCTATGAAAGGATTTTGCTGCCTAAATAGATATGATCCATTTAGTTTTTTGAATGTAGAAAATCTTAATGGGGAGTGTAACTTGGTTAAAAGTAATTAAGGGTAAAGTAGTAGGTGTAATTCCTTTAGATCTTATTTTTGGCTTCTGTGAAGATGTAAAAAAAATTATATTCAATGATCGACATGAATTAATTTTTAATTTAAAAACAAATTTAACAAATATTGGTGCCAAAAAATCAATAAAATTGGAACGTCTTCAATTGTACATGCCTCAAGTTGAGATATCTGAAAATGAAAAATTAAATTTATTAAAAATTCTCGATGATGCTGTTTATTTACCCTTAAATTATCGAAAATGGACACTTTATGAATATCCAGTTGTTCTAACCACAAATTCAAACATTTGCTCAGTAAAAACAGCTTCACAAATTGAAAAACCTAAATCTGTAATATTTGGTTTTCAAACAAATAGAAAAAGTGTGAAGAATAAAAACTCAATATTATTTGACAATTGCACTATGAGGAATGTAAAACTATGTTCAAATTCAACTTGTTGGCCATATGAAAATTTAGAATTAGATACTAAAGTTCATATTTGGAAACGAGCTTATAAAATGTACAAAGATTTTAGAAATTCATATTATAATGAAGGTCCAGACAGAAGAGAAGGTGCACATATTGACATAGACTTATTTAAATCTATATTTTTAATAGTGATTGCTCTCATCAACAAGATAATATAAAAATTAAACCTGTAGATGTGCAAATTTCATTTGAAACACAGAATCATATTCCTTTAAGCACTGCATCATTTATAATTCAAGCACTTATAATTCACGATGAAGAAGTTGAATACAACCCCTTGACAAATTTAATTAATAAAATTATGTAGTATAAATAAGACTTTTCCTCAAGACGAGAGAGTCAGTGTGATTGTGGCTATGGTAGAGTTTGCATTAGTTGACCTTCAGGGATTTCAAGTACCATCACAAAATAAATTTATTGTCAAGGAGATTGCACTCGTAACTAGCGAAAATAAATTTCTGCACTGTCTTGTGAAATCATCATTTGCGTGGGATCATCTTCCATTGAATTATCGAAGAATAAATAATTGGTTGACAAGAAACTATCATAAAGTGGTCAGATGAGGATGTTTCTTATAAAAAAGTTGAAAATCAAGCAGAAAAAATAATTGAAAATTGTAACATATTGCTTGTAAAAGGTCTCGAAAAGACAAGTTATTGTAAAAAATTATTTAAAAATTGTAAAATTGTTAATATTGACGAATTTAATGATAATTGTCAAATAAAAAATTTTTCAAATGATTTTCATTGTCGACGACATCAGAGAGTTTGCGCATTAAATGATGTAAATGTTCTGAAAAATAATGAAGCGTGTAAAATTTTTATTGAAACCTACAATACATCAGCTGTTTGAAAGCAAAGAGGACAAAGATGCAAGAAGAGGTTTCTGGAATATTGATGCAGATAGATTTAATCAAAGAATAAAAAATTCTTCAAAAATAATAGAACCGGTTTTATTTATAAAAATGTAAGAATATCACAATATATATTTTGAATTAAAAGAAAATAAAATTAAAAATAAGAAAATTTTAGTTTTTATAGCTAGTATTATTATTTTTATACAAATATTAATAGTTTATTTAATAGTTAACAACTTTTGGGGCTTAAAAAGCCTAGAAAATGATATTTATAATTTAAAAATTGTTTCAAAAGAACAAATTAAACATGTAGAGGGTAATTTTGATAATGTACTCAGCAAAATTGTAACTTTAGAAACTGATTATTAAATAAAAATTATTTTTCTTTTAAAATTGCTTGTATTTTTTACAGATGCATCTTAAATAAACCCAGATTAGCAAGCTACACGCTCGATTTGCAGTCTCTCTGAATGACCCTGACCCTGATTATACCTTCAAGCAAGCTCATATCCTTTCACCGTGATTATGTGCGAGTTTGTTGCCACGCCAAGCGCGAGAGAGGGCATCTAAATTCTACAATCACTTTCCTTCAAGAATCCCTTCCATAACGCGTGGTCAAGGTCATATTCAACCATACTACTACGTTTATGTATATAGATATACAAAATATACTTTTCCTTTAAGGGGATAGTAGGGTCAAACTATTTTCAAAAAATCGATTTTCTTTCTAATAGCACAACATCTCAAGAATGTTGTGTCGAAATTTCAGGTCGATTGGAGCAAAACTCAAGCCGTCTTCAGCGGACATCTCCAAGTATTTTGGTTCAAATAACTTGTAATGGGTGTACAATCCGTAAATTTGAATAAAATGAAAAAAAATAAAATAAAATAACAATAATTTACTTGAACCACTCAACTTTGTATCAGTGCACTAATTAATTTACTGTGATTCTCTTTGTTCGGTGCATGTGTCTATATGCATGCGGCCATTTTCTCTTCTCCTTTTCTCAAGGCCATTCTCTGCTGCTGTTATTAGTTTATTCGGCCAATGCTCTCTCTTTTTCTTTCAAGGCCATTCTCAATAAGTTGTTTACTACATTTCTTTTCTAGCTAACTCGTGTTTATGTTTAGTATTAATATAATCGAATCTGTAAGGAGTTTTGACTAGAGTGTTAATTCTTAAACTTATTGATTTCCTCTACACGCAAATTAATTCTGGAAATTTCTCAGTTCATAAAACATGACATTTTCACCTTTCATTTTTTCTCTTTGGAATATTTTTTATTAAACTATATTAAACTCACCAAGTGTAATTTTATGATTATTTGAATTTTTTCGTTTGTAAAATTAAGTTCTGTGTTAAAATTAAAATAAATTATTAAATTGTGTCTTTCTCAAATTTTTTTAACAACCTTCCCCTACCAGATTTATTCAGCAAATAACAAATAAATTTAATAGACCCGTCAGTCCGGAACAGTCGCGAATAACTCTTACCTATTTTCTTATGTCGATATCGTTTGATCATATTCGTAACTTGATCGAAAATTAGCAACAATAGCTGGCAAAAAATAGCGTTAAATAAGAAAAAAAAAAAAAATTTTTTAACAATTTGTGCTGTATTTTATTTGCGAAGTTGCTTTATGCTTGTGCTGTTAATTACTGTTAAAGTTTTAACAAAATAAATTTGGGTATACATTTATTACCATACTTGTGCTCACTATAGTGATCATCCAAGTGTAATCAAATGTATACATCCAAGTTACTATCATTAATAAATTTAATTTTTGAAGTAAACCTTTTAAAGTTTGAAGAAAAAAATTTTATTAAAAGAAAATATAAAGTACTAATTCGAATTTTTTATTTTTACAGATCAGTAACAGTACAGTCATTCCGGTTGCTGATGATACTGAATTAATTGAATTACCGAAAGCCTCGCATCTATTTTTACAAAAAAAAATGAATCCTGCTAAAACGAACCATCGTAATTTTCTTTCATTTTATGAAAAAACTTTAAGTATGCCGGTTCATCAACAATTAGATCAAAATTCAGCTCAATGTCAAGATCAGGATACGTCGAGTCTTTTAGAAGAAATAAATTTCAAGTCTCGTTGTAAATTTTCAGTTCTACATTTACAGAATAATCCTCCAACTGATCATGACTGTAATAAACAAACTCTCACAAAAACTTGTATTGTTTCTAGTATGTTTTTGCATAAAAAAGCGCAACAGTTTAACAAATGCTTATGTAGATCTCTGATCTCTCGAGAAACGAAGCAGCTAAAATTTGAAAAAAAAGAAAATATTTTAGAAATAAAAAACAGTCCTGTTGATTATGAGTCAAAAGAACAGATTCTTGAAGTTAAAGATAGACCAAAAGCTCTAAATTTTTTTCAGCAGCAAAAGCGTCGGTGGCGACCTAGACCATTCTATTTGAAACATGGTACTCAATATAAAATAGATTCTGATATCAAATACAATAAAAGCAAATTTAACTCAGATAATCATGTTGATCCTACTGAAATGAAACTTAAAAAATTCCGGCGACTACGTGATTACTGTAGCACTGAGAGTATAATTTTGAGTAGTAGCAGTGGAAGTGTAGAATCTCTACGCAGCAATGTCAGTGAAGGAAATCGTTCTTTCAGTAGTTGTGACAGTCAACAAAGTAATAGCTTGAGTTCACATAGTTCCGACAGTAATAGCTTTGCAAGTACTTTACCACATCATTCACGAAACTTGCAACAATCGGTATATTCAAGTCGCCATTCAACAAAGCTTCAAATTTTATCGCCCATCAGTGACAAATCCACGCTTGAACAAACTGGTGAAGGCTCAGATCTCAATTTAGATATTAATTTGCAGATAGCTTTACCAAAGGAACCAAATATTGAAATGACGGATAAATTAAATACTGTTTCATCAATCAAAAGTGATGAGACAATTTTAAACAAAATGAGTGTTCCGCGAAATGTGATATCAAATGAAAAAAACTCATTACAAAATGATCGTTTTTCTAATAAGGTACAAAGCTCTTTAATTCATACAAAAAATCAGGGTTCAGATTGTGGTATTTTAATTGAGTCAAAGGCAGATCTTAAATGCAAGTCTTTGGACTTACGTGATTCTTTTAACTTTTCGCAAGATTTACAAAAACCTGTGAATAGTTTAAATTCGTTAGATATTGATAAAGAACTGTCAGATCTGCCATTTGACATGCCAAAATTACGCAGACGCAAGTTGCTTTCTCAACCAGATCATCTAAAAATTGCTTCAAACTTAAACGCTACAAATGTACCATCTGATATGCATACAGTAAGGCTTTGCCTTGAGACTTCTAAGGATGTTGTTTTAGATAAAATACCGCCCAAAGCCAGTGATGATTTTTCTTTAAGCATTGGTAAGTTAAATAATTTCATAATAAATTTATTGGAAATACTTAATTTTAATAAAAAAAATTTTTTTAATCTCCCGATGACTAAATATTTATTTATTATAACATACTCTGTAGTATTTTAGTACGGACAAATTGCATTTACTAAAAAATTAAAATATTAATCTACAATTTGTAATGAACTATTTATGAAATCTGTTTTTTAATCATGGATTGTCAAAGTACCCTGCAAATATTTTTTTTCCGCTTTGATTCTTAAATAAAAAAAAAAAAAAATAGTTTGACTAATTTGCAAGTGAGATAGCAAGCTTTTTATAGTTGTCTCTTTGCCTATGAAATCATCCTTTTCAGCGCCGCAAAAACCTTAAAACTACTGAAACCACTAATTTGAAGTATCATCTTGGATACGTTTAGTCTGGATCGTGATATCTTTAGTGGTAACGCTGAAAATTTACTTACAAAGTTTAGTTGCTCAATGTTATGCAAATTCAATTTTACGAACAACCACAATTCAAAAAACTTTACTATCAAATCCTTAACCGCAGTAGCGGTTGAACGGCGAGTTTAAATTCACAATAACAAACGGTCGACATGATAGCGGAAAAAAATTCCTGGATAAAGAGTTCAATTTGGGTGACGAAAAAATTTACACCATACTCTCGACAATAATTGATGCTTATACATTGTTTCATGCGTTATGAATAAACATTTTCGAAAGTTTGAAAAAATACCTTTGTTTACCCACGAGTCAACTAATGCTCGAAATTCAATATCTGTCTCCAAAACCACTAATTCAATAGTTTCTTTCTTATCATTAACGTTGCTCTTCGATGAAAACCAATTTACAAGTTTATTTAAAAATATCTAATATTTAAGCCCACTAACTAAAATTTTACATTCTTGATTCCGCAAACAATTTTTTAAATATGAACAGTTGAAAGTAATGAAATCAAAATAATATCTAACGGTCGAGTTTTACAAGATTTAAGCATATTAACGTATTATTCCAGCGATCTTTTTTCTCGAAAATAAAATTTACAATTTATTTAAGTCATTCGTCATTCGATATAGATATAACTATTCCTTCTCGTCGAAGCCACGACTTTTGAAGAAAAAAATATAATCAAATTGAAACTGAAATTGAAAGTAAAAAAATTAATTTATTTTTGGCTTATATTCTTTGAAATGTGATTGTTACTTTTTAGAATATTAAAAATTAGTAATTATTTAAATTGTAAACAAATTTTTTTTCTATTGTTGCGTTGAAGTATAAGTGTTAGTGCTAAAGAGGTACGGAGGAAGAAAGAAATTCCTCGAGTTAACTTGGTGCTGGTGCAAGTAGAGGACAAAGTGTCCTTGGGTCATCGGTCAAGATCTCGCGCGCGCGCGTGTGTGTATACAACTGTGTGAGTGTAGTCGGCTACTCTCGTACGAGCGAGAGAGAGATATAGAGAAAGAGTGTAACGATCGTTGATCGGTTTTTGTTTTAATTAAGCGCTCGAGTGCGTCTCTCTTCTCTCTCACCCGTATACACGCGTATGTGTATGAGTGTGCGGCCGAGCGAGAGAGAAAGAAAATGTAACGATCGTTGATCGGTTTTTGTTTTGTTTGCACAAACAGCGCATTTTTCTTCTCTTTCACTTTCGTGTATGCGAGTGTGTCTTCCGTTGAATGTATTTGTGTGAGTGAAATTCCGGAGAGTTGTAAACAAATAATATTCAAGTTTGTAGTTTCGGCTCGAATTGTAGCTGTAAGATTTTCTTTGTTCTGATTTGACTTGAATAAACATTCAAGTGGGTTTTTCCTTAACTTTGAAATTTAGTTGTTAGTCAACTCGTAACATAATAGTGTGCTGTGTGTATGTCAGTGGTGGCGCTGCACCGTAAAGCAGTATTCGCTATGTGAAAACTTAAAGCGCCCCCTGGATCGGAACTAACAAGGAGAGGACCAGGCCTTTGGGTCATGGATTTGGCTCAAACTTGGTATATGGGCTCCAAATATGCCAAAAAGAAACCTCCAAGTGTCAGTTTCTCTGAATAGGTCTTTTAAAGTCATGTTCCCTCTACACCCCACGCTAAAAAATCAGCATTTTTCAATAAAAAGCTGTTTTTGACCTGAATTTCAAAAAAATATTTCTCAGACTCTATTACACTTACAGAAATCTGGAACCTCGCATTTTTTTTGTCTTTCCAAGTACTTTCTGGAAAAAATTATTTGAGATTTTTTTTTGATGTATTAGACCATGTAAAATTAAGATGTTTTTCGTCATTTTTTCATTTTAAATGTCTCAATTTTACATGGTCTAATACATCAAAAAAAAATCTCAAATAATTTTTTCCAGAAATTACTTGGAAAGACGAAAAAAATGCGAGGTTCCAGATTTCTGTAAGTGTAATAGGGTCTGAGAAATATTTTTTTGAAAATCAGGTCAAAAACAGCTTTTTATTGAAAAATGCTGATAAAATGCTGATTTTTTAGCATGGGGTGTAGAGGGAACATGACTTTAAAAGACCTATTCAGAGAAACTGACACTTGGAGGTTTCTTTTTGGCATATTTGGAGCCCATATACCAAGTTTGAGCCAAATCCATGACCCAAAGGCCTGGTCCTCTCCTTGTAAGTGAAGAACCTGAAAGACCGATTCGTATGTAAATGTCAAATATGTTGATGCAAAGTAACTTTTTACAAATATTGTAATTTTTAAAGTTATTATAGCTGCTTTAATGAAAAAAACATTATTTTTAATAAGTTTTTCTAATAAGTGTGAGTTTTTAGGGTTATGTGCTCTAAACAAAATACATCAGTGGAAGAAAAAATAATAAAATCGTCTAAAACTTAACTTAAAATAACTTATTAATAAAATATTTTACTTATTCATCATTTTTTTATTAAATTAAATCAAATAGTTAAGCTACAAATAACACTTTTTTACTCTGCGTGATTATAGTTTGAGAGTTTTAAAAATGCATTTAACTGATGATAAATGTAACAAATTTTTCATAAACTAATTTAACGTTGCTATTTTCATAAATTTTTTTCAACAGTTTTAAAATAAACTAAAGCTTGAGTATGTTGATCACGTATGAATGTTCTTCACTTAGTTCATTTTTCAGCCACCATGAGTTCTACGATCGAATGCGCTATCCCCTCTCCTTAAGCCTTGCATCGCGAATAATAAGAGATTTTTTTTTTTTTTTTTTTTTTTTTTTTTTGTTATTAATGCTAAGGGGGTACTTCCCGGCTCGCACCGCTCGCCACCCCCCCCCCCCCAGAATTTTATGCTTGAATCTACACTTGTACAGATTCCCTTATGTCTACCTCTATGCCTACTCTGATACATACCATTGTTTCTACTCTTATAGCATGTGACTATACCTGCACCTTATTTTATGCCTCCCTTTGTTCCTACCTTTCATATTACTCCAAACCCTTGTAACTACCCTTTTTCTTACCGTTGCCCTTACTGCTTTTTATAACTAGGCTCTTACCCAGGAATATGCTCATGTTTATGTATCTGTTTCTATCATGGTGATAACTGTAGTTTGAATTTTTTTCATGCTTTTATTTATAAATCTAAGACTACTCTGTTCTTATCTTTGAGCATACTTTCATTTCTATCCTTAGTTAAACATCTGTTTCTATTCTTTTTCCGACTTATTTTCGTCTTTTTGTTTATTAACCTTCCCTGCTTCATAACCTTGCTACTATCCACGTCTCTTGAGTCCATCTTTCCAACTCTCTTTACTTCGTCTGTTGAGTTTTTCTTCTTCCTACATATGTTAATAATCTTGTGCTTACTATCTATTGTTTACTTAAAACGCTGAACCTCGTACGCATGCATTTGTTTCTACATCTGTTTCTACTCCTATGCTAACTCTAGTTCTTTATTTTTTTTTATTTAAATTTGTAACACTGAATCACCTTGTGAAGAATCTTTTTTTATCCTCTTGTGCTTACTACTATAAATACCCTTATAACAAACCTTGTTCATAACATTGTTTCAAACTTGATAACTACTCTTGTAACTACATTGTACCTACTTCCTTACCTACACTTGTCTTTACGTTTGTAACTTTGAACTTACGCTTATATGTACACTTTTGCTTAATATTGTTCCTATGCTGATTGTGACAATTGCAAACAACAATTTTTTACCTGATCTCCTTCACATGAATCTTCTTGCTTAAATTTTAGTGTTTACTGTGGTTTTTTCTTTTTTTTTTGCTATGGTTTCTTACTCTGAACCTTTGTTCTCATATTTGTGAATACTATCGTTTCTATTATTCTTCTTAATTCATTTTAAAATTACAATCGTGAAACTAGTCTTCTTCAGACACTTTTTCCCACACAGTTCTTTAACTTTTTTGACAAATATTTCCTACATCCGTTTACATTTGTTATCAACATTTTTTCTACCTAGGTTTCTCCCAATTAACCTACTCTGATTGATATCGAAGTCTACCTTATGACACCAGTTTCCAGCCATGTGCATCCTCTTTTACTTTGTTATTATTTTTATACTTCAATTTGTAACTTTGAACGTATGTTGTTCTTATTCTTGTGCCTACTTTCGTTTCTACCATTAGTTAAGTTTTTTCTTTTTTATCTTCCTAGACCTGTTTGAAGCCTTGGAACTAACATCATTTCTACCCTTTGTTCTTACATAATAGATACGCAACTCTCTACCTACAATTGTGCCTACCCTTCTGCCTTCTATTTTGCATTTTTGAATACTTTTTCTTGTTCATAAAATTATTTATACCTTTAAACATACCCGTGTGGATACCCTTTTATGATGTCTCCTGACTACTCTTAGGGTTATACTTGTTTATAACACTGTGATAACCTTGTAACTTTGAACCCATCCCTGTAACAATAATCGTGCCTATCATTGTTCATGTCTTAGTTCTTACCATTGTAAAAATCTTTTTCGTTAACTAAACTTCTACTTATGCACCTACTCTAGTTTTTATGATAACATTTTTTATATGCTATTGACCTCTGCTGTTACTTCACCTTTTAGTTCCTTTTTTTAAGTACTGCCGACTAACCCTGTTTAGTCATAGTTACTTTTTACATTTCTATAGTTACATAGCTGATAACATATATCAAAAATGGGGGGGGGGGCGTAAGTAAAAGAAGGGCGTGGGTGGGGCGGGATTAAAAATTATAGGAAAAAATTAAAACACAGAAATAATCCGGTACACTTTTACCGTTAGTTTAACACTTTTTTGGGGGGCGTGGGAGAAGATAAACAACTATATATAGTAAGTATATAACTATAATATAGTAAGATATATATTCTTCCTTTTAACTCTCCTTTTGGGAGATATTGTTGTTTGTTTGTTTGTTTGTTTTTTTTTTTTGTTTTTTTTTTTTTTTTTTTATCAGTGACAATTCTCTTATTATCCTCGCCTGTAGCAGCGGCCGATGAAAAAAAAGGGGGCAGGGCTAACCACTGCATGAGTGTGCTGACGAGTGGGGAAAACGAGCGACGCTCGTATGGTTTTTTTCTTCTCTACTTTCTTTCCGCGAGTTTTTTTTGGTGAGGAAGATCATCGATGAAATTTTTTTATTATTTTCGTTTCATTTCTTTACCTGGATAAGCCGTGTAGTAATTGATGTATTTTTTTTTTTCAATACACCACTCGTGCGAAGCGCATTATTGGCACGCGGGAATTTGTGGAAAAATCGCTGAATGAATAAACGGATGAATGATCGGTGGAGTGTGAGTGCAAGTATGAACACGGACGATATGGACCGACTGGCGTGGCCGCTTGACGCAGATTACGGAAATCCCGATTTTAGGCAAGGAGCGATCGAAGACAGGGTGACATTATACAAATGGTCAGTGACGATCAACTCCAAGGATCTGTTAACTTTTTTAAACAGTCTTGACCTGCTTGCAACGGGCGATGGATTTGACCAAAGGGGTCGGTTATTCAGGTGCCTTGGGGGAGAATATCACTCGAATGATTTTATCCCAAACAAACTTGTGGAGGACGAAGTAGCTGTCCTTCTGTACCGGATGATACTGCGCCATGAATAACTTTTGATGATGCAGTTTTTCTCGTCATCGGTGAATAAAGAGACCGAGCAGCAGAAGCGGTCGACAGACTCGTTTATGAATCTATATTACTGATTGAGTATGCCAGAGGCGCATACGAATAATCTTTCGGATGGTTGCACCTCCCAACGCGCAGGGTGGACTGAATTTACGATGGATGGAGTTAATTGCAGCTTACCAAATGACATTTTGAAAATTATAATGCAATCGTTAAAATCAATAGCTGTAAACTTGAATACGTCAGTGAACTGAACGTGCGTTAATACTGTACGAACTGACGTGGTGACAAAAAATGTTGGACTGATAAGTCGGGTTCGTGACTTCGATACTCGAGTTCAACGATCGAACCAACGGTGAGAAGTCTGTAGTCTATCCGCCATATAGAAGGTTTTACGTGCAAGTTCGCGCCACGACGGCAACCCTGGTTTAAAAGACGTATTTCGATGTCCTCTTTCGAACTAACCAAGGTTGCCGTGCCCAAAATTACAATGACAACAATTAAACAACAATTTGTATATTTTCATCATACTTTATATACACGCAAGACCCCTTCATATGTCGTATGCGTCTTGGTGGAATGGTTAGAGGTCTTACCTCTGACCCAGGAGACCGGGGTTCCATTCCCACCACGATTGATTTTTTTTTTTTTAGGTTCGTTAAATAAAAAAAATTTTTAATTTTTATTTAATAATTTTCTTTTTTATTTTATATCGTTGAACATATATACAATAATAATTTTATATATATATATATATATATATATATAAATACATAAAATTTCTTGAAAATCAGTATTTAAAAGCAAATAACTCTTAATTTAACTTAAATTACGTAAACAATGAAAAACTCTGTATCTGACAAAAATAAGCAATAATTTTTAATCCGACATTGATTCTTCTAGGATGGATTCAGAATCGCAATCGTTAAATCCGCAGTCGTTGTATTTATTTTTGCACGTATCAGTCTTTTTGCAATAACAAAATGAACAGCACGGTATACTAGCTGCAACGCAAAAGCTTTTTATAAAAAATTGATTGATTTTGTGAATATTTTATTTAAATTTTTAATACAGATTTTCAAGAAATTTTTTTATATATTTATATATGTTCAACGGTATAAAATAAAAAATAAAATTATTAAATAAAAATAAAAATTTTTTTTTATTTAGCGAACCTAAAAAAAATCAATTGTGGGAACCCCGGTCTCCCGGGTCAGAGGTAAGACCTCTAACCATTCCACCAAGACGCATATGACATATGATGGGGTCTTGCGTGTATATACAGTATGGTGAAAATATACAAATTGTTGTTTAATTGTTGTTATTGTAATTTTGAGCACGGCAACCCTGGTTAATTCGAAAATGGACATCGAAATACGTCTTTTAAACCAGGGTTGCCATCGTGGCGCGAACTTGCACGTAAAACCTTCTATATGGCGGCTAGACTACTGAATATGATTTGTGATGTAGTAATTTCACGAAAAATGCGTGACGCTGTAAAGATTACTTCGAGCTCAGTGCTGGGTCATCGACCGTCAATAGTACCACAGAGCACAAGAGTAAGTGCAGGTACACAAATGGACCCTAGAGCAAACACTTTTTTAACGGACAACATATAATGTGAACGTCCAGGTGCAGTGGCCGCAGTGCAAGATTACGTTTACACTAGGGGAGGGGGGCACGATGCTCTTGATGCAAACACACAGTCCTTCAGCGGGTGGGGTCAGGGGCCCCCAGAAAATTGTATTCCGAATACCGGTGGTATCTAGCAGTTTGCGCTAAACTGCTCATAAACACCGTTAGTACCCGTGAGTTTTAGTGTGGAAAAAATCGTGCGTGGATTGAAAATAAACTTCTCTGGAGATCTGACAGAAAACTTTGACGAGTCTCTACAACGGGTGGAGGAGTGTCATTTGCTGGATCGCTTGAGTGACCGTGATGTACTGGCAGCCCTTTCTGAATTAATTTCGGGGTGGCTTTATACTAGACACGACAGCATCGATACGACTGGACGACTTATGCGCATTTTGTCGCGGTGGCGCAAAAACATTTTGGTGTGAATTCAGTTTTATAGGTAGAGCTACAGCATGAAGCTGAGAGACGAACGCAGGGTGAAGGTGAACCTATCATTAATTTTGTGACGTGTATTCAGGGTATTCTGAATAGAACCAGGCCATGAATGACTCCTACTGAGGAGTTAGATTCGATATTCAAAAATCTTCACCATAACATCGGTCGTTTCTTGCGACGTACTATGGTGGTTAATTTGAACACACTGATTGAGCAAGTTCAAATGGCTGAAAGCTCAATGATGGTCCATAATTATTTTAAGCCCCCCCCCCCGTTGCCGGAAGACTCAGTTTTGCCGGAGTTGGCTTTTGATCGGACGTTAAGACCTGTAAAACAAAAAGAGTCAGATCAGCCTGAAAGACCAACGACTGCTCCTCCATCGAGCGAGTTAGAGCAATGGTCTAGGCATGGGACTGATGCTGAAGAAGCTCACGATGAGTCAGCTTCCGATAGTGAAGATGAGGATGAATTGTCCTGCTGTACTTGCAAGTCACTGGGTTACACTGAACGAAACTGTCCATCGAGTGACTCAAAAAAACGGCAAAGCGGGTGAGAACTAGACGGTTCGTTCCGCCCCGACAGCGGCACAAGGACCTCGGTTATGAAAAAGGACGAACGAGCGAACTGAGGTAGCTGCTTATGAGGTGAAGAAAATCGATGGTAGCCCGGTCGTCTGAAGAGACAGGTGAAGAGGTCTGGTAACCTGTCTACAACGCACGAAATTTCAAGCGATTGCCTGTGCGTGTCTGTAAATCACTTATTGGTATGGATGGAATGCTGTAAATCTGAATGTGTGTTTAAATATTGTTAATGAAGTGTGGATTTAGCTTAGATCTTTTTTATATAACTTCGATTTTTCTACGCTCGTTGAGCAAGTTTCTGTAAATGCACAAGTACTCCCCCTCTTAATTTTTTTTTATAAAAAATTCGTTTCTTCTTTTCTTATCCTGGATGTGCTGGAATTGAGTGCATGGATGGAAGAAAGTGTGCGTGGAAATCTCCTTTCTCAGACGCACTAAGACTTTGTGGTGATATCGGAACTTACATGAGTTTAAAGCTCCTTTAGGGACTAATGCAACGCAGAGTGTCGTTTGCAGAAGAAGCCTGTAAGATCCGCATGCATCTGAAAAGATTTTTATTTGATTTTGATTTTGATGAGTTTATTAATTGTACATTATGTTGTACTAAATATATAAGGTGATAGAGTTCTACATCAGATTAAATTACAAAATAAGGTATATAAAAGGTATATAAATATAGATAATATAGAATAACAATAAAAATAACAACAACAACAATCATAATAATAATAGTAGTAATAGTAAGATGAATGTGAAGGTATAATAATAATACAGCAATGCAAATATAATAAAAGCCAGCGGTAGCTGGCTTGGGAGAGTTTTTCGCGCCAAAATAGTAGCCAGCTGCCGTGCTTTTTTTACAGTTACTGGAGCTACCTTAACCCTACTAACCATAATTAATTTATTATTCAAAAATTAAAACACGTTACCTGCGTCATAAAACCTCTAGAGTACGCCTTTTTTTTTACTACCGAAGAGATGAGGATTGTTTTCGCATCGTATATTTTTTTAATTTCCTTATTTATTAACTCGCGTTTTTGAATTCGGCCTTTTTTTCGGACTTTCCACAGTGTTCGAATTTCGAAAAACATTCAAACGCCGATCGACATTCGGCACTTCACAGAATTTTCACCAGATGGCGCAGTAGCGATTTTTATTAAAAAAATAAATTTAAATTTGTTTTCTTAATTTCTTATAAAAATAAACTTCAAAATATATTCGATTTGATTGAAAGATTTCTTTCTAATATTTTATGGATTGAAATAAATTAAATGATAAAAAAAAAAAAAAAATTAATTATATAACCTATCAATAGATTGATAAAACTTTAAAAGCTAAATTGATCAATCGTGTAAAAAAATTTTTTACCGTTAGCTGGCTTGGCTAGACCTTAAATTGAGCCTGCTTCCCTATTTCATTAGAACCTATATTGATTTTTAGTACCTCATAAAAAAGCATAAAAAGTTCTTAAAGCAGGAACAATGGCAAAATTTTGCAAATTTTTACACTAATTTTTAAATTTGAATTAGTTTAAAAGAAAATTGATATCAATATTTCATGACCAAAAGTTTGATGAAAAATTTTTGTATCTTATTTTAAATTTTGATTTCACTTTGATTAGTAAAATTGAAGGAGAGGCAAAAAATACGTATTAAATAAAACATTATACCAAACAAAAAATAGTGATATCCCCCAAAAAAACCTCAAAGATGTAAACAAACTTAGGGAGAGTTTTAGCACCAAAACATTAATTAAAGGATTTTTAACAAAAATTCGTGATATCAAACTATAAGAATTTTTTGATTTTAAAAATACGACATTTATCTGTTAATTCAACTAAACTCTACCAAACTCTACATCGTCGCCCCAATTCAGAAAGATACTAACTCAGAAAGCGCGCGTGAAAGGTGCTAACTCAGAGCCGGTTCAGAAAAGTGCTAACTCAAAGCTGGTTCAGAAAAGTGCTAACTCAGAAACGGTTCAGAAAAGTGCTAACTCAGCTTCCGTTTAGAAAAGTGCTATCTCAGACTAAATTTCTTTTTTCAAGCTTAAGAGGCGGATATAGCCCCCCGAGCGCCACCTAGTGATGCATTGATTGGAAGGCAGCCCATCGCGATCGTAGTTTTCTAATTTCTTTTTAATTACAATACGGAATTCAATCAAATTTGACGAGGTGACTAAGAATTAAATTTGTAATGGCGCTTGCTAAGCTACATAGCTAAAATCGAAAAAAAATTACTCTTATATTTAGTGCTAGGCTGTAGCAGACGACAATGTTATACACTACTACTTAATACGATCTTAAATAAACAATTAAAAGCTAATTTAAGCTTCAAATATAGCAAGCGCCATTGGTACTAGTATAAAGAAATATGTAGAATCAATAAAACTCATTTTTATATCGAATTTTAGATTTAATTAGAAAACTACGACTGCAGGCGCGCGGTGGCAAAACAGTTTTCTTATGTCATGGGGTTTGCACTGTAGATGGTCTACTCAATGTACCAAAATTTTAGGATGTAATTATTGAATAAGAAAAAAATATGCTATTAAAATCATAAAAAATACTTTAAAAAAAATCAATTTAAATATTTTTAAAACTTGGGTGTATCAGTTAAAATGGTATAAAAAACGATAAAATACATTTTTTTCAATCAGAATTAACGCACATACACACACACACACAGACGTATATATATATATATATATATCTAGCTACTCAGCTCGTGCTCTCATAACCTAATTGCTAATGGTCATCACGATTGATCACGATCGATCATGATGATCATGAGAAATCAATAAATTTAATTTTAGTTAGACTAAAACTATATGAGACCAGAGTACAGAGTATGTACATTCTCACAAAAGTATTTTTGATTATCTGAAAAACATTCACATTCGGTGTATATAGGTATGCAAGTGTCGCAATTGGCCAGCAAAACAAGCACCCATCAGAAATGCGTGCTTTGTCTACTCCGGATTGTGTGTGTAAGAGTAATGTGCACTGAGGCAATTAAAAAAAAGATTGTGTATGAATTAATTTAATTTATAATTTGTTGTTAGTGTCAGCCTAGTTAGAAAACACTTACCAACTGATTTTATTTTTTTTAACTTAAATGTAAACAAAGTGTCCTGTGTCAATTCAACTACAATTGGAAAAATTAAAAAAAGAGTGAATGCTTCTTCACCAATCATTAATCCTAATGCTATTATCAAAAATATCAGCACTTTACTTGCTGGTAGTTTAATTGAAAGTGTAGAAAGTCTGGATGCTTCTTTAGTTACTAATTCTAGCAAACTAATAACAAAATGCGCATTCATTACCTACTATTAATCCATCAACAGTCTACAGTATTTCTAGTCCTGGAACAAGATTAACAATGACAGGCCTACTTATATTTATTAATCAAGAAAACTTTGGCAGTATTAAAAAATCAATAAAAAATTTTAGTTATTCTCTGAATGGCTCCAAAATTACAAATTATGTTTTACTGTAAACAGCTCTTCAAAAAAAAGTTCAATTGCCTTGTCGAAGGAACAACATTTCTGGTTGTAGTGTAAATTGTGACTCATATGGTGCCAACAAATATGTAACTACTCCACCTAATTAGCTAGAAGAATAGAAAAAAGAAGAACTTGTCATTCTTTTGTCAAAAAGGAGAGCTCAAGTTAATGTTAAAAATAAAAAGTCTAGCAAGGTACCACTTTATTTAGCGGAGAGTAAAGTTTACAATATTCTATAAAAATCACCTGAACTATTATTTAACACTAATAATAACTTGTTAAAGTGCAACAGGTTATTGTATAAACCAAGAGAGTAATAGTTATCTTTCAAATTCTCACTCCAAGTTTAAGAACATATTGATGATACTGGAAAAGAGGAAAGCTGGTGCAGTTTGCAAGGATTTGAAAGACAATTAATTTTTACGCTTTTTTTGTTGGCAAATTCAATAGATGTTGATTTATTTAAAATTGTTACTGAAAAATAATTTTCAAGAAGTTGAAAAAGGCGCTCCGATACATTTTACTTAAAGGTAATATATTAATTTTTATAGTTATTTACATGTTATGAATTCTTTTCCTCTTAAAAATAAATTGATATCAAAAAATTTTCATTAAAAAAAACGAGATCAAGCTTTATTAATTATTATCTGCTGTTATAAAGAAAATTTTGGTTTATTTTTAAAAGTTTTTTTTTTAATTTACTAATAATTTTGATTTTTTTACAGGACAACATTAAATATACAAACTATAATCCAACAAAATGATCGCAGTACTGCTCTTTATTTTGCAGTGCATCTCGATAAAGTAGAAACTCTGAAGAAACTCATCTAGTCCGAAGCAGATGTTGATCTCTGTGACAATTTTAGTAAAACAGCTTTGTATTGGGCTTGCTGGTACAAGATTGTTGCAGGAGTTATTGAAATCTTGGCTTGTTATGCTGATATCAATGGATATGTCAAAAAAAGCATGGATCCTTTCAACTACTTGGTTACCAATCGCTTTTATGTATTTGTACCCACTATTTAATAAGCATGTGACTTTACTGCTAGATGTGGTACACCTTTGTGCCTAAAAAATTGACTGATGTATTTAGGACTGCTTGTATAAATAAGGATGGTGTACCCAAGATTCAGGTATAATGACTTTTTATGTTTAATTTTAATTATTATTTAATTTTTTGTAAAAAACGTTTTATTATGAAACTACAATAATTTTAAATCCTCGATAAGCTTAAAATTTGCAACACTTGAATTTTCTGTATAAACCCATGTTAAATTACCTCGCTAATTGAAAGTTGTTTTTTGACCCAAGAAGCAAATCTACATGTGTTTTTACCTTGGTAATTCGTTCTCAATTTTTATTTATCAGAGCATTAGAAATCCAAGGGAACCTAAAGAAAGCCTTGGCTAATGCTTATTCTGAATTCAAGAAACTTGAACTCGAGGGTATAATTATGTCAATATCTTAGATTTTTCAATGGAATTTAAATTTAATAAAAATTTTCTTTAAATATTTAATGGACTTGTATATTAAAATAGATCAGAAATGAAAAAATTATTTAAAAATTTTATAATCTTTTAATTTATTTATAGTATGCTATCAACCGACTATCGCCACATTCACCTTGATTACTAATCAAGTATTTGAGTCGCGTCATGGTAGCATCTACAGCAGCTGGCCTTTAGTCCATCAGGCGAAGCTGTTTAAAAACACGAAAATCAACGCTTGACCAGTGACGCTGACGAGACAATGGCTCAGATTGTCAAAAATGACGGCATTCTTCTAGACGAATTCAACCACGATCTCGGTCCGATCCAGCTGCTCGAACGCACCTGCGAGTAGACAAGTTGCCATTTTGAGCAGTAAGGCTGACAGACTCGCCAGGATCCACAAACTCAAGCACGCCCAGTCAAATCCCAGAATAATCAAAGAGATTGTGGCTCTGCGAGCCACAATCTGAAGGCCGTCAAACTTGAAGTCAAGGAAAAGATGATAACAAGGATCTCTCTAGCTAGCAAAAACTTTCAAATAAGCAGGCCCTGTTTAAACCCGACGTTGCTAATCACCGAGAACGTGTCGAGGCCGGCGTTCATGCAGCAGCGATTTGACATTAGAGAAACAGCAACTCGTCACTCACAGCGCTACACTCTGGCGCTCCATGTACGTTCAAAAGCGAAGGTTTTTCGACTTTAACATTTCTACCGCGACATCGAAGACGAGGAATCTTGGATCCGAGATAAATAATCCATATCTGGTTCCATCAACTGCGGTAGTGACCTTATAGGCTTCCAGAAAATGCAGAAGAATCACCAGGCCGTTTTAAGATCAACAACCTAGCTGGCGTTGCCGTTTTGGCTTTCGAAGACTGCAGAAGAGAAATACTTTACCAAGAATATCAGCCAGCAATTTCAGGGTCTGGACTAGCGCTGGTCCCAGCTGAAAGAGCATGCCCGTCAACGCAAGAGCGACTTCGACGATTCCCTGCAAGCCTGCTCGTACTTCGTAGACGCAAACAAGGCCAAGGAAGTGGATAAAAAAAGGTCTTTTTTGACCAACGCCGCTGATTACAGCAAGGACAAAGACCGCTGCGAGACTTCTAGCAAACAATGAAGCTCTGCTGAGCGATACGGAAACCTTTGAAAGCACGATCTAGGCTTTTTGCGCCAAAGCTGCGGCCTACCGATAGAATGAAGATCCAGCACTCCTGCACGCTTTTGCAGGGAATAAATGCGTTATAGCTCTATACGATAACACCAAGAAGTTGGAGTTTCGTACCCATGGCCCACGTCCAGTGCGTCGATTCGATGACAAGAAGCCTAAACGCGTCCCTGTAACAGCTTAAACGTGAAGCTTACGAATTTCTGCGTGAGGCCGCTGAGCTCGCTACTTGCACAAAGGATAAAGAGAACCACGTTCAGATGTACGAGGATCTGAAGCAAGCCATGCAATAACAACAATTTCATGATTTGTCTCGACCACTGCTAACTAGAGTTAAAAGGTTCGCGATGTTCCATAGCAAAAAAGGAGTTTCTCATAATATGAATAATTAGTAAGTTGGGGTTCTTTTCTGATCAGAGCGTATCGTGAGTATTATAATTTTTTTTTTTCCTATAGGCCATTTGTGCATTTATAACTCATTTGTTGCAATTGAAAATCTTTGGATAAATATCGAGTATGATTAAAAAAATTTTTTTGTTTACGAAGTAATTAATATTTTATTTGAAAATTATAGCTTTTTATCCAGAGACTTTTTATCTTTGCAAGTATAGAAATTGTGCAAATAATAAATATTTGTGCTCACCAAATCCGAACTACAAACCTTACTATATAGGAAACAGTTGAGCAAATTACAAATTCTAATTACAACAATTATTTTGGTTTTGTAGAATTTATTCTAGGAACAAAATAATTTTTCCAACTCTGTGCACAGAAATATTTATACAGATTTTTTATTTTATCAAATTTATAACAATATACAACAGTATTTATATAATAAGAATCAAATTTTAAAAAACTGTCATAATTTATTGTTTGTATTAATTATTCTATTCTTACAAAAAAATTAAATCTTAATTTAAAGTTTACATAAAAAGTTTTGAATGAAATTTTTACAATTGCATACACACAAATCAGTTGAGTATTACAAAAAAGTTCTGCACTATTGAAAGCTTTTTTTAATTTTAAGCTTCAATGCAAAGCTTTAAAAAAGTTTTATTGAAAAATTTATCCTTTTTTTGTCAAAAATTTTGAGATACAATTGTAGTAACGATATATTCCAGACAAAAAACAGATTGAAAGAATTATGAGCTTTTATTGTTGATTATTATTATAAACTTTAACTAAAGACAGTAATTATAGTATTGTTTATACACTTACTGTCAGAAAATTGTATTCATGTGATTTTTAAACAAAATCAAAAAAGCACTTAAAAAAATTAGGTTTACGCTTCGATAACTATGGATTAATTTTTAATTTACATTTAAAATATGGTTTTTTTTATCTGTAACCTAATAAAATTAACTATTACTATTGCTATTACTCATTATATTAATAAAACCAATAAGGCAGCGGTCGTTGGGTCAGTGGTTAGCGTGCTCGCTTCTGAAACACAACGTCGTTTGAGGGGTCTTGGGTTCGATTCTCCGCGCAACTAACTTGGAATTATTTTATTCGTTCGTTGCGTCAGTTATGTCGATCCCTACTAGGGTTTCACAATACCAATACAATACAATAATTTGACTCAATATTGTATTGATATTGAAAAAATTAAAAAATGAAACTATTGTATTGCTATTGATATTGCTTTTTATTGATATTGACTCAATACTATTGACTATTGACAATTCAAAACTCAAATTTAAAACTGAAGCATATACTAGTGCAATTATATTACCATAACGTAAAAAAAAAACTATGATATTCCAACTTGCCGATCGTAAGACGTGTTTGCACTTAAATGAAGTAAAAAAGAATCGAACATTAAATTAAAAACCCCAGCGCCAAATAGATGAAACCTGGAAAAAAGAAACCGATCGATATTTATCGAAAGATATCGGTAGATACGGATATTCTTCATTGGTGGAAAGACAATCCTAAGATCTATCCTAATTTTGCAAAAATGGCCCGATATATTCTAAGTATATTGGCTTCTACTGTTTCCGTTGAAAGACTTTTCTCGCAAGCGTCTTTAGTTATAAACTAAAACTCGTACTCGACTGAACGATGATGTTTCAAAGGCATTAGTATGCATAAAAAATTGGATGTTCAGCGATCGTTGAGCTCAAATCTATTAAGTTTTTGAAGAAAAGGTAAAAGTCAATAGTAGGTATTGAAATCAATAATATTGAGACTCTAGTATTGATATTGAGGCTCAATAGTTATCTTTGATATTGTATTGATATTGACCACCAATACAATACAATACAATACAATATCAATATTACTATTGTACTATTGTGAAACCCTAATCCCTACGTTCACCCCGACTGCTTTGGAGTCGGTTTTACCGGGGGCCATCATTTCAGCGCTGGTCGTAAGTTTATCTCGACTGGGGGCAATATTTGGGGCATAATTTCCCAATGAGCTAAACTCGGTTCGGCACTGGTCTAATCCAAGACTATCTGATTGGGGGTGATATGTGGGATAAAAAGTCCCAATGAGCCTGCCGGTTCAGCGCTGGTCTTACGATTAACTCGAATGAGGCACATACCCTGGCTTTCCCGTACTCCACATGGTCCATATGGGCCATGGGCTAATGCAAAGCAGTGTAGGGACAAAGTCGTCAATAAGCCCATACGGAGCATGAAAAGTCGCGACTATAAATAAGTATTAAAAAAAAAAAAAAAAAAAAAAAAAAAAAAAAAAAAAAAAAAAAAAAAAACAATAAGGTCGTGCTTTAGACATCAAGATTGTAAAGAAAAATTTACAATTTAATAATGTGGCAATTAACACTGTATATTGTATCAGTCTAAATAAAAATGTATGAAAAATGATTACTAATACGATTTGAGAAAAAATATTTCTGTAATGGAGAAAATTTTGTTACAGAGTATGGTGTGAAAAAATTTCATAAATTTGGTATGAAAGCAAAGAAAGCGTGCCAATTTGCCTAATAAAAAATGCAATGAATTCAATAACAATAACCAAATTGTTTTAAAAATAAATGGAAAACTACGAAGAAAATAAATTGAGATGAAATATAAAAAAATAAAATTTAAAAAACTTTAAAAAACTAGATCAATATTTTGTATTTAAAATGCAAAAATTAAAAAAAAAAAAAAAAAAAAAAAAAAAAACCCAGTGTTCACATGAAAAAGACTATATTATTCAGAAGGTCTAATCATCTAAATATCTGCACATAAAACATCAGTCTGAATGCTGAAAAAAGGGAATAAGTGATAAAAAGAATTATTGACAATGTATATACATAAACAAATCATGTTATAAATCCCAATGAAACATCAAGTGAAAAATATGTGATGATTTAAAAAGTAAAAAACAGAGAAAATGTTAATAAAAAAAAATTTTTTAACGTGGTTTAACAGCAAATTGAACATTGAAGTGCAAAATTTTAAAAACAAAGAAAATTCCAAGTCTGTCGACAATAAAAAAGGTTGATTTAAATAATAAATTGCCAAAAAAAAAAAAAAAAAAAAAAATATAAAAGATGAATTGTAATTGTCGGAAAAAATATATATTTATATATTTTTAAATTATTACATTAATAAATTACAGTATCATATAAATTGAAAAAAAGGTACAAAAAAAAAAAAAAAAAAAAAAAAAATTGAAAAAACCATGCAAGTAATATGTCAATTTGAAAAAATAATATGACGAGATGAACTTCTTAACTCAATGAGCAATAAAAAAAGTCTATTGGTCAATTCAATATTGAAGTAAAAAATTTAAAAATTTAATAATAAAAAAAGACAAGTATTTACAAGTAAAAAACTAATTTTTTTAATTATCTAATAAAAAAAATAATCAAAAACAAATGATCAAATTATGATTTATTGGCAAAATATGTATATATTCATATACAAGCTCTTACATAAATAGCAATGATGTAGTGTTTAAAAAACCAAAAAAAAAAAGATAAATGTTGACTGATTAAAATAAATTTATTACAATAATCTATTTGTAAAATGAAGGATCAAGTCATGATTATATTAATAAAAAAAAATTTAAAATTTGCCGCTGTTTTCATGAAGCGGCCGCTCGGTGGCGCTGCGACGCGGCTTGAAAAGCGCTGAAAGGGTACATCTAGTCTTTTTTTTTCGGTGAAACTGCAGATCGGAGTTACCGGCATACCCCCGAGGGCCCTATATCCGCCTCTTAAGTCGGTGAAACATTTTTTTTTTTTTTTTATAAGTGTATAATTTATAAATTTGAACACTACTTTACATTAATTATTATTATTTTTTTTTTATTAAAAATTCATTTTTTATGAAAACTTTGATTTTTTACCGTGTTGCAACTTTAACGATCGGGAAAAAAGTTTATTCAGCTGTAAAATTCGTGATTAAAATCACAATTTTATTTTTTTGCAACACGGTAAAAAATCAAAGTTTTCATAAAAAATGAATTTTTAATAAAAAAAAATAATAATTAATGTAAAGTAGTGTTCAAATTTATAAATTATACACTTATAAAAAAAAAAAAAATGTTTCACCGACTTAAGCTTGAAAAAAGAAATTTAGTCTGAGATAGCACTTTTCTAAACGGAAGCTGAGTTAGCACTTTTCTGAACCGTTTCTGAGTTAGCACTTTTCTGAACCGGCTCTGAGTTAGCACTTTTCTGAACCGGCTCTGAGTTAGCACCTTTCACGCGCGCTTTCTGAGTTAGTATCTTTCTGAATTGGGGCGACGACATGAAGATACTTTTTTGACTTCTGTAAGCTTTGATAGAGTTTAGTTGAATTAACAGATAAATGTCGTATTTTCAAAATCAAAAAATTCTTATAGTTTGATATCACGAATTTTTGTTAAAAATCCTTTAATTAATGTTTTGGTGCTAAAACTCTCCCTAAGTTTGTTTACCTCTTTGAGGTTTTTTTGGGTCAAATCTACAGTTGTTGTAGTAGATCAGGATATCTGTATTCACTCCACAGAATCACTAAATCACTATACACTGTAAGAAAACCTTAGCCAATAGTGCAGAGGGCCTCAGCCGTTTTAGCAAAGGTAACTCAGCTCTTACTGATTATCCAATACAGCTTAACTGACTTCTGCCGTTTTGGCAGAGTTGTATTAATTCAATTAATTGATTAATTTTTAGCCAAGATTTGAAGTTTTTCAGGGTATATTTATTATTTATTTGGTAATATTGATCACAACAAAAAAAACCCGACAAAAATAATAAAAAATCACGAACTTCTAAAAAAAATACTTTTAAAAAATCATAATCTTCCCTTTTAAAATAATTTTAATGGTAGTTTTATTTTTTAATACTGTTTTTTTTGGTTACTTTCATGTCCTGTTGTTATAAAAAGTTTTGCGATAGTGAAGTAATTATATCGAAGTGACTAGGTACCAGTGCCGTGTCCAAGCACGGTGCACGGTAGACGGGACACGGTACACGAGATCATATTTCGCATAAGCTTTTTTATGCACGGTACATGGTACACGGTACACGCAGAGAGCTTTTGTGTACACGGTACACGCTGCTCTTTTATCAGAGCCTTGGTACACTGTACACGGTACACGTCGCATTGATCGTAGCGATGGGGCACGGTACACGGTACACGGATTGGCGGACACTTTTCCCAATCCAGGTTTCCCAATCGATTTTTTTCCCAATCCCACTTTTCCCAACAACCCATTTTTCCCAATATTTATTTTTCCCAAAATAATTTTTAAGTAGTCGCAGATTTCACCGTTGTGCAGATACGTATGGTATTGTTGGACGATGCTGTGGATTTTTTCTTCTCTTTCTCGACGGGGTTTATCAGTTAGTTTCCGTACACGCTGCCCAAGCTGAAGCTGTCGAAGCATAATCTCAGTATCGGCCTGTTCTTTTTTTAGTTCATTCAGAAAGGCATAAAGGCTAGGGTGGTGCTTCCCAACAACAGTTTGAAATTTGTTGTGCCACCCCTCGGAGATGTTGTTCGTGCGAGCCTCTTGATTTAGGACAGCCTCATATTGATTCCACAAAATTGGGGGATATCGGGCTGCACGGCGTCGAAGTCGTAGCCTAGACCCAGCTCGCTTTTTTGGACGGCTGTATCGTCGAATGTATGTATTTTCGAAATAGTTAACAAGATCATTTAATTCGTCAGGCAATAAATCGCGTAACTCCTCAAAGTGAGCTTCAACGGAATCGACTGGAACAAATGCCAAGGCACAAAGTGAGTGTACGGCTATTTTAATTGACCGATCTTCGCTATTATACAATGTCTTCAGGCCTTCGTCGATAACATGACGATAAATATTCTGAGAAAAGTGAAAAAAACAAGATTTTATCGTACCAGAATATTCTTTGACCGCATTGAAATTAATAATTAATGATAATGATTATGTATACCTGATGGTACATCTTTTAATTCAGTTCGCAATATACGAGCAGGTGGTGCTTCGGGGTGTTCTTCGGCGGCTCTTTTAATTCTAGCCTGAATCCTTACAGCTTCGACCTCTTCCATATTCGGAGCATGAGTATGATCATTTGATTCGCTTAGAATTATCGATCCAGCACCCGTAGTGACACGAGCCGGGCATTCCTGTCTCTTGCGGCAGTGCCAGTATGGGCCATATTTATGGTAGTATAAGAATCCTTCGAGATGTAAAAAGAAGTTTTTGCGCGACGGGATTAATTCACCTCTTTTTATTTCCTCCATAATCAAAGATATTTGCGTATAAACGAGACTTTTTTAGTACAACACAGAATTTTGAGTATGAACGAGACTTTTTTAGTACAACACAGAATTTTGATTGTTTATAACCAAGTAAAATACAGAATTTTGAATATTCGGAATGTTTATAACCAAGTAAATTTTGAATGTTCGAACAGTCAGTAATTTTCGTAACCAATAAAGTCAGTGAAGCGCTTGAAGTATGCAACCTAACCATTTAAATCTATTTTGGGAAAAGAACTTTTTGGGAAAACTAGATTTTGGGAAAAAAAATTTTGGGAAAAAAATTCAATTGGGAAAAAATTGATTGGGAAACCTGGATTGGGAAAAGTGTCCCCCCACCCGGTACACGTTATAGGTCGCATTGTTCTTGGTAATGAGATTCGGTGCACTGTACACGGTACACGGTACACATCGCATTATTCTTGTAAAGAGATTCGGTGCACTGCACACGGTACACTGTACACGCCGTATTGATCTTGGCAGTGTTACTTGGTGCACGGTACACAGTATACGGTACACGTCGAATTGTTCTTGCTAAAGAGATTCGGTGCACGGTACACGGTACACTGTACACGTCGCATTTATCTTGGCAACGTGACTTGGTGCACGGTACACGGTACACAGTACACGTCACATTGATCTTGGCAGTGTGACTTGGTGCACGGTACACGGTACACGGTACACGTCACATTGATCTTGGCGGTGTCACTTGGTGCACGGTACACGGTACACATCGTTTTTATTTAAATTTCTTTTTCGTCACTGCGTACACGGTACGCAGTGCACCGTAAACGATACACGTCTTTTTTATTTAAATTTCTTTTACGTCACTGCGTACTCGGTACGCGGAACACGTCATTTTTATTTAAATTTCTTTTACTTCACTGCGTACACGGTACATGGTGCACACCGTATTTGAGTAAATTTGCTTTACGTCAATGCGTACACGGTACATGGTGCACTGTACAGGAACAGGGTACACGTCGTTGTTATTTATATTTCTTTTACGCCACAGAGTACACGGTATACGGCGCACCGTACACGCTACACGCAGTACTTATGTAAATCTCCTTTACGTCAATGCGTGAATGGTACACGGTACACGGCGCAACGTACAAGGTACACGCAGTATTTTTTTCAGTTTCCATCACGTTAACAGCGTACATGGTACACGGTACACGTCGCACCGCACACGGTACATGTCGTTTGTATTTAAATTTCTTGTACATCACAGCGTACACGGTAAACGGTACAAGACGCTCCGTACACGGAATACGCCGCATTTACTTCAATTTCTATCCCTTCACAGCGTTCATGGTACACGCTATATTTTTTTCAATTTCCATCATGGCAGAGCGTGCAAGGTACGGCAGTTGACTTGTGAGGTGGCATCGGTACACGATACACAGAAAACTAACTATTGGTTTAACTCGCTATTAGATGGGTTAACAGAGGGAGGGTTAGTGGTTCAACTTGCTATTAGATGGGTTAACAGAGGGAGGGTTATTGGTTGGACTTGTTGTTAGATGGGGGAAAAGAGGGAGCGTTATTGGTTGAACTCGCTGTTAGATGGGTTAAAAGAGGGAGGGTTATTGGTTGGACTCGCTATGAGATGGGTGAAAAGAGGGAGGGTTATTGGTTAAACTCGCTGTTAGGTGGGTGAAAAGAGGGAGGGTTATTGGTTGAACTCGCTGTTAGATGGGTGAAAAGAGGGAGAGTTATTGGTTCAACTCGCTATTAGATGGGTTATGAGATGGAGGGTTAGTGGTTGAACTTGCTGTTAGATGCGTGAAAAGAGGGAGGGTTATTGGTTGAACTCGCTATGAGATGGATGAAAAGATGGAGGGTTATTGGTTCAACTTGCTTTTAGATGCGTAAAAGAAATTCAAATACAAAAGACGTGTACCGTGTACGGTGCTCCGTGTACCGTGTACCGTGTACGCAGTGATTTGATAGAATTCGAATTAAATATAGCGTGTACCGTGTACGCAGTGACTTGATGGAATATTAATTAAAAATAGCGTGTACCGTGTATGGTGCACCGTGTACTGTGTAGGCAGTGACGTAAAATAAATTCAAATACAAATGACGTGTATCGTGTATGGTGCGCCGTGCATCGTATACCGTGTACGTATTGACGTAAACAAAATTTACATAAGTAGAGCGTGTACCGTGTACCATTTACGCAGTACGTAAAAGAAATTCAAATATAAACGACTTGTACCGTGTATCGTGTACCGTGTACTGTGTGACATGAAAAAAATTTTAAAAAAGACAGCGTGTACCGTGTACGGTGTACCGTATACCGTGCATCGTGTACCGTGTACTATGTGACAAAAAAATTTAAATAAAGACAGCGTGTACCGTGTGCAGTGTACCGTGTACCGTGTACCAAAAAGCTCTCTAAGCAAAGCTTTCGTTCACGTGTACCGTGGACCGTGTACCATGCGCCGTGTACCGTGCGGAGTACACGGCACTGGCCCCTAGTCTCAACCAAATAAAAAATTAAAAATTTTGAATTGTAAATAAAATAAATTCTCTTTTGTGAGGTTTTTATTGGTACATGAAAAAAAAAAAAACTGAATACAACGCAAATAAAAATGCAGTGCGTAAAAATTATTTTATTATTTACACTTAATAGTATATTCCTGTATATTTTCCTTATGTAACAGTTTTGCACAATTTTTTATATCTAGCCACATTTTTCTTAGCGTCTCTGTTTATAAAGCTAAGCCTAATATAAGTTCTTGTTCTTACTAATAATAACAGTGCATCTTTTGGTACTAACTTATTTTCGTTCTTAGATAATTTAGATCGAGTTATCGCTTCAACTTTTCTAAAAATGTATTTTTCAGAAGACAAATCATTTTTAACATGAAAGTCCTGAAAACATGCATCCATTGTACGAGTTACATTTACTAAAACGTCGGAAGGCATCATTAACCCTCCTTTGGACAGTCAGATATCCAATCACATGCAACATTGGTGATCAGAGGCTTAGCTCTATTGCCTAAGTGTTTGTACTTAATTCCAAAACGATGAGCCACGTAGCCTGCCAAGTAGTTTAAAGCTTCATCGTAAATTCTACTTCGTATGTCACTAAGATCAGGATCTTGTTCTAAAGAGAAAATTTTTAAAATTTAATTAATTAAAAATTTTTACTTTGGTAAAGCAAAAAAGCTGTTATTAGAAATTTAATTAATCATATTTCTTTATTATTTTAAAGCAACAATAAAATTAAGTACATTTGGTAAAATGAAAAATTACCATTCATTTAGCAAAAGCAAAGCTTTTTTAAGGCTTATTATCAATATAATTAATTACTCAATTTTCAGATAATTCCGTTAATTCTTAATAAATTAATTAACTAAATGAATAGTTATGCATCTCGGCATCTGGGCAAGTAAAAGCAGCAAACGCTGGAGAAGTGAGCTTAAACATATTATTAATTACAATTGTTTTTTAGATTTGATAAAAAAAATTTTTGAAAAACATTTTCAACTCCTATAAAAAATTTGTTACCTTGACTTGGATCACTTGTTTCAAAATCATGATCTTCCAAACTTTCTAAAAATTCAATATCTTCATTGTCTCTATCCAAATCTATTGAGTTGGAGATTTCATTTTGAAAATAATTATCAACTTCTGGAGAGGATAATGGAGTGGAAGTGGCAGCAGAAGAAATCTACGTGAAAGATAAAATTAAATATAATTTAAATTAAATATAATTTTCCGTACTCCGACCGGGAAGCGCTAGAGGCAGTAACACTTCCCGGACCCGTCGCGGTCGTACGAAAAAAACATTTCACACGACACTGGAAAAGAATTAGCAAACCCTTAGCACCCTCGCCTTCGGCTCGGGCGTCAATTTGGGTTTGCTAGGGCTTGCTAATATTTTCCAGCGCCTGGTGTAAAATATACTATTACGAATGATACGAATGAATACATTAGCTCAATCGAACATTTCATGGTTAAAATGAGAAAGGCCTAAAAATGAAGCTAAAATCGGTAAAAAAATAACTCATTTTAGAGCCAAAAAGATAGAAATGTGGTAAACGAAAAATCTTAGACGAATTATAATAAGTGAAAAAAAATTCTTATAATTAATAAATTACAAACACTTTTTATATTTAAGTTAAACTCAACCAGAAAAAAAGCATTGCGCTTACAAAAGTTGGGCCTGTAATATCAACTAAAATATTTATATTTCATGAAAAAAAAACTTCTCGTTCTCTTTATGTCCAAAAAGTACATTTGTAATAAAAAAATTTGTATTGATTTCGGGGGCTCTGAAATGAGCTAATTTTTGTCTCGCTCTTTAAATATATGATTTCTTGGCCTCAGAAAATTTTTAAGTTAATAATAAATTTATTAGAAAAAATTAACTCTTTTTAATAGAAATAATTTATAAATTTTGTAAAATAAATAAAAAACACTTCTTTGCTTATAACATTTTTTGCAATTTTTTTTTTTCTAAATTAAATATTTCATTTCAAAACATGATGCTACGAAAAATTTTTTTAAGGTAGTTACCTACAGTTTTAGTGTTTCTTAAAAAAGTTTTCTAACTCTGCACAGAGTTAGTTTCTTGCGTCCTTTCCACGATGGTATTTTTAGGCACGACCGGCCCCGATTGAGCTGTTAAGTAAGTATATATTCCATTTCAAAATTATTCGCGTATTTTACTTTCAAATAACTAAATAAACTTTTTAAAGACTCATTATTTCGCAATATACCTTTTTGACACTCAATTAATCCAACATGTTTTCCAAACCTTACGTTTTTAATGAAGTCATCCATGTCTAAAATAATTGTGTTTTGTTTGCTTAAGTCTAGACCAGGGTCTAAGCAGGGACTTTATTTTTTTGATATTTTAACTTGGAATTAAGGGGAAGTCAGGTGAGTTTTTTTGACGAATAGATTTTAATTAAGAAAATATTTTCAAAAAGGGCTCTGTAGCAGGGTAGAGAAATTAAAAAGCTGTAATTTAAAAAAAAATCATGAAAATTGATTAAAAATTCACTGAGTAAAACGCAGAACGGCAGTTGAAGATTTTTTTTCGTCAATCGCGGCAGCCATGTCGTCGTCTTCCGCTGTTGCTGTGCGTGGCTATGCGCGTCTAACCTATAAGTTTGTAAAACTTTATAACTGCCTTACGGCTTACTCCTCAGCTACCTCTTCTCAATAAATCAAATTCGTAGTAAAAATTATCTTGCAAAATCAAATATATATGTGATGAAAAATCAAAATAATGAAATAAGTTGAAACTCAAAATTACTTATTCATTACACTCAATACAAGGCTGAACATGTGTCAATTGAAAAAAAGAATCATACATTATTTCTTAAATAAAATTAGCAAAATCACTAATTTTATGAAAAAATTTTCTTCTTAAATAAAACTCTTCAGTTGCATTATAAACAATTCATGTTTCTTCAATTATTTCTTCAATATTTACTCTTGATTTGCTTCAGTACGTAAAAATTTCAATAATTTTCTTTATGTAAAGTAGGTCTCTTGAATTATAAAAATTTCAAATACAAGTAATATTTCAATAAAATAGTTGTTTTATCAATATCTGTATAAAAAAAAATAAAAAAACAGCACAAATGTGTTACTTTTCTGTAAGATTGGCTACAACAACAGATAATATAATCCCAAACGCTGAAAAAAAAGTTTTAATCATGAATTATTTCTGGGGAACCTTTTGCATGACATACGATGGATCAATATTTTATTGCCATAGATAAATGTAGCACCTGCTTCTAAAATACAACATCATTGTTTTATGAGAAATACATAAAATATCTAGTTTTTTGTTTTTATAATAAGAAAAAAAAAAAAAAAAAAAAAAAAAAAAACAAGACACAGTCATAAAATTAAACAAATCTTTAAAGAGTTGTAATCAGGTTTATTTTTATAAGCTTCACTCACACAAAGTTTATTATTGCTACAAATTCTTTAAGATTTACTTGGCTGACAATAAAGCTGAACTATGATGGTTGTTGTGTAAAGTCAACCATCCCTGTGAACATTGACATTTGCTCTTGCTGGGAGACCACTCACTTTAGCCTACTTGACAACTAAAAATTGGAACAGTAGCTGCAATCACTCATGCAATCAGAACTTTCTTGAACTAATGAGATTTTATCAAATGAATTGACTTGACGCTTTGGAACAGTTCAAATGTAAAGTAAGTTGTAGGTCTCCCAGCAAGAGCAAATGTCAATGCTCACAGGCATGGTTGCCTTGCACAAAAAAAATCATAGTACACCTTTATTGTCAGCCAAGAAAATCTTATGATTTTATGACAATAATAAACTTTGTATGTAGCTCATAAAAATGAACCAGATTAAATTTTTTCAAGATCTGTTTAATTTTGTCTCTATAAGTCATATACAAGAATCAAAAGTTTAGAATCTTCAAAGCGAGTAAGACAAGTTTTCAATAGTTATAAGTCATTTTTAAAACCATAAAAGATTCTTGAAGATAAATCAACTAAAAAAAGTATAAAGCTAATATTTTTTCATCATTTGTAAAATTTAAATTTTCAAAAATGTATAAAAGCTATTGAAAACTTGTCTTGCTTTAAAAATTGTAAGGTCTTGAGTTTAACATACCCTCAGTGACTATGTTAATGACAAACTTTATCACCTCTAATGTAATGGCTTGGGGTCAACAAATTTCAAAAACTACCAAAAATTATTGACAACTTGTCCCTCTCGCTTTGAAGTCCTTGAATCTCATATAACCACAGAGACAAAATTAAACAAATTTAGAATAAGATGTGATTGGGTTTATTTCGCTAAGCTCTACTAACAGTTACAAAGTTTTTTACAACTTTTTTAAGATTTACTTGGCTGACTATCAATGCAATTACCTTTGGAGGCAAGTGTAATATAATGACAACCAAACTATGCCCATGGTCATTGACATCTGAACTTTTCCAAAGTTTGAAGTCAATTCATTTGATAAAATTTCATTACTTCTAGAGAGTTTTAACTGCAGCTACTTTTTCAATTTTTAGTTATCAGGTTGGATAAAGTAAGTCTTAGGTCTCCCAGCAAGAGCAAATGATGTTCACAGGCATGGTTCACTTTACACAAAAAAAAATTATATTTTACCTTTTCTGTCAGCCGAGTAAATTTTAAAGATTTTATGGCAATAATAAACTTTGTGCGATTGGGGTTCGAATTTAGGATTTCTAAAATGACTAAAAATTGTTTAAAACTTGTTACTTGCTTTGAAGTTTCTAAGATCTTGACTCTAATATACCCTCAGAGACTGTGTCAATAAAAAACTTTATCAGTGTTTATCACCTCAAGTATGTAATTGGCTGGCTTAGTTCATACATTTCAAACCTGAGTAAGGATTATTGAAATCTTGTCCTACCAGCTTTGAAGATTCTAAGCTCTTGGCTCTCACTTTGCAACTGTTTGAAATTACTAATAAAAACATAAATACAACAAAAACGTGGGTTACAACAAATTTGTTACTTTTTGATTGCATGATTAGAAATTTGTTTGTTAGAATTACGTACGGGCGGTCTCACGCACAGCAACGCACTGTTGCAGCAGTGGCGTCTGCTGTCACGGCTGATGCGGCCGACGAAAAAAAATACCAAATTACCGTTCTGCGTTTTTCTTGGCCAATTTTCAACGAATTTTGATGCAGTTTTTTTTTAAATGTAGCTTTTCAATGTCGCTACCCTGCTACAGAGCCCTTTTTTGAATTCACCCTCTCGATTTTTTTTTTTTTTTAATTTTAACTAACTACCATTGGACCCTCGCCTGACTTCCCCTTAAAAAGGTCGAAACAATCATTGATTATTTTGAATATTGCTGCAGTTGATTTTGCAGCTGAATTTTTAAGATATTTTTCTTTGCATAGGAACAATGTTGCTTTTGAAACAGTATCGGAAAAAAGTTTTGTTGCTAATTTTACGTTTTGCCTTTGACTACCAGTCACTTCAATATGAAACTGCGTGATTTTATGACAAATGCTCATCTCCGGGTGTTGTACTGCTAGTAGTTCTTCAATAATAGTTTTATTTATAAACTCTCCATCAGTTTTAAAATCATCATCTAAAAAGTGATTTCTTAGTAATTTGACTAAAGGAGGAGCATCTAAAAAAGTATGGATGATTAAATTTGAATCACAAGGATGCTCAAAAAAACAATCTTCTGGATTCTCCAAATTACAACCTAGTGCGTGAAAAATCTCTTTATTTTTTGGACCCATATCACACACTGTTGCAACAATAACGTTACCTGCATCATAAAGTTGTTTTATTATTTCTAATAAAATATCATGAGTCATTTCTTGATCAAAGTCGTAGTAAATAAGCTGTTTCCATGACTTGAACAAACCACGAGCCATGAATACTTGACAATTTTTATGAGGGCCCACTTTCTGCTCAAGTTTTCGATCAATGCTAGTTAATTTAGAAAGGGACATTTCATCGAAACTCAGAATAGTTAGTTTATCAGTGGCAGAAAAAGACGATGCTTTTGATTTCATAATTTTTAACACGTTTGTCAAAAGTCCTGGAGTACACTCTAAATTTGATACCCATTTTTTCAAAGTCCTTACCCCAGGCAAAGGCATATTAACATTGTTACGTAAATATCTGTAAGCTTTAGCACTTAACTTAAGCGATACTGCTGCTGCTATATCTTAAGAGGACCATTTTATTCTATTATTTTGATTAAAAAGTTTTTTTATTTGACCAGCCCATGTAAAACTGTTCTGTATAATTTCTACAGAAATTCTGTAGGAAATTGGGCATGTAGAATCTCTGTAGAAACTCAATAGAAATTCAATAGAATACATAAAAAAAAATTAATATCATCTGATAATCTTAAACAAAAAGGTGATCTGCTCCGGGGATGTACCCAGGGTACTCTGGAAAGACAAATGTTATGTCGAATGATTCTATAGACGTGGACAATCCGGATACCACAGTCCGGAACGACCTGGATACAACTTTTATTGTGATTTAAAACTAAAAATAGCAGATTATTTTAAGATATCAGGCACTTGGTGCAAGCAGTGGTGACTACTCTCTGTGGATGATTTCTCCAGGAAGATTCGAAACCGGAGTGGTTAGGGCGGGCACCTGGTGCAAGGGGTGGTAATCTCTCCGTATAGATGATTTCTCCAGGAATTTTTCAGGCCGGACAGTTTACTGCAGGCAGTTGGGGAAAGGAGTAGTAACTTCTCCCCGTAGATGATTTCTCCAGGATGTACCAAGACCGGAGGGGTTAGGGCGAACACCTAGTGCAAGAGGTGGTGATTATACTCCCTGTAGAGGTTTTCTCCGGGAAGTTTTTACTCCGGACAATTCACGGTGGGCAGCTAGTGCAAGGGGCGATGATTACTCCCTGTAGATGTTTTCTCCAGGATGTTTCGAGACCAAAAGGGTTAGGGCGGACACCTGGTGCGAGGGGCGGTGATCGCTCTGCCTGTAGATGATTTCTCCAGGATGTTTCAAGACCAGAGGGGTTAGGGCGGGCACCTGGTGCCAGCGGTGGTGATCTCTCCCTGTAGATGATTTCTTCAGGATGTTTCGTGACCGGAGGGGTTAGGGCGGACATCTGGTGCTAACGGTGGTGATCTCTCCCTGTAGATGTTTTTTCTAGGATGTTTCGAGACTGGAGAGGTTAGGGTGGGCTCCTGGTGCAAGGGGCGATGATTACTCCCTGTAGATGATTTCTCCAGGATGTTTCAAGACCGGAGGGGTTAGGGCAGGCACCTGGTGCCAACGGTGGTGATCTCTCCCTGTAGATGTTTTTTCTAGGATGTTTCGAGACTGGAGAGGTTGGGGTGGGCTCCTGGTGCAAGGGGCGATGATTACTCCCTGCAGATATTTTCTCCAGGAAGTTTTTACTCCAGAGAGATTACTGCGGGTACCTGCAGGTGCAAGGGGCGATGATTACAATAAATGTTAAAATTAACCTGGTACGTAGGTATTATTTTCTTTTTTAAAAACCAAAAACATACTTACTATTCGATAAACGGTCAAATTAGTTAACAATATAAACAACTTGATAACTTTTCGACATAATTAAGCTTTTATAATCAAGTTCCGAAGGGGCACAACTTAAATATAAGTTCCAGATATATACTTGCAATTAGATGTTTGGTCTGGTGGTTAAGGTCTCGGCCTTCTATGTGGTCGTCGTCGGTTCAAATCCCGTCGATAGCTTTTTTTTTTTTTTTTTTTTTTTCAATACATTTTTGTGGAACTCTTATCATTTCAATGTCTTTCCGGACATTTTTTTACTTATTAAAATTTTTTTTAATAGTTGATATAATCATTACCAACAAAATGTTAAAATGAACTTGGTACATACGTAAGAAATATTATTTTTATAAAGGACTTTACAACGTGTAAAAATAATCTTTAAAATAAGAAAGAGTTCCATAAAAGTTTTTTTTTTTTTAATTTTTTTTTTTTCTCTTATGCTGAAGTCATTTCAGGATTCGGGTTAAAAATCAGTTAAAATTAAACTTAAACAAAATAAAAAAAAAAGGGGCTCTGTAGACCCAAGCTACTACTTTAAGCTATCTTTTAAGCCCAATCCCATCATAAGCGGGTCAAAATTAACGTCAGAATATGGGAAACATTTTTGTATATTAACGGGTGCAGCTCGTCACCAGCTAATTGAGCTTTTATAATCAAACCTCGAAGAGGTTTAATAAAAATTTCAGTGCTTGGCCTTGTGGTTAAGGTTTCAGATTTCTATTTTGCCATCGTCGGTTCAAATCCCGACAGCAAATTTTTTTTTTTTTTTTTTTTTTTCTTGTTCTTTCAATACATTTTTGTGGAACTCTGATCATTTTGGCGTCTTTCTGGACATTTTTTTACTTTAGTATATTATGCAACAGGTGCAGTATCGTCGCCCGGCCGGTTTCAAAGGCACCAAGTACGAAACGTAGCACGAGTGACTTTCAGAAGCCCTGGTGACGACCTGCACCCGTTAATATACAAAAGTGTTTCCCATATTCTGACGTTAATTTTGATCCGCTTATCATGGGATCAGGCTTAAAAGATAGCTTAAGGTAGTAGCTGGGGTGCTACAGAGCGAAATGACTTCAGCATAAGGGTAAAAGAAAATTAAAAAAAAAAAAAATTTTTATGGAACTTTCTTATTTTATAGATTATTTTTACACGTTGTAAATGATTATATTAACTAATAAACAAAATTTTTAATAAGTAAAAAATGTCCGGAAAGACATTGAAGTAATATGAGTTTCACAAAAATGTATTGAAAGAAAAAAAAAAAAAAAAAAAAAAAAAGTTGTCGGGATTTGAACCGACGACGGCAAAATAGAAGGCTAAGACCTTAACCACCAGACCAAACATCTAATTGCAAGTATATATCTGGAACTTATATTTAAGTTGTGCCCCTTCGGAACTTGATTATAAAAGCTTAATTATGTCGAAAAGTTATCAAGTTGTTTATATTGTTAACTAATTTGACCGTTTATCGAATAGTAAGTATGTTTTTGGTTTTGAAAAAAGAAAATAACACCTACGTACCAGGTTAATTTTAACATTTATTGTAATCATCGCCCCTTGCACCAGGTACCCGCAGTAATCTCTCTGGAGGAACAACATCCTGAAGAAATCATCTACAGGGAGAGATCACCACCGCTGGCACCAGGTGCCCGCCCTAACCCCTCCGGTCTCGAAACATCCTGGAGAAATCATCTACAGGGAGAGATCACCACCGTTAGCACCAGATGTCCGCCCTAACCCCTCCAGTCACGAAACATCCTGAAGAAATCATCTACAGGGAGAGATCACCACCGCTGGCACCAGGTGCCCGCCCTAACCCCTCCGGTCTCGAAACATCCTGGAGAAATCATCTACAGGGAGAGATCACCACCGTTAGCACCAGATGTCCGCCCTAACCCCTCCAGTCACGAAACATCCTGAAGAAATCATCTACAGGGAGAGATCACCACCGCTGGCACCAGGTGCCCGCCCTAACCCCTCCGGTCTCGAAACATCCTGGAGAAATCATCTACAGGGAGAGATCACCACCGTTAGCACCAGGTGTCCGCCCTAACCCCTCCGGTCTTGAAACATCCTGGAGAAATCATCTACAGGCAGAGCGATCACCGCCCCTCGCACCAGGTGTCCGCCCTAACCCTTTTGGTCTCGAAACATCCTGGAGAAAACATCTACAGGGAGTATAATCACCACCTCTTGCACTAGGTGTTCGCCCTAACCCCTCCGGTCTTGGTACATCCTGGAGAAATCATCTACGGGGAGAAGTTACTACTCCTTTCCCCAACTGCCCGCAGTAAACTGTCCGGCGTGAAAAATTCCTGGAGAAATCATCTACACGGAGAGATTACCACCCCTTGCACCAGGTGCCCGCCCTAACCACTCCGGTTTCGAATCTTCCTGGAGAAATCATCCACAGAGAGTAGTCATCACTGCTTGCACCAAGTGCCTGATATCTAAAAACAATCTGCTATTTTTAGTTTTAAATCACAATAAAAGTTGTATCCAGGTCGTTCCGGACTGTGGTATCCGGATTGTCCACGTCTATAGAATCATTCGACATAACATTTGTCTTTCCAGAGTACTCTAGGTACATCCCCGGAGCGATCACCTTTTTGTTTAAGATTATCAGATGATATTAATTTTTTTTTATGTATTCTATTGAATTTCTATTGAGTTTCTACAGAGATTCTACATGCCCAATTTCCTACAGAATTTCTGTAGAAATTCTACAGAACAGTTTTACATGGGAGGAGTGAAAATATTACTTTAAACTTTCATGAATTCATTTTTTATTTGTTGTTGCTTTATTTTAAATTCTTTTTCTTATTGTTTGCATAAACTTTTCCAGTACTTGCACTCAGATTTACTTTTTTCTAGCTGATCTTTTAGAATTGAAAGTTGTAAAGAAAGATTCTTGTAATTTTTTTAGATTATCTGCTAAAATTTTATTACATGAGTTATTATCAGAGTTGTTAATTATAACTGGTTTAGGTAAATGTATAGCAACCGGCTCCTTAATAAAAGCAGAGTGGTCAAGATTAATTTGATTATTTAAATTAGGTACTTGACATGGAGGTTCTGATACTTCCTCAACTTTATTTGACAGTGGACTTTCCGTAACTGGTTCAAAATTTCTTTCATTATTTTCAATAACTTCAATATTTTGAAAGTTTTGTGGAGACAGTTCGAATGACGAAGATTCAATTATATTTTCTTTACTGGAATTTAAACTGCTTTCAGAATTTAAGTTTTTCCAAAATAAACTTTTATGTGAAACCGCGTCGGGTTTTAAATTTCTAAACGTTTTCGAATGATTATTAAAAAACTGATTGACCGGTTCTTTTTTGAAATCTGAAGAGTCAAAATGAATCGAACATACTCTAGCTGAAAATATTTGAAATATATATTCGAAAAATTTTACAACTTAAAAGAAAAATTAATATGAATTAAAATAATTTTTAATTTCGTCAGATTTATTAACACGTTTGAAATATTTTTACTGTATGAATAACTCAAGAGAATTTATTAACATGCTAAAAATTACAATATATTTCTTTTTTTAATGATTACAAAAAAAAAAAAAAAAAAAAAAAAAAACCCTAGATGAATTGTATACGCAGATGAGTATTATTATTAAGATCGATACTTTTCAAAAGATTTAGAAAAAAAGTTTGAGCTTGCAATTTCAAAATCTCTTATAACCTATACAGCTTTTATGATATTACGTACCATCTTTAAGATGAAAATTTGATATATCTTAGCCGCAAGCTTCAATCCATTTTTCTCTTAGAGAACTTTTAGTAGGAACTCGGTTAAATTTTATAATTTCATGTGTTGTTTTTTTAAAACTATGATTTTTACAGTTTTTCACAACGCACTTCGGCATGTTTATTCGGAATAGTTATTAACTTTAAAAATATGATTGATACCTCTTATGGATTTTTATAATTTTAGTTTAATTAGAAAATCGTTTTAATTAAGCGCAAAATCATAAGTTTTTGGGGAAAAATAGTTAGTCGTTTAAAAATGTAAACACTGGCCTGCCATGTTAATGACGTCATTGGGTCATGCGCGAACAGAACACAAATTAGTCAGCCTGAAGAGCCTACCTGTTTTCTTCTACCATGGCCCCTTGGTCGTTTTCATCTTTGAGTAAATTTTTTGATAGATGGCGACTGCAAAACAGATTTATACACCTGTTATTTGGTCAGCAAACAGCACGAATAAGGCATCGATAATTGGTTGGTGACAGAAAATTATGATATTTTTTATGAAATTTTAATATTTAATATATTTCTGTATAATTTATTCTTAGTATTTATTGTATTTTTGCGTTTTATTTCATATAATTTAAATAACTATATTTTTAAACTTTTTGTTTTGATTTAAAAATAAAATAAAAATAATTAAATTCTCGAGCAAGCGTTAGTGCAGCAAAGTATATAAGCTAGTAAATAATAAAAAATTTAATTTTTATTATTAAATTATATTAAAAAAATTGTATTAAATTTGTTAGCAATAATAATTAATGTATTAATAATTTTCAAAGTTAAAGATGATTAAATCAGAACAATATTCAAAATAAATTAATATTTAAAACTTCAACCAAAATTAATAACACTATATAAAACTGCAATGATTTTTTTTTTACCACCCAACAGTCGACAATAAAGTTATAATTAATTTTGTTTATATATAACTAAAAAATATCTTTATAAAATTAAATCTTTTCAGTTTGTAAAAAATTTATATAATTTAAATAATCCCAATTAAAAAATTCATTGATATTCTGGAAGCCAATTTTTTCTTATTAAAGTCTTTAAAAACTGTGCGATGACCTCTTATATTTTAAGTATAACTTGCTTTCTTGTTTTTTTCAAAAGTTCGGATCACCAGGGCCCTTAATGGGAGTGTTCTTACAGCAGGCGTGCGACTTGGTATTTTAATCCTTTTTTTGTACTGAGAGAGGGTTGAGTTGTTTATTTGTGGAACAAAGATAGCATAAGAAGTCTCATGTTCGTGTAATATTTATTTGCGAGGTATTGATTAAAAAATTTCGATCCTGTGATAACCGAATAGAAAGTAGCAATAGATGTATTTTACATATTGATAATAAAAGCGTTGGAAAAAGTAAAGACTGAGAGTGTCATTAAATCCTTCAAGAAATGTTGTATATCTAATGCTCTAGATGGTACTGAAGATGATATTTTGTGGGAAAACGAAGATAAAATCGAGGAAGTTGCAGATAGTAATACTGATTAATGTGACAATTATTATGATGATTATGTTAGACCATAGATATTAAAATACTTTTATGGAAAATGTTTCAGAACAGTTATCTAACTTATAAATTTATTATAATTATTTTGCAATAAATCATTTATTATTATATACTTCAATTTATGTTCTTGAAACCCCGCCGGCCGTGGAAACTCACTTTTGACATAGTTTAAAATTTTATAAATTTCAGAAACCGGTGTATAAGCCCCCCCCCCCCCCCCCCCACTTTTGACATCGATTTTTAGGGCTTACAGGGGGGGCTTATACACCGGAAAATACGGTACATAGAAATAAAGAAGTACATTCTATTTTCATCTTTTTTATATTTGGATTAGGGTGTAGTGAACTTTTCTGGAGGCCTTAAAATAAAAGTTAGGGGTCTAGAAAATTAGTAAAAAATTCAAAATTGAGGGCATGGCTATAATTACCAGGTTAGGATGACTATTGACCTAAGCACACCGCGTTTTAACCTCAAAAAAATTATTTTACCCCTTAAAAAATGTAAACAGTTAGAATATAAAAATTCAAGTAAGGGGCTTAATCACGAAGACCGAGTTGTTGCAAACTAAAAATTAGAGGTTGAAAAAAATACTGTCATAATTTTTGTGTAATTTGAATCAAATTGTATACTTGATATTTTTTTCAAAAAACGTTCCATTTTCGAGTAAAAAATCAGAGAAGATCCCAATTCGTCTAAATGAGACGAATAAAGCTTTTTTTTGTTTTAATTCCAAATTTAGTCTTTTGTTATAAATTTTCGTCATATATATAAAGCTTTTGCGTTTTCATTTAAAGAATTTTAAGCGGATTACCTGATAGAAACTATGATGATGCAAACAATGCCCTTATCAAGTAATAAAAATAAAATTTTGTCCTTCCAGCTTCACTACTCGTGAATATCAGCTCCAATTCTTTCCAAATCATACAGTTTACAAGAGAATCTTTCAAGAAAAGAAAAAAAATCTCAACTGAACCTGCGGAGAAGATTGGCAAGGGCCTGTTGGCACCCTTATCAAGTGATGAACACAAAAATCTGGCCTTCTTGCTGCTCCTCTCACGAAGTACCAGCTCTGACATTCATCAAATCACAAAAGATTTGAGAAGAATGCGTAAAAAAATTCAAAAATACTTGATGAACCTTCGGAAAGGACTTGCTCGGTACTGGAGGTGTCTTTATCAAGTGATAAATACAAAATTTTGTCCTTCTAGCTGCGCTACTCGCGAATGTCAGCTCCAATTTTTTCCAAATCATACAAATTACAAAAGAATCTTTCAAGACAAGAAAAAAAATTACAGTTAAACCGGCGGAAAGAATTGTCAAGGGCCTGTCGGTGCTCTTATCGAGTGATGAACACAAAATCTATAATTCATGCTACTCCACTCACGAAGTACCAGCTCTGACGTTTATCAAATCACAAAGGATTTGTGAAAACTGCGTAAAAAAATACAAAAATCCTTGATAAACCTTCGAAAAGGACTTGTAAGGGACCAAAAGTGCCCTTATCAAGTGAGAAATACAAAATTCTGTTCTTCTAGCTGCCCGATTTGCGACCAACAGCTTTAGTTTTTTCCAAATCATAAAGCTTACAAGAAAATCTTCAAAGTAAAGACAAAAAAAATCGTAGTTGAACCTATGGTAAGGTGTGTCAAGGGCCTGTCGGTGCCCTTATCGAGTGATGAACACAAAAAATCGGTCATTCTGCTGCTCCACTCACGAAGTACCAGCTCTGACGTTCATCATATCACAAAGGATTTGTGAAAATTGCGTAAAAAAATACAAAAATCCCGTATGAACCTTCGGAAAGGACTTGCAAGGGACCAAAGGTGCCCTTAAGGAATGAATACAAAATTTTGTCTTTCTAGCTGCGCTACTTGCGAATATCAGCTTCAATTCTTTCCAAATCATACAGTTTACAAGAGAATCTTTCAAGAAAAGAAAAAAAATCTCAACTGAACCTGTGGAGAAGATTGGCAAGGGCCTGTTGGCACCCTTATCAAGTGATGAACACAAAAATCTGGCATTCTTGCTGCTCCTCTCACGAAGTACCAGCTCTGACATTCATCAAATCACAAAAGATTTGAGAAGAATGCGTAAAAAAATTCAAAAATCCTTGATGAACCTTCGGAAAGGACTTGCACGGTACTGGAGGTGTCTTTATCAAGTGATAAATACAGAATTTTGTCCTTCTAGCTGCGCTACTCGCGAATGTCAGCTCCAATTTTTTCCAAATCATACAAATTACAAAAGAATCTTTCAAGACAAAAAAAAAAATTACAGTTAAACCGGCGGAAAGAATTGTCAAGGGCCTGTCGGTGCTCTTATCGAGTGATGAACACAAAAATCTATAATTCATGCTACTCCACTCACGAAGTACCAGCTCTAACGTTCATCAAATCACAAAGGATTTGTGAAAATTGCGTAAAAAAATACAAAAATCCTTGATGAACCTTCGGAAAGGACTTGTAAGGGACCAAAAGTGCCCTTATACAGTGAGAAATACAAAATTTTGTTCTTCTAGCTGCACGATTTGCGACCAACAGCTTAAGTTTTTTCCAAATCATAAAGTTTACAAGAAAATCTATAAAGTAAAGACAAAAAAAATCGTAGTTGAACCTACGGTAAGGTGTGTCAAGGGCCTGTCGGTGCCCTTATCGAGTGATGAACACAAAAAATCGGTCATTCTGCTGCTACCCTCACGAAGTACTAGCTCCGACGTTTATCAAATCACAAAGGATTTGAGGAAATTGCGCAAAAAATTCAAAAATCCTTGATGAACCTTCGAAAAGGACTTGCATGAGACCAATAGGGCCATTATCAAGTGAGAAATACAAAATTTTGTCCTTCTAGCTGCGCTACTCGCGAACGTCAGCTCTAATCTTTTCCAAATCATACAGTTTACTAGAAAATCTTAAAGGAAAGAAAAAAAAACTCTTTTGAACCTGCGGATAGGATTGATGAGGGCCTGTCGGCACCGCTACCGAGTATTGATTACAAAAGTCTATCATTCTCGCTACGCCACTCACGAAGTATCAGCTCTGACGTACATCAAATCTCAAAAAATTTGAGTAAATTGCAAAGGACCAGAGGTGTCCTTATCAAGTGAGAAATACAAAATTCTGTGCTTCTAGCTGCCCTATTTGCGAGCACCAGCTCCAATTTTTGCTTGAGGGCAACTTTATCCCTTAAGGGCACCTTTGGTCCCTTGCAAGTCCTTTTCGAAGGTTCATCAAGAATTTTTGTATTTTTTTACGCAATTATCTCAAATCTTTTGTCATTTGATGAACGTCAGAGCTGGTACTTCATGAGTGACGCGGCAAGAATGGCAGATTTTTGTGTTCATCACTCGGTAAGGCTGCCGATAGGCCCTCGCCAATCCTTTCCGCAGGTTTAACTGAGATTTTTTTTCTTTCTTTAAAGATTTTCTTGTAAACTGTATGATTTGGAAAAGATTAGAGCTGATATTCGCGATTCGCGCAGCTAGAAGGAAAAAATTTTTTATTTCTCACTTGATAAGGGCACCTTTGGTCCCTTGCAAGTCCTTTTCGAAGGTTCATCAAGAATTTTTGTATTTTTTTACGCAATTATCTCAAATCTTTTGTCATTTGATGAATGTCAGAGCTGGTACTTCGTGAGAGGAGCAGCAAGAATGGCAGATTTTTGTGTTCATCACTCGGTAAGGCTGCCGATAGGCCCTCGCCAATCCTTTCCGCAGGTTTAACTGAGATTTTTTTTCTTTCTTTAAAGATTTTCTTGTAAACTGTATGATTTGGAAAAGATTAGAGCTGATATTCGCGATTCGCGCAGCTAGAAGGAAAAAATTTTTTATTTCTCACTTGATAAGGGCACTTTTGGTCTCCTGCAAGTCCTTTCCGAAGGTTCATCAAGGATTTATGTTTTTTTTCGCAATTTTCTCAAATCCTTTGTGATTTAATGAACGTCAGAGCTGGTACTTCGTGAGTGGAGCAGCATGAATGACAGATTTTTGTGTTCATCACTCGATAAGGGCGCCAACAGGCCCTTGACAATCCTTACCGTAGGTTCTACTGCGATTTTTTTTTTTCTTTATTTTAAAGATTTTCTTGTAAACCGTATGATTTGGAAAAACTGAAGTTGTTGCTCGCAAAAAGGGCAGCTAGAAGAACAGAATTTTGTATTTCTCTCTTGATAACGGAACTTTTGGTCCCTTGCAAGTCCTTTCCGAAGGTTCATCAAGGATTGTTGTATTTTTTTACGCAAGTGAGGCGTTAGTGTTAAGCAGGCACAGCTTTTAATCTCAACATGCTTAGGGAACCAAGAGCAAGGCTTGGTTGGAGATCCTCCGGTCCAGTGTACAATTTGAAGCAGCGCGAAAACGCTCTCAAAGATTAGAAGAGCAACGAGAACCTAACGCTACCTGGCCGCAAGTTAGAAACGCTCTTAGTGTGAGATCTGCTTCCAATTACCGATCAAATATTCAATATTTGCATTTTCCTGCTCTTCAAATAGGCGTAATGATACATATACAGGGTGTATATGTATCATAAGCGCAATCACCCTCGACTGTAACCTGGATTTCAACAGAAATCGTCGCATTTGCCGATTGCAAAGGAGTTGTGATTTTGTCTCTGGCATTCAACAAATAAGAGGTAGCGGTAGTGCATCTTGAGAAAAGAAACTACCAATTAGATAGTAAACTTGCCCTGGTATTTTAAAAGTGGAAATAAAATTTCCTTCACTAATTTTATTAGATCCAAAGAAAATGATTTGAAATAATGTCCTTCTAGCTATATTATATCGTCGTGAATCATTTATAAAATGTTAAAATAAAGGATGTGGACCATCGATCAAACTTTCAATTAAATCAGGCAGATCTTCAAAATAATGAAGGCCTTGTTTGCCATTAGAACAAAAATATCCTGGAGATTCGTCTTTCCACATTCAAGCAGAACATAAAGTACATACAGGGTGTATAAAAAGTAGCGGAACCCCTGATTTACTCGAAAACAATGCATTTTTTGTAAAGCACATGTAATGTGAAAGTTTTTAAAAAAAAAATTTGCAATTTGATGGGCCCTAAGAAAAAGGGCCCGGGCCCTTATTTTGGGCCCTACGGACCCTAACTTCGATTTTTCAAATGGGAACCCCTATTTTTGACCCCGGATTCGAAAAGAACGGAAAATTTTACGATTTTTAGGTATTTTTTGAAAAAATTTTTTGGCCCTTTTTAGGGCCTACAGGGCCCTTTTCCATTTAGCCCCTATTATCTCCGCAAAAACGCATTTTTTGTGTAGCACATGTAATGTAAAAGTTTTCAAAAAAAAAAATTTGCAATTTGATGGGCCCTATGAAAAAGGGGCCGGGCCCTACGGACCCCAACTTCGATTTTTCAAATGGGAACCCCTATTTTTGACCCTGGATTCGAAAAGAACGGAAAATTTTACGATTTTTAGGTTTTTTTTGAAAAATTTTTTTGGCCCTTATTAGGGCCTGTAGGGCCCTTTTCCATTTAGCTCCGCAATTTTTATTCAGATTGTTTTGGAATAACACACATTGGAGCAATCGATTAGAGTCATAAAATTTATAAAAAGTGCTCGTTAGGTTTTAGGTTCATTAAGCATCCCGGAACAAGCTGCGGTGGTGTGTGTTTCTTTGAACGTGTACGGCTCTTAAGACTAAAGCAGAAAAGACAAGCATTCATCGCTGATTTATTCCAAGCACGTGTTTCTTCGATTTATTTGAGTTTATAAAAAAATAGTTACATATTTTATCCTAATTTTTGAACATCGTAGCCCATCGTCAAATTTATGAGCAATCTCTAAATAAATTGATCAAAGTTTATGCAGAAGCTGTTAATAATTCAAGTGCTTTTATTTTAAAAGGTGAGCACATGTTTTCGAATTTGATGTCAACATTTATTTTTCTAAATAAAACATGTTTCGATAAAGATTTTCTACTAATTATTTAATTTTAAAAAATAAGATTACTAACAATTCAATTACAATTATTGCCACGAAGCTAAATAAACAAACTCTACTAATAGCACTTTTATTTATTTTTTTTTTTTTTCACGTAGGATCTCATTTTAACATTCATGAAATAAATTTTAAATTTATAAAAAAATGAACATGTGTTTCTTAAAAGTACATATCAAATATCTTTCAGAATTTTGTAAAATTATTCTTCAAAAACTACATGTTAGAAAAAAAAATATTAGAAAAATCTCAAAATTATGTCAGTTTTTTTTGTGTTTTTTAATAAAGCTGTCCAATTTAATGTAAAATTATCTGTATCAAAAGAAGTTAATAATCATTACAACTACCTGGGGATGCTTTTTTTCGGTTTGACACTCAAAAATTTTTTATTAATAACAACAATAGTAATGTTGTATCTCATCTTTTTTACAAAAAGCACAAGTTCATAATTGATTTTAAATTCGGACTAACAAAAATTTGATACGCGTTGACAATTTTAAATTCCAAGGATACTTTTATCTTCCTGTGCAGGTGAAATATTGTTAAGATGGCTAAGTTGAATGAACAGGATAGGATAAGAATCTTGATGATGAAAGGTTGGGGTCCTATCGAAAGATCTCATCAAGTAGTTGCAGACCTTTTCAATCTCACTTTTCGGCAAGATTTGCCGCAAATTTCTAAATCTACAGTTTCTAGAGTTTGTCAAAAATTTCAACAACATGGAACTGTAAAAGACCTATCAAAAACGGGTCGACCTACTAGAGCTGCAACTGCAGATAATCAACTAACAGTTGCATTAGGATTCATAGAAAATCCTCATCTTTCGCTTCGCCGGTCAGCTCTTATTAATGATATTAATCCTATGACTGTCAGTAAAATTATGAAAAAAATTCTCAAATTTCACCCTCACAAGATTCACTTTGTCCAAGAGCTACAAGAAGATGATCCTCAGCGACGACTGTTATTTTGCGAAAATTTAATGGAAATGGTTGACAATAATCAAAATTTTTTACAGAACATGGTTTTTACCGATGAAGCAACTTTCATGTTGCATGGTAAGGTAAACCATCAAAATTTCCGTTATTGGTCAGATGTTAACCCCCATGAAATGCACGAAAACCACACGCAGTATCCTCAAAAGTTGAATGTGTGGGCTGGGATCTTAAACAACCAAATAATTGGACCTTTTTTTATCGAAGGGAACTTGACCGCTGCGAAATATCTGGAAATATTGACAGATCAGATCATTCCGGCACTTCAAGCAGCTACTAACGGACAAATAAATGAGCTACGGTTTCAACAAGACGGCGCCCCGCCACATTGGGGGGTGAATGTTCGTCATTTTCTAGACCAAACTTTTCCTCAGAGGTGGATAGGGCGAGGTGGACCAACTGAATGGCCCCCGCGATCCCCAGACTTGACGCCTCTTGACTTTTTTCTGTGGGGTTACTTAAAAAGTAAAGTCTACAGCACTCCCGTACAAAATCTGCAGGAATTGCGTGCCCGTATAGAAGAACAATGCGCATTAATTGATGAAGAAATGATAATTAAAGCAGTAAATAACGTGTACTAGCGACTTGCTTACTGTCAAGAAGTAAATGGAAGACATTTTGAACATTTATTATGAAAAAATGAGATAATAAAATAGTTCAAATTTAAATTAAACTTAATCCGTCATTCAAATTTCATTTATTTTTTTTTAACTTTTTCCAATTACCTTCCTGAAAAAATTTTCGGTCGTATGGCCCGTAAAATTGCAATTTTTTTTTAGAAAACTTTCACATTACATGTGCTACACAAAAAATGCGTTTTTGCGGAGATAATAGGGGCTAAATGGAAAAGGGCCAAAAATTTTTTTCAAAAAATACATAAAAATCGTAAAATTTTCCGTTCTTTTCGAATCCGGGGTCGAAAATAGGGGTTCCCATTTGAAAAATCGAAGTTAGGGTCCGTAGGGCCCAAAATAAGGGCCCGGGCCCTTTTTCTTAGGGCCCATCAAATTGCAAATTTTTTTTTTAAAAACTTTCACATTACATGTGCTTTACAAAAAATGCATTGTTTTCGAGTAAATCAGGGGTTCCGCTACTTTTTATACACCCTGTATGTACTTTATGTTCTGCTTGAATGTGGAAAGACGAATCTCCAGGATATTTTTGTTCTAATGGCAAACAAGGCCTTCATTATTTTGAAGATCTGCCTGATTTAATTGAAAGTTTGATCGATGGTCCACATCCTTTATTTTAACATTTTATAAATGATTCACGACGATATAATATAGCTAGAAGGACATTATTTCAAATCATTTTCTTTGGATCTAATAAAATTAGTGAAGGAAATTTTATTTCCACTTTTAAAATACCAGGGCAAGTTTACTATCTAATTGGTAGTTTCTTTTCTCAAGATGCACTACGGCTACCTCTTATTTGTTGAATGCCAGAGACAAAATCACAACTCCTTTGCAATCGGCAAATGCAACGATTTCTGTTGAAATCCAGGTTACAGTCGAGGGTGATTGCGCTTACCTCAGATAAGTATTCTCACTTTTTGTGGTCGGCAAGAAGACTGGGAATCCTTCAGCGACCTTTTCCGAGCGCTTATCCAGGAAGATCGTTATCTCAGAAACGTTGAAAAACTTTTTTATTTAAATTCATATGTACAGGGTGATGAACTAGTCCCTGATTCATCAATTTATTCATCTCCAGCCGTTATCCCAACATCTAAGGTTCGTCTGGAAGGTCTTGGAGAGAGGAAGGTGCCTGAAGGAAGGTGCCTGAAGGCGCCTCCTGGATGCTTACTCTGAAGCTACTCTCATTCCAATAGCATTAGTTCCTAAACTGGGAGGTGTTCTTGAACCAATCGGAACATCAATCTCATCTGTTGGTGGAAAAGCGGTCACACAATTACGATCTCAAAGTACTTCGACATTGAGACAGATTAATTCCATCTTTTCTTTGACAATTCATGCACGTTGTATTCAACAACTAGGCTTACGTGCTCCATCAGTGACTGTATGCTCTAAAGTTATGAACAATTGTCTTAAAATGAGCTCTATTGCAGATCCAAGTTTTGAGATTCCTGGTGATGATATTTTGTTGGAAGCTGATGCGTACCTTCATCTTCTCAGGCTAGGACTCGTTCGCTAGGACACTTTTATTATTCAGTTTACAGCACTGGGTTGGCTCTTTCCTGGTTAGATTCCAAGCAGCGATCAGTCCCCGTATCGGCATCGTCAAGTTTTCTCATTGGCGTTTTGGGAGATTGAAGATGTGCACATGTTATTCGTAAGTCTCCTGATGATATAAAATGTGCAGCTGTTTTTACTCAATACCGTCGAAGTGATGATGGACGATACATAATTCCTTTCAGAATAATTCCAGTATGCCTTTCAAACATGACCATTTGAACTTGCTCGGTGATAACTTGAAAGGAGCTTTAGTCTCCCTCTGTTCTTTACAAAAACCATTGAAGCACGATTCAGAAATGGAAAATTAATACGAAAAGTTTATGCGTGAGTTCCTTTCATGCGGACACATGCAAGAACTGTCAGATACAGAACTGAGAAATTCCACCCGTCAAGTGCATTGCATCCAATCATGGTATCATGGCATCATGGAATTTGACAAGGACTTGACAAAGGAAAAAACTCTGAGTAGTTTTTAATGCATCCAAATCTCTCTGTCTCACTCTTGCAGCCTGCAGCAGCCAGCAAGGCATGCGAGCAGGCTGCGCGGGCGAGGTGCGCATACGCAAGAGGCCCGGGGCCTGATAGCAGCTGATCAGCTCGAGCTGCTATATATGTAAGCTGCTGCAGCTCTGAGCAGAAGATAGCGGTCATAACTATTATTTTATTCTGTGATGATTTATAAAGGAAGTATTCAAATATACAGCGGCATCACGCTAAATTCACAATTAGCATAGTTTAATTAATAATTATTATGACCGATAACCTTGATTTATAACTATGGAAATATTTGGCTTTAACTTTTTAAATCAAAGTATAAAACAACAGTAAAGTAGTCATATGATCATCATCGTATAAGTTATTCTAATTTTTGAGCAAGCTGTGAGTTAAAATTGTGAAATCTTCTGTTGGAGCTTTGGAGGTTTATTCGTCCTCATCAAAATTGAAGTTTTTTCTGAATGTGTGTGAGTCAAAGTTTATTCCTGATGTGAAGTCTGTGTTTTGTATATATTGTGCGTAGGTGCTTAATTGATTACTTTTTTAAATGTGTAATAAAAATAGAGTGCAGTGTTTTTAAATGAATTTAAAATAAAGTGCAGTTTTGAAGAAACAAAAAATTTATTTTAAAGAAAGCTTAAGTGGTGTGAGAGATTTATTTAAATTACAGTACAATCAACAAGTTCAAAAAAACCAACCTCCATAAATTAATCATTAACATTGTTTATTGAAAAATATATCTGAATAAATGATTTCACATTCTTAACAATAACGGATAAAATTAAAATTAAACTTGATAGTCAGACAAATTTACTTGGAAAATAAACTGAGAACAATAAACCTTATCCGTATTAGTGTATTGACTCAGAATTTATAAATTCCAATGATAATTTAAAAGTATTTACTTGTCTGAAAATTATAATAACACCATGAGACATTGATCACCATCACATTTAAATGCAGCAAATGTCAATGACCAAGTACAGAGAGTTGGCATGTAGCGGATAAAACTAAATTTAAACTAGATAGTCAGAAAAATTCATCTTGGAAATTAAACTGAGAACAATAAACCTTATGCGTGTTAGTGTATTGACTCAGAATTAATAAATTCCAATGATGATTTAAAAGTATTTACTTGTCGGAAAATTATAATAACACCATGAGACATTGATCACCATCACATTTAAATGCAGCAAATGTCAATGACCAAGTACAGAGAGTTAGTATGTAGCGGATAAAACTAAATTTAAACTAGATAGTCAGACAAATTCATCTTGGAAATTAAACTGAGAACAATAAATCTTATCCGTGTTAGTATATTGACTCAGAATTTATCAATTTCAATGATTATTTAAATGCATTTATGTATTTAATATTAACTGAATTACAGTTATTGACATCTTCTGAATTTAAACTTGCTGTAAGTTGGATGAATTATAATAGCTAACTCGATAAAAAAAACCTTAGCATGAACCACTGCAACATTTTTTAAATTACTACTTAACTAAATAAGTTTATTTCACTTAAAATCTTCAAAAGGTAATCAAAATTTAATTTTTTTGAGTGTATTAGTTTAGAGTCAGCGTATGGATATCTCCTTGACAACCACAAATTGAAGTAGTATTGAATATCAATAAGGTCAGAATATTGAAGAAGATTTTAAACAACCTATTAAAGAATGTATTTTTATAAATTACTTTTTGAATTTTACCTATGTGAGGTCTACTTAAATAGATAAAAATTTGCTTTTACAAATGCTTTAAAAAATTGTAATTAAAAAATTTCAAAGCTGTATGGAGACATTATTTTCCTGTCGATTTAAGTAAAATCTAAAAACATACTTTTTAAAAAGTAAAAATTACGGAGAGTTCGGTTTTTTCTTGGCCAAATTCTTACTAAATTAAAATAAAATTTTCAGATAAACCGTGAAAACAAACAAATAAAAACACGAAACAATTTAAACGCATGAACTTCGCCCCATTTTAAAAATTTTATTTTCTGATTCTGTTGAAATATTTTTAAATATGAACAGTTGAAAGTATTGAAATCAAATAATATCTAACGGACGAGTTTTATGCGGTTCGAGTACTATTGTGTTAAACAATCTTTTTTTCTTGAAAAATAAAATTGACAATTTATTCAATTGATTCGTCATTCAAAATCAATAACCCATTCGTTCTCGACAAAGCCATCTAAAATTTAACTTAATTTATAAATAGGGTTTGCAACTTTTTATTTATAATATTTTTTTGCTTATTTAGTTAAAATATCGAAAAATAATCGACACGTATTTTTTCTGTTTTAAAAAAAAAATAAATTAAAGTAACTACAAGTATTTAAATTTTTTTAAATTTCAATAGATATACATAGATATACTTCAAATGGGATTTCGGGTCAGTGACGTCATTAACCCGTAGTTTCAAAAACTTTTCTTAATTTTTTTCTAGCTCAATTTTGATAAAAAAATTCTAAAACAAATGTTAAAATTCATGAAAAATCAAGTACTTTTAAAAAAATATATTTTTAAAGTACTGGTTGCCAACCCTATTACTAATTATTGGTATTTCCAAAAAATTTCACAAATCTATTTTAAAAAACATCTATTATTTTATATATCTATATACTGATTTACCCAATTTTATTAGTTATTCATTTTTTTCTGATTAAAATTTTAGGTGGCTTCGTCGAGAACGAATGGGTTATTGATTTTGAATGACGAATCAATTGAATAATTTGTCAATTTTATTTTTCAAGAAAAAAAGATTGTTTAACACAATAGTACTCGAACCGCATAAAACTCGTCCGTTAGATATTATTTGATTTCAATACTTTCAACTGTTCATATTTAAAAATATTTCAACAGAATCAGAAAACAAAATTTTTTAAATGGGGCGAAGTTCATACGTTTAAATTGTTTCGTGTTTTTATTTGTTTGTTTTCACGGTTTATCTGAAAATTTTATTTTAATTTAGTAAGAATCTGATAATAATTTGAAGATTCATGGTGCGTCCAAGAAAATGGATTCAACATCGTTTTGGAAGAAGCTCGGATGCAGCTGTAGTGGCTTCCTTAAAAGCTTTTAAATTGAGTGAATCTTTTACAGCATGAGTACGTACGAGTCAAAGTCAATATTTTTATACTGAAGAGCATGGATCCTGACCTATAGAAGAAAATTCAAATTCTATCTGAAAAACTGAGTGAATTGTGTTAAGTCACAATCACGAACTGCTACTCAACTCAGGAGTGACTCAATCTCCTCGCCAGCAGCTTGAGTCACTCCTGGACGTGCCTCTCTACAAGTTGGCATAGACTAGGTGGGACCCTTCAATGTGTGGTCTGCAAAAAGTAGAGACATCCGTACAAGTAAAGGAAACATATCCATTTTTGTTTGCCTTGGGACTAAATCACTACATTTGGAGCTTGTGGGAAATCTGGCAACTGAATCATTTCTCGGAGCCCTCACTTGATTCTGCAGTCGGCGTGATCGACCATCAGACATTTGGAGCGACAGCGTTACCTATTTTTCCCGTGCTAAAACGTTGGTTGAACATGGCATTCTTCATAACTCCAAGAGCACCATATTTCGGAAGACTTTAGGAAGTCAGTGAAAAAACATTTTTGTCGCATTACGACTCCATGAAATTTAACCTTTAAAGAATTCACACAGCTCTAGCCAGATTCGAGCTTGTTTTAAATTGCCGACCACTCACACCTTTAACAGGGAATCCCAATGACCTTGAAGTCTTCACTCCATTATGCTATTTATGTGCTTTTTTATAATTGGAAGACCTCTTATTACCATTGTTGAGGTACGATCTCCCTCTGGAAATCTGGACTAGTTGACGCATTGGAATCTAGTGAATGACCTGCGAGATATATTTTGGGTTCGACGGAGTTGAGAGTATTTGAATATCCTCCAACAAAATTGCCGGTCGCCTCTGACATATCATCTGGACTTGACAACAACGAATCATCGAATACAAAAGAAAATTTGTTCGAGTAACAAAGGTGGGCTGAATATTCGGATTTTATGTTCAAATTGTTGCAAGAACCAGTGAATTTCGTTATATTTTTAGATGTATGTTTTGTTTGTTTTTGTTACGATGTCTTAACCTTTTATATTGAGTGATAAAAACATCACAATTTTACCTGCAAGATTATTTTTTTAATTTAATTTAAGCTATAATTTGATTAAAGGTAACACTCTGTAGCTTCAAATGAAAATGAAAAAGAAGTTCAAATTGATAATCGTTAAGTTGTTCTATATTGCCCTTTGTTGTCTCGATGTTTTGATGCATACATTAATGTTGGGTTTTGTCACTCGGTACAAGCAATTAAATATATTTGTAAATATATTAATAAAGAGTCCGACCGAGCTACGTTTACTGTCAATAATGAAAAAAATGAAATTACAAATGTTTCATCAATGGTCGTTACATATGTACTTCACAAGCATTCTGGAGATTTTTTTGACTTTCACATACATGAAAGAAACTCAACTGTACAACATCTTGCTGTTTATCTAGAAAATCATCAATGAATTTACTTTATTAAAAATAATCTTCATAACGCACTTGAAAATCTAAATAGAACAACTTTAACTGAATTTTTTGAACTCTGTTCTTCAGACATTATTTGTAAGAACACTTTTGTACCCAGAAGTTTCTTCTTAATATACATGGTCTAAAGCTGATTTTAGATTTTCAAGAAGAAAAAATGACGAAGATGTTCCAGGTTTTTCTGGAATAAAAAAAGATAAAGTGTAACAGGGGTGGATTTAAGGGTTTGTATGCGCTGATACAAATACCCACGGTGCGTACTTAATCCTTATCACCTGTACTCATCCAAGTACTTGTCGAACTGCATCTCGTCGACCTGAAATAATAAAATGAGGAAATCGCGTCCGCGAATATTACTATACTTCGCGACGCGGTTGGCTAGTTCGTTTACCGGTAGTGGGTGCGGGTATTGAAACAGGATCGATTCGCAGGAACACCAGGTTTAGTCAATAAAAGTTAGATTAATAATTTAACAATTTATTATAACAAATCTAAACCTAAAATACAAATTCCGAATTAAGACTCGGTGTCGTTCAAACCAGTAAACAAATAATTGTCAATGCTCTCCAAATCGAGTCGCGCGCGCACACAACAACCTGCTGCTACCGGCAGCTGACGCGCGCGTGAGAAAAACAAAGATTGTTACAATAACAGCGTACTGAGTACACTCACACGCATTCACACTCACTCGTACATGTACAATTAACTTACGGAATCGCTAAGGTGCACCTCATACCAAGCCGTCATGCTAAACAAAATGCCAGACTACGATGCCTACCAGCCGCAATAGCTGCCACACTCGAGTCGCCTTGTAGCCATCGTAAAGCGGTCCAGGCGTTGGTGTGAAATGACAATTTCACAATTAAACACCACACTTTCACACTACAAGAACGCGCGACGCAAATGACAATAATTGCTTCGAATTCCGTAACGAGCGAGGTTCTCCAAGATCTGCCATGAATCGATCTCCAGATCTTTGCGTGTCTGCCGGACGTCGGTCAAGTTCCCCGTCGTCCGCGGCTTCCAAGAGCCGGTTGTCTCGTCTAGAAAGAAGAATGCTTCCCGGGCGATGACCATCGATCCCGCACCTTCTGTCTCTTCCAACCCTCTCTTCGACGGCGTGCCACTCCCGAGGAGTCCGGTAAACCGTCGGACCGAGACGAGTTAACTTCCATGTACGTGTGAACGCTCGGACACGAAAACTACGAGTGGCTTCCCGATTCCCGCTCTAACACCTCAGAAGTCCGCTCTAATCTGCGTTCGACAGTCACGTGACTCGCGCCAAATCCTAAATCGTTACCGACGATTTAATTACGATCGCTGACTGTCACAAAAGTCATCGGTAGAGTCTATACAATTCATCCCAATCAAAGTGACTGTTTTTACTTAAGGATGTTATTGCATTACGTTATAGGCCCAACTTTATTTGAGAGTTTAAAGATCGTTGACAGTACTATTTATCCTACCTTTAAGGCTGCATGTCTCGCACTTGGTCTCTTGAAAAATGATGAGTGAAAAAATACTTTATAAGATTTAATTCTGACAGAAAGTCCTTCTCCATTAAGAGACTTATTTGCTGTAATCCTAGTCTACCATCTGACCCTCGAGCCTTATGGGATCAGCTTAAAACTGAGCTGTATTAAGATTCTCTGTACAAAGAACGTACTATGCTTAATAACTTTGAATTAAGTTTTTCTAATGAAATACTCAGCTGAGTTCAAACAGAAATAGAAGAAAAAATTGTTAGCTTATTTGAAAAGTTTTTGACTGAATTTGGTTTAAATTTGCCGAATGATGGGCCAACTCATAGCAATCCTTAAGATTTAGCAGTAAGAGGTTCTTACGATCCCAATCGATTAAATGAATTCGTACAAGTTAACCTGCTGAAATTAGTTGATGATCACGACTATCATTTGATGTTATTGTTGACAGCGTTGCTAGTAACAGAGGAATTTTTTTTTTTTTTTTATGTTCCTGGAGGTGCTGGAAAAACTTTTTAGATTAATTTATTATTGGCTTAACCTTTTAAGTCCCAGGCGACCATGGTATAGTCGATCGGTTCTTTAATCGGGTTATTTTTATGAAAACTGTCAATGTTTTGGTGTTTTCATGAGTGGAAAGACTTATTTTTTAAGAATGTGAAGTACGATTGCTAAAATTTTTTGTAAAAAATTAAATATGTCCACTCAAAGTTGATCATATTAATATTTAATGAAAATTAATAATTCAAATATTAATATGATCAACTTTGAGTGTACATATTTAATTTTTTACAAAAAATTTTAGTAAGGGAGAGCCGGGTAATTCGGGCAGTTTAATATTTCGAAGAAATTATACGAACTAGCTTAAAAAAAATAGCAAGTGATAAGGTAGGTTTATTTCATGATTTCACAAAAAAATCAAGTTGAAATAATAATTTTTATTGTTCATAAAAATAAACACTGTCTAAACTGCCCGAATAGCCTGGAATTCCTTATTACTTACTGCCCGAATAGTAGGGTGGGCCGAAAATGAAAAATTTTGGAATTTTGACACGCCTGAGGTCTCAAAAGTTGTCTTTTAACAAGAAAATAAGAAAAAAAATTTTGTACACGCAAAAAAAAAAATTTTAGGTTTGCCCAAAGCCCTTAAAGTTTTAGTAAAATTTGTTTAAAATGAGATAATTTGAAAAAACATGTTTTTTTTTTCAATACTTGATTACTTTGCGAAAAAAAATCGTAGAGTCGCGAATAAAAAAAGAAAAGAAAGCTCTTTAGTTGTAGTTTAAGCTTCTATAAATTAGAACATCATAAAAAAATTTTGGAAACTGTTTCGCAAGTACAAACTTCATACTTTTTTTTCTTTGTTTGTAGTGGTTGTAACCCGAAAATCGCTGAAATGCGATTGTTTTTTTTAAATATTAATAACTTTGAGAAAAACAACCGTAGAGATACGAATAAAAAAAGAAAAGAAAGCTCTTAAGTGGTACTTTAAGCCTATGTAAACTGAAATACCAAAAAAAAATTTTGGTAGCTGTTTCATGAATGGAAGTATGCTATTTTTTTGTAAATTTTTTTTTTTAATTGGTAAAACTCGTCTATTTTCTTTAAACTTCAGTATCTCTGCTAGAAAAGATCATGGAAACACGAATAAAAAAAAAGAATTGAAACTGTTTAATTGAATTTTAAGCTTACGTAATACAAAATTGCATAAAAAATCGTAAAACTAGTTAATAAAAGGTTTTCGTCAATATTTCTAGTTATTTTGCCAAATTTCAACATATTTGTATGAAAAACTTTAAAATTTTTCTAAAAATCTTCGAAAAAAGTTTTTTCATATATTTTTTTAGTTTATTTGTTTTTACTCGAAAATTTTCATGTAATTGTTAAAAATCCGTACATTTCTTACTTTTTTATACACATTAGTTGAACAATTTTTCATTAGATGGCGTTTATATTTATACAAAAAAGTAATAAGCTATTAGTCATAACTAAACATTAGTTAAATATTTTTTTCCTATGTGGCGAAGTTTTTTAAAAATCTATAAATAAAGTAATAAACCATTTGTCATAAGTATGGAGTTTTTTCATGAAAAAGTACTGTTTAATTATTTGAATACAAGTGAAAATGTCAATAGTCAAACGTTCAAAACGATCATTTAAGCAGAAAAATTTTAAAGTTTTTCATACAAATATGTTGAAATTTGGCAAAATAACTAGAAATATTGACGAAAACCTTTTATTAACTAGTTTTACGATTTTTTATGCAATTTTGTATTACGTAAGCTTAAAATTCAATTAAACAGTTTCAATTCTTTTTTTTTATTCGTGTTTCCATGATCTTTTCTAGCAGAGATACTGAAGTTTAAAGAAAATAGACGAGTTTTACCAATTAAAAAAAAAAATTTACAAAAAAATAGCATACTTCCATTCATGAAACAGCTACCAAAATTTTTTTTTGGTATTTCAGTTTACATAGGCTTAAAGTACCACTTAAGAGCTTTCTTTTCTTTTTTTATTCGTATCTCTACGGTTGTTTTTCTCAAAGTTATTAATATTTAAAAAAAACAATCGCATTTCAGCGATTTTCGGGTTACAACCACTACAACAAAGAAAAAAAAGTATGAAGTTTGTACTTGCGAAACAGTTTCCAAAATTTTTTTATGATGTTCTAATTTATAGAAGCTTAAACTACAACTAAAGAGCTTTATTTTCTTTTTTTATTCGCGACTCTACGATTTTTTTTCGCAAAGTAATCAAGTATTGAAAAAAAAAACATGTTTTTTTAAATTAGCTCATTTTAAACAAATTTTACTAAAACTTCAAGGGCTTTGGGCAAACCTAAAATTTTTTTTTTTTGCGTGTACAAAATTTTTTTTCTTATTTTCATGTTAAAAGACAACTTTTGAGACCTCAGGCGTGTCAAAATTCCAAAATATTTCATTTTCGGCCCACCCTATTTACCACGCAGTGGCTAATTTTTCTTTTTATTTTTCTTTTTAAAATAATTTAAAAAATTGATAAAAGAAATTGAAATTAGAATCAAAGTTATGACTTTTTGTGGCCAATACAAAAAGATGACCTATAATCCGTGAACGTCTAGTACAGGTTTTTATGCAAAATTCCAGTTGGTGGCACACTGAGATAAATAATGAAAAATATTCTGCAAGCACTTGATTTGAAGGTGCACGACTAATTTTTAATATTTTCAAAAGTTTTTTAATCTCATACTTTTCTTACTACGCTGCGAGTTATTGAAAAAGGACGTTTTTCGTAAAAATTAAAAAACTATTACTAAGGTACCTGTACCTAATATGGCCCCCCTAAGCGAGAGTCGACGTTGTGGCCAATCAAATCAATATTTTTTGACGGGTAAGGTCTCATTTTAAAGCTTAATTCAAGAGCTTTAAAATAAGACATTACACGTTCGATTTTGATCAATGAGCTTCAAATGCCAGAGGATTTACCAAAACACGGTTTTTTAAGACACCTAAAATTTGTGTCCTAATATGGCCCCCCTTGAAGTAATTAATTAATTGCAATTTGTTCCTACTTTTTAAATCAATCAGGATATCAGATTTTAAACACTTTAAAATTGTTACTATTTTAAAAATGATTTATTTAAAAATTGAGCCTTTTTTACAATGTTTTTGAAAGCTTTGCAACCAGTAGAAAAATTTCAACTTTAAATTTTGGTCAAAGTTTTTTTTTGAGCTAGAATGCTTTTTTAGTTATAAAATGAAAAAAAGCTTTGAAACAATTAAATTTATTTTTCTTAAATAACATTACGATAGGATTTTCTAAAAAGTAAACATGAAACTAAGGACTCTTAATATCGGTATTTCTACTAATTCGTGGGGGGCCATATTAGATACACTGCATAATAAAAAGTTATTTAAGAATAAAACAAGTTAGAAAACGAGTTGAACAAAAACTAAGGTCGCGTTTTAAAGCTGAAACAATAACGAATTGAAGCTACTTATTCAAATTTTGATCAGGTGCGTCTAAATATTTTGGCAGACCACTTAATTACAACGTAAAATAATAACGGAGGTATACGAAACGAGTTTTAGCTATTAGGCGTGCGCAAAAATAATTTTAAAATGGTCTAAACAACTGAAAACTTCATAATTCAGTGTTTTTGACTTCTTCCTACCTTGCAGAGATGCCGCATACCTAGCATATTCAAAATAACAGGGGGGGCCATATTAGGCACAGGGCCATATTAGGCACACTTACCTTATTTGATGTAATGATCAAATTGCAACTGTGACCGGCAAAAATAATATTTTTCAATCAGTAAGGAGTAATTTTAATGTTTAAATCAAAATTTTTACATAATATATTACGTGTTAAATTTCAACTATTTTGTTTCAACTGCTAGAGAGATTATAAAAAATTGATATTCTGAGTGATTACACCATATGATACACAATTTTTTTACCTTATCGAAAAACAATATTTTGATAATTCCTATCGCATTTTAAACAAAATAGTCAAAATTCAAGGCGTAATGTCTCGTTTAAGAGCTCTTGATTTAAACTTTAAACTGGCCTGACTCAAGTCAGGTACAAAATCTTACTAATTCATCATAACTATAATAAAAAATCTCTAGGGAAGCATTAACGGACTAAACGATCGTCACAGTTTGAGTGCCAACTTCTTTCAAAACTTAAAATAAAAACTGTAAAAATATCTTTGATACTTTTTGAAAAAAAAAATTGCTCAAGACGTTCAGTAGAGAGTTTTCTTAAATTAATTTTGTAAAAACGGGAGTCTGAAATAAAAGTGTAATAGAATAATCATAATTTATATTTTATTTCACTGGCCATGAAAAAGTAGCTTTTTTAATACTGTAAGAATCTATAAAAATTATACATTATTAAGAGTATCATTTGTAATATATCACAGATTCTCTTATATTTTATTATAAATTAGTAAAAATCATGTAATTTGTTTTTTTGCTATTTTCCATTCCATACCGAAATAGTTATCGATTTTGTGTCCTTGTTCCGATGACAACAAGAAAATTTGCAAAATTGGTACCACTCTTCTTTTAGTTTATACAATAAATTTATTTTTTCAGAGAGAAGTACGTTGCGGCCAAAATTAACGCTAAATTTGGATAGGCTTCAGAATAGTTACTCCGCTAGTATTAATAAAAAAATATTTAGTAACGAATATTGTCTGCTTAAAAAGAATATTGATCCATCTCTTGGCTTACCACTTCAGTCAAAAACCTTGCAGCTTTCTACTAATTTAGTTGATGTTGATCTACCGTTGGAACGACAAAGGTGATATTTATAATATTTAATAATATTTATGTTTTTAATCTTATTTAATAATATAAACCAACAAAAAAAAAAGTTGAATAATATAGACTCACAAAAATTGTTTGCATATTTGAAGAAGTATGATGCATTTCCCTTCAGCTTATCTTCAGCATATAAATCAAAATTTTATCTAATTGATAGTAATTTACATTCTATACGCAGTTTTTTAAACATTTCATGATGATAGTTTGAGTTATGGCTCTTATAAAATTTATGATTAATCTTTTTTTTCAGTAATGAGATTTTTTAATTCATTTAAAAACCATGCAGCGAAGTTTTTGTGAGAACAGAGTTCTTCTGAATTTCTTTGGAGATCACTGAAGTTTAATTATTCACAAGGTCATTTAAATCAACTATGTGTAAAGTCAGTTGGCCATTTAAATTTATTTAAAGCTTTAAACATTTTGGCATAGTTGACTTCTAAAATCATAAAAGTATTTTTTAGCACCTGCTGGAATAGTTATTTCATCTGGTATGTGTATCAAGACGAAATTATGATTCTTATCACAGTCAAAAATAGATTCATCGCTTCTATCAAATGTAACATTCGCCACGTTTCAAAAAACTAGATCTATAGTATATGACATGCCTAGGCCAGTAAAGTAAGAATTATCAACACAAAGTCATCATCTTAACTAATAAGAATTATCTCAGATCACATATAATTCTGTATTTCTATGTAGTTCTGTTCGGCCGAGGCAAACCCGAGGTTGATAAACATGTGATCTGAAGCTTTCCTACTTACTGGCCGAGGTGTGTATACTATTTTTTTGTTCAACGGAGCCAGAAAGCGGCAATTCCTTTTTAGGCCGCGGCCCGAAAATGCCGCTATTTGTCCGAAGGACAAAAAATATATTACCAGATATATTTTTAAAAGAGTTTAGTTGAAGTAGAAGTTGAACTAGAGAAAAAATTAGTTAAAACTTAGGCTACATTTCTTACTTCTGTGATAAGTTTGAACCTCTTGCTATTGATTTGTTGTAAAATGAATGCCAATCATAACCTGGAACATTAAAATCTGCAATGATTAGTTATTTGCTCATTTCTGTAAGATTCACACTTTTGTCTATTGATAATTGTAAATTCAAAATGTAATCATCATAGTATACAAATGATGAGGATTGTGGAATGTAAACTGCACCAATAACAAAAATTGATTTGTTCAAATCTATTCATTGTAAAACTTATTCATATGAGTTATCGATAACTGGAATCTCAGTACATTTTAAAAAAATTTTGACTGTAATAAGCGTACCATTATAACAACTTTTTTGACTAGTAAAAATAGATCTATCACATCTGAACACATTATAATCAACCAAACCAAGCTCTAATTCACTAATATCACTATTCAGCCATGTCTCTGTAAGAATTTATATGTGATAATCGCTTATCAAACTTACATAGAGCTGAATTCTGCAATTCTATCTTTTATACTATGAATATTTTGGTAATAAACATTTAGTTGATTTTCTGTTTTGTAAAGCTATGTGTTTTTCTTTTTGATTGTAATAAATGATATCCATGGCTGTGCTTGATAGATAAATCAGTTTCACCATCTTCCTCCCTGGTGTCAAATTCAGCCTTTATCTTTCTGAAATATTCCTTCTGAGCTGGTGTCTGATTAAATGCGATGGATATTTTTTCAGGAAGTATCTCATTCCTATTATGAATGACCCAATGCACTGAATCTGCAAAATCTAAGTTGACTTAAAAAGGGCGAGTGACTTATTTCTTGTAGGATTTTCCTAGTTCTGTAACTTTAATGGTGTTATTACAAAAATTTTTCTCTTGATTGCCTGTCTTTTAATTCTCTAAATATTATAATTTCATTGTTGAGTTCAGTTGATTCAAATTGTTTTACTCTGTTCTCGAGTTTTAAAATTCTGTCAGTATTAGAGTCCAACTTCACAAATACTTTGGTAAATTCAGAATCTATAAGTGATCATAAAAGTTTTAGATTATCTTCTAGACTATCTTCTTGTATAACAGAGGAAATTCTAGTCTTTCCTGAATTATTAATTGTACTAATATATATTTTACGGGCATCTCGGTTGTAGGTAATGTTTCTTTCTTCAATCTTTAATGAGAACGTAGAGACAGATGAAGGAGTATAGAATTCTTTTTAAAGTACAGGAATTTTGTAAAAAACAAAAAATTCACAATATAGTATTTATTTGGACATGTTCGATTATGGGGGTCATATACGGGCGTGTGTTTCTAGGCAATGCCGCTTGCTGGGATGGAGCGGAGATGCTAGATCCCAAGCACAATTCCGCGCAAATGCACCTAGCGTAATTGCACTCGCACGCTGAAAATATTTTGATTGTAACAGTTAATGCGGCACGTATAACAGTATAATAATCATCAGTAAATTTTTAAATTCGATCTAGTTAATATGATGAACATAACCCTTAACATACGTGAAAATCAAGTCGACTTGACACAACAGTTAATGCACGCTGCCTTTACTGTCATACCGGGCTTCTCTGAGTGTGTGGGACACGTTTTTACTACCACTTTTGTAATGGCAGAACATAGTTTCATAACAAAATCAATTTCTTCGGTTCTTTCATGATTAATCGTGAAAAAAAAATTGCTTGCACGAATAAGCCTTTTTCTACAAAAAAGCTGGCTCCTATTTTTCGGTCCCAAAAATCGAATTTTTTATGCGGCTTAGTACCACGTACCAGTACCCGCTTTGACACATAACTCAAGTTGGTACCTTACAGTAATCAATTCTGTACAATGATTTTTTAATCGCCTAAACTAAAGGTGGAAAACTAAGTTTTTAAGATTTAAAATTTTTTTTAACTATTATTTTTTTACTAAAGATTTCGAAAACGATGTTATAAATAAACTTTAAACTTTTTTTTTGCCAACAAAGCATGGTTTTCTGGAACAAAATTTTAAAAAAATTTCGTATTATAAATTTTTTTTAAATTGAATTATTTGTAAGAGGATTCTAAAAAAAAAAAAAAAAAAAAAAAAAAAAAAAACTGTTTTTGAACTTATTTTGTGTTTATCAAATTCTCATATTTGTTTTATTATTGCAGTTGGTATCATGGTACAATTACAAGAATCGAGGCTGAAGAAGTACTACGTTTATTACAAGAAGGAAGTTACTTAGTTCGAAATGGTGAATTGACTAAACAAGACTATTCTCTTTCTTTAAAGTAAGTGTACATCATTACACTAATTTTGTTGACCAAATGTTAACTGGAAAGGTATAACCGGGTCAGATAGTCGAATCAGCTCCCACACAATATGCAGCCGCTTAAGTTAAAAAATTTTAATAATTTGGCCTAAAAAGTACCTTCCACTACTTCAAAAAATTTGAAAAAAAATTTTAGAGCTGTTTTTGTTGAAATACATAACTTTTTTTTCAGAGAAGTAAGTATCACAGATTTTTTTTAATCGCATTTTTTAGGGTAAAAAATTCGAAAAACAGCCTTAACCATTTGAATTTGGCGCCAAAAACGATTTTGAAAAATATGGCTGAATTACGGTTTTTATGAATAAAGTTTTGCCGCAAACCGCGTTTCTCCATCCCTTTTAGATTTTGAGATATGAGTTAAAGTTGAAAAGACACTATTTTGGACTGCGCTTGCGGTTAAAAAATATTCCAGTTGGCGCCAAAAATTTTCTTTTTTTATGATCTTTTATTGTAAGGATTCGCTGTAGGGGCCGATTCGACTTTCTTACCCGGCTATACTCTTTAATATTGATACATTGTTGTAATCACAACTTGATCCGTGGAGAGGTAAAGAAATAAAACGCAATGATTGCAAATTTATTTAAATTTTTTTTTTCGTCACTTTTTGTCTACTTGTTTTGTAGACCTTTTCGTGCCAGTTATAATCAGTCTTTACTCTATCAGAGCAAATTGTTTACTTTTTTTTCAACCGAAATTTTTTTTTTTTTTTGTACTGTTCGATAATCTTTATTAAAAGCATAAGATTGTTCAAGATTGGTCCAAAATGTATCTAAGGTATTCTAACAAATTTCCGGGAGGATCCTTAAAATCTATGCCTCTTTTAAAGTGAAAGTAAATAATAGGGCGATCAATGTTAAGAAAGCATGGAAATCTCCGACTTCTTTTAAATCTTCTGAAAATGTAAGCATCGATTCTAAGTACTTACTAAAAGATAAATTTTCCCAAATTTTCAGGTCCTAAAAAATTATTTATATCTTCTGCGGGCAAAACACTTTTGTATTTAAACGTTCTGTTTTAATAAAAATCGGCCACTTTCTTCCCTGTTTTTCAAACATCAAAAAATACAAAAAAAAAAAAGGCTTTTTTGGATTAAGCTTATTGTGTATTTTAAGCGTTGTTTGACTGCTGTATCGATCTCAAGACATCGACATATAAAAAATTTGACGTTTTAGATAGATCTTGGTCTCTTCTTTCGAACGAGATTGACCGCGTTGAAATCTGTTCAATCGTTTCAAAATAACAGGAAAAACAGTGATAAGTATCCAATTTTCATTAAAAAAGAACATCTAAATACTCAAGTATTTTGACCGTACAAGACACAAAAAATTTTTCTAGACCTGATAATTTGGAAAACTTCATTTTTTAGTATCTAGAATCGAAACCCAAATTTCAGATGATTTAATAAAAGTCGTAGATTTTCATACTTTCTTAATGTAGGTAATTTTTTTTTGTTTATCATTGACGCTTGTAACAGGGGTGGATTTAAGCGTTTGTATGAGCCGATACAAATACCCACGGTGCTTATTAAATCCTTATCACCTGTACTTAGTGCTGATACAAGCACTCGTCGAACTGCAACTCGTTGACCTGAAATAATAAAATGAGGAAATCGCGTCCGCGAATATTACTATACTTCGCGACGCGGTCGGCTAGCTCGTTCATCGGTAGTGGGTGCGGGTATTAAAACAGGATCGATTCGCAGGAACTCTAGGTTTAGTCAATAAAAATTAAATTAACAATTTAATAATTTATTAAAACAAATCTAAACCTAAAATACAAATTCCGAATTACGACTCGGTGTCGTTAAACCAGTAAACAAAAGAATCTTCAATGCTCTCTAAATCGTTGCGCGCGCACACAAATTCCTGCTGCTATCGGCAGCTAACGAGCGCAGGAGACAAACAAAGATTATGACAATAACAGTGTACTAAGGACACTCACATGCATTCACACTCACTCGTACATTTACAATTAACTTACGGAGTCGCTCAAGTGTACCTCATACCAAGCCGTCGGTCAGGTTCCCCGACGTCCATGGCTTCCAAAAACCGGTTGACTCGTCTAGACAGAAGAAATCTTCCTGGGCGATGACCATCGATCCCGCACCTTCTGTCTTTGCCAACTCTCTCTTCGACGACATTCCACTCCCGAGGAGTCCGGTTAGCCGTCGAACCGAGACGAGTTCAGTTCCATGTACGTGCGAACACTCGAACACGAAAACTACGAGTGGCTTCCCTATTCCCGCTATACCACCTCAGAGGTCCGCTCTGAGCTGCGTTCGACAGTCACGTGACTCGCGCCAAATCCTAAATCGTTACCGACGATTTAATTACGATCGCTGACTGTCACACGCTAAAAAACTATTTCGCGATGAAAAGAAACTGAACGAATCGCACAACTGGACAAGCAGAATTTTTCGAAGAAATTTACCCCTGCCAAATCAGGTTTGAACGTAGTTCCTGGTGATAAATAACTTTTTATGTTAATTAATGAGGTTTAAAAAATTACTGTTCAAGGAAAAAATGGCTGAATCGGTCTACCGGACGAGAAGGATTTTTTCCGTGTTTCGTTCCATTTAAAATAATATTCAAGGGTAGTTCCTGATGATGAATCTACTTAAAAATTTTTTTGGTTTTTTCGTTTATTTATAATCTAGCTGTTTGGAGGTCAGGTTTCATCGAGCTTTACTTAAAAAAAAAAAAGCGCACCCGTCATGGGACGGCTGATAGAAGCGTAGCTTCAGTCTCTTTGAGCATACAGAAGATTTAAATTGCATTTCTAAATATGATGCTATTTTTTGTTTTACTAGTTTTGAAATTTAATTTTGAAAATCCGGTGCACCTGTGTCTTACGGAAGACGTCGACATCCTCTCGGATACGTGCGTTTGGTTGCAAAACATCGATTTTAAATCGAACTTCGTGGGGAAGTCGTCGCCGATGAATTTTTTGGACCTGGTGCAGCCGGGTATATCGGGAGATCTTCGTCTACCCCCCGGGTTAGTTTATTTAATTGAAAAACATCGTTTCCAAACAAAACTTCCTGGGGAAGTCGTTGCTGATGAATTTTTTCGACCTGGTGCAGCCGGGTATATCGGGAGATCGTCGACTACCCCCCGAATAAGTTTATTTGATTGCAAAACATCGATTTTAAACAAATCTTCCTGGGGAAGTCGTCGCCGATGAATTTTTTCGACTTGGTGCAGCCTGGTATATCGGGAGATCGTCGACTACCCCCCGGGCTAGTTTATTTAATAAAAAAAGTAAAAGTTAATTATTTATTTAATGACTACCTATTTGAACAATATTTGAAGTATCTTTAGTGATTTTTTGGTGTAGAAATATTAAAAAATTGGTCGATGCCAAGGCTTTTCCGGAGACGCCCCCGCTGGAAACTTTTTTCCGCGAGGAACGCCTTTTTTTCAGGTTCATCTAAAATGAAAAAATAAAAAAGATTTAGTTCAAAGATAAGTTTTTCCTGGTAAAAACACGAGTTTTTTTTTCATGATTTTATGGCTGTTTGAAGATAAAAGTCGTTTTTTTGTCTAAAAATTCCGCCATTTAGTAGCTGCCAAATTCACAAAACTAAAAATTTTTGTAAACCTTCGTGTTATTACCTCAAAAAATATGTAATAAAGTAGCAGTCAAATTTTTGAAACGATCGCTGCAGCAGTTTTCGAAATATTTTCCTCCCCGATTTGAAAAAGACTAGTTTTGAGAAAAACGCGTTTAAATTTTTTTAAGAGAAACAGTGACGATAAAAAAATTTTTTTTACCTTAGAATGAGTAGAAGATTTCTGTACCATAAAGCAACTCTTCTGCTTCAGCTTCTTGATCTTGTGCATGCTTTTCTTCCCTTCTTCTTTGAATTCTAGTATCTTTGCTGTCTCTGGTAGCTTCTTTTTCAGCCTTCTTGATGCGGTTATTATCCTCGATTTCTGCCCGAGTGTGAGCACTGTAACCGCAGCTCATTCCCAATTCATCTATACATATATATGGGTCAAAATAATACTTTTTTAAAAAACCGGCACGAGGTTCACCGATTTTATTGCAATTTTTTTGGCAAAAGTACTATTTAAAAGAAGACTTTTGCTGCAAACTAGAGGTCTCTATCTTATTTCTGCTTGGTGCTAGATTTTTTCAAAGATTGAAAAATGGGCTATTTTTGAGCTGTTTTAAGCAATTTTAAGGTATTTTTCGAAAAATTCTAACTTGTGGAATCTTCTCTTCATATGTTTCCAAACAAGCTCCCTTAGTAATTGTAGTGCGGATTTGGGGTTTTAGTTGATTCCAAAGCATACACTTTTGACACATTTTATGTGCTAAACTAGTGTTTTTTTAACAATATACACGGTACATTTAACTTTTTCGTTCATTATAGATGTTTTAAAATTATTTTTTGACTAAAAACTATTCAAATTCTAGCCAAAATTAGGTCACCTGCTATGAAAAAATTGATACTCAACGAAATATTGATCTCAATATCAAAATGATATACTACTTTTATTTAGTTTTTTAGTTTTTTGATTCGTTAAAAATCTATGTTCAAATATTGTAAATAATATACCACTTATTTATTTTTATTTTTCTATTTTTGAAATTACAAATAATTGATCATAGTTTATCAATTATTCTGATAAAACAATCATGGATTACTATTGCTTACTCTGAAAAAAATGAGTCCAAATTAAAAATGTTATTTTTTGAATGCTATGAAGCATGCAACAATCTACCATTCTACATTCTACTTATAATTATATCCACTTATGAAAAAGAGAATGAGAAGAAGAGAGTAGAAATTGAAAAGAAGAGATTAGAAAGTCGAGTCGATACATCGAATCGAAACTTGATCTTTGATTCTTGGAGCAAGAGCGCCCGTTTTCAGGCCTCTTAAAAGTGTGAACCAGCCAGACGCGTCAAATTTAAAATCTTCAGGCATGCTTAATTTGAATTTTTTGATTTTTTTTGTTTTTTTTTGTTTTTTTTTTAATTAATAAAGTGAGTAACGAAATTTAAATTTTTAATAGCCAAATAAGCGGACAAGCTTACAACCCCATAACCCTAGGCGTAGTGAATAACAAATAATTAACTTTTGTAATAAACAAATAAGCCGATAAGCTACAACTCCAAAACACTGGGCATGGCTGAAAAAAATGTTAATATTTTTAATAAACCAATAAGGCGATAAGCTACAACCCCATAACTTTGGGCATGGCTAAAAAAAATGTTAATATTTTTAATAAACACATAAGGCGATGAGCTACAACCTCATAACCTTGGGCATGACTAAAAAAAATGTTCATATTTTTAATAAACAAATAAGGCGATGAGCTACAATCCCATAACACTGGGCAGAGTGAATGAAAAATAATTAAATTTTTTAATAAACAAATAAGCCGATGAGCTACAACCCCATGACGGTTGGCGTAGCGAATGAAAAATAATTAATTTTTTTCATAAACAAATAATCCGATGAGCTACAACCCTATAACGGTGGGCGTAGCAAATGAAAATAAAATTAATTTTTTTATTAAACAAATAAGCCGATGAGCTACACTCCAAATTACTGGGCGTACTTAGAAAAAATGATTAATTTTTTCAATAAACAAATAAGCCGATAAGCTACAACCCCATAACCTGGGGTATGGCTAAAAAAAATTTTAATTTTTTTAATAAACAAATAAGCCGATGAGCGACAACCCCATAACATTGGGCGTAGTGAATGAAAAATAATTAATTTTTTTAATAAACAAATAAGCCGATGAGCTACACTCCAAAACACTGGGCGTACTTATAAAAAAGATTAATTTTTTTAATAAACAAATAAGCCGATAAGCTACAACCCCATAACCTGGGGTATTGCTAAAAAAAATTTGAATTTTTCTAATAAACAAATAAGCCGATGAGGGGCAACCCCTTAACATTGGGCGTAGTGAATGAAAAATAATTAATTTTTTTAATAAACAAATGAGCCGATGAGCTACAACCCCATAACATTGGGCGCAGCGAATATAAAATATGTGAATATTTAAATAAACAACTAAGCATATAAGTTTACCACCCCATAACCTTGGACATTGATAAAAAAAATTTTGAGCCATGCCCAATGTTATGGGGTTGTAGCTAATCGGCTTATTTGTTTATTAAAAATATTAACATTTTTTAGCCATGCCCAAGGTTATGAGGTTGTAGCTTATCAACTTATTTGTTTATTAAAAATATTAACATTTTTTTCAGCCATGCCCAAGGTTATGGTGTTGTAGCTTATCGGCTTATTTGTTTATTAAAAAAAAATTAATTATTTTTACTAAGTACGCCCAGAGTTTTGGAGTTGTAGCTTATCGGCTTATTCGTTTATTACAAAAGTTAATTATTTGTTATTCACTACGCCTAGGGTTATGGGGTTGTAAGCTTGTCCGCTTATTTGTCTATTAAAAATTTAAATTTCGTTACTCACTTTATAAATAAAAAAAAAAAAAAAAAACAAAAAAAAAAAAATCAAAAAATTCAAATCAAGCATGCCTGAAGATTTTAAATTTGACGCGTCTGGCTGGTTCACACTTTTAAGAGGCCTGAAAGGGGGTGCTCTTGCTCCAAGAATCAAAGATCAAGTTTCGATTCGATATATCGACTCGACTTTCTAATCTCTTCTTTTCAATTTCTACTCTCTTCTTCTCATTCTCTTTTTCATAAGTGGATATAATTATAAGTAGAATGTAGATTGGTAGATTGATCTCTGATTGATCTGAGGAGTCTCTTGAAAGATGAGAACCGGGTCAGCGTGTCGTTGACGTAAATTCCAACAGCGAGCACGACGGGCTTGGTTTGCCTCTTTTCTTTAGGTGACGTTTGCACCACTTCAGCCAGTTCTGGCCATTCGTCATTTGAGGTGAGTAAGAACTGCGGGCCTGACCACCAAAGTTGCAGGTCCTGGAGTTCTACCGGGTTCACACCCCTGGAGATCAGATCAGCAGGGTTCTCTGAACCTTGGACATGATGCCAGCATGCCTGAGGTAGCAGGGTTCGAATCTCGTTACAACGGTTGGCCACAAAGGTTTGCCATCTCGAAGGGTGGTCCTGGATCCAATAGAGTACATCCTTGGAGTCTGACCAAAGGTGTACCTTGAGTTGACCTAGGGAGGGGAAGGACAAAAAATGGTGAGTCAGTTTAGTTAGTAACAGAGCAGCGCACAGTTCCAAGCGAGGAACCAAAATATTTGGTGATATTTTGGTTTTAGCACCCAGCAGGGCAGTGGTGACCCCTGAACCATGCAACACTCTCACGTAAAGAACAGCGCCATACGCCTTCAGTGAGGCGTCGGCGAAACCATGCAATTCTATCACCCGGCCTACTGAGAGTAGAATTCGTCCCAGCGACGACAATAGTCCGGAGGGAGAGGACTATCCCAACTACATTTAAGAAGCCAAAGTGATTTGACTACACGACGGAGGCATTTGTGGCTGCTTTCACCCGATTTACTTGCCGACGTGGCCATTGCTCGTTGATGAGAAGCGACAGAGGTACAAACTTTGTTGGTGCTGACAAGGAACTGCGCAGGATGTTCGAAGAGGCTTCGGAGCAGATGCTAGTCATCATACCCGCACTGGCTACTCTAGACACACAGTGGGTCTTCTATCCACCTCGAGCTCCACACTTCGGTGGCGTACGGGAGACCATGGTAAAGTCCACAAAGTTTCACCTTCTTAGAATGATAGGTGAGCACGTTCTCAACTTCGCTGAGAGTAACACACTGCTCTGTAGAATCGAGGCCTGCCTTAAGTCGAGGCCCTTGGGTTGAGCCTCTGACGACGCCGATGACTGGGACATCACTCCGGCTCACTTCTTGATCCAGAGGCCTTCATTCGTTGTTCCTGAGCCGTTCAATCCGGCAGGGAAGGTCCCCCTAGGCAAAAGATGGAATTGGATCAGCCAAATGAGCCAGGAGTTCTGGAGTAAGTGGTCCAAAACCTACCAGAAGACTCTTCAAGAAAGGCAAAAGTGGTTTCAGCCCTCACGAAAACTTCAGACAGGTGATTTGGTCCTTATTAAGGACGATCTTCTGGCCCCAACACAATGGTCACTTGGTAAGGTAGAAGCAGTTCATCAAGGTGCAGATGGTCAAATTCGAGTCGCCGATGTTAAAACTGCTGAGTCTAGCTATACTTGGCCAGTGGTAAAATTGGTTTTACTTTTACCAGTCAACGAACTCAACAGTGACGAACTTTAAAGTGTCCGTGAGAGTACTTAGGTACTGTAGTGTTTATAGACTTTCTCAATTTTTTTCTTAAATTTAAACTTATAACCTAATTTGTTGACTAATTTTAGAGATCTAGCTTTATATCGTGTCATTTTTTGTTCCTAATTAAAAGTCCCTTAATGGGCATGATCTTAGTGCATAGATTTAGTCATTATTTAAGTTTTGAAATCTAATTTATTTTTGACTTGCTAAGTTTCAACCGTCTTAATACGCTGCGACGTATTAAAGAATGCAGCAAAATCACACTCCAACTGTGACAGCCTAGTCTGACAAGCAGTTACTGTCATCTTAACTTTTCCCAATTTCTGAAAATTTTTATAAGAGTTACCCATCCTCCTAATCAGCTCCAGTTGTCCTGGATATAATGCCTCCATTTTACAAGCACTATATTAAAGTTTAAAACAAAAGAGCAATTCAAAAGAAAATGTATAGCTAAAGTGTGTTGTCACTGAGTCAAAGCGATGACAGAGAATAGTCACCATGTATAATGACAACAAAAGGCTTAGCTATTCTGATGGCAACAAAAATTATCAGACAAATTTAAATTGGGAATTTTGCAGCTTAAAATTAAATGAAAAAATTGAAATGTAATAATCTAATTCAAATAAGATTAATATAGGGTGTATAATTATTAAGCGATGGTCAATAACAATCAAAGGCCTTGTCGAACTGCTTCTTCGACAAGCCATCCCCTCAAAATTGTTTGTCTGGGGAGATTTTAAGAATCATCAATAAGTATAACTTTCAGTTTATCCTAATTGAACAATCCTAAAGCTAAGTAAATATACACAGTGCAAGAAAATTAATGAAAATGAAAAACATTGCTCAGATAGTCCAAGCGCACTAGACTCAAATAAATTCGAGGAGATTGGTGATTCAATTATTTATAAACCAAAGTTCTAAAAGTAATTTATGCACAGAGAAAGAGAAAGAATAATGCCTTCAAGCTTTAAAATTAAAAATAAACTAATCTCTAAGGTGTATTTGAACATACACTTTAACTTAAATTTGACTAAAACTAAAGTTCTCAAAACACATAAAATATATACAAGTTGTGGCTCGCTTAATCCAAGCGAGTAAATCACAGACTTAAAACAAGCAAAAGAGGTAGTTGCTTTAAGTCATTACAATTCCCTTCAACAATGGGGGAATTGAATTCAACAATCAAAACAAAATTCTAATGTGAAGGTAATAAAGGTATACATTACCCAAAATTTCATCAAACAGTCACCAAACAAATTGAAATTTGAGCAAAAGCATTGCAGCCATAGAAAATCTCCAGTAAATGTTCAAGTATGAAAGTGCTACCTTAACACACCCAACCAACTAAAGTGTATTGTTTATAATCTGAGTAGGTGATTGATGTTTACAATTTGTGTATGAGTGTGAGAATGTTGATTACATTAAGAGTGTTGCTAATTATAAACCCAACTGTGTGCTGCTGCTGTTTACATAACCCCACTGCTGCCTTTTCCTCACCTAAAGCAAAATAGTTTATTAGTTTTCTCTTTAAAGCCACCTCTGCTTTTTAGAGCAAAAACAACACAAGAGAAAAAAACTTGGTGTGAGTGCCAGTGTCAAGCACACAGATAATTAGTAACAATGAAAATTAAGATAAGGTTAAGTTGGCGTTCACCTCTGTTTCACTTAAACACTTTTTCAGAACTGAACAAAGAATTTTCAGTAAACACTAGTGAATCGCGAAAAGCCACACGCGGCACACCGAGCTAAAACACCAAGAAGCATATGGCGCCCAACCATGTGCTCCTGCGGCACCCCGAAATCTCTTCTCGTAATCCTTTACTGGCTCGTCCATCTGGACTTAAAAACATCCGGCTCGAAGGACCATGAAAAATAAGGTAAGGATTAGGTACTGGGATCTACAATTGTTAGTTAACCAACACTGTTTAAATAAAAGAAAAAACAATTTATTGGGTGCTCGGGGCACATGGTAAGCGGGTGTAGCACGCAGCGACCAGAGGTGAACTGACTGTGCTCTTAGCAGACGGCGACGCATCGCCACAGTCAGTCACTTAGCGTGCGAAGAATTTGAAAATTAATTGAATTCAGAAAATCTGATTAACCTTAATGGCTTAATTTAATTTACGTAAAAATCTATAAAAAGATAAAAAAAATTAAATATTTAAATGTCGTTTTCCGACAGGCCGCGTGGATCTTATGAATGACCCCGCGTTGGTCTTTTCTTTTCTGTAGTAGATTCAGCCAAATTAAAAATGATCAAATTATTTGAGCGTCACCTGTCACTCAGCTCAGCAATGCACTCCTCCACATAAAAAGTTGTCTGATCCTGCAAATCCTTTTCCACATTATCAAGTCTTAAAAAAGCTTCATTGACTCTAGATGATATCATAGTAATTTCATCCTTTATTTGTGATAATGAATCAACAACTTCTCTATGATTTCGATCTGCATTCAGCTTCAATTTCTCATAAAGGACCTCAAGATTATCAGCTGTAGGCATGGTTATGAGAGGGAAAGAATGTTCAGGCGAATGGAATGAGGAGTGAGAACTATCATTCAAATTAATATTTATATCATCTTCAATTACTGTAGATGAAAGTATATGACTATTTTTATTTGAGCTGGAAGCACTGCTATTTTGAGAGCGAAAAATACCTTTGCAACACTTGTAAACAACACCAGCTGGGTTTACTCTACTTCTCCAGGCACAGCTTTTATGATAGAAAAGTTTGCAGAAATCACACTGTACAGCCGTAGACAATCTAATTGGTCCTTTTTTGCAAGTGACACAGAAAACTATCATCACCACAATAAAAATAACAAAAAAAAAATATCCAGGCTCAACCTGCTGTCTAGGATATGCAACCACGTGGAGATCAATTAAACTTGTAAATAAAATGATTTAAGGGGATAGTATGGTCAAACGAGCGAAAAAAATGCTTTTTTGACGATTTTTAAAATGAAATCAAGCAAACCAAGTTTATTGTAAAATATAGTACTTTATTAAGAAACATTTAAAGAAGCTTTTGTCCAATTTTGAGGTAAAAATATTAAGATTTGAGTCTCTGGCAGGCAATTTTCGGCGAGACCTTTCGAAAAAAGTTTTTTGCGGTGGCCACTCGTACTTGGCACTGGCTTATCTGAAACACAATTTGAAAGAAGATTTAGTTAAAGGATAAGTTTTTCTAGGTACTGCCGTGCCACTTTTTTAAATTTTTTATTTTTTACAAAATGGCGGCCCTAAAATGGCGTCATTTTGAGGTAAAAATTTTCAAACTGCTAGTAAAAATGTAAAAATTGAAAAAAAAAAAAAAAAAAACCCCGACAGTACCTAGAAAAACTTATCCTTTAACCCATTAGGTCCCAAGAGTTATGAATTTTTTTTTGTACTTTGAGCTTATAAATCAAAGCGAAAAAGTTGAAAAATAATTTAAAAAATACCCTACCCCCCTATTTTCGGATATGCCCTACACGATGGCATTGTTTAAAATACTCAAAAATAACATTTTAATTTGTTAATAAACAAATTTAAAAAAAAAATGAAAATTTTTACGTCATTTTTTTTTTTCAAGCTGGTGAACAATGCCAAAAAAATTATTTTTGCCCTCAAAAAAATGACCACGGGTGTTCACATTAGTTGAACTTTTCGTGCATATTTGATTTTTTTGGTTTCGATTTTTTTAAACAAAATGGCGGACTAAAAACTTCAACGCCAATAATTGTACGGCAGCGCATGGTTGAATAAATACCGAAAAATTACTTTTCATAAAAAATGACTGTGGTTCCTAAGATTTTTATGGTCGCTGATTATGAATCTGAGATCAGAATATCAAAATTGTAAGAATTGGGCCCAATACCATAGGACCCAATACTCAAAGTTAAGATTTTATAAAAACAAAAAATATCATCATATTTTACGTAGAATTTCAAGATCAAAGTATACTTGGTCGTTTTTCGAAAAAAATCGTCATTTTCGAGTAAAAAATCAAAAAAAGTTCAAAGTATTGGATTTACTTCCAGAGATCCACAACAGCTGGTCCCCGTGTGCCTGTAACGAATTGAACACAACTTTTGAGATGGCAAAAATATATTTACGAGGTTTTTGGGTTGCTGATAGTGTATCTGAGGTAAAAACATGAAAATCCCAAATATAGGGCCCAACACCGTAGGACCCAATAGTAAAAATTGAGATATCATAAAATTAAAAAATGCCATCTTATTCTGCGCAAAATTTCAAGATCAAAGTATACTTGGTCGTTTTTCGAAGAAAATCGTCATTTTCGAGTAAAAAATCAAAAAAAGTTCAAAGTATTCGATTTACTTTCATAGATCCACAACAGCTCGTCCCCTTGTGCCTGTAACGAATTGAACACAACTTTTGAGATGGCACAAATATATTTTGGGTAGCTAATAGGGTATCTGAGGTAATAACATGAAAATTCCAAATAAAGGGACTCAAGGACATGCAGCACCACGTGGTTTTAAAAAAAATTTTTTACCCTTTGTTTTTTATTTCGTCGATCTTTTTATACGACGTAACTCACGTGAAATGATTAGAATGCAGGATCTCTGCACAGATTTTTTATCTCATTTTTTATTTTTATGATATCTCAATTTTTACTATTGGGTCCTACGGTGTTGGGCCCTATATTTATTATTTTCATGTTTTTACCTCAGATACACTATCAGCAACCCAAAAACCTCGTAAATATATTTTTGCCATCTCAAAAGTTGTGTTCAATTCGTTACAGGCACACGGGGACCAGCTGTTGTGGATCTCTGGAAGTAAATCCAATACTTTGAACTTTTTTTGATTTTTTACTCGAAAATGACGATTTTTTTCGAAAAACGACCAAGTATACTTTGATCTTGAAATTCTACGTAAAATATGATGATATTTTTTGTTTTTATAAAATCTTAACTTTGAGTATTGGGTCCTATGGTATTGGGCCCAATTCTTACAATTTTGATATTCTGATCTCAGATTCATAATCAGCAACCATAAAAATCTTAGGAACCACAGTCATTTTTTATGAAAAGTAATTTTTCGGTATTTATTCAACCAGGCGCTGCCGTACAATTATTGGCGTTGAAGTTTTTAGTCCGCCATTTTGTTTAAAAAAATCGAAACCAAAAAAATCAAATATGCACGAAAAGTTCAACTAATGTGAACACCCGTGGTCATTTTTTTGAGGGCAAAAATAATTTTTTTGGCATTGTTCACCAGCTTGAAAAAAAAAAAATGACGTAAAAATTTTCATTTTTTTTTTAAATTTGTTTATTAACAAATTAAAATGTTATTTTTGAGTATTTTCAACAATGCCATCGTGTAGGGTATATCCGAAAATAGGGGAGTAGGGTGTTTTTTAAATTATTTTTCAACTTTTTCGCTTTGATTTATAAGCTCAAAGTACAAAAAAAATTCATAACTCTTGGGACCTAATGGGTTAACTAAATCTTCTTTCAAATTGTGTTTCGGATAAGCCAGTGCCAAGTACGAGTGGCCACAGCAAAAAACTTTTTTCCAAAGGTCTCGCCGAAAGTTGCCTGCCAGAGAGTCAAATCTCAATATTTTTACCTCAAAATTGGACAAAAGCTTCTTTAAATGTTACTTAATGAAGTACTATATTTTACAATAAACTTGGTTTGCTTGATTTCATTTTAAAAATTGTCAAAAAAAGCACTTTTTTTTCGCTCGTTTGACCATACTCTTAAAAGAGACTAGCATAAAAATTAATATTATCTGCTCAGAAAAATTTTTCAAAAAAGATGTGATGAAAAAAAGTCAAATAAATTCAATACTTTATTGTAAAAGATGAATAATTCAATGAGGAGCAAATTTTATGACAAGTAGTAGGATATGCGCCATCTAACGGAACTCTATGATATTACAGCGATTTATAATATTACACTATATGATGAATTACAGCTCAATTAATATAAATAATTGTCTTAAACGAGCGCGTCCGGGTTATTCACATCCGCATGCTTTTATGTATTTTGATAAAATTAAATGTATACAAGATGATAATAATTGTCCTATCTTATATCATACACCTCGTCATTCCTCTAACAAAATTATTGATCCTTGGTTAGTGCTAGACACGGATAGACATAAGTACACTTAAACTCTACCAGATAGAGATCTTAATGATAAGTATAGACTGCAAAGTCGTTATTGGTGGCTTGCTCAAGATCGTTAAATGAGAGATGAGCAGAGGAGAAGAGCACGTAGAATACGTGATCATCTTTGATGAACTTTTATAAGTTGTAACAGCTACCGCGTCGATTAAATTCGAATTCGGCGCTAACTGTTATGGAACGCAGATGCGGATCGGTAAGTCAGGTGATGACGAGATCTACCGATCAGCATTACTCTAAGTTTGGCGCTTGGCGCGATCACACGTGTGTCCGAGAGCAAATATAGAATTTACTTTTTTGTGTTGTTAGATAACTTTATTGGAGTGTGTTAGATAAAGTTATCAGTGAGAAGTTGTGTAGATTTTCCTGTGATCCAGTTGTCATTGGATCGGAGCGGGGAAGGCGAACATCTCACGGAAAGTCAGCGTGCGGCCTTGGAAGGCATTGTCGTCTTGTGTGAAGCCATTCGGGCTAGTTGTAATTATTATAATTATTGTTACATCAAGCGAAGGTGCACCTGCTAGAAAAGTAAGTCCGCGTAGCGGTTAGACATTGTATGTTTGCTTGTGTGATGGTTAGAGTCAGAGTGTGTGCGAAGTACAGGAAGTACTTAGATTTTTGTATCGGAGTTAGTCCAAGCCTTTGTTCTTTTGGCGCGCTGCAGCAAGCAGACGTGCGCGAGTGTGTGTGTGTGTGTGTGTGTCGGTGTGTTGATAGCGACCACAACACAGACGACGAACTTTATTTTTGTAGAATCAATTTTCGTCGACTTAAGATTTAGAGTCATTCGGGTTGGATTGTTGGTAAACAGTCAGAACTAGTTTGAAATATTATGTAAATTTTTGATTCATTTATTTTTCTTGTTAATTAAAATTATTAAAATTTACATTTTATCATTAATTTAATTAACCCGTGTTCCTGCGATCGGTCCTCGTAGACTCACGCCACTACCGACGAAGGAGAGCAGCCGCGCCGCGTAATAAAAATATTAGTTCGCGTACGCGTCTTCCCCCCTCTTTTCAGGTATTGAGAGAAAATCGACGAATTGTCGTGTGCACGAGAAGTGCATTTTTGTCAGCAAGGCGGAGGAGTGCAGAGAACGAACTTCGTGGGTTCTCGTGCAAATCACGATCCTCGTAAGAATTAAAATCCTTAATTCGAGCCCTGTGAAAAAGTAGTAGATTTTTTTACATTATGTAGTTTTACTCTCTGTGATTTGATAATGATGTTATCTACAATATTATGTTTTGTTATTTCCAATTTTTTTTTGTTGGAAATTCGCTTTTTTTTATGTACATATTAGTTTTTATTTTTAGTTTTGAGTTATAATAAGTATAATTATTTGTGTACTCAACAGGTTTTTTCTTCAATTAGTTAATTAATTTTCCTGTTTATTTTTATACCTGTCGTGATAGGCTATTTAGACGAAACTGTCGCTGCCTTTTATTTTCTTTTTGATTAACAACGCACTGTTTAAGTTTTATTTTAAGTTATACCAAACATGAATTACCTGTATGGATCATATATTTGTTTATCCTGTTTAGTCTTGGTTTTTGTTGTGAATCGTTTTCGCCATATTTTATGTAATTATGTATGATTTTTCAGGCAAATAAATTCTTTTGATAAAAAAAAAAGGTTCAAGTCTCGGCACATCAATTTTTTTTTTTTTTTTTTTTTGTCGATTTTTATTAAACTTTGAGATTAGGGTGGGCCAAAAATGAAAAATTTTGTAATTTTGACACGCCTGAGGTCTCAAAAGTTGTCTTTTAACAAGAAAATAAGAAAAAAAATTTTGTACACGCAAAAAAAAAAATTTTAGGTTTGCCCAAAGCCCTTGAAGTTTTAGTAAAATTTGTTTAAAATGAGCTAATTTAAAAAAACATGTTTTTTTTTTTCAATACTCGATTACTTTGCGAAAAAAAATCGTAGAGACGCGAATATAAAAGGAAATAAAGCTCTTTAGTTGTAGTTTAAGCTTCTATAAATTAGAACATCAAAAAAAAATTTTGGAAACTGTTTCGCAAGTACAAACTTCATACTTTTTTTTCTTTGTTTGTAGTGGTTGTAACCCGAAAATCGCTGAAATGCGATTGTTTTTTTTAAATATTAATAACTTTGAGAAAAACAACCGTAGAGATACGAATAAAAAAAGAAAAGAAAGCTCTTGAGTGGTACTTTAAGCCTATGTAAACTAAAATACCATAAAAAAATTTTGGTAGCTGTTTCATGAATGGAAGTATGCTATTTTTTTGTAAATTTTTTTTTTTAATTGGTAAAACTCGTCTATTTTCTTTAAACTTCAGTATCTCTGCTAGAAAAAATCATGGAAACACGAATAAGAAAAAGAATTGAAGCTGTTTAATTGAATTTTAAGCTTACGTAATACATATAATTGCATAAAAAATCGTAAAACTAGTTAATAAAAGGTTTTCGTCAATATTTCTAGTTATTTTGCCAAATTTCAACATATTTGTATGAAAAACTTTAAAATTTTTCTACTTAAATGATCGTTTTGAACGTTTGACTATTGACATTTTCACTAGTATTCAAATAATTAAACAGTACTTTTTCATGAAAAAACTCCATACTTATGACAAATGGTTTATTACTTTATTTATAGATTTTTAAAAAACTTCGCCACATAGGAAAAAAATATTTAACTAATGTTTAGTTATGACTAATAGTTTATTACTTTTTTGTATAAATATAAACGCCATCTAATGAAAAATTGTTCAATTAATGTGTATAAAAAAGTAAGAAATGTACGGATTTTTAACAATTACATGAAAATTTTCGAGTAAAAATAAATAAACTAAAAAAATATATGAAAAAACTTTTTTCGAAGATTTTTAGAAAAATTTTAAAGTTTTTCATACAAATATGTTAAAATTTGGCAAAATAACTAGAAATATTGACGAAAACCTTTTATTAACTAGTTTTACGATTTTTTATGCAATTTTGTATTACGTAAGCTTAAAATTCAATTAAACAGTTTCAATTCTTTTTTTTTATTCGTGTTTCCATGATCTTTTCTAGCAGAGATACTGAAGTTTAAAGAAAATAGACGAGTTTTACCAATTAAAAAAAAAAATTTACAAAAAAATAGCATACTTCCATTCATGAAACAGCTACCAAAATTTTTTTTTGGTATTTCAGTTTACATAGGCTTAAAGTACCACTTAAGAGCTTTCTTTTCTTTTGAAAAATTTTGTAATTTTGACACGCCTGAGGTCTCAAAAGTTTTCTTTTAACAAGAAAATAAGAAAAAAAATTTTGTACACGCAAAAAAAAAAATTTTAGGTTTGCCCAAAGCCCTTAAAGTTTTAGTAAAATTTGTTTAAAATGAGCTAATTTGAAAAAACATGTTTTTTTTTTCAATACTTGATCACTTTGCGAAAAAAAATCGTAGAGTCGCGAATAAAAAAAGAAAATAAAGCTCTTTAGTTGTAGTTTAAGCTTCTATAAATTAGAACATCATAAAAAAATTTTGGAAACTGTTTCGCAAGTACAAACTTCATACTTTTTTTTCTTTGTTTGTAGTGGTTGTAACCCGAAAATCGCTGAAATGCGATTGTTTTTTTTAAATATTAATAACTTTGAGAAAAACAACCGTAGAGATACGAATAAAAAAAGAAAAGAAAGCTCTTAAGTGGTACTTTAAGCCTATGTAAACTGAAATACCAAAAAAAAATTTTGGTAGCTGTTTCATGAATGGAAGTATGCTATTTTTTTGTAAATTTTTTTTTTTAATTGGTAAAACTCGTCTATTTTCTTTAAACTTCAGTATCTCTGCTAGAAAAGATCATGGAAACACGAATAAAAAAAAAGAATTGAAACTGTTTAATTGAATTTTAAGCTTACGTAATACAAAATTGCATAAAAAATCGTAAAACTAGTTAATAAAAGGTTTTCGTCAATATTTCTAGTTATTTTGCCAAATTTTAACATATTTGTATGAAAAACTTTAAAATTTTTCTAAAAATCTTCGAAAAAAGTTTTTTCATATATTTTTTTAGTTTATTTATTTTTACTCGAAAATTTTCATGTAATTGTTAAAAATCCGTACATTTCTTACTTTTTTATACACATTAATTGAACAATTTTTCATTAGATGGCGTTTATATTTATACAAAAAAGTAATAAACTATTAGTCATAACTAAACATTAGTTAAATATTTTTTTCCTATGTGGCGAAGTTTTTTAAAAATCTATAAATAAAGTAATAAACCATTTGTCATAAGTATGGAGTTTTTTCATGAAAAAGTACTGTTTAATTATTTGAATACTAGTGAAAATGTCAATAGTCAAACGTTCAAAACGATCATTTAAGTAGAAAAATTTTAAAGTTTTTCATACAAATATGTTGAAATTTGGCAAAATAACTAGAAATATTGACGAAAACCTTTTATTAACTAGTTTTACGATTTTTTATGCAATTATATGTATTACGTAAGCTTAAAATTCAATTAAACAGCTTCAATTCTTTTTCTTATTCGTGTTTCCATGATTTTTTCTAGCAGAGATACTGAAGTTTAAAGAAAATAGACGAGTTTTACCAATTAAAAAAAAAAATTTACAAAAAAATAGCATACTTCCATTCATGAAACAGCTACCAAAATTTTTTTATGGTATTTTAGTTTACATAGGCTTAAAGTACCACTCAAGAGCTTTCTTTTCTTTTTTTATTCGTATCTCTACGGTTGTTTTTCTCAAAGTTATTAATATTTAAAAAAAACAATCGCATTTCAGCGATTTTCGGGTTACAACCACTACAAACAAAGAAAAAAAAGTATGAAGTTTGTACTTGCGAAACAGTTTCCAAAATTTTTTTTTGATGTTCTAATTTATAGAAGCTTAAACTACAACTAAAGAGCTTTATTTCCTTTTATATTCGCGTCTCTACGATTTTTTTTCGCAAAGTAATCGAGTATTGAAAAAAAAAAACATGTTTTTTTAAATTAGCTCATTTTAAACAAATTTTACTAAAACTTCAAGGGCTTTGGGCAAACCTAAAATTTTTTTTTTTTTGCGTGTACAAAATGTTTTTTCTTATTTTCTTGTTAAAAGACAACTTTTGAGACCTCAGGCGTGTCAAAATTCCAAAATTTTTCATTTTCAGCCCACCCTATTTGAGATATTTTAAGATCTTTATAGACTTTTTCAAATCTTTTTTTTTTTCAGTTTTAAACTAATAGGTAAAGAAATGATAAAATAAACTTTGTACGTTTAAATTATGATTTGAACAAAGCAGTAACCAAAAAAAATTTTTTTATAAAACCAAAAAAAAGCTTTGAAAGTTCTTTTTTTTTAATTTTTCATTTTTAAATAGGCTAATGAAAAGATAATTTAATAAAACGATAATCTTTGGAGTACTTAGTAATTTTTTTTTAGTGAATCAAAAATGAGACAGAAAATGAGAAGCGGTGACTTTAGCCACCAGACCAATCGAGTTGACTGTTTTTCAACGTTGGGAACTTATTTTTTAAATCGTGCCCCTTCGGGGCTTAATTATAAAAGCTTTATTACATTGTTTAATTGTTTAGGTATTTATTTCGACTCTCAGTTTAACTGTTTTGTCAACACAGTAACCTGTTCTACATATTTCAAGAGATTCACTAAAAAAAAATTACTAAGTACTCCAAAGATTATCATTTCATTAAATTATCTTTTCATTAGCCTATTTAAAAATTAAAAATTAAAAAATAAGAACTCTCAAAGCTTTTTTTGACTTTATAGAAAATTTTTTTTGGTTACTGCTTTGTTAAGGTGGTTTTCTACCAAATGCATGACAATAGAGAATCAGCTCAGATTTTCTGGAGGTGTTTATTAGATATTAATAAACATTTCTACGAAGTCTGATCAAAATTGACCATATAGTTTGAAAGTTACAGCAAGTTAAAGATTGAATTTTTTTCATTATGCGTATGGCCACTACGCTGAAAAAGTGTACTTAATTGTTAATATTTATCTTCTTACAGTAGAGATCCTTTAGAAAAACCACATACATATAGTTTCCCTATCGAAGAATTCATTCCTTGAAACTGCAAAAAATTGACCTTTTACAAATTTTACAGAAATTTTACAAAAATAATTTTCACGTGAATAACCTCCAAAACTGCGGTATTCAAAGGTGAGGTTAAAAGTTTTAAAAAAAGCGCACCCGTCATGCGACGGCTGATAGAAGCGTAGCTTCAGTCGTTTAGTGCAGACAGAAGATTTATATTGTATTTCTAATCAGTCTGCATTTTGCAAGTTGATCGAAATTACATCAAAATTTATAATTAAACTAACCCTTGACACTAAAAACAGTTGATCATAGCACTATGTTTAAACATTTTTTAATTAAAATCAATGCACACATGTTAAATAATATGCTAAGTAAAAGAATTTATTACAAGCACGCTTTGACTGCCCAGCAGACTGTTTAGGAACGAGATAAGCAGAGAAAAGAAAGATTAAAAAGAGGTGCTCGGCTGCATGCAACAGCATGATTCATACGGCAAGCATGAGCTCGCCATCCGGCTTTTTGCCGAACATAGTCGAATATATCCGAATGTCGCGTGACGATTTCTGGTGTCGGTAGCGGTCACTTTTTTTATTTTACTTCGGCACGCGGTATTAGCGTGGATAAGATAGGGAGTACCAACGTAAGTATACACGGAAACCCGTGATCACAAGTATGCAAGTGATGGGTAGTCACCTTAATTTCAGGTGATTGAGTTTAGAAGTTAAACTTCGGGTGCACATAACCTCACAGTTGACTAATTTATTTACCCTTGTAAAAAAAGTTTCACTCAAAAAACCTTTATTCCGTTCATCTGAACTTTGAAAAAAATAAATTTGACTTAATAAAAAAATGTAAATTCAAGATTAAATCCAAAAAATTTCTTATATTTGTGAGTTATAGGATGCGGGTGTGTAGAACATAGTAGCAGACTAAAATTGGCTTTCTTGCTTTGCTTGTTTTTGTGATCGATCACCCTAAATTAGAGTGATTCACTATTTTTCGCAGTGAATCGCTTGTATTTTCAGCGATCATCACCTTAAAATAATACGAATCACGCTCGTCCTGGTGATTACGGGTTTCCGTGTAGAAGCTACGCTTCAAATATGTTTTGTTGCGATTGTCAATGTTTTTTTGGTAGAAAATAATTTCAGAAACCATAAAAAGTTGAAAAATAAATTATAAGAACCAATTGTTAGTAATTTGGTGAAATAATTTTGTTTTAGTCTTGAACTTGACTAGCTCTGGTGGAAAACCACCCTTAAAACGTAATTGAAACGTACAAAGTTTATTTTATCATTTCTCTACCTATTAGTTTAAAACTAAAAAAAAAAAAAAGATTTAAAAAAGTCCATAAAGATCTTAAAATATCTCAAAGTTTAATAAAAATCTACAAGAAAAAAAAAAAAAAAAAAAATTGATGTGCCCAGATTTGAACCGATGACGGCAAAATGAGAAGCGGTGACTAACTTCTAAATGTAAATAACCAAAAGTGGTTATTTACATTTAGAAGTTATTTAGTGGAGTAGCAATATAAACGAAAAAGTAATAATCAAATAGTTGCGAAAAATAACCATCGACAGAGTATTGGTTAAATGTTGTTTACTTTAATAATAATTAATATAGCAAATTTGATTAATTTTAAATTTACATAGTGCCAATATTTATTAAGTATTTATAACTCAAAAAAATAAAGTTCCAAAGCGAAAAACTTATGTGAAATATGTGTTCTTTTAAATCTAAAAAAATTAATAATAAAACGGAAAATAAATATTGAATTTTTCATAAACAGTCGAATTAAGGGGGGGACTCAGTGTAAATTAGCATATTTTTAATGATTTTTTTTTTCAACTTAAATTTATTTTACATTAACGAAATTGAACACCAAAGTTTATATACATTTCAAGAATATAAAAAAATTTTTTTTTTTTTTTTTTTTTCCCAAGATGGCGGTGCAGCGTCGTTTCGCGCGAGAGGTCTTTTTTTTCGGCCCACACTTCCACGCCTTTCCTGTTGATCTGAAACAAAAAAAAAAAAAAGAAATGCGTTAAAAACCTTTTTTTCTTTAGTTTGAACCTAAATAGAAAAAAAAAATTTTTTTTTTGACAAAAATACAAGAAAAAGAAAAAAAGTAACCTCTTTTTTTTAACTTATTTGTTTAAAAAAAAGGGGTTTTAAACAATTTTTTTTTTCTCGATTTAGGTTCAGACTATTAAAATTATTATAAAGAAAGTTTCTGCCAAGTTGCAACTAAATCGATTGATTTGTTTTGAAATGAGAATGTGGGCCAATTTGAAAAATGCAGTTTCGAGAAAAACGCGATTAAAGTTTTCAAAAGGTGTATTGACTTGTTTTTTTAAACTTACGTTTTAGTCAGCTATTCCTGGACCATACAACATGTCATCTACGGTCAGATCATCATCTTCCAGGTTTAAAAGATGCTCTTTTCGAGCTTTTCGGGCTTCGTGGGTTGATTCAGAGCGGCGCTTACTTTTTTTGCTGTCCCTGCGCTTGTTAATAAACATAGCATACTCGTAGCTGCGCTCTCCAATTTCGATCCCTAAGAGTTGCATAATCCATAAAATAGCTAGGTAACCTTCGTTGAAAATAGCTCCTCCCAAAAATGCTGCAATTTCAACAGTTTCAAACCCAGAATGCAGGTGTTTTGGTGCAAATTTCCAAATAATGGAGTTGAGGCTCTCATTAGCATTCTGGGTGTAACCACCCAAGCAGCGTTGCAGTAGATCGTCTCTGGTTAAATCTTCATAAATTGGAAGAATTTTTTCAGCAACAGTCGGATGAAGTGGTTTATCGTGCTCCAAGTCTTCATTATTCATCTCTTCAGCTTGTTCACGCGCTTGCCACCAGCACCAAGTTGGTGAACAGTACTGATGCTGTGGACAGTCATCGGTCGAAATTTTATGATAATAAGTGGCCAAGGCTTCTTCCCTCATGGCTTTCACATCGTTAGGGTGTCTGCGTATAGCTAAACCATAATAAATTGTGAGTTCTTTGATTAAAGCGTCCGTCAGCATTCCTGCACCACCAAGGTTTTCTTTTTTTTTTAAAGCACGGAGTCGAGTGCCTATACGCTTTTGCACGTGGCCGACACATTCACGTTTACTAACTATAAGATCATCTCCGTAGGGTTTTAATTCAATAATATTCTTAAATGTGCTTGAGTCACCATCACCTATATAAATGGGAAACCTGACACCTAACTTATTCACTGATTCTTTGAACAACTCACATACAGCTGCAGGTTCCATGGCACCCGAAGAGCCCTCGTGATTTTTTGAACACTGGGATTCATGTAAAAACCACCACTCTGCTTCTTGTTCGACAGTTTTTTTTATATTTTTCTGCTTCGCACATTCCTGACAAAAACTGCTTTTAACTTTTATTCCTACACATTTTTTAATAGAATTGGCGACGAGTGTAACTACACCAAATAATGATTTATGGCCCCTTTTTTTCCACGTGCCATCACCCGAAACAGGTAAATCTGTAGCTGGTGTAATATTCAATTCTTCATTTTTTAATACAGCTTCTTTAACGGCTTTTTTGCAGCAAAAGGCAAAAACTTTTTTACAAGCGTCACTTAAATGTTTGTTCACAGAAGAGTACGTTCCATAAGAAAAGCCTTTGCCTATGTCCATCAAGTTACAGAATAAATTAACACCTTCTTTACTAACTGCAAGTAATCGCATTACAAAAATAAATCGCCGATTTATTTCATACCCGTTGCCAATCATCGGGCCCGAGTTAACTTCAGTTGAGCCACATCGACACTCGACGATAACCTTAAAACCAAGTCCACGTAAAGCAGTTTGTTTAAAATTCACTGCACTTTTACATGTGCCACAAATAAGAAAAGTAGAGAGAGTGGTAAAAACGGTAAAAAAATCTATTATACGATAAGAAACGTTGGAATTTTTAGGTATGTCCTCAAAAGATGCACCAACAAACTCTGATTCTGATTTTTCATGTACTTTTTTTCCATCTTCACCGACAAATTGATTCCCATGAAAATCTCGTTTTTTTCCTCTAGTATTATCAACTCTTTTATCTTTAGTTCCTTTATGCTGGGTAGCGTGCACAGACATTTTAAAAAAAATAGTTTCAATTTAAAAATTAGACGATGTTTTTGCCTCAAAATTTTGAACGAAACTAACTGTTGCTCGACTTTGTCCTTCGACGCAAGGCAGCTGCCGTATTTCCCCTCCTTCTTTTCAGTCTAATACCATTCTCGAAAACATAGTTCAAAAGAGAAGCCTCTTCCTTTAAATCTTACCTGACCGAATAAAGAGGTCGAAGGATCAATAGAAATGAGCCCTACTCCCTAAGCCGCTCGAGTCGAGCAGCATCACGTATGCGCTCGACTCGAGCGCTCCGCCTTACCTACCTCTGTAAAATAATTCATAACTTAAAAACTAGTCATGATATTGCTTTAAAATTTTGAAACAGTATTTTTGAGATGTTTTAGAGTAATTTTAAGCAAAAAAAAAAAATCGACTTTTTTTTTTTTTTACACTGAGTCCCCCCCTTAATACATTTTCCATGTTAAATTTAAGATTGTAACAATATACTATTTGGGCTTGATTTTGTAAAAATCAATTCTGAAATAAAAAAATCAATTGGTCAGTATACAATAAAATTAGTTTTTATTCAAATTGAAACTTTTTTATTTCACTAATAGTGATAAACAATAACCTTCTTTTGTCGATGTATTTAAGTGTATTTTGTAAATAATTTCAAAATAAAAACAGAACTCTTGGTAAAATATACTATACAAGATGTAATCTTATTTTATACATCAATACTATAAAATAGTAGAGATTATAAGATATTATCATAATATACAATCGTATATTAGTAATTATTGACAGTGAACTAAATAATTATTAACAATTTAAATTTCCTAACATTTCGTAAAATGGAAATAGTTCTTTTATATGAAAATTCCATTTTAATATAATTAATAGGTTAATAACCTAAATTTTTGCTACTCGCGTTCTCTACGCGCTATTAGTTAAAAAATCCAACTAATGAAGGGAATGAAAATCACTCGCTGCTCTAGCCGTTTCAGCGACTTTTTGTTGGTCACGTGACCTCAGATTTTCATTCGCTAGCGAATAATCGCCATCATGAAATCGGCCCTGAAGCTGCAGGTGTAGTCACGAGCTATAAGATTAGAAACAATGGTATGTATCACAGTAGGCACAGAGGTAGACACAAGGGTAAGTGTATAAGTGTAGGTTCAAGCATAAAATTTTATTTATTTATACACACACACACACACACACACATATATATATATATATATATATATATATATATATCTATACTAGGGGGTACCCCCCTGCTCGCTTCGCTCGCCATCCCCCCAGAATTTTATGCTTGAATCTACACTTGTACCTACGCTTATACACATACTCTTGTGTCTACCTCTGTACCTACTCTGATACATACCATTGTTTCTACTTTTATAGCTTGTGACTACACCTGCACCTTATTTCGTGCCTACCTTTGTTCTCACCTTTCATCTTACTCCAAACCCTTGTAACTACCCTTGTTCTTACCGTTGCACTTACTGCTTTTTATAACTAAGCTCTTACCCAGGAATATGCTCATGTTTATTTATATATTTCTATCATGGTGATAACTGTAGTATGAATTTTTTTTCATGCTTTTATTTCTAATTCTAAGACTACTTTGTTCTAATCTTTGATCATACTTTCATTTCAATCCTTTTTTAAACATCTGTTTCTATGCTTTTACCGACTTATTTTCGTCTTTTTATTTATTAACTTTCCCTGCTTTATAACCTTGCTACTATCCACGTCTGTTGAGTATTTTTTTCCGACTCTCGTTACTACGTCTGTTGATTTTTTTTAACTTCCTACATATTATGATTCTTCATCAAGTAGATGCCAACTCAATCCAATACTTCCTACATATGTTAATAATCTTGTGCTTACTACCTATTTTTTACTCAAGCTTCTAACGCCGAACCTTCTACACATGCATTTGTTTCTACATCTGTTTCTACTCCCATGCAAACTCTAGTTCTTTATTTATCTATTTTTTTAATTTTCTACACTGAATCTAGCCTAGTGCATAATCTTTTTTATCCTCTTGTACTTACTATTCTAAATAACCCTATAACAAACCTTGTTCATAACATTGTTTCAAACTTGATAAGTACTGTGGTAACTTTATTGTACCTACTTCCGTACCCGGACTTGTCATTACGTTTGTAACTTTGAACCAACGCTTATATGTACATTTTTGCTTAATATTGCTTCTATCTCTTTCATATGAATCTACTTGCATAAATTTTGGTGTTTGCTGTTGTTTTTTCTTTTTTTCATGCTTTGGTCTCTAACTTTGAATCTTTGTTCTCATCTTTGTGAAAACTATCTTTTCTATTGTTCTTCTCGAATTTTTTTTTTTGCAATCGTGAAACTAATCATCTTCATACAATTTAGCCCACACAGCTCTTTAACTTTTTTGACAAATATTTCCTACGTCCTTTTACATTTGTTATCAACGCTTTTTCTACGTAGGTCTGTCCCAATCAATTTATCTTGACTAATATCGAAGTTTATCTTACGACACCAGTTTCCAGCTATGTGTAGCCTCTTTCACTTTGTTATTATTTTCATACTTCAATTTGTAACTTGGAACGTAAGTTGTACTTTTTTTTTTTTTTTTCACCATCTAACCCTGAAACTAACATCTTTTATACTATTGTTTTCGATCCTGTACAAACCTTTGTAGGTAAACACTTACCCACTTTTGAATCTACCGATGTACCTACCCTCTTGCCAAACCTTGAAGCTCTCTAAACGAAGCGCACGCACAATTGTATTATATTATCTAAAACAAGTTTTGTCGAAGCTTCATCTAAATTAATCGACAATAAGTTATATATACCCTTTACCTTTGCGCTACGTTCAGAGTTCATATTCATTTAAACTTTTGTGGTTATAGATTCATTGGTTTTGTTTCAGTTTGTATACTAATAATTATTATTTTCATGATTATAATCGGATAATTTCGAAAACTTGATTACGTAATTATTTTTTCATCAAATCTATTCTCTAGATGTTTTAATTGAATTGTAATATAAAAATTAAAAATAAAAATAAAAATTTTAAATTTTGTTCTTCAACCAATCACATCACGAATAAAATGCTGACGTTCTTTTTGGGTTCTCTCTTTTATATTTGGATATTAGTTAATTTTTTTAATGCTTCGTAGTTACTTTTTAAATTTCTTCTATAGATACATAGCTGATAACTTGTATCAAAAATTGGCGATGTGGGTAGAAACTGATAACATATATCAAAAATGGGAGGTAAATATATAAGTAAAAAAAAGGGCATGGGGGGGGGGTGATTAGAAAAGGGTCTAATTTATTAGCACGGGAAAAAAAAGCAAACGCACGGGAAATTTTAGGTCAAATTCACGGGAAAAAAGACATTTGCACGGAAAAATAAGTGATTAAACGGGAAAGAAAATAAATGCACGGGAAAAAAATACTTGAGCGGAAGTTAAATGTATTAAACGGGAAAAAAAATATATTGAATGGGAGTAGAATTAACATTGCGCGGGAAAAAAAATGTATTAAACGACAATAGAATTGATCTCGCACGGGAAAACGTCATATATTTTCTAGTGAATGGATTATCCCACGATTCGATTCGATTTACTATTGCACCTGCCACACTTACCCAGTTAATAAATTTTGTTTCCTGCCCTATAAGTCACTTTGTTGTAAGTTAATTTATAGTACCCCTGGTCGCTCTAACCACAAAATCAAATCTTTGATGCGTGTTTTCGGTGACTCGTACTATAAAATAGTATATAGTACGAGTGCAGTACGTCAACATGGCTTATTAAGAACCTCGTGCTGTGCTTCGCTACGTACTTGGGTCCTTAAAACCGCCCCGGTGACGATGCTGCACCTGTACTATAATATACTATTTTAAGTGCATTTATTATTCTACCTACGAGAACATGCTATTATATATTATATCTTTGTTATTTACTTCGTTGTTATCTAATTTTAAGTGCATTTAATTATCTATTTATGCGAACGTGTAACCATATATTTGTATCACTCGATGTACTTGTCAAGCGACCAAATAGGGTTATACCCCAAGGCCGAAATAAAAACCTTATACTGTCAGTCAGTCAGGGTTGGATAAGTTTTTTTGGATCATCGATAGCAGAAACTTTGGAAATTGCTTTCTGGCACCGAATGATGAGCAAAATCATCAATAATTTTTCTAAATGGTCCTTTTTTCGACTATCCACACAAAATGTTTGAATTATTTTTGTTTTTTAAATAATTTTCAAACAATTTGTGTTCAAAGCCCATTGCACTCCGAGACATGTGTATCCTCGCATGTTTTTGTCTCTTTATGAACTTAAAGGGAAAAATATTTTCAAATCTTAACTCAAAAAGCATAAATCTGAACAATTTATATTTCAAACCTCAGAAAATGCTAAAAAGTACTTCTAGTAACAAATTATTCCTGTTCAAATTTTTCGAGTTAAGTCTTGAAAATTATTGATGATATTGCTCATCATTCGGTACTTGAAAGCGATTTCCAAAGTTTCTGCAATCGATGATCCAAAAAAACTTATCCAACCCTGAGAGGAGGACCCGCTAGGACTAGACATTTGGGTCACTTCTTTGGGTTTTTAGCTAATTTTCAAACAATTTGTGTTCAAAACCTAAGCCAAAGGCGAGAGTGTCAAGGGTTTGCTAAGGGTTAGCTCATACTTTTCCAGCGTCGAGTGTAATGTTTTTTTCAACTCAAAGCAAGGAGTTCAAACTTCCTGTTTGGGAAAAATCAGAAAGTTTGAACTTTCTGCACCGTGTGTGAAAAATAAATTTTATAGAGTTAGGAAGTTTTTTTAATCACAATTTTAATGTTTAGAAGGACAATAATTGATGCATTTATCGCAACGTAATCAAAGTTTTTGCGCGCACGCGGAGATCTAAAGTTTTTGCGCACACGCGGAGTACCTAAGTTTGCGCGCATGCGGGATAATTTAGTTTGCGAGTACACGGAACACCTTAGTTGCGCCTACGCGCAAATTTTTGTTTGAAAGAGTAAGTTTGCGCCTACGTGGAGACTCCTCCGCGTACGCGCACGCGTACATACATGAATACATACATTAATATATTTGGATGATAATTACAGAATAAAAAAAATAAAAAATAAATAAATAAGGATTTAAAGTTTAACAAGAATTTTTTAAATAAAATTTTACAATTTATTAAAAAGAAAAAATTACTTCATTATAAATTTAATTTTTCTGAAAATAAAATCTTTTTTTCATTTTTTTTAAATTAAAAACTTGGATTTTTCTAATTAATCTTATAATGAAATTTTTTAAAATTAATGAATTCAAATTTTAAAATTTTATGTAGTTTAATTATACCATCAAAAAAGAATTATTAAATTAAGAAAATATACAAAACTTGTAACAAAACATTAAAAAATGGGGGGCGGGGAAAAAAAGGGCGGGGGGGCGTGGGAAGGGCGGGTGGGGGGCGTGATTGGAAAATCATAGGATAATTCAAAATTCATAGAAATAAGCATATTTCGGTACACTTTTCCGGTTAGTTAAGCACTTTTTTGAGAGGCTTGTGGGGGTGGGTTGGGGGCGTGAGGGGGGGGGGGGCTGAGAGAATAAAAACAACTATATAATATAGTAAGATAGGGGGGGGGAACCCCCTGCTCGCTTCGCTCGCCAACCCCCCAGAATTTTATACTTGAATCTACACTTGTACCTACGCTTATACACATACTCTTGTGTCTACCTCTGTACCTACTCTGATACATACCATTGTTTCTACTTTTATAGCTTGTGACTACACTTGCACCTTATTTCGTGCCTACCTTTGTTCTCACCTTTCATCTTACTCCAAACCCTTGTAACTACCCTTGTTCTTACCGTTGCACTTACTGCTTTTTACAACTAAGCTCTTACCCAGGAATATGCTCATGTTTATTTATATATTTCTATCATGATGGTAACTGTAGTATGAATTTTTTTTCATGCTTTTATTTCTAATTCTAAGACTACTTTGTTCTAATCTTTGATCATATTTTCATTTCAATCCTTTTTTAAACATCTGTTTCTATGCTTTTACCGACTTATTTTCGTCTTTTTATTTATTAACCTTCCCTGCTTTATAACCTCGCTACTATCCACGTCTGTTGAGTATTTTTTTCCGACTCTCGTTACTACGTCTGTTGATTTTTTTTACTTCCTACATATTATGATTCTTCATCAAGTAGATGCCAACTCAATCCAATACTTCCTACATATGTTAATAATCTTGTGCTCACTACGTATTTTTTACTCAAGCTTCTAACGCCGAACCTTCTACACATGCATTTGTTTCTCCATCTGTTTCTACTCCCATGCAAACTCTAGTTCTTTATTTATCTATTTTTTTAATTTTCTACACTGAATCTAGCCTTGTGCATAATCTTTTTTTTCCTCTTGTACTTACTATTCTAAATAACCCTATAACAAACCTTGTTCATAACATTGTTTCAAACTTGATAACAACTGTGGTAACTTCATTGTACCTACTGCCGTACCCGGACTTGTCATTACGTTTGTAACTTTGAACCAACGCTTATATGTACATTTTTGCTTAATATTGTTTCTATCTCTTTCATATGAATCTACTTGCATAAATTTTGGTGTTTGCTGTTGTTTTTTCTTTTTTTCATGCTTTGGTCTCTAACTTTGAATCTTTATTCTCATCTTTGTGAAAACTATCTTTTCTATTGTTCTTCTCAAATTTTTTTGTAATTGCAATCGTGAAACTTATCATCTTCATACAATTTAGCCCACACAGCTCTTTAACTTTTTTGACAAATATTTCCTACATCCTTTTACATTTGTTATCAACGCTTTTTCTACGTAGGTCTGTCCCAATCAACTTATCTTGATTAATATCGAAGTTTATCTTACGACACTAGTTTCCAGCTATGTGTAGCCTCTTTCACTTTGTTATTATTTTCATACTTCAATTTGTAACTTGGAACGTAAGTTGTACTTTTTTTTTTTTTTTTTTCAACATCTAACCCTGAAACTAACATCTTTTATACTATTGTTTTCGATCCTGTACAAACCTTTGTAGGTAAACACTTACCCACTTTTGAATCTACCGATGTACCTACCCTCTTGCCAAACCTTGAAGCTCTCTAAGCGAAGCGCACGCACAATTGTATTATATTATCTAAAACAAATTTTGTCGAAGCTTCATCTAAATTAATCGACAATAAGTTATATATACCCTTTACCTTTGCGCTACGTTCAGAGTTCATATTCATTTAAACTTTTGTGGTTATAGATTCATTGGTTTTGTTTCAGTTTGTATACTAATAATTATTATTTTCATGATTATAATCGGATAATTTCGAAAACTTGATTACGTAATTATTTTTTCATCAAATCTATTCTCTAGATGTTTTAATTGAATTGTAATATAAAAATTAAAAATAAAAATTCAAATTTTAAATTTTGTTCTTCAACCAATCACATCACGAATAAAATGCTAACATTCTTTTTGGGTTCTCTCTTTTATCTTTGGATATAAGTTAATTTTTTTAATGCTTCGTAGTTACTTTTTTATCTTCTTCTATAGATACATAGCTGATAACTTGTACTTAACGCTATATGCCTAGAAAAAAGTGCGGAGGGAGCGGACTGCGGAGGCAATCGAGTGCGCGCGTGATATAAGATGAATGCGTGTACTTGCATACCTTAAAATAACTCAATTTTATTATTATTATTATTTAAATAAACCAAATAACCCATTTCTATTTTACTTTGAAACTTTCTTTTTATTGCTTAACCCATTAAGTCCCAGGATTTTTTAAATTTTTCTTGTACTTTGAGCTCTGGAATTTTGATGAAAACGATAAAAAATATTTTCAAAAAGACCATATACAACTATTTTCGGGTATGCTCTACACGATGGTGTAGTTTAAAAAAATCAAAAATGTCATTTTCAATTGTTAATTAACAAATTTAAAAAAAAAACTCAATTTTTTGCTGCATTTTTTTTTTTATGAATTTTTTCAGTTGGATTTTTTTTTTTTTTTTCAAAAGATTTTCAGAATTTAGAGGTTTCAGTAGAGCACACAAATACAATATGATTAAGATGTTTCAATGTAATAATACGTATTATTTTGTAATATTTTCAAATCATTTATTATGTAATTGAGAGAATTTTTTATTATATTAAAAAAAATTTTTTTTATTATATTTAAAAAAAAAAAATTAAGAATTTGCACAAAACTTTTAAAGAGAGTTTGATTTTTTTTTTTTTTTTAACAATGAGGAATCGAACCCATATCTCTCACACTATTTGATAAGCAATTAACCCACTAGACCAGGGTTTATTTAAATTTTCCCAAACCAAAAAATAGTTTTTAACTATATCTATTGATATATCATTCCAAGTACCAGCCTACCTTGCAAAATGAATAAACGAAATTCGTTTGCTCAGATCTTTAGCGCACAAGTTTTAATCCGAAATCGAATCGTCACTCATTTCGAAATCTTCGAGCAAAAAGGAACCTTAATGATTCGTGAGTTTATATAGTTTAATTATATCATTTATTTTCTTAATTTAATAATTCTTTTTTACAAAACTTGTAACAAAACATTAAAAATGGGGGGCGGAGAAAAACAAAGGGCGGGCGGGTGGCGTGATTGGAAAATCATAGGACAATTCAAAACTCATAGAAATAAGCATATTTTGGTACACTTTTACGGTTAGTTAAGCACTTTTTTGAGAGGCCTGTGGGGGGGGGGGCGTGAGAGAGGAAAAACAACTATATAATATAGTAAGATATACTAGGGGGTACCCCCCTGCTCGCTCCGCTCGCCAACCCCCTAATTATAATTGATGACTATAAAAATTAATCGAAACAATACGTAAGCTCTATGTTTGGTAAAATAATAAAAAGACGTAAGTGCTCAAAATCAATAAAAGTTAGTCAGTTTCTTTACTTACTCATCATAATTTGATTCATAACCTTACCAACCCTACTTAATTTTTCATCTTTAGTAATATAACATATTTTAATCTTAGCCACATTACAGACCTTACTAATTTCACTTACTTCAAATACCGCACTTAATCCCCAACTCATCTCTTACTCACTCTCCCAACAAACCCTACTCACGTTATTCATTCTGGACCTTCCTCATCTTGGATCTCTAGCTTAAACTGCCCACCCTGAAAACCACTTTAGTGATTAGCGAAATAGTAAAAAAAATCAAGATTATTTTCAAATTTCGCAATCTCGTATAAGCAAGCCTCGATTTTCAGTCGTAATACCCCTAGTGCTTCAAAATTGTCGATAATTTTCCGACTGTGTTTTGTTACACATGTGATTTTTTGTCAAACTTGCCCCGCAAGTTGCTGTGCAAAAAAACTGGAGGAAAATTATCTAAAATTTTGAAGCACGAGGGGTATTCGGCTGGATTATTTTCCCCAGCTGAATTTCAACTCATTGAAATGCTGTACTTTTACATTTTTGCGGTAATAGTTCTATTAATATTTGTTTACTATAAATGTACCTATGAATACTCATATATGGGTATACACCGCAGTGACTCGGGTCTAACTCAAAAGCTGATTCAAGTAAGTCTAACAATTCAAGTTGCTATACGACTCAAAACATTCGAATTGGACAAAACCGACAAATTATCGAAATAATTTTAGCCACACCCTTCCGCCAAATGTCAAATGCAGCGTTCCTATTGGTTGGAATTCAGCTCGGGAAAATAATCCACAAAATTTTTTTACAGATTCTTCATGAGATGAACTTACTTCCTGCATAGTAACAGCTAGCGAAATTGCGTTTAAGCCGATTTATGATTTTGTAGGGGTAGAGTTGGATTCAAAATGATAAACGGCTTTGTTCAGCACCCTCTCATGACAATAAAAAGTATTTAATAAAAATTTCAATGACATAAAATGACATTATTAGAAAGCTGAGCCCAAGACCTTTTGATGATATATGATTTTATATGAAAATTCAAATTAGAGCCAAAGTTATAATTTTAATATCTGATCTACCAGCCCACAACCACCTTACCTACACTCTACCCTCCGCACACACTCGTCTTATCTAACACGATTTACTATTCTCACCCATATTAAGAACCCTACTAACTATACTTACTTTTTTATCTTCAACTACCTGACCTAATTCAATCTTCTACTGGCCTCACTAATTTGATTAACTTCAAATACCGTATTTTATCCTCCAAACTTATCTCACCCAATCTACGAACAAATCTTACTCACCTTATTCATCAACTCAGTCACTAACTTTAAATATTGAGAAAGCTCTATTAATATTTTTAAGTGCAATAACAAACCCCTCCCACCTCATCTCCCCTTCCACGCTCCTCCTCCATAATCTCCGCCTAACCAACCTCATCTACCTTACCAACCGGAACCGACTGAAATGATTAGCTCTCACTAAACTAACGTATTTCGCTTATCTAACCAGCTCGCTTGAGATTGCGCAAATCTGCCCACTAAAGTGTCCCTTGATTACCCGGAAAAATTTCTCGTACGGCACAAATTTTAATTTCTTAGTAAATGTTTCATATCAAAAAGTAAACATTGGTATAAAGGTTAGGTTTAGATTTAAAAAAGTTTGTTTCAAATTGAAAAAAAAAATTTTCAAATGAAATTCATTATTATTTATAAATTACTAAAATTAATTATTTATTTTTTTGATAATAAAAGATACTATATTTCAGTAAAAAATTTTGAAAAAAGGGGATCCAATATTTTTGACGAAGATCCAATTTGGGGGATCAAAAAAGTGCGATATTTAACTGTGTTTTGACCGTGTTTTTAAGAATTTCAGATTTTCGAAGATCCATCTTGGAGAATCCAATTTATGGGATCAGAATAAAAAACGGAAATATAATATAGAGGGATCAGAATTTTTAGATGTTGATAATGAAACGTATAACTGTCCATGACAAAAAAATTCTGTTTTTAAATACAAACCTACTTCATTAAAACTTTGTCCTTGAGATTTATTAACTGTCATGGCAAAAGTTAAAATAATTGGAAACTGTTTTCTGTGAATTATAAATGGATAATTTGAATTTTCATTGGTACTTAAACTTATTTTCGGAATAAATACTACTCTTCCTATTTTTTCACCTGTAGCTTCAATATTATGTTCATTTAAATTTGTTATTTTCAATCTTGTTCCATTGCATAGACCATCTTTTTTACTTAGATTTCTAATTAACATTACCACTGCATTTTTTTTAACGGAATTGCCGCGAGACGCGCGCTTACCTTGATCGCAAACTGGAGCGCGACTAACAGACGGAGCGGGGCTACCAGGCGGAAACTGTGTAGGTCCCGAAGGAAGTCCGCTCGGGACAGAGTCCTCGATGGGCTGCGGGCTTTCGATCTCCGCATGAGCCACAGGGTTGACTGGCATAAGATCGATTGCCGGGCCGAGAATCTCGTCCGCGAAACCTTCCGGGATAAAGTGAGCCGGAATGAGGCGTTCGACATTCACGATTTCGTGCTCGCCGCCCACGTCGATCAGAAAATCGAGGTTCGAGAGACGTTGAATGATCTTGTAGGGTCCGTGGTAGGGTCTTTCAAGGGAGCGTTTGACAGGCTTGGACCTCATGTGCACGTGGGTGCACGTGGCAATGTCCTTGAAGACGAACGGCTTGTAGTTATATTTCCGTGCAGAGGGAACGGGCTTCACCTCTCTCATAAAGCCACGGAATTCCTCGAGGAAAAATCTCCGGTTGGGCTCGTAGTCGCCAGGAATGCAAAATTCGCCTGGAATGCGCAAGACGGTGCCGAAGACAAATTCAGCCGGGCTCGCGTCCAAGTCTAAACGCACTCGGGTACGCAAGCCAAGAAGAACGGACGATAATAACCGGGCCCATTCTGGGTTGTCTCCGTAGCACATTATCGCTGCCTTCAAGTCCCGGTGGAATCGCTCGACCAAACCGTTCGGCTGAGGTCGATAGGCCGTGGTGCAAATTCGTTCGCAGCCGATCAGCTGTAAAAGGGCCGAGAAGAGCTGCGACTCGAACTCCGAACCCTGGTCAGAGGTCAAGATCTCGGGCGCTCCGTAACGGGAAACCCACGTGTCGAAGAATGCCCGGGCGACAGTCGGGGCCTCCATGTCGGGTATAGGTACAGCCTCGGGCCACCGTGAATACCGGTTGACAATGGTGAGGGCGTACAGGTTGCCGTGGCTGTCGACAAGGGGACCTTCAAGGTCGATATAGACATGAGCGAAACGGCCGTCGGGGACCGGGAATTTCTGGGGCAAGAACCGGTTGTGGCGGGTCACCTTAGCTTGCTGGCAAGGGATGCACGCCTTGACCCAGAGAGAAATGTCACGGGACATGTCTGGCCAAATGTAGCTTCTACGTATGAGCCTCACGGAAACTTTGGCACTAGGGTGCGAGTTTGAGTGGAAAAGATCGAAAACCCCTCTGCGTAAAGGAGGTGGAACGTACGGACGGATGGAGTAGTCGAACGTGTCACAGTAGATTGGCGTGTGGTTCTCGCCGAGAGTAAACCTGATCAATTTCAGAGGGTCAGCGAGGATCTCACGAAGTTACTAGTCGGCTGCTTGGCTAGCCGCAAGCTCAGCAAGGGAAAACGTCGTGGGGAGACGAAACGCGTCGATCCTTGCCATAATAGACTGAACTGCCGGAAGTTGAATCGCGTCAACGGACACGGCACTCCAGTCGAGGACGGCTGGGGATGCCGGCCTGGGCGAGACGATTGAATTCCTCGATGACAAACTTCCGTTTCTCACAAGGGAAGGTCCCCAGGTGTTCGGCGCTGATCGTTACCTAATTAGGTGCAAACGTTCCTTAAGATGTCCCAAACAAAGTCCACATGGTCGCTAACCCGGAAAATCCGTTATTCTTTTTTGCCAGAGCCTGAAAGATCGTGATTTTAATGCTTTTTTAAGGCCTTTTTTCATCGAATTCTAGAGATTGTTCATGAACTTGTTCAAACTGTAAAGACTGCTGATTTTTTTTATAAATTGTTAAAATATAATATTTTTTCGTCTTTACTTCCCGTTTTGAGTCTCATTTTTTTAGTGTCGTTATATTTTTTTTCAGTGAATCAATTTTAAATTACATTAAATAAAATTTATACAAATTATGCTTTTTTTCTATGACGGGTCATTCTACATATAAGACGTCACTCGGAGACCCTTGACCTCGCAGATCGTCTTGAAACTAATTTTTTCGTGTTCTACGACAAATTTTTAACGGAAAACGTATTTTTCAGGATTTTTTAAATTGCTTTTTCACTAGCGTTTAGCTGATAGTAGAATTTTTCGTGTTATCTAAAAAAAACCGTTTTTCGAAAAATCAATGTTTTATATTTTTTTATGGTTGAAAATACATGTCTCCTGTAAAATTTTGCGCCGAACATAAAAAAATTATTCGAAAAATGATTTGACAATTTTTTAAGCTATAAAAAATGCCAAAATGAAGTACTTGAAATCAAGCCATGTGATCGCGAGTCAGATCTACAAAAACGTGAATTAAATTAAATTATACATATATATTTTATTTTTAATTATTTATTCGTTTTATCTTTTTTTTCATAAATGAAATATTTGAGAGTTTTTCAAATTAAAAAATACTAATTTATAGGAACATGTTTATTTACAATTTTATACAATATTAAGCTATTTAAAACAATAAACATATGCAATGATACAATGAACGATTAAAATATTTACAAGATTTCGGTATGTTATTATTAATCACCGAATTACCGATAAAGTGAAATAACTAGTGCCAGCAAACTTTATTTAAAAAGTCATTTAAACATAAAAACTTTTCACAATGAGCACATTTTATGAAACAAAAGTTACCACAATTGTAACAATCTTCTGCAATTTCTTTTTTATTGAAGCAAATTTCATTCACGTTTCTAAATTTGCCTGGATCAGGAATACTATATCCACTTTTAAACCAAGCGTATTTTAACATTGGCTGAAAAACTGGTGCTGACAGTTGATTGTGAACAAGAGAATGCATTTTCAAAAAAAATATCCTGTTATGAATTTGTTGTTCGTCAGACTCAAGCATCATTTCATCGTATATACGACGTACGAATCCTTTGTACTATTTGAAAAAATATACATCCAGTGGTTGACAAAAACCTGTAGTGCCAGCAGGAATGGTTGCGGTATCCAAGAGTTCTTTTTTTTCTTCAGGCAAAGATTCTTTTAAAAATTCATCGGTTTGACCAGACCAACTATCCGTTAATAGTAAACTTTTTGCTGTGATGTGTGGGGCCAAGCAGTTATGTAGCCATGTTTTAACATGTCCTTTCGTCAATTTACCGGATTTGCTACACACTATAACTAAATTTATTCTTTTGAAAAACCAGATTGATCGGAGTTCAATACAAAGCCCAAGTTATAGTTAGATAATAGAGAATTTGTAAATTCTAAATGAGATGTTATTTTTTGGTCAAGATCAATTTTTTCAGTCGAATATCTTCTTGTAACAATTTTAGTTACTTTCCTAGAATTTATTTCAAGACGACATTTGATATTTTTTACAAAATAAGAGCTAGCTCTGAATTTTTGAAAACCAATATCCTTGGCTTTTTGGATGGCCCAGCGGCGAAGAATATTATCATGCACAGGCTTGAGTTCATCGTCTCGAAATTCGTGAAATTTACTTTTTACGTACTGTTCCACTTCTTGCATTTTTATTCCAAAAGTTCCTTCAGCTTCCACGTATTTGCGAAATCTAGTTAAATGTACGAACTGGACCCAAGGATATTTTCCTTGAACTGATTTTAAAGTTTGACCCTTTACATCTTTTAATTCAACAATTTTTTCATAGTTTCTAAAGAATGTACACGATCATAAGGCTCCATGATTTCCAAAGACCAATCATATTCAATTTCATTTTTTCTTTTCTTTTTTGGAGGTTCCAAATCAATCGCAGATTCTGATTCATCAGATATACTAGCTTGAGAATTAAATTTTTGAGATAAATTCATGTCCATTTCAGATGAATCTTTACCTTCGCAAAAATTAGATTTGTCGTTATCCATATGTAAAATTTCTTCTTTATATATTTCAACTGACTTGCTACATAAGCTTTCAAAAACGTCCCATAAATCGCTAGCAATCGAAGCGTGATGAGTGTCTACTTTTCCTTTGAATTCTTGAGGATTAATTTGTCCATATTGATCTTCAAAATAAATTTTGAATAAATAAAACACTTGTCGGATATCGGTATTCATGAAACAAATGAAGATTTTTTCGGTAAAAGTTAATGTATCTTTGATTACGAGTTAAAGAATTCTCGACGCCACCTAGCAGCAACACTTGAAACTTTAGCAGTATACTTCTATTATTATTTCACAAAATAGACGCTTTATAGATAATTATTTTCACTTTTGTTACAACAATTCATTATTTGCTACACTATATTTTTTTAAAATATACATTGACTTTTTACTTTCTTTTTTGATGTTATTTTTATACTTACCTGTGTCTTTTTTGTATATGAGTACAAAGTTCTAGAAGACACCTAGCGACGAAAACCAAAACTTCACTAATTTTTTCGCCTAATATCGGTTTATAAATTATCATTTTTACTTTTATAATATAAATTTTTTCCATTTTACTCGTTATTTAATAACATTCTACTTTATGAAATTGTATAATCATATAAATTCATTTTAATATCTATGCCATTACCATGACATCAATTTATTTAAATAATTGAAAAAAAACTATTTCAGAAAAAATAGTTTTATACATACTATATTACTTACTTCAGAGTAAAATTTTACAAGGGCCATGTATTTTCATCCATAAAAAAATATAAAACATTGATTTTTCGAAAAACGGTTTTTTTTAGATAACACGAAAAATTCTACTATCAGCGAAACGCTAGTGAAAAAGTAATTTAAAAAATCCTGAAAAATACGTTTTCCGTTAAAAATTTGTCGTAGAACACGAAAAAATTAGTTTCAAGACGATCTGCGAGGTCAAGGGTCTCCGAGTGACGTCTTATATGTAGAATGACCCGTAATAGAAAAAAAGCATAATTTTTATAAATTTTATTTAATGTAATTTAAAATTGATTCACTGAAAAAAAATATAACGACACTAAAAAAATGAGACTCAAAACGGGAAGTAAAGACGAAAAAATATTATATTTTAACAATTTATAAAAAAAATCAGCAGTCTTTACAGTTTGAACAAGTTCATGAACAATCTCTAAAATTCGGTGAAAAAAGGCCTTAAAAAAGCATTAAAATCACGATCTTTCAGGCTCTGGCAAAAAAAAATAACGGATTTTCCGGGTTAGCGACTATGTGGACTTTGTTTGGGACATCTTAAGGAACGTTTTGCACCTAATTAGGTAACGATCGGCGCCGAACACCTGGGGACCTTCCCTTGTCAGTAGAAAGTGGACGGGCGAGTTGGGCCACGGGGGGGGGCCGATAGTTTTGATATGGTGAAAGACACTACGCTCCTGAAGTGGAGCGCCAAAAACTGAAGGCTCGCGGAGAGTCCCAGAGGCGTGCAACTGGGTCACGTTATCTACCAGGCGTTTGCGTTTCCAATAACGGGAGGAGATCGAAATGACTAAGGACGTCGGCTCCAAGGATGGATTATGGGATGTCCGCGACGTAGAAATTCCAGGCCATTACGAAAGCCTCTCTCTCACTCGCACTACCGTGGTCTCGCAGCGCGTAGCCCACACGGTGTTGAAAGCCGAAGATTCCCGCTGGGCTGCTTGAGGTGGTGAATCGGTGGTTCTTACACAGTCCTGAAGGAGATTCCAGGCTCTTTTCTCTAGTCGGTCACAAAGGCTGCTGTTTCTTTAAAAGTCTTTCAAAATCAAATAGTCACTGCCGGAACTCTTATTTTTTTACTAACCCTCGCACTTATTCGAAAACTCGCGAATTGGGTGCACTGATTCGTAAACTCAGAAATGCCCTTAAAATGAGACTATAAATAGTCACTCAGGTTGATCTCGATCTATTTTTAAAAATATCAAGTATTTGAAAATCTCTAACTCCCGTGAGTCAAGTCGTGGAGATCTTCCTCGCGGAACGATATGCGTGGGTCGAGTTCTGGATCGCGACTGAATAACCAAGCTGCTGGGCCCGCGTTCACGGCTCTATTTATACCCTGGCATATGAGGATCCACCCCCGTAGAGGGGATCATGGACTCTCCCATGTAAGTACGAATCTGGGGGAAAAACCAATGATTTGGCCCCTTTTCCAAGAGGGCTTGGCCTTGGCTTAATTTATTATAATACTCCTCATGTGTGAATTTCCTCTCTTACAGGTACGGTCCGCCTAAACTATTATGGGACCCGTTTCTTTGATGCCTCATTTGTCAATGTCACTGACCGGTGATCATGGGGGTTTGTTTATGGCCTCCAGCCTCCTTGCCGTGACGCTCTATTGTTTGGGTCCGCTGCTGGCTTTTCCTTCCCTCAGCCAGGCGTCCCGTGCTGACGTGTTTCTCTTGTCTTCTCCCTCTCTTCTTTTCCCAGCTCCTGTTCGCTTTTTCTCTCCCTCTCTGTTTTTCTTCTTTTTATTCTCTCTCTCTCTCTCTCTCTCTCTCTCTTACTTATACTTATTAATTTATCTCATTTAACTAATAATTAAATAATTTTAAATAATTTAAGAATTATCAGAAAACTATTATTTTTGCTTTTTGCATTGCGTTATTGTATTAAATATATTTTTTTGATAATTATTAAATTTTTCAAACAACTCTTCTTTTCAGTTTATTTTGCAGTCATAATTTTCAGAAGTATTAGAAATATTTTCTAAGCTAAACCAAAAGGTAAACCAAAATATTTATAACTTAAATTAGAATCTTCGCTAGATAGAAATTTGTTTATTTCATTTAAACCTCCATATTCTGCATTATCGTTGAAATCTTTTATAAAATATGATTTATATTTATTCCAAATTAAAATACCAGGAATTTTTTCAGACAATCAAAAAAATCCAAAAAATTATTGTAATTTTTTCAGAGTTAAATAGTTTATAGCTTCTTCAAAAATGGCATTATATTTTTATCATTTTCTATTAAACCCATTCAAATAGCTCCTTCTCTATATGTTTATAAATAATTTTCTCAAGTATTCGTGAGAAGTATCACCTTTTACTTAATCTAATATTAGTTTTAAGTGAAAACTCTCTGAATCTTTAGAAGAAACAACGTTTATTCTACCTATAGTTTGAAATTTTTTTTTTTTTTTTATCTAACAAAAGTTTTATTATCAAAAAATCTTTGGTAATTTGTCTCATTTTAAGGGCATTTCTGAGTTTACGAATCAGTGCACCCAATTCGCGAGTTTTCGAATAAGTGCGAGGGTTAGTAAAAAAATAAGAGTTCCGGCAGTGACTATTTGATTTTGAAAGACTTTTAAAGAAACAGCAGCCTTTGTGACCGACTAGAGAAAAGAGCCTGGAATCTCCTTCAGGACTGTGTAAGAACCACCGATTCACCACCTCAAGCAGCCCAGCGGGAATCTTCGGCTTTCAACACCGTGTGGGCTACGCGCTGCGAGACCACGGTAGTGCGAGTGAGAGAGAGGCTTTCGTAATGGCCTGGAATTTCTACGTCGCGGACATCCCATAATCCATCCTTGGAGCCGACGTCCTTAGTCATTTCGATCTCCTCCCGTTATTGGAAACGCAAACGCCTGGTAGATAACGTGACCCAGTTGCACGCCTCTGGGACTCTCCGCGAGCCTTCAGTTTTTGGCGCTCCACTTCAGGAGCGTAGTGTCTTTCACCATATCAAAACTATCGGCCCCCCCCCGTGGCCCAACTCGCCCGTCCACTTTCTACTGACAAGGGAAGGTCCCCAGGTGTTCGGCGCCGATCGTTACCTAATTAGGTGCAAAACGTTCCTTAAGATGTCCCAAACAAAGTCCACATAGTCGCTAACCCGGAAAATCCGTTATTTTTTTTTGCCAGAGCCTGAAAGATCGTGATTTTAATGCTTTTTTAAGGCCTTTTTTCACCGAATTTTAGAGATTGTTCATGAACTTGTTCAAACTGTAAAGACTGCTGATTTTTTTTATAAATTGTTAAAATATAATATTTTTTCGTCTTTACTTCCCGTTTTGAGTCTCATTTTTTTAGTGTCGTTATATTTTTTTTCAGTGAATCAATTTTAAATTACATTAAATAAAATTTATAAAAATTATGCTTTTTTTCTATTACGGGTCATTCTACATATAAGACGTCACTCGGAGACCCTTGACCTCGCAGATCGTCTTGAAACTAATTTTTTCGTGTTCTACGACAAATTTTTAACGGAAAACGTATTTTTCAGGATTTTTTAAATTACTTTTTCACTAGCGTTTCGCTGATAGTAGAATTTTTCGTGTTATCTAAAAAAAACCGTTTTTCGAAAAATCAATGTTTTATATTTTTTTATGGATGAAAATACATGGCCCTTGTAAAATTTTACTCTGAAGTAAGTAATATAGTATGTATAAAACTATTTTTTCTGAAATAGTTTTTTTTCAATTATTTAAATAAATTGATGTCATGGTAATGGCATAGATATTAAAATGAATTTATATGATTATACAATTTCATAAAGTAGAATGTTATTAAATAACGAGTAAAATGGAAAAAATTTATATTATAAAAGTAAAAATGATAATTTATAAACCGATATTAGGCGAAAAAATTAGTGAAGTTTTGGTTTTCGTCGCTAGGTGTCTTCTAGAACTTTGTACTCATATACAAAAAAGACACAGGTAAGTATAAAAATAACATCAAAAAAGAAAGTAAAAAGTCAATGTATATTTTAAAAAAATATAGTGTAGCAAATAATGAATTGTTGTAACAAAAGTGAAAATAATTATCTATAAAGCGTCTATTTTGTGAAATAATAATAGAAGTATACTGCTAAAGTTTCAAGTGTTGCTGCTAGGTGGCGTCGAGAATTCTTTAACTCGTAATCAAAGATACATTAACTTTTACCGAAAAAATCTTCATTTGTTTCATGAATACCGATATCCGACAAGTGTTTTATTTATTCAAAATTTATTTTGAAGATCAATATGGACAAATTAATCCTCAAGAATTCAAAGGAAAAGTAGACACTCATCACGCTTCGATTGCTAGCGATTTATGGGACGTTTTTGAAAGCTTATGTAGCAAGTCAGTTGAAATATATAAAGAAGAAATTTTACATATGGATAACGACAAATCTAATTTTTGCGAAGGTAAAGATTCATCTGAAATGGACATGAATTTATCTCAAAAATTTAATTCTCAAGCTAGTATATCTGATGAATCAGAATCTGCGATTGATTTGGAACCTCCAAAAAAGAAAAGAAAAAATGAAATTGAATATGATTGGTCTTTGGAAATCATGGAGCCTTATGATCGTGTACATTCTTTAGAAACTATGAAAAAATTGTTGAATTAAAAGATGTAAAGGGTCAAACTTTAAAATCAGTTCAAGGAAAATATCCTTGGGTCCAGTTCGTACATTTAACTAGATTTCGCAAATACGTGGAAGCTGAAGGAACTTTTGGAATAAAAATGCAAGAAGTGGAACAGTACGTAAAAAGTAAATTTCACGAATTTCGAGACGATGAACTCAAGCCTGTGCATGATAATATTCTTCGCCGCTGGGCCATCCAAAAAGCCAAGGATATTGGTTTTCAAAAATTCAGAGCTAGCTCTTATTTTGTAAAAAATATCAAATGTCGTCTTGAAATAAATTCTAGGAAAGTAACTAAAATTGTTACAAGAAGATATTCGACTGAAAAAATTGATCTTGACCAAAAAATAACATCTCATTTAGAATTTACAAATTCTCTATTATCTAACTATAACTTGGGCTTTGTATTGAACTCCGATCAATCTGGTTTTTCAAAAGAATAAATTTAGTTATAGTGTGTAGCAAATCAGGTAAATTGACGAA